>OW387139.1:981595-2309380 GCA_936440205.1 Lepidonotus clava
TGAGCTTTAGACAAAAAGTTCTAAATGGTCCCACTGTTGGCCTATCTGAAATGCAGTGACCCAGGTGGGTGACTCCCACAGCCTTGGTCTGCTACCTGGTCGGACTGCGCTGTGCAGGTTAGTGAGAAAGGTGTTGATGCTACCCTTTTGGATTGTTCGTTGTCGACAGGAGATCCTGACACTATCAAACACTTATTGGAGATTAATAAACATCAACCTTTCATGCGAGTGTTATGTCATTCATAACGTGGAACTACATTATAGATTAGACATGCAGTCTGGTCTGAGATAGACTGCGAAAAGAGCTAGCTAATATCCATGGGCTCAAACAATATTATATCCAATAACACCCCTAAACTTTAACTGGATGCCAAACCTCTATAGTTCAAACTTTATCAATGTTATTTTCACATTTCACATCTACTGGTTTGTCAGACATACCGGTACACAATCAGCTTTTCTCAAGAGAGGTCTTTTTGCAAGAGAATCCTAACATATAGACCTTGTGCAGATGTGGTCACGCGATCACTTTTTGGTGATCACTACATGGTGATCATGACCACATGGCTATGACATACATTCAACATTGATGAATCTTCAAGTTTGGGGATTTTTGACAATAATATTTTAATTAGATGGAGCAAAAAAACCCTTTGTTCTACGTATTTCAGAATTGAAGATATGGAGGCCAGCTCGTTTTTGACAATGTGACGTTATGTGCACAACGTCTATAAGGCTGTTAGAATAGACAATCACGCTGGACCCCTACAATTAATATCCCTAGTCCCTGATAGGCCGATACGTGATGGGGATTTCACATTAGGACTTTCCCAATATCCTCTGGCCGACTCCTAATGGTCCCCCACCCCTCACCTTCTATAGATTACCACTACCCACCCCTCACCTTCTATAGATTACCGCTAAGATCGATCCTAATCTGACCACTCTGACCACGTGACCCGCGATCAGCCAATCAGCGCCCGCCGACCGGGGCGCCCCCTACAGGCGGAAATCAGCAGCTGCTCGTGATCACGTGACCGTTGCAACTGGTCTGGTATTTGTGTGAGGGGACTGCAAATGGTGGAGGTCTGCCCACTGGTCTGGCCACCAGGAGGGTCTTTTTGATTGTCAAATGGGGCAATTTTGGCCATGTGGGGCAATTTTGGCCACCCTCCAATGATAGATATCTCTTTTCAATGGTTTTACTATTTATAGTAAGAAGAGAAGATATTAAGTATTATTTCAATTGAAATACTATAAATCTGCCTTTGTGAGATCATAATTGTAAGATTATTTGAAATATTGTTGCATATTTGGTATATTCTAATTTGACCCCATTTGTGGGGTCACATGATCAAAAAAAGTGGCGAAAAATGAGATTACTACAAACTTCTGTTTCAAACTTTAATTTAGAAAAATGTTAACATGAATAGATTGTCTTTAAATCCTCAATATATTCATCTTTATATAGAATATAACTTTAAAATTCAGTATTTTCACATATTCTAGGAAATAAAGGACTCTTTCTCATGAAATTTAGATTATTTTTTCACCGTGGGGCAATTTTGGCCGGCCAAAATTGCCCCACGGTGAATTTTTTATTTTTTACCCAAAATTTGTGTTTCCTTTTCAGCAATATCACATCAATTATATTCAATGAAATGATGTATAATGACTTATATCACTGTAACTATAAACTTAATTGTGTCACTTCTATTATTTGGATGTATTATTTGGCTGTAAGATAAGAGTGATTGTGAATTTGTTTTTGCAAAAACACATTGAATTTTTTTGAAAAACTTGAAATTTTTAAAATGATCTACTGACGACCATGTATTTTGAAAGAAGTTTCCATTTAGTCTACAATCAACTCTCAATTTTGGCACATATTTTGTTTCTAAGTTAATTTTCACAAAGCTACAAGGAAAGTTAGTTTCTAAAGAAGCACACATTTAGGAACATTATGTCAGCACTGTTAAGAAGGCCTGGGTGCTTTCTCTGAGGTTTGCAATCTGGCCCCGTTTTGGCACTTAATTGGCTCTGAAGAGCCTGGTTTGTTTTGGCAGAAATTTGTTGATTTTTGTACCTGTCACAGATAAAGTACAATCAGTCCTAGATTTTTGCGGGCCTACTGAAACAGTGCCAGGCTAAGTGCGAAGTGAATGATAGTGTCATGAATTGCCCATTCATCTATATTTTTAGAGGTATGAACTAGAATGAATTATGTGAAATACGTGAATAATGGTGTAATGAATGTCAAATGTAAGGTACGAAAATAGACTGAATCTTGCACGAAAGTACGAAGCCATGTTGTAACCAGATGTGCCGTCAGAACGGTCACATGATTGACATTAATTGACCAATCAGAATCGAGTAATAGGCTATAAAAAGCGTCGTGAAAGCCCGAAACAAACAGTTCCTCCTGGTACTCACTGTGTTCACACGTCTCTTTAAGATGTCTGGCCCCCGAATTGGCCTAGGTCAAAGATTTGCAATAATAGTAGTAGACTAGCCATTAACACTAAGATAAACAGAGTTCGATCTTAGCACTAACCCGCTAGTACCAACACTAGTGCAAATCTCATCGGGCTAGTGCATTTCTTTGACAGCTAGTCCGGTGGGCTAGTGCAAACTGACTCATCACCCACAAAATTCCCCTAAAATTCAAAAGTTTCCTATCCTTAATCTATCACTTATGTATGTCAATCTCACAGGATGGCTATATATGATTGCATTCCACAATTAGAAAGTATGAAATACTAATTTCCAATTAGGCCTACCCACAGAATTGTGGAGGTATGTATAGGTATTAGGTTGGTACTAGTACAATCAAAGTCGGGCTAGTGCAAATGATAAGCAGCTAACCCGATGGGCTTGTGCATTCAAAAGTAAAGATCCATCCCTGATAAATGATCTAGGTTACTGGTAAACAGGGGTGTGCAGACCCCCAATTATTTTCGCAAAACTCACAGCAAAATTCGCACAATCTAGTTACAAATTCACAAATTTTTGTATAGCATTTTCACTTTCCTATATAAATTTGTGCTAAAAATTCGCACATTCTGTGACAAAATTCGCACATTGGTGCGAATTTGCGAGCACTTGCATACCCCTGGTAAATTAGGCAGTGGCCCGAGAACCCGAAGATGGTACAAAGACCCGAAGCGGCCTGACGCCAGAAGACCGGCCAGGTACGTAAACCCGAAATAGTGAGCAGCCGACACAGCAGGGACTCCCTAAAAACACCACCTCCTCCTACCCTGATTTCCGAGAGCCCCAACTCCCCAACAGTCCTGTTCGTTCACCCTTGTGTGCGAGGCACAACTCTTAATCTTACACCTTGGTTTCTTGCTCGAACTCTTCGTTCGACTCGGGACCGAAACAACCCCAACATCTCCTCGTCATAGAGCTCAGAAACCCCAATTTCTCGAGGAAAGTCACAATAGCGCTATGTTGGTGGTGTTCTGTAAGAGGCCGGTTTGTAAAAAGATTCCTAGATCTCTTAAATGATCGTGGAACTAACTCCATCCTCAACAGTGGGCCCCCAACACACTTCGCAGGAACATCTATAGACTTGACAATAACCAACAACTCCCTTAAAACCAAAGCTAGCTGGGAAGTTGTGCCTTCCCTTCTCAGTGATCACTACACACCAAAAACAGACATAGGAGCTCAGAAGGTCACTCCCCCAACAAGGCCAACGCTACTTTGGCTGAATGCTGTCAACTGGGACATTCAACCAAGACATTGACAAACAATTGACTTCCACTTCAGAGAAGGCTGAACGTATCACCCACACTACTCTAACTTCTTTTCTGCCATCCAGGAGGCCATTCTCAAAAACCATTCCCATGAGTAAGGGCCCAAAGACCAAGAAGTAGTGATGCAACACTAAGCATGCCAGATCCGTTGCCAACTATGTCAATAGGATGTCCAGAACGCATAGGAACAATCCTACCCCCCAAAGTCAGACAGGCCAAAAAATGGACTAAAAAAGTCTGCTGAGGAAAAAGAGGAGGCTTGGAAGGGATTGTGCAACGGTATAAATTACACCACATCCTTGAAAGACCTTTGGGCCAAATCAACACCATCAAGGGTAGACCACCCAAGGAACCTCACCATCCTGACCCCAAAGCCATGGCAATAAAACTGGCTACTGAATTCAACTCCCGGACCCATCCCAGCCACCTTCCAGCTGGCCACCAGAAAAGACTTGTAGAGCTTCAAACCAGACACATCAAGGCTATCAAGGAAGCAAAAAGCAAGCCTAGCCCAGGAAACTTTAACAGACCATTGACCCTCCCAGAACTGCATGCATCACTCTACCTCCCAAAGTACAATGCCCCTGGATCAGATGGCATACCGACTGTGGTCAAACCATTCCCTTACAAACAAAAGGGCCCTTCTTCAAGTAATCAACCAGGTCTTCCAGTCTGGGTCCCCACCGCATGACTGGAAACAAGGCAATATAGTCCCAATCCCAAAACCCGGCAAACAGGATGCTAAGCAGCCATCACCCTCCTGCAGTCTATGAGCAAACTCCTAGAGAAGATTGTCTTCAAGCAAGTGGTCCACCATGCATTGCATCATGTCTGTTGGTGGATGAGATTCTCAGGGCAAAAAGAGGGGGCAATGAGGTTGCAGTCATCTTCCTTGACTTGAAAAAACATTCGAGCTTATTGACCACACTGTTGTCCTACATGCTCTTGCCAGAAAGGGACTATCTGGCAAGCTCATCCGATTTGCTGCGGGCTACCTCAGTAGCAGAACTGTAAGGGTCACTTTCCAGGGAGTAACATCGGACTACATGCCCCTGCACAATGGAGTACCACAGGGAGGAGTGCTCAGCACATTTCTCTTCAATGCAGTAATGGGACAGCTGCTAGAACTGCCGATCCAGGGCACAACATTATACTCCTATGCAGACAACTTTGCCCTGGTCTGCCATGATAGGTTCAATGCAGTAAGCACTGCAACCAAGGCCCTGAAAACCATCACCCATGCTTACACTTAGTTGCAGGAGCCTTGGACTCAGTCTCCCTACCTATACTGCAACCATGCTGTCACTCCTGCTCAATCAACAACTCAACTCAGCCAACAGACGCCGCAACTAGCTCCTGCTCAACAAACTCGAGACTATCCAAATCATCGCACTGAGATGCATCCTCTCTGCTCCTATCCAGACGAGAATAGACAGGTTGCAGATCAAGACTGAGGTTCCACCACTCATCATCAGGATTGATAGGCCAATCTACTGTATTAAATAGTTCCAAAAGACGCCATATATAGCATTATGCTCCTGTATAGACCAATATTATAATAAGAGCACATGATTATGGAGGATGAGGTCGAATATATTTACCCCTGCACAGATTGGACTGTAGTCGTCAGGCCAAGGTTCAATCTGTGCAGGGGTAAATATATATCAGACTGAAATACAACTTAAAAGTGTCTTCTTTATTTTATGTGATGGCTACACATGCGAAAATAACTAATTTACAACAAACATTTTGTACTAAACAAGGGATGCTACCATCTCTATCTTGTTTGTTTACCTAATGCGTAGCGCCCATTCACTAAAATGTTTCATGTGTTGCATTTATAATTTTGGAATGTGCTGAGGTGAATTTCTACTAGGATATATTTACCTCGGCTGCAGCAGGGGTTTTTTGATTCGAAACAGCACTATACATACTGCTCCTCCCGCTAGCCATTACATAAAAAGCTATAGATCTATGTGAAATGAAATCAATTATTTGTCTAAATGTGCACAATTAGATATGCCACATTGTGGCTGATTTCCATGCCATAAATCAAAAAGAATTACATTGATTTGAAAATTTAGCTCTAAATTCACAATTTAGCGATTTATCAAAAAAATGCTTCGAAGCATCGAGCATGTTCTGGATGGCGATGCCTCAATGCATCTGATGTATTTTGGCTGACGATGCCTCAAGGCATTTAGTATAGTGAAAGGGAAAAGTATAGACACATAGATATCTAAATAAATGATTAATTAATGACAGTTCTCTGAAGAATCTGTCTCTCTAGAGGGATTTTATATACAGGTGGCCAAAATTGCCCCATCTGCGGGGCAATTATGGCCACCTATATTTTCTTCAAAATATAGTACAAAATTAATTATGTGAAAAATAATTTTATTATGGAACAAAGTATCTTTAGTAGCTCTAATAGTACAGCAACATTAAATCTTGATAAAAAGAAAACTATGCATTAGGCACAATGAAAACTTCTAAAACTGGCCAAAATTGCCCCATTTGAAATTTGAAGTACTTTTTCTTTTTTTATTGGGGGCAGGGGGTATGCCGGGGGTATGTGCATAACTAGCTAGGCTTTGACTGGGTACTGGGTCCCTCAGCTCTCGCATCTAGAAGGGTAAGTTTTAGATATGACCACAAATACAGGCTTTTATTCTATACCAACTTCATAGCGCCTATTCCTTCATCATTGTACTGTCCCGTTAGCAAAGGTTGAATAACGGAGGGCGTTATTGCACACTGTGTAATAATAAAAAAATATTGCTCCGTAGGTCAATAACAATGCTTGCCGGCATTGCAACTAAATCATTTTTTCACATATTTTCAACATAGGTGGGTATTTGATATAGAATAAAACAAGAACTAACCTCGGGGACCCTCAACCTTGATTATTGCCCCTTGTCTCAGCCTATTTCCAGGGTCTCGGGCAGAGCCCGATTCAACAGATTTTGACAAATGTGATGTCACTGCTGCTCACCAGACAAACGGACCAACTGATTTATCAGGCCTTCCCCACACGAAGTGGTACTCAACTAAGAATATAAGTTCACATACCAGTAATCTTCGATCGTCCCAAATGGAGCAGGGGTTATATAGCGATGTCCAACATTTCTCATTCAGCTTAATGTAGAATTCAAACACTGTATAGTATACCTGTTTTTGCATTACTCATTTGAGATCTACAAAGAGGAGGGATGTTAGGACGGCAAGGTTGTGACTGGGACCTGCTGCTGAAGGTCAAAACTCACAGGCTGTGACTGGGACCTGCTGCTGAAGGTCAAAACTCACAGGTTGTGACTGGGACCTGCTGCTGAAGGTCAAAACTCACAGGCTGTGACTGGGACCTGCTGCTGAAGGTCAAAACTCACAGGCTGTGACTGGGACCTGCTGCTGAAGGTCAAAACTCACAGGTTGTGACTGGGACCTGCTGCTGAAGGTCAAAACTCACAGGCTGTGACTGGGACCTGCTGCTGAAGGTCAAAACTCACAGGCTGTGACTGGGACCTGCTGCTGAAGGTCAAAACTCACAGGCTGTGACTGGGACCTGCTGCTGAAGGTCAAAGCTCACAGGCTGTGACTGGGGCTTGCTACTGAAGGTCAAAGCTCACAGGCTGTGACTGGGGCCTGCGGCTGAAGGTCAAAACTCACAGGCTGTGACTGGGGCCTGTTGCTGAAGGTCAAAACTCACAGGTTGTGACTGGGGCCTGCCACTGAAGGTCAAAACTCACAGACTGTAACTGGGGCCTGGTCCCGGGGGCCTGGTGCTGAAGGTCAAAACCCATAGGCTGTGACTGGGGCCTGCTGCCGTAGGTTGGTTGTATTACAAACTGTTCCATGTGTATACCCCGCCTTGCAATGACTATCAGCGGCGTTGCAAGGTGTTGCCAAACTGCTTCTTAGATCTGCTCTTCTAGTACATCTACTAAATATTTTGAAGGACAGTTACCACAGCATTTACCTCTTTTGTTAACAAAATCTTTTGGGAAATATAGTGTGTCCGTATACAGGAACACAAGTAGACTAACGCATCTTACACCAGAAGAGATATCATATAAAGGTGAGTTCAATGAAGGCTATTTATGTTGAACACCAGGCCTTCCCTTCCCTTACAGGGCCTGATTAAAAGACGTCCTATGTTTGTACGATGTAGGTAAAAAATGTTAATATTTCTGCCCAACGAGATTGGTGCACCAAAACAATGTCATTGCTATCACCTATAATTAGTTTGACTAATCAAGCCTTGGAAAGGGACCAGTTTCCTTTTGTAAATTCTTCCTTCAACAAACACTCCATATCCTGTACCTGCAGAGTGAACAATGCTGCGTGTAGGGGAAATCGGCCATTTTCTCTCATTGGGTGTTTGCCAAGTTGGTTTTTAATGTATTCTAAATAATCCAGTGGGGAGCGTTTCAATAAGGCCTAAAGACATTGCCATGGTCTCAGGGTGGAGAGGTCGCGCCTGGGATGGTCGCTGCTGCTGGGAGCGTTTCAATTAAATTACGTGAACCCAGAGAGGTCTCTGTACTGGTCGCTTTGCAGAGAGTGATAGGGAGGTGTATCTGCGGCCCAGCGACCACTACAGAAAAGTATGTTTCAACACTAATAACATCAACAGTGTTAGGAATTATGATCTAAGAATAAATGTAGTTATTCTCAAGAAATGGAGCTTTGGGGTCATAGTCATTATTTCCACCTAGAAAGTATAATAGACAACAATAATATGCAGTTTCACTAGACCAAGGTGAATCTATTTTTCCACAATGTCTAAGATATAATTATATGCGAATTACGGAATGTTTTACATTTCGCTATACACTGACATGTTTTATTAGATTTAAGGCTATAATACACCAGAGAGTTTATATAGTTATGAGAGATAACTATATAAACTCTCTGACTACACGTCGGCTGGCTCGGGTTGAGGCTCCGTGATAAGCCCCATACCCACTAGACAATTTTACCGGCTACTGGCGATGGGAAACGGGCAGAATCGGCCGATTCCTGTGATCCCCTTTTAATATATTGAAATGTGCATGTTTGATATGGATCACCGGTAAAATCGGCCTATTCTAAGGGCAGAATCAGCTGATTTCAACAGCGATCTGTCTGCCGACTCAGGGATAATCGCCTAGTGGGTATGGCATTTATGGGTTGTGCTAGAAACCCAGTTCTTGTCGGGCATTTGCATTAGATTTACAAACATGACTGTAAAGTCATGCGAATCACTCATATTGGGCTACCCGACATGATTGTAAACCTGACACTTATACCCTTTACAGACTGGGCTCAGAATGGGCATTCTGCCTGTGCTAAACTGTCATTCTGAGCGCATTTTGGAGGCCAGTCTGTAAAGGGTAGTAGTGTCATACAGACATAAGTTATTTTGACCGAATAAAGCCCCATACCCACTAGGCGATTTTCCCGGCAACCGGCTACAGGCAACTGGCAGAATCGCCGGTAAAATTGTCACCAATTCAGATCACCAGTCAGTATGTAATATTGAAATGTACATGTTTGATACAATACTGAATCAGCCGATTCTGCCATTAGAATCAGCCGATTTCAGCACCATTCAGTCGGCCGACTCAGGAAAAATCGCCTAGTGGGAAATCATCTGGTATCGATTTCAAGATAACAATAACCTACATATTTGTACATTACTGATACACTGCATTCCTTATGGGGGCACTTAATGCACATCGTTGGCTTTCTACTTTACCCAGTATTAGAAGTAATATCCCAGAAATGATATATATACCTTCCTTTTTTGACCCAAAGCTGCGTTGTCAGCGTTTCAGCACAGACGCGCATAAGCCTACCGCCCTAAAGCGAGATCTACACAATACCGGACTGGCTACAAGAAGACAGTATTTGAACGGGATGTATGAAATAGTAAAACGTTTTCTTAGAATTCTAGATTTACAGTCCAATAATGTGCGCCCCGCTAAGGTGTTTTTACAGAGGTTTGGGGAGTTCACAGGGGTTTTCCTTTCCAAGCATCCGTATATTTTCGGTCAGTGTTTTTTAAAGCTGCCTTAAGCCCCATACACACTAGGCGATTTTGAACAGAGTTGGCCGATTCACTGGTGCTAAAATTGGCCGACTCTACTCGAAGAGTCGGCCGATTTAAGTGCCGACTCATATCAAACATGTACATTTCAATATTGCATAGGCCTACTAATTGGTGATCTAAATATAGGTGCAAAAATCAGCTGATTATCTTGGAAAAATCAGCCGATTTTAGGGCCAATGAGTCGGCTGACTTGGTTAAATCTCTTAGTAGGTATGGGGCTTTATCTACAGGGGATTTGATAAAACATACTGCTGTGAGGAAAAGAGTTGGAAAGCATCTAGAGGATAGTATTTTGTCAAACAATAACCCAAGGTAGAAGGTTAAAGATGCTACCCAAATTAAACAGCGACGTAATTGGTATGTTCTGCGACCATACTGTTTTTTTCATAGTGTTATGATACCATTACATTCTAGTAAAGTTAGTGCCTCACTAATGCAGAATGTTGCAATAGTATTATCCTAAAGTGAAAGGAAATATGTCACAATAACGTCACAGTGCAACGTCACAGTGCTAGGTTCTAAAAATGTTTTGGGTGCCATCAGTGTAGCGTAACAAGAACCTAAGCAGAACTAAACAGAATGTTGCTGCGATGTTATAATGACGCTGCATTCTTGCTTGGGATGTTAGGGGGGCATGAGGTAATCAAGGATATGACACTGGTCAAAGGTCTCTGTCTTGTTAGACGACTGTTCCTCCCGCCTACGTGCCCTTTGATATGTATCCCCAACAAAGGAAACCCTCACTGTCCGATGACTGTGGTAAATATAGTGCTGTGGAAGATATTTGTGGAGGAATCATTGTTTAGTCATGTACAGAGTGGGCGGGGAGCGTAGGGTGAGACAGAAGGTGGAATAGTCACCGTTTACAAGTATACATACAGGGGATAGACTACAGTGGCCTGTTTCAACAAACCTCCGTATGCCTCGTGTTTCATAAATTAACGATGACCTTTTTGGCTGCCGTAGCTACGTGGGTTTTATTTTTCCTTACGTAAATTTAGGTTAATTTATGTGAGTTTTAGGTTGATTTATGAGTTTTGGGTCAATTTACATGAGTTTTGGGTCGATTTATGCAAGTTTTGTTATCACACTGCCATTTATGAGAGTTTCAAACTCACATACAGTTTCCGTAAGGAAACATTAAACCTCTTGAGCTATGGAGATTGTTGTGAAACAGGCAACAGGTATGGTATTGAATTGTACTGAAATACATCTAAGGAATTTGGATTAAATGCTGAAATTGAAACAGATGGAGGTGGGAAAGATAAAAGGATATGGTAGCCTCAAGGTGCGGCCACACAAGGGGACTAAACTAGGGGCAAGGTGGCTATTGGGGATTGGACCCGAGCGAGACGAAAACTTATTCTAAAAAGAACAAAAAATAAAGAAGAAACTACAGTAAAAGGTGGGATTCCATGGCAAACACCTAAAAATCAGACTATTTTGTTTAGTCGCCTTGTTAGAATGCACCTTCAGTAATTCAATTACTGTTGACATAAACTGTAGTTAGAAATAAAGGTAAGATGTTGGAAGTACTCATATTGTTTATGCTCTGGATTAAAAAATTATAAGTGATGAAGTGTACTTGAGAATGAGAGAGAATTCCTGGGTTATGTAAAGGCAGGTAATGGTTGGAGGTATTGACAAGCCAAGGAAATAAGGTGAAAGGAGGGAAATTAGGGTATCACTGGATTAGGTTAAACAGGGAAGAAACACCAATATAACTCTGTGAGGTATTAGAAGTATAGGGAAATGGGGGAAAGTCCCAAAATAACTCTGTGAGATATTAGAAGTATAGGGAAATGGGGGGTTGAAACCAATATGGCCGGGTAGGGTATAAGAAGTATAGGGAAATGTGGGGTTGACACCAATATAGCTGGGTAAGGTATAAGAAGTTAAGGGAAATGGGGGAGTAACACCAACATAGTTCTGTAAGGTATTAGAAGTATAGGGAAATGGGGGAGTAACACCAACATAGTTCTGTAAGGTATTAGAAGTATAGGGAAATGGGGGAGTAACACCAACATAGTTCTGTAAGGTATTAGAAGTATAGGGAAATGGGGGAGTAACACCAACATAGTTCTGTAAGGTATTAGAAGTATAGGGAAATGGGGGAGTAACACCAACATAGTTCTGTAAGGTGTTAGAAGTATAGGGGAATGGGTGAATGGCACCAATATAGCTGGGTAAGGTATTAGAAGTATAGGGAAATGGGGGAATGAACCTAACAGATCAGATAATAGAAGTTTATCAAAATGTATAATTGGTTTGTGTGATGGGAAGTATGAGGGAATGGGGGAAACATAACAAGTATGGCTAGGTTTTAGAAACGGAGCAAATGGGTTGTTTAGGTATTAAATCATATGGAATCAGGGTAAAATAAATGTGTGTAGCTAAGTTATGTCATAAAAATATAGGAAAATGGGCAATATCTGATGAGTATGAGTAGGCTGGGAAAAGGAAGTACACGGGAACATGGGATTACCAGAATAATGTATACAATTGCTCAGAAATGTACTTGAATAGTGGACATGATAGTCATAAGGAAGATACATAGGAGAGGCTCTCTGCCTGTTCATTTTTTTGCAGCTGTAGATAGTGGATGACCTGTTTGGACAACTTGTCTCATTCTGTTTCACATGGTGCTTGACAAGGGTACCACCACTATGCTGGTCCCTGCAGCTACATGCTCCTGTTGCACTACGCTACATTAGATGTCTTGTACAGCCGCAGGTCAATCCTACCACCGAATGCGTCAGATTTTGACAAATTTTGGGTCACGTGACCACCTCTCGACCAATCAGATGGCCAGAAAAAATAGGGTGAACCTGCAGTCTCTCAGGCTGAGTCCCTTGGCAGGGAGATAGCGGGCACCAACATATGCCACCACCTGCTATGGCCATTCCCATCCAGTGGTCAGATCCCCCCACTGCACTACAAGTTAGCATTGTGTTCATGTGTTAACATGAGTTATTCCCCCGTGGGGGTCCTGGGGTGGGGGCCTCTGTCCCTGGGACATCACACTGAACGCTTGCTGTTGTTACAGTATTGATTGATAAATGGGGAACTGTTTATGGTAATCACTATCTTCGTCCTTATCATTTCTCTCTTCGTTGCTAGTCAAATGGTAGATGAGTTCACGAGATGGGCGCTCAATCCATAACATGAACAATGCTTGGCTGTAGATTAGGTTTATTTGGTGGAAACGGTGACGCATACATTTGCCAGTGAGATGATGATAAGTCTCCAAAGTTCACAATTCCAATCTGATGGAGGGTAAGCTTTCCCCTGAGAGTCCGCCTAGTCTCTCATCCAATGATAACACAATGGCTGTTCTGTTAGTCACCAGATGTCCCTTTGTCAATGTATAGCTATCCACAACCTCTTGAATCTCCCGATCCGTATTGCTCAAACGATAAAGGTTCTCTTTCTCTTACCATGGGCTCTTACTCATTATATAGCAGTCTGGTATTGATTTTCCCCAAAAATCGAGGCTCGCTGGGAGGTGTGCCCTGTCGGCTATCATCTGACAGGTATATTTACACCTACCAGCGACCCATGCTATATTTATACTATGTGTTACGGTAATTTATATAATTTGGATGACTTCTTGTTATTCCCTTATGTACACCTGGTGACATTCTTATTGTTTCATTCTTATACAATTGGTTATATGCGCAAAGTGAGTGAGTTACCTTTCTACCTTTGTGCCACACCTACAAAATTGGGATTGGTGATCACATTAAGTTTGCTGTTATTTGAAATCATAAAACATCTATGTTGTCCAACTTTGTTTATTTCATCAAAATAAAGTTCATTGAGTTAAAACGATGAATTATTTGTAATAAAATGTGGATATATTTCATGGCCATGTGGGTGTGGTGACCACATGGTGATCACCAAAATCTGGTCTCGTGACCCTGTCTGCACAAGATCTACAATAGGGACCCAGCACTGACCAAGTGGTGCTTTAGGTTTGATTTCCAGTTGGTGCTCGGTTCACTAAGGGATGAGGTACAGCAAAAATGATTTCCAGGTTTTGATCCCCTGCTATTTGCCAGCCCTGTCACCTTCAATTCATAAATATGATAACCATAGATAGAATTCGTCCCAATTTGTTATTTCTGTGAAACTGACCCTGGCTGTTGGTACGGCGTAACACACCCAACACTCACTCACTCACTCACATGAGTTATTTGTTATTATGTTCACGTGTTAGTTACAATGGTTATGTGCCCCCCCTCGTCTGTCAGACCCATTGACAGCACCGGGTATTGTGGTTGACGCGGGGCCACCTGGCCACCATCCCCGGCTCAGGTTACCACTATACTCGGGTTACACCAGTGGGCAGAGCTCAGAGCCAATCAGCAGCGGGCAGAGTCAAAAGCCAATCACAATCTGTAGGCACAGGTTGTACTTAGGCTATTATTTACCTAGCCAGTGTCGAAAAGGCTGTAAAATATCTATATACATATGGATTTGTTTATGGCTGTATGTATATCGATGGGTGTGTGGATATTTGTGTGTATGATTATAGATATTATGTGTAAGGTATCCAACATGCAAACTCAGCATTCAGTATCCCGCCCCTAAGCCTACACATCTTGAGCCCACCCTCTAAGGTCTGACATGCAGCATATATATATGGCATAACAAAGATAAGGGAAAATATTGCTGCAGCGGTGACCTTTATCGCAATGGACTGAAACCCTGATTGGGATATAATTCTGTGTGTGGGTGGGTATGTCAGCAGGTTCTGGAGGCCCTGTCCACCTGAGAGGACCTAATGATTTTATGCTTAGTCTACTTAAATGGAGTCAAAACCAATATAGTTGATAACATTTTCAAAACTTTGAAAAGTATAGAAATATGTTAGTTGAGTCTAGTTATGCCTAGCTTACGTATAAGCTGTGAAAACTAGCCCAAACCAAACTAGACTTCCACAAGAGATGGTAATATTTCCATTTGTTTTAAACAAACCCCATTTTTATGGATTCCACATTGATTGATTTGAGCATGGAAAATGTGTTTTCAATGATTTTCTACCATAGTTCATGCTTTAAATTTTAACATAGGCCAGACATAGGCTCAAGGAATGAATTTCTATAATCATTTGAGTTTTGAAAATTTTGTTGAATTTATTTGTTTTGGGTCCCTTTAAAAGAAGCTAATGAAAATATATGTATGTATGCACAAGTACAAAATTATACTTACAGTACAGATAGAAGCGATATGTATAATACTTTGGTGTTCAAGTTTACCTATTCAACTCTCATTCCATGGTTGTGCACCAGCATAATAAGGATAGTTCAAAATTATTTCCGATCTACGTATATCAATTTCAATAACTTTTCTTTCACCATTTCCGGCGTATCTATTCGGAGTTATTTATGGTGGCATATCCAAAGTGACTCGAGCCACACAGCAGTGATTAAAAAAAAGTTGCTTCAGTGTTGCAATGCAGCACGTTTACTTTCACAAAAGGATTATCAAAACCACTTTAAGAATGCTTTCAATCATTTCCTGACATATGAAATATCCAATCTGAGATTATTCCTACTTCACTTACAGTTTAAGGATTGACACCAGTGGTTGGGCCGTGATTTCCGGTACTCAGGACTATTACATTTTTGTTATTCTATTCCTCTATCTACATAGGTGTTACATATATGAAATAAATGCTATGTTTATGCTTCATCTAATGATACAAAATATATGTAAGAGTGTTATGATGTTTTTAAGTAATTGTTGCAAAAACAGAAAAGTTGATTTTCTCACTTTTATTTTTTGAACAATGATTTCTCACTTACTATCGGGGTTAGATCTTTGAAATTCCATATCCTTATTCTAAACATTCTACTGGAGGGAAGAGTGTCTCAAAATTTTGATATCTGTCCTCAATCTTTTTAAAAAAAATAAAATATAAAAATTAAAATTAATTCACCCTCATGTTACCCGTTTTTGGACATAGAATAAAAACTAAGGCCTAGATAAAAATTGTGAGACACCCTTCCCTGTATTTGGAAATTATTGATATGTATAAGAAGTACCATCTATGTAGCTCTATTAGTTTTTGGGTAATCATTGTTAAAAAAATAAAAGTTGAAAAATAGGTTTTATTATTACAGTTTCTCAAGTTGTTATTTCATCTCTTAATAACTTACACCATTGAAGAGGAAAATATTAGACCTACCAAATGATGTATATTTGATTGTCATAGCTAGCATAGGAGCAAAAATACATGCAGAAACATGAATCACGCCCCAAGCACCGGTGTCAATCCTTAATCCAGCGTTGAGTTACTTTGATTGAAAGTTTCAAATTCAGAGTTGGTGATGCTATTTTGGAGTTAAAGGTCCACTCAGCAACTTTTCACCTATATAAAGACCAACTCACAATTTTGCTTTGCACAAAGTACTGATGACCAAATATATATATATATATATATATATATATATATATATACAGGTAATGACAAACATGTTTGCTGATCAGATACCTTAAATAATCAAACTTACACCTACATATGTCCCTGCATCACCATCTAAATCTACCACTGCTCAATAGCCAAGATCCAATACAGAGTCACTTTGAAGCTGAGTGCTTTTAACCAGTATCTGCTTACTATAATTAACCCATAATCAATAGTCAATCTCTTGATATCTTCAAAACACAAGCCGGGGTTTGATTTACTTGAGGTAAATGCCTGTCATCTATGTAACCAGAACATATAGTGAAAGGTAGGGGCAGTGTATCTAACAGTGCGCCTGTCGTCTGTGTAACCAGAACATATAGTGAAAGGTAGTGGCAGTGTATCTAACAGTCAGCCTGTCATCTATGCAACCAGAACATATAATGCAAGGTAGCAGTAGTGTATCTAACAGTCCACCTGTCGTCTGTGTAACCAGAACATATAGTGAAAGGTAGTGGCATTGTATCTAACAGTCTGCCCATCGTCTATGTAACCAGAACATATAGTGAAAAGTGGGGGCAGTGTATCTAACAGTCCGCCTGTCGTCTATGTAACCAGAACATATAGTGAAAAGTGGGGGCAGTGTATCTAACAGTCTGTCCGTCGTCTATGTAACCAGAGCATAGTGAAAGGTGGGGGGCAGTGTATCTACCAGTCTGTCTGTTGTCTATGTAACCAGAGCATAGTGAAAGGTGGGGGCAGTGTATCTAACAGTCTGTCCGTCGTCTATGTAACCAGAGCATAGTGAAAGGTGGGGGGCAGTGTATCTACCAGTCTGTCTGTTGTCTATGTAACCAAAGCATAGTGAAAGGTGGGGGGCAGTGTATCTAACAGTCTTCCCGTTGATTATGTAACCAGAGCATAGTGAAAGGTGGGGGCAGTGCATCTAACAGTCTGTCCGTCGTCTATGTAACCAGAGCATAGTGAAAGGTGGGCACAGTGTATCTAACAGTCTCCCAATCATCTATGTAACCAGAGCATAGTGAAAGGTGGGGGCAGTGTATCTAACAGTCTTCCCGTCGTCTATGTAACCAGAGCCTAGTGAAAGGTGGGGGCAGTGTATCTAACAGTCTTCCCGTCGTCTATGTAACCAGAGCATAGTGAAAGGTGGGGGCAGTGTATCTAACAGTATGCCCATCATCTATCTAACCAGAGCATAGCAAAAGGTGGGGGCAGTGTATCTAACAGTATGCCCATCATCTATGTAACCAGAGCATAGTGAAAGGTAGCAGGGGGGGGGGGCAGTGTATCTAACAGTCTGTCCATCACTATATAACCAGAGCCTAGTGAAAGGTGGGGGCAGTGTATCTAACAGTCTTCCCATCATCTATCTAACCAGAGCATAGCAAAAGGTGGGGGCAGTGTATCTAACAGTATGCCCATCATCTATGTAACCAGAACATAGTGAAAGTTGGGGGCAGCCCAGCCAGCTCGTGACGTAACAGAAATGTTCTGCAACCATACTTTTTAAGTCAGTTTGTTACTTACTAAGATGGCATGTAACAATTACATTATTAATGGTAAGGTTGAAACCTCACTAAATTAGAATGTTATTATAACATTAGGATGAAACCAAAACAGAAGGTTATAAGAACATTATGTTTAGGTTGAAGAACGCAACCAGAACAATCATGATAACGTCACAGTGCAACATCACAGCAGTAGGTCGCAGCAACATAATTGGGAGTCATCAAAAGAATGTAACATGAACCAACACAGAACGTTACTGCAACGTTATGATAACGTCACAACTACGACTGGGAGTCTATCTATCAGTCTGCCCCTTGAACAAGCTGACTCTGGAAGACTGACAAAAAGTGAAATTGACGCCATCTTTTCAGCGTAAGTAGATATAAAATACTACATGACTGTGAATTAAATAACTATGAGGTTTTCTTATTAGGAGATTTTAATACTAATTATAGAGAACGTAACAATGTAAATACGCAAATGTTGATGAATTTTGAAAAATATTCGGGACTAAAGCAATATATTACTCTGCCTACGAGATTGGGGAAACACAACTCAACTACCATTGACCTAGCTTTTTCAAATAGTAACTATATCCTGGACAGTGGAACCTTAATAGAATCTCTAAGTGATCATCAGGGAATTTATATAATTAAAAAGAAGGCAAGAAGTTTACGGCAACATTTTGTCTGTCAGGGTCGTAGCTATAGGTATCATGGCGTTGATAAATTGAAATCATTTATGGAAAAATATGATTTGGAAAGTCATTTGGTTGATACTGATGCTACTGCGCACTGGAATGAAGTTAAAAAATGTATGGATACATATTTGGAAATATACTGTCCGATGCATGATATTAAAGTAAGGAATGAAGGTCTTCCTTGGTTGACTCTTGAAATATCAGAGTTAATTGAGGACAGGAATTTTTTCACAAAAAGACATGTGTATCTACAAAGGAGATTGAAAAGTGAAACGGATATGATGCAACTACAAGAATTGGCTACCCAATTGAATGATAATCTAATCATAGTGCGGCAACTCCGTAATGACGTGAATCAAAGGATAAGGTACTCTAAAGAAAATGTCATCAAGACTAGATTGGAAGACAATGTAGGCAATCATAAAAAATTTTGGAGGGAATTAAATAGTGTTTTAAACCCAGATAAATATTCAGATGCGAAAATACAAATCAGGAATGCTGATGGTATGCTTATCTGTGATGAGGAGTTGCCAGACATCATGAATGATTATTATGCACGTCTGGGAGAGGCAACAGGAAGTCTTGGGTGGAATCCCGATATTTCCCGTGATTACAAGCATAAGACTAGTTTAACAGACTTTGACCTGATAACTATGAATGATATGGATGATATTATAAAAGGTATCGATATCCATAAGCCTTCAGGAATTCAAAATATTTCGACTGAGTTCTTTAAGTGTTTCTGTAAATTAAATAAGAAAGTAGTTATGGATTTGATAAATAAGTCTCTGTCTAGTGGAATTTTTCCGGATGAGTGGAAGGTAGGAATAGTTACACCGATTCCCAAACAAGGAGATCCTTTGGCAATGACCAACTGGAGACCAATTACCATTTTGCCTGTGATTGGGAAAATAGCTGAAAAATTAGTGCATAGGGAGTTGCTGAACCATTTTGATATAAACAGATTAATATCGGAAACACAATTTGGATTCCAGAGTGAGAAGTCAACTATGCAAGCTGTTATGAAATTAACTAAATTTATGTTTGAAAATAGGGACTGTAAACGCATAGTCGGATGCATATATGTAGATCTATCTAAAGCTTATAATTTGGTAAGCCATGACATGTTGTTATATAAACTGGAATTAGGAGGGGTCCGGGGAAATAGTCTTGCATGGTGTCAGAGCTATTTGAGAGATAGATCACAAAAGACAAAGGTAAATAAACGACTTTCCAGTATCAGTAATGTATCCAACGGCGTTCCCCAGGGCTCGACATTGGGGCCATTATTCTTCATTTACTACATTAATGACCTGATTTCTCGTATCAATGATAGACATATAATTCTGTTTGCTGATGATGCTGTCTTGTTTGATGCCCATAATGAAGCGGAAATACTGGAAAGGTCCCTACAAACTCTGATAGACGTAACAGACAATTGGTGTAGTGACAATGGGATGAAATTAAATAGCACTAAAACAAAATATATGATTATAAACAATCAGATTGGGTATAATTTCACTATTCGTAGTGCTGATAAATGTCTTGAGCAAACAGAGAGTTATAAGTACCTGGGGGTGTGGCTGGATAGTGACTTGACATTATCAAAGCATCTTGATAATGGATATAAATTGGCTTATCAAAAGGTGTATAAAATGAAGAAATTAAGAAGATATATGTCAAGGACAACTGCTCTGTTAGTTTATAAACAAACAGTTCTGCCCTACCTGGAATATTGTGACTTTCTGTTTGATTGCTGCACAAAAACTGATGTAGATAAATTGGAAAAACTACAGTACCGGGCCTTACGAATTGTTAATAACATAAGCAGTCCTCGAGATATAAGTAGATTAGACCTCCTGAAAATATCAAAAATAAGTAAGTTGAGATCTAGAAGGAAGTGTCATCTACTTAATCTTATGTATGGATTTAAGGAGAAGGGTACCTGGTTAAAAACCCAGAATAGGGTAACAAGAAACCAAATATTACATCAGTTTTATGTGAAGAAGCCTAGATGTGAAACAGCTAAAAGGTCACCCTTTTATAGGGGTGCTCAGCTATGGTTGAAATTACCAGGTCATATCAAATCTTTAGATTCAAAAATCAAATTTAAGGAGGAGGTAAAGAAACATTTTGGTTAATGTGGCAATGAATTCCCATTAAAAACTTTTGTACTGTCTGCTTTTTTTTTTTATTTTTTTTTTTTTTTGGGGGGGGGGGGGGGGGGGGGGGTGGGGGTAAAAAAGTAGATCCGATTCCAGTCATGTCCAGTTCATTCTGAAATATATAAGTATGCTGATCTGATATTCTCAAAGCCGCCAGATTGTTTGTTGTCAACCATTTGGAAGTGTAGCATAGAAATTTATATTCTATAGATTATTGAGAGGGTGATCCTCACTTAAAAATCCCTTCTTTTCTTTTGTTTTCATTGTATAATTTCATTTATTCATTAGAAGTATTCATTTGAGTTGTTATTAATGAGGATATTATGTCAATATGTATTATAAGTCATCATCACTGTAATATCTGGAAGAACAGATGTATCTGAAGATATTCAATAAAAATATTAAAAAAAAAAAAACCAAAAAAAACACACCTAAACAGAATGTTATCGTTGAACTATAGGGTTTACTTTTATTTTTAATCATTAGTCTACCATTCATTACATTTCCGTGTGCATGCCATTGATAAACTAGCCATTGATCGCAGTCTTTCATCTTGTCTCGATCATGTATCGCCCTAGAACCTAGTTCCAAATTCAGGGATGACAGAGAACACTCGTGTGAAAGGATAGTGTTTATTAATCCAAATGCATTTTAAATACATCACTGAGTTCCCATTGACTGATGTCAGTTCTGAGAGATGATCCGCTCAACTCCACTCAACCAATACTCCTGAGCTCATCCTCCTATCTGGCTCCGCTCACTCACCCAGACGTTACCTGAGCTCGCTAAGCCCTTACTTCTCAGAATTCCCTTACAGGCTACCTAAATCACTCTGAGGAACGCAGGCACAAAATGCATATCTTTTTGCCTTGTTCCTATGACATCATCTCTACGCAATAAACTGACACCCACGTCAGCGCATTGTGCTGTTCTTATTGGGTAAAGATGCAATATCAACCTCATAATAATGTGGCAAGAGCATTGGCAGAATGTCACAATATAACGTTGCAACAGTTGATTGCAGTGACGTTATTGGGAGTCATCAAAATAACATTGCTGCAATGTTGCAATGTACCGTAATGAGAACAATCCTGAACGTTGCAGCAACGTTATTATAACGTCACACTGCCAACTGGGACCTGCCCCCCTCCCCCTCTTGCACCTCTGCCCACAGATCTACTCACCTCCTGCTCCCCACCTGCGCCCCCTCCCTCTCCTGCTCCTCTGCCCAAAAGTCTACTCACCTGCAGCCTACCCGCCCACCCTCCTCCCCTTCTGTTCCCCTGCCCACAGAGCTGCTCAACTACTGCTCAGCCATCTTCCCCACTTCCTCCTGCCGCCCCCGCTCAGAGAGGCCTACACATTACATGGCTGTAAATAGTTGATCCCTGCTGCCTTCCTGCAGTCTTTTACTGTCTTCTCTGCTTAAGGCCATATTCCACTAGTCGCTTTTACCGCTAAGTTCAAAATTCAGGATTCAGAATAGGGGTTAATGGTAGAAATGCTATATATATAATAAGAAGGGGTTATAAGGATCATCCTTCAAATTATATGGTGGATGCCTGATCCTTTCCTTTATTATTGGAGAAATCTCTGCATAAACAAATAATCGCCAGTCAAAATCTCCTTGTGAGATATGTGCTTAACGTGCCTGCTGCCTGCTGCCTGCCGCTTCTAGCTGCTCGGGCTGGCCTTCGGACGGCAATGTGATGCGATGTGTCCATGGCCTGGGCAGAAATGCTCTCTCTTTGATGCTATATTTACATGACTTGCTCTAGCCTGCCTAGAGACACTTTGTGATTTGTTCATGGCCTATTTGGGTACTGCTTGCCATGTGATCCATTGTGTCCGTGACCTGATCATGAAGTACTTTGTGTTAGCCTACTGGTTAGTTTACTGAAAACCATATTACATGATGCTATGTGTTCATGATCCTTCAGGTATTGTGTGTAATGTGTCATGGTGTCTGTTCTGCTGGTGGACCCAGAGGGTCCCTTACAACATACCTGCACCTCCCCACCTGACCTCTGGTCAGTGACCTAATTACAAATAACCAATAGGGGCAGGGGGAGTGCTAACTGTCTAATTACCATAAACTCTATCTAATGCAATAAATGATATGCATGTATGATATACCTTTTGATTATTATAATTTAGACATAAAATATTTACATTAAAGGAAATTATGATATTACTATATTTTAAATAATGGATTTGGTAAATAATTGTGATTGTTAGTGGGAGGGTATGTCATGCCTAAACTTAGGTGTGACAATGGCCTATTCAGGTCACTGGTTATGATGCAATGTGATGCAATGTTTCTGTGACCTACTCCAGAAATGCTTGTTATGTGATGCAATTTTCTCATTAAATTTTGCCTACTGATGGCCATATGAAGCACCATATCTACAACTTTCTCAATCATTGCTTGCCATGAGATTCAACGTCCCAATGGCCTGCCCTGGACGCCTTGCCACCTGAAGCAATGTGCCCACGACCTGCTTTGGCATTGCTCGCCCTGAGATTGAGTGTGTCTCCGGCCTAGGCTGCTACATGTGATACAACGTTCTTGGTCTGAGCAGCGCGGCGGGCTGGTGGCCGGCTGAAGGCGGCACTCTGCAGGCTGGTGGCAGCAGGAGGAGGAGGCGGCGCTGAGTTGCTGCCATCAGCCACTCACAACTTGCTCAGGTTCTACTCAGGTACTGCTCGGGAACTGCCCGGGAACTGCTCACCTCCTGCTCACCTCCTGCTCACCTGCTGCTCGCGGCCTGCCGGGGACACGGCTGGAGCTCGGGAGGCGTGGATGCGGACTGGAGAGAAGCGGGGGTAGCGGCGGCATCTCAAACTGGAAGTTAGAGTCAGGGAAGTTAAGGCAGTTACTGCAGGCTGAGAGTGACGCGTAACCACCCCTTGGAGGAGGGACACCTTAGAAGTGAGGCGCGGGGTCCAGGAGTGGCGGAGTGGGACCCCAGGTGGGCACGTGACCCACACGGCAGGCTGAACACCGGGAAGTGGGATCTGGGCATCAGGAGTGTAATGATTACCACTAGAACCACAGCCCGGTCAGTGGGACTAGTGTGACCAGCGGTGGACCTAAAGCCTAAATTCCACTATCAAACTTTATTCACGATTTCTACAGTCATGTGAGGGAAAGTGCGCTAATCATAGGCATGCTATATACCATTAGAACGGATTTTGAATTACCTTTCAAATGGAGTGTCACTTTCAAGGGTTTTTGTGATATTTCATTTAAAAAAAACAGGAAAAATTGGCTAATTCCTATTTGTCAAGATCGGCGAGTGGAACGTAGGCTTGAGTAGGTGGAGAGCGAGACGCTCAGTACGGAGGGGCCGGACTAGGGGTGAGCTGCTCCAGACACCTGCGGACACCAGGACAAGGAGGACAAGGCTACCAGGGGCGTAGCCAGGCCCTAAGTCAAAGGGGGTTCCAGGTAAATCTAAGGGGTTCCGACTTACATTTTTGGCAGAATTCCTGTATCCTAATTATATTTTAGGAAATTTCAGGGGGTTCCAGACACCCAGGAACCCCCTGTCTACGCCACTGAAAGGAGGACAGGGAGGACCCCTAGGGCCGGGCAGGGGTGTGGGTGGTGAGAGAGGGCGGGAGGGGCGGGAGGAGGAGGAGGGGGCGTTACCTGCAGACCCACGTGGGTACTGGAGGCACGTGGTCGGCTGAGGAGGCGGGGTGTGGGGCGGGGGTAGGTGGGCGGGAGGGGGCGGGGTGTGGGGCAGACGGGGGTGGCTGAGCACGAGGCAGGTCCACCATACAGAACCAGTCAGGACACAGGAGGAGCCGGCTATAAGGGAGGACAGGGGGCACCTACGTCTTGTCATTTCTCTGCCTACTCCTCCTGACTCGGCCTACACCCAGGACGCTGCACCCAGCGGTACCCCCAGCTGGGGAGGGGGGTTTCACCTGGAAAAAGCTGGAGCAGGGGGTGGTGTAGGTGTGGAGGAGGAGGAGGGGGTGGTGTAGGTGGAGGAGGAGGGGGTGGCTGAAGACGACAGCCCCCTGAGCGCGGGGTGTCCGCCATGCACACCCGGACGGAAACCCTTCTGAGTTATAAAGCTCCCGTCCACCAAAGGCTGGTACATTCCTTATAAATTTACAAGACCTCATAGGGCCGACTTGGCCTGGACCCGGACGTCCAGAGGATTCGTCCAGCGGCAGGTGTCAGTCCCTCCATGTTGGGCGGTCTCTGGACGGACCCTGCAGTACGACTCATAAAGGGGGCCGTGTTCAGTGGGGCGGAACGGTGACGGCCCATGGCCAGGGCCCGCCGGGAGGGGTGAGCGGTGAGCGGTGAGGGGGCTGGGCAGGTAGGGGGGAGACTAGAGGACAGGGAGGGGTGGAATGCCTGCCCTGTCACCTTCATCTCATAGGTACGGCCACAAAATACAGAATTCATCCAAACTTGATTTCGCCGTAAAAATGGCCCTGGCTGTTGCTATGGCATAAAATATCCAACACTCACTCACTCACATCGCAAAGTCATTTCTGTCAATCCACATTTTAAATGGATTTAGACATTCGAGCATTTATACCATAATGAGACGGACGACTTCTCAGACCGGTGTAGCATGATGAACAATCCATCGAAGACAACGGTTCCCTCGCAAGGTGTCTTCAAGTAGAGGAAAACCGTCTCAGACTTGTGGCCGCCGGGAGTGATTAAACCGGTCCGGCCTGTCAGGGACAGCCATATGAGCCCTCCCAGCCAGCCTGCAATGTAACAGGAACATTCTGCAGCCATACTTTTTAAGTCAATTTGTTACTTAACAAGATGGCATGGAACAATTATGTTGGTTATTGACGTTGAGGTTGAAACCTGACCAAATTAGAGCATTATTATGACATTATTTTTTGGTGAGGTTAGGATGGAACCAAACAGAACATTATAGGAACATTCTGTTTAGGTTGAAGAACATAACCAGAACATTATATTAACATCCCAGTGCAATGTCGCAGCAGTAGGTCCCAGCGACGTCATTGGGAGTCATCAAAATAATGTAACAAGAACCAACACAGAACGTTACTGCATGTTTTTATAACGTCACACCTCCGGCTGGGCTGGGCCGGGTGGGAGAGGGGGGCTACAGGGGCCAGGCCGGGAGGAGTGGAGAGAAGTGGTCCTGGAGAACTGAGCTGCTCAAAAGGTGTCCGTGTGTTAATTGGGTCATGGCGAGCAGCTGAGGAGACCCGGAAGTCAGACGGCGAGCAGCTCGTGGGGGCGGAGATCCGGTCTGTACTCGGCGGGAGGCACTTGTATCTTACTGCTCAGGCCGTCTACAAGTTACTTAAGGTGTACGGGACATCTGCTGACATCTTTATGTGATTAACAAACGCGTAAAAGTATTATTTGTAATTGATAGGAATATATCTGTGCACGTTTTCCATACTAGATGGACTACACTGACCCAGAGACAGGGCAGGATACGCTGGGGTCCCGCAGCATCAACTCACGTTCCGCTAAGCTGCACTTTACGTGATGAATAGTCGCAGGTAAAGCCCATTTTTTCTGGCCATCTGATTGGTCGAGGAGTGGCACATGACTCCAAATTCACCAAAATCTGACGAACTCAGTGGTAGGCTGAACCTGCGGTCTATTAAGGCGTGTCCCCCTAGTGAGTGACCGGGGAACCAGGGTAAGGGCGGAACACCAGCAGAGAGACTCTTACCAGGAACAAGCAGGTGCCCCCTCCCCGGAGCTGCGTCCTCAGGTAGCGTCAATGACGTCATTAAACAGGCCTCAGGTAGCGTCTGTTAGTTAACATCATCAGACATGGCGGATATAACCATCAGACTGGGCTGTGAGTGGCCCGTGAGCAGGTCATTACCACCCACAGATAGTGGACAGAATGCCTCCACCACAGGGAGTCAACCCCCACCCAATCAGAGGTCCCTGAAGGCGACACACTGCCCCCCGCCCACCTGAACGCCCTCACCCCAGGCCTGACCCGGGCCCCACACAGTCACAGGTGGTACAGGATGTCAGGGGCGCCTACAGCGACCCCTGGTGGGGGCAGTGGTGGCGGTGGGGGCAGGGTACTTCCCGTCACCCAGGAGGTGGTGAAGGGGGCCGACCTGCCCCTCCCCCCGCTGCCCCCCAACACCCGCCCCCTGTCCCACCAGGTGGCGGGCCACGTCTACGGCAAGAGCAGCTCACGGCTGGGTGAGTACTTTACTGTATTACCTGTGGGGTGCATTTTGAACAGCCCCATGGATGGTTGTTTGGGTGATTGTTGGGATGGTTGTTGGGATGGTTGTTGGCATGGTTGTTGGCGTGATTGTTGGCATGGTTGTTGGCATGGTTGTTGGCATGGTTGTTGGCGTGGTTGTTGGCGTGGTTGTTGGCATGGCTGTTGGCATGGCTGTTGGCATGGCTGTTGGCATGGCTGTTGGCATGGTTGTTGGCATGGTCGTTGGCATGGTTGTTGGTGTGGTTATTGGCGTGGTTGTTGGTGTGGTTGTTGGCGTGGTTGTTGGCATGGTTGTTGGCGTGGTTGTTGATGTGGTTTTGGGCGTGGTTGTTGGCATGGTTGTTGGTGTGGCTGTTGGCGTGGTTGTTGGTGTGGCTGTTGGCGTGGTTGTTGGCGTGGTTGTTGGCGTGGTTGTTGGCGTGGTTGTTGGCATGGTTGTTGATGTGGTTTTGGGCGTGGTTGTTGGCATGGTTGTTGGCGTGGTTGTTGGCGTGGCTGTTGGCGTGGCTGTTGGCGTGGTTGTTGGCATGGTTGTTGGCATGGTTGTCTGTGTGTTTGTTGGTGTGGCCATCAGCATGGTCATTAACATGATTGTTGGCGTGGTCGTCAGCATGGTCGTTGGCGTAGTTGTTGCCATGGCCGTTGGTGTGGTTTTGCCGTGGTCTGACTAGAGAAACCATTAAGGCCCATTCGCCCTGGCCAATGTGGTATTGTGTGCAGGCTGGATCTCCTCTGACAATTGTCGTGTGAATCCCTGGTGCAAATAATAAAGAACAAATCTGCAACTGATCAGGTCCAACACGTTGGATCAAATCATTTGAATTCTAGAACCCCATACCCACTAGGTGAATTTACAGGCGACTAGCGACAGGCGACAGGCGACAGGAGAATCAGCCGATTCCTATGATCCCCAGGTATACCATATTGAATATGTGTGTTTGATCTGAATTGGTGCTGAAGTCGCCCAATTCTAGCCTTTAAATCAGCCTATTTTATTTTATTTTATCACCTAGTGGGTATCGGGCTTAACCAATTGCAGGGAACAAGTACTTGAGAAAATGATCAGTTGCAATCACAAGGACACCCTTTTGTCGGTTTGAATGTTGAATAAATCTTTGTTGCTTCAAGTGACAGAAAGATCGACCAGGACCACGTAAACAAGCTTGGTAGCATCCACAAGCAACGCCAATCCATATTAAGCATGATTGATAATTTGATGCTATCCCTTACTCTAAAGCCCCATACCCACTAGGCGATTTTTACACAATCAGGAGACTCATCAGCACTAAAATTGACTGACTCCTCTCGTAGAGTTGGCCGATTTTCAGATCAAACACGCACAATTCAATATACCACACTGAATGGTGATCATGAAAATCAGCCCACTCTCCCAGTGGCCCATCCCTCGTCACCGGTAAAATTGCCTAGTGTGTATGGGGCTTTAGTCGTCGGACTGATCAGCGCTAGAATCGGCGGATTCCAGGGGTAGAATCGGCAGATCTTAGCGTTGATTCAGTTTAGACATGCACATTTCAATGTACTTTACTAACAGGCAATCATTTAAGTCGAGATCCATCGGCCAACTATGTAAAAATAGTTATGTGGGTAGGGGTATTAAAGTCAATATGGAAACTATAATTCTTCATTGGCCTGCTGATTGGAGAAGTGGCATTAGTTCTGCGATTAGTAAAATATGTAATAACAAACAAAAACAAAACACAATTATAATCTAAAAGCTCATAGAGAAATTTATATCATTCAGTATTATGGTGAATAATTGTCCAATGATTTCGATATATGTTTGACAGAAAAATAAAGATATTTTGGAAAGCATGGGATATAGCATTCATTCTAGGCGTTTTGAGGAGCACTACTTTTCAGGTATAGGCATCCTCTGAAGTACACCAGGTGGCATTACTGCATCTTGGGGCAGATCTTGGAGAGCGAATGGGGCTGCCATTCTGCAGTGTGGGCAGTAACTGAAGAGGGTTTGGTGTACAGTGACAGACTGGAAACTGCCAAGTCATCAGATTTTTTGGTCTTGTCCTGGATTTGTAATACAAGCTGAACTCACTAATGAGCAATGTGATGGGTAGAAGAAGGGTAAGGAGGGGCTGAGGGCATCAAGTGTAATGGGGGATGTGAAGGGGGTAAGGAGGTAACGGGGGGACTGAGGGCATCAAGTGTAATGGGGGATGTGAAGGGGTAAGGAGGGGCTGAGGGCATCAAGTGTAATGGGGGATGTGAAGGGGTAAAGGAGGGGGCTGAGGGCATCAAGTGTAATGGGGGATGTGACGGGGGTAAGGAGGGGGCTGAGGGCATCAAGTGTAATGGGGGATGTGAAGGGGGTAAGGAGGTAACGGGGGGACTGAGGGCATCAAGTGTAATGGGGGATGTGAAGGGGTAAGGAGGGGCTGAGGGCGTCAAGTGTAATGGGGGATGTGAAGGGGTAAGGAGGGGCTGAGGGCATCAAGTGTAATATATGGGTGATGTGAAGGGGTAAAGGAGGGGGCTGAGGGCGTCAAGTGTGACGGGGGATGTGACGGGGGTAAGGAGGGGGCTGAGGGCATCAAGTGTAATGGGGGATGTGACGGGGGTAAGGAGGGGGCTGAGGGCATCAAGTGTAATGGGGGATGTGAAGGGGTAAAGGAGGGGGCTGAGGGCATCAAGTGTAATGGGGGATGTGACGGGGGTAAGGAGGGGGCTGAGGGCATCAAGTGTAATATATGGGTGATGTGAAGGGGTAAAGGAGGGGGCTGAGGGCGTCAAGTGTGACGGGGGATGTGACGGGGGTAAGGAGGGGGCTGAGGGCATCAAGTGTAATATATGGGTGATGTGAAGGGGGAAAGGAGGGGGCTGAGGGCGTCAAGTGTGACGGGGGATGTGACGGGGGTAAGGAGGGGGCTGAGGGCATCAAGTGTAATGGGGGATGTGACGGGGTAAGGAGGGGGCTGAGGGCATCAAGGGTGACGGGGGATGTGACGGGGTAAGGAGGGGGCTGAGGGCATCAAGTGTAATGGGGGATGTGAAGGGGTAAGGAGGGGGCTGAGGGCATCAAGTGTAATGGGGGATGTGACGGGGTAAGGAGGGGGCTGAGGGCGTCAAGTGTGACGGGGGATGTGACGGGGGTAAGGAGGGGGCTGAGGGCATCAAGTGTAATGGGGGATGTGACGGGGGTAAGGAGGGGGCTGAGGGCATCAAGTGTGACGGGGGATGTGACGGGGGTAAGGAGGGGGCTGAGGGCATCAAGTGTAATATATGGGTGATGTGAAGGGGGAAAGGAGGGGGCTGAGGGCATCAAGTGTGATGGGGGATGTGACGGGGGTAAGGAGGGGGCTGAGGGCATCAAGTGTAATGGGGGATGTGACGGGGGTAAGGAGGGGGCTGAGGGCATCAAGTGTGACGGGGGATGTGACGGGGGTAAGGAGGGGGCTGAGGGCATCAAGTGTAATGGGGGATGTGACGGGGGTAAGGAGGGGGCTGAGGGCATCAAGTGTGACGGGGGATGTGACGGGGGTAAGGAGGGGGCTGAGGGCATCAAGTGTAATATATGGGTGATGTGAAGGGGGAAAGGAGGGGGCTGAGGGCATCAAGTGTAATGGGGGATGTGAAGCGGGTAAGGAGGTAACGGGGGGGGGGGGGGCTGAGGGCATTAAGTATAATGGGGGATGCGAAGGGGTAAGGAGGGGGCTGAGGGCATCAAGTGTAATATATGGGTGATGTGAAGGGGGAAAGGAGGGGGCTGAGGGCATCAAGTGTAATGGGGGATGTGACGGGGGTAAGGAGGACTGAGGGCATCAAGTGTAATGGGGGATGTGACGGGGGTACGGAGGTAACAGGGGACTCAGGGCATGAGATTATGATAAACAATGGAGACCATAGAGGACTCTGCCCTCAGGCTTCAATGAGGGTTGGATGTAGTTTAGAAACTAATGATGGACTGATAGCAGAAGAATGAGTGAATGGATTTGGATAAGCAGGAGACCAGTGGCGAACTTTTTATATCAGGAAGGGAATATGTGCATTTGGGAAAGAAGGTCCACATAGATATCGGGTTGACTTTATATTTAAAAATATATTTCCTGGTATAAGGGAGTAAACCATCCTGCCTTTATTCAACAGTGGGGTCTGAGACCTCAAAACATGGTTATGTAAAAGGGGCAAAGAGAGAACAGGGGAATGCATATGGGGCTACAGGTGTAATTGATAATAGGGTTTGATACTCAATTTATGATCATGTTTCTGTGAGTTTAGTTCCAGGATGCAGTGGAGTTTCTCATTGGAGTTTGCTGTGAGTTATTGTGTGTAGCTATTTCATGCCTGGACAGACACTTGCTTGTATCTCATGTTCCGTAATGTAATGCGTGGGCCGCAGGTGGTTTGTGTCACATGCGACAGGGCCAGCAGTCTTCATCAGAATGAATCAGGTTTCTCACTAGTACTGCCACCCCGGCAGAGCATAAAACAAATCATTATCAAACAAATTGTTTCAATTATCACTTTCTGAAAGGTGGCATTGTTACCAATCAATAGACATAGATAGCATTTAAATCTCAGACAACACCGATAAGTGAAAAGACAGCCAACTTGAATCGATGTCACTTCAAAGCAGACGGAGAGAATGAGCTTAATTTGTTAATACCTTTTTGAGGATTCACCATGTTACAGTTCCTCTGCACACAACATATGGCGTAAGCCGCATTACATGCCATCGGACACTTTGCGATTCAACTGCCATTCCCTTTGTTAACAGTTGACTAATCAAACAGCAGCAATAGAACAATGGCCAGGAAACACCCTTCAAAGGTAAGCGGGCTTAAAGCTGCTGCAATGAAGTGAATAGGACAGCGGCATTAATGAGCGGCATCCCATTGGTCTATTTCCGTATCGCTATGAGGCCCTGCAAAGAGACACTTAGTGTTTATTAGGTATAAAAAGGTGTTTAGCTGTAGGAGGTGGCTCTGAACCCCATTAGAGATCCATCAAAGGCATCCACCCACGGCTGCCGCTCTACATGTTGGGGGAGGTACGACAAGCCGATCGGGTGTAACTGCTGAGAAGTAAGGTTATCAGGGTTTTGCAAGCAGTTTGGGTGTAATGAATTGGAGAACTAAGGTGAAGAGGGTATGGCAAGCAGATGGGATGTAATAAGAACTAAGGTGAAGGGTAGGTATGGTAGCCCAATTGGGTGTAATATGTTATGGAACTAAAGGGTCATACCCACTTGGCGATTTTACTGGCGACAGCTGACTGCACGATAGACAAATTGCCCAGAACAATCACCCACTGATAGGGTGTAATGTGTTGGGGAACTAAGGTTGAGGGGAGGTATTGCTAGCCAATTGGTTACAACATATTTGGAACCTAAAAGAATAGAGGTATGTCCAAGCCGTTTGTTTGTATTAAACGAGTTGGGAAATTAAAGTGAAAGGAAGTATGGCAATCCATTTGGTGCAGTGTGTTTGGGAACTAAAGTGACGGAAGATATACCAAACCTGCAGCAGGTACTTAAGTTCGAAGAAGACCGACAAATCATAAAGTTTACTGGGGCAATATATCTTTGTTCTTATTCATTATTAGTAAATAGAAGTGGAGGTTAGAGTGAAGCTTACCAGGATACATTTTGTTTTGAAGACTATTATCTATAATTCTGGGAAAGTATGTTTAGTATATGATATGATTCAATGGGATCATGTTACCAAGTTATTTGCCTGTTATATCATATTTGTGGTGTTACCCAAAAAAGATAATCCAACTTCAAAAGGTATCAACAGTTTGGGACTTTTGTGAAATTGATTGAAAATGAAATACAAATTGCAGGCAGACTTAGTGATATCACATTTTTAATGATACTCTCTACTAATGTTTCATGTAGAGTAGCTTGCATATATATATATATATATATATGGATATTTGAGCCGGTAAAAGCTATTTCTCCCATTACCTGATGATCTGCAATAAGCTACATGGTAACTTCTATGGAAAGGTAAATCTCCAACATTCAAATAGCAAGTCCTCCTCTTACTATTACCAGGACCAAATAGTGTTCCATTACCTATACATATTATTTCAATGGTTATATCATTTCAATGTTTAGCCAATTTCTGAAACCTTTTATATTGACACGTAGGCCATGTCATTCTATCCTCTCTTCAGCACAAACAAGTAGTCAAGTAATTGAGCTCTGTTCCTTCAACTGTTCTCAGACGTCCTTCAATCCATGTCTGGTGTCCTTTAATCAATCTCAGATATTCTTCAGTTGATGTCACATGTCCTTCAGTTGATCTCAGGTGTCCTTTAATCAACCTCAGATGTCCTGCAGTTAATGTCAGATATCCTTCTGTTGACCTCAGCTGTCCTTCAGTTGACTTCAGGTGTCCTTCAGCTGACCTTAGGTGTAATTTCTTTAACCTCAGGTGTCCTTCAGTTGACCTCAGGTGTCCTTCAGTTGACCTCAGGTGTCCTTCAGCTGACCTCAGGTGTCCTTCAGGTGACCTCAGGTGTCCTTCAGGTGACCTCAGGTGTCTTTAAGTTGACCTCAGATGTCTTTCAGTTAGTCTCAGGTGTCCTTCAGCTGACCTCAAGTGTCCTTCAGGTGACCTCAGATGTCCTTCGGTTGACCTCAGGTGTCCTTTGCATGACCTCAGGTGTCCTTCGTTTGACCTCAGGTGTCCTTCGGTTGACCTCAGGTGTCCTTCAGTTGACCTCAGGTGTCCTTTGGTTGACCTCAGTTGTCCTTTGGTTGACTTCAGGTGTCTTTCAGTTGACCTCAGGTGTCCTTCAGATGACCTCAGGTGTCCTTCAGTTGACTTCAGGTGCCCTTCAGTTGACTTCAGGTGCCCTTCAGTTGACTTAAGGTGTCCTTCAGTTGACCTCAGGTGTCCTTCAGTTGACCTCAGGTGTCCTTCAGTTGAACTCAGGTGCCCTTCAATTGACTTCAGCTGACCTCAGGTTTTCTTCAATTGACTTCAGCTGTCCTTGAGGGACCTCAGGTGTAATTCAATTTGACCTCAGTTGTCTTTCAGATGAGTGTATGGTAACTTGATATTGACTTTCTGAATGTCAGGTGCTGCTCCAGCATTAAATAATGACCATACAACAAAACACAAACAATGTGAAACTATTGAACATAGCTTAGTAGACATAAATAGGAGAAGCCAGGGAGAAGTAATGGAATAAAGTACAGAAACAGATTATGACATTATAGCAGATAGCAAGGTATGAAGAGCTATATGGAGAAGGCAGAAGGGGTTACATTATATTAATGGGACCAAGTTAGAAATTGATACCGAGAAAGAGGGAACCGGAGCATTCAAGCCTGGGTTCATGTTATTAAACATATGGGGCTTGGCAAAAGAGTGATTAGTATGGGTGAATGAAATCAGCCGTACTGTGAAGGGAAAGTGAATTAAAATGGAAAGTGTGCGGCCGACTCTGGGAGTGTGTCAGAGTAGGAGGGTCTGTGTAGGGCTGCTAAAGCTGTTGACAACGTGTCAGCCGGAACGGAGGGGGGGGGGGGTATTTCTATGGACATGTTGGCAAACATGCCATACCTGTTTTGAAGCTCTGATGTCTGTTTGTTGGAGTAATTTAACGTCTGGTCAACCACACAAGGTTTTTTCCAGACTGCACATGGCAATGCTTTTCAGCTTATGAGTGATATCCATGGTATAATTTAGAAGAAACCTGCCACCAGGTGCAATAGCCTACTTGTTTTTTTTGTGTTTTTTTTTTTAATTGTTTTTTATTGGGTCATAAGGGTTCGGCATCGCCGATCTTCCACCCACTCCCACTTTACTATTCACAGTTCTCAACTAGGGGAGTGGGTACTAATTCTTATCTCTAAACACAGTACTCTTTGCCATGAAAATGGCATTTACTTAATGAAATGAGATGTTGATGAAATATATACAATGTTGATCAAATTCAATTTACTATTTTAGCATACCGGCGCAATATTGACAATTTCAGTTTCGTTTTAAAAACATTATTATCATCTAAAATTCTCAAATGTACAGGCAAACGATTCCACTCAACCATTGCTCTATAATTTGGATTTTTCAGTAGCTTATAATGGTTATGATTCGGAATAGAAAACAAAGGACCTCTATGCCTTCTGGTTAACAAATTTCTATTATCCAAAAGTTCATGGTTTCCTAGCAATCTATGTGCAAATTGTAATAGATGACAGCGTCTCCTATGGTGGAGTCTGTGAATTTTACAGTCTTGATGTATTACATCTGTTGAGTCCCTTTGGTCAAAGCGTAGAAAGTGTTGACTTTTGATTATATAGAGGCCTTGATTTTGAAGTTTTTGTAACTTCTTACTTATATATTGTAAATTTTGGTCATAGATAAAGTCTGCATATTCAAGTATTGGCAATATTGTGGTAACATAAATAGTTCGGGCAGCAAAAAAAGTTAAACATTTTCTTATTTTTTTAAAATAATTCAATTTTAGCTGTACAATTCCTGATAGTGTAGCCACATGCTGATTGAAATTTAAAGATTTATCAATTATTACTCCAAGATATTTGTAATTATCCACTCTATCCAGAGCCACCTTATTTATTGTAAACTTGACATCATTTGCTAATTTATTTTTGATAACAGCAGTTTGTAGCCATTGTGATTTCTTTATATTTATTGTTAACAAGTTATTATTGCACCAATTTACTACACTATCAAGATTTTGTTGCAGTCTATACACATCAGAGTCATAAATCACAGTATCATCTGCGTAGAGCTGAATACCACAATTCACAATATTCGGGATATCATTAATATATATTGTAAAGAGGATAGGACCCAGTATGCTACCCTGGGGGACACCATAAGTTATTGGTAGTTTAGTTGAGGTTGAATTATTCAACTTAATACACTGTTCCCGATTAGTCAGATAATTAGTGAACCATTCTACACTATTTTCATGCAATCCTATATATTGAAGTTTTTTGAGTAAATTTTGGTGGGGTACGGTGTGTTTTGAAGAGTGGCAAAGTGTCTTTCATGTACAATCTCCCAAAGAAAGGACACCACACAGCCAGCCTTTGATGACCCTGTCAGGAGCACCGGGTGAAAAGTTTAAATTCAACTAGCCAATGAAATAACCAAAGACAGACACATTTTAGGAAGACCCTTGGCCTAATGGTATACCAGCGGCAAGTTTGAGATGCCTAGAAGTCGGCAGAAATCGAAAGCATGTATTTAGGATGAGGGGTTTAACACGAAATAAACTGTAGAATATTTATGGAAGTTTGGTGGTGGGGTGAACCCATCATGGCTGTACAGAAATGTATTTTCTCAACATAGTATTCCCACAGGAAAGAAGTTCATTTTCTCAACAAAGTATTCCCATAAGGAAGAAATAATTGATTTTCTCAACATGCTATTTCTGTAAGTTTAGTACGTACGTGGCTGCACGTCCCCTGTTTTAATGGAGGTCATGTCATCCATTTTCCGGCATTACTGCACCTACCCTCCACATGTACCTTTTAACAGTGTGCCTACCACGACTCCCGACCGCGATAACCGCCTGCCTGAAGCTGGATTTTATTCACATTACCCTCAGAACATACTTTGCCAGAAGGCCCATCTTATGCAATGACTGGGAAAATCAAAATATATATCATCTAAGGTATCGCTATTCACGATGTTGTCCATGGTTCCGTATAATTGACTTAAAAAAGATCATTTTAAGAGCATTTGAGTACGGTAACGAACAATGGCAAAGCAGAATTTTCCAAATAGCGATAACTCCAGGGTTATTTTTGCACTCTGTTAAAAGCTGTTTACAGATTGGTAGCTATAAATGGCACGGATTGAAGCTCAGGATAAGATATCTAAAACCATACTTTCTCTACGTCAGAAATAACCCAACAGCGATGTTTTTTTTAACAAGGATAGCTATCGACGTTGTTCAGCCGCCAAGCTGTTATGATGGGTCTAAAAGTATGTCGCCTGTGCCCAGGTCCCGATTCTCTATACTACTAACACCCTGAAATCTATTGTAAAAAGGCGAAGACTCTGCCGGGATCGTTACAGTTAATGGGATAGTCTTGGGGTCAGGGGTGTCATCTGGTGGACACTGACCCCCTGGCATAACAGCCTTAACAAGGGGGGGGGGAGGTAAAACCAGATGGGGGATGTCATACCTAAATTCGGGCATGGCATATCCTCCCTCTAAGAATTGGCACTAAAGAACTGACTGTAGAGAATATAACATCTCAGGAAATCTTGCATTTCTTGCCACAGGAAATCTACACAAAAACTAAGTCTCACAGGAACAACCACATCTTCCAAACTGAATTCACCCTACCACCGATAACCAGTTTATTGACTGTTACCTGCAGGTTAGCCTTAATCAGGGTACATGCTGGTTATATGTCGACAAAAGTCCTAGCTTCAATATCTAAATTTTCATTAATCCTGCCATTATTTTTGTTTTTACCATTATGGTAATCTATTGATGACTATTTTTCATTTTGTATATATATGTACATGTTTATTATTTTTTAAGTTGGTTTGGAAATTCGTCCATTACAGTAAAAGATACAGCAAATATTTGCATATTTTCTATAGGTTTTCCTGTGTTTTGTCGACAAAATTGGTCAAAATTAGCCTGCAGGTGCTTAAAATGTTGTAAATCAGCTTTCCGTGATAAATCTTTGTGATAGTTACATGGGAAATGAACAGTAAATGTATGGCGAATCTGACTGCCGGTAACTTTTTACCACTGATATAACAATAGGCCATGCATCCTGCATGAAAGGAATTATATTATAAGCTTTTCCTAATGATATATAACATGCCTATAATTTACCCATATTCCCACTGCCGATTTTTTAAATAGGGAGCATAATAATGGTGGAATACCATAATAAGAACTGTGAGGGTCATCCGAGGGTGGCTGTACGACCCATAGGGGATCGTCACGCACTAAGGGCGAAGCCCAAGGTTCGTACGATCCCCATGGGTTGTACAGCCACCAAGGACGACTCCAAAGGTTCTCCTTTATTTTATCACCCTAACAAAATTCAACATGTATGTATGTATGTTAAAAATACAAAGAATGACGAGTGGTATGTACAGCTACACAATACGCACTGCTCTCAATATGTACTGCTAGTTGGCCAAACAGGTGATGCAGTTTATATTATGTTTGGATAATAAATATGTTTGGATGATAAATATGATTGGATAATAACATTTTATAAGTTTGGATGATATGTTGGGATGGGCGAAGAAGGTGGGGGTGGAGGGGGCTGAAGGGATGAGGTTACATCGGAAAATCTGGATAATGTTATATTTCGTTTCTTCTAATGTTCAAAATGGAAGAATGACAAACAACATCTACGTGAGCTGAATCATTCAGCCTGCAGGTAAAAGTCATGTACTTCTATGACTCGCCCTTCCTGTTCGACAGCAAGGGACATCGAGGACACTTATTAACGGACAATATGAAGAAAATAGAACTTCTTTAATATCGACAATTTCTAAAACTGACAGCTGGCAATTCGCACTTTTATAAATTTGACAAGTCTCACGGACCCGCTCAAATTTGAAAAGTCTCACGGACTCCCTCATTTTGAAACGTGTCTTAGTATTTATTCCTTTTTGTAATGGTCGTCCTTTGTATGTTAAATCTAAACAACAGTAGCAGGACCCCAATGGGAGACCAGACTCATTATTGTTTGAACTGTATCCTGTATAGGCATAAATATACTGAATAACTAAAAAAAAAAAAAGAAGACTCTCCCTGACCACTGAGTCTGGCGATGGAAGAGGATTTAACCATGTCGGACGTTGACACAGCCGTCCAATGAATCGACACAAATATCTGCCCATCCTTATGGTCACCTGTCAGTGCACTGTATGGAAATGTGCATGCTTGACTTCAATTGGTGCTAAAATATGCTAAGATTGAGTATATCTAAATTGAAGAAAGCTAATTTTTGCTGATCATTCCACCGTCTTGGTTAAAATCACCAAGTGGGTTTGGGGCTTAAGGATTGCTGTAGTCGTTGTACTCATAGGCGTACTATTTATTTCACATGTCAGTCTTTATAACTTCTGTACCCTCCTGCTTGGAATACCAGATATAATCCAGGCAGTTACATGAAACCTTCTCTATGTCCAAGAACAAGATGACAGAGTCATATTTCTGGCCTCACAACAGTAGAATGTAAAAAGCAAGGATCAATACACATTATGATATTATTTCAAACCCAATAATACCACTAGACTGAACAGCATGAACTAGATGATTCTACCAGGGCAAAAGGCAGTTTTTACTCCAAATCAGATCAGCTATCAGTATGCAATACATGCATTTTAATACACATTACAATGGTTTTTCAAACCCAATAATACTACACTGTTATGTAACTAAAGCCCCATCCCAACTAGACTGAATATGATTCGGCTGATTGTTCCAGGGTAATTGCCCAGTGTTTGCACCAAATCAGATCACCGGTCAGTATGCAGCGTCAATATCAAATAACTTAATCTAAATATGTATAAAAATCATCTGATTATTTTGGTAGAATTAACCAATTTGAGTGGCAATCAGTCAGTGGACCTATGGATCAGCAAGAAACAGCTCATTTTGTGTTCCTTTTATTGTGACATAGTGATAGTAAAGAGTTCTAGCTAGGTATTAAAAATTCTATTTTATATGAGATACATAAACAGGACACATATTGTCATTACACTTTGGATGTGCCTTTAGAGTTAACGTTGCGTTTTGGTGAATTTATGAGAACATAGGAAAAGTTGAACTATAGCAGGAAGTGACAGAAAATGTTCAGGTTTTTGAGTTGTTTCTTGTGTCCCAGAGTATGTAGCTTAAGGCCATGTTGGGTGTTCAATGTAAGACACTTTCCTAACACTGTGTGGGTGTTATGGGTCCAGCCCCAGGGAGAGGAGGTAAAAGCCCGGCCCATGTCGCCTAACTCAGTCAGCCCGCCCTGACAGAATGACTCAGTAAAGGATACTTACCTTGTTACCTTTACTGTCAGCCAGGACAAGGTGTGCTGATGGGGGATAATGTGGGACATACTGGGAAGGGGGGGTAATATGAGACATACTGTGAAGGGGCGTAATATAATAAGACATACTGGGAAGGGGGGTAATATGGGACATAGTGGGATGGGGGGTAATATAAGACATACTGGGAAGACCCCGTGGGAGAGCCAGGGTGGGGCTTCAGAGAATATAGGCCCCCAGAAGCAAGTTTCATAATATGCCCTACGCATCCATGTAACAGTTGTGTCAGTTTAATATTGATTTTCAAGAAATCATACCAGTAACCCACATAAATACCTTTAAACGCTAATTATCTTACGCGTCGGGTAGACGGACACGTTGGGTTGCGTTCCCCAACGCGTCTGGCTCGCGTTTGGGCTGTTTTAAGAGCATATTACACTACCCGTTGGGTACTGAAACTATATTATACTACGCGTTTTGGGCTCACGTTGGCTCGTGTTAAGTCGCTATGGGTCGCATTGGGTCGCATTAGGTCGCATTAGGTCCCATTAGGTCGCATTTATTTTACAAACATGTCTGTTAGACCATGCAAACGTGCCTCGACGCGTAGTGTAATATGGCCTTTAAAGAATAGCTGTATAAAATATGTATACTTATCATTATCATAGGCCTATACCAAATTCTTACTGGGCAGGTAGAACTATTACAATGAGAATTTCGAAATTAGATGCTTCATAACGCATGTATCAATGGATTGAATCTTGCATGGAATATTGTCTCTACAACAAGATTGAAACAGAATGACATTGCTATAAAATGTTGATGATTAAGATCAGGTTGACGAATCAATGAAGTTAAATATAGCACAACTCCTTCAAAGGCCTGCTTGTATCTTGTGCGGTATTTATATAAACCCCTGGCTTTGACTTTGTAGCGTTAGTAGGTCTATATAAAGGAGCTTTCCTACTGTAGTTATTTTTAGAAGGGATACATGGTTTCTTCTGAAACCTCTTACAAAGAGGATGCTACATTCATGTACATATGTACTTTATGAACTGATAAAACTAAATAAAGCATTATGTGGCAGCCCTAGACTGGGCAAATACATGGAGGTGGCGGTGGATGGTGTCAGGTTTCCTACAGCGCCTTATACTTATACTTATAGTCCATTACTTTATTGCTTGCGGCACCATGAAAAGATGCAAGCAAACTGCCACAAACCCATTTGCAATAGGGTGCTGCAATGTGTAGTATAGGTATTTGCAGCCCCTGTTTGCGACACCTATTTGCCGCCCCTGTTATTTTGTATAGATTTCCTATGCTTTGCTTGTAGTCACAGATACCAACATGTTGGTACCAATACCGCAAATTGCTTGCAGTGCCTGAAAATAGCAGTCGCAAATGAAACTTACCACAAAGTAGAATACGGCCTTTACACGATAACATCTGCCTACAATATTGTTAAGATCATATCGCACGATGAAATAACTTGGTATTGCAGGGGAAGGTGCCAGCCTTCTGACCTTAGGTGTGTGAATCACAGCACTATTGTAGCATAATCTCACTATTTTTCACTACGCTGCAAAATTTTCAAGGCTTTTGACTATAATGGTGGGTACTATTCTCTACGACATGACACATGAGATATACAACATGGACTGCTATACAAAAGAATTTCCACCTGACCTCCACGACATAATTAAACATGTAAATCAAGTTATGGCTTAAGTTATTGTCTATGGCATCTGATTGAACGACTGTACTGCAATACAAAACTTTATTACTTACAACTGAGGGGCTGTCCATAAATTATGTCATGCACAAGGGGGTGGGTGTGTTGAACAGTGTGACACTGCCTGAAAACGGGCCTTGTTTTCATGTTTAAATCAGACGATTTTGTGTGACAGGGGGTGGATGGGTCCTAAAAATACTCTTAAAAAGTGTGACATAATTCATGGATGGCCCCTTACATTATTATACTAATACAAAATCAATGATTATCATGTGGCTCCTGCAGTATGGCTGTGGTCATATCATGCGTTATCGCAGCTCATATCGTGTAGTGTGATAGGGCCTTAAAGCATACACCTTACACCCTGATCCACACACCTTACATGAACGTCTTTGAACACCAGCATCAAAACCAGCGGGAGGCCGTGACGTCATCACCCCATGCCGTGACGTCACGCGCTAAGTACGGCGTCCGTCGATGCACGTGGGGGGTCTTTAAAGAGAACTGGGTACATGTAAACTAAGGGTAGGCCGGATTAGAAGAAACCCTGTAACTCTATAATGGGGTACGTGTAAACATGGTGTATACCTGCTTAGAAAGTGAAAGCCCTCTCAGGGTCCCCACAGCATAGGGAAAACAGGGGAAATGGAAAGAAAATCCCTAAAGTTCCAGGTAAATCTGAGGGGTCCTGGGTAAATTTGATGGGTTTTTCTAGGGAAGTAAATAGTGTGTGTGGGGTCCACTTGTTGTCGTATTGAATGTTAAAGATGGCTATGTAACATGTGGTGATTGGTATAATCAAGTCTAATGTCAAGTCCCATCCAAGAAGTGCCCATGTCCCATATGTTTCAAAGCTGATGTCGCCTGTCACTATGTCTCACCATATCAATAATCCATTCACTCTGTCGCTCCAGCGCTTTTAGGGATCTATACCCACTGTTCCAGCTGACAATTTGTACAACGTTTGGTAGGTTACAAGTCACATGCAATAAAACCTGTAACAAAGTGACGTCCCCGCTCCTTGGGTAAGGCACAGGGGTGAGAGAGGTGACGGCCGAGTACGCCATCTTCCTCGTTTACCTGATGCCATTTTTTGATACGCCACAGCTTCAATTTGTGATCTTGACTTAGATTATCTACATTTTTGTATTTCCAGTCGGTTCCATCAGCGGCTAGAGTATTTTGGGCAAAATATTGATATGTTGAATATAAAATTCTTGGCTCCAGAAGGGCAGCCAGAAATTAACATTTAACTCACCCCCAGCTTTTGGGAATCTTTGGATCCACTCCTGGCCATTGACATTATCTAGGGATAAGTTATTATTGTGTTATCCAAACAATAGCAGGTTTTCCATTAGGCTGTAGCCACCTCCATTCAATGCCCACCCACTCTGCCCGGCCCTGACCCCCCTTACCACAGGGGGTTATCATGGAGGTACAGTCTGCTGGTTGAACTGCTATATATGGAGCAATGAAATACTTGTATTTATTTTCAAAACATTACATAGATCTAGGTTTACTTTATGTATTTTTTTTATTTGTTCGTCTTCAGTGATGTCTGGTCTTCCAGACGTCACAAAACTATTGATCTTGTATTATTCAGCAATCCTTGTAGTAAAGTATCATATTTTATAAGTAATTATAATTCAAATATAATATTTGATTATATTAAATAGAATGTATGAGTGATGTTCTGAGAGTTGATATATAAATTGTAGTCGCATGCTGGACTGGGCGCTGGCAGGGAGTCTCATTGGGCTCCCCTCCCTTCCTTCACCCCCGTTTTCCTTATTTTCGTATTATCTCACCTTTAAAACCTACATCCATTTTTACTACACATACCCCACCTACCATTAAACCCCGTAGCCACAACACTACACCTCCCACAATCCCCTCTCCCAATCACACAATCCCCTCCTCCTTCCTGGCGAGTCAACGGGCGAGTCACTCTCATGGTTAAGAGAACATTTCTTTTGGTCGTGTTTCTCTAATATCGGCTGGTTGAAACCAGTATTTTGGACAAGACCTTTTATTCATGCAGGATATTTATCTCCACATTTCATGTAACAACCTCCTTAAAATGGCCACTTCATAGTGTTGGTCGTGACGCTGTCCCTGTATGTCGGATTACAGACACTTGACCGTTTGGCATGATGTCATGATGTTTGGCATGAAGTCTTTGACCACTATGGAGATACGTCATTATCAAACATTGTGTGTTTCAAACCCTGAACTCGAACATGCTATCCTTCCCGTCTTCATTGTTGAACTTCCATTTCACCGTATAGCATGTTCTGAAAAAAAAGTCAGTAGATTCTGTCGTTTACCATGTAAATGAGGGTTGGTCAAAGGGTTTCTAACTTTCTAACCCTTCCAGTGACTTTGACCAACCTCCTTAGTCAGTTTGATTAACTTTTATTGATTTAAACTAAGTTAATTATCATTCTGTGAAACTAATATGTCTGTATTGAAGAATGCTTAAAGTAAGACAAGCTTTTTTTGTTACGCAATTTAATTCCAATCTGGGCCACTTCCAATCACATCCGGTTGTTGTTAAAGTTGCAGCGTCGAGTAACTGGAAAATATACCCTAGTGCTCTTCAGTTAAGATAAGATATATAGCTTAATCATCATTATGAAATAAACAAATATGTAAAGAATGCAAGTTATAAATGGTCTGAGGAGATTGATTGATTATGACATGCTGTGACTATATCCGGAGCCATGACACCGAAATTTTGATGTACCTTCTAATGCACCCAAAAAAGTCATAAGGTTTTTGAAAATGAAGCAAGACTTGTTACTAGCATTTTCAAGCATACATTTGTCAGTGTCCCAACATGCCCGATATCAATGATTCTATGCAATCTGATTTTCACTTTCCCAGATTACATTAACCCACTCCCTGTGTTCTGTACTTCAGGTATGCTGGAGTGCGGGGACGGGACAATCCTGAAGCCGCTGCCTGAGGGCTGCTGCGGGCAGCGGGAACTGGCCTTCTACACCCGCGTCTGGGAATCAACGGGCAATGCTGGGCAACTGAGGGCTGCAACGGGCAACACTGGGCAACTGGGGGCTGGAATGGGAAATACTGGGGAACTGAAGGCTGCAACATGCAACACTGGGCAACTGAGAGCTGCAACAAGCAATACTGGGCAACTGAGGGCTGCAATGGACAACACTGGGCAGCTGAGGGCTGTGACGGGAAACACTGGGCAACTGAGGGATACAACAGGAAGTGCCGGGCAACTGAGGGCTGCAACAGGCAATACTGGACAACTGGGGATTGCAATGGACAACACTGGGCAACTGGGGGCTTCAACAGGCAGCTCTGGGCAACTAAGGGATGCAACAGACAACACTGGGCAACTGAGTGATGCAACGAGCAACACTGGGCAACTGAGGGATACAATGGGAAGTGCTGTGCAACTGGGGGCTTCAACGGGCAGCACTGGACAACTTAGGGCTGTTTTATGCAACCCTGGGCAACTGAGGGATCAAACAGAGAACATAGAGCAACACAATGGCTGCCAAGGACGGTGCTTAGGTCATGATGGCATTTTTAAGGGATCACAAGGACAAAAAGAGGACACAGGGATTGGCAAAGTTCAGGGATGTCAGGGAGACAGTCCATTGTATGCAACATGCTGTGTGGAAAAGCTTAATAACACAAGGCAGGGGTGTAAAGGTAAAGACTGCAACAAGGAGTGTGATACGAACTGTGAAGGGTTCAGCCAAGTGGAGGAACCTTTTTGTGATAAAAAGCTGTACAAAGAGAAACTACACAGAAGGGATATACTAGAAGGATACACTCCAAGTGAAAACTATGGACAAGTTAACAGTGATAAGTGTATGGAAAGGACTTGTGAGCTCCAGAAGAAGAAGGACTACCTCAGGGATAAGGTCTGTCACTCAGGGAGGCAGGGGCAGGGGGGAAGAGGGAAGGGAACAACAGGGAAGACCTGTATGATACCCAATGGGTTTGTACTTACTGGGGCCTGGACTCACAGCTATAAAGAGAGGAAATGGGGTAGTGGGGGAGAGGAGGAGAGGTGTGGAGAGGAGGAGAGGTGTGGAGAGGAGGAGGAGAGGTGTGGGGAGGAGGAGGAGAGGAGTGCAGAGGAGCAGGAGGGGTGTGGAGAGGATTGCCAGCAGGGCAATGACCCTAGTTCTGGTTCGGAGGCCCACACTCTGATGGCAGCGCGGGCCCTCACCCCGGTCTACCTGGGCACCTACACCGACCCCGCCATGCCCGAAGGTAAGTTACTATCATCATAATGAATTATAATTGATTACCTTGTTAAATGTTTATTGTGTTTGTTAGCCACCATATGCAAAGGTCCACGGAGAAATATCCACCCATGACACAGTGGTCAGCGGTTTATGCAGTCAGCCTTTGGGAACCAAAAATGTGGCATCGATTAAAATGTTTTTGAAGATTTGTGGTGTGGCAAGAACCTTAGATATCCATGTTATTTGTCATATGAAGCACACTTCACCTGCTGTCTACCTTCAAACCGTGACGTCACTGGTGTCTATTCAATCGACCCGTGTTCCCCTACCTGCCTCGTGCTGTAACCAGAGCCCAGACGGAGCGGTCAATATCAGCATTAATAGCCTCATCCCAGCATGGATCGAGAAGACGGCAATCATTACTTCTGACCTAATCGGTATCTCGTGTTATTATCTGGCAGGTAGCTAGATTAGGTTCAAAGTTGGGATAAACACTACAGGGCAGTTGGTAGGGGGCTACTGCTGTATTAATATAATGTCTTGAGTTTCACTATAATATTATGTGGTTGAATATTATTTAGTGAAGTGACCCCTGATATTTATATTTTACTGTTGTGATACCAGAAGGATGAATCAGCCTTGTTCTTTCTGGATAAAGATGTTCTTTGGATTATCCCTGCTTTATTCCTGATGTACAAGCAACTTAGTGGATTTAGAGATGCCCAGGTTTTTTGAGAGGCAATATTACAAAAGATGATACAAAGAGTAAGATATCCCTATGTTCACCTTTATGATTTACTGTACCATCTTTTCACAGATGGTGACATCATCATCGACCTATGTGCCCCATATAGACCTTATTCAGAGCCCAGATAGCTGCATTATCAATACCTGCATTAACCTCCTCGTCCTAGCATGGGCCACCTAAATTACTTCTGACCTAATTTGTATATCACTTGAAAGGTAGTAGGATTAGGTGAAAACATGCCATAAACATTATAGAGCAGTAAGCATTGGATAATGCCCAAGTAATCATGATGTTTTGTGTAGTCAGAGGTGTGAGGACAGCAAAAGATTGGCTTTTTAATGTTCATTACAAGAAAGGATGCTGTCCAAAATAAAAACTCTTGTCATAATGGTGCTTATAAATTGGTCTTGCATCTGTCAACAAAATGCTGACGTCATCAGTGTCTATTTCATTGACCTGTGTTCTCACTACAAACCTTGGTCAGAGCCGAGACAGAGCGGTCAATATAAGCATTAATAGCCTCATCCCAGCATGGATCGTGAAGACGGCAATCATTACTTCTGACCTAATTGGTATCTTGTGTTATTATCTGGCAGTTAGCAAGATTAGGTCCAAAGATGGGGTCAACACTATAGGAAAGTTGGTCGGGGTTACTGTCCAAGTAATATCAAAAATATTATAGCTACACTAAGATTTGTGACTCGGACCGTTCCCTATGATTTCTGTGAACGTCACGATGGTGGCGCCGTCGAGCAGAGTCCGTGCAAACTGTTTCAAATGAAATGACATTTGTCTGTTTTACATTGCTTTGAAACGTAATCAAATGGTAATGACGTCAGGAAAACGCCGAAACCCGTCAGCGTTGAAACACTGTGCAAAGTCTCTCAGAGGGGGCGCCACCATTGACAACATTACAGCAAAACCTCATAAAGTCATTTATCTTTCCTTTGTACTATCATTGGTAATATTGTGTCCTGAGTGATTTAGCAACTAAATGAATTTTGCTAGAGGCAACACAGAAGATGGGTACGTTGTTAATGCGCAAAGTTACAAGAAATTGTACAAAAAATAAGATATTCTGCTATTCATCTTTATGAAAATCCACCCCCATCTTTATTTCAGATACGAAAAATAAGTTGTATCCCTGCCTCTTAATTATTTAATCATATTAGATTAATTAATTTTTATAGGGACGTCTGCCTCAGACTCTCCACTGAACCTGGTTTGTATTTACCTTAACAACAGGAAATGCGACTTAACCTTCTTGATTTGAACAACTAAATCAGGACCTTAATAAGAACGCATTCCTCATCAACTGATGTCCATCCCTAAGGGGAGGCAGTACTTGTCGCACAGATTCTTAAACAAACACCTTGTATTTTAGGACCTATACCGTCCAGTTTCTTAAATACAAGATGTTTGTATATACTGCCTTGTTTTAATTTTAAGAACCTATATATTATTATCATACACAGAGATAATATCCCCATGTACTTCCCACTCTATAGGCTCTACCTCTGATGCAGCCTTTCCCCCTTCTTTACTTTGCATGTTTTCCTCAGAAATTAACCTCGCAGGCAGTAGTAATGTCAGAAGACTGTTTTAATCCTTAATATGAGAGAAACCTAATTAATTAGGGCCAACCTCCACGTAGGAGTAGAGGTACCCGACTTTACCGATCTGTCCCGGAGATCTCATTAAGACCACCCACAGTAAATTACAGGAAATCATATACGAGACAGGTTTTCAATTGGCCCCCTGTTTCCAGGGTTATCATTTGACATTTCCACGTTTGCGTGATATTTCTGATAAGTTCGGACTAGAAACGGATTATGTGAGATTTCTTTATATCTGGCGTGGGTAAAAGGGAAAGGAGGAGGCGATTCAAATGTGATGGGCAGGATTCGCATAAAGTGAATATAATTTCTCCTACTGTTTTATTATTGTCCCTTACTCTGGTTAAGGTGTGAGGGGACTTTAACCTGTAGAAAAAAGAATCAGGATTCGCATAAAGGTTTAGTTAATTAGACTTCATTTCTTTTTCTTAGATATTCATCAACTTCTTCACGTGTCAGACATTATCTTCCAGAGATTAGATGAACAAAACAATACCATGGCATAGTACAATAAGTTAAATTTTACATGACTGATGAGTAATATTATACAGAGATATAAGACCAAAAACACAATTACTGATCATGAAAATGGTAAGCAACCACGAACGAGTAAATGCCATATTCCACTATGCGGTGGGGGGCCGTTTGCGGTGGGCTCAACTGCCACTGCAAGTAATCTGTGTTTCAGAAACAAACATGTTCGTTTCTCCCACGGCAAGTAACCCATAGAAAACATATATAAATTTAAATTCACTTGCGGTGGTTCTTGAGGTGGGCACCGCAAGAACCACCGCAAGTGCCACTGCTAGTAAATCTGTATATTCCATAATGCGGTGCTTGGTTTTACTTGCGGAGGTGGTCAAAATTGCTATATCGAGACCAACTCCGGTTTTTGACAACATTGCCGTCATGATCGAATCTATGGGGGCGGAAATGACGGCGAGGTGAGATGGTCTAAGAGGCAGCATCAAGGATTGACCATTTCACACCCATCTCATTTCCCCGTTTCAGTGCAGTACCTACGGCTTGGGGACCTGACCTCCGGCTTCAGACGTCCCTGTATCGCTGATGTCATGTGTTTAGAACCATTTCACACACTGTCACACCTTATTTCAGTGCAGTACCTACGGCTAGGTGACCTGACCTCCGGCTTTAGACGTACCTGTATCGCTGACGTCACGTGTTAAGAACCATTTCACACCCTGTAACTCCTCATTTCCCTGTTTCAGTGCAGTACCTGCGGCTGGGGGATCCGACCTCCGGCTTCAGACGTCCCTGTATCGCTGACGTCACATGTTTAGAACCATTTCACACCCTGTCACATCTCATTTCAGTGCAGTACCTACGGCTGGGAGACCTGACCTCCAGCTTCAGACGACCCTGTATCGCTGACGTCACATGTTTAGAACCATTTCACACCCTGTCACATCTCATTTCAGTGCAGTACCTACGGCTAGGGGACCTGACCTCCGGCTTTAGACGACCATGTATTGCTGACGTCATGTGTTTAGAACCATTTCACACCTTGTCACACCTTATTTCAGTGCAGTACCTACGGCTAGGGGACCTGACATCAGGGTTCAGACGACCCTGTATTGCTGACGTTAAGATCGGACGACGGTCGTACGACCCCGAGGCTACAGCCGACAAGATCACCAAAGAGCTTCACAAGTACCCACCGCAGCAGACGCTCTGCTTCCAGCTCAAAGGCATGCGGGTAGGTCAACAACAGGAAATGCAAACTGCCGCCTGTTTCATAAGAACATCTGTAGCTACGGAGGTTTCGAACAACAGTTACAGAAATTCTTCGGAGGTTTTAGACTGGTGTGTCATAAGAAAACCCATGTAAACGCTCCCATACTCTGTGACTTACCCAAATCTTTATCCCTTCACCCCAAATCTCCAAACCTTAATCAAAAACCTCTGTAAAATCTCCCAAGTATCCGTTACTGCAACCAGGTAAATGTTTTTTTCCGATACAGAATTTTCAAGACAAACAAGGTTATCTACAATTTTCTGTACTTTCCTGTGAAACAATCCATTGGTTGTAACATGTGCATGGAATCTTTAGGAGCCATGTCTATTTTTGCCACTTGGCTCACATGAAAAATTAATGCTGTTGTGAGTGTAGCATGAATCTATCGTACGCAGAACGTGTAAGTAGTATATGGAAATGGGAATTTGCAGATTCTTGTCCTTACAGAAAATAATGTACACCGATGAATATCATTATACGGGAGTATTGCGTGCAGTGTGTTGCCCAAGCCTGCAATGTTAGTAACATCACCTCGATCACTAGATAAATCTGGCATAAATCAGTGACACCCAAATCTAATTGATGAAGACAACAAACGCTCCAGGTTTGTTGATGTACTTGGCGTCAGCTGTTGAAACTAATTTGAAGTCTGCGAAATGTAGGTACTGTTCTTTTTGCATTTAACTCATACCTTTTGGATCTTTTTCCCGGGCCAAACTGCAGAACCTTTTCTCATTGGAGGGGCTATTAATGAGAATAGTATGAAGTAGAGTGTATAATATGTTGAATATGAATAGTGTCAATATATCATATTATGTCCGCATACATAATCCAACTTGGGGCCTTTTATTGAGTATGTATGCACATTTTCAACACTTTCTCTCTCCAACCCCCTTGGATCAAAGTATGCATTGGCTGTGTATGGATATGGACGCTCCTTTTGAAATAGTCCACCTCCGTCCTTAGTGCATATGTACTTAGTGATGACCCTTGCTGGAAAGTAGAATACTGAGAGTGATAGCCCGATTCCATACTTCTCAGGTATGGAAGTACATGATGTATTTGGCCCTGATTCCATACTTCTCAAAACGCCAAGGTGACACTGATTTATTTGACTCTAACTTGAGTAAACCGTCATTTTCCCATCATAATGTTAAACATTGAAATTCATACGAAAATGAGAAAAAAAGAAAAAGAATGGTTGATAAAATAAATGCTATGTTCCAATTCTCAGCTGAAAACATGACACATGTTTTACACCATAGTCACTTATTGATATGGACCCCCCGGGCTGTGTGGTATCCTTGGTCCCCTCTAATTCCCTAGGCGTAGTATGGAATATATTAGCTGTGAGCATGGTGGTTGCTTTTGCCATCAATGTTCAGCCACCATTCTGAGGTGCATCATACCCCCACCACCCCCTGCCCGACACTATAAGCCTCATCTCATGCTTATTTGAAAGCTTCCAATGCTTCAGAAGAAAACACCAGCTTTACTCACCGGCTACCAGCGTCAGTCATGTAGACAACCAATCACAAGCCTTCTTACATGTAGACGACCAATCACAAACCTTCTTACATGTAAACGATCAATCCCAAACCTCTTTACATCTTCCTCTGGGGACCAGCGTCTCTTTATAATTAAATACCTTAAAGGATGTAAAAATCAATATCCCCTGGATCTCTGAGGTGGTGGGGGCCGGGCGTGATGTCACGGCATCATGCCAGCCCCCACATGGCACCTAGATGGCCTATGTTTACAGCGTACTTAGCTCTACCCCAACCAGTTAGTGTGTACTTAGCTCTACCACAATCAGTTAGAGTGTACTTAGCTCTACTCCAACCAGTTAGTGTGTACTTAGCTATACCCCCACCAGTTAGTGTGTACTTAGCTCTACCGCAATCAGTTAGAGTGCACTTAGCTCTACTCCAACCAGTTAGTGTGTACTTAGCTATACCCCCACCAGGTAGTGTGTACTTAGCTCTATCCCACCAGTTAGTGTGTACTTAGCTCTACCCCAACCAGTTAGTGTGTGCTTAGCTCTACCCCAACCAGTTAGTGTGTACTTAGCTCTACCCAAACCAGTTAGTTTTTACCTAGCTCTACCCCAACCAGGAATGGTGTACTTAGCTCTACCCGAACCAGTGAGTATGTACTTAAATCTACCCCCACCAGTTAGTGTGTACTTAGATCTACCCGAACCAGTGAGAGTGTACTTAGCTCTACCCTAACCAGTTAGTGCTACTTAGCTCTACCCCAACCAGTTAGTGTGTACTTGGCTCTACCCCAACCAGGAATGGTGTACTTAGCTCTACACCAACCAATAAAGTGTGTACTTAGCTCTACCCCAACCAGTTCGTGTGTACTCAGCTCTACCCAATCCAGTTAGTTTCTACCTAGCTCTACCCCAACCAGGAACAGTGTACTTAGCTCTACCACTACCAGGTTTTGCCTTCCGCTTTCAGGACTGTGCATGGTCATGAGATTCAGTTAGAGTGTACTTAGCTCTACCCCCACTTAGGTTACCCTATGTGTACTTCATCCTGAGAGTGAGTTTGTAATTGTTTAAAATGTTTGTACATACTCAATAGGCAGCTACTCAAGGGCCTAACCCACTAGTATAATGCTGAGTCAGCCGAATGGGCTGATCTAGTGGCGATTCAAATCAAACCTGCACATTCCAATACACAATACTTACAGCCCACCTTAAGAATCTGCCAATTTTAGTGCTGATCCGTTGCCCAACTCTCTTAAAGTTGGTTAGTGGGTATGGGGCTTTACAGCATAAGCTGATACTTCCTCACCTAATCATGTCCCTGCCAATATAGTATGCTTTGTCTTATATTAATTTATCAGACATAATCATCATGTCTGTGTTGGTCTTATATACATATCATGTAACAGACTAGGATGTGACACACAATCTCCTTGTTTTGGTATCATTTTCCTACCCTTGATAATTGCTCCTCATCTCGACAACAAGAGCCAATCTTATATGACCTTTAAGAGAGGACGAAGCATTGCAATCTCATGAGTCATCAAGTACTGTACATTTGAGAAAAACTGAAAAGGACAAGAAATTTAATGCAACCCAAAACCAATCCAACTACATAAGTTGTCAAATTCATGAAAATGTATAAACATTTCTAACACACTCCTTGATGATTCTTAAGTGCCTTACATGTCCGTTTACATGCTATAAGACATTGTGATTGATAAAAATGCTTTCAAAGTTATGGGTTTGTGTTAGTTTACTCAATGACTAAAATACTTCTGCGAAAATACCACATGTGACCCAGTTTGGCCCAAGTAACGATGATGTCATTTGACAAAGTACTTGCAGAACATGCTCATTTTAATATAAGGGGGTAGTGGGTTGCATTTTGTAAATATGGTTTACATAATTTCTATAGTTTGGAAGACCTTTTCCACTCCATAAATACAGCAGGTTCCAGACAAAAAACACTATTAAAGTGAATAAAGCATTTGAATATACATAAGTAAGGAAACAGGGCCACTCAAGTGGATTGATACATAAGTGTTCCCCCTGCCATCAGTGCGCTGGTCTTGAGTTAATTGCAATGTGCACTGAGCTGGAACTGAGTCAAGTGAAATGTACACGGCTGCAGCTGACCACAGTACCATTTACATTTCACTGGTGAAGCCTGAACCTATGGCCACACCCACAATAGGTGAACTGCTAGCATATTTAGAGATACATCTCTAATAACATACCTTAACATACCATAAAAGAAAATTCTTCTAATATCAAACCTTATAGGAAATATTGACAACTTAATTAGTAATCATATAGTTAAAATATACTCAAAAACTTGTTAGAAACCAGTAAAATAATCAAATTTAATTTTGCCCCTTTGTTTTGATGAGCCTAATAGTGTTCCAAACCATGAAATTGAGTGATAGGTGTAAAGATCAAGTAAAATTTTGAAATTTTGAAATTGAAAATAACAGCTTCTCTGTGTGATGTTACACACAGACATCTGTTTTTAAGATAACAGGGGACCTAAAACGCTTTCTGATAAGAGGGCTTCATTAATCATCAAAAGAAGCTATATATAATCATACAAGGGGCATGTAAATCTGATATATAGAAAAATACAAATTGAAAGAAGATTAAATTTCACTGGCCCCTCCCTTTAAATCTTATAACATAAAGTTCTTTCAGGTTAGATTAAATCTTCATCATAATGTAGACCATATGTGTGTCCTTGTGTATATGTTTCAGTCCAACTTTTAGAAGTTTAATGAGTTTACAACACAGAACAACAAGTTATTTAGGTTTCTGTGTTTACATTTTTGAAGGAAATTAGATTAAGGCTCCATGATAATATTGACCTTATGCATTACCTGGTACATTTCAGTCCTACTGCCAGAAGTCAGATGAGTTCACGACATGCAGCAAGGAATACCTGAGATCACTGGACGAGGTCAGCGTTATGACGGAAGGTGAGTTTATGACACACAGTAAAGGGTACCTGAGGTCACTGGACGAGGTCAGCGTCATGACAGAAGGTGAGTTCATGACACACAGTAAAGGGTACCTGTCCAGCCAATGTGCGATGTATCGGTCACCTTATGCAGCCATACTTTTTTTGGTTTGTCTATCACTTACTGAAATGTCACATTATTCTTCTGGGAAGTTGATACCTAACCAAAACAGAATGTTATCATAACATTCTTGTGAGGTAAGGTCAACATAAAATTAAAACAGAATGCCATCATGACATTTGGATCAGGTGAGGTCCAGACCTCACTTAAACAGAAAATTGTTCTGACCTCCTGGCCAGGGGAGGTCCTAACCTCACCTAACGCATCTTTTTTTTCATGAGTCTACCTCTAGCATTGACAGTCTTGAACTATGAGGTTTAATATCTGGCTAAAGATATGGGTGCTGTTAGATGTAATACTGAACACTATTCTGTAGTTATGGTTAATCGTAATTATTGGGGAATTGTTCAGGATATTCACTGTCGTCGATGCTATTATCCCTAATGGTTGCTAGTCTAGTGGTAAGTGAGTTCACGAGATGGGCTCTCAATCCATAACATGAACAACGCTTGGCAGTAGGTCAAGTTTATTTGTGGATACGATGATGCGTACATTTGCCAGTGAAGAGATGATAAGTCTTCTAAGTGTCACAACTTTAATCCAGTGAAGAGTAAGCTTTCTCCTAGGAGTCTGCCTAGTCTCACATCCAACAGTAGTGCATTAATTCTCGTATAAGTCACCAGATGTCCCTGTTGCTTTGCGTGGCTATCTAAACCCCTCGAATCTCTCGATCCGTATTGTCCAAACGTTAATGGTTCTCTCTCCGCCCTTACATCAAGCTCTTACTTCATATAGCAGTCTGGTATTGATTTTACCCGAGCATCGATGCCTGCTGGGAGGTGTACCCTGCTGAATACCGTCCATCAGGTATATTTACACCTACCAGCGGCACATGCCATATTTATACTACCTAACATCATAAGATATATAATTGGAAGAATTCTGATGATCCCCCTGTGTTCAACTGGTGACCTTCACATTATTTCAATTATTTATATGCGCAAAGTGAATGAGTTAATTTCTACCTTTGTGCAATACTGTTTGTGCCCTTGGATATTAGCTACCACCTTTTGCAGTTTATTTCCGACCAGACTGTGTGTCCAGTCCATAATGTAGTTCTGCATAATGAAAGACATAACACTCACGTGAAAGGTTGAAGTTTATTAATCTCCAATAAGTGCTACCAGGGTCAGGATCTCCCATTGACAATTAACAATCCAATAGGGTAACATCAACTCAACCACACCCAGCCAATGCTCCGATCTAGCTCAACTAACAGTCTATCTGCTTTCACTCCCAACTGCCAAATCTGACCATAAAAGTACCCATCTTTCCAGGATGTACTCCAACAACAGTGAGTAGTGTTCTGCTGGCTAGTGTGTGGACTGCGCCTTACATATGAATGTTTCTGCCTACCTAACATCCCCTCCTACACTTTTCATTCAACATAGAGTGTCACACTCTTAACCCTGATTCTTATTTTACACTAGAACAGCTAAATTAAAGTCTGGACTGACCATCTGCGTCGGTACAGACTTGCCCCAGACTAAACATTATGCCCATCTTTAGGTTTGACTGTCAGACTATGCTCATTTCAGGCTAGACTGTAAAGAGCTTCAGCCTTTATACTGCTTCCTTCCCTTCCAAATTCTGGGATTTGCCACAGACATTGTAAGATGGTGCTAGATTATTTGAGGTGCTGTGGGATGGGGAGAGGGCAATCCGCGCCCTGTCTGGGATGAGCGGGGACCTCCTGTCGTGGTCATTGTAAGCTGGTAGCTGCCGCCTGTAAGCGTTCAGCGATAATCTACCAGCTTACTGCGTGTCATCATAATCCCAGGCTCTGGGAATATTCCCATAAACGACTTTCTTTTTCTGGCAGGCCTGCCACACTACCGGTTTATTAATGCATTGTCTTTGAAGGATTTCCATGTGTTATATCCAAAGATATTAAAGCAAAAATATTGAAGCAAAAATAATGATAACAAAAAACACACCAACAAACGGGGGGTAGAAGCATCATGTATGGTCCAAACTTTTGGCTGAAAACATTTAATTAAAAACACACCATTGAGGCAAGAGAAAAAATAATAATCAAAAAAATAATAATAGAAGGGGTGCTCGATCTCTTCTTCATAAATGACCCATGAACATACACTTGAAGATTGATATTGACGTATAAAGGTTCAGCGAGGGCGAAACTATGAACATATAATTTCCCTCCCTCGAACCAAAGGTACCCCCTCACCCCACCAGGCCCAGCAGGGGGGGGGGGGCGTAGGGTAACCACGGCCGACACTCTGAGAAAGGGGGCAATCGATTCTCAGAAAAGTCCCTCTTTAGCCTGCGTTCGGTCTTTAATCTTGTATAGGATGGGGTGGGTTTGAAGGCTTTAAACGTTTAATGTGTGGTGATGTATGCTGGAGAAGCGGACAGGGAAGATAAGTGTAGCTTAATCAGGTAACCCTAGGGTTTTATATGGGACAAAAAGAGGCCTCCCAATGTATACAAATCATGATCTTATATTTGTACAGTTAACAGTCATAAGCATAGCTCAATATAATCATATATGAATGAATATGGATTGTAAAATGTCCCTCCTATACTCTTGTATATTGGTGTTATAACTTGGGGAAATGGTTGGGGGAAGAGCAGCGATAACTCCTAGAACCTCAGAACCAACCTGAAACGTAACAGAAACATTATGCAACCATACTTTTTTATTACTTACTAAGATGGCACGCAACAATTACATTATTGATAGTGAGGTTAAAACCACATCAAATCAGAACGTTATTATAACATTATTTTTGGTGAGGCTAGGACAAAAGCAAAACAGTGTGTTATAAGAACATTCTGTTTAGGTTGAAGGACATAATGAGAAAATTATAATAACATTACAGTGCAACGTCACAACAGTACGTTGCATCAACATTAGTGGGAGCGATCAAAATAAAGTAACTAGAACCAAACCAGAACGTTGCTGAAATGCTACTATAACGTCACACCACTGGCTGAGACTATATATATTAGTCACTTCCCCTCTGTTAACCTCAATCTAAAACGAGGCTGAGTGAGTACCCTCGTCACGTGACCATGGGGTGTGATCACGTGACCCGGGGTCTGACCTTGCTCTGACCTTGGTGGCTCACACAGACACCGCTCCTTACTAACGATACTCCCTGTCAGCTCCTCCTGGCCAAGGTCAAAGGGCCGAGGTCAAGGTCAAGGGATCCATAACCAAGGTCAGGCAGTGCCTAACCTCTCTTACTGCTCAGTTCCTTGGTCTTAAGAGCTTAGCTCTCTGTTTCACAGTTATCATAATTATATTGTTTCACAAAACATATACAGTTTAAAAAAAAGATATTCCCAATGAATTTTTCTGTCCTCCTTTAGATGTAAGTTATGATTCATTTTACAATACTTTGTATTCTATTATTGGAAGCTGGACCTGAATAAGGGAAGATATTGTGGGGACGGTTGCATAGGCACATTTTTCATTTAGCCTATATGACTACATGTATACTTATATTTATGCATTCACACATAAGGTACATCTCTGGCTTGTCTTACTATCCTCTTCCAAGAATTTTTTTTATCTGAGAGCAACGTAAAAGTAATAAGCATAAAAAGGGAAATCAAAAAGTAGTGTATATTCATACTACAGACCGAGAGGGCACAAAACCTCTATTGCACACACTGTCTAGGGCCTTAGTCTCAGGACTGTGCTAACAGGGAAAATTACAATAATTGCTGAGGGTACCCATATCCTCTGTACTCTCTTACCCCTACTGGCCCTCCCTGCCCCCTACTAGCCCTCTCCTATCTCTACTGACCCTCCTTTACCCCTACTGGCCCTCCCCCATCCCTACTGGCCCTCTCCTACCCCTACTGGCCCTCTCCTACCCCTACTGGCCCTCTCCTACCCCTACTGGCCCTCTCCTACCCCTACTGATCCTCTCCTACCCCTACTTGCCCTCTCTTACCACTACTGACCCTCTCCTACCCCTACTGGCCCTCTCCTACCCCTACTGACCCTCTCCTACCCCTACTGGCCCTCTCCTACCCCATACTGAACCTCTCCTACCCCTACTGGCCCTCTCCTACCACTACTGACCCTCTCCTACCCCTACTGGCCCTCCCCTACCCCTACTGACCCTCTCCTACCCCTACTGGCCCTCTCCTACCCCTACTGACCCTCTCCTACCCCTACTGGCAATCTCCTACCCCTACTGGCCCTCTGGTACCCTTACTGGCCTTCTCCTACCCTCTACTGGCCCTCTGGTACCCCTACTGGCCCTCTCCTACCCTCTACTGGCCCTCTGGTACCCCTACTGGCCCTCTCCTACCCCCTACTGGCCCTCTGGTACCCCTTCTGGCCCTATCCTACCCCCTACTGGCCCTCTGGTACCCCTACTGGCCCTCTCCTACCCCTACTGGCCCTCTGGCCCTCTCCTACCCCCTACTGGCCCTCTCCTACCCCTACTGGCCCTATCCTACCCCCTACTGGCCCTCTGGTACCCCTACTGGCCCTATCCTACCCCCTACTGGCCCTCTGGTACCCTTACTGGCCCTATCCTACCCCCTACTGGCCCTATCCTACCCCCTACTGGCCCTCTGGTACCCCTACTGGCCCTATCCTACCCCCTACTGGCCCTCTGGTACCCCTACTGGCCCAATCCTACCCCCTACTGGCCCTCTGGTACCCCTACTGGCCTTATCCTACCCCCTACTGGCCCTCTGGTACCCCTACTGGCTCTATCCTACCCCCTACTGGCCCTCTGGTACCCCTACTGGCCCTCTCCTACCCCTACTGGCCCTATCCTACCCCCTACTGGCCCTCTGGTACCCCTACTGGCCCTATCCTACCCCCTACTGGCCTTCTGGTACCCCTACTGGCCCTATCCTACCCCCTACTGGCCCTCTGGCACCCCTACTGGCCCTATCCTACCCCCTACTGGCCCTCTGGTACCCCTACTGGCCCTATCCTACCCCCTACTGGCCCTCTGGTACCCCTACTGGCCCTATCCTACCCCTACTGGCCCTCTGGTACCCCTACTGACCCTATCCTACCCCCTACTGGCCCTCTGGTACCCCTACTGGCCCTATCCTACCCCCTACTGGCCCTCTGGTACCCCTACTGGCCCTATCCTACCCCCTACTGGCCCTCTGGTACCCCTACTGGCCCTATCCTACCCCCTACTGGCCCTCTGGTACCCCTACTGGCCCTATCCTACCCCCTACTGGCCCTCTGGTACCCCTACTGGCCCTATCCTACCCCCTACTGGCCCTCTGGTACCCCTACTGGCCCTATCCTACCCCCTACTGGCCCTCTGGTACCCCTACTGGCCCTATCCTACCCCCTACTGGCCCTCTGGTACCCCTATTGGCCCTATCCTACCCCCTACTGGCCCTCTGGTACCCCTACTGGCCCTATCCTATCCCCTACTGGCCCTCTGGTACCCCTACTGACCCTATCCTACCCTCTACTGGCCCTCTGGTACCCCTACTGGCCCTATCCTACCCCCTACTGGCCCTCTGGTACCCCTACTGGCCCTATCCTACCCCCTACTGGCCCTCTGGTACCCCTACTGACCCTATCCTACCCCCTACTGTTCTCCCTTACCCCTACTCACCCTCTTCTACCCCTAATGGCCCTCTTCCTTCCCCTACTGGCCCTCTCTTCCCCTTCCCAGCCCTCTCCTGCTACTGACCCTCTGTTACCCCTACTTGCCCTCACCTACTCCTACTGGCCCTCTCCTACCCCCACTGGCCATCTGTTACCCCTACCTGCCCTCACCTACCCCTACTGGCCCTCTCCTACCCCTACTGACCCTCTGTTACCCCTACCTGCCCTCACCTACTCCTACTGGCCCTCTCCTACCCCCACTGGCCATCTGCTAATCCTCTTACTTCCTGTACTTCCCCTGGCAGACCTATTCCATACCTGTCGTCTTTCTTCTTCCCCTGCTGGAGAATAATCGATAAAGTCATCACAATATCCATGTGGGATTGTACTCTACTTTTATCCCCACTCGATCTGAGAAGAAAATCTCCCCATTGCGATGAATATCATAGGCAGCTTAAATTTCCAAGTATTCCTGAATGACAGCACATTTGATTGATTAGATTGATCAATAGAGGAGAATACTAAACGGTAGGAGAAAAATGTCCATATGATATATTGCTGGGGAACCAGACTATTCTTTTCAGATGTTCGACTTCTATCATTACATGTTATCATTATATCAAGATCCTGGCAGTGGGAGGTTGGGGGGATCCTATCCCCTAGTGGGAAAACCTCCTCACCCACCTTTCCCCCTCACAGCTTCGCCGTCTACATGTATACCCCATTTGTCTATACTACTCACGATGTCCAAATTCTTAATTATGCCCCCCGCCTCAACCCGGACGAATCCTACATTACGGAAAGCGCAGTGGACAGCATTATGCTAAGTACTAAAAAGCAAGCAGTCATGCACCTGCGCAATGCATTTATTTTTTTAGGTCTTTGTAGATCCTGTATCCCTTGCTGTGCTACTGTTCGGCCCCCCAGACCCTTAAAATTGACAGGGCCATTTCCTTAATTCAACTGGGCGACACAGGGCTTCGTGACACATGACATCACCTCAAAAAGATAGCGACATGGGACATACGAATTCACCAGCGATAACGACATGTGACAGAGGCCTTTCTTAAATTTGACAGGGCGACATAGGGACCCCCGATCTCCGTCCCCATTAATGGACTATTGACCGTAACCAGCAAAACAGGGTGTGTTGACTAAAATCGTTTTCCATGTTGCTATTTAACGAATCAATTGCTTTGAATAAACACGTCTGGTTAGGTGAGGTTCAACATGCACCACATTGAATACAGCTAGATCCGGGGCCCTGGATGGGGGTGGGGGGGTGAGTGTGTTGGGAAGGGGGTCTTGAGGGGGAGGGGGATAAGGTAAATTACATAAACTTACCTTCATCGAGGAGAGGGGGGAGCAGAGGGGATGGTTTAGAGAATAACTTTATCACACTGCTGCGTTAAGCCGTGCATATCTGCTGTTCGTGCTGAGGTTACTGAAAGTTATCGATATGTCAGATATTAGCAAACATAACAAACTATTGAAAAGTGAATTACAAACTAAACTTTGAATAAAATATTTGCTGGGTTAACTATGTATAGATAAATACATAATACTCTGCAAGCTGTAGTTAGGATACAGCATAGGGTAGCCATTAGAAAACGAATTTCTGTTCAGGATCAAGGATGATATTTTATCATCAACATTCAGAGTCTTCTACAGGGAGGATGGAGGACAGAGGTAGGGTGTGGGTCCAGGGGGAGGGGTCGATTAACCACTGTTCCCTTAAAGAGTTGCCACAGACCAGAGACATTTAAATTCCCTGACTTTTCCCTGATCAATTTTATTTTCCCCTGACAAAAAAAATCCTTGCATTAACCAGCTTTGAACCAAAATTGGAGGTTTGCTTTTCTTCCATTTAGTTGGGGACTTGTAAAATACACAATACCTTAAGATTTTACTCAATAACTCCTGTAATCAAGGCAATGCTGCTGGATTTGCTTGTTTGTTTGTTGGGTTAGTTAAATGTCCATCCAACCCTATAGGATTCTTTTATCAAACTGCACACGGTAAAGCTTTCCAGCTAGTTTTACAACACAAGGGTGTTGACCGTATCTATGAAACGAGATGCTTATTTGTAGCAGTGGGACCTAATGCCCTCTTTATAGTGCTGTCTCAATGAGATATCATGTCATAGGCCCACACAATACCCAACCCAGTCACTTTATACTGACACTGGGCCAACCAGTCATGTTTTGTGGTTCTTATTTGATACCAAGTGCCAGGCAAGCAGTGACCACTGCCATTGTTAAAGTCTTTGGAGTAACTCAGCCTGATATATCCCAAGACCTCTCAGACTCGAAGCAGGCACTCTACCAAATGAGCTATCTAGTCTGGTTACCTTCTACGAACAGCAAGAGGCAATGAAAACATCGTCAACATTTTTGTTTTTGTCAATTTGCTGTCTCATAAGCAGATCATCCAATTGAATACATATATATAGATTATTTTTTTCCAATTTCAGGATTTGAGTGTTTCTTCGACAATGGAGATGGCATCCGTGAGGACATAGTTCGGTCATGTGTGGACAAACTGGGGTCGATCATACAGTGGGCGGAGAGGCAGCGCCTGTTCGCTTTCTACGCCAGCTCTATCCTCATCATATACGAAGGCAGCCCCAACCAGCACTGTACCCAGCCACCCACACTCCTCAAACCAGGGGACCAGCCAGGAACCAGCACAGGCCAGGGGGCACGAGATCTCGCGAGAGTGTCGGGAGATATGGGTGGCTCCCTCTGTGAGGGGCTGTCTGAGGTGCAGCTAGGTGCAGGGGCTCTGTGTAGGGGGGCTCAGGGGGAAAGGGTCACCCCTGAGGGTGCGGTCCTCTCACCACATCAAACAAACCCAAATTGTCCCCTTCGGCCTGGCCGACATGAAAGCGATGCATCTCGGGGAAGGGACAGGAGCACGGAAACCCCTGATGTAGCTGCGGGTAAAGAGACAACCGCGGGTACATGCAGCAGGGTTGAAGTAAAAATGATTGATTTTGCACGCGTGTTTCTGACGGACGAACTGGACATGAATTACCTTCAGGGACTGAACAGTCTTAGAGACCACCTCCGGAGGCTGCTGCAGGGGTCACCCGACCAGGTCATGTGATGTGGTCATGTCTCAACCGAGTTATATGATCACATAGTGACCATATTATCTATGAGCAAATTACACAAACATTGTAGGAGAACTACAGCATTCAGGAGGAAGGGCGGGGGGAACTCAGGATTCTCCAACCCTACAGTGACTTACAGTGAAGTTCATTGGGTCTGCCCCCATTTCAGGTAATTTGAACAGCATTGTAGAACCCCAGTGTACAATACACACTGGTCTTCCGGTTTGATGCTGTGCCTGAATTCAGCACATTACGTTTGTTTGGTACAATGTAGAGGTAGAAAAGTTGTACATTTCTTTAGATCAAATTGCTAAACTATGAGCTTATTTTATTATATCAATGGCCCATTGCACAATGAATTTCGTAACAACGAACGCGTTCGTTGTCAACTTTAATTGTTGATGTGCTATATTTCACCCTAAAAATAAACATATTCAGAATGCTATAAATGACCTGCAATTTTTACAGAATATAGTCCAACAGTGTCCTTCCATATATCAACTTACAGAATCTGATTCAGTATAAAAAAGAAAAAGGCATTTCGTAACAAAGATATCTAAACGACGATGTCATTGTTACGATATTGATCTTAAAGTGATCTTTAAAGTTGTCGTTGTTACAATCGGTCATTGTGCAATGGGCCACAGAGGTTCAAAAGGTTTACAACAGGCTGCTGACAGTCAGTAGTTTCCCATATACTAAATGGATTATTATAACAAGTGGAAAAAGTAGTTACCATATATACATTTCACTCACCCATGTTGATCAGCCAGTTTTGTTTATGTGTGATACAAATAGATGTTACTTCTTTTCATTCCATGAGTAGACCTAATACTCCTCACAAGAGGTGAAACCAGGGGCGGTACAGACTGTAGCAGTTTATTGCGGGGTCTTTCCTATGGCTAGAAATAATTTGTTCAAGGAGTCAGACATAACATACATGTGTGAATGACCTTTCCTCAAACCCCTTTTTTCAAATTATCATCAGACGATAAAACTGCAGTTTTAGGTTTCTCACTGTTCAATGCTCTATGCAAACCAAAGGGAGAGATGGGTTAGTTAGAATGTGATGGGCCCAATTAGGTGCGAGTGACTCTAAGTCAGAATGTCAAGTCCTCTCAATAGGTTGTGAATAAAAGCTTTGGTCATGTACTATGATTAAACTTCAAAATACCCATGTACATATCTTTCAGCAGGTAGGTAACTGGTAGTACATAGGGCTCTGTGGCCCGTTGCACAATACCTATCGTTACCACGCAAGGTAGCAAATTAACGGCACCTTCTGTAGCAGCTTTGCGCACTATAACACACATTTTGAACCTTTAAAAAAACTATATAGAATGCTGTAAATGACCTATTTGAAACTAGTCCTACAGTGCCCCTTTTTACATCAATTTACAGAATTCCCTTTTATCCAGTAGAAACAAAGATATTGGGGGTTGTACTAGACTACAACGATAGGTATCATTGGTACGAATTGTGTCTTAATATTATTTTAAAGTTATCGTTGTTACGATAGATCATTGTGCAATGGGCCACTGGCATCAGTATAGAGAATGTCCCAATGCCTGATACATTGAGGGTTACTGGCCATGGACCTTCAAATGATAGAATAGGGTCTGAGCATGATAGACAATATTACTATGAAGGTCTACTTGTTAATCATTGACGGTTGTATAAAATATCAAAACAGTAAACACTGTGAAGTCATATCAGGATGGTTTGTGATGTGTGGTTGTGGTCAGTATTGGCATATTTCTGGGATCGCGACAAGGTAATACGGGTTTAGTACGGATACGCAGGGAAGGTCAGTACTGTTATCTATGTATATATATATATATAATTATGTTTGGGGTAATAATAATGATCCCCTACAAAATGTACATAGTAATAGAAGGATACTACCAAATGAGGTTTCAGGAATGTAAGTAAGGATAAACGAAAAAAATCTGAATCAGCCTAAATGAAATCTAAAATGATCATACAACATTTTGAAACGAGTTGTTAGCAATCATTTCTATAAGTTATTGTTAGAGGTTCTGAAGGTAAGAAAATCTGAAATAATTAGACAGAATTTTGAAAAATTATATCCCTGAGGTTTGTACCAATGCCCTAATCTATAGTAAATATCAAGGCAGTTCTCACCTTACGGTGAATAAGTTGTCAGAAGGGGGCAGAGGCAAAGCGTTTGGAAAAAAATTATATCATTTCTGTTAATCTGACACGGAATTCTCCCAGTAGTAGTTTACAGTTTGCCTTTAACCCATATGACCTAGAAATTCTTGCCTTAAAATGGTAGCGGATAACTGACCCCATGCTGGGCCTCGCGGATGGAATCCGTACTACGGAATACATATACATATATACATAACATCCCCGTGTTTCTGCCTGTATACGTACGAAGCATATCGACTCGCACTGAGCGCGCTACACCCATGTAGCCACTGTTGATAGATTTTGTCCATTTACATCTTTGTAAATGTTGTTACTGCTCTTTTGTTATTACAAGTCTGTGCCAAGGAAATAAAAGCAATATGAGTCTTGTTGATATTTCATGTTTTCTCGTGGTCTTGCATTTTATTCTTTTTCAAAACCAATACAATCATGTGTTCTGTAAGAGAGGCGAACATGAAAAGACATTTAGTTCAATTAACAGGTAGTTCTTCCCACTTACAGTTTACCTTAATCTCCACTTTAGTTACTTTTACTTACACAGCATTCCTTGTTATTGTGAATCATATATAATACAAGTACCTGAAGCATCTTGTAATTCAACAACAATTATATTCTCATATTTCAACGAATTTTATAAGATAAACATTCTACATATAATGTATTATACTCTTATGCAAGTTCACTGTTAAAAACTCCATTTTCACTGGATCGCATGGCACTATAAGTAAACGTGCTACCAAAGAAGTTAAACACAAAATAATATAAGCTGCAACCTTTTATGATCCTAATTGTTGACTAAAAACCTTCTGTTAGACAGAATGTTCGGTGGGTTTTGTTTACTGATTTCTTTAGTTACATCTCTGGCTACCTTTACCTAAGGTGGCTCAATTTTGTCCTCCTAGAGATCTGCCTTGCACAAAACTAATGCCTTAATCCATTTCAAGTTTTGACTATATTCCATCAATTCAAATCATTTTTAGGGGCTGTCCAGGAAATAAAGAACGTACTTTGAACGCTTTTTACATTCACATCACTACCCCACTTTAGCGCGCTATATGAATTTAGCCTTTGAGCCCCTCTCCCACCACCACCAATCTCCTTTGTGTGCATGTAACTAATGGACAGCCCCTATATATAGCAGTCATGTGAATAAAAATTACAACGTATACTAAAACAGGCACAATCAACAAATACAACAGGGACTATAGCTGTCCTTTACTAAAATGGATTTTAGCTAGATATGACACTCTAAAGTTCAGCCAATGTCCCTAGCATACACCATCAATACCCCACCCTTGTTAAACCAGCCACATCGCACTCCCCGGCCACTCAGACGCCCATCAACGATCTTATAGCAAGCAAGGATTAGTTATTCGCAATGTTTGGTAGTGACGTCAACGTTAGTGGTACCGTCTTGAAGTATCCATGCAAACTGATACAATGCACCGTCAATTTTACCATTATCGTGACATTATCACCATTTGTTTACATTTTGAAAAAGATAGAAAAATGTTGCATGTTGTATTATTTGGATCTGGTTGCAAGAACTCTGGTAGGGGGCGCCACTATCAAGACATCTATGAAAATCCAATAGGCAATGGATGAAGTTACGTATCTTAATGAAGCTACAATATTTTTGTGGCCATTGCTTTGTGTGTCTACACCTACCCCCTACTTCTGTGAGAAAGCAACAAGGGCAGTTTACAGTACTGTCGGATTTGTTCAATTCACTTTGTACTTTTTATATAAACAAGCAAGAAATCACAAAAGCGAGTTCTGGTGTGGTTGGTTGGTAGGTTGTTGGTGAAAACAAGGTTTTTGACAATTCTGTCGTTTTGATGATCGTTTCTAGGGGATAATCATATATATGAGGAGGAAGAGACCATACCCCTATACATTTACCAAGGCAGGTGTTCTTCAATGTGCATGGTTCCATAGACAGGGCCACACACACAACAGCCGGTGGTCCTCTAGGGACCTTTGATAACCCTGTCGTTGCCACTGGGGAACGCAAGGCGGTGCAGTGTCCACTGCAGTGTCAATCCCGGTCCACCTGCATGCAAGGCAATCCCGCTAACCACTGCACCACCCCTGCGCCCAGAGTTCTGGTGTGAAATATGGGTACTGATAACTCACAAAATTTGTCACTGTCATAGACAAGCTTAAGGCTCAAAATAAAGGAAACATATCAAACGTAAAAAGGACCGTTCAGCATGTCGTTACTTTGTCAAAGTCCCAAAAAGAAGTAGCAGTTAGTGTTTTTAAACAGGTTTCCCATGCATTTTTGGAAAATCAATTTAAGACCTTTTTAAGACCAAAAGTTTGAAATATTAAGACCTCTCAACCCCATGCCGAAAGGTTTCAGAACAGATTGTATGATTTAAATTTGAAGTGAGTGTATTTGTTTGAAAGTTGAATTTAAAATGTTTAAGTTAACTCCGTTTAAACTTCTCAAAACATTTAACCAGATTATACCTCACATAAATCTATTTGTTGCCCACTCCACTCCCTCCCACGGACGCACTTTGGCCTCTCATTCAAACTCACAATAAAAAGAAACTTACAGATACACCTGAACTTACACTGAAGACACTGTCAGGTAACATGGGCACTTTATATTGCAAATCATACATGTCTACAGTCAACCTTTTACCTATTACCCTCCTGTTGTTTCTGGTCCTTTACAACTTTGACAATGTGGCGATCCACGTTTTTATTCTTAGTCCCTTTCGGTTGTGTTTCTTTATATTTTAGAGGTCTGCGCTAACCCAGTTTAAACCTGGATCCTAGCCCCCCTCAGTTTTGTTTCTTGTCGTTCAAGAAGTCAGTGATGTGTTGATTCACTTCTACAGGGGCCTGTTGCTGCACCCAGTGTGTCGCGGTGTCCACGTACTTTATCGCGAGGTCAGGGATGAAGGGTCGCGACAACTCACAGATCTCAGCATCGATTGCCTTGTCGTGAACCCCGAAGACCATTAGGGTTGGTACGGACAGGGTACCAAAGTGGGGCGGCTTGTAGCGGAACAGGGCTCGGTAGTAGTTCAACGGACAGCTGAGGCCACCTGGTGGAGAAACGTGGAACTAGTTTGAACCAAGCTGAACAGTTTCCTGACTATTACATCTTTTGAAATGTGACATAATAATTGGTCAGAAAAGTAAAGTACCGTTATTCTAACTAATTGTAATCCCTCTTGGTAAACGTAGAGAACAGGTGACTAGCTATAGAGCAAGTCTTTACTTGAGACACAGAAATTCATTGTAGCAAGGACACTCCAAGCAACTAAATGTTAACTTTGAACTACTATTTCAAGTTTAGCATTGGAGTGTTCAAAAAGTATTTCTCATATTCTAGTAAAGAGACATTCTCTTTACACGTATTTTACGATTTAAGTTTTAAAAACTACTTTATATATAAATGCATCAGCCAACCTATTTACTTGTATCTTTATGAAATTCTGCTGCTGTTTATCATATTCAACCTTATCCATCCCCAAGTTTGTGTAAATGATACGAGGCCTTGTTGAGACCTAACCTGCAGAGGACAGTGCAAATTTGACGGCGTCTTTCTCTTCGGCCGTCTCCAGTGCTGGGTGGGACGACCCCGGGGCGCGTTCACTGAACATACGCTCCACCAACTTGTAGTCGTTCATCCACAGCATCATTTCAGGTAGCCAGGGCAGCTGGAAGAAGTAGAGGTACCTGGGAGGGGAGAGGGACAACGAGTTTTATGACTGCATATAACATCAAGTATAAACCTTGGAGGGGTGAGTGAGTGATGGATGTTTTATGCCATACTGACAGCCAGGGTCATTTTCACAGTGAAAACAGGTTCAGATGAATTGTCTTTGGTGATCTTATCTATGAGATGAAGGTGACAGGGCGGGCAAACAGCAGGGGATCATAACCTGGAAATCATTTTTGCTGTACCTCATCCCTTAGTGAGCCCAGCACCAACCAGGAATTGAACCCAAAGAACCACTTTTTCAGAGCTGGGTCCCCCCTATCATCGCCTTTTATGATCAGCAGGGGCCTTGGGAAGTGGGAGGTGAGGTGAGAGTACAGTATTTATCAACATAATGGTACCCTGGGAGGATACAGGTTCAGTAGTTAAGGACAATCGCGCCATTTTCCAAATACCCCAAAAATGAAAGTTGTTCAATCTTTTTGATATTTTGCACAAATACTCATGAATACATGTTTGACTTAAAATCCAAAAAGAATTTTTGCTAAAGGTTATAACTTCAGAGATAGAAAAGGTCAAATATGACTCATTTTGTAGAAATTCTGCTAATGCTGAAAAATGAGTTTAGCAATATAAATTACATTTTCTCCTGTTTCTCTTTTGATAGAGGTTGTATAAACATTTCTAATACATCTAAATCATCGTTAGGATCTCAGGAATAATTTAGAATATTAAAGATAATTGTAGATTAAACAGTTTAGTGAATTTATGGGAAAACAAATAAAACACATTTTTAGCTATTTTTGGCTTTTAAAATGAATATTCAGCTATGCTGACCAAATCAGCACGGTGACCCCCCAATTTTTTTATTGGATATGATACCCTACATTCATAGGCATGTGATATAAGATTTAAGAGCATTTTTCAATGATCAATTTTGTTGTATGACACTTTATTTTAAAATTTCTCTATTTTTGAAATAGTTTATTTTGCATATTTTCCAGTTAAAACTATATTTTATATCATCAAATTTTACAAAAGTCTTTCTTTTTCACTTGAGTACACATGGACGCATTTGATAAAAACATTAGACTAATTGTCATATCGATTCTATCAAAATAATCAGCAAATAAAATAAAATTTCAAAATCTATTTTCTGAAGCACTTTTTGAATAATTATCATATAAATAAACTGCTGTAGCTGAAAAGTTTCCACGGTGACCTATCATTATTTTTGCATTTTTGATACCTACATAGGTGTAACTTTTACTGTGTAAAATTTTAAACAAATCTCAATGATACTTCTATAATGGCGCGATTGTCCTTAAGATACAAAGAGGGTAATGACCAAAGTGGAATCGCCCCCAGGGGTGACATTGAAAGTAGTCCAGTTCAATTAGTGGAAAATATCATTTTGATATTGTCAGGATATAGTGTAGTTTTTAGACGGAAAAGATATTTAAGGATTTTTTTTTTCAGTCACTGGTCCCTAAAGGAAACTAAAGGAAAATATTTTCGAACTGATGTAAACAATAACCTGAAAATTGTTGACACTATTGAAGTCTGTGTTTTCACATTACGCTCTAGGGATCTTTCCAGAAAAGTATTGCAAGTATCAAAGTATCAAAAGGCCCATAGGATTTATTTACATTAATATTGCACCTAGTCCTCTTTTTTGGGTGATTTTAAATATTTCATAATCTATCTTAGTAGTATTTCAATGCGGTCCTCCCTCAAACCGCTCAGATAGGGATAACACAGCAAGCGAGCCTATGGTTAACATAACAGCGACTAGGACTGTTACAATAAGTGGCTGTTAATGACCCCAAATTGTATAGTTAATATTGCAAGGACTCAACTGACAGTGCGGTAACGAACCATGACTTTTTCTTCTGGGACCAGGCGCTGTGAAGGTGCTTCACAAAGGCAGCCATGTGGGGTATGTTACAGAGAACGAGGCGCGTCACCATGGTCGGGTGTTGTATGGTGAACAGCTGACCCACGATACCGCCCCAGTCATGAGCCACGAGCACACAACTCTCCTCTCCTAGAGAAACAACAGGAAAATGTATATTAAAAAAACACAGAAAAATATTGTGACCTTTATTGGCGAACAACTGACCAATGCCAGCACCTAGTCTTGGACCACAAAGTCTGGACAGAGCAGAAAATGTTGTCTCAAATTTCCCTTTCAAAATTGTGTTGCAGTGGTTTTATTGACCAAATAAAATTATTTTGAACCAAATGAAATTACATTAATATTTGTGTGTTTTATGTTGGTGATATTGTTAATCTATGATATTGGACATGACTAACACTACTACATAGAAAAATGTACTCTTATTTCTATTTTCATCCTCACCTAAGGCCTCAACGAGCTCCTTGATGTCGTTGACCAGCACTAGCAGCTCGTAGTCACTCACCCGCTGTGGTTTGTCAGACTCACCGTAACCTCGCAGGTCCACTGCAACGGTTCTACAACACATATAGGAACAGGAATTGTATCACATATCGAGCACCATATTTTAGGAAAAATACAGAAAGAGATGATGACCTACAGGTCCACTGCCACATTTCTTTTCTCACAACCTCCACCAAATGGGCTATCTAGGCTTGTCTCTCCATTTGTCACCTTTTAAAATCAGCAAAGAGCAGCTAGGAACCTATTCCTCCCAGGAGGTTCCCAGAGGAACTCTCAAACCAGGTCTCCACGGGCCCCTAGAGAGTATCACAATTGTAGTAAATATGTTGATCCTTTACTTCCATGCTCAGCTTCAGTGACATCATTTCAACACCTACATGCTGGCTCCTTTGTAAAACCAGTACTTAGGCCCGAAAAGAAAAAAATAGGTGTGTTTAGGTAACATGGGTAGACAAAATTAGAGTAGTTAGGTCGATTTGACGTGATTTTGACTTACACAATAGACTCAGGCAGTTTTTAGAATTCTGAAATTTCCATAAAAACAAGGTTTAGGTAGTGCCAAAATATTACAGTACGCTGGGTTACTTTTACACTATTTTTTCCAGGCATTATCATAAATTAACCTGTAGTTTTGTACCTGTAGTCCTTTGAGAACTCAGTCATCTGATGGCGCCATGAGAACCAGCACTCGGGGAAGCCATGCAGGAACAGCATCAGCGGCTTGTCGGCCGGACCTTTTGTTACAGTGTGCAGCTTCAGGCCAGACTGAAGGACGAAATGGTAGAAAAAATAAACTAATCACATTCACACTGGTTTAATTATAGGCATTATAATGCACTGGAGTGGTTGACACCGTGAACCGAATTCATTGAGAAAATGTTAGTATATAACAAAGAAAGTAAATAAAAACAAAAGAATTTTTTATATCAGATATTCCAAGTAATGAAAAAGGTCTTGATGGTCTGGCTGAAGTGGTAGTGCCCTGCGAGGAGCACTACTGTTCATAATCATAACCCAAAGTCTAGGATAGGAAAATAAGTATCTAAGGAAAAGTTCTTGTTATTAAGCAATATAAAAGGCAGTAGGGCAGCACACCAGAAAGAAACACATGTTATGGGATGCCTTACCTTCAAAGTAACGAAGCCATGTTTTCCTACCGCAGCATCATGAAAAACTTTCGGGCGTGTTTCGTATGTTTTACAATAAAACACCTTCCTTGGTCCTTTGGTGATGATGTTGTAGAGTATGGCTAAGGAGACGACCAGGCCGGCCAGCAGGCTGATGAATAGTGTGACGAGCAGGTCCAGCGGGGACCTCAGACTCGCCATGGTTACGGCCTCACCGATACCTCACCGGTCACGTACTGAGACAAAGACAAATGATGAGTATTATTACTGTTGGAGATTAAGATCCGGTCAGCAGCATTTCAACTATATATCAGGATAGGCTGACGTTTTTGACTGTAGAGACTTTAATCCAAAATGTTAGAATTTTGCCACAGAGGCCCGCCCCTCCCCAGGCCCCAGTAGAACTCACAGAGGCCCGCCCCTCCCCAGGCCCCAGTAGAACCCAGAGAGGCCCGCCCCTCCCCAGGCCCCAGTAGAACCCAGAGAGGCCCGCCCCTCCCCAGGCCCCAGTAGAACCCAGAGAGGCCCGCCCCTCCCCAGGCCCCAGTAGAACCCAGAGAGGCCCGCCTCTCCCCAGGCCCCAGTAGAACCCACATAGGCCCAGCCCTCCCCAGGCCCCAGTAGAACCCACATAGGCCCGCCCCTCCCCAGGCCCCAGTAGAACCCAAAGAGGCCTGCCCCTCCCCAGGCCGGAGTAAAACCCACATAGGCCCACCCCTCCCCAGGCCGGAGTAGAACCCACATAGGCCCGCCCCTCCCCAGGCCCCAGTAGAACCCAGAGAGGCCCAGCCCTCCCCAGGCCCCAGTAGAACCCAGAGAGGCCCGCCCCTCCCCAGGCCCCAGTAGAACTCACAGAGGCCCGCCCCTCCCCAGGCCCCAGTAGAACCCAGAGAGGCCCACCCCTCCCCAGGCCCCAGTAGAACCCACATAGGCCTGCCCCTCCCCAGGCCAGAGTAGAACCCACATAGGCCCGCCCCTCCCCAGGCCGGAGTAGAACCCACATAGGCCCGCCCCTCCCTAGACTGGGCCATAGTGGAACCCAGAGAGGCCCGCCCCTCCCCAGGCCCCAGTAGAACCCACATAGGCCCGCCCCTCCCCAGGCCCCAGTAGAACCCAGAGAGGCCCACCCCTCCCCAGGCCCCAGTAGAACCCACATAGGCCTGCCCCTCCCCAGGCCGGAGTAGAACCCACAGAGGCCCGCCCCTCCCCAGGCCCCAGTAGAACCCAGAGAGGCCCGCCCCTCCCCAGGCCCCAGTAGAACCCACATAGGCCCGCCCCTCCCCAGGCCCCAGTAGAACCCAGAGAGGCCCGCCCCTCCCCAGGCCCCAGTAGAACCCACATAGGCCCGCCCCTCCCCAGGCCGGAGTAGAACCCACATCCCCAGGCCCCAGTAGAACCCACAGAGGCCGGCCCCTCCCCAGGCCCCAGTAGAACCCAAAGAGGCCCGCCCCTCCCCAGGCCCCAGTAGAACCCAGAGAGGCCCGCCTCTCCCCAGGCCCCAGTAGAACCCAGAGAGGCCCACCCCTCCCCAGGCCCCAGTAGAACCCAGAGAGGCCCGCCCCTCCCCAGGCCCCAGTAGAACCCAGAGAGGCCCGCCCCTCCCCAGGCCCCAGTAGAACCCAGAGAGGCCCGCCTCTCCCCAGGCCCCAGTAGAACCCAGAGAGGCCCACCCCTCCCCAGGCCCCAGTAGAACCCAGAGAGGCCCGCCCCTCCCCAGGCCCCAGTAGAACCCAAAGAGGCCCGCCCCTCCCCAGGCCCCAGTAGAACCCAAAGAGGCCCGCCCCGCCCCAGGCCCCAGTAGAACCCAGAGAGGCCCGCCTCTCCCCAGGCCCCAGTAGAACCCAGAGAGGCCCGCCCCTCCCCAGGCCCCAGTAGAACCCAGAGAGGCCCGCCTCTCCCCAGGCCCCAGTAGAACCCAGAGAGGCCCACCCCTCCCCAGGCCCCAGTAGAACCCACATAGGCCCGCCCCTCCCCAGGCCCCAGTAGAACCCAAAGAGGCCTGCCCCTCCCCAGGCTGGAGTAGAACCCACATAGGCCCGCCCCACCCCAGGCCCCAGTAGAACCCAGAGAGGCCCGCCCCTCCCCAGGCCCCAGTAGAACCCACATAGGCCTGCCCCTCCCCAGGCCGGAGTAGAACCCACATAGGCCCGCCCCTCCCCAGGCCCCAGTAGAACCAAGAGAGGCCCGCCCCTCTCCAGGCCCCAGTAGAACCCAAAGAGGCCCGCCCCTTCCCAGGGCCCCAGTAGAATCCACAGAGGCCCGCCCCTCTCTAGACTGGGCCCACTTGGACCGCCCCTTCCCCTTGTTGTCCCCCCCCCCCTTCCAGGGGCGGATAGACCGATTGCCAGTTGTCGCGCATGGGCGAGAAATTATTAACTTCCACCGTATGCTTCAGCATTGAAGTGGTTAAACAATTCCGATTTTCTGATCTAGGCCTATCTCAAATAATAATGTGCTTATTAGACTACGTAGTATATTGTAGCTCTTGGTTCTGTTTAACTGTTAGTATACATATTTTCGTTGGAGGATGAGTTTAAAAGACATAGGAAACTAAAATCTGATACTTTTGTATTGTGCTTACCAAATCTGCGCGACTAATCAGGGTGGCCGCGCGTCTGGCAAGAGGTCTATGCAGAATCTTGAAAGGTGGGGGTCTATAGCAAAATTTTCATCTGTAGGCCTACCCTCCGGTAGCAGAAATTTTACATTAAAAAAAAAAAAAAGAAAGCCCCCCCCCCCCGAAAAAAAAACAAAAACAAAAGGCGGGGCAATTTGTTGGGGGGCGGGGGGCGCACGCCCTGCACTAAATCCCCGCCTGCCTTGGGCCGCCCCTCCCCCTTGGGCCCCGCTTGGGCTGCCCGGACTCTGACCGGCAGTTGACAGCCGGGTTGACAGCTGTATTCCCGGCCTGTTTACAGCAAACTGACAGCCTCTGTGACCCCCAGATACCTCCAGTCACCTCACTAACCACAGTCCTAGACCCACACACGACTGACAAACAGGTTATCCACGTGGATGTTGAGAAATGTCCCTCTAACTTACCTCAGTCCGATGTCAGTGTCTCCTGTCCCAGCCGACGGCCGCCATCAACACTCTCACTCTCCGGCCAGATGTTCCCTGCCTGCCCCGGTCTGATACCAGGAGACTGAGCGGCAAACATCCGCCCGGAGAGTGATCTGTGTACGCACTCTGCGGTGAACCACCCTCCGCGCCCGGAATGACTGTCTGTGAGGGGACTCTCGTAGCGGGGTATCCGTGCGGCAGAGTGTCGTATTGGGACGATCAGAGGTAGACTGTAGTTACGTCCTAGTCCGTAAGGGATCGAACCATTATGCAAGAGGTATCTAGGTCATGAAAGGACTAATCAGGGATACTGAGCATAATATCGCGAACCTAAGTAATTTCACAGACTTTTTTCTCTTGAATCTTTATGAAATATAATAATGACGAATTCTTTTCTGAAAGCATGCACATGCATCCAGTTGGTCCTACCAAATGGACCTTTAAATTATTCGAATGAAGCGAAGTGGAGTATGTGCTTTGATAATCATATATGGGGCCTATGATCAATGGAAAATATTTCTGGTTGTATTGGAGGATTTATTTTTCTATTTTATGGTATTGTTTTATAAACGGACTTTCTAGTTCACTGATCATGAAAGCTGCAATATCTAAAATTTGATGAGCTGCAATATCTAAAGTTTGTGGAAACAAATCATTTTTGAAGATCTAATTAACTTTTGTTTAATACCGCGGGGGGGGGGGGGGAGGGGGTGTTCGAAATGGAATCTTGCATTAAAACCCATTTTATGATTATCTATAAAAGACAACCTGTTAGGCCTAATTTCATGCAGCCTACCCAATTTTACACATTAATGTGCCGTAAAGAATTTGGTCAAATTATTAGGCCTATGCTTAAATAAACGCTTCGTATGTCAACAAACCTTTTGGTGGCATCATAATCACATCAGCTCTCGCGTGTTGATTTTAAGAAATGTCATTGTTTCAAATTTTTGTCCCCCATATTTATATTGCAAATGTCGCATGTCAGTTTTAAAAGCAGGCTCTGTAATTTTTCTGTTATATATATATATATATATAAATATATATATGCATATGTATATATATGTATATACATACATATATATATATACATACATACATATATACATATACATATACATATATATATATATAAATTATATATATATATATACAGACCAGGGCCCGTACGTACACCCAGGCCCGTACGTAGCTTCTGTAACATTTTCTATCCATTTCCTTTTATGGTTTTTTTTTACATTGAAATCTTGAGGGAAAGGTGGAACCTTTTGAACAATTTTCTTGGGGGGAGGGGGGGTACGACAACCCTCCTATATACCGTGCCTGAGATCCATTATACAGGCATAGCATGTAGTTTTGCCACCCCCAATTTTCCATATTTCTGTGAGATATGAATGCTGCTACTTTTTCTGACAAAGTAGAGCGGCCAAAAAAATTGACCATTTCTTGCAAAATACAATGAATATGGGCCCAGGCATGCATGTGAATTATCAAAATTAATATAGTTAATATCATTATAATGTGTCTTAACCAAGTAAGAACTAAGATAATCTATAACATGCCTTATGTTACCTGCATAAAGTTTTCTTTTCTTTTTTCACAATTCATTCAGGAAAAGACATTTTTCATGATAGATGATCAGTTTTATTGCAAACATTGTTGAGACAAATACAATCGAATGTATATACACATACAAACTTACATATAAACTGATACATAGGCTTGTATACGTGTATGCATGTAAACAATCCCATAGTACATGAAAAAAAAAAGAGAAAGGAAGGCTCATATTAACACTACAGGTTAAACTCGGTTAGTTAAAGGGCTACAGCTGTAATAGACACAGAGTAGTGACCCTAAAGCCTGGTCCCCACTTGGGCAACTAGATTACAAAATTTGATTGTGACAAATGTTGTTAGTCGCTGGCGACAAACTGTACTTCAAATTGTGTAAATCAACTATGTATATATGTATACATACATACATATGTTCAAAAGAGTAGGCCTATATCTAGACCTGAGTACATGTAAGTGGGTATTAAGGCTGCATATTAAGACTAATAAGATATTACACTTGGAAACCACCTTCTGGATTATATATATACACATAATGAAATGTGGAGCATGAATGATACTGCCATACCTAAGTTTAGGCATGGTATATACTCCCTTTAACAATTACAACTATAAGTCTTTACCAAATCAGGTTCTAGTCGGATGGACCACTCCCGGCAATTAAGGGGCAGCAGCTACTTTACACTTAAAAGAGTTTTATGAAAAAAAACGTTTTTTTGGTCCATGCAGAACGCTATTTCTGACCAATTTTTAACGAGGTAACCTTGAATTCACTTTGCTTAACAAGCTATGCGTTTTGTAAAGCATGATGGTGTTGGGGATTGAGATTTCACTTGATATATACATGGAAACAGTTATTCAATATCTCCAGTATCCATACAAGTAATGAGTGATCTATTACGGTGATCTATTACAGTGTGATTCATGTCAAACCACCATCAGATTGTACTGACGCGGGTGTCAGTTATGAAGTCTTAGCTAATTTTTAAGAAAGTAAGGATCAGGGCTAAGAATGACTCTTTGTGTTAGGGCGGAGAGCATAGAGGCCACATCCTCATTAAGGTAAATAGAGGCATAAGGGCCGGCAGCCTTAGAGTGTGTAGTCGGTAAGCCAATAAGCACATCCTCGTGGAGTAAGTGGCACTGCAAATTCAGGTTACTGTTGGGTGGGTGAGCAGGGCCAGGCTGGCGGACTAGGCTAGGGGCGTTGGCTGTATGTGGTTGAGTGGACAAGCCTTTCTTGGCTGATGGTGCCAATGGGAGTGCAGCAACATAATATTTAATAAATTCTATCCTTTAACATGGGTGTTTCTGTCACTTCTTAATGAAAGCTACATTCTGAGATGACCTGTGGGCGAGACAGGAAGGAAGACTGTGATATACATGGGCTAGCTTACTGGAATAATTAATTCAGAACAATAATATTTGGCAACCCTACGCATAATCGTAGAGAAAAACATAGTTCAAGATGTAAGATTATGGATAATGCTCTCCGTGAAATCCTGTATGACCGATAAAACCCCTGTGACCCCGGGCAGCAGCCACCTGGATGTCAGACATGCTCCCTGTCATGTCAGAGTTGTGTCTCGGTCCTGAAGGGATGAACGAGCTGAACCTCTTGGGACTCTTCCGACTCCACCTCTTCACCCTCCGCACCAGGTCAGGCTGCTGCTGAACAGACTGGTCACCATGAGACCTGCCCTCCTGGGACTGTGTCTGTCCTCTCTTACAGCATGCACACACAAGGCAGAGGAGAATGGCCAGTAGCAGGGCGCAGAGTGTCCCGATGATGCCGTTCCTCCCAGGAGGGTACTCCCACAGGGTCTGCACATACCTCACATGTCCAAGGTCAACTGTCTTATCTGCATACAGCACCTGGGAACAGGATTAAAGGTGGGTAGTCTCCTTGCAAGGGTATTAATAATTGTTTTGTATGTTACTGAGTACAAATGTGATTCAGAGAAATTAAAGAGCAGTCTTCTTGCAAGGATATTACTGATAGTTTTGCATGTTGCTGAATGCAAATGTAATTAGGACAAATAAAAAAAATACAACAAACCTAAATTAATTACAGAATTGATCCATGCTGGAGAGATTTATATTATATGGGTAATTTTGGGAGTCATGATTCATATTATTGCTTGTTAACATCCCCCCACTATATATAGGTCTGCAGGGCAAGAAAGGGCTGGTTTTGTTTTTCAGTTCTATTTTGAGTTCTACTTCCCAAAGATTTGTATAAGTTTTTTTTATATCAATCACATAAGTTTACTGGTAGAGGAGTACATGATTGATGACTTTTTGAATTTCCTAAACATATTTTGCCTGTCATTTGTGGCCATTTATCATCTGGATGTACTTTATATTTTTTTCCTTTGTTCCCTTTAATTATTATATTCATTAGCAATGTCACATGGGAGGATGCTCATATTTTGAAAACTTTTGCCGTCTTTGTCAGATTCTACTCCCATTTCTTTATTTAAATACTTGTGCTTGACAAACAATTTTGGTATTGAATGATAAAAATAAATATACTGAATCTAAATATACCACTTTTATTTTTTACCATAATGTTATTAACAGCTCTACGTTTTTAACACAGGTAGAAGGATGAAATATTTCAAGTTTTTCAGTCCTTTCTTGGCCTGTAGACCTACGTTGGCGATGGCTGTTACCTTGTAGGTCTTCGTCAAACCTATAATTTCCTGTTCATGACTCGGACTAACTAACTTATATGCAAAATAACTTTTTTTTGTTTTTGTTTTAATTTATTCATTTAAACCGCACAGATGATCTTCCAAGTACCAAGTCTTCGAAGACTCAGTAAACATAATTATATACATTTTATTGCAATTTATCAAGATACATTAGGACTCATCTTTTTAGGATCGGGCATAAAGTTAAGTTTCTTGGGGTTTTGTGAATGGATGATCTAATTCAGTATAGTAAGAGCAATCGATAGAGATATAGAGTGAAGTGAAGTTACCATCTGTCCAGGCTAAATATAGCGTCTCCATTAGTACTTAATTTAACAAAGTTAATCTTCAGTATAATTAGGAAATGTATGTACCTTGACTGGAATTTCATTGTGGCCTGCGTCATCCTCAGGCGCAACTTGTGGTCGTTTCTTGGGGGGTTCACAGACAATGAGGTTAGACTGCACATCAGTATTTGCACAAATGGCTTCTCCTATCATAACGGTATAGCCATTCTCTTGTATTCCATCCAATAACATTTTGCCCTTTAAAAGAAATCAGTTGGCATGTACAGAATTCAGGGGCAGAGCCAGGAATTTGAAAAAAAAGGGGGGGAGGGGGCGGCGGTGCATGCTATGGTAAAATCTTTCTCCAGGCCCTCCGGGTCCAGGAATTTTACATTAAAAAAATTAGTTTCAATTAAAAATTTGCACATCCCCCATAAATCTGCGCCTGAAGATGATACAAAAAATAATGTTTCGATAATCAAATGAGTTCTAACACGACGCCAATAATGTCTATTTTCAAGTAGCACCAGTTAATAGACAACCCAAACTGTAAAGCAACAGTTTCAGTGTTTATTTCTCTAGGTGCTGAGGCAGTACCACACCTCATGTGTGCAAAGCTCATGACTTTAGGTGAACTCTTGTATACAAATTGTGGAATGGAAATGCTCCAAACTCAAAAGGTTTAATGATCAAAACACCTAAGTCTTACCTGTGTGAACTAGCTGCCACACTTTGATTTTGTAATTGTACTAGTAATATTCAGTAAAATAGTGAATTTAATCTTATTTCATTCAATAATTATAAAGAGAAGTGTGTACTACTAGCGGAATCAGTGCCAGCTTGCAGTAGTTTTTAGTGGTAAATCAGTAGAAATAAGTAGGAATACAATGCTTGAACAGTGGGAGATCAGTAGGCCTATGACCGAAATATTTAAATCAGATACAGGGGCGGATCCAGAAATTTGTAGAGGGGGGGGGCCCAAAAACATGAATGCTAGGGGGGGGGGGGGGCAAGGCCCGTCCGGCCCCCCCCTGGATCCACCCCTGAATAGAGTGTACAATCAGTATATTATTTCAGTAGCTCATAGATTTAGAAAGCGTCCACTGCCGTTTGTTCCAGGAGTAACTGGAGAACTTGGTCCGCAGGAGAAGTCAGTCCAGGGGAACTGCTGGAGAACTCGCTCCGATGAAGTTTTTGCACCTCCCCATCCATAAACTGTGGAATAGGGATGAATTAGCCCTTTAGGTTTGAATCCTAGAGATCTATCAGAAGAGAGGGATATATATTTAGTTTGCTTCCTTTAGAAAGAGTTCTCCAGAGGCCCCAGGTCTCCCGAACTGAGTTATCCTGCGCACTGAGTTATCCAGTAGCCTTTTTAGATCTCGTTTGAAAAAGTAAATCTAAGTGTAATTTCCTCGTTCTCAACTCACCTTTATTTCCAAAGTTGTGTGTCTCACAGGCCAAGTGGGAAAAAATATTTCCGGTGTGAATCCGATGATCTCAGGGTCTGCAAATACAAAGAGCTTGAATCCTCGGCGTCGTACGGACGCTCTAGGTTGGCCTACCACTATAGCTACTACTCCATCAAATCTGAACGATATAAAAACATCAAATTTCTGTACCTCATTAATTGTACTATTGCTTTGCCTTCTTATCCTAGATCTCTTCTTTCTTTGGAGAATACCCTTGTCTTGTGCTTCTCCGTCTCCGTCTTCAAGTATATCCTCCAGCCTGATTGGTGGGGTTGGGCAGAGCATCCGATCTGACAATGATCCGTTACATTCCTGAAAGTAGGTGATGGAACAATGTATGGAAGCCATTTCTTCAAATATTTAATAGTCAATGAATTTCCACATGTACAATTTTCAAAATGCACCTGATGAGATTTTGTCCTAAATAGATATTACAGATAAGCTTTGTTGAATTCATGGTGTTTATACTGACAGGGTCATTGGACGCAGATATACTAGGTTCTTTACCGTCTAGACGACACTGTTGCAGTATGGAAAGATTGTGCTGACAAGAGTGTCAGTTTTATTGTGTAGTATTTTAGTTAGCTTTAGTTAGAAGCAAGGATCGTCTCTCTGAGTAACTATGTGGGCAGAGAGTTTAGAGATGATGTCACAGGTACGAGGTAAATATGATACGCAGTATACATGTGCTGGCGCTCTTCAGAGTGAACCAAGTAGCGAGCAAGGCAAGTCCAAGAAGTAAGGGCTCATGATCAGTGAGCTCAGGTTGTTGTCGGGAGTGGAGCCAGTTTAGAGGGTAAGTTTAGGAGTGTTGGTTCTTTGGAGTAGAGTGGACAATCTCTCAGTGCTTAAATAAGTCAACGGGAACTGAGTGATGTATATCATATGCACTCAGATTAATTAGTACTATCCTTTTGTGTGAGTGTTCTCTGTATGTGAATGTAGAGCTACGTTCTAGGATGATTTACTGTTGCGATGAGATGAAAGACTGTGATCAATGGCTAGCTTACTGGAAACATTAAGACGGAAAACTAATGAATGGTAGACTAATGGATGACAGTAAAATAAACCCCTATACTTCAAGATCATCAACCCTGTTTTTGGTTAAAGTAGTGACATAGTAAAGGCCGTGTTCAACATGCCAATTTTACTGCCGATTTTGAAAATCAGCAGTGGGAATAGACATCAAATTTAGAAATGTTAGACATAGTTAGAAAGGTCTTACTATTCTCTTTCAAGTGGTATACAGGATGTCATATTTCATATCATATTCTGAGAGAACCAACCAAATGCAAAATCGGCAGCATCAAAATTGATATGTGGAATACGGGCTTAAGGCTGTGTATGCATCTTAAAAAAATAACTTTTGAGAAATGTATTTCTAATTTATTCAGTGAATAATTTTATACCTTTTTCAATCAATTAGTAATCCATTCAGTTACCAATTGCATCTCTATCGTTCACGCACGCTGGTAGCGACTATTCACAGGTCTCTGCATTAGTGAGTGTCAGTAATATTGTTGCTCTGGTGAATCCCTACTACTGGTGCCTGAAGGGTGCATTGCTATTGACGCATGATTCATATCATCAGTCCCTACATGCTTTGCAGTTTTTCCCTTTATATTCAGAAATAAAATTTAAAAGGAAAATGATGGTCACAAGGTTATGTTATGAGTACAATAATTGATGAAATACCAACAGTGATGAATAGAATGACTCATAGATGAAAGTAAGAAGCAGGTAAGAGTAGATGAGACCATCATCACAACTCCTGTTCAGTGGGCATGCCCATGGCGAAGGCACTCACTTGTGGTATGCTTAGCTAGGGGCTAAGATCACTGAAGATACAGATCAATAAAGGGGATGGTATATATAAGGAATATATATTAAAGAGTGTAACACTGAAACTGAACCCATACAGAGGGCAGAAGGAGCTGGTGGGATGGTACACTGGTGCTCAGTGGCGGATCCAGGGGGGGGGGGCAAAAGGGGCAATTGCCCCCCCTAGACAAAAAATGAAGTCTCGTAGTTTTGACAAATCCGAGGAGAAATTTTGCAAGGTAAATCATGAGGGGGGTGGGGGAGGTATCTTGCCCCCCCTAGAAGACAGACCCTGGATCCGCCCCTGGTGCTGGCGGCATTCCTTAGTGATCATACCTGTACTTGACCTTTGTAGAAGCTACAGTTAAGTTTTACAGCCTCAGCTGATAGAAACAACTTGGATACGGGGATAACATACAGTCCCTCAGGAATGGGACCATATTTCAGTGAGATAGACTTGTAACTTTGGATTACGAATACCATCATTTGTAAGCCCTGGCTGGGAACTGATTATCTACAAAAAGGAAGTTGTCCTCTTCAGCCTGATTGAGTGTTTTACCAATACAGATTTGTACCTCTGCAGAGAGTGTCTTCATTTCAACTTGAACCACCTAGATGAGATCTCTAGCCCACAATTAAAAACGGCTAGTATAACATAAATGTTTATATATACTAACTGTTTCGCTGTTTAACTTTCTCTACATTTATCTTTGCTCTATGGTAACATTAAGGTAAAAATAGTTCAATCATGTATGACAAGCGAGTCAAACATTAGAGACTGTACTACACTGTGGTAGGAAAATGCATAACAAACTCAATTTGAAATTACCATGCTTTTGTTAACCCAATGCAAATTGTTTACATTTTCCTTCACAAAACAATGCCTGAATGCTACAAAACACTTTACATTTTCAGAAACCCAAATTGGTACATTTTGCCCACACAAATCTCATTTAGTACTTTAACTAACAGATTTGTAGAATGATTTGAATGTCACAAATACCAACACAAAACACATTCCAAAAATGATTGCTAAGGCAAACTATTTTTCTCCGTATATTACACTTGGTATGAGATTTGAATTAGCTATTTGTGCCTGCAAAAAAGTGAATGAAAATGCCCCAATGCAAATCTAACACATATAGTGTAATACTGAATGCTAGTTGTTGTTATGTGGTTAATTAATAATTGGGGAACTGTTCTTATAATGTTTAACGTTATTGCCTTTATCGCTTCTTCCATAAGTGCTAGTCAAGTGGTTGGTAAGTTCACAAGATGGGCGTTCATTTCCACAACACAAACAACGCTTGGCTGAAAGTCAGGTTCCTTTCGAGGATCAAATAGATGCGTACAAAGCCAGTACGATGATGGTTAATATTCCTAAGATTACAAGTCCAATCGATGAAGAGTAAGCTTTCTCCTAAAAGTCCACCTGATCTTACATCCAGCGGCAACACAGTAGTTCATTTAACAGTCACCAGATGTCCTTTCTACTTATAGCTATCTAAACCCCTTCGAATCCTTAAGAATCGTGTTGTCCAAACATAATAGTGCTCTCCGCCGTACCCATAGGTTCTTCCCAATATATATAGCAGTCTGGTATTGATTTTCCCAAGCATTGAAGCTCGCTGGGAGGTGTGCCCTGTCTGCCACTGCTCGACAGGTATATTTACACCCACCAGCAGCTCATGCTTATTTATACTATATGATATGGTAATTCATATAATTTGCAATACTTTCTCTACTTCCCTTATGTGCAACTGGTGACTTTTTCTTCATTATATCTCCAACAATTAGTTATATGCGCAAAATGAATTACTCTCTACCTTTGTGCAATACAGCCTTTAGATGCAATATTTTCATTTCAGCACACATTTATGATAGTTTCAAACAAATTTATGTCAATGCATAGTATCCAAATCACTTGCAACCAAAAACCATATTACACTACACATCTGGTCACATTCACATTAGCTCATGTTGCCCAACACAAGTGACCCACTTTGTTTTACAGACTTGATTGTAAAATAATACTTGCCGATGCAAGCCAATGTGAACCAATGCGACCAAACGGGACCCCAGCACATGCCCAAATTTGTAGTATAGTTTACTTCATGTTGGTTTGCGTTGGGACCCAACCTGAACCAGCGTATAGTGTGATATGATCTTAATACCGTCCTATAGATCATTGCAGCAAATTGGGATCAAAAACATTAAGTTGCCCTAACATTTTTTCAAAGAAATCCTCATAATTCTTATAATTCTTAATCAATTTCAATCATCTTGGTATCATTCTAAAGCTAGGAATATGTATTATATGAATCTTGATGAAATTTGTTCCATCTGAACATTCCAAATGATTTGGAATTTTTGGAATGTCCTCGAAAATGTGCCGACATTTTGTATTTTTCCTGACTTCCATCAACTTAATTCTAAATAGAACCCCCAAATTACATTCTATTTCAGATCTTTCAATAGGTAGTTTGGAGAACTAAATTTGTAATCTAATGATGTGTCATTTGCCTTTATGCAAGCATTATTCAGTCAATGAACACAGTTCGAAGGCTGAGGTGAAATTATGAAATATCACCATTTTGCACAGATTTGTCCAACAATCTATCTGGGTTCTGAGCAGCAACTATATTCTATTATAGAATATTTGCTTATCTCATGCCTATTTTTGTTGTTCACTTATCATACAATTATCTATTATTACTAATCAATAGGTTTTCTAAGGGGAAAGTATAAAAAAAATATTGCAATCCTACCAGTTAGTGAGGTTAACATATGCTTATACATCATAATAATGTTCAACTGTGCACTTGTATCTTACCAAACACAGCATAATTGACATATTTGGGTTGTTCTCAGAGGTCAACTGTAGTAATTCTTTTGTCGTTTTTCATGCTTATTGATATTGAAAGGTTAATTTTTAGTTACATATAAAGGTCAGATGCTACATTTGCCTATCATTAGTGAAATTATAAGACGACAAGGAGTTAAAATAATGGAATTTTATACGGGTAAATGTTATAGCTTGTGAACATAATAAAATACAATAGAGGAGCGAGTTCGTTGTGGTCCTCTACAATAGTTGGGGGTAATTGGGTCCATTGTCCATGAGTGTCCCTGTTTATATATATATAGAATTGGTGTGGGCGGGCGGGCTCAAACACTTGTTGACAGTCCGGCTGCAGTCCACTGAATGAGTAGGAGCAGGAGTAATGTATATAGGGGGGTGACCTTTGTAGGTCAGCGCACTCCTTTTATGGTATGGTGACCCGGTTTTGGGGTCATGGGAGCAGTATGTGTCCAGTTTCATGTCAGTTTTCAAATATGGTACTTTTCACATATAATGTGCATAATTGGCCAAGTTTTGTATGTATTCCTAGGATAATTTGTCAATTTGAAGGGTGGAAAATGCTTTAAAATATTTGAAACTCAAAGGAAAGTTCCTCATTACATTTATCTCTCATAATATATGCCAATAATTGGTGATACTTTTACCTATCACACTTTAAAACCTTGGAAAAGCTTACTATGTCCTTGGATCGCTATTTGCTGCAATGATCTATAATGCGAATCAGTTCCAGTATTTCCTGTTTGGGTCCAGTTTTATTCCCTTTATATTGAAGACGCGAACTTTCCCTGTATGCATAACACCAACCCTCTTACATAGAAGTCCTTATACAATTTAATATAATATGACTTCTATATGGGCTAATGATATATTGTGCAAAGGAAATGCATAAAGCGAATGTTAAAACAGCTGAAATATAATCAGGCCCGATCGATGCGACCTTTTACATTTATATAAAAGCCAAACCAAGACTCACTGTGTAATAAACCTTATTTTTCTGTGTTCTCCCTGCAGATAGGGTTGTTGCCATAGTTCTCACTTTTGGTCCCAGGAGATTCCTTCCAAATACAGTCAGGAGCACACCGCCACTGTGAAGAGAACACACACAACAAGCTTCACGTTCACTATGAAGAGAACACACACAACAACAAGCTTCACGTTCACTGTGAAGAGAACGCACACAACAACAAGCTTCATGTTCACTATGAAGAGAACACACACAACAACAAGCTTCACGTTCACTGTGAAGAGAACGCACACAACAACAAGCTTCACGTTCACTGTGAAGAGAACGCACACAACAACAAGCTTCATGTTCACTGTGAAGAGAACACACACAACAACAAGCTTCATGTTCAATATGAAGAGAACACACACAACAAGCTTCATGTTCACTATGAAGAGAACACACACAACAACAAGCTTCATGTTTACTATGAAGAGAATGCACACAACAACAAGCTTCATGTTCAATATGAAGAGAACACACACAACAAGCTTTATGTTCACTGTGAAGAGAACACACACAACAACAAACTTCATGTTCACTGTGAAGAGAACATACATAACAACAAGCTTCATGTTCACTGTGAAGAGAACACACACAACAACAAACTTCACGTTCACTGTGAAGAGAACACACACAACAACAAACTTCATGTTCACTGTGAAGAGAACACACACAACAACAAGCTTCACGTTCACTGTGAAGAGAACACACACAACAACAAGCTTCATGTTCACTGTGAAGAGAACACACACAACAACAAGCTTCATGTTCACTGTCAAGAGAACATACACAACAACAAGCTTCATGTTCAATATGAAGAGAACACACACAACAACAAGCTTCACGTTCACTGTGAAGAGAACACACACAACAACAAGCTTCACGTTCACTGTGAAGAGAACACACATAACAACAAGCCTCATGTTCAATATGAAGAGAACACACACAACAACAAGCTTCATGTTCACTGTGAAGAGAACACACACAACAATAAGCTTCATGTTCACTGTGAAGAGAACACACACAACAACAAGCTTCATGTTCACTGTGAAGAGAACACACACAACAACAAGCTTCATGTTCACTGTCAAGAGAACATACACAACAACAAGCTTCATGTTCAATATGAAGAGAACACACACAACAACAAGCTTCACGTTCACTGTGAAGAGAACACACACAACAACAAGCTTCATGTTCACCATGAAGAGAACACACACACAACAAGCTTCACGTTCACTGTGAAGAAAACACACTACAACAAGCTTCATGTTCAGTATGAAGAGAACACACTCAACAACAAGCTTCATGTTCACTATGAAGAGAACGTACACAACAATAAGCTTCACGTTCACTGTGAAGAGAACACACACAACAACAAGCTTCATGTTCAATATGAAGAGAACACACACAACAACAAGCCTCATGTTCACTGTGAAGAGAACACACACAACAACAAGCTTCACGTTCACTGTGAAGAGAACACACACAACAATAAGCTTCATGTTCACTGTGAAGAGAACACACACAACAACAAGCTTCATGTTCAATATGAAGAGAACACACACAACAACAAGCTTCACGTTCACTGTGAAGAGAACACACACAACAACAAGCTTCACATTCACTGTGAAGAGAACACAAACAACAACAAGCTTCATGTTAATTGTGAAGAGAACATACACAACAACAAGCTTAATGTTCACTATGAAGAGAACACACTCAACAAGCTTCACGTTCACTGTGAAGAGAACACACACAACAACAAGCTTCACGTTCACTGTGAAGAGAACACACACAACAACAAGCTTCATGTTCACTGTGAAGAGAACACACACAACAACAAGCTTCATGTTCACTATGAAGAGAACACACACAACAACAAGCTTCATGTTCACTGTGAAGAGAACACACACAACAACAAGCTTCACGTTCACTGTGAAGAGAACACACACAACAACAAGCTTCATGTTCACTGTGAAGAGAACACACACAACAACAAGCTTCATGTTCACTATGAAGAGAACACACACAACAAAACTTTATATTCACTAATTAGTCATTACATATCTTAGTAAGTAACATACTGACTAAAAATGTATGGTTGCAGAACGTTTCTGTTACACCACAAATTCTACTATTTACAAAATTGTTTTTACTCACTTCAAGATGGTTTTCAGAGGTTCAACCTTGTTGATGATTGGGTTAGGTCCATAGGTAAAGTGCAGAATGCCCTGGTCTCTTCTTATCCCTGTCACGTTAAGAGCGACTCCCACAAAGTTGGTGTCATTGAGATTTTGTGTGCGGCAGATCAAGAGAAACTGGGTCCTGAAAAAAGGCAAGGAACCTCAAAGCCCCTCGTGGACTCACATGACCGAGTAGCGTTGCATACAAAGGGAGGTGTGTATTTACAGGCTGTACGTACCACTGGTCATTTACAGTATTTTAAAGCTATTTGGAGCATTATTTGGGTAATGAAATATAGAAGACCCTTCGGGGTTGTCCTCAGATCTTAAGACGGACCTTTAGGCAGCGTACTGCCCACGGGCTTCATCCTTGGGCAGTACGCTGCATGATGGTTTGTCCTTCGACCCTTGGACAACCCCGGCGGGTGTTCTTATATCAGTATTCAATTATATTGTGAAACAGACAACGTTGGGGTTATGTAACTTTCAATAATATCAATGGGGGTATAGACCCTTAAAATCGACAGGGCGACAGGGGTGTTTCTTAAATTCGACACGGCGACATGGCCATTTTTTAAATTCGACAGACGACATGGCAAGTTAGTGACAAATGACATTGATGTTTTCTTAAATTCGACATGCGACATGAGCTTTAAAAAGATAGTGACCTGGGACATGGCCTTTTCTTAAATTCGACACGGGACATTGGTATTAACTGAGTTATAGTGACAGACGACAGGGCCGTTTCTTAAGTTCGACACGCGAAATGGGGACCCCCCGTCTATACCCCCATCAAAGCATGAATTTGCTCTTTGTCCATGTTACAGTAAAGAAAGACTTTGAAGTGATGATAATGGTACATGACAAGGAATATAAACTTACTGAGTTTCGATATTGCATGGTATTTGACCAATGAGTATTAAGTTGGCAGCATTTAAGCCTGTTATAGTGACCAATGTTCCCCCCGCACGGGGCCCGGATACCGGCCTCACTCTGAGAGGGGTTTCTGTTTAGGGAAAGATTAACAAAAATATATTTTTGTGAGAGGCACTGGCACAAGCATGAAGAACAAATCATGGTCAAAATATATTTGATAAATAAATTACTTTGGTAAAATGCAAAGAATATATATATCATGGTAGCAATTCATGGTTTTATATTTTCCTCTGAATTTGAAAGGACAAACCATGTGTAAACTCGGCCAATTTTAATTCTGTGAAAGGTTCTAAAATCATATTTGTTTGGATAAAAGAAATACTGGGATATCATCCTGGAAAGACCATTATAAGACAGTGAAATTTGATGCTGGACTTTTACACAACACTGTGTGATTTGATAAAACCACTGTTCGCTGTCCTATGTGCTCATTAGTTTTTATGTTGTGTTAAGGGGGGTTTACACAGACCGATAAAATCCTTACGATAACTCCCCGACAGTCATTATCGTAAGCCTTACGATAGTCCCGACAATTGACGTAAGGGTTACGACAGTCCCGATAAGGTTATCGGTCTGTGTAAACCCTTTTTATCGTAAGGAAATTGACGTAAGACTGTTGACGGAAGCCTGTCGTAAGGCTAACGATGACTTGTCGGGACATTTTCTTACGACAACTCGAATTTCAGACATGTTTGAAATTTTTGATAAACGCCTTACGACAATGCAATTTAACGTACGATAACCCAAATTTCTATCGTAACGTCTGAAAATGTTATGTGTAAACCATCCTGTATAATTTAATGTACAGACGCTTACGACAAATTCATATGGTATTAACGTAAGTTGTCGTAAGTTGACGTAAGCATTGACCAATCAGAATGCGTCTGATCACGTGATCAGTTCTCTGTAACAAAACACAAACATGGCGGAGGAAGACGATTCTATTGCGTGGACAGACGAACGTGAAGACGTTTTAATAGATTATATCATCAAGAACGAATGTCTGTGGAAGAAGGACACGCCCGGATATGCAAACAGAAAGAAGAGGTTCAACCTATATGCCGAAATTGGTGCAACACTGAACGTTACCGGTAAATCCCCCATTATCGCTCATTACTTCGAATAAGATTGTGTTTTGTTTAGATTGATATTTATTGATATATGCATTAGGAAATCATATTACAACCGTTTTAGAATGTTTTCATTCATAAACCTTAACGATAACTTAATACCATTCGTTACGATAATCAAAATATTACCGTAAGCCTTACGATAGACCAAAAAATAAACCTAATAGATGTATAAATTGTTTTATTCTAATGTTTATTATTAATAACGTTTTTGACTTCAGTGATACTTATTGTTAGTATGGTTTAATTGAAATTATTTTGTCGTAAATACACATATTTCGCAACTATATTTTTCTCATAATTTATAATTGAAATTAACTTACTTTTTGATATCCTCTTTGGCAGCTTCGGAGATAGAGAAACATTACAACTCTATGAGGTCAACTTCACAACGAAAGCCTCATTACGGAAAGAGTGGGAGCGAGCCTCTTCCCGATACACCACGAGTGGCATTACTAAGGAAGAAATTAAGCTTATTGGCCCCTTACGTCAAATCCAGGAGAACTAAATCAACACTAAAGGATTTGGAAGAGGTTAACAAAAAACTTCATTTAAATATTAAATATATAAAGAATTATTCAGCAGCTTAAATTTAATTTTTCATGTAATACTGTGTAATCATTATTTAAATTGAAATAGGTCTTTTGATTATTATTAAGTATTTTGACACAAGCACCCCCCCCACATAAAAATTTTTTTACTTTAACTTACACTTCTCACAATTGTCCCGATAAGTCACTATACCGTAAACTGCAATTAAAACTATATGCTTAATTGTTTAGGTTCATATATAACTACATTAAAATAGTATTAAAATCAAACCATTACTATTTTAATCATTAACGTAAGGGATAAATATAGGTATGTTTAAACCATGATATATTAATATAACATTCTAGCCAATTTAAAATAAATAATTGTTTTCTTCCAGTCTTTCAACGAGGTAGGAGAGGCATCCCAAGAAGATTCACAACAAATGTCGCAGCAAGTCGAATCTCAACAGGATGAGAACGAAGACGACAACGAAGAACAACCTGAACCGGAGGGTCAACAGTCGTCTGATGCCTACAATAACTCCTGTGACCAAGAGATGGTGGAAGAGAATTCAGAAGAGGAGCAAGTCCAATCCCAATCTCCAGAAGCAAGTAACGACGAAAATATGGACACTACCGTTAACGAGAGTATCAATGTCAATAACTTTGATCAGTCAGGTGTAGTCTCTGAATCTCAGAACTCATTCGAAGAGTATAACGCTCCTTTCCCCGATTTATCTAGCAGCAATGAAGCTCAGGTAAATGCTGAATTATATGATGCCGACAATAGTAATGATGATGATTTGCAGGGTGTATTACAGGATATGTTTGAGAAAGTACAGCAAGATCCAGTGTCCCCGTTAGTTCAGTCAACACCTGTGTCACCAACAGTAAAGAAGGTGAAGAAAACAAAAAAAAAGGGTCAGAAAACTTTAACCGTCAAACTACCGACACAAGCACCAATTAGTGGTCGAACACATAGTTCTCTTTCAGGTAAGACCTCGCCAGTTAATGAAAGTGAAAGTACCTCAAATCAAAATGAGAACAAACCAGTTCGAGGAAGACCAAGAATTCCAAAAGTGACTGTGAACAGCCGAAAACCTGCTGAGAAAAAAGATAACAAAGAGTCGACTACAACTGTGTCGGCCAATGTCGTAAGTGAAGAAGTCAAGGAGAAGGTTACGACAAAGGTAAACCAAACACAAAAACAATCAGGTTCCAAAGATGAAAGTCCGAAACCACCGTCTTCAACAAAAGGCAGTCGACGTTCTTATATCATTTGTCAGAAAGATTGGTCTAAACCAGAAAACATTAAGAATGTTGAAAAAAAAAAATCATCTAATGACGGCGAACAACCAGCAACATCTTCAACAAAAGAAAACACAAAGCAGAAAGGTGCAACCAACCTACGGAGAAGCTCATCCACACCTTCCGATAAGACGAAACAATCCGATTCTTCCACAAAGCCATCATCTAATAAGGGAGAAAACGACAATGACTCAAGTCAGAGATCACAAAGTGTTCCAGCAACAAAGAAAGTAAATGTTGCGTCAACCAAAACTAGTAAGCCTAGAGGACAGAGCATTTCACCAATTCCATCAGGTAGTGGTGTGCCTACAAAGAAAGCTGTTCCCAAAAAAATACCTCCCAAAGCTAAAGGAAAAAACATTGATGAAAGTAAACAAGGTAAATCATCGGAAGGCATTACGTCGAACAATGCAGGGAAAGACAAAGTTCCGGAGAAAGATATCACTAAAAAAAATGAGAGATCGGAAGGAAAAATTGCAAGAAATCGTCTTAAAGATCTGGTTTCTACTCAATCTGCCGATGATGACGACGGAGTTGATCCTTTCTCCGTTCCCGTACCCCCACGACCACCTGCAAAAGTTGTGGACACAGCTACAAAGGGAAAAACTTTAGTGAAAGGTACTGCACCAAAAAAAGTATCGAATGCTTTGGCCAAGAAAGCTGTAACTCCATCCGATGAAAGGCTCGAATTAATAAAAGATATTTCACAAACGGTTAGAGCGATAAGTGAAGAAAAAGAACCAGAACTCAGAATTGTTCGTGAGACAACCGAGAAGAATACTGAAGAACCAAAAGATGAAGCTTTTCATTTTGGAAATCTGATAGCAGCTAAGTTACGACAGGTAGATGACCAGGACCAGAAAATGGATGTGATGGAACACATTCTATCAAGCTGCAACAAAGCTATAAGGGGTACTTTCACGTTTCCTTCTGCAGAAAAAAATCAAAAGGAACTAGATAGACTCCCGAGGAAACGACCAGCTACAGAAATGCACTCGTCAGAGGTTCATCAGAAGAGAAAAACACAGCCAGGATCACCTTCTGTTATTTCACGGAGAATGCCGTCATGTGAAAATACTCCCGACAGACGGAGTACACGGTCAATGCGATCAACATCACCTGACGCAAGAGCAGAGACTTTGCGTTCCGATAGAAAGGTTAGCACAACGGAGGAAAAAAGAAATAACAATTTATAGTCTCTCAGTATTGCCAGTCTAGAAGGTGTAAAACGTATGACACCTGTGGTGACGGTCCTTGAAAAAAACAAAAATGATGAGTATGAACCTCAACAGGTCTTAAGTCATTATCCAGGATTCCAAAGCCGTCCGACAATTTTGTCGCAAACAAACTCAGGACAGGCATCTCATAGGAAAGCAGTGTTGCCGTCAACGTCACGACAGAATGACTTAAGTGGTGAGTCTACTTCTTCCAGAAATGAGACGATGATGGGACTGTTATCGGGATCTCCAACCACTATATATTGCTCAAACTACAATCAGTATGGACTTCAGAATCCATCAAACATTCCAGTACCTCCTGCACAAAACCAACCACATCAGAGTGGGCAAAATGTGATGAGTCAGCAGCCAATTCCCATGTTCCCAGGTCATAACCATCCATTTCCGATGGATACAAACATGATGCAGCAGCAGCCACGACCACCTTTTCCCGTACATCATCCCTACATGCCCGGTTCAAATATGATGAATCAAGCTGTCCATGCACCTTTTCCTGGACATAACATTCCATTTATGGGTGTTCGACATATGATGAACCAGGATCCGCGTCAACATCTTCCTGGACCTCATATGCCAATGATGAACGCTAATCAACCAGAAAAAATAGCTTTGACGGAAGCTCAACAGGAAGAACAGATGCCAGAAAACAAAGAGTTAACTACGTTGACTTAATTATTGTAAGGGGACAGGTTACACTTATACATCTAGTTAACTTTCATTAGGTTAGTTAGAGATAAGAGTTATCGTAAACATATAAATTAGTTTAAGTTGAGTCAGTGTTTTGTTCTCACTGGATTTTGTATTAATAAAAAAAAAAAAATCGCTTTTATTTAATATTCTGAACCCATGTGTGAGGTTCTTATCGAGGTAGGCGAACATCAATGGTTATTTTTTTAAGAAAAGTTGGTTTATTGAATAGTTTTGTACTGCGAAGACTAAAGACGTTTTCATTTGTTGCTCGGCGTTATGTGGAAATGTCATTTATCGTAATATTATTTCTCTTTGAATAGCAACTAAATATTGCTTCATATTTCTAATTAAGAACATAATGAAAAAAGTATGAAACATACAACACAAAAAGGCGTGGCTCACTATGTTACGGCGACAATTAAACATTTATTACTTTATTTGTAGTTCGGATCATTATAATGTTAAGATGGGATTTATCCTTTGCATTATGTCATTTGTTTTAAGGCTACGGAAAGCCTTAAAGTACTGTCCCACAAGATTATTTTAAAACATAAAATTTTCTATTGCGTTAACCTTGTATTTTTTTTTTTATTCTTGCTGTTTATACTATCATAGCAATTGACATCGGCTTGGCTATTTTGAAGTGTTGCCCGGTATTGAACATTGGAAATCAGCTTATAAAAGTTACATCAAGGTGCATTTACACATATCATTAAAATGATCACGACAGTGTTCATCATGTTACCGACAATTCAACCTAAGGGTTCTCACAGCCTTATGAGAGTCCAAATTTATGACAGCAGATAGTGTATGTTTGGTTTCGATAAGAATTTTGAAAATCTTTCTATTGTTCTCTTCCGATGTTATTTCAGCAAATGTCGTAAGGGTAACTATCGTACTGTGTAAATGACTCTTGAAGTTTTTTATTTTCTAAAGAAATAAAAGTTTGTTTCAATGTCAATGTAACGTTTCTCATTTCTGTATCGTATAGAAGTATGATAAAGTGTGGTTCAATTAGAGAAAAACCTTTGAGTTCGAGAATTAAAATTATTGTTTTTAAATTGTATTCCTTAATAAGAAAATGTAGTATGACATTAAAAAAAAATCACATCATTTCATAATTGTAATTTAATTAAAGAACGACATTTCCATTTGTCGGGAGTATATTTCTATGAGAGTCAACATATCAGCCCGATAATTAAGGAACTACATGACTTGTCTTTGTGAATGTTTTTGAAGATTTAGTAATTGCTAATAATGTCCCACTGCCAGGGAACGCTTCCGACGGAGGACACGAAAATAGTCCTGGAACATGATGCGCAACTGCTTTGAGAATACATTTGGGTTTCTGCTCTCCAAACGTGCCATGTTTTGCATGCATCCCGTTTTTCTCCATTCTCCAGGAACCAATACGTGATCTGGTCCTTCGTAGTCGACTTGGTTGGGGGAAAGATAATTCTTTCCACATCGTTGACGTAACATGTTGTGCAGGGCGACCGCAGCTAGGCATATGTTCATCACTCTGTCGGGTGTGGTTCGAATATCTGTTAGGAGAACTCGGAAACGATTGGCCAAAATACCAAATGCATTTTCAGATACTCTTCTTGCTCGACTGAGACGGTAGTTGAACACTCTTTCAGGCACTGTCAAATGCCTCCTGGAGAATGGCTTTACGATGTGTTCCCCCATCGGAAACGCATCATCGGCCACGATGACCATCGGTGTAGATAGTGTTGTCCCGTCAAGAACTTCACCGTCGGGAATGCCCAAATTTTCCTTTTTGAGTCGTTTACTTAGACTACAATTCCTCCAGACTGACGCATCTCCTATCCTTCCTTGAGCACCGACGTCAACGTAACGGAAAACATAATTCGCATCTACAAGTGCCATCAAAATGATAGAGAATTGATGCTTGTAGTTGAAGAAATCGGAACCACTGTTGTTTGGGGTGATAATTCGGACATGTTTCCCGTCTAAGGCCCCGATACAGTTAGGGAAATTCCACCTCTTCTTGAACAACTCGGCTATCTCTTGCCAGTCTTCTGCAGTATGTGGCGTCTGGAATACAAGTGATTCTTATACAATATTTTAGATTTTTATGATTAGAAATTGGGTTTAAAAGTTAATTAAAATAATAAACTTCGTATAAGTGTTGACTATCGGTGGATGTAATAATTATTTCTAATAATTTCTAGACATATATGCATTTTTTTTAAAACAATATAAAACTTACGGAAAGAAACTCTTCCTCCAGTGCTTCGTATATAGCCCGTGCCCCTTCCGCCAGGAGCACAGAAATAGTTCCTTTGGCCATGTAGTACTGTGGCACAAGCGATCTTTGAGAATGACCTGTTGATTAAAAATATTATTGCATATTAATAATAATATCATGGACTACATTAGTGTTTCCTGAGAAATATGTTACAGTATTTTCATTTACATTTCTTTAAACTTAATAAACAAAAACATTTTTTTCTCCAATAAGCAATTAATTGTTTCAATATTTCATAATCATTTAATTTATTGTATTAAACTCACCGTGGGCCAAATAGCGTAATGTCACCGACAATCTAGCTTTTGCTTTGATACAAGGTCTCCAGTGTGTATCCTGACGGTACAAAGCTTTTTCTACTTTTTCCAAAAGATAGTAGAATATTTCTCTATCCATACGTAGCATATTCCGTATCTCTAGAGTGTCGTCAATCTGAAAAATAATATTTGAATTTCACGTTATCAACCTTTCTTTAATAATTTTTTTTAAAAATTAGGATCATGAACGCTATTGATATATTTGTTTATTTATATTTATTTATACTTTCACGTTAGATATAAATTATCATTTTAAAAACAATAAAGACCATTTTTTTCAGAAATTGAAATGTTAGTTTGAATTATATTCATATTTATCGATACTTACGGCAAACAGTTCCAATTGTAGACCATACATTGTCCTTTCAGGGTATTCATCTCTTAGAGAGAACCAGGGTTGTTGCCAGATACTTCTTACGACAGGTTTTTTTGTTTTTTTCTTACATATTTCTTCGAACTGTGCTTCCTCTTCTATCATTAAAGATATTGCCAAAGCAAGACGAGCTAACCTCCTCCTATTCATCTTCAACATGTGCACAGGAAGTGACGAAATAGTCTCGACACAGATCTAAAAAATAATTCCTTATTAGCATATCATTTTAATCTCTAACCAAGTTCTTAGGTTAATTTGTTATCGGTCTGTGTAAACCCCCTTTTGTCGTAAGGCTTACGTTAGCCTTACGTCAATTAACGTAAGGTTGTCGTAAGGCTTACGACAACCGTTAACGGCTCCTTATCGTAAGGTGCCTGTCGGTCTGTGTAAACACTTTGATGGGCCAACTCTTACGACAAACATGTACGATAACCCACGATAATGACCTACATATTATGTAATTTTAATTATTTACCCTTACGATAACCCATTATCGTAAGGTTAACGTAAGGGAATTTTCGTAAGGACCCGTTGACGGCCTGTGAAAACCCGCCTTTATCCACCAAAAAGAGTTTATCAAGGTAATTTAAAGGGGACAAATACATTATGTATACACATTTACCAAGATAAGGGTGAAGAGTGATGTTGTCAGATACTGGTACACATTGTATGTAACCTACCAAGGTAAGGGTGGAGAGTGATGTTGTCAGACACTGGGACATGTTGTATGTAACCTACCAAGATAAGGGTGGAGAGTGATGTTGTCTGATACTGGTACATGTTGTATGTAACCTACCGAGGTAAGGGTGGAGAGTGATGTTGTCAGACACTGGGACATGTTGTATGTAACCTACAAAGATAAGGGTGGAGAGTGATGTTGTCAGATACTGGTACCGTTGTATGTAACCTACCGAGGTAAGGGTGGAGAGTGATGTTGTCAGACACTGGGACATGTTGTATGTAACCTACCAAGATAAGGGTGGAGAGTGATGTTGTCTGATACTGGTACATGTTGTATGTAACCTACCGAGGTAAGGGTGGAGAGTGATGTTGTCAGACACTGGGACACGTTGTATGTAACCTACCAAGATAAGGGTGGAGAGTGATGTTGTCAGACACTGGGACATGTTGTATGTAACCTACCAAGATAAGGGTGGAGAGTGATGTTGTCAGATACTTGTACACGTATGTAACCTACCAAGGTAAGGGTGGAGAGTTATGTTGTCAGACACTGGGACATGTTGTATGTAACCTACCAAGGTAAGGGTGGAGAGTGATGTTGTCAGATATTGGTACACGTTGTATGTAACCTACCAAGGTAAGGGTGGAGAGTGATGTTGTCAGATACTGGTACACGTTGTATGTAACCTACCGAGGTAAGGGTGGAGAGTGATGTTGTCAGATACTGGTACACGTTGTATGTAACCCACCAAGGTAAGGGTGGAGAGTGATGTTGTCAGATACTGGGACACGTTGTATGTAACCTACCAAGGTAAGGGTGGAGAGTGATGTTGTCAGATACTGGTACACGTTGTATGTAACCTACCAAGGTAAGGGTGGAGAGTGATGTTGTCAGATACTGGGACACGTTGTATGTAACCTACCAAGATAAGGGTGGAGAGTGATGTTGTCAGATACTTGTACACGTTGTATGTAACCTACCAAGATAAGGGTGGAGAGTGATGTTGTCAGATACTGGTACATGTTGTATGTAACCTACCAAGATAAGGGTGGAGAGTGATGTTGTCAGATACTGGTACACGTTGTATGTAACCTACCAAGGTAAGGGTGGAGAGTGATGTTGTCAGATACTGGTACACGTTGTATGTAACCTACCAAGGTAAGGGTGGAGAGTGATGTTGTCAGATACTGGGACACGTTGTATGTAACCTACCAAGGTAAGGGTGGAGAGTGATGTTGTCAGATACTGGGACACGTTGTATGTAACCTACCAAGGTAAGGGTGGAGAGTGATGTTGTCAGATACTGGTACACGTTGTATGTAACCTACCAAGGTAAGGGTGGAGAGTGATGTTGTCAGATACTGGTACACGTTGTATGTAACCTACCAAGGTAAGGGTGGAGAGTGATGTTGTCAGATACTGGTACACGTTGTATGTAACCAGATCTGACCTTGTCCTTGAAAAAGGCAGACAGCGGTTGTTTCAAGGTCGACATAGCCACAAACACCATGTCAATGTCACCGTCCAAGGTCGGCCTGAAAGTCCAAAATTAATAGATCTCGTATTTTTTTCATATTTTTATGTTTCTTTGTTTTTTGTCTCTTTATTACACAAATTCACTTAAAACAAAGGTTGGTGTTGATATGATAATATTATCCAGGTGCTATTAGTCCACTACGCTTGTTATTAATCTAAGTTTTTGTAGCCCATATGATGTTTTATCAATGTAAGTCATCTAGGAAAACCATAAAAATCAATAATTCATTAAGTTGACCAGGAAATCATTAGATCACACTTGATGTTCATCACGAACTATCCTTAAGGAGAAAGCCCGAATCAGAAAAAAAAAAATTATGATTTTGATTCTTTAGACTTCGATTCATGATACTTATTTCCAATACTTACACAATTCCAACAAGCTCGATACCAAAGCTACTACTTGTATTCATCTGTATTTGAGAACAAATTGGTTAGTTTGAATATAGGGAACTTGATCAATAAGGAGAAAAATGATCCAAGTAATAGGTCTGTTTATACCACTACCAGTTAAGGTTATCCTACTAAAAGAAACACATATCTTTCTTCTATATGGGCTTTTGAAGAAGAAAAGGAAATTAATGTGAAACTTTTTTTTCTTATTATTTCTGAAAAGTGTACTTCTCAACTTACATCGAGGTCTTCCGGTACAAGGGTATTTTGAAAGTTTAACGATTATATAAAAGTATTAATGAAAGATGATGGGAGATGAGAAATGCGATGGAGATAAAGAAATGCAGTTTCAGGTATACATAATATAATAAAAAGGTATAGTTATACAATAACATAATTATTTAGGCAAGAGTACACAATCAAGAAATTTAGGCAAGGCAAAGTTATCATAGATAAGCAAGTATGTGTACAATATACTAGACATGATATAGTTGGTCATAATATAATTTATAGGAAATATACAGTCTATATGTACTTGGCCGGTCATCATACAAGTTACCATCGTCAGTGTACTAGACAACTTACGGAACTTCACAGTATTTCTTGTTAAAAAAGAGAGTAGAGGCCAAGTAAAATGACACAATATTTTCCAAGACATTTTTCAATGAACATTGAAATAACTGGTACCTACCTCTTGGCAAACGATAGCAATGAAACCTCCACTGTCACAGTGATGATATGCCAACGTGTCGGTCCAGGCCATTCTGACGGTAACATAAACTGCGTAACGTTGTCGTATATTAACTGATTACAAACCAAAGAATGATATCATTATACACGTTTATTAGTAAATATCCTTCAGAAAATAAATGTCAGAAATCCTACAGTATAAAGTTATAAAAGACCGGAAGAAATTGACTGCTATGTATGTATATATGTATGTATGTATGTATGTATGTATGTATGTATGTACGTATGTACACATGTACATACGTATGTATGTATGTATGTATGTATGTATGTATGTATGTATGTATGTATGTATGTATGCATGCATGCATGCATGCATGCATGCATACATGTATGCATGTATGTATACATGTATGTATGTATGTATTTATGTATGTATGTATGTACGCATGCATGCATGCATGCATGTATGTATACATGTATGTATGTATGTATGTATGTATGTATGTATGTATGTATGTATGTATGCATGTATGTATACATGTATGTATGTATGTATGTATGTATGTATGTATACATATATGCATGTATGAATTATTTTAGTCAGCACTTGTAAAAACGTAACTACTTTGCAATGAAAATGCCTGCGGTCTGTTGCCCAGACCTAGATTAAGTCTATTTTAAATAAATCTTAGCTTAAGCTATATTCATATTATTTCTTGATTTGCACAGTTCAGTTGCTATACATGCTCTTCCGAGTTCTGGTACTTTTATATAATTCATACGGTGGTTTGAATTAGCTATTCATTATTTATAAGTCTGCGACATGTAACATGCTAGAGAGTTGCATGATTTACGTCACATTTTGAAAAGGATAATTATCCATTTTCTCTACCTTAAAAAACATAACGTCACGCTGGAAGACGATGGTAGACTTACTCAGTGCTTTAAGGCGGTATTACATTATGTGACTTGCGCTTTGGTATCATTGTGGTATGATACAGGGACGATATAACTATTTGATCTTATAGTCCAGGAGCCAAAGCTGAAAATCTACCCTACATGGTGAGGCCCCTGGATTTTATTGAGTTTTCCCATCTTATAGCTTCCTAGGGACCATGAATCAAGATGGTTCCGAAGAATGTAGGTATGCAAACACTGTCTAATTACGCGATTTGTACTTCATTAGCAAAAATTGAAAAACATGTTATTTCTTAATTTTATCTTAATCTCAAGTCATTTCAATTACTTCATTGACAATTATGATGTATGCTTTTCTTCAAAACCTACATTGATCTTGAGTTTGTCATGAACTGCACACTGTGCAAAAAATGTAAAGCCAATAAAAGTGATAAGTTCCCGGGTCTTCATATGATCGCTGATCACTACACAGGGATGGCGTACAGGCTTTATACTCCACAAGAAAAAGAGGTACAAGACGGCCAAGGACAAACTTTTCATGTGTGTCCAGTAATCATGTCTTTACCAACATGTTGGTAAAGAGTTTATTCCACTGGGTGAAAAAATAAGTTTGGCATTAAGCAACAGGATGCATACAGCATGAAGGAAAACATCGGCAGTCACTTATGACTTCCTTGGCACATGCCAATATTCTTGAGGTGTATTATACTTTAGAAAACTCTTTGGCATACCAACTTTTGTGAACAAATGATCCTGAATTTTCCTTCCGATAGTTACAAACTATCATTATTGTACCTGAAATGAACATCCTCATAATTTTTGGCAGCCAAGAGTCATAATCTTTTGCATTTGTTATTCGTTCATGGAGGATTTAATCTCCTGAAACTAGCTCGCGATGATGAATTTTAGTACCTCAAACATCATGTGTGCTTTGGGAAATATTTCATCTCCGGATGTTAGGTAGTGATCCAAAAGATCGGAAAAAAAGTCCTGACCTTTGACAAGAGCCAGTAATTGTTCTATAAATCATGACCTTGAGCCAAAGATTGAAGAGGATTCTGGCCTTTATGGGGAACGCAATATGTGCCGCAATAACATGAAAAATTGCGCAATACAAATTTGGTTGTGTGATTTGCACATTTATAATCAAAGTAGAATTACATGATAGTTATTTCTCTCAGGTTTATGCTTGCTTTTTGCAACTGTTAACTTTTAGCAGCATCAACAAGATATTTCATCAACAAGATATGGCGTTAATGTTTTTGATTATGGGTGCGATAAGCCCATCCGAGTTTACATCAATATTAAAGCTTACCCTGGAATAGTTTCAAAATTGCTTCTGTCATAATTACATGAACAATTGTATTAACCAAAGTAAATTGTTTGACCACTGCTCCTATAATTTGTAAAATGGAGCTTTATATATTGGCCGTCTGCCATAGAAGCCAATGTTAAAGCCTGTCAGCCCAACCTATAAGGTCAAACCATAATTGTCCTGAAATAAAGCATTTTGATTGGCTGACAAACCAGCAAATCTATCAGTTGGTAAAATTGAAGAAAACATAATGATTTATCAGTACTTGGGTATATAGACAAATTTAATTCTTGGTTATCTCAATAAACCCAGGAGTCTAGGACTCGAGAAGAGAGGGATAGCCTACAAAATAATTGTTTCCAACCATTGGATCCAACCCTAGGATCTACCCAATGGTTGGATTGGCTTATTATTCCATTTCAAAGATAGATCAAAGCGCTTTGTGTGATCTGTCTGTTTATGCTACAAATCGCATATTTAACTAAGTATAGATATTTTATCTCCAAATCATAAAGACTTTAGACTCAATGACTGAATGAGAAACCTGAGAATATGCATGTGGTCGAAAAGGGTATAATTTGGAGTTGAGGCCTATACTTTCTATTCTATTCTATACTATTTTCTCTGGAATGGAATACTTATGGAAGCAACTCCTGTGGCCAATTGCATAAAAGCAATTGTAACAAGAACGGTTGGACAATAATGAATGTAATCATTGCCCAAAATAATCACTGTTTGGCCAATGTGAACAGCCAAAGGAGAACTCTTTAGAATGCTGGTTTTGAGCTAAAAGGTTTACCATATAATTATATGAACAAGAACTGTCCCATCGTTATATCAATTCATGCAATACGATTTGATCCAAAAGATGAAAAAATCCCTAAATAAATGGGTAAGAGTGATTTTGCAATGAAAATATCATTGTTTAAGAATAACGCTTAATGTTAAGAGTTTGATGTTACGATTGGTCAGGGTGCTCTGGCTAAGGATTGGGGGAAGGTATGATGTAACAAATGTGGATAAGGGGAAGATTTGAAGTAATATAAGTGGATGAGGGGAAGGTATGAAGTAACATAGGTGGATTGGGGAAGGTATGAAGTAACTTAGGTGGATTGGGGAAGGTATGAAGTAACATAGGTGGATTGAGGAAGGTATGAAGTAACTTAGGTGGATTGGGGAAGGTATGAAGTAACATAGGTGGATTGGGGAAGGTATGAAGTAACTTAGGTGGATTGGGGAAGGTATGAAGTAACATAGGTGGATTGAGGAAGGTATGAAGTAACTTAGGTGGATTGGGGAAGGTATGAAGTAACATAGGTGGATTGGGGAAGGTATGAAGTAACTTAGGTGGATTGGTTGAAAATATGAAGTAACATGTCTGGCTCACCGAGGCACTCGTTTTCAGCTGATTCGAACATGAGGTGGTCTCGGCACACACACCTGCCCTTCACCTCAGCACATAGGTTGGTCAGGTTATTGTAACATGTCCTCCCCATGCATGCATCTACAGGTAAGAAATGTTATTGCGACATTTAATGTTTACCCTACACATATTAAAACAGCATTGCATTCACCCTTTCCTGAAATCCCACCTGTTTCATTCTGGTAATTTTTGAAAAGAAAGAGAGAGTAAGAACCAGTATGCCATGCCTAGATAGAAGCTGTATATCAAACCTTGTATATATACATATATACGACATGAAAGAGTAAGGGGACTTTCGGGGAACCAGCAAATCCTGACTGCAAAGTAGCCACTGTGGAGGCATATTACATAACCACACAGGGGGGAACGGAGATTTCAAGTGGTTTTCTTGATGGCCATGGGAAACATCTCAATGCTGGCTATCAGATTGTGGCTTATACCTCAAATAAGGTCATGTTCAGTGAACCTTACATTGTCAACTTTTCATCTATCCTTTTAAAGTTGCAACAAGGCGGGGGGAGGGAGGCCTGTTTGCCTAACTTCAATTTGCTAATGCAGCATCACCTACCCTGCTCATTGTTGGATCCAGGGGGGAGGGGCAGACAGGCAACAAAAAAGAGAAAGGAAAAGACAGGAAAAGAAAGGAACAAGGGGGGCAGGGAGAAAAGAAGGAAAGAGACAATGTACCTCCCAGCCCTTTCTTTCTGTGGGTCCCCTCCCGGCCCTGTGGGTCCCCTCCTGGCCCTTTTGGTCCCCTGCCGGCTCTTTGGATATCCTCCCTGCCCTGTGGGTCCCCTCCTGGCCCTGTGGGTCCCCTCCTGGCCCTGTGTGTCCCCTCCTGGCCCTGTGGGTCCCCTCCTGGCCCTGTGTGTCCCCTCCTGGCCCTGTGTGTCCCCTCCTGGCCCTGTGTGTCCCCTCCTGGCCCTGTGTGTCCCCTCCAAGCCCTGTGGGTCCCCTCACGGCCCGTGTGGGCCCTCTCCCGGCCCTGTGGGTCCCCTTCAAGCACTGTGGGTCCCCTCCCGGCCCTGTGGGTCCCCTCCCGGCCCTGTGGACCCTCTCCCAGCCTTGTGGGTGCCCTCCTGGCACTGTGGGTACCCTCCCGGCCTTGTGGGTCCCCTCCCGGCTTTGTGGGTCCCCTCCCGGCTCTGTGGGTCCCCTCCCGGCTCTGTGGGTTCCCTCCCGGACCTGTGGGTTCCCTCCTGGACCTGTGGGTCCCCTCCCGGACCTGTGGGTCCCCTCCCAGCCCTGTGGGTGCCCTCCCGGACCTGTGGGTCCCCTCCCGGCCCTGTGGATCCGCTCATGGCCCTGTGGGTCCCCTCTAGGCCCTGTGTTCCCTCTCCCGGCCTTGTGGGTCCCCTCCCGGCCCTGTGGGTCCCCTCTTGGCCCTGTGGGTCCCCTGTGGATCCCCTCCCGGCCCTGTGGGTCCCCTCCTGGCCCTGTGGGTCCCCTCCTGTCTCTGTGGGTCACCTCCCGGCCCTGTGCCATAACTCCAAGTACTTTCTTTCACCTCCCACACCCTCCCCTTAGATGGCGCTGATTCAGTCCTTAAATACTTCTTATAACATTTTTCACATCTTTTATTTAACCCTTTCCCTATACCACCTACATTTCAGACAGACAGGCAACAAAAAAGAGAAAGGAAAAGAAAGGAAAAGAAAGGAACAAGGGGGGCAGGGAGAAAAGAAGGAAAGAGACAATGTACCTCCCAGCCCTTTCTTTCTGTGGGTCCCCTCCCGGCCCTGTGGGTCCCCTCCTGGCCCTTTTGGTCCCCTGCCGGCTCTTTGGATATCCTCCCTGCCCTGTGGGTCCCCTCCCGGACCTGTGGGTCCCCTCCCAGCCCTGTGGGTGCCCTCCCGGACCTGTGGGTCCCCTCCCGGCCCTGTGGATCCGCTCATGGCCCTGTGGGTCCCCTCTAGGCCCTGTGTTCCCTCTCCCGGCCTTGTGGGTCCCCTCCCGGCCCTGTGGGTCCCCTCTTGGCCCTGTGGGTCCCCTGTGGATCCCCTCCCGGCCCTGTGGGTCCCCTCCTGGCCCTGTGGGTCCCCTCCTGTCTCTGTGGGTCCCCTCCCGGCCCTGTGCCATAACTTCAAGTACTTTCTTTCACCTCCCACACCCTCCCCTTAGATGGCGCTGATTCAGTCCTTAAATACTTCTTATAACATTTTTCACATCTTTTATTTAACCCTTTCCCTATACCACCTACATTTCATCGGAGTTTAAAAGGATCTTTTTTTCACATTGTACTGTAGTAAATAGCATCAAAACAAGGAAATCCCACATGTCACTCTCAAGGTGTAAGTTAACTATGTGTATGAGATATAGACAATTATCATATTGTAATTGTTAGATATACTTGATCATAAATGATTTCAGTGTTTTGAAATAGCAACTGATATTTTTTCTTGAAGAGTTAACTCGTTATTTGCTATTTTGGCCATCATTGAAAAGATGTCTCAATGCATATGGCCTGTTCTAGTTGTCAATGCTGCAATGCATCTGGCATACTTAAAGGGTTAATCTCCCAATGGAAAAGGTCCTGCTTAGCTTGTTATGTTGGAGTACTAATGATTACTCATGACGTACTTACTCTGAGTGGAGACCAAGTGGTAGTCGTGTAGTACCAGTAGCAAGCCGGTCATCAGCAGTGGACCGTACATGACACGCCGGATACCAGGGCCTCCTGACCCCATCCCGATACAATGTGTTCCTTAAGGCCGTATTACACTACACGGGCTGCCATGTCAGTGCTATATGATGATATTTCAGATGATTTACATGAAGGGGTGATGTAATTGTTAAAGATTGGCAATTTGGAATATCTCACATATATTTGTAGCAAAGAATTTTTATCTCTAATTTGTGTGACTTCTATCCAACATTATGATACTGCAGCTCAAGTTGTGTAGTGTAATACCACCTGAATTCATACCCAAGCAATGATCTGACGTTGTTATAACATTGTAGCAATGTTCTGTTTAGTTCTGCTTTGGTACTTGTTATGTTATATTGATGGCACACAGAAACATCTTTAGAACCTAACATTGCGATGTTGTACTGTATTGGTATGTTCTTATAACATTCTTTCACATAATAGCATTATCATAACGTTCTTTACTAGTAAGGTCTGAACTTCACTAGAATATATATTATCATGACATTTTCTTTTTAGTAAGTCTCAACTTTACCTAAAATAACGTAACTGTTACGTGAAAATTGGGCAGAAGTATCACTGCAGCCAAACGTCTCAAAATGTTACCTGATCATCGCAAAATATAACTCTTACGTCGCTCCTTGCCTGGCATATCCTAGGGATCCTTTGTGAGTAAGAGAAGCAATGGAGATGGTGATGAGACTGACGAGGTTCTACCAGCACACATACAGTAATAGGTTTATCATCGGGTGAAGTGCCGTCCGTGATGTGGGGGGAAACGCCCTTTGTAAAGTGTGGGGAATTAAAAACTTCCTGATGTACCTCTCACGTTTGGCAGTGGTGCAATACTGCCAATACATAGATGCACCACATGCAAACACACACACAAATACCAAATACACACCACACACACACAACAAACCAAAAACACCCATACACCACACACACCACACACCACACACCACACACACCAAACACACACCACACACAACCACACACCACACAGACACCACACACACACACACACACACCACACACCACACACTACACACCGCACCCACACCACACACAGACACCCCATAAACCACACACATACACACCACACACCACACACACACCACACCCACCACACACTACACACTACACACCACACACACACCACACCCACCACACACTACACACTACACACCACACCCACACCATACACACCACACCCACACCACACACACCATACACACACCACACACAACACACAGACACCCCATAAACCACACACATACACACCACACACACCACACACCACACACCACACACACCACACCCACACCACACACACCACACCCACACCACACACACACCACACACACCACACACCACACACTACACACCACACCCACACCACACACACCACACCCACACCACACACACCATACACACACCACACACACCACACACACACCACACACACCACACACACACCACACACACCATACAGACATCACACACACCACACACACATCACCCACACCACACACACACCACACACACCATACACACACCACACACACACCACACACACCACACACACCACACACACCACACACACCACACATATCACACACACACCACATACACCACACACACCACACATATCACACACACCACACACACACCACGCACACCATACACACACCACACACACCATACACTCACCACACACACCACACACAGACCACACACAGACCACACACTACACAGACACCACATACACCACACACACACCACACACACCACACACACCATACACACACCACACACACAACACACACCACACACACCACACACACCACACACACCACACATATCACACACACCACACACACACCACGCACACCATGCACACACCACACACACCATACACACACCACACACACCACACACACCATACACACACCACACACACCACACACACCACACATATACCACACACACCACACATATACCACACACACCACACACACCACACACACACCACACACACCACACATACACCACACACACCACACATCACACACACCACACACACAACACACACCACACACACCACACATGTACCACACACACCACACACACCACACACACCACACACCACACACACCAGACATCACACACACCCTACACACAACACACAGACACACCACACACATCAAACACATACCACATACACCACACACACCACAATCCCACATATAATCTGGTTGGTTTAATTATAGCTAGCATGATTATACATGTGTACCTGCTAACAAAGTAGTTCTGCTCTGATTGTACTTCTAAAGTCGGTATGCCACAGGTTAACTTTGATGCCTAATAGTTTTTTGATCTTTTCACACCAATATTGCACGAGACATTACATCCTGTCTCCATCTGTAAAGAGAATTATAACACTTAAGCTAAAACGTGTCTATAATTGACTTTTTTCCCCTGCTCATTAACTAAAACTGGCTTTTGAAATACAGGCTTGAAGTTAATGCCTCTTCTCCAGGAGACGGAGAAAGAGCATGTATATATGTATGTATGTATGTATGTATGTATGTAGGTAGGTATGTTTGTATGTATGTATGTTGGTATGTATGTATGTATGCATGTAACACAGTACAGGTACAGGAAAGGTTAACAGTCTAGAGATGCAAATTTGCATGCATACATGCATGCATGCATGGATACATACATACATACATACATACATACATACATACATACAATCATTATGTTATAGGTGTGCACTTCATAGTGGTGTGTGTGGTGCACGTCATAGACATACTAAGTACTAAGGCTAGACAAAATTGAATCGAACTACCATCAAACAGCCACCTAGCGAACAAACTAATGTAATGTGGCCCATTGCATCTGCAATTGGGCTTAGTCTACTGAAAATAGGCCACTGGGTATCTAAAATCTGTTAATGATTATTTCGTTGGCCCTTTTTATGATGGGCGTTTCCAACTGGTATCCAACGTTCTCCTGAATTTACCGAGGGTGAACAATTATCTACAGGTCAGTGATATCACGAACATATATAACAACCGACGCGTTAGTCGTCGTGAAAAACATCTGAATACATGTCTTCTAATGCTAGGGATACACTGCACGCATTTTGAGTGGAACAACTATAAACTGACTTTGTGCAAGCAAATTGACAACCAAATTTTATTTTGGTGTGTAACCATAGTGGGCCACTCAATTAAAGCTGTTGGCAGCAGAATGGATCCAAAACCGATTGCCTCTTCATGATCAACAAGACAACAGGCAGCAGAATATTTTTACTTACTCGATATTGGAAACGTAGGAAAATAAGAGAAAATATGCCCCTTTGACCATTTAATAATAATCTAAAGTCGGCGGGCCAGTCATAGGCCAACCTGATCATCGGCCGAACCTGAATAGATTATACGATGGGTTCACTAAGCCCATCAGTTGAAGGTGACTTCCTGGAGACAGGCCCGTATAACCAGTTTTTTTGAGAGGGTGGTTTGCTTTGTGACTAACAATTCAAAAAAAAAAGGAGGGGGAGGTTAGTTATTTAAATTTTCGTGTGAAATACAGACATATATTATGATATGAACTGAGAAACGGTTTGTAGGACACAAAGTCACTTCTGACCTGAAACCATTCTGAATACAACAAGAAAACTTCATGTTATTGTGGAATATTCAGGATATTAATTCTCACATATGAGCCATCATTTTCCCGTCTTTGGGGGGATATTTGAGGGTGAATTTTTCCTCATTATAAGGGGTATTACAAACTAATAGTAATTTACCAAAACATGGGAATATTTGGCCGCACACAGTATACTTATGTCTAGATCTCCCTAGGACATGTACCTGCACACCAATATGAATATGTATACATATATACTTGCACATTCATACACAAATAGTACACAAATAACTTACATACTTGCCCACGAAACACACACATACAAACAGACAAATAAAACACACACGCACACACAGACACACAGACACACAGACACACAGATACACACTCGCACACACACACACACACACACACACACACACACACACACACACACACACACTCGCACACACACACACCACACACTTCTCCTTTAGGTACATTGATGGTGGTATTGGTTGGGGGCCACCGGGACATTCAAGATGGAATATGAAAAAAACAGCGTCACAGTAAAAACAAAGGTGTTACACGTTCTGGTTTTATGGCTGCATGAATATGTACAGAATCATGGGGGTCTGGACGGGGGGTCCCCACGTCGCGTGTCGAATTTAAAAAATAGCCCTGTCGCATGTCATTATAACTCAGTTAATACCCATGTCCCATGTCGAATTTAATGGCTATGTCCCCTGTCATTATCTTTTTACAGCTGATGTCGCATGTCGAATTTAAGGAAATAGCTATGTCAATTGTCCCTAAGTTGCCATGTCGCCTGTCGAATTTAAAAAACGGCCGTGTCGCCGTGTCGAATTAAAGAAATAGCCATGTCGCACTGTCGAATTTAAGGGTCCATACCCCCAATCGTGCAGCTCACCAGGTGCAAAAAGCTGGTGTCAAGTAAGTATGGTTAACCTGCATGAAAATAATGTCACCCTGCTATACTAGTCAACTACCAGAATCATTTGTACCAACTGAAGAACTACCCTTTCCAGATGATAAAATGTTACTAAACAAACGTAAAAGGGACCTTTCACATAGATTTTTGTTTAATCAGCACCTCTTGGGTGTTCGAAAATATATCAAAAGAAAAAATGGAAAAATTCGAAGTACTAGTGAATCATCAAGGAAATAGAATAAAATTTGGAAATTCCCTAATTTCTGGGCTTGTCAGTCCCCCCTTACTATGTTGTGATAAGGGAAAATCCCTATCATGATAATGCACTGAGGTAGTTATCAAATTCCTCATGTATTTGATTGATGGTAATGTTCAAATAAAAATGAGAAGTGTTGGAATATAATGAGAAAAGGTCACCAGACTGTGAAAGATGCATTATATGATGGTTCAAAATTACATAAGGTGTATTCCATATAGTTTGGTTATGGGTAGCGCCTCCTGTAGGCATGGTAAACCTGTACCCGTTACGGCAGGAGGGCTTCGTCTGCCAATGGCAGCACTACCTGAGGAAAATCATTTACTAAAAGAATATAGAAGAATGACGACATTGGGTAGAGTTAGACGATACACGTTTGGATCAGTACGAGTCTTAAGGATTTTGGGGTTTGGTTATCAGTGAATAGCATCTGGTGACATCTGGGGACCAACGAAGGAACTACTGCAGTTTGTGAGACTGAACTGAGTCAGGGGTACTTAACTGAGGAAGCCTACCTCCCAGTCCATGACCAGCATATGCACATAGGAACTTTACCACTTCCATTAATGCACCGGCTTTTGTGAAGCTTCTGATACTCCACAATAACATTAATTAACTCTCAACCAAGGGTTGTCTGCGTGTTGGATATGAGCACCCAGATCGTGTACGAGTTCTACCACTGGCTAGCAGATAATAAGAACTATTGAGCAACAACAGACTACGTAGATAAAGTGATTTAAGTTCCCCATTCTTTAACATTAAATCCTAAACAAACGCTAGCATTCAATAACTTGAGAATCTCAGGTAAAATAATGAAGACGAGAAAAAATACTCAGGTTCATAGGGTATAATACATAAGGCCTAATATGAATACTTTATGGTACAGCTAAAATTCCTTTATATACACTTTATAAAGCTGGGGGTTCCCTTTAATACACCTGTCCACTTTAGGATGTATTGCTGGCATGATACAGAGGTCGGACATAATTGCAGATTTTGTAAAGTCAGCCACTGACACAAGTCTGAATGAATGAGTTGGTGCTTGTGTTTTCTAAGTCAATAAGGTGTTGATAAATGAGGATGAATTATTATTTTTTTCTCAATTAGGTAATTACCTACATTTCAGGTGAACCAAAATAAGGTATGTTTTTGTTATTTTAGGGTTGGACATTGTGGGCAAAGCTGAAGGACTGTAACACTGTTACCTATGGGGAAATGCTATTTTTGCTTTCCAGTCCTACAGCTACATATTTAACATCATACTGAAAGTAAAAGCTTAAAAAGTTTAGTTTGGGTTAATACTACTAGGAAAATTACTGTGAATCAAATATGATGAACATTTTTCTTTAAATGTTGATATCATAGAAATAACAGTTGGGCTAGCTGGCAAAGTGGACAGGTCTATTCTCCCCACCACGGATAGCTGAATTCCACCATTTTAAGCACCTGCAGATTAATTTGGCCTGATTTTGTTGACAAAACCACTGAAATAGCTATAGAAATATTTGTCATATATCCACAAATAATGACTAAATTTTCAAACAACTTAGAAAATGTTGAGGGTATATGGATACACATTTTGAAAATTAAGTCTGCAATTTTTCCTCATGTTTAACTACAAATAATGCCAGATTTATCAAAATCTCTTTGCTAACGACTTGGGTTTTGTCGACATCTTACCCAGCATGCAAACTGATCTAGGCTAACCTGCAGGTACAAATCAAGAAATTTGCGATTGGGAGAATTGAAAGCTTCGGATTCCCAAATAGTGTCCTTGTGACATGACAAATTTGGGTGGGAGGGGGGGGGGGGGGGCCCACAAGAAGCAAAAAACATGCATATTGTGCGCTTGTTACTTTATTTCAAAACGTGTTTATTGAAATCTTCATGTGGTTACATGCTGCTCCAGGTGTTAGGTGACATGATTTGTTGTACATGATAAACACATGATATGAATATATAATGAGCAATGAAAGACAAACTAGGATTGTTCTTAGCAGTCCAATATCAAAGAAACGTTCAATGTTCCGAATCCCTCTCCACTGTCTTCATCCCTACACAAAAATAACATATTTGCTTTATCATTTTGTTTAAATTCAACCTTGGTTGTTGTTTTCTTGCACATAAGGACTCAATATTTCCCCAAACATAATGCTCCTTACAATTGGAAGTTTTGGGTGAAACTCTTTAAAGGCTGAATGCTCTGCCCGTTAATCTGATATGCTATCAGAAAAGTAATATACAGTTTTATATTCTTCATTTGACATGCTCTAAGATGTACCATATTTCATTAGTTGTCTACAAAATTGCGAAAATGTAAATTATCATTCAGGATCACACTTAGATAATTGCATTTTTGTACATTGTCAATATTTCAATTGCCAGATTCTACTTTACAGTGAGATCTATCTACAACAGTTGCAAAGTTCACAACCAGATGTTTAGACTTATGGTATGTAGATTAAGTCCATTTATCCCATAGTATGTATGTAGCTGCCAGCAGCTCATCTGATTGTTTCTACAGGCCTCATCATTGCTCTTTCCAAGCACTATATATACATGACTCTCTCCTACCACAGTTCAATAATCAAAATAAACAAAAAGCAGGAGAGGACCTAGTCTCGCATGAAAATATATTGGCCCTTGGAGGGTCCATGCTATTATTATGTCAATACCAAAAGGCATATTGTAACTGATTGAACTGTCCTTGCACATACTCTGCAGAATGAAATGGAATGAAATCACATGTTAGATATAGAATCTGAGCTGGACCTGGAATATGATTTACAAGCCCTTCACACTTTATTAGGTGAATAACAATTAATCTTAGAACCCTTTATAAAACATTCATATGTGCTTTTGTTAATTAGATTTATCATTATAATAACTGATCCTGTTACTCATGGAATATAAAATTAATGGGTATAATGAATATCGTCTAATGTCACCATTTCCTGCAGTGAAAGTTACATTATAAAGTACTATTATGGTGTCGGTGATGTTGAGCGAGCCAGCCGCATGTAGTAGTGTTTTTGGAATGGTGGGGTTATATGGGACGTAGACCAATGATTATGTAAAACCTAAGTTTAGGCATGCCATATTCTCCATCTAACAGCAACACTATTTACTAAGTCTATTATATAAAATGTTCCTTATATAGATGATCAAAAAATATATCGAATATAAACATATATACAATGTCATATTAATAAGATAGAACTGCTACCGAAATCGGTCAGCTGGCCAATTAATATAATTGGATCAAAGTCTAAAGGTAAGGTTAGGAGGTGCATGCATGCCATAAGGGACAGCCATAGTCCAGCAACAGAACATGAAACAAAATGTAAAAATTAAGAAACAACAGGCCCGTTGGTCTACTTCTGACACTGTAGAGAAATAATAGGGAATGTCGACTGCAACTAAGTGCAAAACTTTTCAGATAGGTGCATTTCCATTATTTTGTCAAGTTTTGGCTCGGTGTCAAACATGAGATAGTTCTCCCCGTACCTTACCCCTATAGGGGGTCACGTTAGTAGTCAACTGCTGGTTCAGTGTAATACATGGGGTAGTTCTCCCTGTACCATACCCCTATAGGGAGTCACGTTAGTAATCAACTGCTGGTTCCGTGTAATACATGGGGTAGTTCTCCCTGTGCCTTACCCCTATAGGAGGTCACGTTAGTAGTCAACTGCTGGTTCCGTGTAATACATGGGGTAGTTCTCCCTGTACCATACCCCTATAGGAGGTCACGTTAGTAGTCAACTGCTGGTTCAGTGTAATACATGGGGTAGTTCTCCCTGTGCCTTACCCCTATAGGGAGTCACGTTAGTAGTCAACTGCTGGTTCAGTGTAATACATGGGGTAGTTCTCCCTGTACCATACCCCTATAGGGAGTCACGTTAGTAGTCAACTGCTGGTTCGGTGTAATACATGGGGTAGTTCTCCCTGTACCTTACCCCTATAGGGAGTCACGTTAGTAGTCAACTGCTGGTTCAGTGTAATACACGGGGTAGTTCTCCCTGTACCATACCCCTATAGGGAGTCACGTTAGTAATCAACTGCTGGTTCAGTGTAATACGTGGGGTAGTTCTCCCTGTGCCTTACCCCTATAGGAGGTCACGTTAGTAGTCAACTGGTGGTTCTGTGTAATACATGGGGTAGTTCTCCCTGTACCATACCCCTATAGGGAGTCACGTTAGTAATCAACTGCTGGTTCAGTGTAATACGTGGGGTAGTTCTCCCTGTGCCTTACCCCTAAAGGGGGTCACATTAGTAGTTAATGACTGGTTCAGTGTAATACATTGGGTAGTTCTCCCTGTACCTTACCCCTATAGGGGGTCACATTAGTAGTCAACTGCTGGTTCAGTGTAATACATGGGGTAGTTCTCCCTGTACAGCCTTACCCCTATAGGGGGTCGCGTTAGTAGTCAACTGGTGGTTCAGTGTTATACATGGGGTAGTTCTCCCTGTACCTTACCTCTATAGGGGGTCATGTTAGTAGTCAACTGCTGGTTCAGTGTAATACACGGGGTAGTTCTCCCTGTGCCTTACCCCTATAGGGGGTCATGTTAGTAGTCAACTGCTGGTTCAGTGTAATACACGGGGTAGTTCTCCCTGTGCCTTACCCCTATAGGGGGTCATGTTAGTAGTCAACTGCTGGTTCAGTGTAATACGTGGGGTAGTTCTCCCTGTACCTCACCTCTATAGGGGGTCACGTTAGTAGTCAACTGCTGGTTCAGTGTAATACACGGGGTAGTTCTCCCTGTGCCTTACCCCTATAGGGAGTCACGTTAGTAGTCAACTGCTGGTTCAGTGTAATACACGGGGTAGTTCTCCCTGTACCTTACCCCTATAGGGAGTCACGTTAGTAGTCAACTGCTGGTTCAGTGTAATACACGGGGTAGTTCTCCCTGTGCCTTACCCCTATAGGGGGTCACGTTAGTGGTCGACTGCTGGTTCAGTGTAATACATGGGGGTGGTTCTCCCTGTACCTTACCCCTATAGGGAGTCACGTTAGTAGTCAACTGCTGGTTCAGTGTAATACACGGGGTAGTTCTCCCTGTGCCTTACCCCTATAGGGGGTCATGTTAGTAGTCAACTGCTGGTTCAGTGTAATACATGGGGTAGTTCTCCCTGTACAGCCTTACCCCTATAGGGAGTCACGTTAGTAGTCAACTGCTGGTTCAGTGTAATACATGGGGGTGGTTCTCCCTGTACCTTACCCCTATAGGGAGTCACGTTAGTAGTCAACTGCTGGTTCAGTGTAATACATGGGGGTGGTTCTCCCTGTACCTTACCCCTATAGGGGGTCACGTTAGTGGTCGACTGCTGGTTCAATGGAATACATGGGGTAATTCTACCTGTACCTTACCCCTATAGGGGGTCACGTTAGTAGTCAACTGCTGGTTCAGTGTAATACATGGGGTAGTTCTCCCTGTACAGCCTTACCCCTATAGGGGGTCGCGTTAGTAGTCAACTGCTGGTTCAGTGTAATACATGGGGTAGTTCTCCCTGTACCTTACCCCTATAGGGGGTCACATTAGTAGTCAACTGGTGGTTCAGTGTAATACACGGGGTAGTTCTCCCTATACAGCCTCACCCCTATAGGACCTAATGTTAGTAGTCAACTTCTGGTTCAGTGTAATACATGGGGTAGTTTTCTCTATAAAGGCCTGCCTTTCCCCTATAAGGAGTCACATTAGCGTCTGACATCGTCCCCGTGTAGTTGGACGAATGCGCCGTACCAGTCGGAATAAACGAGCTGAACCTTTTGGGGTTCTTCCTGCTCCACCTCTTGACTCTCTGGACTAGGTTGAGCTGCTCGTGAGCAGACATGTCCGCTCCGTCACTGAAGTCCCTGATACGCGGTTCATCCCTCCTGCTCCTCAGGGAACACACGCAGAACACGCACAGCCCGAAGAGGACCAGCAGGGCACAGAACCCCCCGATGATGCCGTTCCTCGAGGGCGGGTACTCCCAAATGGTCTGCATGTAGCTTATGTAGCCCAGCTCCACTGTCTGACCCGCAAACTGCACCTATTAATACAAAGTGTTCTGCTTAAATGATGTTTATTGATCCAAAAGGAGTTCAAATATGTTGTGCTTTTTGATTAGTAGTCAGCAATGAAATGAATGAATAGATGGTCTTTTTAATCGATAACATCTAGATTGGACTATAACCTGTCTGTATACCAATATATATAACAATAATTAATTACCGATGTAGATATCAAGTTTAGATATACGCAAAGTCATATGTCTCCTGTTATTGATAATCATACTCCACCATAATGAATACCATATCGAGGAGGCACAGGAGCACAACCCTGCCAAGCATGCAAAGCTAGTGTAAAGTTGTAGGAACGTTCTGTTTAGTTCTGTTTTTGTTCTGTTACTCCCAATGAAGACTTACATTTGACATTGCACTGTGACATTGTTGTAAACTTCACTAAAGGAAACGTTATTGTAAGATTGACAAGGTATCGGTTTTACTAAATGCAATATTATTACAACACTCTGAATTGCTGAGTCTTATCCTAACTTCGAATAATGTAACTCTTATGTGAAGATTTAGCAAGTAATAGCCAGACTGAAGAAGTATGGTTGCAGAATATGTCTGTTGTGTCGCTTCTTGCCCTGGAAGGCACATTGCGGATCTTAGAAACATATTGATAAACAATTTTAACTCAAATTTTCTATTTAATGAGATATATACTTACCGGGAGCACTTTATCTTCTGAATAATTAAAAGCAAACATACAACTAGAAGAGAAGATAGGACAAAGTACCTTGACGGGAATTTTATTGTGGCCTGCGTCATCCTCGGGGGCAACCTGTGGTCGTTCCTGCGGCGGTTCACAGACAATGAGGTTTGACTGTACGACAGTATTCCCACAATCGGCCATCCCCACCTTTACCGTGTAACCATCCTCCTGAACTCCGTCCAGTAAACGTTCACCCTAGTCACCAAATAAAGAGGAGCAACATTAGAGTTTAAAATACACTGTTTATTAACGAAGAAGCATAATGGTTGTTTGGGAGGAACAGAAAGGAACAAAATGAATACTTGAGGATGGAAGAAATTAGTCGAGTTGGAAAAAACAAAGCTCATAGCAGTGGCAAAGTGATGATAAGTAGGTCATAAAACTATATCCTATAATGATTACAGAGAGATAGTTAAAATTATTTCAATAAACAATAGTCTAACTATTGTCAAGATGACTAATTTCATCTATGTCACTCACTTCTATTTCCAGGTATTTTTCATTCACAGGCCATGTTGAAATAAAGTTTCTCGTAAAACTTGGTGGCGCAAATCCAGTCATTTTAGGATCAGCATAAACCAGAAGTTTTCTATATTCTGGAAAATCTGTAAGTGTCTCGTAATCTTTGAATCCGTCAAGCATGAATCCGATCTCGACATCGATGTCCTTCTCCTGATTTACTGTAACAGTTTGTCGCCTTCTCCTCACCTTTAAGGTGAACCAATGGGGGGAATTCATTGGAATGTCCCGCCTCTTTCTCTGGATACCCAGAACGTCCCCGAGAATAATGGGTGGCGTAGGGCAGAACATCCGATCAGACGATGTTCCGCGACAGTTCTACAAGAAACGACATGTCATTAAAATATAAGTCATAAATGCATGTGCATGGAATTTTATTCTGTTGCTTTCAAAAAGGGAGGTCAAACCTATTTAAAAAAGAGGGAGCTAGAATAGATAAGTACGGATAGCTGAGACAAAGGAAATTGATAATTTTGTTTCTGGCCAAAGCCCTGACATTCTATGGTCATATTCCTGATGGAACAATAGAGCAAATATGTTCAAATTAGATATTTAAGTTACAGAACATAAACATTAATGAATGTGAGAAAGAAAACCGATGAGTGTGGTTCTTACTGTATAGTAGGTTTGGTTTCTGCCAGCCCCCACGCCCTTGGCGGTGACCACTGTCTTCATGACCCGCCGTTTGGGGACGTTAAGGTTGGCCCCGAACACTGTTAGCAGGACGCCACCACTGTAACCACAGAACCAGGTAAGGAATACACAATAGGCATTGGCCGTAATAGTGCGTTGTATTATCTTGACACAGTGCAAGAAAGGTATACAGGTGGGCCACCACGCCAATGTCAAGGTCTGTAGATTGTTTGTTCTAGTTGCTCTGTGTTTGGTAAATGATAGAGCACCAGTCGTATGGAATATGATCAATTGTGATCCCCTATGCACTGTACCTTTCTTATGCACCTTCAGTCCTCATACTAGTTCTAAAACGAAACTTAAGGCTAGTGTGATCTCTGCTTGCGATGGCTTATGGGGAATCGATGTAAATATAAGTCAGTCCTGACTTTTTGACTGTCAATAAAATTTCGACTACTACTGTAAATATAGCAGTTTAAACAGAAATTGATCATTTGAGACATCTGAGGATAATAGTATATACAATTAGTAAGTATGATAATCAATAGCTGATATATTAGACTAGGATTATATTTAAGTGTGACCATGATGATAAGATAAACAGTTCGATAATCCATCTGTTTTTGAAGCACATGCCATGGTGAGTGTGTAATCACGAGAATGTGGTATTGCACATGCACTGTGTCAAAGGCTTTAATTATCCTAGATGGACATGGTAGCATTGTCATTACACTACAAGACATTGAGCTGTGATATTGGTGCAATATGATGATATAACAGAATTCTTTTTTTTTAATACAAAAACGTGATGTAATTGTCTGAAATTGGCAATAATTATGGAATATATTACACATGTCTAACGAATAATTCTGTCTCTAATATGTTTGATTTCTCTGCAACATCATCATAATTATTGTAGATCTAGTCATGTAGTGTAATCCTGCCTTTACCTGAGGATGGTTTCAAGTGGCTCTACACTGGTGATGACAGGATCAGGGCTGTACGTGTAAAGGGCACCGGTCGGAATCACGAGCATGCCGTCAGTCACCGTGACATTTAGACCTTTACCGAGGTCACTGTCATCAGTCAATTCGGGAGTGCTGCAGATCAACAGGACTTGGCCCCTGGAAGTTCAAAGTAAAGGAAATGAAATGAACTCTTAAGTTAAACATCTTTGAACCTTTTTGCAGTTGTCTGATCTAGATGTCTGCTAGTTGACTTTCATCAGAACTTGAATTCAGTAAATTATTTTATGAAATACCTTAATATTTTATGAACCTTCTGTATTAAAATTTACATCAAATTGAATACCAAAACTACTCAAAAAACTCTCAAATCAAGAGATATTCTAGTTAAATTAGATGTGAGGCGAGAATTCATAGAGATGTGATTGTCAGCATTTAATCCCTGATGCACCTTCATTTAGCCAAAATACAAGGAAAAAGACAACAACATCTTTGGTGAGATTTGGTGAAGTACTTACTGAATGATTTTATTACACTGAATCGTGCCCAAGTAGATTTGATCGACAAAGTGGTTGAGACCAGTAATTGTGACCAGTGTTCCGCCGGCCTGGGGCCCAGACAAGGGACGCACTTCTAGGTCCGCATCTGTTGGCATGGGGTTAACGCTTAATCAATATGATGCGTTTAATTAATATAACACATGAACGGTAAAGATATATCTAATTGTTGTTTACTGATTTGCTTACTCTCTACAAACGAGAAAATGTGGCATTAGGTAGAGTTCATTAACAATCAACAATATTTATTTTAATATGGCATCAACTGCATTGCTTTTCTAGAAGAATTTCTATTTTGATTCAGAATAATTACTGACAGTGATATTCCTAAAAAGCTCTTGAGTACTAAGCATAAATATTTACCTTTCCGAGAAAGACTCAACTTGTTAACCCGACATTCCAATTAGCGACAAAATGGCAGGTTGACAACACATGTATCTTGTGATACTATATACATTATAATATGAAGAACTGCTGGGGGCATCGGAGGGTGGCCGTACGACTCATAGAGGATTGTTACACACCGAGGGTGAAGCCTAAGGTTTGTACGATACTGGTGGGTTGTACAGCCACCCAAGGACAACCCCAAGGGTGCCTCTTTATTTTATCACCCGAGCGAATGATAAGTAAGAAGTATATAAGTTCTCCGTATGTTCGTGGAATATCCTTGTGGAATAAGTTATCACGCGAGTGTCAACATACTGACTCTAAGTTTGATTTTCAGAGCCGTATCTCTAAGGACTTTAGTACATATATTGAAGGTTATAAATAGTGTCTAACCCTGTGTTTTTACCTGACTGACAACTAGTCATGGTAATGCAGGGTATACTATAATATATAACTTGTATACTGTGTAATTGTTTATTTTCATAAATAGTGTCTAACCCTGTGTTTTACCTGACTGACGACTAGTTATGGTAATCCAAGGTGTACTGTGATATATAACTTGTATTCTGTGTAATTGTTTATTTTCATAAATAGTGTCTAACCCTGTGTTTTTACCTAACTGACAACTAGTTATGGTAGTGCACGGTATACTATTATATATAACTTGTATTCTGTGTAATTGTTTATTTTTATATCTATAAATGTAGTGCCTCAGTTGTACCAAGACTGGCACGCTTGGAAGATCAGGTTATTTACCTGAAAGTTTTGCTATGAATAAACGCAATAAAAAAAAAAAAAAATTCAAAATATGTCAAAATCAGTGGACATGTAGCGGTACATATGGCCTGGTAATATGCACCATCCTCAGTACGCACCGCTTGTCAGTGGTGTGGGTATCAAACAATATATATCACCCTGTCAAGTCCTTGTGTTACTTATATGTTATCAACTGCATGGCCATACAAAGGCCAGTGAGTATAAGTAGGCTGTACGTACCGCTCTATGTCATAGCTTGTATTCATAGTTTTCACAGCTATTTTGTATTTTGCTTGGGTGATAAAATATAGAATACCCTTAGGGGTCATACTCGGGTCTACGGACGACCCTCTGGCGAGTGTATGACCCGCGGCCTTCGGCCTTGGTTGTACGCTCACCGGCGGGTCATCCTTCGACCCTCGGACGCCCCCAGCGGGCCTTCTTATATTAGTATTAAAGGGTTTGTTAGAATGCTAGGATACTTACCTGAGAATGGAGTAATGCTGACTTCCTCTGCCACGTGGACACTGTCCACCCTCCCAGACCCCAGGGCCTCTGTAAGGGAGGTCCTCACAGCAGACAGCTGGGTCTGGTTTAGAGGAACCACAAACATCATGGCCACCTCATCTTCCGATGTGGGCCTGCACATACAGAAACATGAGAGGAGTATAAGATGGGTAAGGAAATAAAAATATGTATACCTTCAGGATAATGCCCACAAACTTGTGCCTCCCCCTAGTGGCAAAGACTACCTATACAATTTGAATGTGTATGAATGATAAAGATTATGAACAATATGATTAGGTACGTGATACATATTTTTCTACAATTGATATTTAATTGTTGGTTTTTGATAGTTATGATTATGGGAAACATGTGTCTAAACAATAAAGTATAGATGCAATTAAGACAAAAAGACACACTCACACAGCTCCAAGCAGGACAAAATCGATATTCAAGGCAGCGCCTACTTCTATTTGTATCTATAACACACAGATGGAGGATAAAACACAACTTGAAATGAAATACATGAATATGTTTGTTTAATTGAAATTACATTAATATAGACAAATGTATGATATATGCATTGTATAATCTATTATAGATTTTAAATGTAGGGGGCATAACTTTCTGCTAAGATTTTGTATTTTGGCCCCACAGTGCTATAATATTACATTTGATAAACAGGGTGTTCCATAGTTGGTTATTTACAAATTGGTTAAATGCGATTCTATCTCAAAATATGTGCAATACACAGTGGGTCCATCACACATCCACTGAATATATCAGATCTATTACTGAACCTCCTCCAGGTAAATTGAGTAGCTCCGCAGTTCAAATCTTACCTCCTGGCAGATAATTGTCACAAAACCTCCATCTTGACATTGAACATTTGCAAGGTCATCCTGCCAAGGTCTTCTGACAGTCACAGAGAGTGTATGAGCTGTTTGGATCTCCTCTGTTAAATAAATAAACAGAAACTAACTTAACATTCATTGACTGCTGGTGTTGATGTTTGCAAACAGTTTTGAGTTCTTGAATGTGTTTAATTACTATCAATGTACTTAATATAGAATTTTTGGTTCTAAATTAATGACAGAGAGCCATACAAAGAAGTATGAATTCTTGGAATGAACGAGTTATTGCTCCTTTGATAAAAAGACCAAGGGGGTATACAATTAAGCATAATTATGTTATTGTCCTGGTTTGTTCACATAATAGAGAATTTTAGCCCGAGACATAGGTTTGTGCACACTAGGCGATAACAATTGCAGAGTGCACCCATTATCTGTACTTGATTCATTCTATACTGATAACACACAAATTAGCAATATCATTCACATTATTGCCCTCCAGGGTAATAAAAGATTTTTTATTCACCCACTTCTAATCAATATTCTTGTCTGGAAAAATTGGCCAGCATTTGAACAAACATGGATGAATTGGTGATCACCACGGGTGCAAGAATCAGCTAATTCTTATGGTAATAATCGGTCAATTCGTGAGCCAATTCAGCCTATAGAGTCTACTGGGTATGTCTGTTTAATCAGACTTATCGTCACAGTCTGTGCCGGCCCATCCTGCATCACAGGTACACACATACAAAGCCTCATCCTCTACTACTGGGTTCCCCCTTTATAGCGAGACTTACCATCACAGTCGGTGCCGGCCCATCCTGCATCACAGGTACACACATACAAAGCCTCATCCTCTACTACTGGGTTCCCCCTTTATAGTGACACTTACCGTCACAGTCGGTGCCGGCCCATCCTGCGTCACAGGTACACACATACAAGGCCTCATATTCTACTACTGGGTTCCCCCCTTTATAGTGACACTTACCGTCATAGTCTGTGCCGGCCCATCCTGCATCACAGGTACACACATACAAAGCCTCATCCTCTACTACTGGGTTCCCCCTTTATAGCGAGACTTACCATCACAGTCGGTGCCGGCCCATCCTGCATCACAGGTACACACATACAAAGCCTCATCCTCTACTACTGGGTTCCCCCTTTATAGTGACACTTACCGTCACAGTCGGTGCCGGCCCATCCTGCGTCACAGGTACACACATACAAGGCCTCATATTCTACTACTGGGTTCCCCCCTTTATAGTGACACTTACCGTCATAGTCTGTGCCGGCCCATCCTGCATCACAGGTACACACATACAAAGCCTCATCCTCTACTACTGGGTTCCCCCTTTATAGCGAGACTTACCATCACAGTCGGTGCCGGCCCATCCTGCATCACAGGTACACACATACAATGTCTCATCCTGTACTACTGGGTTCCCCCCTTTATAGTGACACTTACCGTCATAGTCTGTGCCGGCCCATCCTGCATCACAGGTACACACATACAAAGCCTCATCCTGTACTACTGGGTATGTCCCTTTAGTGAGACTTACCATCACAGTCGGTGCCCGCCCATCCTGCTTCACAGGTACATATGTAGAGTGTCTCATCCTCGACTACGCATGCACCATTGAGACAGGGGCTGGGAGAACACAGGTCAAGGTCCACTGTAATAGTAATAAAAAGTAAATATACAACAGATAGGTTAACCAAGATGTAAATATAAGGTGTCCTATTCACTATACGAAAAGAACCGTAATTGAAGAGAAATTATGTTGCCTACTGTCATGTTGTGAGAATGACTGTAATAAAGAATACATCCACACCCTATGACATTGAATGCCAAACTGATTATATTAGAAAGAAATATGGTGAACATAGATATTGATATGAAAGGTCTATCAACATGAAGGTGGCAGCATGTAATAAACCATGGTGATAACAGATATGGAGTAATCAGTTTGTATGTAGATTATTGTATTGATGAAAATAAACGTATGTAACATGTTTTAACATGAATATAATACCTATGTGTTATGATATTTCTTTATGATGATACAATATTACATATTATGACATAACAGTACCAGGGGAGGGTCCAGGGTTTGGGAAAGGGTGAATGTAGGTTTAATAGGAACAATGCAGCCCACGAGGGTCTTTACTCAGCAAATCAGAGAAAGTGGAACTATATTAGCTATGTCTGGAACAAGTCTGAGAAGCCGCTCTTAGGGAATAAAATTATATTTAACAAAAATTACTCCAGTATGATATAATGTTTCCCCTGGACCCCCTTGATTCCCTCCTCTCACTATCCGTAAATATCTATAGAATGATTATAGTAATTCATGCTATTTGAAACTTGCGGCCTGCTTTATGTGGAATAACAGAACATTGTCAGAACATTACTCATCAAAAACCCCTTAGCAGTGGAAATGGTTAACCTCAGTGTAGGAACAAAGACTTTGGGAAAAAGGTATGGAGGTTAGCTATAGGGCGCATTCACAGAGGTTTTCCTCATGAAACACCTGCTTAAAACTTCTGTTAATGATCTATAAGTGTTTCCTAAAACCTCCGAAACTGTATGAAACAGTTTACAGAAGGGCTGATCCGAATGGTGACAGACAATGGACCTCACCTTGACAGGTGAGCCCTTTGAATCCAGTACCAGTGCAGTCACACTCAAATTCCCCGTCGAGGTTTTCACACACACCACCGTTCAGACAGGCTGGGGGATCTTGACTGCACTCATCGAAGTCATCTGGAGTGAGGAAAGTAAGGAAAATCATGATCACAGTGGTAACATGATTTGATTCTAGACCTTTATTCTGAAAGTCTTTTCTATCATGCTTTTTGTATAATTGTATTTGTAAAGAATATGGTATTCAAATCAGAAATATAGGTAATACCTCTAAATTGAAGACAATTTCGAATATTTACTTTGGGCCAATTTTCCAGTTCTATAAAATTTTCAACCTTTTACAGGACACAAACAAACTATAACTGATTTTAAAACAGACTACCATTGTAATTAATTTTTGCAAAGATTCTCAGAGGAGATGTCCTTATTATGACCCTGATGGGAAAACATTGTGAATAATCGATCTTTGTGGCCTAGAACCTATAGCTTGGTCATACCCTGACAGAGTAGCCCCATGTAGCCGGTCCCCGTGCAGTCACAGGTGAAGGAGCCATCAGTGCTAATGCACACGCCCTTATTTCGACATGGCGGGGAGTCGAGACTACACTCATTGGTATCATCTACAATGAGAATTAGACGTCATGATACAATGTGTCCTAAGTGCTGAGGTGGGTGTATAAGGAAAGAAGACAAATATAACCAAGGCACAAACATATCACTTATATGGCAGTTCCCCTGAATGGTGACAAAACCCAAAGTTGGGTGAGACTTTGGGTGCTTCTCCCAGCCAAGGATGTGACGTTGAAGAACTTCTTATAACGTCGCAGAACGTCACAGAACATTACTAGAATGTCGCAGAACATCACCATTACGTCGCACCTTGGCTGGGCTAGTAGGGTTGTAGGGTCATCTTAATAATAAAACAGACTATTTCTACTCTTCCATTGGCATTATATACATACATATATTCATAAATGAAAATGCATATATATTCATATATAAATACATACACACATAAATATGTGTGTATGTAAACCTCCATAACTAGAAAGGATGCATCAGACTGTAGAAGGGTTGACCCGAATGGTGACAGACAATGGACCTAACCTTGACAGGTGAGCCCCTTGAATCCAGTACCAGTGCAGTCGCACTCAAATTCCCCGTTGAGGTTTTCACACACACCACCGTTCAGACATGCCGGGGGGTCCTGGCTGCACTCGTCAAAGTCATCTGGATTGAGGAGAGTAAGTCTTAGTATCAATGAAAGGAAAATTATTGTCATTATAGTAACATAATTTGATTCTATATTCTGAAAGCCTTTTCTATCATGCTTTTTATAATTGTATTTGTAAGGAATATGGTATTCAAATCAGAAATGTAGGTAATACATCTACTCTGGGCCAATTCTTCGGTTCTATAAAACTTTCAACCTTTTTCAGGACATCAACAAAATATAATTGATTTAAAAAGAGGCAAAGTAGACTATCATTGTAATGTTTGCAATTCTCAGAGGAGATATTCTTATCAGGACTTTCATGGGAAAACATTGTGAATAATCAATCTTTGCCTCTTAAAACATAGCTTAGTCATACCCTGACAGCGTTGCCCCATGTAGCCGCTCCCCGTGCAGTCACAGGAGAAGGAGCCGTCAGAGTTAATGCACGTTCCACCATTTTGACATAGTGGGGAATCGAGGCTACACTCATTAATGTCATCTACAATGAGAAATAGACAACATGATACAATGTGTCCTGAGGTACCGAGGTGGGTGTACACTGACAGAAGACTAATAACCAAGGCACACAAATATCACTTATATGACAGTTTCTCTGAACGTTGCGTGAGAAGTTTTGTGAGAGTTTAGGTGTTTCACGTAGGGCTGGGAGATCATCTTGACTATTATGAACTATTTCCATTCTAATGATGAGATTATACGTATATACATGTATACATACATAGTTACATATGTGCATGTACATACAGTCTGCGAAATTGGAAAATTGGGGGAAATTTAGGAATTTTTTAAATATATTTTGCAGGCCCAGGCCAGTGGAAATAATGCAAATTTTGCAGACTGTACTTATATAAAAAAAAGTGTTGGATCTACACCAACTATTTATTGTATTTACTTTGTTTATCTATTCCTATTTTATGCAATATATAGGGATTCACTCTACCTGGGAAACAAATGAATTACTAATCTAGATGACTTTTCCATGACCAATTTTATCAAAACCAAACTCTTGGATGGAAGATCAAGGAAGTGTAGAAAGAGCAATCCATAAACTATCTATAAACACCATGTAGTTCACACTTTACCATGTTCATTGGGCATAAAGAGAAGTAGAATGGCATACATGGTTACCTTGACAAGTACTCCCTGTGTAGCCCGTGCCGTCACAGTTACAGGTGAATGAGCCTGGCGGGGTGTTCTCACACTCACCCCCGTTACTGCAGGGGGAAGGGTTTGCACCACACTCATTTATTTCTTCTGAAAGTTGAATCAGCGATTAGGAAAAGGATAAACAAGGAATGTAATTGTTTATGACCCTATGAGAACTAAAAGCGCCGACCATAGGAAGCAATGTTCTCACCCCTCGGGCATCTGTCTTAATATACCATGTGGAGAATTGAAATATGGCAAACATGAATATGAAAGGCAGTCAGAGGAAACTCATGGTCTTTTCTTTGTGAAATTTATAAGTTGAATAACATATCAAAAAGCTACCTTCTTTATATATGTGACCCCCACCACATAATGAGGCATAAGTCTCAGATATGTGTTTTTGACCTTTTGGTTGATCCTTGACGAAGATGACATAATCTTTACAGTGGTGAAAGAATTATGTTTCTATCATTTATAGATCCTGAGTTATGATTGATTGAAGTTTGAGGCATCAGACAAGGCTAATTAGAGAAAAATGGCCTCAAAAACTGGACTTAACTGCATGGCAATGCAAATCTCTATACACATTTTTGACAACCAGGAAAGCCTGTGTAATATGCATGTAAAATCAATCATTCCTATAAATTTCTTAGTAAACTGTATTGCTGAGGTGTTTTTCAAGTGATTTTTCCAGACAACTCATTTTTGACTTTTTACATTTTTCTCTTATCATGCTATTTTCTCCGAACTTTACACAGCGACTTTTGCCTCATTTAGTGGTGTTAGGTCACATAATATATAAAATAAGAACTAGAATCTAAATAAAAAGAATCTGCAGGGCCGTGCCCAAGGTTGGCGGCGGGGGGTGGTGAGTTCCAAAAAGTGGAACTCTTCCTTATTTTGGGAAATAATGTTGGGAAAATACTTCATCAATTCCATGTACAACTTTATTATATAAATAGGAGTGCAGCATGTCCAATGTATACATAAAGTCATAACACTATGGAGCCTTCTATTTAGAACATACACACATTTAAAAATCTCAGACCCCCACCACCACCAACCCCTTGGTCAAAATATGCTTGAATTTGTACTAGAATGTACACAAATTTTCAAATAATTCATACCCGCTCCCGTCCCCCTTGATGCATACATACTTAATGGATTGGCCCCTATGCATTAAGCAATATTTAGATTTGGATATGAAAATGGTGGGGGAACCCCAATGGTGGGGACGTACATTCATCAAACATCATAATTATTCCATTTCTCATAAATACAAAACTAGGACCAAGGTAGATGATTTTGTTATAACAGTATGTCAACTGAATCATATGGTTAATTAAATCAGCTTTTCTTTATCATAGACATAATACACATATCCTTTAGGGTTGATTGGGGCTCTTGCCCATTGAATTAATTGGATAGTATCTTTTAAGGTGGCATTTCAAAGGTTATCGAAAAGGGAAAAAAATGTTCTAGGTAAAGTATTTCAGTGCAACCTTCCCTCTAATGTTTGAATATAAAGGATGTTGAAGAAAGAAACATTTCAACCAACTATGACTGGTGCTCTGTGGGGGGTTGCCCCCCCCCCTCCCGTAGGGCCTGATCTGAAAAATATTTACTTAACAAAATATGTTTTTGAGACATATTTGAAATTTGTATCTTTGATACTAAGGGATGCAAAAGTAAAATAAGAAGTTTTACTTCAAAGGATTACAGTTTTTATGCAGTATATCTATGGGGAATGAACAAAATACACAAATCCTGCCCAGCCAACCTTTCTCTATCCTTATAATACATTAATACCTTGTGTCTTTTGAAACTATCAGTAAATGTCTCTCTCCTAAACCAAAATGATGGTCACTTTACCTTCACAGGTAGATCCTGTCCAGCCCGGCAAACAGTCGCAGGTATAAGAATTCAGAGCGTCTGTGCATACACCACTATTTTGACACGGGTTTGGGTCACAGTCATCGATGTTTACTGCAACGAAAAAGATGGCTATTCTTAAAGGGCTCCTTGCACTCAAATATATGAATGGCTAATTCTTGTGTATTGAACTTCAATTGAGTATTCTAAAAATATGTCATTGAAAAAATGTGGAGGTGTTAGTGACTTATCAAGGAAGGAAAAGAAAATTTGGAAATTCCCTAATTTCAGGTCTATTCGTTACTGTCTATGTGACATTATACTTTAGGGAGTTCCCTCTTCAGACAACTTGGGGTTCCCAGATAAAAAAATGATTGAAAAGTAATGCTTTTTGGAACTAATGCTAGGCTTTATATAGCCAGATATGAATAATTAGTATTAGTGTACAAATCGCTTATTACAAATAATGGGTATTCACTTTAATGGGCAGATGAGTTTCCCCCCCAAAAAATCACCTTATGACCTTTTTTTTCTCTAATGATTGTTGATAAACTATACGATTTTTAATGTCCCGCATTGACGTCTAAACTCACAATCTCCCTTAGAATTTGCTCACGTTTGGAGTACAATCTGTGAATGATATTCCAATTCAATCTTATTGAAAAATAAGTATGTATCATATACTTATGTGCAAGGTTTCTTTTAAGATATCAACAGAGAGTTTAGATGGTTACATCTCAACTTACTGATATGTATATAACAAGTATCACTTCAAAAGCACAGGTGAAGATAGAACTGATGAGGCTACTAGAACTAGACAGCAGGGCAAAAATCAGGGATGAGGGCCCCCGAGGTTAGTTCTGTATATTTATTTAAACAGGTGCTTCATGCCAAATGTTGCATAGCATATGGGAAAGTCTTGAGGTGCTTACCATTACAGTCAGTCCCAGTCCAACCAGTGTTACAGTCACATGTATAAGAATTCACCCCATCAGTACATGCACCATTTTGACATGGATTTGGATCGCAGTCATCAATGTTAACTGGCCATGGAACAGAAAAATGATTCATACAATTTAGAAAGCAGTGAATTCGCAATATAAAGTATAATCTATATTGGAAATGTAGACCAGTGCAAGACTGATTTTTCACTGGATTAGATACTCTGATTTTTTTTTAACATAGAAACATCTTGTAAAATGAGAAATAATCAACATGAAAAGTAATGAGATAGTACATGTAGGGGTTGAAGATCAGCATTGTGGTACCCTTAAAGACTCAATAAAAATCAATGACTAAAAAAATGTAAATGGAATTAGTACAGGTAAACCAAGGAGAAGCATAATCAAATATGTGGAGGAAGCACATGCAAGCAAGTACGAAGTACATCAGTTCATTGGCTATCGCAACGACCCCTAGTTTGTTCCCGTCCAACTGACATTGCAGGCACATGTATAAGAATTCACATCTGCAGTGCATGTTCCATACTGGCATGGATTAGAGTCATAGCCTATGTAAACTGTCAAGGGATTAAAAGACATATGAAGTATTAAACAACATTTCTATCCTATTCTAATCTCAATATAATTACTATGCCTATTGACTACAAATGTATTCAACAAATAAATACAAGAAAAACATCTACATTGCTTTAGCTCACCACGTACCTTGACAAAATGTTCCTACATAACCGGGGTCGCACTCACAGGTAAATGTATTGCCATCCAGTATACACTGACCATTGTAACAGGGGAAGGTGTCACAAGAACCTGTCCCAGAGGTATCAAGGGAAAGAAATGATATGCAATACACAGGATGTTACAGAACACCAATCAGTACATGTTATGGGTGGGTTAACAACGTTAGTCACTAACTTTCAGCAACGTTTGACATAAAACATGGCCCTAAAATGCTCTTTCAGAGCTTAATAGTCTACCATAAACAGATACTAACAGTCCCATAAAAAAAACAATTTGTTGAATATCAATTTATCAAATGGAAGGAGTTTTTATCTCTATCTGGAAAAAGCAACAGGGCTTGTCCTTTGCTACAAAACCTTTCTAAAAATTTTAATTAAAGCTGTCCTTATTCTACATATATTCACATATGAAGACCTTTAGAGGTTGTCTTTGGATGGTTGGATGACCCTTAGCACAAAACTACAGCCCATGGGCTCCGTCATCACGATATACGGTTTAGGTGTTGTCTAGCCACCCTCGGGCAACCCCTGTGGTTACTCTCATATTCATGTTCTTAACCTCTCCTTTTGGAAAATTATGTATTTGCCCCAAAATATGGCATCAAATATTTTTTAACAAAAAACAAATCATTATCAATATAATATATGATCAACCACTGCTTGACTATTTGTCCATGCATGAAATCTAGTCTACACTTTTTAGTTTATGCGACGGACCCTCCTATAGACACCTTATACCCAACACCACAGGCCTGGTCTCTTTGGAGCATATACCCCAACATCTTGTTTCAAACATCTCTGCCAGCAGGGCGCCACTTAAGAAAAAAGGCTTTAATTAATGGGATAATTAGTTGGTATCAATACCAGGTGGAGCCTGGACATATTGAGGGTAGATAACAGATGCTCCTTACATATAATCAGATCAGTAAATGTTCCATTTTGACATTAATTTGGATCACAGTCATTTATGTTCACTGGTATAAAAAAGTATATACAATTAAGAAGACAGTGCTTTCACAAAGTTGAGTAATTCCAGCTTGGACAATATTTTAAATCCAATAAGAATCTAATAGAATTTGTCACTGACCATCACAGTTAGGTCCAGCCCAACCAGGGTTACAGGCACAGGTATAAGAATTCACCCCATCTGTACACGTTCCGTTCTGACATGGATTAGGGTCACAGTCATCAATATTAACTGTCATGATAAAACATTTAAAGTATTTAGTACGAGCATTATGTCAAGTAATCAAAATAGAATAAGATACCATTGGTGATGTGGTTAAAATGATAATAATGGACTTATTTGGGAGTTGTCAAATTGACTTCTATAGGGAACTCAGTGTCTCTAAACATGAAATCAAACCACCTTATAATCAGATATCAAGGAAGGATAAGTTGAAAAGTTTTAAGTATTTTACCATCACAATTTGTCCCCATCCAACCATCATTACAGCTGCATATGTAAGAGTTCAACCCATCAGTACACGCTCCATTCTGACATGGACTTGGATCACAGTCATCAATGTTAACTGTCATGAAAAAACATCTGATGTTTTTAGTACAAGCATTATGTCAAATAATTGGTCAAAATAGAATGAGATACCCTTGGTGACATAGTTGAAGTCATAATGATGGACTTATTTGGTAGTTGTCCAATTGACGTCTGCAGGAAACTCAGTGTCTCTAAGCATTTAAAGCATGTTATAATCAGGCATTGAAGTGAGATGTGAGGAAAATCTGAAGTACTTACTGTCACAGTTTGTTCCAGCCCAACCATCATTACAGCTGCATGTATAAGAATTCACCCCATCAGTACACACTCCATTCTGACAGGGATTTGGATCGCAGTCATCAATGTTAACTGTTTAGAGCAAATATATGTGTGTTTGTAGAACATATTATTTTGACAAGACTATTGGTGAAGACATGATTCAATGCCCTTTATTATCTTTATGACATCCAGTTGTGGTAATCAACTGAGAGGCACAGAACAGACTTTGTCATAAAAATCAAGGTCTCGAAATGTGAAATCATTTAAAACATTTTATGTCAAGTATTGAACAACCATAGGGTGAAAGATTTGAAGAACGTTAACACACCATCACAATTTGTTCCAGTCCAACCATCATTACAGCTGCATGTATAAGAGTTCACCCCATCAGTACACACTCCATTCTGACATGGGTTTGGATTGCAGTCATCAATGTTAACTGGTAAATTCATAAAATTTAGAAAGCAGTGAATTCACAGAAGGGAGTATATTTTCTCAAATATGTTATCTATATTAGAAATGTAGATCAGTGTTAGAGATATTTTTCACTGGATTAGAGACTCGAAAAAATGTTTAGAACAAGATCAGAATCGTGGAACCTTTAAAGACCAAATAAAAATCAATAACTAAGAAAATGTCAATGGAATTGATACAGCTAAACCAAGGAGAAGCATAATTGGTTAAGCATATTGATTCCACACAACTTAAATACAGGAACAAAGTCAGTGACATCAATACAATGTTCATTACAGACATTGAAGTGAGGACATGAGAATATCATCAAAAATTGCACATGACTAGATGCTGCCGAAAACTATAAAAATGAAAGAGGAAACACATACAAGCAGATACAAAGTACATCAGTTTATCTGATTTCACAACTACCCATGAGGATAGATAACAAACATCAGCTTGCAAAATATCTAAATTCCAAATGAAATATTCAAAAGAATTGTCACTGACCATTACAGTCAGTTCCAGTCCAACCAGCGTTACAGTCACATGTATAAGAATTCACACCATCAGTACACGTTCCAGACAGGCATGGATTAGGGTCACAGTCATCAATATTAACTGTCATGAAAAAACATTTGAAGTATTTAGTACAAGCTTTATGTCAAACAATTGGGTAAATTAGAATAAGATACCTTTGATATCATAATGATGGACTTATTTGGGAGTTGTCAAATTGACTTCTACAGGACACATTGTCCTTAAAAATGAAATCATTTAAATCATCTTATAATCAGACATTAAGGAAGTATAAGTTGAAAATATATAGTACTTACTGTCACAATTAGTCCCCACCCAACCATCATTACAGCTGCATGTATAAGAATTCACCCCATCAGTACACACTCCATTTTGACACGGACTTGGATCGCAGTCATCAATGTTAACTGTTTAGAGCAAAAATACATGTGTTTGTAGAACACGTATTTTGACACGACTATTGGTAAAGACATAATTAAATGCCCTTGATTAGACTTTGACCTGAAAGTGAAGGTCTCCAAATGTGAAACCATTTAAATATTTATGTCAAGTATTGAACAATCATAGGGTGAAAGATTTGAAGAACATACCCTCACAGTTTGTTCCAGTCCAACCATCATTACAGCTGCATGTATAAGAGTTCACCCCATCAGTACACACTCCATTTTGACATGGGTTTGGATCGCAGTCATCTATGTTAACTGGTAAATTCATAAAATTTAGAAAGCAGTGAATTCACAGAAGGGAGTATATTTTTTCAAATATGTTATCTATATTAGAAATGTAGATCAGTGTTAGAGATATTTTTCACTGGATTAGAGACTCGAAAAAAAATGTTTAAAACAAGATAAGAATTGTGGAACCTTTAAAGACCAAATAAAAATCAATAACTAAGAAAATGTCAATGGAATTTATACAGGTAAACCAAGGAGAAGCATAATCAGTTAACCATATTGATTCAACACAACTTAAATCAGAAACAAAGACATAGTTAAAGTGATACAATGGACTTATTTGGGACTTGTCAAATTGACTTCTGCAGAGACAGTGTCTCTAAATATGAAACCATTTACAGCACCTTATAATCAGGGATTGAAGAATGATGTGATGAAAAATTGAAAATATATAGTACTTACTGTCACAATTAGTCCCCGTCCAACCATCATTACAGCTGCATGTATAAGAGTTCACCCCATCAGTACATGCTCCATTCTGACATGGATTTGGATCGCAGTCATCAATGTTAACTGTTTAGAGCAAAAATATATGTGTTTGTAGAATGCATATTTTGACAACACTATTGGTGAAGACATAATTTAATGCCCTTTATTATCTTTTTGACAATCAGTTGTGGTAATCAACTGAGAGGCACAAAACAGACTTTGTCATGAAAATCAAGGTCTCCAAATGTGAAATCATTTAAAACATTTTTTTTCAAATATTGAACAACCATAGGGTGAAAGATTTAAAGTATTTACCATCACATTTAGTTCCAGTCCGACCAGGGTTACAGTCACAGGTAAAAGAATTCACACCATCGGTACACGTTCCAGACTGGCATGGATTAGGGTCACAGTCATCAATGTTGACTGTCATGAAAAAACATTTGATGTTTTTAGTAGGAATATTATGTCAAATAATTGGTCAAAATAGAACAAGATACCCTTGTTGACATAGTTAAAGTCATAATGATGGACTTATTTGGGAGTTGTCCAATTGACATCTGCAGGAAACACAGTGTCTCTAAACATGAAATCATTTAAAGCATCTTATAATCAGGCATTGAAGAATGATGTGATGAAAAATTGAAGTACTTACTGTCACAATTAGTCCCCGTCCAACCATCATTACAGTTGCATGTATAAGAGTTCACCCCATCAGTACATGCTCCATTTTGACATGGGTTTGGATCGCAGTCATCAATGTTAACTGTTTAGAGCAAAAATACATGTGTTTGTAGAACACATATTTTGACACGACTATTTGCAGAGATATAATCAATGCCCTTGATTACCTTTTTGACATTCAATTGTGGTAATTAGCCGAGAGATGCAGAATTGACTTTGCCATGAAAATCAAGGTCTCCAAATGTGAAATCATTTAAAACATAAAAATCTAAATAACCATAGGGTAAAGATTTGAAGTATTTACCATCACATTTAGTCCCAGTCCAACCAGGGTTACAGGCACAGGTAAAAGTATTCACACCATCGGTGCACGTTCCATACACGCAGGGATCAGGGTCACAGTCATCAATATTAACTGTCAAGGGATTAGACGACATACAAAGAATATAATCACTTCTATCTTATTTCAATAGCAATATATATAATCTTACTCATGGATTTTATATGTATTCAACAAGTAAATATTTGAAAAACATGTACATTGCTTTACCTTACCACATACCTTCACAAACGTCTCCTTCATAACCGGGGTCGCACTCACAGATAAATCCACTAGTACTCACATCCGCTATACATTGACCATTGATACAGGGAGGGTCACATGGGTCTGCCTCAAAGATATCAAGGTAAAGAGATTATTCACGAAAGTATAGGCTGTTAAAGAAAACCAATCAGCACAGCAATAACTGGGTAAACAATAAGCGGTCAATCACGTTTGTTGTTGGGCGATATTTGACACAAAAACAACTTTAAGCCCCGTACCCACTAAGCGATTTTACTGTCCCGGATCGATTGGCAACTGAGTGAATGGCCTTCGCCGTCTATGGGTGACTGTCATATCAAGCAATTTTGATAATTTTCTGCTGACTTTCCTGCTGATTTTCTCTCTGATCCCATTGCCCGTCATAATCTGCAACATACCCACAGGGCTTAACCCACCGCTCCTGAGTTGCCCAATGACTTTACCTGTGATTCTCCTAGTCAACCGTCACCGAGCAACGGTAAAATAGCTTACTGAGTATAGCCCTTTTGATTGCTCTTTCTGACCTTAATACTTTGCCATGCATATATATAAAGTGTCCCATCACACAGCAATTTTCAGGATTCTAATTGATCAAATGGAAAAGCTTTTATTTTTAAAACAGTGGCCTGGCTTTTAAGTTCCTTTGTTCCTTCGGATGGCTGGACGATCAGTAGCGCAGCACTACAGCCCGTGGGCTTCGTCCTTAGTACTTCGTACTGCTTAAGGGTTATTTGCCCAGCCTCGGACGACTCCTGTGGATATTCTTATGTTCTCTTGTTCTGAACCCCTCCTTTTGGAAATCATGTATCCACCCCGAAATGTGGCCTAAAATAGCTAATTGTCAATGAAAAATACACCTTTATTAATACATAACTGTTTGTCTGATATTGGAATTCTAGTCTACACCTTTTAGTTGATAGAGTGGATCCTCCCATAGATGCCTTGTACCCAACACCTCATGCCTGGTTCCATGGGAGCCCATACCCCAACACCTTAGTTCATACATATCCCTCATCAGGGTGCCACTGATAGTAGGGAAAAGGGCTCTGATTGATCGGATAGGTAGTCACAGGTATTAACACCAGGTGGGGCCTGGGCATATTGAGGGTAGATAACAGGTGCTCCTTGTATACTCGGAACAATTATATCTTACTTTTTATTTCTGAAAACTGGACAACTGTTATATGTATAATTTATGTAGAACTATATCATGTAAATATCATCATCATTACCATTCTTTATTACTTTTTGAAAACTATGATTATTATTGCGAACTAGTTTGAATCAATAAAAAATATATATTGATGTAAGAAGAACCAGGGGGGGGGGGGCTCATCTTAGGGTTTGCCTTACCACCCGAGGGATCGTCACGAACCGAGGGCGAAGCTCAAGGTGCGTAGGGCCATATGAGGATGGCCCAACAGATTGTCTATAGCTTAATAATTTAAGCAATACTCTAATTGTGTAGAAAAAATACCCTGCTCGTATCATGAACATAAAGGTAAGCAAGTAAAAGTCAAAATATTTGGTTCAAGAGATACTTGATTCAGGAGATGTGATCTCTGAGTTGAGCAAGGTCTCAAAGGATAACCTAATTAACAGTTCTGTCGACACCTCTCCGCACGAATTCATTTGACCTCCCATTCAAACAACCTGGAGTGCCGACAAATAAAAAACCCACGGTAATTTGTCCCCATGATGCATTAGAATACTCACGATCGCTAAACTTGTTATAGTGGGATTTTGATGCTCCACGATATTTCATAAATTTGTCTTTATTTTTTTCCCAATTTTTTCTAATGCCACAGTGTTCCAATGCCCTTTAAACAGTATTATATTTGATTTCACTTATATTGTGGATGATTATATTATGATTTATCCATAACTTTCATGTCCAAAATCTATTGTGGATGTTTTCTGGATGGCATTTTTGTATCGTAGGCCTTAAAATACATGCCACGATGAATTCTTATGTATCATGGATGTTTTTTGGTTGGCACCCCTGCATTTACGTTCTAGATAATTCTAAGTTGCTATGGGTGTTTTTCCAGAATAGACCTCTCTACTTGCCTTGACCGTGACACGTTGGGCAGTAACTCAGTACTGCGATTCCAACAAGGAAGACGTCCACAAATGTTACACCGCTTCTCCCCGCCTTCTGTTTAACAAACATGATGAAGTCTGAAACAGCATGATAACTGGGTCATTCCATGTCAAATGACAATTCAACCAAATTTTGTATGTAATGTTTCCCGTTTTCATACACATACACATATCATAAAATTGGTTGTAATCAACCCTGATATATTCTTGGAGGGTACCTATAGGATGCGTGTATAGAGTGGCAATTGTATTTTGATTTGAACTCAAGCCATTACAGAATATAAATAAGATTTATATCACTTTGTCATTGAATTGAAATATTACATACGAAATAGCTGTAAATGTCCCTTTTTTCAAGATGAATTCATTATAATTAGCTATTCTGTAATGAATATATTAGATATAAGATCTCAGATGCCCTAATCTTTATTTCAAATGACAAAAGATAAGTAACTTATTGAAAATACTCAATGTGGCCATACTTGCATTTCTTTTAATAGCCTCTCCCCAAAACAAAATACTGAATAGCAAATGATAAACCAAATAGCAAATACTTAATACCATATAGCAATTACTAAATAGCAAATAGCAAATAGCAAATAGCAAATAGCAATTACTAAATACCAAATAGCAATTACTAAATACTAAGTACCATGCAAAACCCTTTTCCTGAAAAGTAAGTGTAAGTGTACCCATGGCTTTCCTGGGTAATTGGCCATGCCTCTGGGCACGGGCATGAACTCTCCAGATGGCGCTACCCCTCTCTCATAGTTACTTATAATACTAACAGGGTAAGAACCTAAAACTGTACCCTGCAGTTTGCACTGACATATGTTTTGGATTTAAGCCTAAACTTTAAGATATTTTGTGAAATAAAAAATTGTTTGTATTTCAGACAATTGATAAAAACCAATTGGCTGTCGTGTTTTATTGATATTCATGCTCAATAAATGGCAATTGACAAATTTGTTGAAAAAAATGCAACCCCACCCAGTATTGCAGCATACCATATATGGCAATGCCCTTATTTGGAAAGGACTTTATGAATGGAGGTCACATGACCAACCACATAAGACAATGTGCACATAGGCCTTTTGGTAATTATAGGCAATATTCAATGGTAGTTATAACTCCTGTCCTTGCTAAAACCTATGTTTGCCCATAGTTTTGCTATAATTGTGTAATATACATTGCTATTTCCTTCAAACTGGTTAATTAGGACATGGGAGGGTAGGGGAATCCTCTATGACATCACCATGTTAGTCATACAAGAGGCCCCTACATAGGGTTTTTTAACAAATACCTCATCCCAAACATAATACATCAACCTCATACAGCCAAGCATTTCATTCCACTGTCATTGCAGCAAACTGTGGTATAATGGCTATGGTGAAGGACTTCAAATCAGAAGGTTGGTGGTTCAAACCTCCTGATGGTCATGTTGCAGTTTGACCATGTTGCACTTTTTCTTATGAAAATCATCTTCAATAATCAGCTTTTACAGTTCTAATCATTTATCTTAGGTATACTCATTCCATTGTTATTTCAACCAAAATGAATTCTTTTTAATGTGATTTCTTCATTTATTAAAAAGAGTGACACTGTCCAGACATGGGTGGGATTTGAAACCCCTACCTTTGGATTTGAAGTCCTAGACTCTAGCCTCTGGGCTATTCCTGACTGTGGTGTTGAGCAATGCTCTCATTATCCAAGTACTAACTTCCTACTTGTATTGGGTTCAGAGAATGTCTGAAGAAGTTTGTGGGGAAACCCTTTTAGCACTATAAATAACCATCAAATCCAGTGAATGAGTTGCATTCTGTTCAAGGAAGGGGCACTGAAGGGGGAAGCATACATAGAGCTATTGCTTTCTGGAAAACATCAACTACAAAAATTCAAAGCACACTGCAATAATTATGATTTATTATTGTAAGAATGACAAAAAGATGGTAAGTTTAATGGTGTTTTTTTTATATCAATATCAAATAGAACTGGGTCATTCGCTGCAGTCTTGTGGGAATCCTATGCATCTGCTGGTCATCAGCTTATAGGTTTTGACAGGAACCAGCTAGATCCAAAATGGAGAGTGTGCTACCCTTTCTATTCTTAACTAGTAAGCAGTAGGCATGGCGCCATCTGTAGAGTTCATGCCCATGCCTCTGGGTGTGACCAATCAGTATTTTGTTTGGCATATATACTGTAAATGGTTCCAAAGAATAATCTTTTAACCATTACAAAAGGTGATATTGCAGTTTGTATTTAGGTCTTAGTTTTCTGTTATATAAGTGATGCATAAAGGGAATTGCTTAATGTGAATTGAAGACTTGTGTATATGGTATTTGGTATTTAGTATTTGGGTTTCGGCAATATGCTAATGTAAATATAATTATAGGAATTGGGAGCACTTTGTATTTGGTATTTAGGATGTAGTTTAAAGGTGATAACTTTTATGAATGATATTTAAGTATTTCATATCAAGAATGTTATGTTTTGTATTTTGTATTTTGCATTTATATTGTTAAAAAAACATATACAAAAAAGGGGTATTTACAGGTATTTGATATACGTGAATGGTATTAGATGAAAGCACAAGTGCATATTTTGAGGTATTTGATATATGGGAATGCTATAAGATGAGAGGAAAATGCAATTGCCACTCTATACACTCATCCTATAGGACTAAGAATACCAAAGATTTCAAAATTCTTTCTGCATGTTTGGCAGAGATTTAGACCCACAAAGTTGACATCAGAATTGAGGACTCCAATTTTGCTGCAAAACTTGGTCCAACCTTGGGTCACAAAAATTGAAATTTCATCAAAGGTTTTTGGAACTTAATGTTCAATTTTGAAACATGTTTGCTCAACGTGATCAGAAAGATATTTCATGTGTTTAAAGAAAATATGAGATGAAGTATGGGAGGCCCTCGTTGAATTGACATGGAATGACCCAACGGTATTGTGAATAATGTAAACATATAAAACACACACACAAACAAACAAGGTAGTATTGTGTATGTATCTGGATCTATGAGTGTGTCAATGTGCATGTATGGATGTGTGTTTGTGTATGGATGTACGTAGTTTTAGCATGTACATGGTTGTCATGATAAATGGAATAATGTATTGGTGGCATGGGCCCCTTTTGTCATGAACGCCACTGAACTCACTTCCTCGTTTACAAGTAACATGTTGTACTACTTTGTGTACACCAGAAACCCTGACCTCAAACAGTGAAGTCATACGTGAGCGAACAGCACCTGACACATACCCAGCTCATGTTGATACCATGCCTGCAACCAGAGAAAACTCTGTCGGGGGGGGGGGGGCACGGGGGGGGGGGTGTTCCAGGGGGTCTAAGGGGTCCTGACACCCCCTTTTGGTGTAGCCTCAAACTACAAGAAGAGGGGGAAATACCATGTGTATGTGCAAATGCATACCGTTTCAGTACTTACCTTTTGCGAAGACTCATTCACCCTAGGCCTATTGGGTATCCCGTTACCTCTATCTGTCCCCATATAATAGATAGATATAATGTTGTACACACAGACATACACACACACACACATATATATATATATATATATGTGTGTGTGTGTGTGTGTGTGTGTGTGTGTGTGTGTGTGCTTATGTTGTCCCTGAGTGAGTGCACGTGGTATGCACGTGGCGTTGCTTACCCCTCCCCACCAACCACACCCACCCAGAGGAACTTCCAGCATTTCCAAAGGGGGGGGGGGGTTGTCATATATAGGCTAAGTACTAATAATTCATGTATTCAAACGCACTCAAGCAACGTTTTTCTCTCTTTACCTAGTTTAGGGGTCCACCAAAAGGAGGGGGTCAGGACCCCCTGGACCCCCCCTCTGGATCCGCCCCTGCCACCCCCTGCTCCCACCCCCACCTACCTGTCCAGGTGGTCAGCCTGCAGCTCCTCCAGGCGTTGTGTAGTCCCACAGTGAAGGTATAGGTGTGTGTGACAGCCCACCTCACGACTCCTTCACTCCCACCCCGTGACGTTCCGCTCCGATTAACACCGTACCCACTCCACCGTTCTCAACCGGTAATTAAGCTTGAGTCGAGTCGTGAAAGTGTGGTCTAAATTTATTTGTTTTTGCGTGTGTAAAACTTGTGACTAATGATACGTTTGCCTGCATTTATTTTTGCATCCGGAAGAGCAATATTCCTTGTGGGGTATACTGAGAGACACTTTTACGTTGTTTGTATTGTGTTGGGTTTTTGATTTATATTTAGTATTTACATTAAAGATGTTGAAGATACACCAAACTTAACAACAGTGTTAATGGACAATGTTGATATTTATTCAATGAGACATTTGAATAAAATTGTAGCAGATTGACATGTTTCGACTTTTGACAGTTTTCATCAGGATGTACTTTAAGTACTTGCCTGTACATATACATAAGTATAAAGTAAACATAAAAATGATATACATATATGTGTGTACGCAATATAATATGTATGTGTGTATGAATGCATGTACGTGCATACATATATGTTAACATGCAAGTATACACTACAATATAATACACACATACATGTATGAATACACTTATGCATGTACATGTATGTATGTGTATATTTGTACGCATCTGTACATGTATCTGTATGTATGTATGCATTTATTCAATATGACAGAAACGTAACTTACAATAAGTCCTTCAGATAATTCCACTGATAAAGAAGTCTTCAACTAAACTAGTACATCACAATAAAAACAGTTGTACATGGTATGTAGCTTACAAGTGCCCTTTTTAAACAGACACGTAGTGGTTAACCTATTTCGTGTAGAGGAGTGAATTCCTTTAGTTAATTATGATACTACCACTACGTCAAGTTGATTTTGAATCTCCTAGTATGATATACCGACTTATCAGATATCATCTACTCAGATTATTTGGTTTAGCTCCATGATCAGCAGGGCATTCCTTAGAGATTTCGCCATAATCGTGTTCAGGGGTGAAGAAATATACTTTTGAAACTGCAATATTGAAACTATGGTGAGGCCATGTCGATAATTTTTCAAGTATCGTGAATTCTGTGTGGACATGCTCTGACAAGCTATAATTATTGCCAAATTTCTGTGGAACGCTATCCTGGTTTTATCATTAAAATTGTTGGAAAATAGAAACAGTTGGATTCTAGCTCATTTGAATTAGAATCACGAGAGTGACGAATATAACCCTCGGTTTCTGTCCTTGGAAATAACAGCAGAACTGTCATGTGTCTGAGCCACTTTCTGATGGAGATATCCGGGCAAAGTTTATTCAGAATTTGCACAGAAACTCTTTATCATGTTGGACAAGAATGATAAGTCTGTTTCACATAGTTTTCATTGCACATTTCTCTCACTACTGAACACCTGTAGCTGCTCTTATACTATTTCATTTTACAAAGATTTGTGAAAATGCAATAGCATTCTATACTAACTCACAATAACTATGCCAGACAATCTTTACAGGAATACAGGCACTCTTTCATATACAAAGTTGTTACAATAGTTTAGCTTTGTGAAGTAAAGGTGGCGCCACCCTGACCCGATGGACCCACAATAATTTTGTTGTCACACTCATATAGTAAGGATTGAATAAGTGAAATGTCTGAATGGCTAGGCCGTTTTCTTTATGAATGTACCTTCCTCTCACATTCTTCTCTTCTTTTAGCCAAGTTTGTAAATAGAAATAGAAATTTATTAAAGAAATGGTGCGATCCAATCCAATGCCTTAATTCAAGTTCAACAGAAATACATGTGCTAAATGATTTTTTAAATGTGATTTATCATGATTTCAAAATGAGCACCTATATGGTATCCAGTCCATTTCTGGGCATTGTGACGTCATCTGCACAACGTTTTTATTTTTCTTTTCTATTTTTTATTTAGTAAACAACATTCATTACAAGTAATAATATTCCATGTTTCTTTTTTTTTAAATACATTTTTATTATCCTGGGACAAGTTGGATTACTCCAGTCTTCCCTTGTCGCCGGCGGAACTTATTACTATTACAATAACCGGTAGATAGACATCTGAAGGTTTTAACGAGATAATATATAAATCTTTAAATGAAACCTTGGGTTGTAATAATGATACCCTTCATGTTTACCAATAGCATTTGATCCACACAATAACATAGTTTGTGGTATGTTATGAGATGAAATGTAATGAGATGTACAACAGAGTAATTTCTTAATCATAAACATTACACAAAAATGCCCTGGGCAAGTCTAGCAGTTTCGCTCAGAACATATTCTTCTTTCAATTTACCTTTTAGTATTGATTTAAAAAGATTATAGTCATTTATAGACATAACACTTACATCTAGATTGTTCCACATTCTCTTGGCAACAAAGGTGGGTGATTTTAGGATATATTACTTTTGTGTAAATGGTACATTAATAACTGGTGCGTCATTCTGACGTGTTACTCTTGGCACAGTAATCGGTTCAATGTAACCTGATTCTAATGATCGAAAAACAGTGTTCAATAGAAAATATTTCCTTCTATATTCTAGAGGGATCAACCCTGCCTTAGTATATAACTCCAGTTTATGTACCAGTTGTGGGTTCACAACCATATAAGTAGTTCGTAATGCAGTATTAAGTAGGGTTTCAAGCTTACCAACATCCTCAAGAGTACAGGCGGATGTAGGTGGTAAAACAATGTATTTACAACAAAAGTAAACATAATCCTTTGTCAAAGGTACAGTCAAAGCGGGACCAGACAAATTAAATACAATTCAGGTAACAATTGTGATAATCATCACCTGTCACAAATGTTAGTTAGTTGAACAAATTTCTCTTTTTGTGATATAGGAATTAACAAAGTACTTAGTAAGAAATACATGCTAAGTTAAACGCGTCATAGTCCATAGAGGTGGCCACAACAGTTGCCACCCAAAGCTTCAATTGGTAACTGCACTAAGTTTAGTGCAAGATATGGAAGTAGTACAATACATAATAAAGTCAAAACAAGTAACACTGAGTTAAGTGTCTAGGCAAACTTCACTTCTGGAGTTCAGGATTCAGGTATATACAATAAGGTGAACTATTGTTTAACTCACAATGCTGCTTTCGTCTTAAATTCGGTTTTGTTATTCAAACATTCAATTCCCAGGTACAGTGACCCATAAGCTCCCACATAATAAGGGCCATTAGTATTTTTTTTTCAGATTATTTAGACTGATTACATTTGAGGTAATGAAGGAACCTCGGTCTCCTATGCAATCCAGATTATTACATCAAAGCAAATATTACCAATAGTAACAGGGTGAAATTAGATAGTAATAGGTGAAATGTGATGAGATGGGATGACTGTATAAGGTCGCTTCTTGGGGATTTGTTTATCAAAAATACATGTTGTAGAGCTCCTAGTATTAATACTGGTCCTCATTTCAGGCCATCCGATATTATGCATGTTTTTATGGAATAGAGTAAGTAGATGTAACTTACGTCTTTCCTCAAGGTGTCTTAAATGAACTAATTAGTGTAAGTTTTCACATCCTTATTAAGTACATCATTACCTCATATTTCTTTGAAAAAAAAGACAAACAATTGTGAGCCAATGTTGGGCCAGTTCTGCAAGCTGTTTGCCTTTGGTCACGTTGTGGATCACCAACTTAAAGCTGTGCCCTTACTTCACTGACAAAAGATTCAGCCTTGTTTGGCAGCCTATACAAAGTGGTAACCTTCTCAAACCACAGCTTTCTTGTATAACTTCCTAAAGGCACCAGTCACTGGGAGTGGACAGGGTCAGCACTCACTGGCTACAAGCACACTATTTCCGACGTAATTCGTTTCAGATTCTGTTCCTTGTCTTTGGAAATCTTGACAACTGTCTAAAGTCACCAATCACCAAATGTGACCTGATGCTTAGATGCAATGTTGCAACTATTTTGTTTGACATTTGTTCACCTAGATGATTCGTTATATGTTTATGTGTTATCACAGATAAAATTGAATCAGTTTTAGTTTTAGAAAAGGAATGTAGCTCAGCTGTAATCTGGAGGTGGTTCCCCATAATGTGTCGAATAACGCCCCGGAAAGAAATCTGCCTTACTTCCATAGAGACTCAGATTAGGATCAGATCTCGTGTAGTTGGAGGTCAGTCTCGGTCCGCCTGGGATAAATGAGTTAGATCCCACACTATTATGCGTGGTCCACCTATTCACATTCTGAAACTGGTTGACTTCCTTATAACTGTTGCTGCGCTGCCTTCTTTTATAACAAATACAGAACACAATGAGTCCGATGATGAGAGCCAACCCGCAGAGTGCCCCGATGATGCCGTACCTCCCGGGAGGGTACTCCCACAGGTTCTGGACGTAGTTGAGGTGTCCAAGTTCAGCAACTCGGTCAGCATACAGCACCTGGAATATGTCAAAAATATAATGATCGTTCTTAGGACAATCTTTAATTTTTAAACTTAACTGCTGATACTGGACTATAATGCAGCACCTTGCATATGTCAAAAATGATTGTTCTTTGGAATAGTTACCTTTGAAACTTAACTGCTAATACTAATAGTTGTCTATAATTTTTATACTGTTTAGTGTGTTTGAAACTTGCATGACTCTCCAAGATATAATGCATTTATAATATTGATTAATCCCAAATCTACCTTTACAGGGATATTGTTGTGGCCTGCGTCATCCTCTGGTGCAACTTGTGGTCGTTTCTTGGGAGGTTCACAGACAATGAGGTTAGACTGCACATCAGTATTTTCACAAACGGCTACTCCTATCATAATGGTATAGCCATTCTCTTGTATTCCATCAAGTAGCCTTTCTCCCTGGACAATGGTAAAATGGCAATACTATTATTTTGATTATTTCTAGTAACCAAATTTTGTGCAGATTGATTACAATAAAAAATGAACCAATCCACCTGTTGTCCTATCGTTTGTATAGAGAAGTTGTAAAAAGGCATTGACCAGATTCTTCTTTCAGTACTTAGAAAAAGAAATCTGAATATTAGCTGAAAGGTCACTTAAATCAATAATAAAGTAAAAGGATATATATTTGAATATAAGAACCAGATTTACTTTCTTGCTGGTAAAAATTGTAATATGTGTTTTACCATTTTCAACCATCTCTAATCTGACACAATAGTTTCAACTAGCATACAGTCTCCTTAGCTATGGAGCTTTGTTATGAAACTGGCCACTGTGTATGGAAATTTGCGGTTCATACATGAGAAAGATGCATACCACCAAAATTGGTTTGTTTACAAACATTGTTGTCTACACGCAGTTATTACAGCAGTTTTATGGAATCACAGTTAAATGAAAGTCAGTTTTCATGCATTAAACTGTACCACTAGCTACGATAGACTCTTAGACTGTATTTTTATAGTTATTCAAATTTGCACAATTATGTCACATTCAAACACAACGTTGCTTTTGGCTCTCTTTAAGAATGATAGAACATTAGTTTTACCCAGAGGAATGTGGTATTATAGTAATCAAGGTATGGGAACTATTCAAATAGAAATAGAATCAGTTTATACAATGGAGTTTTCAATGAAGCATAGGAATATCTAATGTGCACAATTCAATATTAATGTTTACCTTTATTTCCAGAAGCTTTTCGCTCACAGGCCAAGTTGAGGTAAAGGTCCTTGAGAAACTTGGAGGATCAAAGTGACCAAAGGCAGGGTCTGCATGAATGTTCAGTGAGCTATACTGTGGAAGGGTTGTGGATAGGTTTCTATACTCTTCAACTCCATCCAGCACAAATCCAATTTCAACATCAATGTTATATTCCTCATTGATTGTTTCTGCTGACTGCCTCCTGCTCCGAAAGTGTATTTGTGATTCAGGAGAGAAATCAATGGGTATGGCCCTTCTGCGCTGCCTCGTTTCAAGCACATCATTCAAGACGATGGGTGGCGTTGGACAGAACATTGTGTCAGACAAGGTTCCATGACATGTCTAAAAGGAGATGAACACAGCATTTAATGAGCATTATGACGTTATCAAATTGCAATCCTATTTTTTGAGCAAGAATTTACTTTTATCTAGGATCACAATGTAAGCCTACATCAAGACGTGTGCTTGTTAACATTTTTTCAATTCACAAAGTTTAAGCATCTGAATTAAGTCATTAATCTTTTCATTATTTGTGTTTTTAAGTTTGGTACTGCTATAGTTTTCCGTGCATCTCATCTACAGAAATACTCCTAATTAATTTTCATGTGTTTGAAATACTGTGAATCAGGTATCCTAAGTAGTAAGAATTAAAAGCCATGAGGCAGGAAACTAACTGTCTGATAAGTCCGGTTCCTCCCTGTCTCCCTCGCTGTCAGGGTGGTCCTCATCAGCCTGACTCTGGGTGTCAGCAGGTGGACTCCGGTGACTGTCAGCAGGACGCCCCCACTATGAGCAGAACACATGCACACATTAGACCAAAGTCAGCAGGACGCTCCCACGGACAGCAGTCACACATTAGACCGAAGTCAGCATGATACTGACACCAGTCAACAGGCACATGTTAGACCAAAATCAGCATGACACTGACAGCAGACAACAGGCACATGTTAGACCAAAGTCAACAGAACACTGACAGCACACAAAAGGCACACATTAGACCAAAGTCAGTAGGACACTGACAGCAGACAAAAGGCACACGTTAGACAAAAGTCAGGAGGACACTGACAGCAGACGACAGGCACATGTTAGACCAAAGTCAACAGAACACTGACAGCATACAAAAGACAACAGGCACACGTTAGACCAAATTAAGTCAGGAGGACGCTCCCATTGACAGCAGTCACATATTGGACCAAGTCAGCAGGACACTGAAAGCAGACAACAGGGACACATTAGACCAAAGTCAGGAGGACACTGACAGCAGTCAACAGGCACACATTAGACCAAAGTCAGCAGGACACTGACAGCAGACAAAAGGCACATATAAGACCAAAGTCAGCAAGTCACCCCCACTGAGAGAAGCCAACAGGCACACATTAGACCAAAGTCAGTAGGACACGGCCACTGAAAGCAGTCAACAGGCACACATTAGACAAAAGTCAGGAGGACACTGACAGCAGACGACAGGCACACATTAGACCAAAGTCAGCAGGACACTGACAGCAGACGACAGGCACATGTTAGACCAAAGTCAGCATGACACTGAAAGCAGACACAAAGCACACATTAGACCAAAGTCAGCAGGACACTGACAGCAGTCAACAGGCACAGATTAGACCAAAGTCAGCAGGGCGCTCGCAATACCAGCAGACAACAGGCACACATTAGACCAAAGTCAGCAGGATGCCCCGACTGACAGTAGACAACAGGCACACATTAGATGAAAATCAATAAAGAAGAGCGACTTGTTTTATTACAAAGTGCAAAGTGTATAAAGTTGTGTTTCTAAATTATTCCATAGTTATGACAAGCTGTAAACTCATTGAAGCTACCATGGAAGTTTTGACTCAAGTTACTGAGATTTAGTTACAGGCTTTTATAAAGCAGGCTACTCTCACTCATAGAAGTATTGATATCACCTAGACTACACATAAACAGTGAAATAGTGTGGATGTGCACATAATTTTGTAAAGTTTCAGTAATGAATCTGTATACTAAAGTGGTTTCAAACTCATTTCATCTTTTAGTGGACAGTGTTTTCTATTGGAGGTGTTGAAATCTAAAGTTTGGGCCAGTTAAAAGTTAAAGAACAATTACTATATAAGCTCTAATTTTATACACAAGGGGATGTTAAGGGGGACTGGCTATATCCGCGACAGTCATGCACGCGGACGCAGCATATATAGAATTTCTTATACACGCGGACACAAAGTCCGTGCATACATATCTGCTTACATGCGTGGACATAAGATAAGGTGACGTGTATTGTATCTTCTAAATCTTATATGTGCAGTTATGAGAAAAAAACATCTGGTGCTATGTCCGCGCATATAACTCCAGCCATGTTAAGGTAGTGTACATCTTGGAAACGGGAGAAAATGGTCTAGGAGTAATTTTCAAGATTTTAGCCATGGTTTTCTTAATCCATAGAATGGTAATGTTTTAATTTGAAAGTTATGCCTTGATTATTTTTAAGAATTCATTCTCATATATTGCCCCTTTTGATATTACCTTAATATACTTTCCAGTGGTTGAACTGTAGAGATGACTGGATCGGGTTCATACATGAACAGGAAACCTGACGGAATAACCAGGGCACCGTCCCTAGCCGTCACATTCAGGGGTCTGCCCACCAAGGTATTGTCATTTACCTTTTTTGTAACACATATGGTAAGAGCTTGGGTCCTGTAAAAACATAAAGATTCTTATTAGTTATGCCAAATGGTTATCATCACATCACTTCAGTAGTCAACGTGTTGGTGGAGGAGAATCTCCTAGAGTTTATGCTAGATCCCTTGTATGTTGAAGTAATTGTATATGGTGCAATTTCAAGAAGAAAAAAAAGAAAGGAAAAAAAAAAGAAAAAGAAAATAGGAGGGTTGGGGGCACAGACCCTGATTGCTAACCAATATTCACAATGACTATTAATCAAATCAATATTCTTATTTGAAAAATATATTTGTTAATGTTTATGAACTCTTAATGGCAATACCACCTGACCCTAATCCCTCATTGTTGTGGTTGGATAGCAGCTGTTATCATCCTTAGTAGACCCATTACTTCACACATTCATCTACCCTAGGTCCCACTGGTACTGTTGTATCATATCATTAGATATTGTAAAGCCCCAGCCACACTCACCAACTGAACTCAACTAGATTGTCATAGACATTTTGGCAACGGTAGGCCCTAGCAATTTAGTCATAGCCTAAACTCAACTTTGTCATACAACTTGACTGTTATAACCACTTGGTTAGATGTCATGTATTTTTATCTACTGCACACACTCCTAAGACCTGATGATTGAGTCCTACATATTGGGCTTCTCAAGATGTAGGACTCAAATGTCATGGGTCAGTTGGAACACTCAGTTGCTCATACGCTCAGTTGGTAAGTGTGGACAGGACTTTGGTCAGTGAGATAAAGGACATTCTGTATTTGCTATACTTTGAATATGTTACAGCACCAATGTAGAAGTATTGTCCTCACCTTACGGTTACATCGCATTGAATCATGTCAAAGTAGATTCCGTCGACAAAGCGGTTGAGACCAGTAATGGTAACCAACGTTCCACCAGCCTGGGGCCCAGACAGGGGAGTCACTCTGATATTGGGGGCTGGATGAAAACAACAATGGTATAGTGGAAGTTGATCACTGTGTATTTGAAGAAAACATCTAAGATATTATGTGAGCCTAGGGTCTCTTCTGTTACTTTGGATATGTGTTCCTCTGAATTTTGTGTTTATTATTAATACAGTTTACATCCTATGTTGTCTTTATGGTACACTAGCATTTATCAGGATTCTAAAATAGGAACCTTTTTGTTAAACATTTGGTTAACATACTTTCAACTTGGTTGTAGGTAAGTGGCAGATATCATAGTCAAGGTTCCGGTCATAGTGTAGTTGGTATAGTATTTTATCACCCACACTGCCGACAAGTGTTACATGAAGGGGCTGATGCATATTGACAGTCGGTACAAAACCGCTCATGGTTTTCATGCTCTTAAACATTGTTTTTCCTTTTCTTTGGGTGCTGAGATAAAAAAGGACCTTTGGGGTTATTCTTGGGTGACTGTACAACCCATGGGAATTATACGAACCTTCAGGTTTGCCCGTGGTGTGTGACAATCCCCCATGTGTTGTACGGCCACCTTTGGATGCCCCGCCAGTCCTTCTTATTAGAGGATGGTACATATTATCTGAGATAAAAATATTCAAATAAAATGAATATTGTATATTAAAGAATATTTTTCAATTCAGACTTACTTGATAGAAGGCGGATATCGACCTGCTCTGACACGGGAACACTTTGTATGTTGCCGGTCATAACAGCTTCTCTTAGGGACTGGGTTACAGCGGGCAGGAGGGGTGTTGGGAGAACAGCTGCAAACAGCACTGCCACCTCATCATCCGAAGAGGGCCTGAAAAGTTAAGGTGGTTTTACACTAGACAACATGAGCAGCAAAATGATGACATCACAATGAAATTGCACATGTTAGTGACAAAATTTGTTGCTATACATGTGTAAAATACTCCAAATTGCCTATTTCAAACAATTATATCATTCCTTGTTTGCATGTTTTTGTTATATAATCATATCCTTCTGACATCACACTTCAAAGTTGTGTAGTGTAATAGGGTCTTTAGGAATGAGCAGATTGGTTATGAGCTGTCATTTATAACATCAGGACTTGCAGGTCTATTGCTTGTATCTTATAGGGAGTGAGTGAGTGAGTGAGGGATGTTTTTTTACGCCATACCGACATCCAGGGTCATTTTCCCAGAAAAATGAAGTTAGGACGAATTCTGTCTTTGATGATCATAATTATGAGATGGGACTGACAGGGTGGGCAAATAGCAGGGGATCAAAACTTGAAAACTGTTTTTGCTGTACCTCATCCCCTAATGAACCCAGACAGCAACCAGGATTTTTTTTTAATTGTATTTTTATACAGGCAGAGTTCACTTTATTAAATGTTCTTCCACTGCAGTCCTGTGGATCATTTGGGCACAATTCCGTGCAGGGGTGATCCAAATGTCCTTTTTTCCATGCTGCACCCCATGGGAGTCGAACCCATGAAGTGGCAATGCCAACGAGTGGTACCAACGCCTCAACGACATTGGCCACCCCAACCCCCTTTGGTCAGTGTTGGGTCCCCCCGTTCTTGCCTTTTACAATCAGCAGGGGCTACTGGGGGGCCTATATTCTTCCCACGAGCAAAAGCCCCACCCAAGTACCCCCACAGGGGTGTCTTATAGGGATTGATTTCTATATTATAAATACACAAGGAAACATATTATTATGAGCGTGGTCTTTTTCTGTAGTTGTGTAAAACAGAGTCAACATAATAATCAAGGGTAAAATGAAAAATAAATCAGTTGTCAAATCAGATAGATAACAAATTAAAGGTTATATCAGTGGATTGTCATATGCACACATTATCTTATTTCATTTTATCACCACAGAAATATATGCATCCTCAAATATAAATATAATACAGAAGAGCTGACATTATGGCATCATTAAGGATGAGCACCAAATCTCCTTCCCCACGAGAATCCATAGATCCCTCTCTATACATTTACACAGAATAATGATTATATTTCCTATGATACATACGCAGTTCCCAGAAAGTCAAAATTGATGTCAAAGTTGGGGTCCCTGCCTATTTCCTGCTGCACCTGAAAAACAGTGGACATCTCCAGGTCAATAAATCCATATTGTGTGATTTTAGATATGAAAAAATTGAAATTATTGAACACTATAATTTACCATGGTACATGGCTTTTGTATGATTTGGAGTGCATTTGCTGTTTGTTCACCCTGTTACTGTGTTCTTTAAAATCACAAGCAAATACTGAATTTTCATGGCTCTGCAATATAATAGCCTACGTATTAGATACACCATCTTTTAATGAACGGAGCTTGTTTTTATTAAGTCATGTACGATGAAACGCATTCTGCTAAACAACTATTATCACAATGATATGTATCAACCTCACCAATGATAGTACAAAGGAAAGATCAATGACTGCATTATGTTTCACCGTAACGTCATTGATAGTGGCACCTCATATGAGAGTCCCAGCAACCAGATACAGATGTGCTGTGTTTTGCCATTTTTCGTAACGTAATTGGCTGTTTATTTATGTTTCGCAAAAGATTGAAAGAGACGCACTGGTGTTTTATCTGGTTGCACAAACTCTCATAGATGGTGCCACTGTCGTCAATGTCACGAAAATTGCTTGGGGAACAGCTGGGAGTCACATATCTTAGTGTAACTATAACATTCTTGACCTTACCTCATGGCAGATTATTCGGAGGAAGCTGGCATCCTGACATCTCACCTCCACCCGAGAGTCTCTCCACGGAAACCTGACCGCTACAGTTACCACGTAAGTGTTTACATCAGCCCCTGAATAATGGATGCAATTCCAGATGTCAGTATCACAGAGGGAGAGAAGGTTTAAGGTGAAGAGTTGACCGCTATTATGACAGTAACAATATAATATTATCTGATTTGTTTCATTGGTGAGAATTGTGGCTGTGGTTCAGAAATAATTATAAACTAACCACCAAGGAAATTATCAAACAGACTCAAAGAAGCAATGTCCACTTTTTATATACTTTGTATCAACTTTGACAGACTCTTTATGTAATATAATATCAAAATATGAATACAAAATATTTCTAGAGATATATAAGTTAATGAGGATTCACTATTGATATTGACATAATATACACCCTTTTTTTCTCATTTTCACAACATATATTTTCACAACTATTTATTGTGTGGTGACGGCCACATACCACCTGAAATAGGGTTCTAATTAAAAAACAAAAAAGAAAATGCATTAAATATGAACCCCCCATCCCTCTTTAACGGATCTACATGGTATGCATGTGAATTTATTGTCTATCACTGACAAGGCATTATGTATCTGATGGAGTTCTTTAGGGTTTTTACCTCTCAAAAAGTTGCATCAAATTTGTTTTAAGGATAGAGAGTGGTGATTTTGGCCTTTTTTTAGCAGTAGTTGCACCTTTGAATTATCAATGATTCAATTATTGAAACATCGCTTAATATTTCTCAAATCTACACTTGAATATGTCTTCTACATAAAATTATATGAAATAAGATTGTTCAATGAAAATTGACTGAGTAAATGCACAATAAAATCAGAAATTTGATTTTTAACTTTTATTTTTTGAAGGTCGATATCTGACTAAATATTGAAGGTACTTGTTGGACACTTTGGATATATATTTAAAACATTCTTATGCAGGGAACTATGTCTCAGATTTTTTATGTAGGTCCTAGTTAAATCATAAGAAAATATTGAAAATAAATGTGAAAAAATTATTAAAAAGTTACCTGTTTTTTTCAATAAGATAAAAAGTAGGACCTTAAAGAAAAATCTGAGACACAGTTCCCTCCAAGTAATGTTTCTGCATTACCCATAAAGTCTCAGAATTCCAGAGAAAACGTTGATGAAGATATTGACATTCAAAATATAAAAGTGAAAAATTCACTCTTTGATATTTCTTTTTCTAATTCCCATTTCATTAAGAATCTATCTATACCATTAGATAGAGAAAAATCTGCCCTTTCATTTGATGTAATATACATCAATCAGTTAGCAATATTGACAAAACTGTTGCAACTTTACTGAAATGCCTGTTAATCACCACTCTCTATCCTTAACTGTAAATAGAGAAAACTAAAAGTAGGACGAGACATTTCATTTGACCTGAAAATTCAATACCTCACTATTTTTTCATTCAAAGTGACTTTGAACGTCATATAAACAGATCCTATTCCACCTTATAACACTATGCTGTCTATTTAGCATCAAAGGAGAGGTTTAGTAATCTAAGGAGGGCAACAGGATCTTCACAGGGCAGTTAGGTGCCCAACAGAAGATCTTCACAGTCTGAGGACATGGGCTGGGAGCTGTCTGATCCAGACCGGCCATTGACTGCTCCCGGATGGCCCTGATGCTGCCTATAGGCCTGATGGGAGTTTGTCCCTGGGCGCGGCCATGTTGGTAAAGGGAGGGTCCTAATTGGCTGAAAAGTCGCGCTTGACCCCCGACAGCTAGTGGCGCCAAAGGACTATGCATGCGCAGACCTAGACTCCCGACAACGCTATACTATACACCTTTTTCAATACTGTGGCGCCCTGCTAGCAGATAGACCTGAACCAAACAGTTGGGGTATGGTTTCCTATGGGACCGGGCTTAAACCTTTGGGTACACCTACAAGGCATTTATGGGAGGGCTCACTGCGCAGGTTCATGGGAAAGGTGTACAGTACCCAAATATGTCCAAAACATTACCAACTTTACTGACTCTGCCTACTATGCCTCTGTCAATATAAGTTTCATTATAGCTGGTTGCATTGGACCTTAAAGTGTAAATACTTACCAATGCGATTTTCTTCTTCAGTTGTTGTTGGTATCATTGCTGAAGTTGTTGTACCAGCTTCAATTGTTAGTTCAGTTGTTGTTGTCATTGTTTCAATTGTTGTGTCATCTGCAGTTGTCATTGTATCATCTTCAGTTGTTGGCTCAGCAGTTGTTATTGGTATCATTGTTGTAGTTGTTGTTTCATCTTCAGTTGTTTGCTCGGTAGTGGTTGTTGTTGGAATTATTGTTGTAGTTGTTGTTGTATCATCTTCAGTTGTTGGCTCAGTAGTGGTTGTTGTTGGTATCATTGTTGTAGTTGTTGTTGTATCATCTTCAGTTGTTGGCTCAGTAGTGGTTGTTGTTGGTATCATTGTTGTAGTTGTTGTATCATCTTCAGTGGTTGGCTCAGTAGTGGTTGTTGTTGGTATCATTGTTGTAGTTGTTGTTGTATCATCTTCAGTTGTTGGCTCAGCAGTGGTTGTTGTTGGCATCACTGTTGTAGTTGTTGTATCATCTTCAGTTGTTGGCTCGGTAGTGGTTGTTGTTGGTATCATTGTTGTAGTTGTTGTTGTATCAACTTCAGTTGTTGGGACCACAGTGGTAGTTGGCATCAGTGTTGTTGTTGTTGTTGTTGTTGTTGTTGTTGTTGTTGGTATCATAGTTGTTGTTGTTGGTATCATAGTTGTTGTTGTTGGTATCATAGTTGTTGTTGTTGGTATCATAGTTGTAGTTGTTGTAGTTGTGGCTGTTATCAAAAAATTGTTTGTTGTATAGAAGCAATGCAAAGGGGAAGGGGAGAGGGGAAACATGTAACACAGGGGATTGAGGGTAAGAATATTGCCCAAAAATGTGTATGTAATAGACCCCAAAGCTTCTTTGAAGTATGACCATTCAACCATGAAGTATTCCCTTGACATCAAAAACCATAGATCATAACATTATAAACATATAAATTTCATTTCTGTCAGCAAGAAGTTATTTTTAGAATAAGACAGAACCCAATGAAGGGCTCAAATAATGTCCTCAAAACTGTCAGACTCTCTACGCTCCTGAGTACGGCCATTTACAATCAGTACACACACCAGAAACATTCTCGGAATCTGTATCCAAGCATCAAATACTGATAGACTATGAATGGTACCCATTGACCAGGATATACATTTCGGTTGTTGCCAGTTTTAGTAACTAGCGCATGAATTAGCTTACCCTCACACGTCCCCAATAGGGTGTCTTGTGGGTAAGTATCAAGACATCGGCACTGAGTGACTGAATCCCTCTCTGAAGTGAAATTTATAAAAGAAGTGGCAGTGTTTTCATAGCTTCAAATTTGATAACTTCAACAAAGCATTACATTGATGTTATTCAGTGTTAATTAATTTTGCTCTGCATGAGCATTGTTTGCTTGTCAAGATATCATTAGAAACATGAAATTAAGGTACATCAAGCAAATGTATTGAGTAATGAATTAATATTATTGAAATAATCAAACCCTTATTGTGGCCACTTTACTTTTTACTTTTCTTAATTTTCTTTTCAACTTTTCAAATGTTTTGTCTGTACCTTGTGCATTCACCATAGAAATATTGGTAACACATTGTCCCAGTTTGTTGTAGGTAAATACAGTAGGGCTCAACATGGAGTAAAGTGCAGGCTCGATGAAGCTGCACACCGCAACACGGTCTGAGTGGGTCAGAACCTCCAGTGAACAGTGCCAGAATGTATCTACTGGTCTGAAAGAGGAAAATAGACCAAAAGTTACCAGTTTGTGACTCAAAAGGTATTTCGAAATATGATACGTGTATGTGTAACGTAATGCACATAAGCCTGTCAGCCACACAAAGCCCACAGAATGCAGTCCCCTGTGCCTGTGTGTGGCCTCTCCATCAGAGGTGGGTAGTGTGTTGGGATTATGATATATTTGTGTTGTAGACTCTTAAAGCACAAGGGGTGTTTTGCACTGGTAGTAACTCTATGATGTCTATTAGATCTGTCCACATTAGGATGTATTGCTGGCATGATACAGAGGTCATACATAATTGCAGATTTTGCAAAGTCAGCCACTGACACAAATCTGAATGAATGAGTTAGAACTTGTGTTTTCTAACTATTAATTTCTCTCAATTAGGTAATGACCTCAATTTAAGGTGAACTAAAATAAGTTTTTTTTTTAATTTTAGGGTTGGACATTGTGGGCAAAGCTGAAGGACTTTAACACTGTTCCCTATGGGAAAATGCCATTTTTGCTTTCCAGTCCTACAGCTACATATTTAACATCATATTGCAATTAAAAGCTTATAAAGTTTAGTTTTGGGTAATACTACTAGGAAAACTACTGTGAATCAAGTATGATGAACATTTTTCTATAAATGTTGATATCATAGAAGTAAGGGGTGGGCTAGCTGGCAAAGTGAACAGCGAAGTTAACAGGTCTATTGTATATATTCAGGTGAACCATCAGATATTCTGACTTTTTATCAGTGATGTTTCAGACCTACAATCTAATGTTATTGTTGTTAGTTATATGCTATGTAAAGTTCAGATTATTGGTTAAAAAACATCCTATCTTAAAATGTAAGTTTTGAGAAATGCATTTTTAAGATTCTGCTAGTGTGAAATGGGCCCAATGTTTGATGAAATACTAATGTTATTCGACTTACTGGCATGTCGCCTGAGTCACTGACTGTATGGTCTCCATCAGGTTATCAGAGAGAGTGATGTTTGTGATGTGGGAAATAGATTGCATTAACTCTTCTACACAAATGTCGAATGATGGAGTAGGGAGCTGCCTCTTTTTTCTCGATGGAACACTTTGTCTGAGATAAAGTCCTGGATCAGCGAGACACGGCAGGACACCTGGAAGTAAGCAGCAGACATATAGAAAAATAAAAAGTGAATTGAAACAACATTGATCAGTTTGATTAAAACTACATGAAAGAGGAAACTAAATAACTAATCAGAAGTGTTCAGCTATTAGCCAAAGAACTTTGTATTCTGATTCTCAAATGTCAAGTAACTTCATGTCTTGGGGAACCTTCCAATCTCCTGAAACTGTAACCTTAAAAAGTGCTTAATGTATTTTCATATTAGCTGTCTTTCTACCAATTTATCCCTAACAACTAGGTAATTGCTTGTGATTTTTTAATGAGATGACTAGTTTGGATTGGAAAACAGGAATGGTAGTTGAGATTGGAAAGCTGAGATGGTAAGCAAAGAAAAATTCATCTTTCATTAGCAATTATGATCCTGAGTAGTAGTCAATGTGAAATATACCCTTTGTTATTGGTGGTTTTATCAAATACCGTTGGTAGACAATGAACGATAAAAAACAGACATACTTGTTCCATTATTGTAGCAATTTGTGAATTCAAGCACAGAGTTGATGTTTTCTGTCAGCAGGCGGTCAAACCTAGAGCAGTCTAAGGTTGCCGGCCAAGCAGACCTCAGGGCACTGAGCCAACAGTCCCGGAAGGCAGCTCCAACACTGTGACAAATGAAACATGGATGACGAATACATCTTTTTCATTAAAGTGGCACCGCCCTAGGCCTGGTAGAGTACATTTCTTTTTTCTATAGTTGACCTATGTGGAGTTAAGTGACCCCGAACAAAGGATGCAACGTTATTATAATGTTGCAGCAATGTTCTGATTGGTTCTGTATTTGGTTCTTGGTACATTCTTTTGATGACTCCCAATTGCATCACTGCAACATACTGCTGTGATGTTGCACTGTGACATTATTATAACGTTCTGGTTATGTTTTTCAACCTAAACTGAATGTTCTTATAACGTTCTGTTTTGGTTTTGTCCTAACCTCACCAAGCAATAATGTTATGATAAAATTCTGATTTGGTAAGGTTTCAACCTCACTATAAAAAATATAATTGTTATGTGCCATCTAAGTAACAATGAACGCTAGTTGTTGTCATGTGGTTAATTAATACTTGGGGAACTGTTCTTATGGTGTTTAACGTTATTGCCTTTATTACTCCTTCCGTAAGTGCTAGTCAAGTGGTAAGTAAGTTCACGAGATGGGTGTTCATTTCCACAAGCAGACAACGCTTGCCTGAAAGTCAGGTTTATTTCGTGGGTCACATGGATGCGTACAGAGCCAGTGTAATGATGGTTAATAATCCTAGGATCACAAGTCCAATTGATGAAGAGTAAGCTTTCTCCTAAGAGTCCGCCTGTTCTTACATCCGCTCTCAACACAGCAGTTCCCTCAATAGTCACCAGATGTCCTTTTCTACTGCGCAGGTTCGTGGGAAAGGTGTATAATGCAGAAATATCGACATTATAAAAACTCAACAGCACAGGGGTTTCCTGTGTTACTTGTCTGGCCTGCCACCTTGCTGTGAGTATGAGTCTTTTCAGTTTAATCATTGTAGCTTTGAGAGGGGGAAGGTCTTTTTTACTGTAATCTAATTCTAATCGTTGTCCCTCTGACGCTTAGAAGGCAGCCCTTGGTCATAGTTCCTCATTCCTGCCACTAGGGAAGTAATCACGTTGGCCCAAATAGGAGCTGTCCAGAGCCTAAATATATGTAACTGTACAATCTATACTATATTAGCCTTTTAGATGATGGATAATGTATCGAACACGTTCAACAATTTTACTGGAATCTCTGGTTGAATTAGAGATCACTAGCAACCTATAGTTAATATTATTAGGTATTATCCAAGCAATTGACTGGTTTCTGGTTGAATCACTCAGTTGGAATACTGAATGTGGATCTGCAAAAACGGGGCTTGTTTACAAAGGAATGGAAATATTACAATTTCTCAAAGAATATTACTTTAGTTTGATTTACTCTAATTTTCCTAGCCAATACTTTACCACTGACTTTAACTGAACTAATCTAACATCTTATCTGAGTTTTGAAATCTTTTTCAATTAAACTGGTTTTGGCCCCCTTTGAATGAGAGAATTTTAAGTTGCTCAAGGGGTACTCCACTTCAAAGACACAACTCACCTGCACACGTTCCCAAAGTTGGAGGCCGACTCGGCGCTGTACAGGTTCCTCATACCTTGTAAAGGGTCTACATCAGAATAGTAGGAAGCCAAGGTATGGAAAGCGGCTGAGTCATTGAGGCAGGTGTAGAAATCCATTCCATCACTGGTGTTCAGCTGTGTGGTAAAGGGCCTCACCCCACACTCAATGAGGTCTGTCAAAGGAAAGGTAGAGGTGGTATTACATTCAGGTATAATGGGTCCCAGCCTCACCCCACACTCAATAAGGTCTGTCAAAGGAAACGTAGTGGTAGTGTTACATTCAGGTATTAATATAAGAAGGCCCACGGGGTGGCTTCCGAGGGTCAGAGGACGACCGGCCGCCCAGCGTACAGCCAAATGGTGAAGCCCGCGGGCTGTATGCCGGGCAGTGGGTCGTCCATAGACCAGAGGATGACCCCTAAGGGTCTTCTATATTTTATCACCCAATCAAAGCTCTAAACTTTCTAGAAATAGTTAAAATGAGGGGTGGTACGTACAGCCTGTCAGTACAGCTTGTACAGACCGCTGCTCAGCCATGTTGGTGATAAAAGGTTTGGTTAATTTTGCACACATTCTTTCACCTTTGAGGAGAATATTGTGTAGTATTTCTTACGTACTTTTCTTAGTGGTTTGTGCAGATTTCCCTTGTTTTTATAATTAAGGCACCTCATCCCATCCGTGGTATCTAATTGAGATCGATTAGATTAAAGTCCAAACAGTTAAATAACCATACTTTTAACAAACCCTGATTGTTCCAAGGATATACATACTAAAAGATATAAAATTTTACTCACTTATTTGGTTTGTTGTGCCACAGTCAAGAAGCTTTAGAAGTGAGGTAGTCACTCCATTCAGAGCGCTCCTTATGCCGGCCCCACATGTTGTCTCCACCACAGTCAACACACAGTTTACCATCCCAGAGGCTACTCTGTAACCACAGACAAAACATTTCAACTCATGAAAACAAACAGTAAACAGTGAAATACACACAAAATACAGACCCAGGGGAAACAAAACAATTGTTTTTGAACTGGGTTGCTCGAATCACCGACTGAGACAAGGTATTACAAGTTATTCAGGTTTCTCTCAGAAGTGTTATTGCCCAGTTGAATACCTTGAAATAGCTAAGATGAATCATTAAAATGTAACGCGTATGCTTCCTTACTCTTTATGTTTGCAAATAGTATAGATTTAAGTTGATTCTCACGGGCATATCCTTGAACTATCTGCAAAAAGGTCGAGGGCTGCATCTTGATTGGTGAAGTTTGTTGGAAACGCCATCACTTCATCCATAATACACTGTGCACAGGTAGAGTTCCCGTGGACAATGCTGTCATAGATCTCAGGCAGCTGGGCCAGAACACATGGTGGTACACAAGGCACAAACTCTGAGACAAGGAAGAATGGAGAAACTGTAGGCGGGATGTACATGGTGACTGATTCAAGGGCAGATACAGGATTTTCAAAAGGGGCGGGTCAGCGTAAAGGCTAAGTATTAAAATGGCGTGCATCTGCGTGCACACGTGCAACATTTCCCCTCTTTTTGTAGTTTAGGGGCCCACCAAAAGGGGGCGGGGGGCTCAGGACCGCCTGGACCCCCCCCTGGGTCCGCCCCTTCTGACATCAATTATACATTTTGAAAGAGCAAGACCTTAGCTACTTACTATCTCACAAGACAACGAATTGAAGAAACGTTTCTAACTTTAATCTTACCATGATTATGTATGATAATAACAAATATTGTTTATTTATTATTAATCTATCTGATGTTTAATCCAGAATAGAACAATAATTATATGACATTACATTTATTCATAGATGATACAGGCCTTATTTCCATAAGCATACTCGTAAATATTATACTTGTGCAAGAGCAAAGATTAAGCTAAGAAAATAATGTGAAACAGTTTTAACTGCTGAAAGGGACATACAAGCTCTAACCAATTGAATTTACTAATGAAAACTTTGTTTAGAAACCCATGGGTGTATATAGCGATTAAGGACTGTTTGATCTTTTATGATAGAACGGGTTGGGCAGTGTGACATTCCTCCTTAGTTTGTACTTTAAGCCCATATTCCACTCTACAGTGTTTTGCATACGGTAACTATTTTATCTACAGTCTTTAAAGTAAAGCCCCATACCCACTAGGTGATTTTACCGGCGACTGGGGACAGGCAACTGGCAGAATAAATAGTTAAATCGTTACCAATTCAGATCACCTGTTAGAATGTAACATTCAAGATTACATACTAACAGGTGATCTGAATTGGTAACGATTTTACTAGCTATTCTGCCAGTTGCCTGTCCCCAGTCGCCGGTAAAATCGCCTAGTGGGTATGGGGCTTAAAATAGGCAGCGCAAGCTGGAATATACAGATATCCTTGCTTGGTACTTGCATTGGTACTTGCCATGCCCCAATGCAAGTACCACTGCAAAATTAATGATTTTAGTTTTCTAACAAATGCTTGTGGTAAAGGGTACAACATGTTGGTATCTGAAGTGAAAATGGTTTGTGGTGGCAAAAACAAGCATCAGAAATTGTCTCCTATACTGCAGAGTTGAATATGGCCTTTGCTTTAGTGACCAAACCTAGTTGTTTACCCAAAGGTATGTGAGTAAATAATACTAGCATTGCTTGCTTGAGTTTGTTATGTAGTAAAAGGGAACCTTTACCGTGAATGAAGTTCTTGAGGATATCAAGAATGATAGGAGTATCAGGCAACTGGAAGAGGAATGGAGATATCTACATATATAACACGTTTCTCATCAATACAAATCAGTCTCTCACGTAGCATTTGCATCATTGTCACGGCATTTATTACCACATTAGAAAAAACTACAAATGAGTTCAGAGCAAAGGAAGCATTTCATGCCATTCTGTTTTTACAATAATAAATGTATAGAATATTTCATTTATGACCTTTAAATTTCCTGTTCATAAACTGTTCTTAAGGATTGACACCGGTGGTTGGGCAGTGATTTCTGGTACTCAGGACTATTACATTTTTCTTGCTCTATTTCTCTGTCTTCATTGGTGGAACATTATAGTTCAAATGCTACGTTTATGCTATATCTAATGAAACAAACTATATATAAAAGTGTTTTCATGTTCCTTATTTATTGTTACAAAAAGAGAAAAGCTTATTTTTTCACTTTTATTTTTTGAACAATGATTTCTCAGATACCATTAGATCTTTGAGATTTTGTATACTTATTCTAAACATTCTAATGGAGGGAAAGGTGTCTCAGAATTTCAATATCTGTCTTCAATCTTTTAAAAAAAAAAGAAATATAAAAATTGAAATATATTCACCTTAAAGTTACCCGTTTTTGGGCATAAAATAAAAACTAAGGCCTAAATAAAAATTCTGAGACACCCTTCCCTGCATTGTGAAGTTATTGACATGTATGAAAAGTACCAGCTATGTAACACTATTGGTTAGTTGGTAATCCTTGTTCAAAAATAAAAAGCTGAAAAATTGTTTTTTGAATAACAGTTTTCCTAATTCTTATCTGTTCTCCTGATAACTTATATCACTGAATAGGGGAAAAAAATAGACCTTTCGAATGATGTATATTGCAGGGGTATGGCTAACATAGGGACGAAAATACATACAGAAACGTGAATCATGGCCCAACCACCGGTGTCAATCCTTAACTGAGCGGGTGTTTCAAGCTGAACCATTTTTACAATCACGAGAGCTAAGACGAGATGTCTAAGATAGGACTGGTGCGCATTTCAAGGGGACGGTAACCCAGTGAAGCTGTCATGGTTTGATGCGTTTTAGATAATAACTGTTGGATGCAGTGGTCCATGCAAGGCTGTTATTAACTAATAACATTGCTGTAAACTATTATATATCAGAGTTTATTAACAACATTTCCCTAATGCATTTAGATTAAAGTAATTCTGTGCTGGAAGCAGTTTATTGATATCGCACGGTCAGTTTCAATCTTTGTGTTAGGTGGGACCTTTTGATGCCATTATTGTTGACACTGGGAGTGCTCCTCAGTGTATCAGTGTGAATTCCCTCTCTTCTTTAATGAATACCACTGGCACATACACTGACCTGACCACCTGATTTTATTCGACATTTAAACTTCCTATTTTGATGTTTTTAACCTAGATCTGACGCAATTATGTTGTGTATAAAAGTTCCTGGCCAACCGGGATTCCCCAGAATGTTTCTTCCTCCTCTTGATATAGTTCTTTTTATTCTATCGAAACAACTTCATATACATACTCTTTTAGTTGAGTTATATGATAATGTTCTATGATAATGGTGTTATTCATGTGGTAGAGAGCCTTAGGGTGCCTTTCACAGTAAGGGAATCGTAAATGCATTTCTCACATCTCACAAAATTTAAGATAACATATTCTTAATAATCAATAATCTTAACTCTGATAACATTTAGAAAACAATAGGAACGTAAGATCCTGAAACTCAACCATGAAAAAATTGAAATATCTTAAGTAAAAATATGATCTTAAAATAATGACCAGTGTGAAACCCCCCCAGAATACATAGCAACGGGAACATAAGATTGTGGGTCTGAAACATCCCCATGTAAAAGCTATTATAAATGGGCCACTGGGTGACTATATATATATATATATATATATATATATATATATATATATATAGGCCTTGTGTAGAGGTGGTCACATGATAAATCTTTGGTGATCACCACGTGGGTACAGTCACCAAGTGGCTACAATTTAAAACTAAAATTCATGAATTCTAAATGATTGTAATTGATGATTATGATTCTGTGAATTTGGATGAAGAAATTCTGGTCCAAATATCTTTCGTTGATCTTTATTCCACCAATTTCAAAACTGATAACCAATATGGCGTCCCTCCCATTTTATGAGACGTGACATCATCTTCACAATGTCTATATATATAGTTATATTTATATATATTCTACTCATGGAGTAGGCCTACCTGTCTGAAGGTTGCTCCATGCAGGGACGCGGCAAACAGGGTCGGTGAGTATATCACAGGGATCAGGGCATTGAATGACATATCTAAACAGACAAGGACACAAGGTTAGACAGATCCAAACCGACAATGACACAAGGTTAGACAGATCTAAACTGACAAAGACACAATCATCATAATCTAAAAGCTAAGAAACACATTTACTTATATAAGAAATCCTTAAAATCTAGGTAACTTTTGCTCCTAAGTCTTTTTTGTTTTTTTTAATTCAGGTTGTTTTAGCAGGTACAAATCAAAATACAGTCCATTCTGCCTTTGTATTGCATCTTAGGATATTTTCGCTGTGAAACACGTCAGACCTACACCCCCAGTGGGTAAGACGCTCCCTGACTGTGTGGGCCGACTCACCTTGACATATATCTGCTATGAAACACGTCACACCCACACCCCCCTGTGGGTAAGACGCTCCCTGACTGTGTAGACGTACTCACCTTGACAGAGATGTCCGCTGTGAAACACGTCACACCTACACCCCCCCAGTGGGTAAGACGCTCCCTGACTGTGTGGGCCTACTCACCTTGACAGAGATGTCCGCTGTGAAATGCGTCACATCTATACCCCCTGGTGGGTAAGACGCTCCCTGACTGTGTGGACCTACCCACCTTGACAGAGATGTCCGCTGTGAAACACGTCACACCTACACCCTCCAGTGAGTAAGACACTCCCTGACTGTGAGGGCCTACTCACCTAGACAGAGATGTCCGCTGTGAAACGCGTCACACCTACACCCCCCAGTGGGTAAGACGCTCCCTGACTGTGTGGGTCTACTCACCTTGACAGAGATGTCCGCTGTGAAATGCGTCACACCGACAGCTGAACCTCCCGGTTGGATCTCTATCACATGTTCCATGCACACAGGGCGAGCTGGCACACGGATCTGAGGGGGAGGGAGAGCAAACAGAATCTTTATATTCAATTTTTTCTTTTATTACAAGATACGTACGACATGAACACATCTACAAAGTGTACACAGATTTTGAACTGATTTTGAAAATTGGGAAATATAATTTGAATATGCGAAAAAATACATGAGAAGAAAATGTGTTGGCAAATTGTTGCACCATGGATCATGGCCTTTACCAGTCAAACTTCTACCATACAAGGAAAATCAGAAATGCATTTCTCACATCTCAAAATTTATGAGATATTTTCAATAATCAAGAATGTTAACCCTTAACCCTTTCAATACAATAGATAATAACAGAAACATAAGATCATAAGTCTGAAACTCAACAGCGAAAAAGCGAAAATATCTTTAGTTAAGATATTTTTGCAATAGGGCGAGCTGGCACACGGATCTGAGGTGGAGGGAGAGCAAACAGAATCTTTATATTCAATCTTGTCTATTATTACAAGATATGTACGACATAATAGTTGTCCATGAAAAACTTAAGTTTATGACCCGTGTGAAACACCTTGATACAAACGGTGTTATAATTAAGAATTAAGTAATAATTAAGATTGTCCTTTAGAAACAGTTGTAAATGCCTTCAGGCCTAAACCTGTTCTTTCAGGCTCCAGGGCCTGGTGTTGTACATAGTAGTTTTTGCAAAATAAATAAATAAAAGATAGAAGTAGCACTTATAGCATATCATTATTGTTTCTTTGGTCAGTTACACCATGATTTGAGGGTGAACAGAACATAAATGGATGACAAAAAGGAATATGGGAATGAAAAAAAAACTTATTTTTTTGGACAGCTTATATTTCATAAGATTTATCTTTACCGTCAATAACCTCAACTTTACATAATATCTAGCTAAGAACATAAGATCGTTGGTCTAAAACACCAGAATGAAAATGTCAAGATAATGTTGTAAGCAGGCTGAGACACTGACCTGTTTGACCGTAGACCCCAGGGCAGCCCTGCAGCAGCACAAGACCAGTGATGACTAGACCGATTAAAGCGGGAACCCGGACCTCCATTCTCCACCTAGAAATGGCCACATGCTGTAAGTTTTTTAATTCTCCTTTTGTTAATCCATTGTCCCTCTGTAGTACTGGTCCTCCAATGAGTTGTACATATGACAGTCACAATGAGGAATATATGTGGTGAAATGACATTATTGACATAGGTTTAAAGATAACTTAAAGGGAGCCAAAAGCAAGGCTGGGTCAAGATTTTGCAAATTCTATTAATTATTGAAATATATTCCATGACCATAACCTAGGACTATTGTGAAATATAGACTGTCAATAAAGACGTATGCTACATCAAAATACATAAAAACTTGTCCCTGGTCAATTTTGGTGACCCAACGTGAAGGCCGCAAGTGTTTCACAAAACTGCACAAAGGTAGAGAGTAAATCACTTTGCGCATGAAATTAGTTGTATAGAGATATAATGAAGAGAACGTCACCAGTTGTAAATAAGGGAATTAAAGAAAGTATTCCAAATTACAGGAATTGTTATATCATATAGTATAAAGGTACCATGAGCTGCTGGTAGGTGTAAATATACCTTTTCCAGGAAGTAAGCTTAGGTAGATAATCAACCCGTAAATTTGTCTAACATATTATGGTTTAATTTTCTACCCAATGCTACAAACCGCATCTTGATAATTCAAAATAGATGTCGTTCTTCCCTTGAACATGTTTAATTACAAGGAATTTAGGGAAATCTGTAAGGATATCTAGAAAATCTGGGGGGAATCCAGCAATTTGTGAATGCGACCTATGGGGTCTAAAGGGTTGATGTAATATTCTGCCCAATAGTCATTAGGAAGATTTTCTTTAATAGCATAGCCCCCCCCCCCTTCCCCCTATTTTTCTCTCAAAATCCTGGATCCGCCACTGATGCTATATATCCTTGTTGATCACATTTGTCTACTTACTAGTTGAAATGTTTTAAAAATAAACAATCATAATTTCGGCGACTTTTCTTCTTAGTAGGAAAATTCATGTAAGCCATATACTGCATGCCTTTGATAGACAAGCCGATATCCATTACGTACGAAACCCCATCCCCTGTGCCCCTGATAATATTCCTCCACCTCTGACTCTACCCCTGACTTGTGCCTTACCTTATATCACTTAATGTTCCTGTTGGTCAGCGGCCGTCCGTCTACGTACTCACCAGTGACGAGGCTACTATTAAATAAGGCACTTAGAGAATGCGTCTTTTCACGGCCAAGACAATCCCCGCAGCCATCTCAAACTGTTTGTTCTGCCCTGATTCAGATTATGTTCCCCGTACACTAAAACAGCCTCAGAAAAAAACTAAATCATGAATGTCATGGACGTTAAATGTGAGATGTCACAAGGGGAAACATCATAATGTTTTATTGGCAAAGAAATTACAGTTACCACTAAGACGATACATACACACTGAACCTCTAATTATAACATTCAATGTACACGCTGCAGGACAACATGTATGACCGAATTTAATCTTCTAATGGCTTGATAATTATACCAAGTTAATTATATCGAATGATCCGACACACAAGGAGGTTTGGACCAGGTATTTAATAGATTCAATACCACACAATGTTAATAAATGGATATCAACGACAATAACATTGAGTATTTAAACGATGTAAGGAACTGACTCTTTATGAACCCTTTAGACCCCAACGATTAAAAAGATGAATTACCTAAATTTGATTTAATTGAGAAAGTTTTACACACCCTTTGATATTAAAATTGTAGAAATCTGGTTTGAAGCATGGAGTAGGGAATGAAATTAGTTTTTAAACAATATGTTTGCCATTTATGTATGCTGAACACTGAGAGTGTTCTCTTTTGAAAAAGAAATGAAAGAATTATTGATAAAAGAATTTCCCTGGCTGGATTGGAGTATAAAGGGTTAAGTGGCGTCTCATTAAGTATTTACACATCTCGGAGGGGTTGGGGTCTGTGGCCTGTTGCATAATGGGTTTCATTACAACAAAAATAATAAAAACAGCACAACATTTCATTTCTACTTTGATCATAACAACACACATTTTTACAATAAAAAAAGTTATCTAGAATGATTGTAATGAGCATACCTTCCCGAAGATTCTAGGACAATCATCCCTGGGACAACTCCCCCTGGGACAACTACCCCTGTGACAACCACCCCTAGGACAACTACCCCCTAGGACAATTACCCCCTAGGACTATTACCCCTTAGGACGATTACCCTTATAGGACAACTGCCCCTGAGACAATTACCCCTCAAGACAATTGCCCCAATGGGAAGGACAACTACCCCTATAGGACAACTACTCCTCTAGATAGGACAATTACCCCTTTGGGTAGGACAATTACCCTTTAGGACAACTACCCCTACAGATAGGACAACTTCCCCAAATTGTAGGACAATTACCCCCATTGGTAGGACAACTACTTCCATTGGTAGGACCTGCCCTTGGTGTCAAGGGCTGGGCAAAGGAGGGGGAAGGTCATGGGGAGCTGCCCTGGGTGTCCAGAGAGTGAGGGTAATCATCTTATCACATGGTTAGTTGTCCTACCAATGGGTGCAGTTTATCTATCAATGTGGGCAATTGTCCTACTAAAGGGAGTAATTTTCCTATCAAGGGGGGTAGTTGTCCTACCAATAGGGGTAATTGTCCTTTCTTAGGGGTAGTTGTCCTACCAATGGGGGTAGTTGTCCTATCAATGGGGGAAGTTGTCCTATTATAGGAGTAGTTGTCCTACCATGGAGTAGTTGTCCTATCTGTAGGGGCAATTGTCTTAAAGGGGTAATTGTCCTACCAATAGGGGTAATTGTCTTGTTTAGAGGGATAGTTGTCCTATAGGGGTAGTTGTCCTATCCATAGGGGTAGTTGTGCAAAGGGGTAGTTGTGCTAAGGGGTAGCTGTCCTAGGGGGTAGTTGTCCTATGGAGTAATAGTCCTAAGGGGTAGTTGCCCTAGGGGGTAGTTGTCTTAGGGGTAGTTGTCCCAGGGGCAGTTGTCCTGTCACCCTTCTAATTCAAGTCATGTGTATTTAAGTCTTAAGAGGTGGGAGACCTGACATTTCTGAATATGTGGGTATGTCTTTTAAATGGAAGGCCTATAAAATAGTACCTATGTATAAATTGAAGAAACAACAGGTAAAAGGACGATGGGGGCCCATTCATGGATATTACACATGCCCCTTTTGCTGCCGGTATTAAAAATCTGCAGTGGGAATAAAGTCCAAATATAGAAATGTTATACATCATTAGAAGGGCCTTACGATTCATTATCAATTGATATATAGGATGCATTGATTCATACCATATTTCTCAGAGAAAATCAGCCAAATGCAAAATTTGCCAGCATCCATAATCGGACTGTGGAATCTGGCCTAAGTATCACTTTATTGACCGAAAGATCTGTGTGTCCTTGAACAGTAGGCCAAGAGGTACGAGCAGCAGACCGTGACCCAGGGCCAGTGAAGTGTACCCTGACATACACCATGGGGTTTACTATAACATACTCACACAGAATCAACATGTAATCACGTTTCTAATTTTCAAAGTTCCATAATTTCCATAATTATCATTTTAAAACATCTCATTTGTGACATATCTGGTTATCGTAAAGAACGAGGGACTGAGATATTGGTGTCCGTTCCCGATGCCCTAGGACTAACACACTGAATGGCCCAATCCCCATCCCACCATGACTTAGATATCAGTGTATGTTCCTGATGGCCTAATACTAACATACTGAGTGGCCCCATCCCCATCCCACCATGACTGAGATATCGGTGTACGTTCCTGATGCCCTGATACTAACATACTGAGTGGCCCCATCCCCATCCCCATCCCTCCATGACTGAGATATCAGTGTATGTTCCTGATGGCCTAATACTAACATACTGAGTGGCCTCATCCCCGTCCCACCATGACAGAGATATCGTTGTATGTTGCCGATGCCCTAATACTAACATACTGAGTGGCCCCATCCCCGTCCCACCATGACTGAGATATCAGTGTATGTTCCTGATGGCCTGATACTAACATACTGAGTGGCCTCATCCCCATCTCACCATGACTGAGATATCGGTGTATGTTCCTTTTTTTTTTTTTTATTTAGCTGGACAGTTTTCAGTTTACATAACTGGTTTCCGGCACCGCCCAGCAATGGTGCTTGTTACAAAGAAGTGGGCGGTAGAACGCATAATACTTGTATATATATAGATACAGTTCTGTAGTCATACATCAGTACATATGATGAGAATAATGAAATGAAGTGAATGACATCAGGTCAATTTATACAGGTTGATTTGACAGCATATATTCCCAGATTTTAGGGTTGCATTGGGGAAAACAAGCAAATAAGTTTTAATCAGTCTTGTTTGTGTACAAGGCAGGGTTACCTAACCATAATCGGTCCGCAGGGTTCCATCAATTAACTTCTCGGTTATTTTCTGTTTAAAGATGTTTTTGGAATCTATTTGTCGGATATGTAGTGGGAGGCTATTCCACATCTGACCACCGAGGAAAAAAGGTGAGTGTTGGATGGTTCGTGTCTTGGGTACAGGTAATGAGATCCTGAGACCATCATTATGTCTGGTTACCCTGCCATGGTCTATTATGTTCTGATGCCCTAATACTAACATACTGAGTGGCCCCATCCCTGTCCCACCATGACTGAGATATCGGTGTATGTTCCTGATGCCCTGATACTAACATACTAAATGGCCTCATACCCATCCCACCATGACGGTTCCAGTAGAAGATTACTGACATCCTCAGTTGATAAAATCATACCTACATATATGTATATATATAGAGAGAGCTGTTAGTAGGACATGACCCCAAGGGTCACACTGCCTAAGTCTTTTTCTATTATGCATCTTAGATCACGACAAGCATGGTAGTTAAAATGCTCTACAGCCTATAAGCTCCATGATGGTTCCACTTTGGCGCTTAAAAATAACAGATACCTCCAATATATCCTTGTCTATTATGGGCCTTCCGTTAAGAATGCATGTCATACGTACAGGAAAGACGGAATCGGAAAAGGCACATTGCGCCGATAGTAAACGGGAAGGCCTTAGCGCAAATGCAATTTGCACTTGATTCGCCTAACGTTTGTGACGTTTTGCTGACTTTTTTATATTATTCCTATCTAGAGGTGTTTTTAAATACTTTGCATGGTGGATTTATCTTATGTAAGGTATAGACACTTGGTGTAACATATCACATAATGTCAAAACATGATTTGAATATTTTTATTGAGTATAAAACGGTAAGTGTTGTGTTCAGCCTTAACACCTTTTTTGTCTACTGGACTGGTTAGCTAGGTGGGCAAGGGGTCAGACCCCAAGGCAGAGTCAGATCTTTCCACTGCCAGATAGGTAAATTATTACAACAAACGATCTCTGTTAATAATTAACCTCTTTTATGGAGGTCTGAGTCTTCCTCGCAAAGAAACTATCATTTCATTTGAGACTATTCTTCTGCTACATTGATTTTTTTGAGAGAAATTGGGAAGATATTTTTTATTTTCACCGTAATAAAACTTGATCTCAGACAATTTGCTGTATTTGTCTTACCCTTATAGAGTCACCGCTTATCCATAATAATCTCGAACCATTACATGTACATATCAAGGTGGGTCATTCCTATATAGACCCAACAAATACTTTAGCCATAAGGGATTGGAGTAAGAGGATCTAATATCAAGTTTGTTTATGGTGTGCTTACATGCACCTGATAGAAAGCCCCTGACAATCTAACCCAAGAAAGCGTGTTGTGTCTGTTTCGTACTGTTACCATATTGCCTGCATTTTGAGGCAGTTAATTGGGTATTATAAAGAAGTTGCGGGAAGTCGGGCTGCGTGACAAGTCGTTTATATATCAACAATCAGTACCAAGGTGAAGGTCGCTAGACCGTAATGTCGTAAAATATGCTACAGGTATGACACTGATACACACAATATGAAATCAGGTGTTTTACCTCAAAAACAATTACATGGAATTTAGAAAATAACGTATATATGTAGTTGCTATGGCAACAGAAATAGAAGAGAAACTGTAATTATGGTCAAACCTGTATAAGATATATACTACAAGAAAAGCATAGCAAAATGTCGTGAAAAAAATGGCACCTTCTCTGTCTCCAGGCCTTTTATATTCAGGTGCATTGTGAAGTTAAAGCAAATTCTAATACAGGAGTGATGTAATTGTTTGAAATTGTCAATTTGGAGTATTTTGCACATATTTAGCAATGAATATTGTCCCTGATATGTGTGATTTCTTTTTGTTGTTATCATATCGCAGTCCTGAAGTTTGATACCACCTTAAGTCAACAGGTGGCAGTACCTCCCTACTTCTACTGTTCCCCTTTTGTATCCTATGCTTTGTTGGTTGGTTGGTTTTTGGTTGCTTTACGCCCTAATCAACTGCCAGGGTCATATCAAGGGCGGTGATGGTGATTGAATCACATTTACCGAAGTAGGTGTTCTTTAATGTGCCTGGTCCCATAGACAGGGCCAGACACACAACAGCCGGTGGCACAAGGCCTTTGATATCCCAGTTGTTGTCACTGGGAGAAACACAGAGGGGTGTAGCAGCCCTGCCTGGCCCAGCCGAGAATCGTACCCGGCTCCCCCGCATGCCAAGCGAACGCTCTAACCACTTCACCACCCTGTGCCCCTCCTATGCTTTGTAGTATTTGCAATTAAATACTGTTAACGTACCATTAACGTGTTATTGGGTTCCTAAATGTTTGAGTTATGGTCCAGGTATGTATAATTCCATCTCTGCCATCAGGCCTATTAACCATACTGACAGTGAAAAGAAACTGATAACATTCCTCAGAAAATGTGGTTGGGAAATGTTTGTACCAACATGTATTTTCATTTCTTATGCATCTCCTTTTCATATTAATAGACGTTGTGCAGATGACGTCACATCTCAAAATTGGGCTGGGCCATATTGGTGATCAATCTATATACTTCATAATTTACAAGTGCAAAAAATAGAAACACAAATATTCATGGAGCAATTACTTCAAATAACATTTCTGGATCATAAGCCACAATCACCATTGTATGTAATGGATAGATGTTGATTTCACGTGATAACATGTTGTAAATTATCCAGACCCACAACCCCTTTTCCTCAGTGTCCTAATCTGGTTCTAAGCGAATAGATTAAAGTCTGACTCCATTATAATAATCTGACTCCATTAGATTATTCTGACTCCAAAGAAACATAACATAATATAATCTTGCATACTCCCAGTCAAGGTAGTTTCCATGAGTTAATCAACTCTAAACAAACAATTATGACTCCAATTCATAAACCTACCTCAAATATAATGGATCCAGAAGGTTGGGGATAATTTGGAATAATTGTCCCTGGGGTAAGGTAGGGTAAGGGGATGAGTAAGGAATAGGTAAGGGGGAGGGGGACCCTGCCCCTCCTGGCTGGGATCACCAGGAGGTCAGAAGAACGGTCTCACAACAAGTAAGTACTGGGTACAAATGACCAACGATTTGGAGATGGCTCTCCTCTTTTATTCACAAAATTATCAGTTTCATAATGGTCCGTTGACATTATCAAGGAAAGCAGAAGTCCCACTAGGGGGCGGGCCGTGCATGCAACAGTTCATGGGGGCACACCGTAAACTCTCCAAAGGTTATCCAAGGCCAGCTGTACACTATTGTCCCGTACTGATTTTGGCTGCCAGTAACAATGTTTTGAGAATGGTTACGATAAAGTTCTTTAAGCTGGCATGTGTCGAGCACACCCGATGCGTGATTGATCCACTATCTCTGCCCCAATGATGATATGAGTGTAATCACACAATGGACAGTTGACTGTTCACGTGAAGTATCTTTTAGGACCAATATGACTATAAAAATTATAATTAATATGATTGGTATCATAATCATCAATTATACAACATGGAAACAATCATGTAAAAAAAATTATCAATATTCTTTTATACATGTGACACACTTGATCACAGAATGTGGCCAAGCCAACTAGTATTATTTTTACAATGTGGTATCAATAAACACATGGTGATCACCAAAAAGTGGTCACGTGACCACATCTGCACAAGGTCTATACAAAGGGGACAAACACAAAAAGGAAACAACATAATCATGAAATAAAAGTTTTTTATTGACAAGTTAAGTACTCTGTTTTCAGCCTTAAAGCAATGGAATTGTCGCCGTAAGGTTAACGTCTGCCTATGTGAGCTTAGCGACAGACGTGTTGGTGAGGTGTTTTAACATTTTTGAACATAATCCAGCAATTTAAGGGGTCATGTCACAAATTTGAGTGGTGACATTGCCGGCGATGAGAATGCGGCCTTAGGAAATGACCCTATTTGGATGTCATGCCAAGTTGAAGGCTTAAATCATATTCTCTGAACCAAATTCAGGTTAGTATGGACAGGCACTGATAATTGAAGGACATATTTATCTAGTTCTTAAAGGAGGGGTCTGTTCATGAGTTTACAGAGATACTTCCACCAGCGTAAGCCTAGTGACACCATATCTGCCGATATCGATGTATTTTTAAATGTTAGAACATAATCTGATGACGTTATTGGTCACATCGCAGATTTGGGACGCTCATCGGAGTTACAACATAGCAGTAGCCGCTATCCATGACAACGAGATCACCCCTTTAATGCTAAATATAGCAATTCTAAACTCAGTCTTCGAGAACATTCTATAGTATAGTAAATCTGGTGTGGGTATGGATACTGTCTCATGGGTATTTTTTTTCTTTTTGCATAATGGTCGTCCATATAAGGGTATAGGAACAAAACACATCAGGGTATAGGAACGATATGCATCAGTAATCAAGCGGCAACTGTGAATGTGACATATATAAAGGTATGTACATTTTCAGATACATAGGCCTCGCTGATTTTTTAATTGATGACTACATATGGTGGCTGAAGTAATTTTTTATAGACAATAAACTTGAACATTTTCTAGACATTGTATGATATTATCTTCCATGTTTTTGCAAGGTTTTCAGGAAATATCAAATCAATCCTAAAATTGTATGAATTAAAATTGGTCAACTCTGTTGCCGTTAAAACCAGGTCCCAACTGGCTGTGAAAACTTGAATGAATCAAGGGCCACACAATAAAAGCAGCAAGTTACAACCCTTGTCAGCTAATGTGGCCTCTAGGGCTCTAAACAATACTTATTGGAAAAAGTGAAGACAGGTGAACTCTGTGACCTGGGAGAAGAGTGGCCTTTAACGGCCACAATACACAATTTTTTGCAGAAATGCTTGCTAAGTCTGATCAGTAGGTCCACCCCACCAGGCCCACTCAGTAGTCAGTGGTAGGGCCTCTATCTTAACTCAAGTTTTAACACTGTGGGGTTTAGAGACACTGATTAGAACTGACATCACTTAATATAATTTTGAGAGATAATCACAACAGTTTTTTTAATCTATTTTATTTCAAAGGTTTTTACCCTGGGTTTGCTTCAGTCTATTTTATTAAGACCAGTTTTTAAGATTGAGCCAGCATCCAAGTAGATTATTAATATTGTATTAGAACATTAAAGCAGGTGATAAACAATATCACGTTTTAATGAATTGTGAGTTGCAAATCTTCATAATATGGTGATGAGTAATGGGTAGTTCAACATCTTTACTTTCAAATAACCAGCAGTGATAATAATACTCACTGTACACCCAAAACAGCTCCATGACCAGCAAACAATTTCACGTTGTTACAACGTTGCCACAATGTTACACTTTGGTTGTAACAACATTACAAATTCACATTGTTACAATGTAAAAATGTGGACACCCAGAAAGGTCGCAGCAACTGTGTTCCCAACGTCGTATTGTTACCATTCCACAGCCTTTATGCAAGTTACTTCTTTTGTTATATACATCAAAAGAATTTTCAAAGTTCACAAATATTATTTACATTGTGTAATACTTTTTACTGACATCTTTTTCTTCCTTGACGATGGCCACATTTGTGGTGTACCTAAATCAATTAAGAAATTATCAGAAGTACATCATAAAGATAACGAAATTTTTTTATAAGGAAAATATAAATCTTTATCAATAATCCTATGAATTGATTTAAGATCGTATTATACATCAGAAACCAAAATAACAATCATAAATGTTGGATATTGTCAGGTTATTCACCTTTTGCATTTACAAACTAAACTCTGAAAAACCTGTACCATAAGATACAAAAAGTTGTGTTACTAGTTTTTATAACCGTACCCCTCCATGAATCATAATATATCATAGCACCACGTATTCATGAATAAAAACAAAGGATAAAAAAGTTTTTTTTAAATTTAGAAATTTTTAGACATTGATGCCACCTTTGTGGTGATTTTGTGTTATACTATAACGTAATGTTGTTATATGTTATAAGAAAACATGAAATATGTTGTGGCAAATGTTGCTACCAAGTTTTTCCCTTAAAGTTGTGGAAAAGGTATGGTGCAAAACATGCCTGAACGTAGTTATTTCTGAGTCTCCACTTAGTTGTGGAGTTACTTTAAATTTGTGAAAATATGTCATTTACATTATTTTGTTTATGAAGTTACTGTCACAATCAGTTTTAGGATTCCAAAAAATATCCCAGTTTATGTTTCTAGGTTCAGTCTTTGTTGTATTGTGTAATGCTTTACATAATCTACACTCTCTGTCAACAAGGAAAATATCATATTCTCTTCTCCATGAATGGTACATCATATACTCAGTATCATTGTTGGCAAGATAGCTGAGATATTTGGCTAAGTGGGCAGGGGATTCAAAGTTTCTCACATCAATATAAGAGTGAGGGGGAAGCCTGTCTCTGTAGTCAGTACCAGTAAGACCTCCGTAAACTACTGGCACCAGGCCTAGTATCAAAGGTCGGTAAACCTTTTCGGTTAAATATGCCAGACATGCTGAGTTTTCAAATGATAAATAAAATTTATATCTTCCAGTTTGAGCCAGAGCTTTGTGACAATTGATGTTATTGGTCCTAGATTGTAACTTTTTTTCACCCAAACATTGCTTCCCACATCGACCGTAAATATCTACGGGCATAAATCTCCTCAAATTGTCTACATACAGCTCTCTTTTACCACTACTCTTACAACGACTCACAACCCACGCTATTATTGCTGAATTAGGGTTTGGTTTATGTTTCATCTGGGGAAGTACAGATTTAGTAGTATCTTCAGCAGCCTTCTCCTTCTTTTTTATCAACCATTTGGGAGTCCATACATCTGAGTGAGGGTTGTAAGTTGCACTCCAGTTATAGAAATGATTCCCTTTGATGGAAGATCCCCCATTGACAGGAGATTCATTCAGTAACATGATGTAAATCTGGCTGGGGTCTCGGCGTGGTGGTCGCGATTGGTGAGATTGCCCATGAAACACGAGGGCGTCGTATCGCAGCGGAAACCTCCTGTCTGTGTGCCAGGTACATCTGTCAGAACAGTTCATAGTGATTTCCTGCCTGCCTCCCATGATATGTTTCCATTTGGCATCTCCAAAATATGAAGTCCATAACAGAATTTTCTTTACTGAATTGTCTGCCGTCTTTCTATGATCTAGATGGCGAGAATTTGTATCTATATCTGTGCCCTTTTTCAAAATCATCCGAAAACATCCATATATAATGGCAACAGTGACAACAATTAACATGCCAAAATACTTTTCCTTGGACATCCTGATCAATGTCAGGTCTAGAGATGAATTCCTGGTTTCAAGAAATATTCTGTTGAAATGAAATGATTATATGAATAAATATCAAAATGATAAAGATATCAATAAGATGAGAAGCATGTGTATATAGACATATCTACATACATAAATATACATATACATATATATATGCACAACTTGATGCATTGTATAGTTAAATGTATTTAGCTTCTAGAAGAATGCTTCTATCCACATTCAGAACAGGTTTGAGCTTTTGATAAACTGTTCAAAAGCTTCGAACTATTATTACACCTTTTTGCAAATAGGACACAAAAATTTAGGAAATAGCCCCACTTAAATCCCCTGGTGTGTAACCTTTATGTAGGAGTGGATCCATACCTTACCGTGAGAGTCAACACACGGAAGCCTTTACTGGAGGCCTCTGTCCCCACAGCCGCCAATATCGGGCCTCCCTCACAACTTCCACCTACTCAACGCAGTCACTCAGCTGATCCTCTGTTTGCATTTACTCATCTAACAAACAAGGGGGGCAAAAATTGTGATCGTCCTCTGCTCTAATCCTATTATATATAGACTGATTTATCACCTTCACAGCCAGCGAGCAGTGCATATAGAGGCCAGTGAAAAAAAGCAGAGTACATACGCTCCTCATTCTCACTATTTTAAACATATTTGGAGCTTTGCTTGGGTGATAAGATATAGAAGAACCTAAGCGGTCATCCTCCGGTACCTGTAAGACTCATAGGGATCATACATACATCGTGCTTCGACCTCAGTACGTCCGTTCCCCTATGGGTCGTACAGGGACCCTCTGACACCTTCTTAAATTAGTATGTAGCGCTGCGCAGGACCTCCTGAATCGACAAAGCAAGGTTGAACTTCAACTGGTTTCTTCATAATAAATAACCGGTGGATGAAATACTGAAAACAGCTTTTTCACTGGATTTAATTAACCAGAAGGTTGAGCTTTATTCTTAATCTATTAAATTGCCAACAATTTGAAGATTGAGATTTCTATCAAAACATTTTGTGGCCTTCCAACAAAAATAACACACAAAATGTATATGATATACAGTGGGACAGATAAGAAAATAAATGCAAAAACAAATGAATTGATAAACCTATGCCGACTTCCCCTCTGCACCATTATAGGAGTATATATGCATGTGTACATCCCTCATACGTTTGCCCGCGCATCGTACAAACATGCCAAGTTTTACAGCTGACAAATACCGTGGACGTGTCAACAGATTCTTATTGACTTGACTTCACCTATTTCACATCACACACATGGGGCTGTTTGTGTTTTTTTGGTGTTTCCATAGATACTGCGACTATACACCACATCCTGACAACATCAGTCATCAGGCATTTTACACCAACGTATACCCTCCAAAAAGGCACATTCAATTTCCATATACATCTTGATATGTGGTTATCATGATATCTATAAAGGACCATCCTTCCCTATATTTGACTATATTTTAGATATAGAATAAGCTGCCATGGGAACCAGATGACCAGGACAACTGAAATATCACCGCATTCTTGTAGGACTCTCATAACCCTCACATTTAAGCCCCCACATAATGCTGAATGTTTAACTTTGCCAATTCTATGATGGATTTTTGTGCTTTTCCCTGAAAAACCTGTGAAATTTGTGTTTTTTTGGTGTTTCCATGGATGCTGCGACTATGCACCATATCCCGTCATCAGGCATTTTACACCAATGCTTACCCTCCAAAAAGGCATATTCAAATTTCATATACATCTCAAAATGTGGTTACCATGGAAACTGAAAATTAGTATTTCTTAATTTCTGGTCCAGATTTTGGTTGCTATGGTTACCAAGTCACTATGACAAACATGAATTGGCTAAATACCTATAGACCTCTCATAACCCTTTAATTCAAGTCCTTCCAGAACCCCATATGCTGATCTGTGTTAATTTTAGATGATTTTTGTCACTTTTTATGCTGACCCAAAAAATGAGGTGGTTGCTAGGCGTTCCCATGGATACCACAACTATGCACTGACATAATCAAACATAAGGCATGGGGCAGTGTGATGTCCCCTTTAAGAATCAACACTCAAATTCCATTAACATACTGGGCATGACCAAATTGGTATATCTTTTATTCTGCCTCACTACTAATAATCTCTCTTCTCTCTTTAACAACACCAAATGCATTAACACATTACATATCAAATGAAATATAATGTTCTACTTATTTGAGGGGATTCAAGCTTATTTGGGATCCTGAGAGTTCCTGGGGGTTGGGGGAGTCTACTGGAAGGGATCAGCTCTTACTCTGTAAGGAGAAGTTTCAGGGGCTGAAACTATTCTTCTTTTTTTTTTTTTTTGGTTAATTTTTATTTAGGGTTTAGGGATCGCCATCGACGATTTTAATTCCCCTCCCTCAAAAGGAATAATACATAGTTTTCCGAGTCACATATCCATATAAGTCAATCAATATCTTATGATCAAATTACATACAGTACAATAGGGGTGAAAACTCATTATGAATACCATTATGATAGCATGGATGAATATAATGAATATAATGATATAGTTGTTCCATACATGATTTTTGATAATATAAAGAGCAAGGTTAAGTATATGGATTGTCAAAATACAGTTCTAATGAGCTTTTAAGAGATTGTTTTGTAGCACTATTTCTGATCACAGATGGTAAATTATTCCATTGATCTATTGCCCTATATAAGATACTACGATAATATCTTTTATTCTCTACTTTCGGCAACCTTAATAAAAGACCATCATGGTGTCTAGTCATAATTTGTCTATTATCTATTTGTACCAGTGTATAGGCATATAAACATATGTGTAATTTCCTTCTGTAAGCTAAAGTAAAAACTTCAGCAGTTCGATGCAGCAGTTCACTCCTCAAACGATTTTTATATGCAACACTATATTGATTATACACAATTCTCAGAGCATCATTCTGTAATTTTTGCAATTGGGCATTCGTATATTGAACATTCTGCTCATATATAAAATCACCATAGTCAAACAGTGGCAATATCATAGCCTTATATATAGTCAGGGCGGCATGTTCAGTTATAAAATATCGAATTTTTCTAAGAAATTTTAATTTTAATTGTATCTGAGAAGTGATTTTTACTCTATGCATACCAAAATCTAAATTAGTATCTAAAACCACACCAAGATAGTTAAAATGGTATACTCTATCAATCACCACATCATCAAGATAAACTGAAAAGTCAATGTTCTGCCCTGTCCCCCTCCGCAATGGATCAATATACATACATTTAGTCTTAGATTTATTGAGATTTAGCAAGTTATTATTGAACCATTTCCCTATAGCATTAAGTTTTTGACTTAGTAGTTCAGTACTCGTGTCGTACACGACAGCATCATCTGCATATAAAATGATATTTTCTGGGTACAATGATCCAAGTTCATTTATAAATATTAAGAAGAGGACAGGGCCTAACACAGATCCCTGTGGTACTCTGTATGATATTGACTTTGACTCAGATGTAAACCCATTTATAAATACATGTTGTTTCCTATTTTCAAGGTAAGAAGAGAACCATTTCAAAGTTATTCCTGTTATACCAATGTATTCCATTTTTGTGAGTAACAAGTCATGGTTTATTGAATCAAACGCTTTGCTGAGATCGAGAAAAGATACAGTTGTAGGCAGGGAGTTATTGACATTATCATAAATTTTATTTGTTATAGAACTTATTGCAGTTATTGTCGAAAATTTCTTCCTAAAACCATGTTGCTGTTTAGTTAGAATGTTATTACCTTGCAAATAGTTATTTAAACGTGAACAGACAATTTTTTCAAGTATTTTCCCAGGTAATGGTAACAAAGAAATGGGCCGTAGTTCCTTAACATTTTTCACAACTGGAGCTTTAGGTAGTGGAATCACCATCGCATGTTTCCAAGCATCTGGCACTTTGTTAAGGGTAATTGAACAACTAATATTATACATTTTTAGAGTCCTATTTAATTCACATGTAAAGGCATCAATTATGACAGCAGATCTAATATTGGTAACAGCAGACGATTTAGAGATATTAATTTTCCTGATAACACTTAACAATTCATCTAAAGTAAGTTCATCTTGTAAAAAGTCACCATTCTAGTCTAACTTCACAGCGGACGACTTAAAATTCCCAATACAATTTTCAATGCCACCAATTTTATGTAGTAATGGATTTGCCATGTTAGGACCTACATTCACATAATAATCATTTATGTGAGCTGATAAGGAAGGACCACTTACCATTTTCTTGAAAGTTATTCTCTAAGGATATAACAGTATTTTGTACATCAGAATTTGGAAATATATTGTTAATTTCTTGCCAATTTTTTTTGGGGTTGTTGTTATTATCAGTTAAATTTTGTTGTATTATGGCTGCTTTAGAATTTTTAATGGCAGATTTTACACGGTTTTTCAGAATATTTGCCATATTCCAGTCATCTTGCCTTTGCATACGTCTTGCTCTACCAAAAAAGTAATCTCTATCACGCATCAAACCAATAATGTCATCAGTTAACCACAATGGTTTACTTACAGGTACCCTCATCTCTCTAATTGGGCAAATTTTATCCAAAGATGAGGTAATGTTTTTACAAAAAATTTGCCATAATACATTTGGATCATTTAAATTGTGGTTGTCAAACTCAGTCCAATCACAATCAGCTAAATAATTTCTAAAGATAGCTTTATCATACCGATTGTAACTTCTGCCAGTTACAGTCTTCTTAGGAATAATAGTTTTTTGTTTTTTCCGTATCATAAAAATAGGCATATGATCACTAATAAAAGAATCAAAGACACCACTATCAAGTACATATGGACAGTCAGTATATATTACATCAATCAGTGACGATGTATTTATTGTGATACATGTAGGATCTGCAATGATTTGATTTAGTCCAAGGCGTTGTGAGAAGTAATGAATTTTTACTCGATCACATAGGCTTTTATTCAAATGATCTATATTCATGTCCCCAACTAAGATTGTTTCCACTCTATTATTCTCCTCTTCTTTAAGTATATTATATATATATTCGGAGAATATCTGCATTGAACCAGAAGGAGGCCTATAGCACAGTATTAGTCTCAATGGCTTAATATTTGGGATCTTAATCATAAGACTTAATATCTCATAATCTTTCGTCCCAATGTTTAAGTCCGGTAACCATAATTTATATGCATAAGTATCACGTAAGTAAACACACAGTCCTCCTCCTTTTTTATCTATAAAATTAGCATGGTCAAGACGTACAAGGTTATAACCATCAATTGAAATAGCAGTACTTGGTATGTCAGGTGTCAGCCAGGTTTCGCAGAAAGCAAGTATATCAAAAGTATCAAAAAGATATTTGATATGATCTACTTTATTATATAAACTCCTGACATTCAAGTGTAATAACTTCAATCCATGTGCTCTTTTTATCTTATCTAAGGTATCCATAGGAAATCAGTAGATAAACCAGTTAATGAAAGTACCACATAGTATGTGAAATAATGGTGATGAAGATGAGATGAGTGAAATTGATATTGATATACTCGGAATAGAATCATAACCGTCCGATATATGTATAGACCCAAGTCTTTCCTTAGGGGTCCGTCATAGTTTATAAATCCTCACTTTAAATGTTGGTAAGTTTGTCAATTGTTTCCCAGATTTGGCCAGCGATATAGTCAATAGTGTCTTGCATTGTTGCAAAATGACAACCGTCATTGTCCAGGTTCTTATATCGATGTTGCCATCTACCCCGACCCAGACAATGGTGAACTATTGAGGCTGTCTGGGGGGTAGCATATCTATTGTCATCGTTCAGTTTAGTAAGAGCAGCATTCAACGTCGTGACACTAAAGTTCATTTTCAGTTGGTCAGACTTTTGTACATCTGATTTATTATACTTGGAGATGTCCATACCAACGATTGCTAAGAAAACCATTCTGGCTTTTGGTGCAGTCTCAAAAACTGACTGAATTCCGGTTGTAACTATACCCATTATGTTTTTCACAATGTCATTGTAAGTGGTTGACGGTATATCAACCTTTCTCAGACCGGATCTTTTCACACCAATGTCACAAATGCCTCCATATATCAACACTAGGTCAGCATGTCGATCAAATATATACACATTCTCCACTCTTTTCATTATGGTGTGCATACCTGCACCGGGAAGTGCATGAATAATGATTTCAGCATTTGTCATTTTCTGTAGAGCAGTTTCTATACATTTGCCTCTAGAGTCGGAAATCACGTAAACCTTGACCATGGTGTCCAACACTTAACTAGTTACAGAAAATAGTCTCCCCGTCGCGATGCAATGGTGGAGAGTTCTGTACTTAACTATGGCACCGTTCAACTAGTAAATTCGTGTTAGTTTATGTAAATACACAATACCTTACGTATGGGTCAACACATACGAGTAATGACAATTTTTCCTGTCCGTAACAGGTTTTGGGTTCGTGTAAATACACAATAACTGGTGCTGAGAGGGAGAGAGTTACGCAGGCAGGTGTGTGTGTATAGATCACCGGTGGGTCTGAGAATGGTTCCAGTGCGCAGTAGGTGAAGTTGTGTGCACACGTGTATTTATGCGGTGCCAGCTGTGCCCAAGGCAATTTTGTACTCTTCAGGGAATAGTCCCTTTAACTCTGTACGGATCTCCATCAGGATTTTACCCATTACATTTTGTCCTTTGTATGTCTTGGTTTGTAGCAATTTGGAATTAATTGTACATGCAGATCCCCATCTTGGGTCCAGTGTTGCCTCTATAAGCAGGTTGTCTCCCGTTTTGAAGAGGATTTGTCGCAGTGAAGGGTTTTGGAGATATTTTTCTCTCATTACTTCTCTCACTACTAGTTCATCCCGATCGTTCCAAGCCTTACAGAAGATAGATTTCCCTATCTTTTTTGCTGTATAGGGGCAGGAAGTATCAAAGATTTGTTCCATATAGCGTGTATGGTTTGCGAATTTTGCTTTGCCATAATTTATGGCTTGCTCTGCTGACTTGTACACCTTGTTCTCAATCATTATGGGTGCCGGGTACATATTTGAGAGTGGTGCAAGGTGACTGGCAAAAGCAATGGCATTTGGAAGTTTCCTGGTTTTGGATGCAGCAAGCTTTACATCTTCTGGCACATATTCAACTAGGTCCGTAGGCCCATAGTATATGTCATCCAGAATGATACCCATCCCTTTCTGACGTGATTTGATTCCTGATTTTGCAGCTAAATCAGTCACAACACGTGCGTCATTGCGTTTCTTTTTTACTAGGGGATTCATGTCAGGATTTATCCAAACCTTTTGGAAGTCATCCATTTTTCCCAAGTCTTTTTTGTTAGCCAGCAGAAAGTCCCTCAAGTCAAGTGAATGCAATACTACCATGATTGTTCTCATCCCTTTCTTGGGTCCAGAGCGGAAGGCTACATCAATGTTGTTTTTGGTCATGTTTGGGGCGATTTTTGAGAGGATATCATGAACTATATCTTTTGTAATTTCGCCTTGTGATTCTGGAACACCATCGATACATATATTGTGCCTTCTGGTTGAGTTATCCAGCTAAGCCATATCTAATTCCATGGCTTGCATACGGCGTTCCATATCGCGTACATGCGACTCAAGGCGATCAACAGAGTGTTGAAGCGTGACATTCTCCCTTTTCAAGTCCGCACAAGCATTTTTGTTGTCATCTATGTCTTGTTGGGAGAAAGTTAAAGAGTTCTTGGTACTTGTACATGTTTCATTCAGTTGCTTTATATCATCTGATTGTGTATCTAATTTGGCCTGAATGGATGCTAGTGCTTTAAGGATAGGATTTTGTGTTTCGGGATCACTATCATGATCTGATTTGTCAACAATGGCGGCTTTGTCCGGTTTTTGTTTACGTTTTGTTACGTGAGTTGTCAGTGAGCCAAATAAAGAATGTGTATCATCGTTTGGTAAGTTTTTAGTAACAGGATCAAGACATGACTTATCTGTAATTTCAGCCGATGTAGTTGATGTTTGGTTGGTCAGCAGAAGATTTGATGGGCTTGTTGGTTGCGTGACCACTGTACTAGTCGCCATATTGTCCGATTTCTGATGGTATCATATAGTCCAATTTACCAATACTGGGCCGTATAATCCATGGATCTCAGCAAAATCCTGGTTAGATTGATCGCTGATAGTTTGTAATCCAATATTTATACAGTATAGGCCTGTTGGTAGTCTGTAACATATCAATGCATTACGATTTTACGGACCCCCTCAGTCGGACGTGTCTAGCATGTATCGGCCATCCTCCTGAAAAATTCTATTAGTGTGTTGTCATTCATGTTTGCTGTAACATAATTGTGGTTATCTTAGTTTACTTTTGTGTACTTGAGTATCTACATTATTTGAGAATCTACATAATTTAAGTATTTAGAGCAACTTCTTATAATAATTACATACTAACTACAATATGGTTATTTGTTATTCTATTCAATGATGTCTTGCATTATGATAATGCTATGAGAAACAAATATTGTAACTGTAAATAAAGGGAGCCTTGCCATTCATCCCCTAATTACTGGTGTCTCTCCTTAATAGAAAGAGAACAATTTGTTTTCAAACATGTGTATTTACCGAATATACCCTTTAAAATGGCTTGGAAAATTGTGGAGGATGTGGCAAAAGTGTGTTCAGTTCAGCAGCCGCTTAGTGAAGTGACAGTTGTGATATCGATGTCACAGCCTTCTATGGTGAGATCATGTATGCCCAAGGTTACAGGTGATGACATAACATGTTTACATGGTAACATGTCACATCTCCAGGGTGACCGGTGACATCATCAAGTAGATGATGCAGGGGGGGTCAAGTTACTGGGCAATGCTCCCTAGAGGGGTCATGCCAATGCAGTTTCATACATGGTAATTTTCAAGCTGATTTAATGGTGCAGGAGAGTATTTTAATGTAATGTTTACATAAAAAGGGACTCAACTGGGGCGGCTCCTATACAATTGTTGTATAGAAAAAAAAGAATATCCTTTAAAATGGTGTATAGTTGGTTGGGATAAGAGCACAGAGGAATCTATGGATGGTTTTCTGAATCCCCCCCCCAATTTGTTTCTATCCTGAAATTGAGCTTATCACCTATATATTTTCATGACCTAGCCTCAAGGGTAGGTTGCCAACCTTAAGGTTAGCAAATAGGACTGCAGCCAAGGAGGCTTTTTGGGAGTTGACCCCAACCTGAGTTATAACAAGTTAAATCCATTTATTTTCCATTTGTGACCAATGTCCCACAGCTGGCCTGATAGTTTGTACTGAAAAAAGTGTGTCCAGGCATATAGTAAATCACTGGTTTCCATGGCAACCACCCAAATATCAGGTACTTCTGAAATTAACACTACTTTTGACATATCTTCCTTAAAGCAACCCAAAGCCAATCTAACAACATAAATTGTCAAAAATCATGAAAATGTATAAACATTTCCTACATACTCCTTGATAATTCTAAAGTGCCCTGCATACTCATTTATGTGCCATAAATGACATTGTGATATATCAAAATGCTTTCAAACTTTTGAGTTTGTTTTGGTTTGCTCAATGACTAAAATACTTCTGGGAAATACCCCATGTGACCTAGTTATACCCAAGAAATGATAATATCATTTGACAAGAGTACTTGCAGAACATACCCATTTTAATAGAAGGGGGAAGTGGGTTGCATTTTATAAATATAGCTTACATAACATCCATAGTTTAGAAGTGCTTTTCCCCTGCATATAAACAAAATATTCCAGAAAAAAACTATTAAAGTGAATAAAGCACTTTTAGGATATATCACATAAGAAACGTGGCCACTCAAGTGGATTGATACATGATTTCTCAATGGACTAGTCCTGAGTTAATTGCAATGTATCTGAGCCAGAACTAGGTCAAGTGAAATGTACGTGGGTGACTGTGGAATCATGTACATTTCACTGATGAGGTCTGATCCAATAGCCACACTCACCCTAGTTAAATTGCTTATCATTACAGCTACATTTCATGATTATGCTACATTACAATTGAAATTTCAACCTATAATATGTACGGAAATCAGAATGAACAAGTTAGTAACCCACTGATATTGATTTACTGAAAAGTTAAGGGAAACTCATCATTGAAAAAAAAAGAAAATGTACATTGTCTTAACTGAGCATAATTATTTGGTTGGGACGGGAAATCCTAAGAGGGGGATGTCATCACTTCTTGCTGTAAACAAGTAAAACGTTGTGTGGATCCACATTAATAGGGCAAACACAAGAACAAAAGCTATTTTAACAAGGTCCAAGTTGGATTTTACAGCCCAATCTGCTTCAACTAGACTAAAACATTGTATATGACCAGTAATTGGAATTTACACCATTTTGTCACTATATCAGACCACATTGGTTTTGGGTTGCTTTAAATAACGCTGTTTTGAGTTTGGCCACTCCACTATGAGGTTAGGTTGGTATGCTTTCTGGGACCAAGTAACCAGGGTTAGGGTATATTATATAATGACAGAATTTGATAAGAGACTTTTGTATCTATAATGATATCTTATTTATCTGTTTAAGTTTGTACGTTCTCTGGTTTATTAATATTCATTCTCAGATAGCAAATTAAAAAGAAAACTGTTTGAAATTGAGCTCAAAGACATACAGGCAAACTTGGTAAAACAACCGCCAAGTCAAGTCAAACACAGCCATTTCCAAAGTAAAATGAATAAGTTAACCTTTGGTTCCTTATCTTATATCCAAAATCTTTGTTGATAAGTACTCATGGTACGTCCTCTTCTGTGGCCCTAAGTGAAGACACTACCGCAACATGCAGCACACACACTCAAACTGTAAATGAGTATGGTTAAATGAATTAGGTTAAACGGTCAAGTCAAGGCAATTAGACCTTGTTTGTTCTGCCCTGGTTCAGTCTCAAAATTTAAGTAGCTATGGTTTCCCGAAGGGTAGCATTCCCTACCACAAAGAGTTTATATTGATGTTTCTTATATTATAATGTTTTTTCATTTTGTTGCTTGTCACAAAATTATGCATAATATGTATATTATACAAAACTCTAAATTCTAAAACTTAAAGGGAGCCAAATGCAACAATGTGTCAAAATATGACAAAATTTCCCGAACTCAAATAACAAAGAAAATACCTCCAAACGTCTAACTTTAGCCATTGTCACAGTATAAATTATAATGGCTTACTATAACTGTGTGTGAATTTCATAAAACTCATGTCATTTATCCCTGAAGACAACAATGTTATTAAACAAACCAATTTTGGTGGGTCACCACAATGGACTAGAGACAAGTTTTAATGTATTTTGATGTAGTTAAAGTCTATATTGCCAGTCTCTATTCTACCACAGGCCAAGGTTACGACCATAAAGTATATTTCAATAGCTGATAGAATTTGCAAAAGTTTGACCCAACATTGCCTTTGGCTCCCTTTAAAGGTCTTTTTTCAAAAAGTACTCAGTCCTTTGTGCACAGTCAACGTAAGTATAGATCCTGTTTAGGACATGTTTGTTTTCATTGATATAATGCCAAGGACCCACTATTTCCTAACGTGAGTCTGTACACCAGCAATCTCCCAATATCCAAAGGTGCTTTGGAACCGCTGGTTTATAGTAATAGGGGGCCACAAAGATCCAGCAGTAAAATGACCAGTGGAGGTGTAGCCAAAGAATCATGCCCTCAACCTCAGGGAAGAATTAATCTGAGATCCAGATTGTCTGAAATTAAGTTCATTGCCAGTCTCATCATTTATGTTTCAGAATTCCCTTAAAGCCTGACTTCATATTTGGCATATTGCACAATACCGATAGTACCAATGAATGGTTACCCAACAATTAGAGCTTTCCTTACTCAAAACAAGCACTCTTGGGTCTTTTTCATATAAACTATAAACTGACAGCGCTCCACTAGAAATTAGATCCATACGAATTTCTTTGATTACAAAAACATACTGAATTGGTCAAGACACTACAACATAAGGACATTTTGTCATCTACCATTGATATGGCCGTTATCTATAGAGCTCATGTTGAGTCAACTATGACAATTTCAGCAGTAGAGTACCACCTACTGCATGTTATACTAAAGGTACCCCAGCCAACTTGCGACCTAAGAGAAATGTTCTGTAACAACATCTTTTAAGTCAGTCTCTTACTTACTAAATGGCATGTAACAATTATGTCATTGATGGGGAGGTTGAAACCTCAGTGAATCAGAATGTTATCATAACATTAATTTTTTGGTGAGGTCCGGATGAAACCAAAACAGAGTGTTATAAGGAAGTTCCAAGGAACCATTAGCTAAATTATAACAAGAAAACAATCAATTTTGTTATATTTTCATTGTGGTGCCATCCATTCTACTTATTGAGGTACTTATTACAGAAAACAAAGAATGCATTACATTCTTTCAACTTCAATCTTAACATGCTTACATGTTATATTAGGAAAGGAATATGCAACAGGGTTTAATTACTGAAAATTTATGAAAGAAGTCAAACGGAAACTCATAAATGATAAATGCTTTATTTCCATATTCTCAAAACTTGAAAAAGAGGAATGCACGCTGTATAACCAAAATGACCACTGGCAGAGCAGAAGGTATTTTACCTCGTACGCCTGGAGTGGGAACACAACTGTCAAATGTTGAAAACAGCTAGTATTTTTCAAATGCAGGAATGACATGTCGATAAAAGTTCTCTATTGAATAATATATTATATTTAGCACATTATTATAGATTATATACATTGCAGAAGTGGTGAATGGAGCTAAACGAACGTGGACAGTTTCAAAATTCAAAAAATAAAACTCACGCTGCTGGAAGAGGAACCATACAAATTTGTTTTGTTTCAATCACCATATCAATGTAGCTTTCACCTCAGCAAAAATCACATATTGAAGCTAGATATCCATAAGAATGCCATTAAAGTATCTGTACCAATTGCTTATGTTCCGTTGCTGTATATTATACTTTGAAAAGTCGAAAAGTCTTTGTTTTGATTCAGAGCGTGTGCCATAAAATGCCCCCTGCTCTGCAAGCGGTCGTTTTGGGTATACAGCGTGAAATGGTTCACTGAAGATCCTTAATCTTAAATCAAGACATCATGATATTATAAAATCCATGGCCTAAAACGCTGTAAGATGCATAAGTAAAACACAAATATTACTTCTCGCACTGTACTGCCCTAAAGCAGTGTTTAGAACATATTTACAGTGAGATTAATTTTACAACTTTAGCTCCACTTCTAAATATAACTTTGTCCACATGTGACTCCACACCCCATCTGATGGCATCTCTAAGAACTACAACAAATCTGGGATAAACACTATCATAATGGCAATATTGGAAAGGATACACTGAATGTCACTTTGTGCATTTAGAAGCTATCTTTCACAGCTATTTTGAATGGTTTGAATTATCCTAGTTAGCTTAACCTAAATTGAGCAAAGTCTGTGTCTTGATCAAACAATATCTAAACGTCGAGGTAAAACCAACCATGTCTGTCTCCAATGTATAGGGAATCCAGAGGGATCAATTTTTTTCAAATAAAAGAACTGCACTACAGTTAACATGTGTAACAGAACTAGTGTTCATAGACCTTACACAGGGATGTAAGTCTGGTTTGGATGAAAAGTCTGGGACCTAAAGTCTCTTCTTGGAGAGGGAGAGAAAGCAAGTTTGCAGAAATGTTAAAATTTCATAGTCTAATCAATCAATCTAAATGGAGTATTTTGTCATTTCTTTTTACAAGTTTATCTGATATATAATCTGAAGGTATAAACAGCTTTTGAGGACCTGTCAGGTGCTTATATATAGGGGGGTTTACACAGGCCATCAAATATATTATGCTAAACGTTATCCAACCAAATTCAGACCAAATTTTCGGACAATCTGTCCTTGTCCTCCCCAGCTACTATCTTAAACATTGACGTAATTGTGGTTATCGGGCTGTGTAAACCAGGTTTTACTTGGTCATGTTGCTGTCTCATACAGGGTAGGACTGTTGGTTTACTAATGTTTTACTTTCGGCTTACTTCCTTTTAACTATGATTTTGTGATGAATGTCCATTCATCTTTTGTGAAACAGGTATTGATATAAGACTGTAAAACAATATAATCAAAGAAGTTTATTTGCGGAGGCACAAAAGCCCAAAAGCCCGAAAGCACGAAATAGATTGTAAACCAGATATGACGTCATAATAGTCACATGATCTGAAGTGGCCAATCAGAGCCTAGTAATAATGTATAAAAGGGGGCGGTAAGGCCTGGAATAAACAGTCCCATCTTGGTACTCCTTTTGTTTACATGTGTCTTCTTTCAATAGCATAGCCCTCGAAGGGGTCTAAGATGACAAAATGATAAGATAGTAGCTAATTACCCTAATGAACTCAAGTAATTAAGGACAAGTTGGATATATCTAGAGTACAGGTAGAACAGAAGTACGGGGACCGAACGACTGAAAGACCGAGAGACCAAAAGATGGCGCGATCGCCCCAAATGGTTCGAAGTCCGACCCGGGACCAGAAGAATGGACAAGTGCGGAAACCCTTGATAGTAAGTGGCTGTCCTGTGACCACAGGCATGAAGGCATGATTGGCCCAGCCCCACGCTACCACTCTCTAGGCGAGTGTCGACCCGACTACCCGCGGAACGTCGGAGTGGACATCGGGCCCCCAAACGAACAATAAACCAATCCTGTTACCTTTGACCCACCCCTATCATTCATTTTGCACTCACATTTAAACCCCCGGTCCACCCATGCCCAATGTCCGAAATGCCTCAGGCCAGACAGACCGACCCACTCATTCCCCCTCGTGCTCGAGGCACGACTCTTGATCTTACACCTCGGTTTCTTGCTCGAACTCTTCATCCGGCTTGAAACCAAAATAACTCCCACGTCCCTTTGTCGTAGAAACTGGAAACCCCGAACTACCGAGGAATGTCACAATTTCACTGTTTTCCAAAAAAACCTGAAATCAGACACCTGATGATCAAATCCGTGTTCACAGTTGTAGATGAAGCATTATGCTGAGATCCCGGCTTCTAACTTGGACTAGATATTGGGTGATCAATCCGTAGATCCCAATATATTGTCCATGAGTACCTATATTCAAAGTGGAAAACTACTGAGCAATTGCACGAAAATTCTGGTCAGATAAACAATCGCTACAGACCAATGTTTAACATCTTAAGATATTTTCAAAGTGATAAACCATTTCAACACAATTTCTGGTTGTTTATCATTCATCGCTAAAGGGCCAGATTTAACCAGAATTTGTGTTAAATTGTTCAATGTGTCCCCCCTTTTACAAGTATGTCTTCAGATTGACAATAATTTTTCTTCCAATTGAATAGTGCTGCTGTGACATTCCATGGGATTATGGGGCTTAATGACATGATGATGAATGTAGAAGTCTCAAACTTTCTATTGATGAAAAAAGCTTCTGAATATTCCAAGGATAAGCTGAGATATTGGTTTCTGAATATGATAGGGCCAGACACCATAAATCCATCATAAATACGTAACAAATAGTACCAAGCAAGATACAAACGGTTAAATATAGAGCAAAATGTAAGTGGTATGACACATAACTAGAACAAAACGCTATATTTTTTTCAGAATTAAGATATCTTTAAGCTGTTTTTTGTACAATGTAGCTTGAAAGTCATTCTTTTCTGTTGTCCAAATTTTAGAATTGTTGTCACATGACCTAGTTTCCATGGCAACCAATTACTTCATCTTTGCACCATAAATTATGTACTTTTGACGTTCTTTCATTAATATGCAAATTTTTTATCTATCATTTCAAATATTATCTAACAAATAAAACTACACAAAATTTCATTTTTAGACTAATTTTCTAAGTAAATATTGACTATATATAGACCAATCAAAGTGTATGACAATAAGCTTGGAATTTGCATGGAATATTATGATTAGCCCAGAAGTGGACTTATTTTTGGTACACCTTTCTCTTCAAAGCCGACACCCTTTCCTTTCAGAAATATGAAAACTGGTGAGGGAAATTCAGATTATTAAAATATATGTGACCTTCTCTGCAATTTTTGGGTTTGTTTATTGAGATGATGAATACAGACACCTTATTTCAATAAAAAAATAAGTTATAAATTGTATCAACAAATTTACAAACCATTAGATATAGAGTCAAAAATGAACAGCAGCAATCATGGTACAAAAAAAATACTCCTAATGTTGTTCTTTTGAAAATGGCTATAAGCTATTTTTGTATGATGTAGCTTGAAACCTACTATTAGGTTTACTATTGCTAGAATAAATATCACATGGCCTAGGATGCGTTCTGTAATACTTCAGGAACATTTTAGAACATAAAAAATATTTACAAAGTATTTATCTTTGGGTATAACACTATCTATTTATTATGATGTGATTAAATAGTTTGAAAATGGAAATAAATGGAAAAAAATGGAGAAATGGAAATAAAAACAAAAACACAAGAGTTATGACCAGAATTTTTTCATGAACCCATAATTTGGAATCATGACTTTTATTGAATTGGTGATTTATGAATCCCTGGTTAGATGGTTCCCTTCACCTTGTGAGTAGGTCTGTACTGTGCATGGTTATGAAAGGGGTAGAGCTTTTTCAATGTGTCACCAGTATTTTTTGTGCATATAGCTTTATTGATGATTTTATCAATTCAAGATATATAGTATACGTAACTTATCATTCTACCAACAAAGTAATATTGCAGGTTTTTCAAACATGCAGTTTAGATAGATATATAGTAACTTTCTCTGCCAAACTTCGGTTCTTTCTACGCCATACTTCAATGCGGCTTGCCATTGTTCCATCCCTGGACCACTTTTCATTGTTATCATTCTCATCCCCAGAGATTCAGTCTTTAGTATTTTGTGCAAAGCAAAACTTGAGTTGGTCTCAATACAGCTTCAATTCGAAATATCATTATCTTTCTACATAAGAAAATAATCAAACATATTTTTTACATAGAGTTCTTCCGATGACACATATGAATAAATAATTCAGCAGAATAAGTAATGGAAATTTGTGATGAAAAGTGATGAAGTATGAATTTCCATTAATATAAACACCCTTTTCTGCTTTTTTTAACAGTAGAGTTATTTCATAGTTATATTTGTAACATTATAGCTTTTTTTAGTTTAAATACAATCCTATCACATTCATTTTGAATAGTAGTGTCCAGTTTATCCCAAAGGTTTGTACAAATATAATATGGACTTCTCACCACACGTTCCTTGTTTAAAAAATCTTTTCAACTGTACCTTTGATTTATATGGATCAACATTTTCCTTACTTCTGCTCAGATCATATCCCAGTCTTAACATAATCCATTTTCTGCCATTATATAACATTTCAATGTATAACTTTGACCTATCATGTTTCCACCATTGAAATATAACCATTACTTTGTAGTATTATTACCCTTATTTCCTGATTCTGTGGAATCAACTACTACAAAATATTACCTGGCCATAATGTCAGTTTTCTGGAAAGCAGCGTCCCCACGTGGCGACTAAACCTCGATGATTAGACATCTATGGTGGCCCAAAGTGCCAAACCCATCCTATCCTTAACAATTAGTGATATAGGGCAAAAATATGAGGGCAACCAATGTGATATCGGTGGTTTAGTTGGCTAGCGACTACCTTACACTGGCACCATGATGTCTGGCGACCAAACCACTAATCGCCGCCGTTTATTTTGACAAGTTTAATATTTTTCTTTAGTCGCTGCCGATTAGTGCAGTTAATCGTCGAGAGAGATGAATAAATCGTCGGAAGGACTGATTAAAGAGCGTCCCAACGTGGCGATTAACTTTTTTCTTTACCGGCGATTAGTGCCCCATAGAGCAGAAGTTGTCGGGGAATGCATGGGATTGGTACTTTGGGCCACCCTACACAACTAGTTGCGAGGTTTAATTGGTATGTGGGGATGCGGCTTAATAGTTGTAGTTTTGTTTTTGAAGCGTGTGTATGTATATATATTCAATCATCTTTATGAAATCAGAATGGATATGATTATAGATAATATGGTGTATAGACATAGGGTTAGAATATTCTTAAAGGTATTTTAAAAGAATAGTATAGAATCCTTTTTCTGAAATTATCCTGAGGGCTTAAATAGCATTGTAATGAAAGGCATCATTTCTATATTCAAAAGGCTGTCCATTTGGACACAATTTAACATCAGTAGCTGTAAATATGTTGAATCCATAGCGATAACAAATGTCTACACATGGAAACTTATATCATATTAGTAGAATTTCACATATAATATATATCATGGTTAACACATCCTTGCTATATTTATTAAATATTCTGCATAATATCACACAATGGTATATTTATCAATTCATTGTTCCAAAGTTAAGCATTATTTGTTATTATATCACTGGGAAATTTCAAGAAACATGTTTCAAGTAGAATAGAACAACCTCAACCATAAATCCCCTTTGAATCCCCTTTGAACCCACTTCTAACTCCTCTTGAATCCACTTTGCACCCAGTTTGAACCCCCTTTGAACCCCCTTTGTAACCCCCTTTGAACCCCTTTTGCACCCCCTTTGAACCCCTTTTGCACCCCCTTTGAATCCCCTTAGAATCCCCTTGGAACCCCCTTGGGACCCCTTTTATAAGTTCAAGTTTAGTAGTAATCAGGAGTTGGCTCATTGGAATGAGTGGAGTAATTCTCCCTATACGTGGGATCATTGAAATATGTGGGGTAATTCTCCCTATATGGGCTTGAATGACCTCTATATGGACTTAAATTGACATCAGATTTAGTACCTGTGTAATTTGAGTGTTGTCTAGGTCCAGTAGGAATGAATGAACTAAACCTCCTGGGACTTTTTCTGCTCCACTTTTTTACTCGCTGAACTAAGTTACCTCCCTTGTGACCAGGTCTGGATTTTCTACAGTTGCAGTAAACACAGAGAACGATCAGTCCAATGATGAGAGCCAACCCGCAGAGTGCCCCAATGATGCTGTACCTCCCAGGAGGGTACTCCCACAGGTTCTGGACGTAGTTGAGGTGTCCAGGTAGGGCCACTTGGTCAGCATAGAACACCTTATAGTGATAAGCAAAGAAACATTATGGCTTACTAAAGGGCAATACATTTAATATGGTTGAAGGTTTTAGGTTGTTCGTCTTTTTTGAGTCTTTATGAATATGAAACTACTTTCTAAACCTAGGATATGTTATTCATATTTGAAATATGCATCATAGGACTTTTGCATAATTTGATATATCTGTGTAATTTATATTCTTTATGAATTTCACTAACCTTCACTGGGATTTTGTTGTCACCTGCATCATCCTCAGGTGCAACTTGTGGTCGTTTCATGGGGGGTTCACAGACAATGAGGTTGGACAACACTTTAGTATTTCCACAGACGGCTTCTCCTATCATTATGGTATAGTCATCCTCTTGTATTCCTCCTATTAGATTTTCTCCCTACAAAATATGTCACTAAATGGTTCTTGATTAACATTAGAAAAGCAAGCCTGAATAAATCAAATGAGCAGCAGAAAACATAAAAATGTAACCAAATTGTATTTCACCATTTAATTGTATTTCTGGGCGATTTTCACTGGCACTTTCACAAATCATTTTTATGATGTAATGATTCTAGGTAGTTGAATTGTTCTGCTGAATTGCCAATGGGGGATTTCCATGGTTCCATAACTAATCTTTAAGATATCACAGTACACTTATGACACCCTGTTTCTGAGGCAGTCATAACTTGCTTGATTGATCATAAGTCCTTATAGCACTGGTTCAACAGTGACTTCTTTGTGGGGTGAATATTCCATAAGGGACCCTTTGCCCCTTACCACAATGATAATGAGAACACTATACCTTTCTACTGTATTCAAGGTCCTTATAACCCAGGTATGTAATAAATGATGTTTCAGTTGAACAGTGGTCTCTGTGGCCTAACAGTCAAGATGTTAGACTCATTTGTGAAGGTCAACAGTTCAAATCCCGAGGGTGACATCAATTTTTGTCTTTGGCATATCTTCCCTTAACCACATTAGACACTTTATTAAAAGATCTAAGTCATTTGTGGGATATAGAATATAGCGTTTTTATATTATTAAAGGTAGCTCCCCTGCTTTGTTTATGGCTGTTATCTCAATGAATATGCTTCAAAATGAATTTATATTTGGTAGTTCCATGTTCATCAATGGAGCACCTACCAGGGATTGAACCCGGGCCTATGGCACAGATGGCAGACACCTTACCACCATGCTATCTTGACAGTTGGATGGTGGGCATGCACCTCTTTCCCTCACAGGTGGAGCCAATGTGTATCACATAAACAGTAAACAATATAAAGTAGAATCAAGAGGTCAAGGTCATGTCAATATGTCTTTTTCACAAGTATCAATGTCACTTGTAAGAGAGTGTATGATACACCAAAAGAACTAATGCAGGTGAAAATTTCAGATAAATCTGTACATTAAATAATGAGAAAATGAGAAGAGAAATGTTGAGGTGGGAGCAACCAAGCATGAAGAAAGGTTAGTCATAAGTTGTCTTTCAGAAAGCCCAAGTTATAAGGTCACTGTCATAAATAAAAGTACCATTCCTAAAGACTAGATAATGTAGATAATGTGTAACGAATATAAATGTACAGAATAAAACTAAAAGAAATAAATATTGTAAGCATCTATGAAGAAAATAAGCTTTCAAAACTTGACTTTCTATTGCAGCTTCCTCTCATTGAGGGAGACCGGGCTGCACTGAATGATTACATAAGGCCTAACAAATTATCCTGTTCGGGTAACCTAACTTATCCTACATCTTTGGCCCTGTCCTTATTTGACCAAAAGATTATGAAAAAAACATAGATGTTCAGGACATGTATTTCAGATGCTAGAAATAGATTAAGACAATGTTTCGAGTATTTTTGTAATTTTCAGCACTGCCTGGGGAAAAAAAAGAAAAGAAATCTACTTACTATAATTCAGACTTGAACATTATATTTTTGGCCTAGGCCTTCTAAGTAAATTGCAACACAGGCCACCCTTGTGGGTTCATTGCTGCCACCTTGGGGAAACTTCTCATATACTACTGTATAACACCTTTACAAACACCAACCATACAACTTCTCCCATACCTACCCACAACCCAACATCCTTCAATTCAAAACCAAACCTACAATAACAACCCATATCACCTAATCTTCTAACATTTTACCACCCACCCTCACCTATTTTACTACATTTATATATACATATCATACTTCCCTTCTCTTATATTCGAAATTTAAAATCCAACATTCTATTATTCTTACATATTTACATTATGATCATCACATTGAATTTTAACACAAATAACATTTAATTTTCCAAACTCATGCCTGACTTTCCCCTGCATAGGCAGTATTGCATACAAATAAAAAAAGATAGGAAATACCATATTATAAACTCACCTGGATTTGAAGAAACTCTTCTTCTACAGGCCAGGTTGGTGTAAAGGTTATTGAGAAACTTGGAGGTGGAAAACCTTGAATAATGGGATTTGCATAAATGTTTAAGCGGCTAAATTGTGGAAGTGCCATTGAAAGGTTTCTGTATTCGTCCACCCCATCCATGATAAATCCTATTTCAACCTCAATATTTTCTTCCTCATTTATTGTAAGTAACGTTTGTCTCTTTCTACGAGACTTTACACCATCTGATTGCAAGAAGGACTTTGTCATTATGGCCCGTCTTTTTCGTTGATTTTCAAGCATATTGGCAAGCATGATGGGTGGAGTAGGGCAGAACATCCGATCTGATAAAGTTCCACGACATGTCTAAAAGAAATACATACCAGTTTTTCTTCATGAGAGATGATATTTTTATATCATATTAGAAAGATGTTTTGTTATATTAAAGGGAGCCAAAAACAATGAATTCAATGAAACTTCTCAAACTCAAATAATCATGGAAATCCCTTCCTTGAGCCTATTCCTGGCCCATGTATAAATCTAAACCATGAAATATGGTAAAAAATCATTAAAAACATGTTTTCCTTGATCAAATCAATTAATGTGGATCCGCAAAAATAGGGTTTGTTTACAAACAAATGCAAATATTACCATCTCTTGTGGCATTCTACTTCAGTTTGAGCTAGTTTTCACAGCTAATACTTTACCACTGACCTTAACTGGACCCATCTAACATAATTATTTCTAGACTTATCTGAGTTTTGAAAATTTTATCAATTATATTGGTTTTGGCTCCCTTTAAAATATATGTAATAATACAAGTAGGTATAGGAAATGTATTATTTCCATAAATCTGAATCATGATTCAATGTCGACACTAGAGGTACAAGTGTTTCAACCCTCATTTATGGCAAAATGAACACTTGGAGTGAAAAGAAAGACAAAAATATGTTATATCATTATCACAAAGAAATCATGTCTGATCTTACAGTGTGATATCTCTCACTTCTTCCTGTTTCCCTTGAAATGACAGTGGTCATCATAACTCGAACCGTTGGCACATCGAGGAAGGCTCCAAACACAGTCAGTAAAACACCACCACTGGCAGCAGGGAATGGAGGAGCATTTTTGTATTTATTGTTAATTTGTATTTTTTTCTTCAATCAAATATAGAAACATTGATCATAGCCATCACAAACATAAAATACACAAGGTAGAACAAGCAGAGTCCAAGGGGTCAGTGGTAAGCAATATAGCCTTCCTTCCAAATACCTCCTTTGATCCGGCTTTTAGTAATGAATGCTCTACTTTAGCATTGCTTTAATTTACACTGTATACTTTAGTTTGTACACCACCAAGGAACAGTGCCTCATTTTGTTTAGTTTACATGGATATCAAGCTTTGGTGCTTTATAGTATTAGTTCACCGATATCCACAGATGCCTTTCTACAACCAATCTTCATGACATGATTCTTTTACCCTTTAGACCCTACCGATTACGAGGATGAAATGCTGGATTTCCCCAGGATTTCCATGGATTTCCCTCAGAAATCCCTCAGAAATCCCTTAAACTTGTTTTGAATGAGAAAGTTCGAAGGCAAACCCACCCTTAAATATTTAGATCATGAAAATCCGGTTTGATGCATGGAATAGGTAATTAAATAAGCTTTTAAACGATATACTTGCCATTTCTGCACACTAAACACTATTTAGACTGTTCTCTTTTAGGAAAATATGGAAAATTATGGAAAATTGCTGTTTTCCCGGGCAGCCATGGGGTGTATTATCAAGTATTATCCCTAGGGCACAACCCTACTACCCAGAGACTGTTTGGTCTGGAATCTTTACTTGGTGCATATGGTGATTTTTGTCAGATTCCTTACCTTGTGAGGTCATGCCCCCACATCGACATGGCAATTCCCAACTGATCATTTAATTCATGCTGAGACATATTCAGTGGTTTATATGTGTTTTATTGAAAGTTCAGAATTCACCCAACCACGGATAGCCAATTTGAGGAGTTTCACCTGCAGGTTAGTGAACAAAATTTCATTTTACATCACTATTTTGTAGTTTGACATAATGAAAAACAAGAGATTATCATTTTTTTAAAGCTGCATCTATATACATTAAATGTTTTCCAAGTTATTTTAAAATGTATTCATTAAAGGTGATTATTTCAATTATTCATCAGTGTTTTCAGTGGATTTGTCGTCAAAATTGCTAAAAATTAAGACTACAGATAATGAAAATACTATAAATCAGCTATCCATGGTAGGGCGAATTCAAGTTTATTGATGTGCTACAAACATGTCGATAATTTCCCAATTCTTCATTGGAAAGATTGCTAACAGATATTGATCTTACTTTAGAATTGTTTCCAGTGGCTCCACTCTCATGATGATTGGATCTGGTTCGTAAGTAAAGAGGGCCCCAGAGGGAACAACCAGGCCTGGCCCTCTAAGAGTCACGTTGAGGGCACTCCCAACCAAACCACTCTCAGTTAACTTTGCAGTGGTGCATATTGAAAGAACCTGAGACCTGCAAAGTGACAATAAAACTGATCCTTATGAGGTGTGGTCCAGTGTAAAGCATCTGACACTCGAATATGGCAGGTATAAGAAAAATGTTAAAATTACTGATGTTATTAGATCTCTTCTAATTCACATTTTGTTACTGTTACTGTTAGCATCCAGAAGTATGAGCATGCTGTAACTTACAGAATGCGTACATCACATTGAATTGAACCAAAGAAGACTTGTTTCCGACGGCCATTTCGGCCTGTAACAGTGACCAATGTTCCACCGGCTTTGGGCCCAGACGTTGGCCGCACGTCAATTTCCAAGTCTGTTGGGAAAGGCAACAATGAGCTCACGGAAATGATTATTTTACTAATAAGAATATCATCATACTCAAAGGTGATACAGGTTTAGTACCTAAGAATTTAATTCATCATACCTTAGGGTGATACACATTTACTAGTTAGGAGTCAGATCTAACAGAAAGGGTAAAATAAATCCATAACCAACCTCGAAGGAGGTCCTCAGGGAGTCAGCACCCCTCATCCCACCTTCACAGTTAATCATATGAATGTATCACCGATACAGGAAAGTAGTTCTGGCAGTAGAAAGTAGCCCTACTTGTTCAGTTAGTCTATGGTTTAACATTTCACTTTATATGTATAAACAAGAGGGGAGGAGGTACAAGGTAGGTCATCAAACGATGGTGTGTTAGGGATATCAGCCTGGTGACAGGGTCCATAGGCCCTGCCTTCAGGCTGATACCCCCGACACACCGAGGGTTGATAACCCACCAAGGACGAACTATTTTCTCTGCCAGAACCTTTTTTTTCCTTTTTTTTAAAAATTCTATATTATCCTGGCCTGCCATGACATAGTCAGTTTTAATAATAATAGATTAAATATAAACATGCGTTATTACAATATGTGGTAGTGATGTTTAAGTCTAGAAGCTTACATTTCTTAGTCTCAGGTTTTTAGACACCCATTGGAGTATACAGCATCCAGTTATTCATATATAACTTAAATTTATTATGGGTGTCAATATTTCTGACATTAACAGGTAATTCATTCCAACTAACTGCACCTGTATAGAAGACATTTCGTTTATTAAATTCACAGTTAGGTTTGAGAGTATTAAAGATACATGCTTGGTGTCTACAGGTTCTGATATTTCTACTATCAACAATCTTCTTGTTTTGCTTTGTTTATACATGAAATTAAGTAAATACCCATGGTCTTTGATCCAGGGTGGATAATTTGACTTATACATGTAAAATATTAGTAGGTATTGCTATTCTTATATTATAACAAATTCTTAAAGCTCAATTTTGTAATTTCTGTAGCTTACTAAGCTGACATACATTGGCTCTAACAATATAAAGATGTCTATAGTCTAAGTATGGAAGAATCGTTGTCTTAAACAGATGGATCATGTATTCAGTAGTCAAGTATTTCCTAATTTTTTGCAATAAAAATAACTTGTGAGCAACAATTTTCATGTTCTTGTTGATTTGTTTTGAAAAAGATAGAGAGTTGTCGGTTATAATCCCCAAGTATTTGTAAGTATGAATATATTCAATATCCTTTTTGTAAGGTTTCAACAAGGGGAGTATAATGTTCTTTAACTTACGTTTGGTACAAGTGATCATAGTCTGACAATACGAGTCTTAAGGATTCAACGGGTTTGAATAGCTATTCGTAGAAGGACACCTGGTGACTGTTAAGAGAACTGCTGTGTTGCATTTGCTTGTGAGACCAGGCAGACTTTAAAGGAGGAAACTCGCTCTCAGACACTTGGAATGGTGAATCTAGGACTTATAGACTATCATCGCACTGGCAAATTTTACGCATTCAAGATATTCACAAATAAACCTGACTTTCTTCCAAGCGTTGTTCGTGTTATGGATATGAACGCCCATCTCGTGAATCTACCTACTGCTTGACTAGCCTCTATTGAAGAAGTTGATTAAGACAATTTGAGCAAATTATCATAAGAACAGTTCCCCAATCATTAAATAACAACATAACAACAACTAGCGTTCATTGGAGAGTAAAGTGATAACTGTTCCCCATTCTAGAGGTTAATACCCTAAACAAGCTTGCTGTATCAAATATATAAATTCATTAATCATAAGAATAAAGGAAATCTTTAAAATTTTTGAGGACAGGCTATCAATCAAAGAAGACTTCATTGTGTGACGTTCCTTTCCTTGTTTAGTCGGGTTTCCGAGCTCTACAATGAGAAGAGGTTGGGGTTGTTTCGGTCCCGAGTCGAACAAAAAGTTTGAGCAAGAAAATGAGGTGTAAGATTAAGAGTCACGTCTTGCACACAAGGGTGAACGAACGGGACTGTTGGGGAGTCGGGGCTCTCGGAAATCAGGGAAGGAGGAGGTGGTGTTTTTGGAGGGAATGGCATATCCCGGGCATCAAGGCGGAAGGTGGGGTCTGTATGTGTATAGTCCGGCCAGCCCATCTCTGGATTCAGGTCGTCGCTCACCTAAAGATTAAGCGTGGGGCCGACCGGGTTGCACCTCCGGCCCTGCTGTGTTGGGTCAGCCGCTCACTATTTTGGGCTTCCATACCTGACTGGTCTTTTGTCCTCAAGCCGCTTCGGGTTTTTGTACCATCTTCGGGCTCTCAGGCCACTGCCTAGTTTACCACTAACTTAGGTCATTTATCTTAGTATTACTGGCTAGTCTTCTACTATTATTGCATATCTTTGACTTTTCGGGGGCCAGACATCTTAAAGAAGTGATGTGTGAACAGAGTGAGTACCAAGGATGAACTGTTTATTTCGGGCCATCATGCCCCCTTTTATAGTCTATTACTCAATTCTGATTGGTCCATCTCAATAATGTGACTGTTCTGACGTCGCATTAGGTTACAAGATGATTTTGTACTTTCGTCCTTTCATGCAAGATTCAGTCTATTTTCGTACCTGTTTCGTACATTACATTTGACATTTATTACACCATTATTTGCTTATTTCTGATAATTCATTATCCGTCGTACCTCTAAAAGTATAGATGAATGGGCAATTCATCACAATTATATCAATTTGTTTACATAATTCAAAATCTCAGCACTGTCTGTAGTTATACTATCTAAGTGTGTATCAGCAATTACACCATTATATACCTATTCAATATTATGCAACGTAGCAAGGTTTGGTCCTATCGAAGTAAAGTAATTATCTAAAGTATCAGTAGCCAATTTATCATCTTCAATAAAATCTTCTTTATCATTTTGCAATTTTATGACGGCTGATTTGCTAGTTTTAGAATTAGGGATAATGTCTGAAATTGATTTCCAAAATTTAGTCAGTTAAATTATTTTCCAAGTTTTCCTGAATAAATGTCTTGCTTGACAGATGAGTTAACCCTATTTCTAATTTTTCTAAGAGCATTTCAGGATTCCTCTGTTATTTCTTAACCAACTATAGCCGGTTATCTTTAGGGGCCTTCCATTTAGTATGTATGCAAAATTTTCAAAATTCTAGAGGGACATTTTGTATGTCCCTGTTCCCCACCACCCCCCTAAGGGCCGCAGTCACAGCATCCAGGACCGACATGTTCAGAGCCTTCAGCACCTTCATAAATGACACCTTACCTGAAAGGAGGCGAACATCCACGTCCTGTGATACAAGGATGTTTTGTATGTCTCTGTCCCCCACTGACGCCCTCAGGGCCTTCGTCACAGTACCCAGCCTGAACACGTTCAGAGGGACTGTGAACAAGACAGCTACGTCATCGTCTGAGGTTGGTCTGAAAATTGAGTAAAATAACAGACGGTCACCTGCAGTAATTTGTGTTTGCGTTGTGATATCTTTTTAAGTGTTACAAGTTACAAAACTATAGTTAGTGTCCTGAATCTTTTTTTCTTGGCAAAAAGGAAATATATATCACACATATACATGTAGTTAGTGTCCGGACCAAATTGAATTTATGATAGAATAATTGTCTTTTTACTAGTTTTTAATGGTTTCCCCCATTCTGTTTTCGCATACTCTAAGTTAATGAAGAAATATTGCATGAAAATGGGAGGGATTATTTGGTTGATGTTATTTACTATTAAATCTAAATAGCTACCCTTAATGTCCTTGATAGTGGATTACAGAATATATTTATCAGTGTGCAAATGGCATGGTACTTTATTTAAAGGGATTAAGAGGTGTTTGATCAAAAGCAGAAATCCATTGCAGATCTCTGGACTAAGTTTAAATGGGTACAATAGCCCAAGGAGAATATAATAAAACCAAAAAAAGCATATATGTCACCATGCTTATCTCTGAGTAAATGCCTGAGGAAGTGAGTGACCTTAACTATAGAAGTCTAAGGCAACTACCAAATTTGCCACACCTACATGTCTATATGAGACTCAATATCCATTAGAGCGCAACCAAAACTGGTCAGGATGTGCCTTGGGATATTTGCAACATTTAGAGACTAGGAAAAGTATAGGTCACCGATGAAATAAAACAACCAAAGCCTCTTAAATATTTTAAGGCTGACTGATTCCAGTACATTCAAGTTTAAATCATTTCTTCCTGGCCTTGTTAATTTTTCATCCAGAGGAGTGATATTTTATACTCTGAGTGGGGACCAGGTGGCGCTAGTGGGCATAGCCCAATATACCTTCAATTTTGATGTTTCATGGCTAAATATGTTTGTTTTAACATTGACATGAGATATAATTTAAGCAATGTTCATGCCTAAACAATTATTTTGAAAATTTAAGGAACTGAAATTGTCCACACCAGGGGGCGCTTGTGCAGACACCTCTTAATCCCTTTAAGACATATGACATAATTGATGATATATTCCTAAGATAATAATCATACCATCACACTTTATTTTATCATTCACCTCACATGTCAGTAATCATGTGATTTTAGCAGTATATATATACCTGATTATAGGCTATTATTGGATAAACATTATGACTAAACTCGGTTATTTTGTGTGGCTGGAGAAATCTAATTCCCCAACAACAGTGTTCATAACAACCATGTTACAAGGTTTAAACAATTTATCAAAATACATACATAACTCCCAGGAACTTAATGTCAACGTTCAGATTTGGATTTCTTCCTATATTTCTCTGGACCTGAAATGAGATTAACACGTTCAAAATTGATGGAAATTGCTGAACACAAATAACAAGGATGGTGTTGATGCATCTATCAAAAGTATTACATGTTTGTCTATTCTATATTTCAGTTGTTTTTGTAACCTTATTGATATTGTGCAGAGGGAAAGTGGCTCTGTATATGCCAGGGTTCGCGATCTGTATATCTGGGGCTGGAGTATAATAAATATACTTCTCAAACTTAGAATTATGCGATCTTCCAATGCCTTGCTAATAACAGTCCATATGATCTATCAAGCAACACAATCATAGATGATAATGGAACAAAAAATAAAAGTATAATAAAGTCAGACTTTGTTTGAAAAGTCAGCTCTCTAATTTATAAACATTCCTCTAACTGCATAAACATTAGATGTACCTCTTGGCAAATTATCGTCAGGAAGTTCCCCTCGGCGCATGTGCTGTTGGTGAGACTGTCCATCCACAGTGACCTCACGACGATCTGCACCACATACGTCTGTACTGGGTCTGCAGGAGCAACGAGTAGAAAACCCTATAATGAATGCACTGCCGCAGAGTGGTCAGACAGGTTTTGGTTTGGATAGGGGCCTACTATTGAATACATATACGTCACGGAGGGGGGGGGGGATTGGGGTCATCTTCTAACTGTGCATATGTTTCTGTCAAAGTCTAATGTTTACTTCAGCTCAACGGGAGTCTGAAGGTCTTAAAAGTGCACGTACATATTTGATGACTCTGACCACCCAGTTGGCCGACTCTAACCCCCAGTCAGCAAACTCTGACCACCTAGTTGGCTGACTCTGACCACCCAGTTGGCTGACTCTGACCACCCAGTTGGCTGACTCTGACCAACCAGTTGGCCAACTCTGGTCACCCAGTCAGCCAACTCTCGGCACCCAGTCAGCCCACTCTCACAACCCAGTCAGCCCACTCTCACCACCCAGTCAGCCCACTCTCACCACCCAGTCAGCCAACTCTCACCACCCAGTCAGCCCACTCTCACCACCCAGTCAGCCCACTCTCACCACCCAGTCAGCCCACTCTCACCACCCAGTCAGCCCACTCTCACCACCCAGTCAGCCCACTCTCACCACCCAGTCACCCAAATCTCACCACCTAGTCAGCCAACTCTCACCACCTAGTCAGCCCACTCTCACCACCCAGTCAGCCCACTCTCACCACCCAGTCAGCCCACTCTCACCACCCAGTCAGCCCACTCTCACCACCCAGTCAGCCCACTCTCACCCCCAAGTCAGCCAACTCTCACCACCTAGTCAGCCAACTCTCACCACCCAGTTGGCTGACTCTAACCACCCAGCCAGCTGACTCTGATCACCCAGTCAGCTGAAGCCCCATAACCCACTAAACAAATTTTCCTAATTCTGCCGACTGATCAGTGCTAGAATCAGCCAGTTATTCTAATAGAATTGGACAATTTTAGGGCTGACTCAGATCACCCATCAGTATGTTATATTGAAATATACATGCTTGATACAAGTCAGTGCTAAAGTGGGTGACTCTACTAGAAGAGTCATTCGATTCTAGCACTGATGACTAAGACAACTTTGGTCAAATTCACCTAGTGGGTATTGGGCTTGACGCTAACAACCCAGTTAGTCAACTCTAAACATCCAGTTGGCCGACTCTGACCACCCAGTTGTTTGACTCTAACTGAAAAAGAATACTTTGTTTGTTCTTAATGTTAATGTACAGAAATGCAGACTCACCACTGCATGTCCCTAACAGCGTGTTTTGTGGATACGTTTCCAGACATCGACAACGGTTGATTGACTCCTTTTCTGAAGGTGAAGAACGCAATGTTTTGTAGAAGTAAACATGCATTAATGTAATAAAGCCACAGCAGGATACTAAGTATATGATGTCAAGTCCATGTTCAAGTCTAGGGCTTTCTGGGAAAGTACAAACTTTATCAACTTTAAAATCATAATTGATTACGACTTTTGAAAGTCAAAAAAACGTCAAAAATGTTGAATCATGACCACACCTAGAATTGACCAAAGCATTAAAACAGCCCCATCAATGTTGATCTGATGTTTATAGATGGTTCAGTAGTTCAAGTAGAAGATGGTTTTCTTCCAATTATAGTAATCAATTCAATGGCACAATACGAATTTGTGTAGTAATTATAAATGTTGAATAATGTTGTTGTTAGAGTTACGAGTAAAGCTGTGTTTTGGGACACGATCGCGAAGTACACGAGATTGTGTGGTACGAGTTACACGAAAATGTCAGTTAACACGAGATTGTGATGTTTCTTGTATTCTCTTCCGGAAGTGACCTCAGTAAGGGTCAAAGTGACCACGTGTTGTTATGTAACCAATCAGGAGCCAGGTTATGGCTATAAATCAAAGTAATTACACGAGAATAAACAATCCCGCTTTGGAACTTACTGTGTTCACACCACTTCACTTCCTGGGAATGGGCACAAGACAGCTTGGAAGGGCCTTCCAGACAAGAATAGCAGCTAGAGAGCGAGGATTAGACCCAAGTTACGACAAATTAAGGAGTAAGGACTTAGAGGAAAACCGTCCGAGATACCTGTTAGGCGAGTGATACGAGAAGGTCCCCTTGATATCGGCCCAGCCGGAGCTGCTAAGTCCACCCCAAGAACCCCATTAGCCACCGTTTTCCAGAAGCCATAAACCCCTCATTGTCGATCATACCATATCCCCTACCGACCTCGCGAGTGGGGCACGTTTCCAGAGACCCTCTGGACCACCCATCCCCCGATCACTAAATCACGGGTGTGGATGAGTGTTTCCGAAGACCCCGTCCAACTGGTGCATCGGTCACCGGTAGTTAGAGATCACATACAAATCAGTAAGATATTTTAACTTTTCATGGTAATGTTTCATACTAATGATGCCATGTTTCTGTGGTTAGTTATATGATATGTAAACACAAGTTAACTGTAGGGAGCATCTTATCCTAAATTTAAGGTGTGAGAAAGACATTATGATCTTGCTGGTGAGGAAAGTAGCTTAGATCAGGCTATAGCATCATTTGTAAAATTTCTGATTCAGGAGCGGATCCAAGGGGGGGGGGGGGGGTCCTGGGGATCCTGACACCCCCCCTCCCTTTTGGGGGACCTAAACTTGACAAAGAGAGCATAAATATTTGCTGTAGACCTGAGGATTATATTCCTAAGATTTGGTAAGGCCATAATGGATTTTGAATGTTCTAGGCTCAGTTGAATATGACTAAGTGTATTCTCCCCATAGACTTCTATAGTTAAGTTCATTATCTTTCTTAACATATCACTCAGAAATAAGCACAATGACATATACATTTTTTTGTTTTAATGTGACCTACTAGCATAGGCCCAACATACAATTCTGGTTTTGAGACCCTGTAATTGGTCTAGAATTATGGTCAAACAGTCCATTATCCCTTTAACAGCCAAAGTTCCAGTCAAGAAGAGAAACATATATGCCTGCAAAGTAAGGTCACAACACCCATATTCCCTGTTAAGTTATACCTACCCTGTGCAGACTCCATGGACATATCGGTAATACATTGTCCCAGTTTGTTGTAGGCGAAAAGAGTGGGGCTCAGCATGGAGTAAAGTCCAGGCTCAATAAAGCTGCAGTCTGCTGCACGGCTAGGGAGGGGGATCACTCGGTCTGGGTGGGTCAGAACATCCAGTGAACACTTCCAAAACATATCGACTGGTCTGAAACAGGGGTTTAAACACTTCATTACAAACCACATACAGCCCACAGTCTCCTGATGTTCTTATAGTAACAAGATGTAATGCATGAATAAGGTATAATAGGACATAATGCAGTTAAGTATTAATGGTTATATTTAACTTTTAGCCAACAACCAGGTATATACCACACAGGGTAATGAATATAGAAAGCACATCAGAACATGCACATGCCAGGTTTTGTTATGACTTGGATATCAAACAACAAAAATCTACTTTTCAGTCTTCAAGGTAAGGAAAGCTATAAGCTAAAACACATATCCTCACATGACCTAGGGGCCGTCCATAAATGACGTCATGCTATTTTTTTACCTCTTTTGACCCCCTTCCCCCCCTTGTCATGTTTCATCATGTGGACCTTGACCCCCCCTCTAGAAATGATGTCATATTAAGTGGACCCCCCCCTCCCCCCCGCCAACCAGAGAAATAGTATAAACAAGATTTTTTTTGCCCTAGCAATGTGACCACCCCACAGATAATTCTTTGATTTTAACTTAAAATACACAATTCAGCCTTCAATATCCCAACATAACCTAAAATTGTCTCTGAAATTCTTGAAATTGAAATTTTTTGCAACATGATGTCATGCACCACATGACCCCCCTTCCAGCCCTTATCATGTTTGGTCATGGAGACATGAACCCCTTCCCCCCCTACTGCATGACGTCATATATGGACAGTCCCCTAGCACAGACACCACCAGGTCATGTTTCATGTACCTTAGAAGGTTTTCCTTTAGTCTTAATTATATATTCATAGCTACCTGATACAGCATAATATACACAATAGAATACATACTACAATTCATCAATTAAAATGACTAATAATTTTTATTGTCCATCCAAGGCATTCATGCAACCTTATTATGATATTGCAGTAACATTCTGTATAGTTATGGTTCGGTTCTTGTTACATTATTTCATTGCTACCCAGCAACGTTTCTAGAACCTACGGTACTACGTTGTACTGTGGCATTATTGTAACATTCTACTTACATTCTTTAAGTAAAATAATATATTTATAAAACACTCAATTTGAGCCTCAACCTAATGTAAAATAATGTAAATATTATGTGTAAATTACCAAGAAACAGACTATTATTAGATCACTAAATCACTACAAAACCCCTTACCCACAGGTACTCTGAGCCACTGAGGCTAGGATCCTGGTTATATTACTCCCTGATACATCCATGCTGAGGTGGCCTGAGAGTTGAGGTATAAAGTTCTCAACACACGTGTCAAAGGATGGAGTAGGCAGCTGTCTCTTTCTACGGCTTACCGAAGGTTTGAAATAAAGTCCAGGGTCCGCAAGACACCGCAATACAGCTGCAGAATAAGCACACAAAAAGGACATGGTTCTGGGGCCTGTCTCATAACAAACCTGCATCATGATTTTGATATTTGCCTATGAAAATTGTATGGGAGCTGGAAAATCCCTTAAAGAATTGTGTTTCATAAAAAAAACTCATGTATATAATATATCTCAAACTCTTTTATATCAACCTTGTAAGTCTATCCAAAACTCACATACATCCATCCAATCTCACATAAGCAATATTAAAACTCACATAGCTACCATGACCAAAAAGGTGATCATAACTGTATAAATTGCAAACCTCATGTTGCAGGATGGAGGGTGACAGGACACTACCCCTGGGACAACTACCCTTGGGACTACTACCCCATAAGACTATTACCTTCATAGGACAACTACCCCTGGGACAACTACCCCTTAGGACAAATATCCCTTAGGACAATTATTCCTATGGGTAGGACAACTACCTATATAGGACAACTACCCCTCTAGATAGGACAATTACCTCTACAGGTAGGACAATTACCCCTTTAGGACAATTAACCCTACAGATAGAATAACTACCCCCTATCATAACTACCCCAATGGTAGGACAACTACCCCCCTTGAAAGGACAATCACCCCCATTAGTGGGACAATTACCCCCATTGGTAAGACAACTAAACCCATTGGTAGGACAACTACCCCTAAGATAGGACAATTGCCCCCATTGGTAGGACAACTATCTTCCTTGATAGGACAATTACTCCCTTTAATAGGACAACTACCCCCATTGATAGAACAACTGCATCCACTGGATGGATCCTATGATAAGCTGATTACCCTCCTCCTCTGGACACCGAAAGCAGCTCCCCAAGGCCTTCCCCCTCTTTTGTCCAGCCCTGGAGGCATAATCCTCCTTTGCCCAGCCCTGGACACCCAGGGCAGGTCCTACCAATGGGGGTAGTTGTCCTACGAAGGGGGGTAGTTGTCTTTTCAAGAGGGCCTTTCATAGGGTTAGTTGTCCTATCATAGGGGTAGTTGTCCTATCTGTAGGGGTAATTATCCTAAAGAGGTAATTGTCCTACCTATAGGGGTAATTGCCCTATCTATAGGGGTAATTTTCCTACAGGGGTAGTTGTCCTATAAGGGTAGTTGTCCTACCCATAGGGGTAAATGTCCTAAGGGATAGTTGTCCTAAGGGATAGTCGTCCTAAGGGGTAGTTGTCCCAGGGGTAGTTGATCTATAGAGGTAATAGTCCTAGGGGCTAATAGTCCTAGGGGGTAGTTGTCCCAGGGGTAGTTGTCCCTTGGGTGATTATCCTAGAATCATGGAGGTTTGTTATGAAACTAGCCCCTGAATGGAAGCATTCACATTGAAATCAATAGTAATATAATCAGGTCTGGGCTAACACGGAAATTCGGAACGGCCCGTGAAGACAGGACGTTCCATTATCCCAGGGCACAGATCGTCCTGTGATTTAGGAACGTTTGCATATAACACAGAATTTCAATTAATGGGGAGAGTTGCTGAAAATTCTAACTCATTAAATCTTTCAAGAATTAACTTTAATACATGTTCACAAGATATAATCTAAAGTTAAATGTGTAAACTTTTTCGCAAACCATAAAATAATATCCCTATGGCCCCTTTGGTACAGTGTGACTGGGTCACACTGGCGGGAAGGGGCCGGGGCTGAGTTACATAACCTCTCCCGGCCCTGCGTCCCCCCCTTAGTAGGTCTATTTTTGGGTACTCCAGCACAGCGACAGGCATCCAGGCGTGTCCGGGGTGGTCAGATACTACACAAAAAAGGCGGGGAACATCAATTAGCCTGTGATATCAGGGCGGCCTTGTTTTATGGGACGTCCAGACTAACCAGGACAACCCGAGTTTTCGGGACGTCCTGGTTTTCCTATGTTAGCCCCAACCTGATAATAGTCATGACTGTTTCTATGAACATTTGTTGGACATGGAGGCAAAGTGATTGTGAATAAAATGCAATGCTGAATGCATCAAATGTAAATATAAATATAAAAAAAGTGATTAAAAGATATGGTTAAAAGAGTGTTGTTGCCTTTGAAAATATATAAAATGCTTGAATTGTTTAAAGATTGTATTGCAAGTTGGCCATAATATTATAGGCCATGTATAGAATCATGTATAACAGTTCAATGGTTCATACATATTATGATTATTAGAGTAAACCCAACCTATACAAACTATTTATACTTTATTATAATAGCAAAACAAACCAAGTAATACTAGACAAACTTACTCGTTCCATTGTAGTAACAATTGAAGAATTCTAGTATAGAATTAACATTTTCTATCACAAGTCGTTCAAATCCAGAACAGTCCAATGATGGTGGTCTGTATAGGGCCAGGGCATTGAGGGCACAGTCTCGTGCATCTTCTGCAAAGCTGTAGTCACAAGTCATTGTATTTGTACATAGAAATTAATCTATACATTAGGATATATCTAGCCAACGTATGTGACATAGTGCATCAAGATGAATTTGTGCCTAAGTTGTACCAATACTGGCACACTTGGAAGAACAGGTGATTACCTGAAAGTTTTGCTATAAATAAATATTATCAAAAATACGTAAACTTTGTTAAATGTCTAGTTTTACATTTTTGGGCCTGGCCTTCACACACTTGCAATAGTCCAAGAGATGCGGCACTTTGATTTGTGACTGAGGCAGAAAGGTTTGAAGGTTTCCTTACCCAAATTTTCCATAGAATTCAAAAATCCATTTCTTAGTTGCCAAAGCCTTCAGGTTTTAGGTGAAAAATTATGCTTTCCAATAAGAAATAGCATTTTCTGACCAAAAAGATAATACCAGTATTTCCTCACCAACTACCCTTAAAACAATGTTGGAAACTTGTGTATGCAATCAAATTGAAGGGTAGGACCTAGTGAACCAGGGAATGAGCAAAACTAAAAAATTGGTTGGATACCATGGTAACCTGCCCAAGTTTAAGGCTAGACACCAGTGGTTGACGGCATTTTCATGAAACCATCCATGAATTCCTTAATAGACCTTTGATTCTACCATACTATACATCATTTAAAAGCTAATATTTGTCTCTATCCATTGACATCAAATAAATTTGAAATGAATTAAAAATTGAAAAATTATGATTTTTTTTTTGATTTTTTCACTTTTACTTTTTGAACATGGATATCTTGTTTACTATTCAATTGACATGAATAAAAATTCACATAAACCTTCAAAACTATCACATGGAGGGAAGGGTGTCTCAAATCTTTTATCAAGGTCTTAGATTTTATTTTATGATCAAAAACGGGAAAAAACGGGAAACTTTTTTAGATTTCTTTAAATTATCATTTTCTACATTACATAAAACCAAAAATAAGACTTAAATCAAAATTCTGAGATACCCTTCCCTCCTTATATATATCAAGAAGATCTACCAGAAATTTAAAAGAGTTAAGTTGAATATTAAGTGAGATATTGATGTTCAAAAAATATATTTGAATATTAATAATTTTAGGTTTGTGAACCACCTACATAACCATTATTCTAGCTATTTCTATATAAGTTTTACCAATGAATCCGGTTGTTTATTAGCTATTTAATGATGTTACCTATTAAGTATTAATTTAAGAAACAAATCTTGTGTTTCTGAATAAAGGGAGTACCGCTATTTACATGCCAACCACTGGTGTCTATCCTTAAGTAAAAGATACCTTCTTCTTCATTGAATTCACAGGTTATTTCCTATTTTTACTGCTGTAAGGGGCCTCCTGTTAAGTGAATTCACTTTTTTTTCCCTGAAGTTTAAAACCCTTACCCCTGTTGTGCTGAACCACGCTTTGGATTTATGTGGAGCATATGCAGGATTTTTCAACCCCTAAACTCCCCCTCCCCCTACATTTTGATGGATATATACCTAATGGAAGTGTCCTAATGAGGATACCTCACCTCTCTTATTTCTAGCCTGATAACTTGGGCACAACCAACCTGCAGAAAGTACGAAAGTCCGTAATCGACTCGGAGGGGTAGAGGTCTCTGAATCCCTGTAGCAAATCTCTGTCGGAAAAGTGAGACATTGCACCTCGAAAGGAATCTGTTTGGTTGACACAATCTATAATATCTCTGACTAGAGGCTGGTTGCTGAGTCCATTTACAGGATATGGTGTTGTTAGTGGCACTGAAAAACACTCTATGGCATCTGCAAGGGAAAGTAATGATAACATTTCCAGGGACAGAGTGGGGGGGGGGGGGGGGGGCATGTGGTGTGCGCCTCCCCCTTTTTTGCCTATTTTTTTAAAATGTAAAACTGGCTTAGTGATGATCCAGAGGTACGCTAGCAAATTGCCAATAACATAGTCCATATCATAGATAATAATTATGTGTCCATTGGCCAAGAGGAAGGTTAAAAACAAAAATGAACCTTGGTTAACCAATGAGATTCTTGAGGCAATTTATGACAAGGACAAAGCTTGTTAAAAAGCCAAACTCTCAAAGCTACCTGAGGACTTTGCTTTGGCGAAAAAACTTAGAAACAATGTAAAAGATATGGTAAGGAGAGCTAAGGTAGCTTTTGTGCAAGATTACTTAGTTGCTGATAACATATCTAACTTCAGCAAAAAGAGAAGTTTGTATCAATATAATAGATAAAGACAATAATGTTCCAGTATCAAAAAAAGATACATCTTCTTTCACAAATAAAGTTTTTACTGAAATTGGTCCCAAACTTACTGCCTCCTTCACAAATACATGGGTCAATGATGATGCTATCATTAACACTGATTATTTAGAGATGGTAAGGGTTGAAGAGCCTGCAGTTTTGCAGTTAATTAAAGACATAGAAGTATAAATATCATCTGCTATTAACAGTCTTTCATCAAACATACTCAAGGATGCTTTTATGGTGCTGCTTCCACAACTAACACATATGTTTAATTGTTCACTGGTTCATATTATATTTCCAAAATCATGGAAAACAGCCACTGTAATCCCGCTTCAAAAGTCAGGGGATAGTACTGATGTAAATAACCTAAGACCAATTTCCTTTTTGCCACTGCCAGGTAAGAGGTAACTACCTGGAAACGAATTCTCTATTATCAACCCTTCAAAATCGTTTTAGAAAAAATAGATCAACTTTTAGCACTGTTGCAGATTTTACTGATGATATTTTACTGGGCTTTAATTCCAAATTATACACTGTTCCAGCCTTTATTGACCTGAAAAAGGCCTTTGATACTGTTTCTCACAACTTTTGGCTTTAGTGAATCTGTTACCAAATGGACTACCAGCTATCTAACTGACAGAATCAAAGATGTTTCGCGAATGGCACTATGTCTGGCTTACTTGATATTACATGTGGTGTCCCATAGGGTTCTATATTGGGCCATACATTGTTTTTGCTAAATATAAATGACTTAACTAAATGCCTGCAACACTGTAACACTAGGTTATATGCTGACGACATGGTCATATACAGTACAAATAAAGTGGAGGAAGATGCTCACTACAATGTCTCTCAGGACCTTAAATCATTATATGACTGGCTGTCTAGAAACCAATTGACTATTAACCTTAAGAAAACCAAGCTTATGATATTTGGCACCAAGAATATGTTAAAGAATGCAGAATATGTACCAATAACCGTGGCTGACACACTCTTATAATATGTTCCACATTTTACCTATTTATGTATAAAACTGGATTGTAAACTGACCTTCGAGATGCATGCTACTGAATGTATTAGATTGGTATCCCACAAACTTTATCTTGTTTGCAAGGTAAAACGGTACTTAAACAAATACCGATTATTTACAATGTTTAAGAGTAAAATCCAACCTTATTTTGATTATGGTAACATTTTTTTACACAAATATACAGAAAATTTTACTGGATAAGATGCAAAAGTTATAAAATAAAACAATCAGACTGGTACTTGATAGAGACTCAAGATATAATGCATGGAATCTGCATAAAGAGGCTGGTGTACCTTTTCTTATCGACAGATATCAATGTCACTTAAAAACTTTTGCACATGGACAATCGTCTGTATGTGCAGCCAGCACTTAAAATCTAATGAATTATAATGGAATTGTTTTTAAAGAAATAATTGCCAACAATACATCTTTTGAAAGAAGTATTGTATTCCAAGGAGCTAGATGCTGGAATAGATTACCTGTAATTGACCGTTCTGAACCATCCTTTACTAAATTTAAAACCAGAGCTAAAGAAGAAATGGTGTTACCTATCCTCTAAAGATAATTCTCCAGTACAGTGTTTTGATGGGATTAGGATTGTTTAACTTTGTGATGTAGATGTTATATTGATAGGCTTTGAGCCTATTTGCTGCTGAGACATCAATGAAAACAGGCTTTGAGCCTATTTGTATCTCTCAGGATAATAAACTTGTCTAAAACAACAACAACAACAACAACAACAAAAGTAAAACTCGCTCCCCGGGAGGGCGCACCTGGACCCTTTTTAATATGTGCTCCCCCCCTTTCAAAGATTTCTGGATCCACCCCTGATTTCGGCCATAATTTCCATAATTGTTTTTTAAAGAACATGAACTTGCTTTTGAAAGCACGAGAATGTCATGAAGATGGTTTTGTGTTTTATCAGGTACTATGTCCTCTAAGTAGCCGGTCTTATATACATGTCTGGGATATTGTACTACCCTCTAGGTTTATTGTTGAGAGAAAAGTAATCCCTTAAATATTTTATATTTTCCAGTCTAATATTTCACCTAAGGGTGTAACCCTGCCAATAATACAAGACATACATGTGGAATGGAATGCATATGCGGCACCCATGTAATTAAACATGTACATGTTTTTAAACCTATTTTTTCCTAAATATTTTTGGGTATATTTTAGCTCAATCAAATAACAATTAAATCATCATACTTATTTTTCAAGTCAACAAATGAATTTTGTACATTTATATTTGTTACAAAGTGGCATAAAGTGGCCGTTTCTGGATGTGTGATGATGTACAGAAATATTTATTTTAATGCTATAATTATTATCTGTGCACATCTCGTATTATACCAGTCTGATGGTAAATGATAGATCATGAGTTTTCTTTGAGTAAACATATATCTTTTTGCAAAAAAGGCACCAATTTAATTTTTAATATCAATATAAGTAATAGGGGTGCCGAAAGTACACGCCACTTCTCTATGTAGTACACCTAACAATCCCTTTTTAAGGATACATCAATTGAGACACTAACCAAACTTCAGCTGTTTAGCCTAATCACGAAAATCAGTTTTGAAGACATGAGCCCAGGGGTAATATCTTTGAAATGTGGATTGCCCTGGTTCTTGACCCCAGTAAGACCCCTGGTGGGATTTAATCTATAGGACCACCTGGATTAGCAGACCAGTGCCCCACCACCGCACTTACTCGTGTCCATAAAGATTTGTATATTATACGCTATCATAATGTTCAGGTTACGGCATTGTAAAGTATTAAGGAATCTACTTCGGAGGCTAGAATTTTACGTTAAACAACATCTAGATTTTGCAAATATCAGTGTGACGTGTGCATCAGGTGTCCTCTTTAAATCTGTTCCTGGTTCAATCACACAAAGGGAAAAACGGTCCATAAATTGTAAAGGTATGCATAGACTCTCAAAGGGAGCGCCACTGATATGGTTTTCAAGGAGAAACTTTTTTAATTTCAATTTTAGCGTACATGCTACACTATCGTTGGTGTACTCACTGATCCTGTTTGTTGTGCCACAGTCAAAAATTTGTAGCAAGGAAGTGGTAAGTTCCTCCAGAATATTTTTCATGCCCTTTCCACACGCCGTTTCCACCAGATCAAATGCGCAGTCCAGAACCTCTGATATCATTCTGTAATCATAGATGAGATGTTCTGTGATGCAGGGATTACAAAATTTGACTGAAATAAGGCTACCGTGTTTCTACAATGGAAAAGTGCAACCTAAAATGGCACTTAGAGATAAAGATACTATGTCTTTGGATCTTAAGGATAGACAACTGTTGATGGGGCACCTTTCAAATAATCTCGCTTCTCTCGAGAACTAAACATGGTACAATAAAATATTATATATGAAATGAAAGATACATTTTTTTCTCTGTCTAGTGATAATATCACTATCTTGATGAGAAACCGAATAGAGAAAGTGTCAATAAAAAACTATTATTTTCACTTTTATTTTTTGAACATGAAAATCTCCTTTCATAAAAAAGATACAGTGCTCAAATTTTACCCAGGAGGTGTTGAGAGAACATGGAATTGAGTGGTCACACCTAGAACAAAGGGGTGGGGGGGGGGGCGGCTAGGAGGTGTTGAGAGGACCTGGAGCTGAGTGGTCGTGGATCTAGACCTCTAAATTCAACAACGTGAGACACCATTCTGAAATTCAACATGTGACATTGCCACCTTTTAGGGATAATGACAGGCGACAGGGCTATTTTCCAGCAGTGCCATAGGGATATCTCTTAAAGTGAGCCAAAAGCAGTGTTGGGTCAAAATTTTGCAAATTCTATTAACTATTGAAATATATCCCATGGCCATAACCTAGGCCTGTGGTAAAATATAGACTGTCAGTAAAGACTTAAACTACTTCAAAATACATTAAAAATTGTCCCTGGTCAATTTTGGTGACCCACCAAAAATTTTTTTTCAACAAACATCACTGACATGAGTATTATTCAATTTGCATAAAGTTGTTGTTAGTTATTATGAGTTATTGAAGACAGAATTGAATTCAAAAATAAGGTTAAAAAATTATATTACTGAACTATTCTGGCCAGGCACTGCATAATAATCATTTTGTCTGGTGAGAGCTGCGACATAGATACTAGATGACTGTCAGTTCCATTATAACACATTCACCAAAATATCCATTAATTGTCTATTTAATTAGATCAAATACTGAGATTGTTATTATGGATATTATTTCATTGTATATATCATTTCATTTATATATATCAAATTGATAATAATGTACCGAGCATGTATACTTGGAAAACTACTTTGTAACATCTGGAAGAGCAGACCTATCTGAAGACGCCAAATAAAAATATTATAAAAAAAAACACAAAAAAAACCAGTACCAATGGCTAAAGTTAGACTCTTGGAACATTTTTTCATAGTAATTTGAGTTTGCAAAGTTTTGTCATATTTTGACACATCATTTGACTCCCTTTAAATTCTACAGGAGACAACAGAATTTTTAGGGAAGATGACAGGTGACAGTGCCATTAAATTTGACAAGAAAAATCAAGACGATCCCTACCAACCCCATTCCAACCCCAGCCCCCAGCTCAGCGGACATCGTCCTTCAACGGACAAATCATCCAGTCCCGTCCTTGTCCGCTCAACCAAGAGTTGACTGTATTTAAAATTTCAATTATGTAGATGGAATATCAACTCAGATATCCTTGTTCAGAAATAGTAGTAAAAATGATTTTTTTTCAAATTCCCGACCATCTAATACAGACATCAATGCTCATCTTTTATATCATTAGGTAGGATTTTTAATTCACTATTCAATGATATGTGATATATATTAGGAGCTATGAAGAGCACAACAAAATGAGCATATTGCCCTGACCTCGGCAAAACACCCGTAATCAACAGTGGTCTATCCTTAAGAAACAATTAAATTGACCATAATATGGTAGATATATGGGCTATAGTTTGATATTCCTGTATAGATTATATCATAAAAAAATCGAAATCAGTGCTCTGTTTTTGTTACTATACATGTGAAAAAGTCACTTTTCCAAAGGAGAATAAATGTCATATGCAAAATGTTTTAAAATTGTGAAAAGAAATGTAAAAGGAGACTTTAACCTTTCTGGTTAAATAGACTAAATTCTTATGAATAAACTTCATATGATGCCCATCATTTTGCCAAAGAGACATCAAGAATACACATCCATTGATAAAAGTGTTTCTTACGGGCATATTAGCGTGGGATTGCTGAGGATATTGAATGTCACATTCAGAGAAGTGAAGTTTATGACTAACTCGGTCCCTGTTTGAATAAGGCACTGTCCATAGGTTGAGTTTCCATACATAACGGCATTGTAGATTTCAGTCAGTTGTGTCAGCACGCATGGCGTTGCACATGGCAAAAATTCTAAGTAGAAAAGAGAATGTGTTATGGAGGTTGAGAGTTGAGAGATTTAACACAATGAACATTTTTAATCACCTTATTATCTTATATGGTCTTAATGTATAGACAATGAGCAGATGGCATCACACCCCTCAAAATGGGCTTACTGCCATATGAGTGATCAATTATCAGACAACAATCAAGAATAGAACCTTATGGGTGACAAGACACTTACCCCTGGGACACTTACCCCCTCGGACACTTACCCCGTAGAACACTTAACCCCCAACCTTGGAGAACACGGTCCAATGATGTTTTGATACTTCTGCATCCACTAACTGTTGAGAAGGGATGAGTTACCCTTTTTTTAGGTATGAATCCTAGACATCTATTACAAGAGAGGGGTATTTATTTAGTTTTGCTTTCCATTAGAGCAAATGTGGTTGGAAATAAAATTACCTCTTAGTAAAAAGTATATGTTATGTGTTATAATAATTATATGGACCCCCACATGGAAATATAAATGAGGCATTATGCGAGTTAGAATACTCACTGGATCGGTATATTCCCCACTTTGTTTGTCAGAGGTCCAGGGCTCTATCCCCACAGGGTCAAGCTTTCCTTTTCTAAATGTTTATTATTCATTGACCACATTCCACATTGAATACAAGAAAGTGTTACCTATTTCATCTCTAAGTTATCAAAGACCATTCAGTTATTTAGAAATAATGTCAAAGCTTATTCCATTCCCAGATGTAAGTTTTATATTCTTGTTTTTCAACTGCAGCATCAACAAGATGACCGCCATCGGCCAGTGGTACAGGGAGCATGGGGTCATATCCCATACTAAGATGTCCGGCAGTTGTAAGGCCAACACCAATCCCAGGCAAGTGTGTGACGTTATTATAACATTGCAGCAACGTTCTGTTTGGTACTGTTTTGGTTCTTGTTACATTATTTTGATGGCTCCCAATAACGTTGCAGCAACCTCCCATTCGCCATCGCACTGTGACGTTATTGATTAAATACAAGAAAGGGTTACCTATTTCATCTCTAAAACCATTCAGTTATTATTGTCATATTGCTAGAAAAAACACAATAAAATTTAATTGAAGGTCTCCTATATATGTATACACATTTCGACTGGGTGTACTGAAAACTGCTAAGAAAAACTTAAAATGGGGTTTCCTTGGAATCCAGCCTACCGTGTATAGGGGAAAAGGTACCTTCGCCCCTAATCATTGCAGAAACCCAATCTTGGTATCAAAATGAGGCTCTTTTTGAGCTGAGCAAAATATCTAACCAACTCAAATTTGTATATCTGCAACTCATTATGTCAGATTGGGTCACATATAGTTCATTATGGTATAAACAGAACATTTACCATGAAGCGTACGCTTCAGAGTGTCCAACAAAATGGGTATGCCTGGCACCTGCAAATAAAAGAGAAAAAAAGTCAGTATAGTTGGTAATTGTTCCCTAACAACATTCAGTTAAAGTTTCAATGTTCCATATTGATTTTGGGTACATAGACAGTATAGATGAAAGACTGCAGAAAGCAAGCGTTTTCATGATGAATTACGGTACCAGTTATAGCAATGTCTTATCGAATAGGTTTAAGGCTTTTATACTGATGTCACAAATTCATTATTGCTTTTATAGGACCCTTCACCCATATGTTTCCAAAGTGAAGCCTTGAGCACATTCTGTTCCAAATGCAAGTCCAATCCTTACAAAGGAAATAATGTTACTAGCCTTCCTGGGGAGGGTCAGTGCTCTAGGGGGGGGGGTGTGCAAACCCTGAACACCCTTATAAAAACATAAATTAAAAACGCTATTTTTACACAGATCTCCCAATTTTAAGACACCAATATTTTGTCTCTTTGGTCTAGGGGGCAATTGCCCCTTTTGACTCCCCCCCACCGCCCCCCCCAGGATCCGCCACTGCCTTCTATAGTAAAGACCAAAGGCCATACTACCTTTCTGACGTTGGCTCTGCAGAGACTTGGCTTAACTACTCAATGATGCAACTGACTTTTAGGCACTGTGCAGATGACATCGTAGCGTCCAGAATGGGACATGGTGCCATATTGGTGGTCAACTGACTATTGTTCACATATCATCAAAGATCTAGGTACATTCATTTTATGTTATGTTAGTCAAACAATTATGATATATCATAAATTCTATTGTTTTGAATCCAGCTTGTGATACTGCACTGTTTACTAGTCTGAGATCATATATAAAGAGAGTTTGTCAATAGGAACATGTAAAAGTAGGAACTTGTAGTGTACAAACGAAATGGTATATCAGTACAGTCTGCACAAGGTCAAGACACTAACCTTGTTGGTATGTAACTGACCCATAAAAGTAAAGACCATATTACCTGTCTGATGCTGGCCTCATGGAGAGAGGCAGCAGACAGAGTTGCGGCATAGGTCAGAGACGTAATGGTCGCTTCTTCTGACAGAGAGGTCTGGGTAGCTGAAGCACCAACCACAAGTAGCACTGATTATTTATACATAAATACAAGCAGATGAAACTAATATAAAAATGTTTGTATACAAACAACTGCAATATGCAGCTCCAGTTGTGAAAATTTTTACTGTTTGTATATGTTTTCTCTTCCTTCTCTCATCATATATTCTACCCTCCTGGCATGAGAGTAAAAGATGTATGGTACTCACTGATCGTCAGAACCGGCTGAATGAACACCAAGGCAGCGATGAAGGGCGTCCACCTGAATGGGAGAAAGGAGTCAGGATCAAACTAACAGTAACTAACAGTTTCTTTTTGTAATCCTCCATTTTTTATACCATTCACAGAAGAAAGAAAGTGACTCTATTTAGGTGGCACAGTCATTGGCAGATACAAGATTTCGGAAAACAGGAATCTACATATAGTACTAAAACGTTTCTCATTCACTTTTTTTCCCTCTTTGTCAAGCCTCAGCAGTATATTATAACTGGAGAATACCACCAACTGCTTAGCACTGACCTCATTCTTTTTTTGTAAATATTTGTATATTGATAGTCTTTAGAGTTTGTCAATTATTTTGTTTGTGTTTCGTCTGATCTTCAGAGCGTTAAAGAGTGATAAAGAGTTAATACCTGATTTTATTTAAGTTCAGTTATTCTTCTGGATGAATATGTGCATTGTAGTAATGTACAAAATGAGAAAACAATAGGGAAGTATATCTGAGAGTTGGTATATATTCGTGAAGTCTTTCAAAGTTTCACAAAAGGAGTTCCAGGTGCACCTCTGTCTGCTCAGCTGAAATTTGTTAATAGAAGTAAAAACAGGAGGAAATATCTATTCATGGAAAGTGTTCTGGCGAAAAGGAGGCACTGGGGGGTAAGGCTATTTCTCATGCTATATTTCACTGTGCAGTGATATAGGTAAACTACATGAGGATGTGGGATGCACCAGAATACAAGCCGGTAGTAAACAAATTGTTTACTAACAGCTTATATTCTGGTGCATCCAATCATCTGAGTGTCGTTTTCCTGTTATCATATGTCAAATATATATGCAAAACATAAAAAATGCTTAGATTAAACAGAATTTCAAAGTGTGGTGGGATCACAGAACACTCAACGGGCTGCTTGGATTGCTGGAACCTGTGTGTACATGAATGCACACACTATTTCTTCTCTATCTCCTTTGATATTGGCTCAATTCGAGATCTGAAAATTGTGTATTCAAGCTTAGACCCTAGGGAACAACTTTCTTATGTATTGTATGAAGCTATGATCAATATTAAAGAAGATATTCACACAAAAATCTAGTACAATAGGGTTTGAGTAGAGTCAAGAATTTTTTTTTCACATGGGATCCTATGGGGAAATATATTCTCTTCATTAAAACTTACACACAAACAGGAGCCCCGACGGGAGCCCCGACGGGAGCCCCGATGGGGGCTCCCATCGGGGCTCCTGTTTGTGTGTAAGTTTTAATGAAGAGAATATATTTCCCCATAGGATCCCATGTAAACCCACACGCGAGCCCACACGCGAGCCCACACGCGAGCCCACACGCGAGCCCACACGCGAGCCCACACGCGAGCCCACACGCGAGCCCACACGCGAGCCCACACGCGAGCCCACACGCGAGCCCACACGCGAGCCCACACGCGAGCCCACACGCGAGCCCACACGCGAGCCCACACGCGAGCCCACACGCGAGCCCACACGCGAGCCCACACGCGAGCCCACACGGGAACCCACACGGAAACCCACACGCGAGCCCACACGCGAGCCCACACGCGAGCCCACACGCGAGCCCACACGCGAGCCCACACGCGAGCCCACACGCGAGCTCACACGCGAGCTCACACGCGAGTCCCAACGGGAGTCCCAACGGGAGTCCCAACGGGAGTGCCAATTGCACAAAAATCGTTTAGTGGGTATAGGGCTTTATGGTTTGCATGGCAAGTGCTTACGTCATCAAATATGAATGTGCGTTCTCCAGTTATGATTGTAATTACAGTGTTTATTTACAATTGAAATTAGACACTTGTAATCTTGGAAAAGTCAAACGGAATGAGTATATTACCATTCCATGGCTGCAGATATGTCTAGAAGATGATCTGTAAAATAATAGAAAAAATAATTATTATCCTTACAGTCGCAAGTTATAGATATAGATCTTTAGGTTAAATTGGTTTTATGAAGAGTCTGTATGAAATTGCTCCGGGCTGTTACTGCTTAGGGACTAATACTGCTTAGGGACTGTTACTGTTTAGGGCCTTTACTGCTTGGTGCTGTTACTGCTTGGTGTCGTTACTGCTTAGGGCCGTCACTAATTAGGGTCATCACTGCTTAGGGCCATTACTGCTTAGGGCCGTCACTGCTTAGTATAATTCTCTCTGATATTGGGGTCATACTGGGCAGTGGTATTTCTGAACGTATTACTAAGCAAGAAATCCACTTCACAGGGGCTATTCAGTAATTCACTGGTTGGTAATTGCCTCACTAGATAGTGCTATGCACTACCTAGTCGTGTGAGAACTATCGTACAAAAGGTCAAAGTGCAAAGCTTCAAAGCATCCAAGAAAAAGATTCATTCAGTCCGTTATAAAGCATACATAGGGGGTGGATTAAGGAGATAAGACCTATACTCGATTCTCGATTCTCACGATTCTCAATGCCAAAATAAGGACCTCTTAGACAATCTCTAAGTTCTTAAACAGGGTCCATTCATGAGTTCCCACACACTAAGTCCCCACCAAAGGTGAGAGGGGTCAGGAACCGCCACCCCCCACAAAGAGCTGCCTCTGTTATAGATGTCTGGTGTCTGAATGGTTCAACAGTCCTGGTTGCTGAATTGTTAAGACTGGTTGTAACCACAATCAGAATACTATGCCGTCAGCTTGTTATTCAGTCCGATATACACAAAAATCGGACCATTTACCCAGGGCCTTTTGTGTTTTTACTTTTTATCCTATTTCTAACCTGGTAGTGTTCAATTGATGGTAGTTCATTTATTAATGATTTGTCATTCTCAATAGCCATCTTGCACGGTGCCCCATTTACCCATTTCTGCCTGTAGGATGTGACGGTGTGATCAGGAAGAGGTGCTTTATACGTTCAGAGTTAGCTTTTCTCACACTACGTTATAAGCATGTACATTAAAAGTGCACAATGCACTATTTGACAGGTCAATGAAACAAGGGCGGATACAGGATATTGGAAAAGAGGGGTGGGGGTTATCAAAAGGCTTAGTACTAAAACTGTGCGAATTAGCACACATGCAAGTAGTATGATGGAGTCGCTGGCGCGCATAGTCAATGCTACTAAGTAGGTCAGTAGGTCACTACGACCGAGTTTAGGTCTAAAATAGGTTCATAGCTTAATAGAGACTTTGAATAATTAGGTCATTACGACCTACTTATAAAAGCTATTTTTGTAATTAGGTCAGAGGTCAGAGGTTAGAAATATTAGAAAACAGGGTCACTGAGAAAACATGTCAGGGGAAGAGCGCGTGGAACGACGTGGAGACCGGAGGCCGTAAGGCCGGAGGTCTGCACGTCGTTCCTCAACGCGCTCTTCCCCTGGCATGCTTTCTCAGGGACCCTATATTCTGGTTACGGCTAAAATATTACATATGTTCTGATATTTTTATTGCAAAGGGGGCGGTGCGGGCATTCCATGGGAGGGCTGTTTTAGGAATGAGGTGGAGACCGGAGGCACAGCCGGAGGTCTCCACCTCATTTCTAAAACAAAACCTCCCATGGGCTGCGCGCACCGCCCCCTTTGCAATTTTATCACTTATACTATTACTATTCGATTCGATTATATCTACTTTATGTGTATGTATTCGTTTAATATGATTTTGATAAAGTTTCGTCTTCATATTCATTAAATAATATTCGTATAGAAACTGAATATAGAGTTTTCGTGTTTATATTCATTAAATAATATGCGTATAGAAAACACAACATATAAAATTCGTTTATAAGTTTTATTCATTAGAAACATATATAGAAACATATTTACAGTGTCACAGATACATGGTGTAATCTTTTATTTACATTGAAACTGTTCACAAAGTGAAAAATATATAATACAAAATCATTTACACTGTTGGCATAAGAAAACATTGTTTCCGTTGCCTGGTAATAAACAAATTAAACAATGAGAACAGTTTCGGGCAAGTGTCCTTATCTTCGGCTGTTTCAGTTTCTCTTTGTTCCATGTGTGAGTGTATACATATGTGTGATGAGGATTTCTGACGGATTTAGCAATGGTATGGTGAAAGAGAGACTGTGCTTTGAAAAAGTTACAGTCTACTTCAGTCGCCAACACATTGTGACCGAAAACAGGATTCATTTGCACCTGGTATGAAAAGAAATTTTCGATGGCCTGAATGTAAATTGATTTCAGCTCACAGTGTAGTTGTATACATGTAAAACAGAACAAAGGACCAACAAAAGTGACATCGGAATCACGGATTCGACATTTACAAAAGGCCTGTGAAACGGCTGTCACTTTATGTTGCTCAATGAAAACCATAAGTGACTTTACACTGTTGACGGTGTATCTGGTAGTAACTCTGAAACATGAGTCTTGATGATGTTGATACACCGCCAAACAGTAGTCCTTGTGGTTATCGCCGTTGATAAGCTGGCTCGTTGCGAAACTATACCCGTCCCACATAGCTTCTGTAAAAGTGGAACAGGATCGCGTCGTACCAGTGGTGTGGTCTACAGTACTAACATGGTGTGGTTTCAGATAAAAGTCGCTGTACTGTGCGGGGATAATCTCCCAAAAGAAATATCCACTACATCCGCAAAGTACAGCCACTTTATCATTTTTGGGTATAAGTTGAAAATTAATGTCTGCTGATGGATAGTTAGAGTCGAGAGGACTATCCGGAGATTCAGGTCGTGACTCAGCAATATTGAGAAATGATAAATCGAGACCCCAACTAAGTGTGGTCTCGTTATCATTTGTTGATGAATCATTGCTTGCCAAATCGATTAGAAAATCCGAATAGCTGCTGTCGCTCATATTGAAGCTGTAATATAATACTGGAAACTATGGCTACACTAAGCAACTAGATGAATAAAATATGGGTAGCCAGTTATTTTTGTAGTATTTACTATTTAGTATGTACTAAGAAAATAACTGGTAGTGGGTAGACACCTTAAATTTCTCTGTGATTCGCTGAGATTTTCGCTGCCGGGAGTTCTACCCTAGATAAAGCCATGCATAAAGCCATGCATTTTTTGTTTTCTCTGAGATATTGTATAATTTTTTATTTTTTTTAATATTTTTCTAATTTTTAAAGTTTTTTTTCATTTTCTTAGACAAATATTTATATTTCAAGCATTTTTTTCTGTCTCTATGTGAGATTTTGTATAATTTATTTTTACTTTTATTATAATTTTAAAGTTTTTTTTCTTTTTAAACAATTATTTCTTTTTTTAATTTCAACTTTTGAATATTTTTTTTAATTTCAACTTTTGATAAATGATATGTACAAGCTTAATTTTCTTTTTCTTTTTATATTTTTTATATTTTTTTGTTGGAGTATTTCCTTCATAAATGATATATTTTGTAGTTATAAGTCTGTTATTTTTTCAGAATTAAAGAATATTTACAACATGATTGCCGAATTCCTAGATATCTAAGGGTATCGTGCTCACTCCGTCTTCACAAGTTTTTCTTTTTATATATTGATAACTTAAGCCTGTCTTTTTCTGTTTGTATGTTATTATATGATGATCTACAACTTTGAAACCAGTGTTAACGGCGTCCATCGTGATTTGTGTTTCGAGTACGGTGTTAAAAGATTCCATGTCAAGTATGTTTTGTTTCTGTATGACACCTTTACAGCTAGTTTTCTTTTCTTTTCCATGACCGATATAACATTTTGAATTCAGTGAAGTCATTTCATCTCCTTCCCATTCAATTTTGAATAGTCCTGGGGTCCGTTTATCATATTTTTCTCTTTCTTTACAACATGGTTGTGGAAACCATGGTAAATTATTTGTTTTTGCTATTATATATTGTTCCCTGTGATGTTCATTATCACAAGATTCTGATGGTAACCATAAGTGGCGTTCTCTATAATAGGCTTCTCTTTTTTCTGGAATTATTAATTCATCTAAAGTCTGTGCGCTGAGGGCGAAATACAGACTATCTGTATCCATTTCACAGAGTTCAAAGTCAGATTCTTCGATGTACTTTGATAAGAAGTCGTAGTAAAATTGTAACATTTTCAGTTTTGCGTATTGATATACCATGAAACCTATTTGAACTGGAAGGTCGTATGTTATTGACGTAGGGAGTGATGAGACTTCACATGTATCTTCACACAAGTCTTGGACATCTTGTACTGTCCAGTGAAGAGCTATTCTAGCGGCTTTTTCTGGTGTCATATATCGAGTGTTTGTGAAGTTTTGTTTGTTACAAATCGTTTTTCCATATGAACTGTTTCCTAGGAGTTTGTAGAGGTCAGAGAGAATTTTACAGTCAGGGTTTTTGTCGCCCTTTCTTCGTGCCTCTGTTACTTGATCAACAAATGAGAGAAACGATTTCTGTGGTATGTATTCAACTAGTAAGTGAACTTTTGTTACGATTAAGCCTTTTTCTAAATACCATTTAAGTAGTGGTGAACCTAATAAAATATTTTTTGCAAAATAACTTCCGATTAATTGACGTTGTGGCCTTTTGACTCTATCGTTCTTTAATAGATGTTGTTTCATGTGTTCTCCTACATCATCTCTTGACACCATTGTATTTTTGAAAATGGGCGTCATTTCTTCAAATTTGAATTTAAGGTGCTCAGGTGTGTGTATGTCCACCGATACTAGTCCAAAAATAGTCCCATTTTTTACACCGTTTATTATATCTATTTCAGAAAGGATATTGTGTGTGTTTGGAATCGGTATGCTCCACAGTGATTTACATGCTATAACACTGTTGTTGTTATTCTTGTCTTTGTTCCAGTCACATTCGTATTTCTCAATGACAGTATAACCTATTAGTTCTAGATACAGTGTTGTTTTAAGAGTTTGTCGACATCTTTCTGACATTAGTTTACGACCTTTATCAGTAGAGAGAGTGTTTTTATTCATGTGACACGCGTGCCCATGCCAGTAGCAACCATGAAATTGATACACGGTTTTTGTATCTGGAACCAGGCCGTCCACTCGAACCCTTTTTGTACCCACACTAACTTCCCCATGGTTATAAGCATGTAGTATTTTAACTTTGTCTGTAATCTCTCGAAACCGCAACCATTCTGTTGCAGCGCGACTGACTTTTTGAGATTGTTCAGGTTTGTAATTGTTACTACTTCTGCGGACTACAAAGTACCCCGTACAGTGTTCTTCACCCATACATTTAAGGTAAAGACTGTTTGCATCTACTCCTATGATATGACGGCACACTTTACTTAATGGTCCGAATGATCTGCCCCGTATTCGTGTCACTCCTGCTTTTTGATGTCTATGAAATATAATCGACGGACCACCTACCAAATTGCTTCTAATTAATTTGTGTACATCTTTGTCTGCCTCTGAGAATATAATGTAAGGAAGGCTGTTTGATGATGTGTTATCAAATAGAAATTTTAGTGTAAGGCCTGGAAGAGTCAGACCATCTTTGAACATATCTATTCCTCTTTCACTGAAAAATTTCATGTGTTGGTTTATAGCTTTGACAAAAGGTTCTACATCTTTGTTATTGTAATATATTAGATAATCTCTGAAAGTTGTCATTCCATTATCTTTCCACACTTTCTTACACTTGGCATAGTCTTCCGCTGATATAGAAGTACCCGTAAGTGAACTATAGAAAGCTGAGCGAGGTGGAAGTTTTAAGTTCCCTAGTTTTCTAGTTGATGTCATCCACTCATATGGAAAGAACCCTTTACTTTCATCTTGTAGGAAAGCTTTTAAATAGCTAGCATACGAGTATCCGGGAGCTAGATAATTTAACATGTCTAAATAAACACAGTTCTCTGTGTAGACAGCTATGTATTGATTACTCCTTTTTATGGTTTTCATCTCAGCTGTTTGCTTCTTTGCATAGAAGGAATGGAAATCTCGCTTTATTAGATTTAAGTCGTAGCGACCCGAATTGAAACCTATGACAGGTACTCTGTAAATATAGTTCATAAGACGAATTTTGATTTTATCTATTCTGTGCGAAGTTTTATTGCTACTCTTTTTTCCTATACTCTTCATTAGTGATTTAGGCACTTTTTTTCCTTCGGCAATCTCGTTTTTCTTATACTTTTCAAGCTTTTTTATTATGTCAGAGAAACGTGTTTCTACAACAGCTCCTATTTTTTCAGCTAACTTTTGTATGTAATCCAGAGTGTCGTGAACTATTTCATCATTTTCTCCATCACTTTTTCTTATGAAACAAACTGGTTTTTCCCACTCTGGAAAGTCACTTGCTACACTAGATGAAAGCGGTACATGATGTGATTCGACTACTGTATTAGTTGTCTGAACATCACCTTTTGTTTTGTGAGAAAAATAACTTTCGAAATCATACACAATTTTGTATGGATATATTCGAAGTTCAGATGGTACTTTTATACCTAGCTCCTCCAGTCTATCAAATACAGATGGTTTGTTTTTGTAAATACCACCTTTGTAGATGAATTTAACTTGCGTACAGTCACTTTTAATGTTAGTGTGTCGCTTAAGATTATACTCTGTTTCAAAGAGTCTTCTACACTTACGACACATGTGGAACTGTGAATATTTATTTAGATCGTTTACTAGACTGAAGTGATGGTCGTATAGATTTAGTGTCATAACTTTAGACTCATCCTCAACACTCATTAAATTTCCCTTTATACATTTTAATGTACAAGGTGTCCCCCTTTTAAATTTCTTTTTCTTGGAAGTAGTACTCTTCTTAGGAATGAGTGAAAAGACTCTTATCATAATGTTGTATTTGGTTTCTATCTGGGTCAATGCCTTAATTGAAATGCCTCTGAATGATACTTTAGTTTCATCAGGAAAACATTCTTGAAGTAGTCTTTCACAGTGGGATGTGTTTTTGAAAAGAAAATATGACAGACACCTAAAAAAACACAGGTAGTCTTTGTACACCCGTTTGCTCTTTGGATTACGATGAAAATGTTGTAAACCCCGTCTACGTAGGAAATTCGGAATTGTATCCAATCTTCCTATTAGACCATCCTCTCTACCTTGAACCCTTACTATGTAAATGTTTGCGTTTACATTACCCACTAGTCTCCAACTTGTGTCAGCTCTATTGACACTCCATTCTTTATCGCGTAAAAAACTTATTACATCTTGCAAGTCAGAATCATTTTTAATATGTCTGTAATTGCTTTGCTGTTCGTGCTCTAACCAAAATAAAGAGGAGTTATTCACTGAAGGATGGTAATACATAACTTCTCGATCTTCTGTATAAATCTTTTCTTCAGCAGTTTCTGTTGTTCCTCCATTAAGTCTTTCAAGTAATGCACCTAAAGATATAGCTAGTCTATATTCGAAAACTTGGTTCTGATGTATTTTGTTAATAGCCTCTATTATCTCTTCAACTGCTTCTTTCATGTTCAGAGTTGAGAGTCTGGCATTGAAAATTGATTGAACACTTCCTAGGAGAACTAAACCGTTTGCTATTGACTTAAAGTTTTTAACATAAGTGTCGTGATACCACCAATAACTACCTATAGTTGATGGCATTACTGTTGTTTCTATATCATACTGTTCTCTTACGCATGTAGGTGAAGAACAGATCACCTTTCCAGAATGTAAAGAAAAATTGCGAGGACGACGTGGCACGTTACACATCGGACAATTTATATTCTGATTCATTTTCTTATTTTTCGACTTAATAACTATATAAATATACACTTATGTTCTAGCTAGTTATTTAAAAAGCTGACTAAATATTTTTGTTTGAAGCTAACTATGTGCTACACTAACTATGCGCTAGGTGAATATATAAAGCTGACTAAATACTTTCTTTGAAGCTAGCTAATATAATATCTACAGCATGATTAAATGTTTTCTGTGTATATAAGTATATAGGCAACCACACCACACCATGTATAGTTACTGATATGTTTTAAGACCACACCTACCTGCCCTTGGTGATTACATCATGTTTCTGTGATCTATTCGGACTGCTTTAAGTCATTCAGGATCTTTGGTCCCAGCGTGCTGACCAAGTCGAAGAACAGTGCGGATGGCACGGTGTGCCCCTGGTCTTTCGGAGGTGCCTCGTGCACCCCGCCCGAGTTGACCCGTTTCTCCAGCTGCTCCACGTAGTAGCGGGACCCGATATGGATCTTGGCCTTCCCCTGGTAGGTGGTCACGATGACCCAGATGTTGTGCGTCTTGTTGACCTCCTGGACGTAAGGCTTAATAGTCGGGATGCCCTGTTCTGCTTCACCTGAGGCCCGTTCGTACTGCTAGATGATCGTTCTTGCGGCGTCGAGAAGGTTCTGGAAACCTGTCTTACTCAAGTTGATCCGGCGTTCGTAGGCTCGCTGAGGGTACTGAATTATGGCGACCTGAAAAATATAAGCATAATTTTGTTTTGAGTTATATGTATAAATTTGGGGCTCTCTCTCTCTCTCTATATCTCTCTCATTCTATTTCTATTTAAACTATTATGTATTCTTTACTTCTATTTCACATTAAATAATTACAATGAAAGTTAACTATAAACGAAGTACATGTTACCTGAAATAAAAATAATGATTCTATAATTTAAAATCATACTTACCCCTACAGGATCAGGTGGTCCATACACGTGGATGCAGGTGTTCTTGAAGGCGTCACTGTTGAGGAAATACACCTTCTTAGCTTGCGTGACGTAACCGTCCTTGTAGTCGACGTCCAATTCCAGTGGCCAGAACAATCCGGTCAGGTCTAATACAGGCGAGAGAGGGGTGGCTTTACTCTGCTGTGCCTGTAGCTCCTTCAAGACCGCATCAGCATACTGCTTCGCTAGTTCAACGTCCACTGCCACTGGTTTACCTTTCTTTGCACGAGGTTTCCGTTCACCAGCAGGCTTCCGTTTTCTCGGCGGTGCCTTTTTCTTGTCTGTTGGTTCTCCCTCCGACTCTTCTTCGATGGTGATCGGTACCGAAAGAGCTTCGCCGTCTTTCGGTGGTGGCACGTTTTCTTTGTTGGAGTCGTCTTGGAGGGTAGCGGCGGCGGCGGCAGCGGCGGCGGTGGTGGCGATTGTGGCAGTGACAGCGTCAGTCAAAGATGCAGGTGGCTCGGGATTCCACAGATCAGAAATATCGTTGTATAGACTGGCATCAACAGCGTTGACGGTGATGGACGTACCTTCGCCTACATCTGTAATATAGCCAGATTGAGTGTCCATGGACGAATCTGTCGCATAACCCCCAACTGCAACAGGAACGTAACCGGCGTCTTCTCTCGATGGAAACACTCGGTATTGATCAAAGTATTCATCAATGACCGAATTTCCAGGAGGGGGCTGCTTCGGAAGTCCCTCCTGAGCGGAGGAAGATGTTGAGGTCTTTCCACGAGCAGTCAAACTTCTACGTCCCATCATGAGAGTGTTGAGAAGACTCCAGCCCATGAGTCTTTTATACAAAAGTTTACTATCAACGTCGATTAAACGTAGGACGGTTTTTCCATTTTCACAAAGTTTTTCATGAGCGTCGTCCGTTATTTTATTCGTATTTTGTTTTGTTACCGATAAGCAGATATCACTGAGTACAGGGTTCCATTAGTGACGCGACGCGAGAGTCTGACACGTGCACTCCATAACAAAATATTCAAAATTTACATGTATCGGTTTCATTGGAGATACGTATTGTGGTCGTTAACAAAAATGATAATATACGCTCTCAGAGACCCTCTGAGATTCATTTCTAGACTTGTCACCAATCGCACCAGTCTCATCATGTACATGAACGCACAACCCTCGGTTCAGCACCGTGTACCGCTGGCACCGCTCATTGGAAGACCATCTCATTTTCGAAATGCGCTGGTCAACGTGCCTTTTGCGCGAGCATCAGGTATCTGTGGAGAGCATCATTGGGTGAAATACATCTGTCCGAGAGATGGAATGTATCAAATTGAGGGTGAAATTCATCCAAACATTTTATTTCAAAATTGCAAACTTCTGAAAAACATTCGGCTAACCCAACAATCACATCTAACGCTCAAAGATATGATAACCAAGAAACCTTGTGTTGTCGGTTTACCGACAACACAAGGTATCTTGAGCCACATTTTTGCGCGACACTCTGTCAAGGAAACAGTGCAGAGACGTTTTTGGCGTAAATCAGAAGCAGATCCTGATTGAAAACCCTCTATATTTCTGCACGCTGATATTGTTATTCCCCTTATCAACGCAACCATCCGATATCCTGACAAAATAGTGAACACCCTTGACAACAACAAATTCTTCTATGAAAAAGAGTTCGATACAGAAATCGGACATGGTCAGGAGGGTTGTGACCATATTGTGAGGGTTGTCGGAAGGAATGGTAAAGAATCAAGTCTCGTGACGGCTTATTCTATTCCTAGATTTACTCCTACTCCTACTATCGAATATTAAAAAGAAAATAAAGATCCTCTTATGCTCCTCCAGACTATTCGGTTTTCTACCAAAAGGTAGAAAACCACCCTTCAACCAATCTCTTTTATTTTCACACTTATAACGTAAAGACGTCTGTTTATTTACTATACAGATCTATAAATCATGCCATTATTTATGTTGCCATTGAAACAAAACGTTTATGTAGTGATAAATTAGACGCTGGTTAGGTTTATCTCCTGCGACATACGAGCTGATAATAAAGTTGATACTATCAAGCTTGTAACTCTAACCACACGTTAACGGTTATAACCACTTAATCAAAATAAAAACACAAACGCCTCAAACGGCGTTCAACGCTTTTCTTGAAAAGAGAAAAGGGGGTGCATAAAGCTCACCCCTTTTCTCTTTTCAAGAAAACAAAATGCGCGCCGCTCCGCTCGCGGGTGATCCGCGTGGCGGGCGCGGTTCGGCGGTCGGTGCATTTTGGGTGGGAGGGTGCGTTTTGCACCCGACATCCAGGGGCTGTCCCATAACAAAGACTGATCAAATAAAAAACAAAACGTATGGAGAGCGTTTATGGTTCGGTTTCATTAATTTGTTATTCTTTTGTTTTGTGAAAGAGAAAAACCCATGTTATCACAGTTTACACTTTTAATTTGGTATTCTTTTGTTTCGTTCCGCATAAAAGATTGTTATGATGCCATCTCTTTTAATTTGACGTTATTTTATTTCGATCCTCATAAAATGTTGTTATGACCACATCTCTTTTCATTTGTCATTATTTTATTTCGTTACAGGAAAAACACCCTTATGTTATAGAAACCAAACAAAAAGGATTGTTTTTTCATTAAAGTGTCATTCAGTACATTAACCTTCGACCGGGTAAGACGTGTTATAACTTAAATAGAAAAAAAATGGAAAGTGTAAAGGAAATCGCATTTGACCCAAGACTACAAGGACCTTTCACATGTCTTATCGCTGGACCTTCAGGATGTGGTAAAACACAATTAGTGTTTGAAATTATAGAAAAGGCGAAAACTGTAATAAACCCACCAGTCGATGAGATTATATATTGCTATGGACAATGGCAAGACATTTTCAAGAAGTATCAGGGAAAAGTGAAATTCAACGAAGGTCTACTTTCAAGAGAAGAACTTTTACATAAGAAAAAGGATTTATCTCAACATTCTCTACTTATAATAGATGATCTGTTAGATAAAGAAGATGCACCTCTTATAAGAGATCTATTCATAAAAGGTTCTCACCATAGAAATATGAGTGTTATATTCATAACTCAAAATTTATTTCTGCCTAATAAGGATTTCAGAACACTTAGTTTGAATTCTCATTACATGATAATTTTCAAAAATCCAAGAGATATGAGTCAAATTCACGCTTTATCACGTCAAGTGTTTCCAACTCATCCACGTTTTCTTACCAACGTATATAACGAAGAAACATCGGCGAGACACTCATATCTAGTGCTGGACTTCAAGCAGACTACACCCAATACACTAAGGGTGCGTAACAGCGTGACTACACCTCTCAAGACAACTGTATTCATTCCTACTACACGGAAACAATGAAGGCTAAACAACTCGCTCTCATAAAGAAACATCTTCCTCTATTGAGACATCTGTCTAAATGCACTGGTAAGGAGTGTAAACATATAATGATGGGAATGTCTAATGAGGTGATAAGGTTGATAGCGCAAATAGGTGTGAATATTATGAATAAAAACTTGCACATCTCCAATAAACAAGCAGTCGGTCGTCTATCGAGGTACAAGACACAACTCAAGGGTCTTACCAAGCCTTCAACTACAGTAGGACACAAACGTAAGATTCTTGAACAAGAAGGTGGTTTTATTGATACTCTATTGGGATTAGCTGTTCCACTCATATCCAGTCTTATCGGAGGCCTTACAAGACATCATTAGGAGAAAATGACAAGCTATAAACGAATGCTGCTCGTTCATCCAGATGTGTTGCAAAGTTCTAACAAAGTGGAAATGGAGAGTTCAACTGTTTCTGGCAAAGTTGATTCTCCACCTCCTGCCAAAGAAAGTGACAGGGATTCCTTTTTCGAAAGGTCAATGGTAAAAGAAAAACTTGAACCTACAGCGCCTACCGTGGAGGTGTTAGCTCGTTTACAAAAAGAAATGAGTCGTGTATTGAACGATCCAACGATGAGCAGAGAAGAGAAACTAGCCACATACAATGATCTCATGAACAGGTCCTCCATCCTTTCCTCTAAAGCTAAAAGTATGTTGTTTTCAACATCGCACCTTTCACGTTCTCCTTCACCATCTCCACCACCTTCTCCGACTATCATGAAACCTAAAAGAGTTTCTACAAAACCGAGAGGACTACTTATGCCGAAGGTACTACCACATAAGATGGAAAAAGCACTAGAAAAAGTTCCGGGTTCTTACCATAACTCTGTGCGTAATCTCTACAAGACCTTGGCCAAATCACGAAAACAGTTCACAAAGGACGGTCGGCTCATTCTAGGAGACACACCTATAGATGAAACACATTTGATGAATCTTTTTTTCGAGTGCAGTGCGACCGACTACTAAGAAGCGAGCCAGCTTACCGGGGCAGAAACAATTCGTCCAGATTGTTAAGAAGTTAAATCCGAAAATGAAATATATAAGGAACTACAACATGAAGGGTTCCGACAGTGAAGAGGAACATGAAGAGGTGGAAACACCTAGGCGGAAAGAGAAGTCTCCTCAACAAGAAGGTCACGGCCGAAGTAAGAGACATCGACACTTTACAGTAACACCATTTGTAAAATGGTCTACAAGGCTCTGAAGAAAGATGTGGTTAAACACTTCACTGATCCTAAACAGCCAGCAAGCTTCACAAGTGCATCCAAAATAAAGAAACACTATTTCAAAAACACTGACATAAAGCATATTGAAGATGCACTTGAATCTGTTGATGCTTATACTAAACATAAACCATTCAAGAGGCGGTTTCCTAGACGTAAAACACAGACTTTTGGAATAGATAAACAATGGCAAATGGACTTGATAGATATGCAACAGTTCAAAAAGTATAACAAAGGCTATTCATATATAATGGTTGCCATAGATGTCTTCTCCAGATTTGGATTTGCACAAGCTATAAAAAGTAAAAAAGCCACAGATGTTACGGAAGCTTTCAAAGTTATGACAGTTAAAAGATGTCCTAAATACCTTCAAACAGATAAAGGTAAAGAGTTCCTGAACAAAACTTTTCAGGATTACTTGAAAGAGACAGGTGTATCTTTTTTCACTGGAGAAAATGATGACATAAAATGTTCTATAGCAGAAAGGTTCAACGGGACCTTACAACAGAAAATGTGGCGATACTTCACTCACATGAAAACCTACACATACATAGATGTACTTCAAGATCTAGTGCATTCTTACAACCACACCTTTCATTCTACCATAGGAGGTCGACCGGTAGACGTTAATAAAGATAACGCCGATCGATTGTTCTATCATTTGTATGAAAGAGTGAGAGCGAAAGATTTAAAGACGAAAAGAAAACCTTTAATGAAAAGTGGTGATAGAGCACGAATTCTAAGAAAAAAGAAAACCTTTAATCGTGGATATGAACCAAATTGGAGTGAAGAAATATTCACTGTAAAGAACCCAGACTATATTAAGGGGTATGAAATCGAAGATACCCTTCAAGAAAGAATAAAGGGGTGGTTTTATCCTCAAGAGGTTCAGAAGGTAAAAGTTACTCCGAGGAAGCAGTACACTGTCGAGAGCATCCTTAAATATAGAGGAAAAGGTGCTAAAAGAGAAGCACTCATTAAGTGGAAAGGATACGGAGACAAATTCAACAGTTGGGAACCAGTCAAGAACATATAAAAATGGATGTAACCTGCACCCTACCCAGTAACTCATCTACTAAGACCTTTCCAGACAACACTCTGAGCACTTACAGAGTTCTTTTACAAAAGTATATGGTACTACCAGCTGACACAGACTGTGCGTTATCTGAAATAACGCTTCCAGTAAAATGGTACAATGTGCGAAAATCAACTTTCTACCTTCTCAGCGCAGAAGCACCGTCAGAAAAGAAGAAACATAACACCGCACCAACTAGGGCAAGAACTTCCCGCGGTTCTGATGAACAGCCTTCTTCTGAATCTCCTGCTACTTCCACAACTACACCTGGAACTGCAGCTGGTTCAATTGAAACACCGACAGTACCAGACCCTGATCATGAAGAGTCTTCTGGAGCGTTTATTTCAGATGCAGTGTCAGCTGTAAGAACAGTTAGTGAGAGTATAGCTCCTCCGACACCAAGTTCTCACACTTCCGACGGACCTACACCTCCTAAAAAACCTAGAGAAGGAGTTACTCCATTACAAACACCTCCGACAAGGTCCGTTGAAGCTATCACTCGACTAAAGCGTGAAATAGAGAGCAGTAGGAAAAAACGTGACAGAGAACCGTTCCTAACAGACATGTTTGATACTGATTTGGTAACACACATGCATGAAACACCCCCAAAAAGAAAACTAGAAGTTGAAATGGAGGGAATTGAAAAAGAAGAAAACGATGACGATGACGACCAACCAGAGCCCACAGAAGTATTCGAAGAAGCTGATGCTGATGAACCAAAAAAGCTGCCTCCCACATTGAGTTACATCGATTCATTAGCAAGGAAGCACTTTCCAGGAAAACGGTCTTACGCTCGTTTCTCAATGGAAAGCGGACGAGTGGAAACCAACAAAGATCTGATCAAACTCCTGAATAAAATAATGAAGAAAAATATACCAAAAGTCATCAAGAAAATGAAAGAAGAAAAGCGAAAAAATAAAGGAAATGGTCCAGATGAAATTTTCTCTTATAACGAATTCACAATGAAAACACTTATTGCACTGCCTTCCAACACAATGCTCGTCATACCAGAAAACCTTTCTTATCAACTTGGTTTCGAAGGAAAAATATACATGGGTAGGCGCACACGAGCAAAACAAATAACAGATGTCAACTACAGAAACCATACAGTCTATGTCTACTCTGACATTATTCACAACGGGGTAGTAGGAGATACTGAAGCGCCACTTCTTCGATGTATGGCTGTAAACAACTACTCTCAAAAAACAATGGACACAATAAACTTTCCCAATTTGATTTTCCATCCTCTACGAATAACACATTTCAAAGAGATCGGAGTGTACTTAAGAGACAGTGCAGGCGAACCTATACCATTTGAGCACGGGGAAGTGTCGGTAGTACTGACCTTTAGAGCTCTCTCTCATCCCTATAGTACATTAGTATAAGAAGGAAGACATTGGAAAATGGTGAGTTACTATATGAACGTGCCACCCTTGTATTCATCACCAAGAGGTGAATATGGCCAATATTATAAGCGTTCACAATTTGGAAGTGGACAATTACCTGCTTTCGGTGGAGCTAAAAGACAACGTGGCCACGGAATATTCGGAAGTATAATGAGATCGGCTCTTCCGATGATAAAGAAGCTCGGTGCGTCAGCATTTAAAGCAGCCGTCCCCACCATCGTCAAAACAGGAAAAGGTGTTTTTGACGATGTCGTGGCTGGAAAAAACTTTAAGAAGAGCCTCGTAAAAAGGTCAAAGAGTGCAGGAAGTTCCTTAATGGACACAGCATTCAGTGCAGCCAGAAGGTACTTAAACACTGACGACGATGGCCCTCCAGCCAAACGACGCCGAGCAACGCAAGGTGCAAGACGTGGTAACGGGAAGAAGAAGAGTGTAGGTAGACGTAAGTCTACCCTTTTCTAAAGGGTTCATCATGAGTCTCATTCACCCCTGTGCGGCAACATGTGCCGTAGGTGAATTGGATTTACACGCACTACCTATATCACAGAAAGATATTCTCCGAAGTCAATTCGTCAAGAAAACAACAAACAACGCTCTCACTGACACCACAACTTGTTTTGACTTCACCTTCGAACCGAGCAATCTTTACACAGACCTCAGCGAAGCTGAACTCTACCTAGAGTATGTAGTTCAAGCAAACGACGAAGCTGCCTTAACCGTGGCACACGATGCAGCTCCAGTCAACAACTTAATTCATTCACTTTTCAGCAGCGTGCAGCTTCTCGTCAACGGGGAGAAGGTAACTTCGAACAATGAAGAGTACTCCTACAAGTCCTATCTCATCGACCTCCTGACGACGGAGGAGGGGGCCAGAAAGTGTCGCCTCCAAGGTTGCCAGAACTGGTTCATGGACACCCCAGAAAAAATGGACACCAGAGGTGCAGCCAACGCAGGTTGGAACTCACGACGAACAGTCCATGTCGGAGGTGTTAAGTCTATGGTAGCAAGACCACACCTCGATTTGTTTACTCAGTGTAAACTCCTACCCTCTCACTGCGAGATCAAACTCGTCTTCGAACGTCAGCCCGCCAGCTTCTACATGCAGATGGCCGCTAACGAGAGTTACAAAGTCGTCATCAAGAAGGCCGAAATGACCATGCGCCAAGTTCACGTCAGGGACGAGGTGGTGGAGGTACACAATAAAAGTGTACGCGACCCCAAGATGGGACCATTCAACTACCCGATCACCAGGAGCAAGGTCACAAAGCACACCCTCACGCAAGGTTCATCGGAGTACACGTGGACCGTCCCCGACACAACGCAGATCCCCACGGGGGTGATTATTGGCTTTGTCAAAGAGTCGGCCAGCTCAGGGAGCAAGACGGAGAATCCGTTCAACTTCAAGCACTACGACGTAACAGAAGTAGCCTTGCAGTTCGACGATCAGAAGTTCCACGTGAAGACAGACTTTGTCAACGGAAACGTTAGCAGAGCCTACAGTCAACTCTTCAAGGAGACTGGACTATTAGCTTCGGGTCACGACTGCGGTATTCAGTTACATCATTTTAAGAACGGGTACACGTTGTTTGCTTTCGACCTGACCCCCGACCGAACTCCGGAGGACGCCCGCATCAACCTGCTGCGACAGGGAAAGCTGTCGGTGTCCCTGAAGTTTGCTGAAGCGCTGGGTCACGCGGTTTCAGTAATTATGCTGAGCACTTATGACAGCTTGATCCAGCTCACAGCCGACCGATTGCCGGTCACTGACTACGCCATGGTGTAGAACTGAAGATGGTTCTCAAAACCTCAGAATTGAACAAAATTCTACGTAACCATCCCCACACAAATAGATATTTCCTTGGAACTTTTCCCTCTGATAGAATACCAAAAAAACCACAACCCTTCACTTGTTTCATTAGCAACACAGATCCTCACAATAAACCAGGGGAACATTGGGTAGCATTTTGGGTATCACCACAAGGGAAAACTTTCTATTTTGACTCATTCGGGTTACCACCAATAGCTATAAAGCACATCTCGTTCTGCCAACGTTCGTCATACGGTATCTGGGAGTATAACCGACAACAACTACAAGCACTCACAAGCACCACCTGCGGAGCGCACTGTGTTCGTTTTCTCATAGAAACATGTCGCACTCTCAACCCCTACGTCGCACTGTCAGCGCTAGGTACCCCAGCCATGACAAACCTAACGGACAAGACAGTTCTTTCTTACATGAACTTAAACCGGTGGAAATGGAGAAGACGGAAACACCAGATGTTGAAACGCTAGAAATGTGGTTATCTACAGATACAGCGGAAAAAGGAGAGTCATCAGAAGAAGAAGATGTAATACTGGACATGCCTAAGAGACGTCCCATATCACTAGGTCGCATGCAACGTGATCTGGAGAACACCATTGACTGTGTGGAGGCCCTGTCGTCTAATGTTGACCGACTCCTCTTCGCCGTTACCAACTTGCAAAGTAAGCTGGAAGAACTCACAGAACGTTCAGCGCAATCTAGAGGCTGTGGTTTCTCATGCTCCAACAATTCCTTCGCCCTTTAAGAAAATAACTGATCAAGGACAATGAATTATAGATAAAAAGCTGAAAAATGACTGCCCAAGGACAATGAACTATAGCTAAAAAACTGAAACATTTTCACTATATAGGAAATGTATGAAAAAACCAAAAAAAGTATAAAATATATGAAAAAACATAAAATATTTAACAATTTTTTAAAAAATCTAAAAGAAACGCAATGTATATATGAATTATAATCCGCTTTTTACGATTTTTAATAAAAAATAACTAAAAAAAATGTTGTTTTGTTTTATTTATTATATGTAATGAATAATAAATGACATAAGCGTATACAAACTATATACAAAAAAAATGTAAAAATAACGAAAATAATAGAACATCCGGTAAAATTATCCGGTAAAATATACGTAGAAAGTATATATAAAAAAAATGAAAAAATAACGAAATAACACATACGTTCCTTAAACGTATTTTTAAAAGTAGGTCACGAAAGTAGGTCGTAATGACCTAATTATTCAAAGTCTCTATTAGTCTATGAACCTATTTATGCCCGATGCTCACTCGTACTGACCTAGTGACCTAATTAGTAGCATTGACTATGCGCGCCAGCGACTCCATTATACTACTCATGCACACTAGGAATTCTTTTTTCCTCTTTGTCAAGATAAAGTCCCCAACAGAAGAGCCCCCTGGACTCTCCCCCTCCCTACCTGGGTGCACCCTGGATAGGCCAAGCCAAGCTGCAACATAAAAGAAATGTTCTGCAACTATACTTGTGGTACTTACTAAGATGGCACATGAGAATTGCATTATCTATGGTTGAGTTGAAACCTCACCAAACCAGAATGTTAGTGAAAACATTATTTTTGGTGAGGTTAGGATGAAACAAAAACAGAATGTTATAAGAAAACATTTTATTTAGGTTGAAGAATGTAGTCAGAATGTTATAATAATGTACAATGCAACGGCACAGCAGTATGTTGCAACGTTATTGGGAGTAATAATAAAATGGTACAAAATAGAACCAAACAGAATGTTTCTGCAACTTTATGATAATGTCACGTGCTTGGCTGTGGGGGCTGTTAATGGTAGATTATCTTTGATACTACACTAAAAGGCGGGCTGTCAGATCATGCCAATAGCAAAAATAAGGGGGGGAGGGCTGTTGTTTCACAGTTGGTACCAACACTCAAAGACACCCCCTCCCCCCTACCAGCTGTTGTTTCGCAGTTGGTACCAATAATCAAAGACCCCCCCACCTGGGTCCACCCCTGTAGAATGAGTCTGAATTAACTACATTACTATGGAGTGCCCATGGTAAGAGACAGTCTCTCATCTATGAACCGTACCTTTGAAAATTAAAATCATCCCCTTTGCCACTAAATCAAGGAAGCCAAGACAATTTTTTCAAAAAAAAGTTTACGTAAAATTCTATACACATGAAAAGTTAAAAACAACCTTCTATTATGGAATTTAGGTTCCCACGAAATGTCATCGGTGTATTTTTGTTGCCCTTCCTGGTTGGAGGTGCCCCGGTAAGTCGGTCCCCAACGATGACAGCCTGAGCTACGGCCATAGGGGAATAAGGGAATTTCCCCCGGCTGGGCACAGGACGAAGGAAGGAGGGAGGGGTTAAAATTAATAACAAAAGTTTGCAAGTACACTTATAGAATGATTTTTCTTCCTCATGTAGTTCTCCACTCAAAAGGGATGAGGTAACCACCTATGCAATTTGCTACAAATTTGTAGGCAACTTAGCCTCTATAAAGAGGAATAAATAGAAACAACAAAAACTGTTTTTACCGTATCAGATGGGAGTTACAGCTTGATGAAGAACAATGGTCTTTGATTTCAATAAGAATTTCCTCTGTTGATAGAATGACTAAAAGGATTTCTCATGAAACCTCTGGAATATTTATCCTTTAAGGATACACACTAGTGATTTGCAGCTGCATTGGTCAAATAGCAAAATCATGGAAACCAATTCTAGGTTTTCAGTGTGTGTTTCTACACCTAGTCATTTCCATAATTTCTTAAGTACACTGACACGTCTAGATATCAAAATATGTTCATTTGTTTCAACTTAGATATAATTATTTGCATTCAATTTTGAAACTTTGTAGGCAGGTTGATGACATTGCTATGTAGGGAATTGTATCAGATTTGTATATGAACATTGCATTTTGAATTGGTATGTGAAATGTAAAATGTGTATATTCTTGATAATTAGAAAAATATGGCTGCTCAAAATATAAAAATAAAGACCTATATTTTTCAATTGGGATTTCTATCCTTATTGAGGAATATACCTATTAAATTACATTTTATACCATAAGACATGTTGAATATTAAGTTCTAAATGTGGACGATTGTATAGATTTATCTCAATACTATGAAAAGTAAAAATTTATATGCAGCTGATGCATAGCCCTCTCCAAACACTGTAGTCTATCCTAAAGGCACAACCAGTAACTGAACACATCAAGTACAACCCACCAGTCACTCAACATCGCCCAACAACTAATTATGGATGTACTCTAAATCTCTGTCTGAACAAATGCCAATCGCGTGCCGACCCTGTACTCACATGCCAGTTGAATCTGTCCCTCTATCCGTCCTGCTAAGGCCTGTGTCCTGATGGCTGCAGGCAGGGAGCAGTGTGAGACTTACTGGTGGGACTGTGTTCTGACAGCCACATGTAGGGAGACTGCTCAAGTTCCTACCTAATGCAATCAAAAGAGGCACTAAGTTATATATTTCGCAATCAATAGCGTCAGATCAATTATGTATTGTACACAATTAACCGTTATTTTCTATTTAACATAATTATCCCTGATGAAATATTAAAGATACATTTTTTTTAAAGTTCTTTTATCAAAACTTCAAGTTTCATGAATTGATAATCACCCATCTACTTAGATCTATGTCACACTTGATGATAAACGTTTATGCACCAATATTACCTTGAAATGACAGTATAACTTTTCAATACTTACTCTCTGACCGCCAACCCCATGAATATGGCACGCACCTCACTTACCTCCATACCTCAAGCGAGCACACTTAATGCAGTGTGTATGTTCATTTGATGCCCAGGAGTCCCCGAGAATTACCTGGTTACTGCTGGTAACCTGATGACTAATGTTGCGTCTGGACAGCGTCTCAACCCCACTCCCCAACACCCCCCAACAAAGTGGGGAGGGGGGTACTCATCTTAGGGTACCTGGTGCAAAATGGACTCCAAAAACTGAGGCTGTGATCACCGCAAAGGCAGGATAAAGGGGGGCTGTTACTGGCCGGACAATGCTGAAAATGGGAGGGGGGATGTCAAGCTTACTCTCCAATGGAGGCTGTATAGGATAGATTTTGTAGTCAGATTTTATGCTGCTCAAATTCATTTATAAAGTTAAACTCATTATCTTTGAAGAACATAACTAATTTATTTATTTTGGAGTCAAACAGTGTAACCCTAGTGAAAACAAGGGGTTGTCCCTTGATATCTCAGAAAACAGGGGGCTGTACGCCTATGGGAATCACAGAGCTGTCATGTATCAAATCAGGGGCACTTTAGTTTTGCAGTGGTGGCTATCATCAAAGAGTGAGTATCCCCCTTTCCTGCCTCCCTCCCTACACCCCTGCTCCCTGCCCCCCCCCCCCCCCCTTGCTCATGGTATTAGCCTTTTTAGTGGAGGCTGTATTATGTATGGACCATGAGCTATATGTAGGGGCCGGGCCCGTTTGGTGGATAGTGAATAATAGAAAAGGTATAATGAATGAGGATGTATATTTGATACTTTATTATACAGAGTTTGATCCCTGCCGTCTACACTCTGTGGTGTGTGTGTTGAGTGTTGACCTTTTGAGATATAACGCTGTCATCCACCTTTAACATACTGATATAAGAAGACCTGCATGGTGTAAAACCCAGAGGGTGTAAAACCCAGAGTGATTTGTCATGTACCCCATGGGTCGTATGGACACCCGAGGACGATCCCCATGGGTTGTATTTACCCAAAAAGGTCTTCTATATTTTATCACCCAAATGATGCTCTAAATATCTTTAAAACAAGTAAAAAAGGAATGGTGCGTACAGCCAGTTACTATGCACCACCCCTTGTATGTGCCACTCCTTGGCAGCGCGGGTGATAAAGGATATAGCTAACTCTGACTGTGAGTGTGAAAACTTGAGAATGTTAACGAATGTATATTAGTCTGAAACTGAGGGTATTCACCGGCAAAGTATATTGTGCTTTATGACAGGGTTTTGAATATTTTGAAAAAAGGGTTAACAAATACGCATCTATGGAGGTCATATTCCAATGACCTGAGCTTTTTTCTCTCTTTCCCGGAATTTTAGAAAGAGGGGCACTAATATCAAAAGGGACCCAGCTACCCCTCCAGGGGCTTGTGTTTAACATTAACATATATGGTTGGTAAAAGGGGGTGCACCCATCCCCCCTAGAATGAAGTCCCCTGTCAACAGGGGGTTACAAATAGACAGACGAGAGGCATATGACAAACAAACATTAGGCTTTAAATCATGCATCAATCATGCAGGACACTGTCTCCTAAACACCTACACACACCCTAAATTCCCAATGACACTCAACATTTAGGTTCCCCTAAACAGTGATCTAGATAATGAAAACTTGTATCTACATCAGTGCCTTCCTTTGATTTCATCCAAAAACATCCATCTAAGGCAACAGTGACAAAAATGAACATGCCAAAATATTTTTCCTTTGACATCTTGATCAACGTAAGGTCTGGAGCTGAATTCCTGTTTTCAAGAAATATGTTCTGTATAAAAAAAATGTCTCGTGACATGAAGAAAAGAATAAACGACATGACATGGGATATTTCTGAAATTCAACATGCAACATGCAAGGTTCTTTAAACTAACAAGGAAATCCAAAATATAGTGACAAGGGGCCATGGCAATTTCTTAAATTCAACATGTGATATAGGGACCCCCCATCTGCACCCTTATATACATATGCATTACTTGATGCATTGTATAGTCAAGACATTTTGCTTCTAGAAGAATGCTTCTATCCACATTCAAAACAGGTCTGACTTTTTGATATAAACTGTTCAAACACTTTGAAATATTATTTCACGCTTCCTTATAATTAATAAGTGATTAAGCTGTTATGCCCAGGCTAACTACTTACTTGCAAATAGGACACAAAACTTTAAGAAATGGCCCCACTTAAATCCCCTCAAGGAAAGACAAGTGTTGGTAGAGTGAATTTCAGATAATCTTTCTCTCTCTGTAACTACACCAAGTACACTGATATCAAAGAAAAGATCATTTTTCTGCCTATTCATAAAACTATTATTTTGATGAATTGCCAAATATAGAAACTGTCGATAAAAAAAAAGATGTTTTGAACATGGTGCACAAAGGTAGAAATTAACTCATTCACTTTGCGCATATCAACAATTGAAATAATGTGAATTGTCACCAGTTGAACATAAGGGAATAATCAGAATTCTTCCAAATTATATATCTTATGACGTTACATAGTATAAACATAGCATGTGCCACTGGTAGGTGTAAATATACCTGACGGACGGTGTTCAGCAGGGTACACCTCCCAGCAGGCGTCAATGCTTGGGTAAAATCAATACCAGACTGCTATATAAAGTAAGAGCGCGATGTAAGGGCGGAGAGAGAACCATTAACTTTTGGACAATACGGATCGAGAGATTCGAAGGGTTTAGATAGCTACGCAAAACAACAGGGACATCTGGTGACGTACACGCGAATCACTGCACTACTATTGGGTGTGAGACTAGCTAGGCAGACTCCTAGGAGAAAGCTAACTCTTTACTGGACTAGAGTTGTGACACTTAGAAGACTTATCATCTCTTCACTGGCAAATGTCCGCATCATCGTATCCACAAATAAACTTGACCTCCTGCCAAGCGTTGTTCATGTTATGGATTTAGCGCCCATCTCATGAACTCACTTACCACTTGACTAGCAACCATTAGGAATAACAATATCGACGACAGTGAATATCCTGAACAATTCCCCAATAATTACGATTAATGAAAAACATACACTAGCGTTCAATGGAATCTCTCTGAATAATCCATGAATTTATATTGCAGCCCTAGATTTTATTTATGGTCAAAAAAGACAAAAAATGGGTTGCATTTTGAGAATCAGAATTGAGACACTCTTCCATCCACATACCAAGAACATCTGCCAAAGGTTTCAGAGCTCCATATTAAACTAGTGAGATATTGATGTTTAGATAGATTGAATTATTATGATTTTAAGGTTTGTGACCAAGCTACACAACCATATTTCTAGCTAGTTCTATAAAAGTTATACCAAGTTATATCATTATCAAAAGATATTTTAAACGAATTGTCTGCTTTTTAGATGTTCATGAGAAAATTTGGGTTCTGATGGGATTTCACTAGCGATATTACTTGCAATTTTACCGGTGATCCCGTTGTCCGTTGTCGATCTCCCAGAATCCACACCATACACACAGTGTGTCACCCAGCAATCTTATTACCCCGCCGACGCCAATGCTGATTCTCTCTGTCACCTTCACCCGGCGATGGTAAAATTGCCTAGTGGGTATTGGGGTTTAGTTACATTTTCTGTAGTTGAGTATACATTATTCAAATCTACATACTTCAAGTATCTCAAACCACTTCTTATATAAAGATTACACAATAACTACAATATGGTTATTTGTTGGCTATTCAATAATGCTATGAGAAACGAACATTGTAACTTTAAATAAAGAGAGCCTTGCCATTCACACCCCAATTACTGTTGTTTCTACTTAATAGATAGAAAAGAATGTTTTTTTAAACATGGTTATTTACTGAATATGCACTTTAAAATGGTGTATAGTTTGTTGGGATCAGAGCACAGAGGAATCTATGCATGGTTTTCTGAAAAGCCCCTCCCCTAATTGTGTCTATCCTGTAATTGAGTTTACCTTAAAGAAAATACCTATATATTATTGCACTGAAGTACAGTGCAAAAGAATTATAATAATCTTTAGAGTTAGAGCTAAGTATTGTAATCTCTCTTAAGTATTGGCAGGAGTACGTTGTGAATTGGTCAAGATAGTGTAGTAGCAAAATGCTGAGTGGCGCTCTTGTCTGTGGCTAGGCATAAGTATAGGGCTGCCGTAGATGGTGGCGCCCTCACGTGGGGATGATATCGATAGTAACTGTGTTAGTGCATTCAGAGACAGGTACACACAGGTACGAACGCGACATAGGTGCAAAATTAGGAAGACTGCTAGGGAACATGATATATGAATAATCCAGCTTAGGAGGACATCATGAGATCAAGGGCTTTGCCATTAATTTTGCGATAGCTTTAGTATAGAATTAGGAATAGGATTAGTTTAACATAAGTAAGAGTGGATGTATGTAAGGTTAAATAAGGAGAGAATCTGATGAGTATTAGGATACCCAAGCCTACGGCAGGCACTATATAAACAGTGTGAGACTTAGGATAGGTGAGCAGACCAACATAGACTTCGAAAAGAACGCACAGGAGCAATAGTCTAACAAGTCGGATCATACAGGTAGTGTTAAGACCATAGTAACCACTACAACAGGTGACAGTAAAGATCGGAATAGCTTAGGCTTAGCCTTACGGATGGAGTACTGGATGCAACGGAGACCCTAGACGTAGACGGGAGATGACGCTCCTACTAGCTGTTGGGTATTATAGACCTCGAAAGGGGAAGCTTAACCATAGATATACCTGGTTGGAACATTACGAGATAACTGAGATGGATGGCATGAATTGTATGGATGGAATGACTATTTACTTGTATCTTCGGAATGTCTTAATGGATATAATAAAATTACCTCTTGCCAAGCGTGTGTCCTTTGTATAGGAATGAGCCCCTTTACTTAGACTCTCCACCACTGATGAATAACACGCATACGGACATTCAAAATGAGATCTAATCGCATTACTTATGGAGAGCTAGCGTGTTTCACGAATCCCTAGCATAATCACTTTATTTAATTATCATCAAAATAACAAGGGAGCTATTAACATCACGCAGTCTAACGAAACATCAAACATATTCCTATAAGATGCAAGCGTGATTAAGAACTATATTGATTAAATACCATCTAATTAACAAAGTAGAAATAACACCAGTCTAACTCATTATCATGACCTATTCTTTATAAAGACCAAACTTCAAAGATAGGTTGCCAGCCTTTAGGTTAGCTAAGGTTAAGTTGGTTTGCTTTCTGGAACCCAAACTACCAGGGATAGGGTAATCACATGATGAAAGAATTTGATAAGAGATTTTTGTATATATCTTATTTACTTGTATATGTTTAAACATCCTTCGTTTTATAAATCCTCTTTTTCAGCTACCAATTTACAAAAAAACTGAAATTGAGCTCAAAGACATACAGGTATAACAACAGACAAGTCAAGTCACATACAAACTTTTGAAGCAATTCAAAGTAAAATGAATAAAGTAACCTTTGGTTCCTCATCTTATACCCAAAACCTCCAGTTGATAAACCCTCATGGTATATCCTTATTTGTGCGCCAGGTGAAGACATTACCTTTACATGCAGCACATACACTCAAACTGAGTCTGTTAGAGGCAATTAGATCTCCTTTGTTCCGCCCTGGTTCACTCTCAATATTTGATTAGTACCCGACCTGTGCATGTGGTTTACCATAGGGTAACATACAGCAATCAAGCCCTCAGTCTCAGAGAAGCATGAAACCCAGATCCAACTTGTTGAAAACTAAGGTCATTGCCTACAAAGGCTCTTAAGTTAAGAAATTTCACTATCCTAAGGCAGATTCCACTGTCCTAAGCCTTTTGTCCTAAGGATTTTCACAAAAATTTCAAGCATGTCTGAAATTTTCACTATCCTGAAAAGTACTCCCGGTAAATCATCGTAAGGCTTACAACAAATTAGGTTTATACAGGCCAATAACGTCGTTGGAACTATCCTAAGACTATTGGAACTATTGTACCAGTTAAGACAATGACTATTGGGGAATTACCGTAAACATTTTGACGGTCTGTGTAAACCCTCCTTCACCCAACAACGAGAGCTTTCCTTATTCAAAGCACTTGAGTAAATTCATTCACACTTAAACTTTAAATTGACAGCGTTCCATTAGAAATTAGTTCTATAAGAATGTATTCTATTACATAAACATACTGAAGTTGTCAAGACCTACAATCTAAGGAAACTGTCACCTACAGCTGATACAGCCTTTATTCGTAGACCTCCTATTGAGTCAACTATGACAATTTCAGTAGTAGAGTACCAATTACTGCATGTCATACTAAAGGTACTCTAGCCAACATGCTTCGAAACATAAACATTATGCAACCATACCAGTCAGTCTCTTACTGGCATGTAACAATTACGTCATTGATGGTGAGGTTGAAACCTCACCAAATCAGAACATTATCATAATATAAATCTTTTGGTGAGGTTTGGATGAAACAAATCAGAACATTATAAGGAAGTTTAATGGAACCATGAGCTAAATTATGACAAACTATGAAAACTATCAATTATGCTTTACTTTCATGGCGTCCTCATTCATAGCATTCTTTCAACTCCAGCCTTTTTTTTTTTTTTTTTTTGAATCGTTTTATTTACCCTGGATGGGGTAAGGAGAATTTCCTTGTCTGCCCCCCATTCCAGCCATAATAAATTTTACAATTTGATTCCATGGAGATTTCCACATTGTATCAATCAAAACACATACAAAAATGATTATATAGGATGATATTTAGACTACATACAATTCACACATTATGGCCTTATTTCTAGTCTCCACAGAACCTTATTTTTGAATAGCCCAACCTAGGGCATAGTAAGTACTACATTACCATACATCTACTGATGAGATGGGATGGGATGATGTCAACTAAATGTTGATAATAACCATTTCTTACAATTTGTGAGAAGAAAGTATAATTGTTAATATACCAACATTATACAATATTAATGCTATTGATGTATTTATCCCACAATACCTCTTTTAACTGATTTTTGAAATTATTTTTATCCACAATATTTCGCAATTGTGGGTCTAATTCATTCCAAAGCTTCCCCATGGTATAGACTGGTGATTTCATCAGTCTAGTATTTTTAGGAGTAAATACATCAATTCTAGGTGCTTGGGCCGCCCTTGTTACTTCATTTTCGTTAATTAGCAAATTAATACCATTATTATAAACTAACCTTCGAGCGGTAGTTAACAAAAAATATTGACGTCTATACAATAAAGGTAACAAATTAGCTCGTATAAATAATTCATAATTATGAATGTCCTGTGGACGTAGTATATTGTAAACTGTTCTTAGTGCTGCAGTTTGAATTGTCTCAATCATTGAAATGTCTTTCAAAGCGCGTCCTGTAAAAAATATGTTGCCATAGTCCAAATAAGGCTCGATCATTGTCTTCATGATTGTCAGCGCACTAAATTCGGTCATCATATGTCGTGTTTTTCTAAATATCTTGAGCTTATAATTCGAGCATTTAATGGTCTCTTTCAGTTGAGATCCAAAATCTAACTTATAGTCTAAATGTACACCAAGATATTTATAACATTTTTCATGCTGAACCACTTGTTGATTCAAAAGTATGGGTATTTCAGCCTTATAGTCAAATCCTGACTTCTGCGTATACCAAACTAATTTTGTCTTCTCTACATTTATTGTTAACTTGTTATAACTACACCATTTTGTGAGTCGGTTTGTGTCCTCCTGTAAGTGGTTGGCAATTTCCCTATTATTGTGACCACATTTAAATATAACGGTATCATCTGCAAAAAGCAGGATTCTACTAAAATGGACTGACTTAACAATGTCATTTATATATATTGAGAACAAGAGCGGCCCTAAAATAGACCCCTGTGGTACCCCGTAGTCTATGGCTCGCACCTCTGACTTAGTGTTATTAGAGACAGTCGTTTGTTTTCTATTAGTCAAATAATTTTTCGTCCAATTTACTAAATTTTGATTGAAAGGCATATTTTGTATTTTCTTTACTAATTTAGCATGATCTATGGTATCAAAAGCTTTTTTAAAATCTATATATAAAGCAAGTGTGTTCTCGTTATTATTAAATCCTTCTGTGATATGATTTATTAATTTGAAGATTGTATCTATTGTACCATGATTCTTACGAAAACCATTTTGGTAGTTAGTGATTAGTTTATTTTTTTCTAAGAAATTACTCATTCTATTATGTACTAGTCGCTCCAGCATTTTACCAATAATAGGTAGTAACAATACAGGGCGCAAATCTTTAACAAATTCTGGGTTTGCGACCTTAGGTAAGAGTACCACAGTTGCCACTTTCCAGTCATCTGGAAACTCATTTGTCTTAATAGAAAGATTAAATAAAAATACTATCTGTTCTTTCAACACCCACAATCCATCTTTGATTAGTCTGCTAGACAATACCTCCATTCCAGATGATTTATAGGTGCATATATTATTTATCTCTATCTCAACCTCTTGTAAGGTTATATCATACCAATCCATCTTTGGTATGACTAAATTGGCCCTTTGGTCTGTATTCTTCATAACCTCATTGTACTCATCTTCCGAAACCTTTGGAATTTTGCTAGCTAAGTCCCGCCCTATAGTTGTAAAATAGGCATTAATAAAATTTGGAGTATCCTCATTAGGAATAATAGTGTCTCCATCATGCAACTTAAATATTGATGATGATTTATTGCCTGGAATAATATTTTGCATAGCCTTCCAAAAAATTTTTGAATCGGTACGGTGAATGTCTAATTCATTTTTTATAAAGTCACTTTTCGCTTTTTTAAAGGCCAGATTAGTGTCATTTCTTAACCTCTTAGCTATAGCAATGTTTGCCTCTGTTCTGTTGTAACCTCATTGCAGTATCCCGATCTTTTGCCATTTCAATTAATTCATTTGTTAGCCAGATCGGTTTCTGTGACTTAAATTTGAAAGTTTTTACTGGACATAAGGTATCAGCTACCTTAGTGATAATATCCTTTATAATTTTCCAGCCTTCTGAGCAACTCATGATATTTATAAAGGATTCCCAATGATAAGCTTTTTTAATTTCGTTCTGAAATAATTCCTTACCATATTTCAAATAACTACGACCAGTAAAACTAACTTTATCCCTTTTTACAGGATTCCTTCTTCTTCTAGCATATACGGGCAGATGGTCACTAATCATCAAATCTATTGTACCCTGATCAATAATGTACTCACTATTTGTGTACAAATGATCTATAATATTGTCATTACATAACGGCCTTGTAGGGGAAGATATCAATTGACTAAATGACATCAATTTTTCAAATGATTTTAATTCCTTCAAGCCATTGGCATGTTTTGAATAGTCTATGTTCATATCTCCACCCCAAAATATCTCCACATTTGAGGTATACAGCTTTTCGATGATGGCCTTCATGTCCCTAATGAAAAACGTAATCTTCCCAGCAGGTGGTCTATAAGTGTTAACAATATAAATAGGTTTTGTGTTCATTAAATTTAGTTTAATTGTATGGACCTCAGTGTCTTCCGTTGAACATGAATAAAATAATTGTATCAGCAATGGAATATACAACAGGGTTCACATTATTGGAAATTTATGAAAGAAGTCAAACTGAAACTCATAAATGATAAGTGCTTTATTTCCATAGTCTCAAAAGTTGTAAATTCCATAATCCTATCAATAAATCAAAAGTCATTATTCACTCACTCCTTTCTTCATGATTTCAGATTTTGTACATGTATGATCTGAACCTAATCTGATACATCAGTGAAGGTCTAAACAGCTTCTGAGGACCAGCCAGGTGCTTTGCTTGATTACACTGCTGTCTCATTCAGGGTATGACTGCTAGTTTACTAATGTTTTACTTTCGGCTTACTTTCTTTAAACTATGATCTCTTTGTTTTCATAAAAACCTGAAATCAGACAACTGACTTCTGTTTACAATAATTGTAGATGAAGCATTATGCTGATGTCCCGGGTTCTACCTTTGACTAGATATCGGCAGATGCCCTCTCATCAGTCAGCAGACCCAAATGTATTGTCCATCAGGATCTATATTTAAAGTGGAAAACTATTGAGCAATGGGACGAAAATTCTGGTCAGATAAACAATTGCTAGAGACCAATGCTTAACATTGTAAGATCTTTTCAAAGTGATTATAACCACTTTTCAATAGCATTCTGCTTACATCTATCAATTTAAACACACTTTCTGGTTGTTTGTTGTTCATCACTAAAGGGCCAGATTCAACAAGAATTTTTGTTAAATTGTCCAATGTGTCCCCCCTTTTACATGTATGTCTTCAGATTGACAATCATTTTACTTCCAGTTGAATAGTGCTGCATATGATTAGCCCAGAAGTGGACTTATTTTTTATACACCTTTCTCTTCAAAGCCGACACCCTTTCCTTGCAGAAATATGAAAACTGGTGAGGGAAATTCAGATCATTAAAATATATGTGACCTTCTCTGCGATTTTTTGATTCGTTTATTGAGTTGATGAATGTAGACACCTTATAGCCATTAAAAATAAGATATAAATTGTATCAACAAAATCACAAACCATTAGATATAGAGTCAAAAATGAACAGCAGCAATCATGGTACAAAAAATACTCCTAATGTTGTTCTTTTGAAGATAGCTACAAGCTATTTTTGTATAATGTAGCTTGAAAGTTCTACTATTAGGTTTACTATTGCTAGAATGAATATCACATGGCCTAGGATGTGTTCTGTAATCCTTCAGGTACATTTTAGAACATAACAAATGTTTACAAAGTATTTATCTTTGGGTTTTACACTATCTATCTATTATAATGGAATGAATAAGGGCGAGTTTCACACTAGGTGTATCGCAAATACATTTCTCACACGTCACAAAACTTAAGATAAGATCATCTTAATAATAAAAAATCCTAACCCTATTACTATAGTTAACAACAGGAACATAAGATTTTCCGTCTGAAATGCAATCATAAAAAAGTCAAAATATCTTAACTAAAAATACGATCTCAAAGATACGACCAGTGAGAAACACCCCCATAATTTGGAAATGGAAATAAATGGAAAAAATGAAGAAATGGAATTAAAAACAAAAACACAAGAGTCATGACGAGAATTTTTTCATGAACCCATAATTAGGAATCATGACTTTTATTGAATTGGTTATTTATGAATCCCCGGTTACATGGTTCCCCTCACCTTGTGAGTAGGTCTGTGCTGTGCATGGTCATGAAAGGGGTAGAGCTTTTTAAAGTGTGACCAGTATTTTTCAAAGTACAGCAGTATGAGATTTCATGATTACATATATGGATATAAGGTTTTTGTGCATATAGCTTTATTGATGATTTTATCAATTTAAGATATATAGGAACATATCATTCTACCAACAAAATAATGTAGAACTTTTTTTAAAAAAATGCAGTTCAGATCGATCGTAACTTTCGTTCTCTGCCAAAGATCAGTTCTTTCTATGCCATACTTTAGCGTGGCTTGCCATTGTTCCATCCCTGAAGTGTCTGTTGGACCCCTTTTCATTGTTATCATTCTCATCCCCAGAAATTCAGTCTTTAGTATTTAGTACAAAGCAAAAATGTCAGTTGGTCTCAATATGGTCTCAAGCTTAAATTCAAAATATCATAATGTTTCTACATAAGAAAATAATCAAACATTTTTTGTACATAGAGTTCTTCTGATGACACATATAAATAGATAATACAGCAGAATAAGTAATGGAAATTAATTATTTGTGATGAACTATGAATTATCATTAATATGAACACCCTTTTCTGCTTATTTTAACAGTAGTTATTTCATAGTTATATTTGTTACATTTCTATCGCATTCATTTTGAATAGTAGTGTCCAGTTTATCCCAAAAGTTTGTAAAAATATAATATGGATTTTTCACCACACATTCGTTTTTTGAAAGATCTTCTCAACTTTACCTTTGATTTATACAGATCAACATTCTCCTTACTTCTGCTCAGATCATATCCCATTCTTAACATAATCCATTTTCTGCCATTAAATAACATTTCAATATATAACTTTGACCTATCATCTAACGTCATCATTTCCACTATTGAAATATGACCATTACTTTGTAATATTATTACCTTTATTACCTGATTCTGTGGAATCAAATATTACAAAATATTAACTGACCATAATGTCAGTTTTGTTTTCTGTTATAGTTGTAGTTTGCTTTTTGTGTCTTTGTATTGAAGTGTGTGTATGTATATATATATTCCATCATTTTATAAAATCAGAATGGATATGACTATAGATAATAGGGTGTAAAGACGTAGGGTTAGAATATTCTGAAAGGTATCTTAAAAGAGTAGTATGGAATCCTTTTTCTAAAATTATTCTGAGGGATTAAATAGCATTGTAATGAAAGGCATCATTTCTATATTCAAATAGCTGTCCATTTGGACACAATTTAGCATCAGTAGCCGTAAATATAAATATAAAAATCCAAAGCAATTATAATAGAGTCTACACATGGAAACTTATATCATATTAGTAGAATTTCACATATATATTTATCATGGTTAACAGATGTGTGCTATATATTCTCTGCATAATATCACGCAATGGTATATTTATCATCTCATTGATTCAAAGGTAAGCATTATTTGTTCTTATATCACTGGGAAATTTCAAGAAACATGTTTCAAGTAGAATAGAACGAAGTTGACCTTAAATCCTCTTTGAACCCACTTCTAACTCCTCTTGAATCAACTTTGCACCCAGTTTGAACCCCCTTTGAACCCCCTTTGTAACCCACTTTGTACCCCCTTTGAATTTCTTTTGTACCTCCTTTGAACCCCCTTGGAACCCCCTTGGAACCCCTTTGAAGTTCAAGTTTAGTAGTAATCAGAACAACCTCAACCATAAATCCCCTTTGAATCCCCTTTGAACCCACTTCTAACTCCTCTTGAATCCACCTTGCACCTAGTTTGAACCCCCTTTGAACCCCCTTTATAACCCCCTTTGAACCCCTTTTGTACCCCTTTGAACCCCTTTTGCACCCCCTTTGAACCCCTTTTGCACCCCCTTTGAATCCCCTTAGAACCCCCTTGGAACCCCCTTGGGACCCCTTTGAAGTTCAAGTTTAGTAGTAATCAGGAGGTGGCTCATTGGAATGAGTGGAGTAATTCCTCCTATATATGGGATCATTGAACTGTGTGGGGTAGTTCTCCCGATATGGGCTTGAATGACCTCTATATGGACTTAAAGTGACATCAGATGTAGTGCCTGTGTAATTTGAGTGTTGTCTAGGTCCAGAAGGAATGAATGAACTAAACCTCCTGGGACTTTTTCTGCTCCACCTTTTTACTCGCTGAACTAAGTTACCTCCCTTGTGACCAGGGCTGGATTTCCTACAGTAGCAGTAAACACAGAGAATGATCAGTCCGATGATGAGAGCAAACCCGCAGAGTGCCCCGATGATGCCGTACTTTCCAGGAGGGTACTCCCACAGGTTCTGGACGTAGTTGAGGTGTCCAGGTAGGGCCACTTGGTCAGCATACAACACCTTATAGTAATAAGTAAACAAACATTATGGCTTATCAGAGAGCAATACATTTAGGATGGTTGAAGGTTTTAGGTTGTTTGTCTTTTTTGAGTCTTTAAGAATATGAAACTACTTTCAAAACCTAGGATATTTTATTCATATTTGAAATATGCATCAAAGGACTTTTGCATAATTTGATATATCTGTGTAATTTATATTCTTTATGAATTTCACTAACCTTCACTGGGATTCTGTTGTGGCCTGCATCATCCTCAGGTGCAACTTGTGGTCGTTTCTTGGGGGGTTCACAGACAATGAGGTTTGACAGCACTTTAGTATTTCCACAGACAGCTTCTCCTATCATTATGGTATAGTCATCCTCTTGTATTCCTCCTCTTAGATTTTCTCCCTATAAAATATGTTACTAAATTGTTCTTGATTAACATTAGAAAAAGAAACCTGAATCAATCAAATGAGGAGCGGAAAACATAACAGTGTAACCAAATTGTATTTCACCATTTAATTGTATTTCTAGGGGATTTTCACTGGCACTTTCACAAATCATTTTTATGAGGTTATGATTCTGGGTAGTTGAATTGTTCTGCTGAATTGCCAATGTGAAAGTTCCATGGTTTTCATAACTAGTCTTTAGGATATCACAGTATACTTATGACGCCCTGTTTCTGAGGCAGTCATAACTTGCTTGATTGATCATAAGTCCTTATGAAACTGGTTCAACCGTGACTTCTTTGTAGGGTGATATGTCAAAGGGGGACCTTTCCCCCTCACCACAATGATAATGAAAACACAATACCTTTCTACTTATTCATGGTATAACCTAGGTACGTAATAAATAGATGTTTCAGTTGTCTCAGCATTCACTCTGGCGTAGTGGTCAAGATGTTAGACTCATCTGTGAAAGGTCAGCAGTACAAATCCCAAAGGTGACATCATTTTTTTCCTTTGGTATATCTTCCCTTAGTCACATTGCAAACTTTTTTAAAAGATCTTAGCCATTTCTGGGATATAAAATATAGCACTTTTATACTATTAAAGGTAGCTCCCCTGCTTTGTTTATGGCTGTTATCTCAATGAATATGCATTAAAATGAATTTATAATTGGTAGTACCATGTTCATCAATGGAGCACCTACCAGGGGTTGAACCCTAGCCTCTGGTAAAGAAAGCAGACACCTTACCACGGTGCTATCTTGACAAGTTTAGAAGTTTGATGGTGAGCATGCACCTCTTTCACTCACAGCTGGAGCCAAATTGTATCACATAAACAGTATACAATGTAAAGTAGAATAAAAAGGTCAAGGTCATGTCGATGTCTTTTTCACAAATATCTCTCTCATAAACAAAGCATAAATGTCATATGTAAGAGAATGTACAATACACCAAAATAATGAATGCAGGTGAAAATTTCACATAAATCTGTAGATCAAATAATTAGAAAATGTGAAGAGAAATTTTGAGGTTGGAGCAACCAAGCATGAAGAAAGATTAGTTCTGTACAGGTTGTCATAAGTTGTCTTTGAGAAACCCCAAGTTATGAGAGTCAATGTCATAAATGAAAGCAATTTGATCAATTTTTAACTAGACCAAACATACACTTGAACCTTTAAAGTACCATTCCTAAAGACTAGATAATGTAGACAAATATAAATGTACAGAATAAAACTAAAAGAAATAAATATTTTAAGCACTTTGAAGAAAATAAGCTTTCAAAACTTGACTTTCTATTGCAGCTTCCTCTCACTGAGGGAGACTGAATGAGTACATAAGGCCTAAAAAATGGTAAATGATTCTCAGGTAGCCTAAGCTATGCTACATTTTCAGCCCTCTCCTTTCCTTTTGCAACTATATTTTTTTTCAAAACAAAGATTGTGAAAACATGTTCTGGACAAGTATTTTAGATGCTAGAAATAGATTAAGACAATATTTCGAGTATTTTTGTAATTTTCAGCACTGCCTGGGGGAAAAAAGGAAAAAAAACTACCTACTCTAATTCAGACTTGAACATTGTATTTTTGGCCTAGGCACTTTAAGTAAATTGAAACACAGGCCACCCTTGTGGGTTCATTGCTGCCACCTTGGGGAAACTTCTCATATACTACCGTATAACACCTTTACAAACACTGACCTTAAAACTTCTCCCATATCTACCCACAACCCATCATCCTTCATTTCAAACCAAACCTAAAATAACAACCCATATCACCCAATTTCTTAACATTTTACCACCAAACCCTCCCTTACCTATTTTGCTACATTTATATATACATATATCATACTTCCCTTCTCTTATAATTATATATGAAATTACTATTTTTTCTAATAATTTAAAATCCAACATTCGATTGTTCTCATATATTAACATTATCACCACATTAAATTTCAACTTAAATCAAATTTTAAAATACCATATAAACTCACCTTGATTACAAGAAACTCTTCTTCTACAGGCCAAGTTGGTGTAAAAGTTATTGAGAAACTTGGAGGTGGAAAACCTTGAATAATGGGATCTGCATAAATCTTTAATCGGCTAAATTGTGGAAGTACCATAGATAGGTTTCTGTATTCCTCCACCCCATCCATGATAAATCCTATTTCAACATCAATGTTTTCTACCTCGTTTATTGTAAGTAATGTTTGTCTCCTTCTACGAGACTTCATACCATCTGACTTCAAGGAGGACTTGGCCAATATAGCCCGTCTTTTTCGTTGGTTTTCAAGCACACTGGCAAGCATGATGGGTGGAGTAGGGCAGAACATCCGATCTGATAAAGTTCCACGACATGCCTAAAAGAAATATATATACTAGTTTTTCTTTTTGAGAGATGATATTTTTTCATTTTATAACATAAAGATGTTTTGTTATATTAAGATATATGTAATAATAAATCATAGGTATATGAAATGTATTCTTTGAAATGAATTGCCATAATCTTAATCATGATTCAATATAGACAAGTGTTTCAATGCTCATTTATGGCAGAATGAACACTTGCAGTGAAAAGAAAGACAACATAATATTTATCATCATCACGATGAAATCCAGTTGGATCTTACAGTGCTATATCTCTCATTTCTTCCTGTTGCCCTTGCAGTTACAGTTGTCATCATAACTCGAACCATTGGCACATTGAGGAAGGCTCCAAATACAGTCAGCAGGACACCACCACTGTGTGCAGGAAATGGAGGAGCATATTTTTATTTATTATTAATTTGTATTTTCTTTATTCAATCAAATAATTATAGGAATATTGATTATAGCCATCTCAAACCTAACATGTAATAAATCAGCAGAGCCCAAGGGATAAATAGTAGATCCTACTTTTAGTAATAAATGCTTTACTTTAGCAATGTTTTAATTTCAATGTGTACACCACCTAGGGACAGGGCCTCATTTTTTTATTATACTTTTCCGGAATTGGTAAATAGGCATACAGTGAACAAGTGGACTGCGGTGATATGGATTCCATATCGGTAGATTCTACTGATATGGAAAAGTAGTGCAAAGTGACCTAATTAAGACAACAACGGCAAAGTTTGGCCCATTCTCACAATTTTAATACATAAAATGACCTATCACAAACCATATTATGACAAAAATGGCAAATATCAGTCGATTCTCACGATTGTATCACTTAGAATGACCTGAAATAGTATCTAATGATGACAAAACGGCCCACTAGGAGGGAAACTAGATCGAAATCGCAGTACTGTAAACAAACTGCACCACCACTGACACATGTAGTCCGCCGCGAAATGTAGTTTGCAAAGAATCGACAATATTTCTAAAAATTATCGCATAAAAATTAGTAAATATTAGTAAATATATATCATTTAATAATTACAATTCAGTCAATAGTATAATAAATAAAAACAACAGAATAGTATGGAGATAAGGATGGACGGTGTTTCGCAGAAGAGTGTAGGAAGAAAGGCTGCATTGCATAGTCCAAACTAGGTCATATGACCACTTCACCACTGAGAATTGTAGTCTACCACGTGAAATAGTTCACAAAAAACTTGCCGATTGGAACTATTTATAGTGGAACAAGTACTGAATTTTAATTCAAACATGTTATTTAACCTTCGCAATTCCGTGAAAGACTAATAATAATAAATACAAAACCGTACTCATATGGAGATACAGATTGCCATATTCCCGGTGGCTTAGCACTCACCCTGATATGCTTCCCGCCACCAGGAATACAGCAATCAGTATCTCCATACTTGTATAGTTTTGTTTATTTAGTTTACATGTACATCAAGCTTTTGTGCTTTTTAGTATTAGTTCACCGATATCCACAGATGCCTTTCTACAACCATTCTTTAGGACATGGTTCTTTAAACTGATATATATATATACTCAGAGACACTCAAGTATTATCCCTAGGGTTCTACCTTAATACCCAGAGACTGTTTGGTCTGGAATCTTTACCTGTTGCATATGGTGATTTTTGTTGTATCCCTTACCTTGTGAGGTCCTACCTTGACATGGCAATTCCCAACTTATCACTATCTCAATTCATGCTGAGACATATTCAGTGGTTTATATGTGTTTTATTCAGAGTTAAGAATTCACCAAACCATGGATAACCAATTTAACATTTTTCACCTGCAGGTTAGTCTTGATGACAAAGCTTTAGTGAACGAAATTTCATTTTACTTCACTATTTGTAGTTTGACAAAATGAAAACAAGAGATCATCATTTTTTAAAGCTGCATCCACATGCATTAAAATTAGCCTGCAAATAATTGAAATACTATAAATTAGCTATCCGTGTTCGAATTCAAGTTTATTGATGTGCTACGAACGTATCCATAAATTCTCAATTCTTTGTTGGAAAGATTCATAACAGAGAGTTATCTTACTTTAGAATTGTTTCCTGGGGCTCAACTCTCAAGATGATTGGATCCGGTTCATAAGTAAAGAGGACCCCAGAGGGAATGTCCCTGTCTGGGCCTGTCTGTCGCAGAGTCACGTTTAGAGGACGATTAACCAAACCACTCTCGGTTAACTTTGCAGTGGTGCATATTGAAAGAACCTGCGACCTGCAAAGTGACAATAAAACTGATCCATATAAGGTGAGATCCAGTGTAATTCTTAAAGCATCTGACATTTGAGTATTGCATCTTAAGAAAATCTTAAAATAGCATTATGCCTCATCTAATTCACTTTCTTTACAGCTACAAGTAGCATTCAGTGGTATAAGCTTGCTGTAACTTACTGAATATGTACATCACATTGGATCATACCAAAGAAGACTTGATTCAGGAGCTCAAGGCCAATTCGGCCCGTGACAGTGACCAATGTTCCGCCAGCTTCAGGCCCAGAGGTGGGTCGCACGTCAAATTCCATGTCTGTTGGGAAAGGCAACAATGAGCTCAGATAAATATTACCCTGGTGTGATAAATCAATAACCAACTGGGGAGGAGGTTCTCAGTTGCTTATCAATCCTTGGTGTGTCAGGGGTAAAGCTCTGGGCAGCCCTGCTGGCCCTGTCCTCAGGCTGATATGCCTAATACACCTGGGGTCGATAACTTGTTGAGACTTTGGGATGGATTTATAAAAGTTTATGACAGTTTACAAGAGTTTCATCAAACAACACCATTTACCATACAATTTCCGTCAGTACAATAAAACCTCAGTAGCTATGAGCCATAGGATTTTTGTGCAACAAGCCACTGAAATTGGTTCAAAATAGGGCAATAGTTACATCGGGATAAATGCCTTAAGTGATCTTCATGATTGACACTGAACACAAACGTCATGGTTTGTATGTCCCCATCCCCAACCATCCCCCTCAGGGCCCCCATCATAGCACCCAGCATGGATGGGGGCAACTGGGCTGTGAACAACCCAGCTACATCTTGAATGACACTTACCTTAAAGGACGTCAACATCCTGTGACACACAGGGATGTTTTCATGGCCCCAGTCATAGCACCCAGCACAGACACATTCAGAGCCTTCAGTACCTTCATGAATGACAATTTACCTGAAAGGAGGCGGCTGTCAACATCCTGAGAGACGCGGATGTTTTGTATGTCCCCGTCCCCCACCGACCCCCTGAGGGCCCTAGTCACAGCACCCAGCATGGACGTGTTCAGAGGGACTGTGAACAACACAGCTACCTCATCATCTGAGGTCGGTCTGAAAATGAAGTAAAATACCATCTGCATCAAAATATTTTCTGAAATATTATAATTTACAAAACTATGGTAAGTGTCCGGTCCAAATTTGAATTTATCATGAAACAACTGCCTTGTTATTAGTTTTTAATGGTTCCCCCATTGATATTTGCATAACTTGTCAGTGAAGAAATATTGCATGATAATGGGGGGAATTATTTAATTGATGTACTTTGTCATTAAATCTTCATAGCTACCCTGAAATGAAAAGCGGGGCACCACTTTTTGAAGCAATTATCCAAAGATTATCTCTGCCCCAGTTTTTAGGGCAATTGACTTCAAAAGCTAGCACTTAGCTAGCAAGGATGAAAGAGGATTAAGCAATGACAATTCAAGAGCGAAGTAAGAGCAGTTCCCCGTTTATTAAGAAAACACCCTAAACAAACACTAGCATTCAATATATAACTGATTATGCTTCAAGCATTGGATGACTAAATTCAGTTATTATGTGTGATGAAACAAGACCAGTGTAATAGATTAGATGGTGGCTGTTCAGGGAGGAATACTGGAGAAATCAAATCCCCAAACAAGGTGTTTATAACAACTATGTAACAAGGTTAAAAGAATTTATCAAAATACATACATCACTCCCAGGAACTGGATATCAACATTGATATCTGGGCCTCTGCCTATATTTCTCTGGACCTGAAATGAGATTGACACATTCTAGGTTGCTGGAAATTGCTAAACATAAATAACAGGGATGTTGTTGATGCATCTATCCAAAGTATTATATATTTTTCTATTCTATATTCCAATTGATTTTGTAGCCTTTTCAATATTGCTGGTAAATAAATGCATTTCTTGTCATTTTATTGATTAAATAAGACACTTTTGGCTTGGTTTAACTGTTGTTTATGTAGTTCCCATGCCCGCAAGCATTGTTATTACCCTACTGGGCAATAATTTTTTATCATTATTACCCTACCAGGCAATAATTTTTTTATTATGGCTCTCCAGGGCAATAACGCTGACCGTTATGACCGAGAATCGGCATTGTGGTCATCAGGTGACTGTGATAAGCCCCATACCCACTAGAAAACTTTACAATTGCCGGGCAAAAGCCGATTGGGAGGATTGCTGGTGAAATCTTTTGGGCAACTGGGATATCAGGCAAGTTTGTTTTTCTGGCGTTTTTCCCACTGACTCGCCTGTTGCCCAGAAAGCACATGATATCAACGGGGGAGTTAACCAGCGATCCATTGATAACCAAGTCACTCAGCAACCTTTACTGGCAATTCTTCCAGTCCGCTGCCGGCTGTCACCATTAGAGTCGCTTAGTGGGTATGGGGATTTAGAATCATAGGATCTTCCAATCTGTATGATCTATGAAGCAACAAAACCATCCATAGTAATGCAACCAAAATAAAATCATCATAAAGTAAGACTTAAGTCGGCTCTCTAATTTATGACACATCCCTGTACTGGTGTTTGATAATTCGACAAAAAGCAAACATTACCTCTTGGCAAATTATCGTCAGGAAGTTCCCCTCTGCACAAGTGCTGTTGGCGAGGCTGTCCATCCACGGTGACCTCACAACTATCTGCACCACATACGTCTGTGCTGGGTCCGCTGGAACAGCTGGAACAGCTGGTACAAAACCCTATAATGAACACACTGCCACAGAGTGGTCAGACTGGTTTTGGTTTGGACAGAGGCCTACTATTGAATAAATATACATCAAGGGGGAGGGGGGTGACCTTCTTCTAATAACTGTTCATGTTTTTGTCAAAGTCTAATGTTTACTTCAGCTCAATGGAAGTCTCAAGGTTTTAAAAGTGCACGTATATATTTGATGGAAGGACCCATAGCAATCTTTAGATTGCAGCTTTTCGTGTGTAGAATAATGTTCTCCAGTTGCATTAGAGCAAATGGATGTTACATACTGTGAGTAGGGATCAGAATTCAAAACCTCAAAATAGCTACTACTTATATTTGTGTGTTTGACCCTGTCGCCAACTCTGACCACCCAGTCAGCCATCTCTGACCATCAGGTCGGCTGACTCTGACCACCCAGTTAGCCAACTCTGACCAACCAGTCAGGTGACTTAGACCAACTAGTCAGCTAACTCTGACCACCCAGTTGGCTGACTCTAACCACCGATTTAACTGTCTCTGACCACCCAGTCCACCAACTCTGACCACCCAGTCAGCTAACTCTGACCACCTAGTTGGCAAACTCTGACCACCCAGTTGGCTGACTCTGACCACCCAGCCAGTTCACTCTGACCACCCAGCCAGCCGACTCTGACCACCACAGTCAGCGAACTCTGACCTACCAGTCAGCCAACTGTGTCCAGCCAGTTGGCCAACTCTAACCACCCAGGCTGACTGATCGGCCAGTTATTCTAATAGAACCAGACGATTTAAGGGCTGATTCAGATCACTGGTCAGTATGTGATATTGAAATATACATGTTTGATACAAGTCAGTGCTAAAATTGGTGACTCTACTAGAACAGTCGTCTTATTTTACCACTGATGAGTCGGACAACTTTGGACAACTCTAAACATCAAGTTGGCCGTCTCCGACCACCCAATGAACTGATTCTGACCATCCAGTCGGCCAACTCTAACTAAAAAAAGAATACTTTGTTCTTAGTGCTAATGTACAGTACTGCAGACTCACCACCGCATGTCCCTAACTGCGTGTTTTGTGGGTACATTTCCAGACATCGACAGCGGTTGATTGACTCCTTTTCTGAAAGTGAAGAACACAATGTTTTGTAGAAGTAAACATGTCTTAATGTATTAAATCTACAGCAGGAAACTAAGTATATGATGTCAAGTCCATGTTCAAGTCTAGGGCTCTAGAGTGCTTTATGGGAAAGTATGAACCTTACAAACTTTAAAATCATAATTAATTTTATGACTTTTGAGAGTCAAAAAACATTAAAAACTTTGAATCATGATCACGCCTTGAAATGACCAAAGCATTAAAACAGCCCCAGAAATGTTGATGTGATGTTAATAGATGGTACAGTACTTCAGAAGAAGATGGTTTTCTTCTGTTTGACATATTTTATATCTTTCAAGAAATACAAGTAAGCCCTTGACATGTTTTTATTGCTTCTCGGTACCATATTATGATAGCCTTGATTGTTAGAGATCAAGTACAAAATTTAATGTAATTTAATATATGCAGGAGGGATTTCATACTAGTTGTAACTCTTAAATTGTACTTTCAAGTAAGATATTTAAATTTTTCATTGTAATGTTTCAGACTAATGATCTCATGTTTCTGTGGTTAGCTATATGATATGTAAAGACAAGTTAACTGTAGGGAGCATCTTATCTTAAATTTAAGGCATGAGAAAGACATTATGATTTTGCTGGTGAGGAAAGTAGCTTAGATCAGGCTATAGCATTAATTGTAACATTTCTGATACAGGGGTGTATCCAGGGGTGGTCCTGGGGGTCTTGACCCCCCACCCTTTTGGGGGGCATAAACTTGCCAAAGAGAAGATAACGTCGGGTGTGTGTGCACAAATGTACACGGTTTTAGTACTTGACCTATAATGCAGACCACCCTTTCCTAAATCATGTATCCGCCCCTGTAATAAAATACAACATAATATGTTGTATGTTATTACAGGGGTGGATACATGATTGACTAGATCCATTGACTATATCTCTCCAGAATAAAATGATACTTGTGGGTATAAAACATGTGTTAAAAAACAAATTATGTGGTCAGATTGAACAACACTGATGTTCAGGAGGTTATTTAATTATGTTTATGTAGGGCTTCAAGAGCCAAAGTTCTAGCCAAGAAGAGAAACACAAAGTTAGTTCACAACACCAATATTCCCTAGGAAGTTATACATACCCTGTGCAGACAGCATGGATATATCGTTAACACATTGTCCCAGTTTGTTGTATGTAAACAGAGTGGTGCTCATTATGGAGTAAAGTCCAGGCTCGATGAAGCTGCAGTCTGCAGCACGGGCTGAGTGGGTAAGCAACTCCAGAGAACACCTCCAAAGCCCATCTACTGGTCTGAAACAGGGGATTAAACACTAGGCTACAAACTACATACAGCCCACATTCTCCTGATGTTCTGATAGTATCAATAAGAACTGCATGAACAATGTTTGATAGGACATCATTACCCCACCCCGGACAAATAAATAATGATGGACGGCAGGCTGGGGGATACATTTTTTGTTAAGTAATTGTTTAATTTATAAGAAATTTATGGTAAAAAAGTTAATATATAAGAATGATGATAATAAAAATGGTAAATATGTTAAATGATATGATGTGATGAAAGGATGTGGAAAGAATTTTGGTGGGTGGGTGAATATATAATGAGAGATTTGGTAATGGAGGTGTGAGTTGTGGAGGCGAGAGAGGAAGTGAATGTATGAGAGGGGTTTGTGGGTATGGTGTGTGATAGTGTGGTGGGTTGTTGGTAGGGGGAGTAAGGGTAGATAAAATGGGTGAATGGGATCTGCCCTTAGGGGGTGGCAATGATATCGTCTGAAAATGTAGTTCAATGCGAATACAATGCAGTTGAGTCTTAATGATCATAATCAACTTTTTTTGTAACTGTTAGCCAACAACCAGGTATATATTACCATATACAGGTTAATGAATATAGAAAGGACATCAGAACATACACATGCCAGGTGCTGTTATGACTTAAATAAAAATCTAAGTTTAAGTATTCTATGTAAGGAAAGTTATAAGCTAAAAGGCACATCCTCACATGACCTAGCACAGACACCACCAGGTCATTATTCATGTACCGTAGGTGGTATTCCTTTAATTTTAATTATATATTCATAGCTACCTGTTACAGCATAATATATACAATAGAATACATACTACAATTCCCCAATTAAAACAACTGATAATTTGTTGTCTTTGGTGTACTCAATCTTTATATTGTCCATCCGAGGCACTCATGCAACCTTATCATAATGTTGCGGTAACATTCTGTATAGTTATGGTTTGGTTCTTGTTACATTATTTGAATGGTACCCAGCAATATTTCTAGAACCTAACAGTGCAACATTGTATTGTGACATTATTGTAACATTCTTCTTACATTCTTTCAGTAAAATGATATATTTATAAAACACTCAGTTTGAGTCTCAACCTAATGTAATTTATGTAAATATTATGTGAAAATTACCAAGAAACCGACTTATCGGTAAAGCCTGGTCACACAATGTGCTTATTAGATCACTAAATAGCTAAATTGTGTAATCGCTACAAAACCACTTACCCACAGGTACTCCGAGCCACTGAGGCTAGGATCCTGGTTATATTACTCCCTGATACATCATTGCTGAAGTTTCTCGAGAGTTGGGGTACAAAGTTCTCAACACACATGTCAAAGGATGGAGTAGGCAGCTGTCTCTTTCTACGGCTTACCGAAGGTTTGAAATAAAGTCCAGGGTCCGCAAGACACGGCAATACAGCTGCAGAATAAGCGCACAAATAGGACATGGTTCTGGGGCCTGTCTCATAACAAACCTGCAACGTGATTTTATTTTTGGCTATGAAAATTGTATGGGAGTTGGAAACTCCCTTAAAATTGTGTTCCATAAGAAAACTCATGTATATATACCTCAAAATGTCAGAAGTCAACCTTGTAAGTCTACCCTAAACTCGCATACATCCATCCAAACTCACATAAGCAATATTGAAACTCACATAGCTACGATGACCAAAAAGGTGATCGTAACTGTATAAAATGCAAAACTCTCATAGCAGGATGGAGGTTTGTTATGAAACAGGCCCCTGAATGGAAGCACTCACATTGAAATCAATAGTAATAGTGATGACTGTTTCTATGAACATGTGTTAGACATGGACACAAAATAAAATGCACTGCTGAATGCTTCAAATGTTTTGTTAGTTAACAAATAATATAGATTAAAAAAGTGATTAAAAGAAATGGTTAAAAGAGTGTTGTTGATCTTGAAAATATAGGAAATAATTGGATCATTCAAAGATTGTAATGCAAGTTGGCAAAAATATTATAGGCTATGCATAGAATTATGTATACTTAGATATATATGGACGTATATATTTGTAATACGCCAAGGGTCAGAAAGGTAATTTATAGCAATAGATCATAATGGTTCAATGGTTCATACATATATTCGATTATGACACTAAACACAGCCTAGAGAAAAGAAAACAAGTAATTCTAGACAAACTTACTTGTTCCATTACTGTAACAATTGAAGAATTCTAGTATAGCATTAACATTTTCATTCACAAGTCGATCAAACACAGAACAGTCCAACGATGTGTTTCTGTAGGAGGCCAGCACTTGGAGGACACAGTCTCGTGCGTCACCTGCAAGCCTGTAATCAGAAGTCATTGTATTGGCACATGGAAATTAACTATACATTAGGATATATCTAGCCAGTGTATGTGATGAAGATGAATTAGTGCCTAAAAGTAGTATTTAGGAGTAGGAGCAGTGCAATGAAAATGGGTTTAAGTAGGTCACCTAGACAGTTTGACCTAGATAAACCCAAAAATAGGTTCATAGTTTAATCTAATGAAATGAAAACTAGGTCATGACTATTCTGAATCTAGGGAGCAGTCACGTGACATTTAGGGGGCGTTCAGGGGTGCCGAGATTAGACAGTTGCACTCATTTGACCTCTCTGCTTTTCCCCTCTTCTACTAGTCATACGTGAGAAGTCAGCTCAATAATATCAAAGCATAGAAGTTTTTTGCTTTGATATGGAATGACCTTGATTTTACAATGCAGAGCCTGTAAAAATATGTGTTTAAGTCTTTTGATCAAAAGTCTGTGTGCAACTGATGGTGTTATGGTGATAGTTACCAATATCCTAGCATTAGGGTGAATGTACGAGAAAAAAATGCGATACTCATGCGAAATGACTGCAGATCTCCCATAAGTAGGCATTTACATTCCTGAAACCAGTAGGTAATTATGTGAGTGTTTTTCACTGTTTCGCATTGTTTCCGTATTTTTTTTGGTATTTTAATACTGAAATATTACATAATGTTACGTGGATTCCTGAACTGCGTGATATGATAACAGAATTTCTCAGAATTTTACATTCAGGAGGTCCCATAACAAAATCACAAATTTCTGCCGTAAAATTACCAAAATTTCACAAAAATACAGAAGTTAGAAATGCAAAGTTACATATCTGTATTTTGATTTCCGTAATGTACACGATAACAATTTCTTAGTTTCAGGGATATAATTACATTTTCCATAATTTTCATACAAGATTTTCATACTTTCTCATACATTTTCAGTAAGTATGATAGTAATTTGGCTTTATAAGTGACATTAGGACATCAGTAAGTATCCGGTATAAAAGTAAGTTCACGCTTTATCATGCAGTTTATAACCTATACCCCTCATTGGTAATTGGTGATGCGGCTTGTGTGAATTCAATGGGAATACCTTATTTGGCTGATGTGCGCATTAGATCTATATGTTATTCAGATCACTAGATCTGTATGTTATTCAGGATTCCTGCACCATACCTTCACCTTTATCATGCCTTTCCAGAAACTCTCACAAACCGGAGGGCAATGGAGAGCAGCAATGCTTGTCTGTGAATGGTAATGCTAATATGGAATAAATGAAGAACAGACCACTGGCGGACCACCCATCTGCAGAAAGTACCAAAGTTCATGGCTGACTCGGCACTGTAGAGGTCTCTGAATTCCTGTAGCAAATCTCCACCGCTAAAGTAAGCCATTACATTTTGAAAGGAATCTGATTGATTGATGCAATCATTAATGTCTTGGACTGCAGGCTGGTTGTCGTTTCCATAGGGTATACCCGGTGCTGTAGGCTCAGTGATATTGATAAGTGGCCTCACTGAACACTCAATGGCGTCTGCAAAGAAAAGTAGTGTTAATATTTCAGTTGCAATTTATTTTTTCAGTTTCAGTAGTATCTTATGGTCGGTATGGTTCAGTTCTTATAAGAACTGGTTTTCAAGATTGACCCAGCATTCAATAACATTCTTATGTTTATGTTTGCTTGCAGCATGGTATGTAAAGATATTGGCATAATCTATGTAAGGCAAAATGTATGCTTAAAACATTATTGAATATAACTCTTTTCGAAAATCACTTCTCAATATCGTTCTACTGTCTATATTTTCATTTACATCAGATTATACATTTGCAACATCATATAATTGTGAAGCCTACGTAATTGCCTTATCACAAGTGAATCTATTTTACATTTCTGATGAAATGACAATTCATCTCGGTTCGTACTAGTATCATCATCTAATGTATGATTATATACAATCTTTAAACCACGAATTTGTCATTTTTGCAATCAATCGGACAACGTTTTATTACCACTATTTGTTAATATATCTAAGTAGTCGAAAGAAGGTAGCACCATGTGTTTATAAACTGATAAGGAAGACTGATAAAAAAATTTAGTTTGAAACAGTTTTATTTTCAACTGGGTGGCTTTCAGATTGGGCATCTGTTTTTCTGCACCACCCAGCAGAGATGCGTTACATGTAAACTATCAGGCGCATGGAAACAACATTTTTATATAATACTAACAATGAAGTAATCAATGAATTGTGATGTGAGGGAAGTATTGTCAAGTGAGTCTTTCGAGGGTTTGTGGGTACAACCAGGGGTAATCGGGAATGACCTTTATAAAGGAGACGATAATGGTAAACTATTAACATTTATATATTCTCAACATCAACAGGCAGGTAATGATATAACAAGTCAGAGGCCCGTGTTGGTTCCTTTTTTTATAATTCACAGTTTTATCAAACTCAATAATCTTTCCAAACATATAAAATTTATGAGCTATCAATTTTATGGTAGCTCTCAAAAAATTGTCATAGGTTAGACAACTGTCAAAAATCACCCCCAAGTGGCATTAATTTCTAACTGATGGCCGTTTTCCACATAACGAAACTGCACGCTGCTGTTATTGACCCTCCCCATGGTACTGTTCCATACCAACAGTATGTACTTTCGGCACTCTTTTGGCATACTTTCGGTGCAAAATCAGCTGCCAAAAATGGAATATTGGCCACCAAAAGTGCAAATTGGCAGCCTACTTTCGGTATGTGTAATACGGCCTTGAGTTAATATTGAGCTGCTGTAAACACATGGGCACACTTTTTTGTATTCAAATCTGCCGATTTTGGCTTAGTCTAAAAACATTTGTTTATTTTTATTTACATTGATTGTTAAATCATTCATTAAACCGGATGCCGTACTGGACAACCCCAATTTGTAGGTTGCTTTTCACCTGATTCAACTCTTTGCCACTCTTTGAACAGCACAGTGTCATCGGCATACATGATTGGCAAAACATCATTTATACATTCATTTTGTAAATAATTTATGCAATCATTTACATAGATAGTAAAAAGAGTTGGCCCAAGGGTGCTACTGTACTGAAGCACAGTGCAAAAAGAATTATAATATTCTTTAGAGTTAGGGTAAGATATTGTAACCTCTCTCAAGTTTGGTAGGAGTACGTTGTGAATTGGAATAGCCGGTGTAGTAGCAAAAACGCCAAGCGACACTCCTGTCTGTGGCTAGTTATAAGTATAGGGTTATCGTAGATGGTGGCGCCCTCACATCGGGAAAATAGTAACTGAGTTAGTTTACCCCTAGACAGGTACGCACAGGTACGAATGCAACACAGGTGCAATCAAGAAGACTGCTAGGGAACAATATGATCATGATATATGAATAATCCAGTTTAGGAGGACATCATGAGATTAAGGGCTTTACCATTTGCGATAGCTTTAGTGTAGAATAGGAGAATAGGATTAGTTTAAGTATGAGAAAGAGTGGGAAGTGTGTATAAGGTTGAGTGAGGAGAGAATCTGATGAGTATTAGGATACCTGCGTATAGCGTCAAGCCTCTGGCTGGCGCTATATAAGCAGTATGAGACTTAGGACAGGTGAGCAGACCAATATCTAAATCTAAAATAAGATTTTCATACGATTTATTCCACAATATATCTGGATCAACAATTTAATAAAATTCTGTCCATTCACAACAACTTATCTTGAAAGCAAGTAGCATCATAATGTCCAATAGCTTCTTCCTATCACATAATTATATACATGGGTATCCTTGGCTTTCTTTTTTACCAGCGTCACAGGCTATGATCACTAATAATAATATCTAGAGTATCCACCTAACTTACATGTTTCATATTACTGAATATCAGATCAAGTCTAGTAAATCATCCAGTAAAGTAAATTCTTTTTTTGTTGTTTAATTTTAAGGTTTCATTCAATTCATAAAGATAGCTTTCTGAATTATTGAGTTTACCTGTTGGGGGTCTGTATATTAGAGATATATGTTGTACCTTCATAAAAGGATATCTAATTGTAACAGATAGATACTCTGTATCCTCTTCACAGTGCCCCAGCTTATCAAGTACCTCCATAATCATATTTTGCATATTTTCTCCCCACATAAATAAGCAAACCACCACCTTTTAATTCTTGGTGTTGAGTGAATTTACAGTGAATTATTCCGCGCATTTTTTGCACCTTGTCAGCTTCCCATAGTGAGTTATGCCTGATCTTAGCCCCTAGAATTTTAATATCCTTCGCATATGTGCTTTTCATTATTTGGTCTGCGATAGAGAAGTCCTTACTGAACAACGCCTTTGTATGTTGATTTCATTATCTGTCATCACAGTGAGTTGTTCAACTAAGGTGCGATTTAATTACTCATCATAATGATATATTTGTGTACTGTCACTGTTGCCTTGACGTGCTGTTCATCGGTCGATACATCCATGTATTCTTCCATTATCTCATCATTAGATCGAGGGATTTCCTGGTTTTCTTAAGATTTATGGGTGATTTCTATATCTGATATGGTCTACTGTGGGCCTCTGTTATCCTCACAATTCCCCTCGTCATCACCGCTTTTCCTGTCTTCCTCACCTACATATTTTCCAGGTATGTTATCAATATCACATATTGGATATTCGATGCCTTCTATTTTGACACTTTACTCAGTCAATACTACCCTTCCACCTTGAGATTTCACAAGTCATGCAATCGCGCACATCTCTCGTTGTTGCTGTCAGATTTCTCTTGGCTCACACTTATTCACCCAGGCCAAGGAGTATTCACTTTTTCAATTTAGATCTGGATCTCAGCATCCTTCTCATTGTGATCTGATTGACAAATATCACTGCCAGTGGTTGTCTTCCTCCTTTACCCAGGCATTCGGTAACTGAAATATCAGTTTCTCCTAATTATATCCCTATTTCATTGGCAATTTGGGTCACAATTTCTTCATCAGAATAGTGACTACTCTGCTGATTGTAGATCTTTCCAGGTATTTGTCACTTATTGCCATAGGGTGAAATCTGGACATTGTTGTCAGGTACCTGATACTACTGCTACTGATTTTCTATCTTCTTCTTGAGTTCAAGGGTCATCTTGTTCATCGATCTTCTGAGATCATCCTCAAATGTTTTGTTTTCTGATCTTGATTCTTCATTGAGCTTTGTGTTTTCTTTTGTGTACAATTAGATCTACTTCCTTCTCATCTTCAAGCAATTTTACCCTTTTTTCGACTTGAACCATCTGTGATTTCATTTTCCTTGACAATTTCATCTTTTCTACAAAATCATTTCAAAATCAACTCAAATCTTCCTTACTGGCCATAGTGCTTTGTATATGTACTATAGTGTTCTCGAGGTCCTCCTTTGTGACCATATTATCCTTGATCGACTGCAATAGGATCATAACACTGGTATCTTCTTTTTCTGGTCCACTGTTTGTTGACAGTGGATCTAGCAGGCTACATCTCATATCCTTAGCTATCAGTTTTGTTCTACTCACATACTCACTTAGTGGGCAATCAGAAGATATACTTGCACTTTGTTCATCTTCATAGTGATCATCATCTTATACATAGCCATCTCCATCTGATTCATCATACTCTGCCTTGTATTTTTTTTGCATCGGGAGATTTGTCTAAGTTGTTTTGTAGCCATATTTGTTGTTTCTGTCACAAGCTTTGTTGACTTTTGGGTCATCTTGATTCATGTGATCACCCATCCCAGCTTTTTCATTTCAAACGGGAATATGGGCTAAATTTTCCCCATGATTACAATGGAGAGGAATCACACCACTGCTTGATTGCCTGCCATTAGCATACAGTGATAGGCCACTTACAATACTCACCTGCCAGTTGCCAAGGGCAAATACCACAACATTGGCACCTCTGCCACCTCTGCCACCTCTGCCACCTCTGCCACTACAACACAAAGCTGGTTGAACTTATTTTTGCTACCCGCCCGCCCTACATTAACTTGTATACAGCATTTATAATTCTAAGGGCCAAGACTCTGCTAGATCTAGTTTTCACCAGGATCATCATTTTCAACCCATGCCTCTTTCACAACAGAGAGGGGACCACTAATCTGCCAACCATATACCAACTCAATAGGTTAGAATCCTGTGCTGATTTCTGGTACTGTAGGTGAACAAAACATAGGGCACCAATCTGTCCCATCTATGGGGTTCATCATGGATCATGCATTGTAGCATGTTTTTCATTGTCTGATTCCACCTTTCTAATAGACCATTTGCTGCCTGATGGTAGGGTCTGTTTGATAACTGCTGAATTTGCAGCTGTTTACACAGATCTTTTACCAAAGGGGACATGAAGTTTGTACCCTGATCACTTGAAATTTCCTCTGGGATTCCTACCTTAGAGAAAATAGTCACAAGAGCCCCTGCAACTGCTTCTGCACTTTGGTTTTTCAACGTTATAGCCTCAGAATACCTCGTGTCTAGATTCACAACTGACAAAATGTACCTGTAACCTTCTTTGGTTCTTGGTAGTGGGCCCACAATGCCCACGAAACTCTCTTGAAAGGAAGGCCCATAGGAGGGATTGACTGTAACACTGCCAGTGCATCTGACACGCAACCAGTTGCCTTCTGCCAATCTGGGCAGGATTCACAAAAATTTTCAGATCTTTATAAACACATGGCCAAAAGAAATGGGCCAGCAACTGTTGGTGTGTCTTTTCCACCCTAAGGTGCCCTGCTAGAGGTATTGAATGATCAACAAGTCATTGTGGCCGAATTTCGGGAAAAACAGTTGATCTATCTCTCTATCTCCCTGTTCGTTGATAATAGACTTCCTGTGTGGCAAACCATTTTTCAAGAAGAAACTACCATCTCCCTGACTATCCTGGGATGCCTTGGATCTAACACGTTCAAATGTTTCATCTTCTTGGTGATATTCAATCAACTGTTCTCTACTCAAATTCAGTGATCCACTGCTATCTTTCTGATCCCCCTTTTTTGTCACTTTCTGGTTCATCTGGTACATCTAGGGAGTAAATGGAATTCCATGGTAAGTTATGGAACACTCCAGGAGGAGCATCCTTGAATCATTCCTTGCCTAATCCATGACCCCAGTATGTTCCTTGGCTGAGAATTGAACCTGGGAACTTTGGGGTACCAGACCAGTCTACTCCACCATGGTGCTAGAATTTTAAATCAAACAAAATCTGAATTCTGCAAAATATTTGTGGGACAGGCTCCTCAGATGTCCTCTTAAAATGTGTTCCTCGCAATTTAGGAATCATAAAAGAACATCAGGTGGGCCCTCCATATCTATTCTACAAACAAAAAAAGTCCATAATTTCTTTCCCTGGGTACTCACTGATCGTATTTGTTGTGCCACAGTCCAAAATCTGTAGGACGGAAGTGGCAAGTTCTTCCACAATGTTCTTCATGCCCTTTCCACATGCCGCCTCCACCAGACCAAACGCGCACTCCAGAACCTCCGATATCATTCTGTAATCATAGATGAGGCGTGATGGAGGAATTAAAACAGCTGACTGAGAGCATAGTGTGCAGGATGGTAATTAATAGTAGGTCACGTGTATAAGCTTACTGTGTTTCTACAACGGAAAAGGGCAACCTGTTAAAGGGACTCTTGGAGATAAAGATAATGTATGTCTTTGGATCTTGATAATGAGTTAAAATGGTCATAATATGATCTATAGGCTATGTAGATCTGAAATCAGCAATAAGTAAGGTATTCCTGCATAGTTTATATCATAAAAAATCTATATTTATTCTCTTTCTGTTACTGTACATGGGAAAAGTCACTTTTCCAAAGGGGAATAAATGTCACATGCTAAATGTTTAGTAATTCTGAAATGTAGATACATGAACTGAAAAATATCTAAATGAAAAGGAATGTAAAAGGAAACTTGAATGCAACGTTTCTGGTTAAAATTAATAGTTAATTCTCATAAATAAACTTTATATGATGCTTATCATTTTGCAAGAGACAACAAGAATACGCATCCATTGATGAAAGTGTTTCTTACGGGCATATAAGTGTGGGGTTGCTGAGGGTATCGAATGCCACATTCAGAGAAGTGAGGTTTGTGACTAAGTCGGTCCCTGTTTGAATAAGGCACTGTCCATAGGTTGAGTTTCCATACACAGCGGCATTGTAGATTTCAGTCAGTTGTGTCAGCATGCAAGGCGTTAAACATGGCAAGATCTCTGAGTAGAAAGAGAAAATGTTATACCAGTTGACAATTGAGAGATGTAACACAGTGGTCATTTTAGCCTATTATCTTATATGGTCTACATGTATCATATCAAAGATGTTTTTTTTTGTAATGCACACACATACACACATACACACACACTTGAGGTAGATTCTCCTTGATTTATTCGAAGTTTTAGAAAACAAGGATGCTCCTTTCTAGTCTCATGTCTCTCAGTCCCACCCTATTCTACTTTATCTAAAAGAAGCTAATGTCCTTTTCCAATGTTAGGACTCAGAACCTAGTCTCTCTAGAGGTAATATTTGATTGTATGACCTAGGCAATTCGCAGCTATTTCAAGGATGTAAAGCAATGTGAAGAATGTACCCAGTGAGATGAGTATGTACGTGTGTCCCCAGTCAGTGTGGTTACTATATGGAGCAGCCAGCCATGACCCTGGGGCAATTAGATTAATGTGGACAGAGACATTGGTATACATGGAAAAAACATCTACACAAAACTTACAATGCATCTTTAGATAAATAAATAGATGTGTGTGGGTGTTTACAATAAACATATATCCATAATTTCTTATATTAAAGATCAAATTTAGATTTAATTCTGGGATATCATACTTGATATTACTCTCAATGTCAATGTCATTATACATGTTGGGCCCACAGAGCCGTATAGTTCATTAATGTTGTAAACAGAACATTTACCATGAAAGCTACGCTTCAGGGCGTCCAACAAAATGGGTATGCCTGGCACCTGCAGATGGAAGGAAAGAAAAGCCAGTATAAGGTGGAATTGTTCCCTAAAAAACATTTAGTTAAGGTTTCACTCTTCCTAATTGCTTTGCATACATAGGCAGTATGGACAGAATACTGCAGAAATTAAGGGTTTCCATGATATATTGCCCTGAGGCATTCAGATACCTCAGGCAAATGTGACATGAGTGTGCCCTCTGCTGAACAATACTCAGTTTATTTATCTCTAGATACAACAAGGCTGCTTGTGGAAAAAGTGATAGGTATACCCATCTCATAGGAATGGTAGAAAATGTGATGGTTGCCAATAAATTATGAGCACTTACAAAAATGAATAACTAAACAATAGATGCATTTGAACAATAAAATGACTCATAACTTTAGGCTATATACCTAGAGGAATGCAAAATAAAGCGTTGCACATCGCTCTAGACATTTACAATCCCACTGATGCATCCACTGAAGAGATCCATACTGAATGGTTAATGGCAAGTCCAAATCAAGTATTGATTTAATGCGCAAAGAGTAAACTGATATAATTATATGGTCAAGCATGAATTGATATTATGTACCAATTAACCTACTGTCATACATAAGGCATGTTATTTCACAATTGTGAATAATAATTCTCAATGTTATAAATTGTATTCAATGATATGATTCATGATATATATGACCAGCACTTACCTCAGTATGGTAACTTAAATACTTTATATATTGAGTTTATGATGCTGCATATGATATTTAGTAGCACAATTTATGACCAGCACTTACCTTAGTATGGTCATTTATTAAGATGAACCTACATGGAAGAACATTACTTGTAATGAATGTGGTTAATTTAAAAAAAAGGAAGGTATCAAGAGTAGCTGAGACTGTCTGAGACTGATGCGTAGAACGGTAAGGCAGTGTCACCTACCTGCAGAGGTACCATGCCAGGAAGAGAAAGAATCAATAAAGGGGATAATATATAAAGGCAGTCATAGAGGAATAGTGGGGAAAAGTTCAGGATTTTGGGAGAAACACCTGTGTGCAGTGTATTGTGGGGTCCATTTTTATTCATCTATAAGAACATATAACATAAGAGTGAGGAGTTAGACTACTATCGTGATTGACTACAACTATACTCAAAGATTGACAGGTATTATACCAACTTTGCTGAAGCTGAACTAGATCATGAAGCACAATATTTGTATCTTACTGTGGATTATTAATAAACATTTGAACCTCCACAACCAAGTCTCTTCATTTAGAATGAAGTATAACCCTCTATCACTGGCTGCCGTGTATCATAATGTTCACATAGGGACACTTACCAACAGATTACTCGAAAGCATGATGTAACATGAAGAAACCGTTTATATATATATACTCCCCACTATGAACAATAATACACAATGACCCAATATAGTAAAGATCAAAGGTTAACTCAGCAGAGCCCCGACCTAACTAATGGTGTAACTGATGCACTATAGTATAGCCCTAAGGCCATTGTTTTCTTTCTGCTGTTGACTGCACAGAGACGTAATGTTGTTATTGCTGCAACTGACCCATAGTAAAGATCAAAGGCTTTTATCGCTGTCTAACGTTGGCTCTGCAAAGAGCCTCGACCAACTTAATGACATCACTGTTGCATTACAGTATAGCCCTAATGCCATTATTCCTTTCTGATGATGGCTCCACAAAAGGCCTTGATCTAGTTGATAATGTAACTGACCCGTTATAGTATAGCCTGAGGGTTATTATTCATTTCTGACGTTGACTCCACAGACCTTTAGGTCAGGTGGGCAAATAGGAGACTTAAAACTAGCTTTTTTGACCATCCTTTCTAGTTTCAGAATAACTTTTCATGTAATGTGGCTACAATAAATGGAATGTTTTTCTTCTATACAACTCAATGGAACCTAAAATTTTAAAAAAAGTTGCTGAAAATGTTGGACATTCAATATTAAGGGTTATAGAAGTATTTCTTAATCACTCCAATTGTTCATACAACCTCCATTTTCAAAAAGGGTCTGTTATAGGATTATTTTGATGTTATATGCTATAATTATCAGGACCTATCAAAAATAATTCAGTTTTGAATGCTAAAAATAGAGGTTTGAGAAACCACCTATTTTGCCCAGTTACCAGCAGTATTGTAACATTAAGATTGCACTCCAAAAGGCAAATTCGGCTCTATTGTTCTTTATACATGCAGAAAAAAATTATATTTGTGTGTAGTATTATGAATATCAAATAACTACATTAAATAGTAATCAGGTACACTAGAATGATGTATTTAGCTTGTAATATTGAAATAAAGGATCATAAGATACGAGGTCAGTGAGTCATTATCTATTATATTGAATTTTGAAACTGTCTGAGGCTGTCATGGCAGCGTCAAGCTCAATTTAATGTGGATTTTTAGGATTTTATTTCAAAATTGTTCAAAATTATCTATTCATGAATATCTATATTTATATGATGTTGCCTGTAGAAATATATTGTGTTACATATACATCCTAATAATTTAAAAGGTATGTCCAAATAATGGTCAACAATTTTTGTTTTTAATCAAAACTTAGCTACAAAATGTATATCTGGTCTTCTTTTAGGCATCGAATACCTGTTGTATATATTTTACTGATTATTCTAAAGAAAACTGTAGTTTCATTACATTTAGTGAATTTGATATGTTATGACACCTATTTCGGTAATACCTACTTAGACACCACAAAATAGGTAACTACCTAGGTCCCCTAATTGCCCACCTGACCTATAATTAATGATGTAACTGACCATATTACCTGTCTTATGTTGGCCTCATGGAGAGAGGCAGCGGACAGAACCCCGACGTATGTCAGAGACGTGATGGTCGCTTCTTCTGACACAGGGGCCTCGGTAGCTGAAGCACCAACCACAAGTAGCACTGATTATTTAAATTTAAACAAAGAGAGATGAACCGATATTAATGTAAGAAAACCTGCGAGGGTCATCTGAGGATGGCAGGATGACCCGTAGGGAGCCGTGAAGGCCCAAAGATGAAGTCCACGGGCCTTCACAGCCCCCAGTGGGTAGTCCTGCCATTAGAGGATGGGCCCTTCTATACTCTATTACCAAAGCTAAAGGCAAATAACTTCACAATAATGGGAAAAAACATAGAACTCTTTCTTTGTGCATAGCACAACCTCATGCGTAGTTTAATGAGCTTCATGGGGTGAAACCCATAATCATACGTGCATTTCAGAATTTTTCACTGAATATTACAGATTAGCCATTGAATTAAGCTTTTTTGGATTGTGCCAGAACTAATTCTTTTTAACCAAATACGTACAGGACGTATGCAAAATCATTCTACCTCGTCGTTGGAGAGAGTAATAAAAAGGGTTTGTATACAAACAACTGCAATATGCAGCTCCAGTTGTAAAACCTTTTACTGTCTGTAAATGTTTTCTCGTCTTTCTCTCATCATACCTTATACCCTCCTGGCACGAGAGTAAAACATTTATAGTACTCACTGACTGCCAAAACTGGCTGAAGGAACACAAAGAAAGCGACAGCGGGCGTCCACCTGAACGGGAGAAAGGGGTCAGTATCAAACTTACAGGAACTAATAGGGCTTTAAGTAACTTTTCATTTTTATACCATTCTTAGATTTAGAGAGGGCAGCCTATTAGACTTTTAAATTTTAGGTGGTACAGCCAGGGGTAGATACAAGATTTTCAAAAACAGGGATCAAAATATGTAGGCTTTGTACTATAACGTTGCTCATTCATTTGTGTATTTTTTTTCTTTGTCAAACCCCAAAAGTAAATGAAAACAGTAAAAATTCCACCAGCTGGTTAGCACGAACCTCAATCATTCTTTTTTTGTAAATACTTTGTGTATTGATAGTTTTCAAAATTATTTTATTTGTTTGTTTGTCTTTTCTTTTGTTTGATCTTCAGGACGTGAGTAATACATATGATTTCATTTAAGTTCAATCATTCTTCTTGATGATTATGATATGTGAGCATTGTAGTAATGTGAAGAATGAGAAAATGATAGGGAAGTTGGTCCGAGAGTTGGTAATAAATTTTATTCATGAAGTCATTTAAAGTTTCACAATAGGAGTTCCAGGCCACCTCTATCTGCTCAGCTGAATTTCATTAATAGCTGTAAAATCTATTTATAGAAAGGGTTCCAGCAAAAAAGAGGCACTGCGGGGTTTATTTCTCATGTTACTTTTTTGAGCATTTACTGTACAGTGATATACATTTCCTTGTTTGTTATGGTTTGTCTAGCAAGTTAATGAGTCATCAAATGCAAATGTGTGTTCTCCGTGTATGATTGTAATCATAGTGTGTAATTACATTAATATCAGATATCAATTTACCATGACTTCACCTTTTATTAGAATAATCAAACGGAATAAGTACATTACCATTTCATGGCTGTCGATATGTCTAGAAGATTATCTGTAAAATAATACAACAGTTGCAGGTAATAGATATCAATATTTTTTGGAAAAATTGGTTTTATGAAGAGTCTGTATGAAATTCCAAGTGTAATACTTTTGGAAATAGTGATGAGGGTCCTTCATTTATAAGACGTTACTAAACACAGTCCTTACCAGGACTAGATCTAGAAGTTTCAAAAGGGGTACTGTGCATAATAGTGGAAAAGAATGGTGACAAAGGTTTACATCAAAATAACTCATTTTTCTCAGATTAAACCCTACTTATGGCTGTTACTGCTTAGGGCCGTTATTGTTTAAGGCTGTTACTGCTTAGGGCCGTTACTGCTTAGGGCCGTTACTGCTTAGTGCCATTACTGCTTAGTGCCGTTACTGCTTAGGGCCGTTACTGCTTAGGGCCGTTACTGCTTAGGGCCGTTACTGCTTAGGGCCGTTACTGCTTAGGGCCGTTACTGCTTAGGGCCGTTACTGCTTAGGGCCGTTACTGCTTAGGGCCCTTACTGCTTATGGCCGTTACTGCTTAGACCCATTACTGGTTATGGCTGTTACTTCTGAGGATTGCTACAGGTCAAGGCCATTTCTGAAGAGTGCTGTCACAAATAGAATCATCTGTATGGGGCATACTCGGCAGTGGTATTAATGAATGTATTACTGAAGAGGAAAATATTAAACAAGACTTTACTAAGCAAGAAGTCTACATTACAGACGCTATTCACTGGTTTTTGATTGCTCACTACCTTGTTGTGTGAGACCTATTATACCAAAAGATCAAAGTGCATAGCTGAAAAACATCCAAGAAAAAGCTTCACTCAGTCCTCCATAAAGTATACTTCCCTCAGTCCTTTCTAAAGAATATACAGGTGGCGGATTGAGGAGATAAGACCTGCACTCAAAAGACACGAATCTCATTACCAAAATTGAGGACCGCTTAGTCAGGATCCGTCCCACTTAGATGTCAGAGGTCTGAATGGTTAAACCTTCCTGGTTGCTGAATTCTAAAGGCTGAGACTAACCACACCATGCCCTCAGCTTGTAATTTAGTCAGATATACTAAGGTACTTCTGACTAAATAACAAGCTGACACAAATATGATGCTGTACATAGGAATGTACAAAGTTCATTGGACCAGTTTGTAAGGTGGGGAATTGATAACTCCTTGTACCTGAATGTAAATAAGTCTAAATCAATGGTTGTTGGTACTAGGGAAAAATTGAAAAGATTGCAGGATATACCAGCCTTTACTCAGGGTAACAGGCCGTTGGGGTATGTAACTGTGTATAAATACCTCGGTGTGAACATTGACCCTGAGCTAACGTTTATTCCTTTGTTGAATGATACAAAACGCCGTATACAAAATAAAATATTTGTATTAAGGAAAATATGCAAATATCTAACTATACAAATGTCCATACAATTATATAAAACTATGATCTTACCCTTATTTGAATATGTTGGTTTTTTGTTAATAGTGTGTAATACGAGTGATCGTACTGAATTACAAACATTGCAAAATGAATGTTTAAGAATTTGCTTACATGTTAAGTTAAAGGACAAAATTGAATTATGTGACTTATATCGAGATTGTAAAATAATAAGCCTAGAACAAAGACGCCGAAAACAGTTATTAGCTCTGATGTATTATGAACTTAGACATGTTACTGGTATAAAAACAAGGCAACAAAATAGATTCATTTTTAAAGTAGATAATCGGCAAACTTGTAATATCAAAAAAGTCTGTATTATCAGGAAGTAAAACTATGGGAAAAATTACCGAGAAAAGTGACTGAGAGTGTAAATATTGGAGAATTTAAGAGAATTTAACTCAATAAATTGTATAGAGCTTATGAAAAACTTCTGTAATCTAAATGTATTTGTATATGTTATTTTGCTATGATATGATGTTATTACCATAATACTTTGTTCTATTGATGTCTGTATTGTATTTGTATTTCCTATATTATTTCGTGTTTTTTCTTGTTGTTGTTTGTTTTTGTTGTTGTTGTTTTTTTCATTCCTGTTTATTGTTGTTATTGTAACTTTTGATCTTTTCTATTACTATTCCACTTAAATTGTATATACACTGTTATGTCTCATCTGGAAGACCAGGGGGTTACCCTGAGGATGACTTTTTGAATAAATAAATAAATAAAAAAAAAAAAAAAAAAAAAAAAAAACTTGGACCGTTAACTCAGGGCCTTTCGTGTTTTTACTTCTTATCATATTTCTGACTTTTTTAAAGTCGATTGATGGTAATGATTCCATTGATTATAGACCTTGTGCAGACATGGTCACATGACCAGATTTTGGTGATCACCTCATGGTTCCCAGTACAACGTGGCTATAAAAAAAACAGAGATTTATCCAATCCAAATTATCCAAATTGTTCATTATGGTTCAGTGAGTCTTTTTGAAATAATTTTTTCTAAATAATATCTTCTAAAATGTTTGAGGATTAGAGATTACTGTGATTCTAGACTGATCACTGATTTGGTTGCTCAGTTCCTCAGTTTGAGAGATATGACATCATCTGCACAACATCTATAGGGAAGTTAAGGACAGAGGCAACACACACCTAATTTCTGTGCCCCCACCTACCCCTCACGTGTGGTGACACAGCAAATGCTGACAAGCTGTGGTCTAATTTACTTCCTCTTTTTGAAAGTAAAATATTGTTGCGCGACAAACTGGTACAAACTGACTTGCAAATGATCTAACCGTCTTCGGAGGTTAAGGCAAAACTTGAGATTTCCAGCTTGCGAAAGCTTGCATATGGAGGAGCATGTGGGAGTGTCAGAAAGCAACATGAAAAAATATTCCAGGTTCCATTAGAGATCACATCGGGGAAAACCCAGCCAAGGATGCAACATTATTGAAACATTTCAGAAACATTCTGGTTCATTCTGTTTTGGTTCTTGTTACATTCTTTTGATAACTAGTGATCATAGCATTGCAAAATACTGCTGCAATGTTGCACTATGACATTATAATAACGTTCTGCTTACATTCTTCAACCCAAACAGAATGCTCTTATAATGTTTGATATGGTTTGGTCTCAACCTCACCAAGAAAATAACATAATGATAACGTTCTGATTCCTTGAGGTTTCAACCTCAACTATTATGTGCCATCTTATTAAATAACGCATAACACCCTCCCACCTCCCCAACCCAGCTTGGTGGCGACTCTTTAGTACTCACCCTACATGCAGACTCCTCTTTTCAGAATCCTGTATCCTCCCCTGTGTCCCGGTTCACTTTGGCAAAGCACCAGCGCTATTGCTTGAGTCCAAGGCTGACAAAAACACCTTGGTTGTCAGGAACGGAGAGGAGCCGATGAATTCAGCCAGTTATTTGTAGACATTTTTGTCGTTCTCAATAGCCAGCTTGCACAGTGCCCCATTTACCCATTTCTGCCTATAAGATGTAACGGTGTGATCGGAAAGAGGTGCTTTATACGTTTAGAGTTTTTCTCACGCTACAATGTACCTTAACAGTTTACAATGCACTATTTAACAGGTCAATAAAACAGGGGGGGATATAGGATTTCGGAAAGGCGGGTGGGGGTTATCACAAAGGCTTAGTACTAAAACAGTGCAAATTTGTGCACATGCCCAAGTTTTTTCCTTATTTGTCAAGATAAGGTCCCCACCAAAAGAAGGTGGGGTTGGAAAACTTGTATCTACATCAGTGCCTTCCTTTGATATGATCCAAAAACATTCATATAAGGCAACAGTAACAAAAATGAACATGCCAAAATATTTTTCCTTGGACATCTTGATCAGTGTGAGGTCTGGAGATCAATTCCTGGTTTCAAGAAATATATTCTGCATAAAAAGAAATAAATACATGAATAAAGATTCTAAATGATAAAAATGACACATATATATGTTCTATAAGCTGTACAGTATTCTCTTCAACAAGATGAGAAGGATATATATATATAGGTGTAGACCCTTAAAATCAGCAGGGCAACATGGCCATTTCTCGTCACTTATTGACATGAAGAAGAAAAACTACATGACATGGGATATTTCTTAAATTCAACATACAACATGGAAGGTTCTTAAAACTGACAAGGAAACCCAAAATATAGTGACAGGGGGCCATGGCAATTTCTTAAATTTGACATGCGACATAGGGACCCCCCATCTGCACCACTATATACATGCTTTACTTGATGCATTGTATAATCAAGACATTTCGCTTCTAGAAGAATGCTTCTATCCACATTCAAAACAGTTCTGACTTTTTTATATAAACTGTTCAAAAGTTTTGAAATATTATTCCACGGTTCCTTATAATTAATAAGTGATTTAGCTGTTATGCCCATGCTAACTACTTACTTGCAAATAGGACACAAAACTTAAATCCCCTCAAGGAAAGACAAGTGTTGGTAGACTGAATTTCAGATAATCTCTCTCTCTGTGTAACTACACTAAGTACACTGATATCAAATGAAAGATAATGTTCTGTCTATTCATAAAACTATTATTTTGATGAATTGCCAAAGATAGAGGCTGTCGTTAAAAAAAAAATTGAACATGGATATCTCACTGAATATCCATGAATTTTTATTGCAGCCCTAGATTTTATTTATGGTCAAAAAAGACAAAAGATGGGTGGCGTTTTGAGAATCAGAATTGAGACTCTCTTCCATCCATATACATATCAAGAACATCTGCCAAAAATTTCAGAGCTCCATATTAAGCTAGTGAGATATTGATGTTTAAATAGATTAGGATTTTAAGGTTTGTGACCAAGCTACACAACCATATTTCTAGCTATTTCTATAAAAGTCATACCAAATTATATCAGAAGATATTGTAAACGCCTTGTCTACTTTTCAGATGTGCATGAGAAAATTTGGGTTCTGATGGGATTTGGTAATATCAAGCAAGTATGATAGTTCATAGTTCACCAGTGATATTACTTGCAATTTTACCAGCAATCACGTCGCCTGTTGCTGATCTCACAGAATCTACACCATGCGCACAGTGAGTCACCCAGCGATTTTATTACCCCGCCAACACTAATGCCAATTCTCTCAGTCACCTATCACCAGGCGATGGTAAAATCACTTAGTTGGTATGGGGGTTTAGTTACCTTTTCTGTAGTTGAGAATCATTATTCAAATCTACATAATTCAGGTATCTTGAGCCACTTCTTATATAACGATTACACAATAACTACAATATGGTTATTTGTTGGCTATTTAATAATGCTATGAGAAACAAACATTGTAACTGTAAATAAAGATAGCCTTGCCATCCACCCCCCAATTACTGGTGTTTCTCCTTGATAGATAGAGAAGAATATTTTTTTTAAACATGTTTATTTACTGAATATGTCCTTTAAAATGGTGTATATAGTTTGTTAGGATCAGAGCACAGAGGAATCTACAGTCCAAAAGAATTATAATATGTGACACTCCATGGGAAATCCAAGCTTATTACAGTTATATAGATAAGCTTGGATTTTCCATGGAATGTCACATATTCTTTAGAGTTAGAGCTAAGTATCGTAATCTCTCTTAAGTATTGGCAGGAGTATGTTGTGAATTTTTCAAGCTAGTGTAGTAGCAAAACGCCGGGCGGCGTTTTGTCTGTGGTTAGGTATAAGTATAGGGCTGTTGTAGATGGTGGCGCCCCCACGTTGGGATGATAGTAACTGAGTCAGTTCACTTCTAAACTGGTACGCACAGGTACGAACGGGACATAGATGCAATAAGGAACACTGCTAGGGAACATTATGATGATGATATATAAAGAATCCAGCTTAGTAGGACATCATGAGATTAAGGGCTTAACCATTTGCAATAGCTTTAGTATAGAATTAGGAATAGGATTAGTTCAACGTAAGAAAGAGTGGGATGTATGTAAGGTTAAATAAGGAGAGAATCTGATGAGAATAATTAGGGTACCTGCGTATAGCACCAGTTGGCACTATATTAGGGGTGACATCAAAATTCAGAGGCTGCGAACCTGAAAAGCTGCGGCAGGCTGTGGCAACATGTTGAGTATAACCCTGGCTGCAGCATTCTAAAACCCTATCAAAATCACATTAGGGATGCCAGAAATAAAACTATAACAGTTTGTCATTGAGATGACTGATAAAATGGCACTTCTCTTTTAAGTTTGTATATATAACATCCTAATTACCTCATAAAGGTTAATTAATTGATTACTTAATTAATGAATGGGGTCATTTAGGGTGATTAAGATAGTGTCGCCACCCCTTTCCTACCAGGCTGCAGCCCCATTGCAGCAGGCTGTGACCCTAAGTACTCCTGGGTGGAGGAGACCTGGTGTTATGTCAGTGACCACTGGCTGCGACCTGCTGTGGTGAATTTTGACGTCTCCCCTAAACAGTGTGAGACTTAGGATAGGTGAGCAGACCAACATAGACTTGAAAAGAACACATGGGAGCAATAGTCTAACAAGTCGGATCACACGGGTAGTGCCAAGACCGTAGTAACCGCTACAACAGGTGAAAGTAAGGATCGTAATAGCTTATGCTTAGCCTTACGGATGGAGTACTGGATGCAACTGTGACCCCACCAATGGTCTCCGGAGCAAGTAGATGGGAGATGAATCTCCTACTAGCCGTTGGGTATAATAGACCTCAGAAGAGGAAGCTTAACCATAGCTATTCCTGGTTGGAACATTACTGATGTTGTTAGCTTATGAGATGGATGGCATGAATTGTATGGATGGAATGACTATTTACTTGTATCTTCAGAATGTCTTAAGGATAGACAACACCTCTCAGAGACTACTTTGCAAGGCTCCCTTTAAAGATGCATAAATTATCTGAAGTTCATGGCATAAATGTGGGTCTCATATGATTAAGATGCCCTTGGATTAACCTATCATTCAATATAAATCATATTACAATATATATAATAAAGCCTATTTGACTGGTTAATGAATTTGAAAAATGCATGTATAACTTTTATTTTTTGAACAAAGTACCTTGCTAACTATTGTACATAGAGACCTAAAATTGTCACAGCATTTAGGAAACATTAAAATTTTGTTAAGAGGGAACCATGTCTCAGAATATTAATTTAGGTCCTAGTTTTTATTTTATAAAATGTAGAAAATAATTGTGAAAAAAATCACAAAAAGTTGCCCGTCCTTTATATAAAATGAAAATCTGAGACATAGTTCCTTCTGAATTAATGTTATCTACATCCTGTGAAAACTTCAGGTCTTTACATGCATTAGTAAGCGAGATATTCATGTTCAAAAAAATAAAAGTGAAAAAATCAGTTTCTCATTTCTATCATTTCGAATTTTTGAAGGAAAATAGTGTATCTTATATCAAAAGAGAAAAATATTATCTATCATTTGATGCTCACTATATCAATGTACTTCTATTGATAAGAACGCATTGTGAATTACCACCAAAGACGCCCTGAGAGGTGTTGTCTCTCCTTAATGGATATAATAGAATTACCTCTTGCTAAGTGTGTGTTCTTTGTATAGGAATGAGCCCCTTTACTTAGACTCACTACCACTGATGAATAACACGAACATTCAAAATAAGATCTAATTGGATTACTAATGAAGAGCTAGCCAGTATAACGAACAATAACGAAGAACTCCCCAAATCTCTATCATAATCACTTTATTTGGTTATCATCAAATTGCGAGTGAGTAAACGACCTGCTATTAACATCACACAGTCTAACAAAACATCAAACATATTCCTATAAGATGCGAGCGTGACTAGGAACTATATTGAATAAAAACCATCTATTTAACAAAGTAGAAATTACACCAGTCTAGCTCATTATCATGACCTATTCTTTATAAAGACCAAACCTCAAAGATATGTTGACAGCCTATAGGTTAATTAAGGTTAAGTTGGTTTGCTTTCTGGAACCAAACTACCAGGGTTAGGGTAATCACATGATGAAAGAATTTGATACGAGATTTTTGTTTATATGTGACCCTTTTTGGCCAATTGAGTCGGATGTCGTACCAGGTCAATTTTTAGAGACCTATCCCATCAGAAAATTCAGATTCTTAGCTTTAAAATGAGTAGTAACAGCTGACATCCGACTTGTTGCCACTTCCGACCCAATTCGCCAAAACAGGTCACATATGATATCTTATTTGCTTGTATATATTTTAACATCCTCCGTTTTATAAATCCTCTTTCTCAGCTAGCAACTAAGAAAAGAAAAAACTGAAATGGAGCTCAAAGACATACAGGTATAACAACAGACAAGTCAAGTCGCATACAGCCTTTTGAAGCAATTGGCTGTGAAGTAAAATGAATATAGTAACCTTTGGTTCCTCATCTTATACCCAAAACCTCCAGTTGATAAAAACTCATGGTATATCCTTATTTGTGCGCCGGGGTGAAGACATTACCTTTACATGCAGCACATACACTCAAACTGAATCTGTTAGAGGCAATTAGACCTCCTTTGTTCTGCCCTGGTTCAGTCTCAATATTTAATTAGTACCTGATCCATGGTTTACCAAAGGGTAACATACACCAATCATGCCCTCAGTCTCAGAGAAGCATGAAACCCAGATCCGACTTGTTGGAAACTAAGGTCATTGCCGACAGAGGCTCTTAAGTTAAGAAATTTCACTATCCTAAGCAAAATTTCACTGATATATCTGAAACTTTCACTGTCCTAAGAAAGAACTCCCAATAAATCATCATAAGGCTTACGACAAATTAGGTTTACACAGGCCAATAACGTCGCTGGAACTATCCTAAGACTATCGGAACTATTGAACCAGTTAAGACAATGACTATCGGGGACTTACCGGAAGCATTTTGACAGCCTGTGTAAACCCTTCTTCACCCACATCGAGAGCTTTGCTTATTCAAAGCAAGAATACTTGGGTAGTTTTTTTCACACTTAAACTATAAATTAACAGCGTTCCTCTAGAAATTAGCTCCATAAGAATTTATTCTATTACATTAACATACTGACGTTGTCAAGACCTACAATCTAAGGAAACTGTCACCTACAGCTGATACGGCCTTTATCAGTAGACCTCAACTATGACAATTTCAGTAGTAGAGTACCAATTACTGCATGTCATACTAACGGTACTGTAGCTGACATGCTACGAAACATAAACATTATGCAACCATACCAGTCAGTCTTTTACTTACTAAGATGGCATGTAACAATTACGTCATTGATGGTGAGGTTGAAACCTCACCCAAATCAGACCATTATCATGACACAAATCTTTTGGTGAGGTTTGGATGAAACAAATTAGAACATTATGAGGAAGTTTAATGGAACGATGAGCTAAACTATGACAAACTACGAAAACTATTAATTATGCTTTACTTTCATGGTGGCCTCATCAATTGTAGTTCTGACTGACACAACTAAAGATTAGAGACTGGCTCGAAATGCAATCAGGTACTTATTATAGGAAACAAAGAATGAATAGCATTCTTTTAACTCCAGCCTTAGCATGCTAACTTGTTGTATCAGCAATGGAATATACAACAGGGTTCACATTATTGAAAATTTATGAAAGAAGTCAAACTGAAACTCATAAATGATAAGTGCTTTATTTCCATAGCCTCAAAAGTTGTAAATTCCATAATTGTATCAATCAATCAAAATTCATTATTCATTCACTCATTTCTTCATGATTTCAGATTTTGTACATACATGATCTGAACCTAATCTGATACATCAGTGAAGGTCTAAACAGCTTCTTAGGACCAGCTAGGTGCTTTGCTTGATTACACTGCTGTCTCATTCAGGGTATGACTGCTAGTTTACTAATGTTTTACTTTCGTCTTACTTTCTTTAAACCATGATCTCTTTGTTTTCATAAAAACCTGAAATCAGACAACTGACTTCTGTTTACAATAATTGTAGATGAAGCATTATGCTGATATCCCAGATTCTACCTTTGACTAGATATCGGCAGATGCCCTCTCATCAATCAGCAGACCCAAATGTATTGTCCAATCAGGATCTATATTCAAAGTGGAAAACTACTGAGCAATGGGACGAAAATTCTGGTCAGATAAGCAATTGCTAGAGACCAATGCTTAACATTGTAAGATATTTTCAAAGTGATTATAACCACTTTTCAATAGAATTCTGCTTACATCTATCAATTTGAACGCACTTTCTGGTTCTTTGTTGTTCATCGCTAAAGGGCCATATTCAACGAGAATTTTTGTTAAATTGTCCAATGTGTCCCCCCTTTTACATGTATGTCTTCAGATTGACAATCATTTTACTTCCAGTTGAATAGTGAGCATTTGATTAGCCCAGAAGTAGACTTATTTTTGGTACACCTTTCTCTTCAAAGCCGACACCCTTTCCTTGCAGAAATATGAAAACTGGTGAGGGAAATTCAGATTATTAAGATATATGTGACCTTCTCTGCGATTATTTGATTCGTTTATTGAGTTGATGAATGTAGACACCTTATAACCATTAAAAATAAGATATGAATTGTACCAACAAAATTACAAACAATTAGATATAGAGTCAAAAATGAACAGCAGCAATCATGGTACAAAGAAAATACTCCTAATGTTGTTCTTTTGAAGATAGCTTCGAGCTATTTGTGTATAATATAGCTTGAAAGTTCTACTATTAGGTTTACTAGTGCTAGAATAAATATCACATGGCCTAGGATGTGTTCTGTAATCCTTTAGGAACATTTTAGAACACAACAAATGTTTACAAAGTATTTATCTTTAGGTATAACACTATATCTATCATAATGTAATGAATAAGAGCGAGTTTCACACTAGGTGTATCGCAAATACATTTCTCACAAAACTTAAGATAAGATCATCTTAATAAAATCAAAAATCCTAACCCTAATACTATAGTTAATAACAGGAACATAAGATCTTCAGTCTGAAATGCAATCATAAAAAAGTCAAAATATCTTAACTAAAACTACGATCTTAAAGTTACAACCAGTGTTAAACATCCCCATAATTTGGAAATGGAAATGAATGAAAAAAATGAAGAAATGGAATTAAAAACAAACCACAAGAGTCATGACAAGATTTTTTCATGAACCCATAATTAGGAATCATGACTTTTATTGAATTGGTTATTTATGAATCCCCGGTTACATGGTTCCCCTCACCTTGCGAGTAGGTCTGTGCTGTGCATGGTTATGAAAGGGGTAGAGCTTTTTAAATGTGTGACCAGTATTTTTCAAAGTACAGCAGTATGAGATTTCATGATTAAATATGGATATAAGGTTTTTGTGCATATAGCTTTATTGATGATTTTATCAATTTAAGATATAGTAACATATCATTCTACCAACAAAGTAATATTGTAGGTTTTTCAAACATGCAGTTTAGATATATACATGTAGTAACTTTCTCTACTAAACTTCGGTTCTTTCTATGCCATACTTTAGCATGGCTTGCCATTGTTCCATCCCTGAAGTGTCTGTTGGTCCCCTTTTCAATGTCATCATTCTCATCCCCAGAGATTCAGTTTTTAGTACTTTGTACAAAGCAAAAACGTCTCAATACAGCTTAAATTTAAAATATCATAATCTTTCTACATAAGAAAATAATCAAGCATTTTTTTTACATTTTACATAGAGTTGTTCCAATGAACATATGAATAGAAAATACAGCAGATAAAGTAATGGAAATTAATTATTTGTGATGAAAAGGGATGAAATATGAATTTCCATTAATATGAACACCCTTTTTTTCTTTTTTAACAGTAGAGTTATTTTGCAGTTATATTTGTAACATCATAGCTTTTCTTCGTTTAAATACATTCATTTTGAAAAGTAGCGTCCAGTTTATCCCAAAGGTTAGTACACATATAATATGGTTTTATCACTACACTTTCCTTGTTTCAAAAATCTTCTCAACTTTACCTTCCATTTATACTGATCAACATTTCCAACATTAAAATATAACCATTACTTTGCAATATTATTACTCTTATTGCCCCATTCTGTGAAATCAAATATTACAAATATTAACGGACCATAATGTCAGTTTTGTTTTCTGTTATAGTTGTAGTTTGTTTTTTGTGTGTTTGTATGTAAGTGTTTGTATGTATACATATTTCATCTTTATAAAATCAGAATGGAGATGATTATAGATAATAGGGTGTATAGACATAGGGTTAGAATATTCTTAAAGGTTATCATATCTTAAAAGAGTAGTATGGAACCCTCTTTCTAAAATTATCCTGAGGGCTTATAGTATTGTAATCAAAGGCATCAGTTCCATATTCAAATAGCTGTCCATTTGGACACAATTTAGCTTCAGTAGCCATAAATCTATCAAATCCATAGCAATTATAGCCCGACTCTACGCATGGAAACTTATATCATATTAGTAGAATTTCACATGTATATATCATGGTTAACAGATGTGTGCTATATTTATTAAGTATTTTGCATACTATCACAAAATGGTATATCTACCATCTCATTGATTCAAAGGCGAGCATTATTTGTTCTTATATCACTGGGAAATTTCAAGAAACATGTTTCAAGTAGAATAGAACGACATTGACCTTAAATCCCCTTTGAATCAACTTCTAACTCCTCTTGAATCAACTTTGCACCCAGTTTGAACCCCCTTTGAACCCCCTTTGAACCCCCTTTGTAACCCCCTTTGTACCCCCTTTGAATTTCTTTTGTACCTCCTTTGAACCACCTTGGAACCCCCTGGGAACCCCTTTGAAGTTCAAGTTTAGTAGTAATCAGAACAACCTCAACCATAAATCCCCGTTGAATCCCCTTTGAACCCACTTCTAACTCCTCTTGAATCCACCTTGCACCTAGTTTGAACCCCCTTTGAACCCCCTTTATAACCCCCTTTGAACCCCTTTTGTACCCCTTTGAACCCCTTTTGCACCCCCTTTGAACCCCTTTTGCACCCCCTTTGAATCCCCTTAGAATCCCCTCGGAACCCCCTTGGGACCCCTTTGAAGTTCAAGTTTAGTAGTAATCAGGAGTTGGCTCATTGGAATGAGTTGAGTTATTCCTCCTATATATGGGATCATTGAAATATGTGGGGTAGTTCTCCCTATACGGGCTTGAATGACCTCTATATGGACTTAAATTGACATCAGTTGTAGTACCTGTGTAATTTGAGTGTTGTCTAGGTCCAGTAGGAATAAACGAACTAAACCTCCTAGGACTTCTTCTGCTCCACCTTTTTACTCGCCGAACTAAGTTACGTCCCTTGTCACCAGGGCTGGATTTCCTAGAATGGCAGTAAACACAGAGAATGATCAGTCCAATGATGAGAGCCAACCCACAGAGTGCCCCTATGATGCCGTACCTCCCGGGAGGGTACTCCCATATAGTCTGGACGTAGTTGAGGTGTCCTGGTAGGGCCACTTGGTCAGCATACAGCACCTTACAGGAATTAACAAACAAACATTATGGCTTACTAGAGGGCATTACGTTTAAGAGATACAAGGTTTTAGGTTGTTCATCTTCTTTGTGTCTTTAAGAATATGAAACTTCTCCTAGGATATTTTATTTAAAGTATGTGTCAAAGGACTTTTGCATAATTTGACATATCTATGTAATTTTTATTTCTTATGAATGTTACTGACCTTCACTGGGATTCTGTTGTCACCTGCATCATCCTCAGGTGCAACTTGTGGTCGTTTCTTTGGGGGTTCACAGACAATGAGGTTTGACAACACTTCAGTATTTCCGCAGATGGCTTCTCCTATCATTATGGTATAGTCATCCTCTTGTATTCCTCCTATCAGATTTTCTCCCTACAAAATAAGTTACTAAGTTTTTCTTGATTAACATTAGAGTGCACCAAGGTACTTAGTAAAACACCTTGTGCATGTAACTAGCAGTGGTGTATGAATAAAATGTGACATTCCATGGGAAATCCAAGCTTATCTATACCTGCAATAAGCTTGGATTTTCCATGGAGTGTCACAAATAAAGAAATACTCACCAGATTGTGAAAGATGTATTATAAAAGGGATTAGAAATTACATAAATTACTTCATCATATAGTTTGATTATGGTGGGTGCTTCTGGTAGGCGTAATAAACCTTTTCGGTTACAGCAGACAGGCAAGGTCTACCAGTGGCATCACTACTTGGGACAAAATCAATAACCAACCAATATATAAGGATGATGATAGGCAGTTACAGTTAGACTAAGTCGATACATGTTTGGATCAATTCAAGAGGGGTTTGGTTAGCTACGAATACCATTTGGTGATATCTGGTGACTAGAGGAAGAACTAACACTGTTTGTGAAGCCGTATGGAAGTGGGCGGACTTTATTGAGGAAGCTTACCTCAAGGGCAATGTATTGATACACCGGCAATTGTGATGAATATGTTATCCACAATAAACTGACTCTTGACCAACCATTGTCTGTGTTTTGGATATGTAGCCTAGTTCGTGGACTAGTTCTACCATTTAGCTAGCAAGGATGATAATGGTTAAATAACAGCACATCTGAAGACAAAGTGATTCCGGGATCCAGTTCCCCATTCTCACTACTAACACCCTAAACAAACACTAGCATTCAAGAGAAAGAAATCTGAATGAATAAAATCATTGCTGAAAATATAACAGTGTAACCAAATTCACTGTTAAAATGTTTTTTCTGGGTGATTTCCATCTACAAAACTGATTCTTATGATGTAACGATTCTGGATAATTAAATTATCCTGCTGATTTACCTTTGTGCATCTTTCTCTGATGTTATAATTTGTTTGGAGATAAGGTAATGTAGAATCATCTTGACTACTCAAGGAGTAAAGAGAAGAGCATTTAGAATTTATCATATCTGAATGTCAGTGTCTCTGAACATCTACACATCTTATCCAAATAAAAAGAATACTTATTTGGATCAGGTATTTCAAATCAAATGATAAAATTGTGAAAATTGGTACTTCGGTCTTGTAAACTTAGTTTAAACCGGTACCATTAAACAGAGATGATATCTTTTGGTGTTATTTTCAATACTTAAAGGTTCCCTTGCATATGAATTTGCATAATGTTATTTTTTGTGTAATTAACTTGGCATTAGTGTTCTAAACCCATTTCAAAATGAAAAATGGGAAAAGCTTGTGATATTAGTGAATTATTAAGGAAAGATAATTAAACTAGGAAATTCCCTAATTTTTGAGCCATTCAGTACTCACTGTGTGACGTCATAATGATGGGAATTCCTCCCAGAAATAACTTGGATTTCCCAGGTTTATGAATAATTGCAGATTCATAATTGTTATTTTCAATTATAGCATGTTTATGGCCAAATATGCATGATTGGTTTCGAAGTACATATTCTTTATCATACATATTTAATGATGGGGGATGAACGGGACATAGGTGCAATCCGAAGACTGCTAGGGAACGTTATGCTTAAGATGAAGAATTCAGTTTAGGAGGACATTATGAGGCCAATAGTTTTACCATTTTCGATGACTTTAGTATAGAATTAGGGATAAGATTATTTTTAGTATAGGTATGAATGGGGAATATATGAGACTAGTGAAGTGAGAATCTGATGTGTATTAGAGTACCTGCGTATGGGACTTAGGATAGATGAGCATACCATCATAGACGAACACACAGGAGCAATAGCCTAACATACAAGTTGGATCACAAGGGTAGTGCCGAGATAGTAGCTACAACTACATGATGTGATAGTACGGATCGGGATAGCTTAGGCTTAGCCTTACGAACAGAGTACTGGACGCAACAGAAACCCTACTGATGGTCTCCAGTGAAGGTAGACGGGAGGTGACACTCCCACTAGCTGTTCGGTTTTATGGACCTCGAAAGGGCCCGGGGAAGCTTAACCACCTGGTATACCTGGTTGGAATGCCACTGATGTTTTCTTATGAGGCATGAAATGTATGGATGGAATTGACTATTTACTCGCCAAATGTGTGAATAATGACGAATTGTCTTTATTAGATATCATCAAGTTGCAAATGAGTAAATGACCTGCTATTAACATCGAACAAATCCCCTCTTAAGATGCAAGCGAGACTAAATATTATACCATTCAATTAACATAAATTAAGTAAAGTATTATAACACCAGTCTAGCTCAGCATTGTCACTTTCACCTCAACATTGACTTCTAATAGATGATGAAATTAATGATAGAGTTTCTACATTCTAAAAACGATAAATGGGTGTTTTCTATTGCAGCTTCCTTTCATAGAGGAAGAACTTGTAGCACTGTATGATAACATAAGGCCAAATATAATTGGTTGTGTTCCTGTAACCTAACTTATTCTACATTTATGGCCCTGCTCAAGCCTTTTTCCATGATATTTCTTTTCAAAACAATCATTGAAATGCTATAGAATTGACCAAAAGATTATGAAAAAACATAATATGCTCAGGACATGTATTTAGATGCTAGAAATAGTGGAACATGATGTTTGGAATATTTTGTAATTTTCAGCACTGCCTGGAAAAACAAAAAGAGAAAAAACCTACCTTCCCTAATTCAGACTTGAACATATCATTTTAGCCTAGGCATTTTAAGTAAATTGAAAAACAGGCCACCCTTGTGTGTTCATTGCTGCCACCTTGGGGAGACTTCTCATATACTACCTTGTAACACCTTTACAAACACTGACCATACTGCACTGAGGTAGTAAATAAATACCTTGTGCATATAATTGGCAGTAATATTTAAGTAGATTGGGAGATATTTAGACTTAAAGGAAAGGTCATCAGAATGCGAAAGGATATATCACTATCAGTTCAAAATTGTAAGGGAATTTTTTAAAGCTTAATAATAAATATTAGACTTAAAGGAAAGGTCATCAGAATGCGAAAGGATATATCACTATCAGTTCAAAATTGTAAGGGAATTTCTTAAAGCTTGATAATAACTATAGGTAGCTCCTAAAATAGGTGTGGCAAACAAGTAGCAGGTAGCGGTAGGAAAGTCTAGTCTATCAGCAGCAGCACTACCTGGGGAAATCAATAATCATGGATAAAAAAGAATAGCAGTAGCCAGTATAGGACAGAACCAATATACATTTGGAACAATACAAATCTTGAGGGTTCGGGGATTTGGTAGTGAAGCACATAGCATCTGGTGACATCTGGTGACTAATATTGGAACAACAGCAGTCTGTGAGACCACACAGAGACAGGCGGCCTTATATGAAGGAAGCCTGACCCCCAGGGTCTATGAATTATACCTGTACATAGGAACTTTATGTCTATTGTGAACTACACTGGCATTTTGTGGGGCATTCAAATATTCCACAATAAACTTACTCTCTGCAGAGTGTTGTCTGTATTTTGGATCTGAACTCCCAGATCGTGGACTAGTTCTACCACTGGCTAGCATATAAGGAGAACTATGAATCAACAACAAAACATGAAAGAGATAGAGACCTAGTTATCCTCAAGACATTAACATAAAGACCCTAAACAAACTCTAGCATTCAATACAAATTCTCCCATACCTATCCACAACCCAACATTCTTCTTATATGAAATTACTATTTTTTTCTAATAATTTAAAATCCAACATTCTATTATTCTTCCATATTTACATTATTATCATCCCATTAAATTCTAACACAAATAACATTTAATTTTCCAAACTCATGCCTGACTTTCCCCAGCACAGAAAGAAATGCATGATAAAAGAGATGGAAAATACTATATAAACTCACCTTGATTTGAAGAAACTCTTCTTCTACAGGCCAAGTTGGTGTAAAGGTCATTGAGAAACTTGGAGGTGGAAAATCTTGAATAATGGGATTTGCATAAATGTCTAGGCGGCTAAATTGTGGAAGGGTCATAGATAGGTTTCTGTATTCTTCCACCCCATCCATGATAAATCCTATTTCAACATCAATGTTTTCTTCCTCGTTTATAGTAAGTAAAGTTTGTCTCCTTCTACGAGACTTCGTACCATCTGACTTCAAGGAGGACTTGGCCGTTATGGCCCGTCTTTTTCGTTGATTTTCAAGCACGCTGGCAAGCATGATGGGTGGAGTAGGGCAGAACATCCGATCTGATAAAGTTCCACGACATGTCTAAAAGAAATATGTATACTAATTTTTCTTTTTGAGAGATGATATTTTTATATTATAACATAAAGAATATGTTTTGTTATATTGAAATATATGTAATAATAAATCATAGGTATAGGAAATGTATTCTTTTAAATGAATTGCCATAATCTTAATCATGATTTAATAACGACATCAGAGACACAAGTATTTCAATGCTCATTATGGCAGAATGAACACTTGTAGTAAAAAGAAAGACAAAAATATGTTATATCATTATCACAAAGAAATCAAGTTTGATCTTACAGTGCTATATCTCTCATTTCTTCCTGTTTCCCTTGCAGTCACAGTGGTCATCATAACTCGAACCGTTGGCACATTGAGGAAGGCTCCAAACACAGTCAGCAAGACACCACCACTGGCAGCAGGAAATGGAGGAGCATTATTTTATTCATTGTTAATTTGTATATTTTTTTTTCAATCAAATATAGGAACATTGGTCATAGCCATCACAAACCTAATAGATACAAAAGCAGAATCAGAGTCCAAGGGGTGAATAGTAGACACTGTGGTCACCCTTCCAATTACCTCCTTTGATCCTGCTTTTGGTACAGAATGCTTTACTTTAGCAATGCTTTAATTTACACTGTATACTTCAATTTGTACACCACCCAGGAACAGGGCCTCATTGATGAAGGGGTAATGTGGCAAGTCCAATATCCATATAATTACATATTCTATTTTCTATTTCCCACATAAATATATTAATCAAATATATCAAATGCAATAAAAATGAAATAACTACAACATAACTTAAAATAACTTTCAATTTCCTTTTTTCTTTTATACTAATAGTTTATATTTAACCACTAATGCCATTAAATTGAAAAATACACAAAACAGGAAAACAGACAATTGAATCCAGTCTTAATATGCAAATTAGGCCCTGCCCACCTCATCAATATTCATTTTCGCTGGTTCCCTGATGCTACATAGCCTATTACGCACACCCGTCTCCACTCTCCAAGCAGAAACGGGGACATGTAGAGTTCCCTGCTAGGAGAGTGATGCCCTGCTGGGAGAGTAATGCCTGTCAATCATGTATGCTCATTTGCATACTAAGACTGGATTCAATTGTCTGTTTTCTGTTTTGTGCATTTTTCAACTTCATGATATAAGTCTTAAATGTAAAGTATTGGTATGAAAGAAAATAGGAAATAGAAAGTTATTACAAGCTCACTTGTAGCATTTTCATTTATATACCATTTGATATATTTGATTAATATATTTATGTAGAAAATATGAAATAGAAAATGTTATTATATGAATATTGGACTTGCCGCATTACCCCTGCATCCTCATTCTTGTAGTTCACATTTTTGTACGTCAAGCTTTGGCGCTTTTTAGTATTAGTTCACCAATATTCGCAGTTGCCTTTCTACAACCATTCTTTATGACATGATTCTTTAAACTGATATGTACTCACAGAAACTAAAGTATTATCCCTAGGGTACTACCCTATTACCCAGAGACTGTTTGGTCTGGAATCTTTACTTGGTGCATACAGTGATTTTTGTAGATTCCTTACCTTGTGAGGTACTACCCCTACCTTGATATGGTAATTCCAAACTCATCACTATCTTAATTCACGCTGAAACATATTCAGTGGTTTATATGTGTTTTATTCAGAATTCAGAATCCATCCAACCATGATTAGCCAATTTGATGACTTTCACCTGCAGGTTAGCCTTGATGAAAAAGCTTTAGTGAACGAATTTTCACTTTACATCACTAGTTTGAAATAATGAAAAACAAGAGATCATCATTTTTAAACCTGATTCCATATACTTTAAATGTTTTTCAAGTTGATTTAAAATGTAGTAATTATAAGTGAATATATCTCAAATATTCATTAATTTCTATAGTGTTTTCAATGAGTTTGTCTTTATAATTGCCCAACAAAAATTAGTCTGCAGATAATCAAAATACTATAAATCAGCTATTCGTAGTAGGACAAATTCAAGTTTATTGATGTGCTACGAACGTATCCATACATTTCCAATTCTTTGTTGGAAAGATTCATAACAGAAATTTATCTTACTTTAGAATTGTTTCCAGTGGCTCAACTCTCAAGATGATAGGATCCGGTTCATAAGTAAAGAGGGCCCCAGAGGGAACGACCAGGCCTGGCCGTTGTAGAGTCACGTTGAGAGGACGATTAACCAAATCACTCTCAGTTATCTTTGCAGTGGTGCATATTGAAAGAACCTGTGACCTGCAAAGTGACAATAAAACTGATCCATATGAGGTATGATCCAGTGTAATCCTTAAAGCATCTGACATTTGGATATTGCATCTTAAGGACATTTTAAAATAGAATTACACCTCATCTAATTCACTTTCTTTTCAGCTACAATAAGCATTCAGTGGTATAAGCATGTTGTAACTTACTGAATGTGTACATCACATTGGATCATACCAAAGAAGACTTGATTCAGGAGCTCAAGGCCAATTCGGCCCGTGACAGTGACCAATGTTCCACCAGCTTCAGGCCCAGATGTGGGTCGTATGTCAAATTCCAAGTCTGTTGGGAAGGCACCAATGAGCTCAGATAAATATTACCCTGGTATAATAAATTTATAACCAACTGGGGAGGAGGTTCTCAGTGGCTTATCAACCCTTGGTGTGTCAGGGGTATAGCCCTGGGCAGTCCTGCGGGCCCTGCCCTCAGTCTGATATGCCTAATACACCTCGGGTTGATAACTTGTTGAGACTTTGGGATAGATTTATAAGAGTTTATGACAGTTTACAAGAGTTTCATTGTACAACACCATTTACCATACAATTTCTGTCCGTACAATAAAATCTCTGTAGCTACGAGCCATGAGATTTTTGTGCAACAGACCACTGAAATTGGTTCAAAATAGGGCAATAGTTGCATTGGGGATAACTGCCTTAAGTGACCTTCATGAATGACACTGAACACAAACGTCAAGGTTTGTATGTCCCTGTCCCCCTCAGGGCCCCCGTCACAGCACCCAGTATGGATGGGGGCAAATGAGCTGTGAACATCCTGTGACACAGGATATTTTCAGGGCCCCAGTCACAGCACCCAGCACACATACATTTAGAGCCTTTGGTACCTTCATAAATGACACCTTACCTGAAAGGAGGCGGACATCAATGTCCTGTGACACACGTATGTTTTGTACGTCTCTGTCCCCCACCGCCCCCCTCAGGGCCTCCGTCACAGCACCCAGCACAGACGTGTTCAGGGGGACTGTGAACAACACAGCTACCTCATCGTCTGAGGTTGGTCTGAAAATGGAATAAAATACCAGATGGTCATCTGCAACACTTTGTGTTTGCATAACAATATAATCGGAAGTATTATAATTTACAAAACTATGGTTAGTGTCCAGTCCAAATTTGAATTTATCATGAAACAACTCCCTTGTTAGTAGTTTGTAATGGTTCACCCATCGATATTTGCAAAACTTGTCAGTGGAGAAATATTGCATGAAAATGTTAGGGAATTATTGATTGCTGTACTTTATTATCAAATCTTAATAGCTACCCCTGAAATGAAAAGCTGGGCACCAGTTTTTGAAGTAACTATCCAAAGATTAACTCTGCCCCAGTTTTTAGGGCAATTGACTTCAAATAGCACCTCCTAGACAGGAGATTTTCACAAACTTTGCAAATAATAAATAGTCCCTAGTCTTAAACCTGTTGCAACAAAAATGAAAGTACACCTTTTTATTGAGGGTCCTGTACGTCCCTTGAATGGTAATATTCAGCAACCAATACTTTGTCTAATAAGGCATGTGACATTATTGATGATACATTCAAAATAATCATATCATCACACTTTGTTTATCATTCATCTCACATGTCAGTTATGATGTGATTTTAGTATCATATATAACTGACTATGCTTTCGGTATTGGATGAAAATTATGACTAAATTAAATTATTATGTGTGATATAAAGAAACAAGGCCGATGTAATAGATAAGATGGTGGCTGGTCAGGCAGGAATACTGGAGAAACCATATCCCCAGCCAAGGTGTTTATAACAACTATGTTACAAGGTTAAAAGAATTTATCAAAATACATACATAACTCCCAGGAACTGAATATCAACATTGATATCTGGGCCTCTGGCTATATTTCTTTGGACCTGAAATGAGATTGACACATTCTAGGTTGCTGGAAATTGCTCAAATAACAGGGATGTTGTTGATGCATCAACCAAAGTATTACATGTTTTTCTATTCTGTATTCCAGTTGTTTTTGTAGCCTTATTGCTGGTAAATAAATACGTTTCTTGTCATTTTATTGATCAAATAAGACGCTTTTGGCAAGGTTTATCTGTTGTTTATGTAGTTCCCAAGCCAGCAAGCATCATTATTTCCCTACTGGGCAATGATTTTTGATTATTGCTCTCCGGGGCAATAACGCTGACCATTTCCCACCACTCTCTCACAGGGCAGGACAACAGCAGACTGGGAGGATTGCTGGTAAAATCTTTGGGCAACTGGAATATCAGGCAAGTTTGATATTTTTCTTTTCAGTTGCCCATCGCCTGTTGCCCAGAAAGCACACCATATCAATGGGGGAATCACCCAGTGATCTATTGAAGTCACTCAGCAACCTTCACTGGCAATTCTTCCAGTCCCCTGTTGGCTGTCACCATTAGAGTCGGTATGGGGATTTAGAATTTTTTTTTTAAATTCTTTTATTTTACCTGAAGACAAGTTAGCAGAGACAAGTTGCTAGTATTCTCTAGCCTCCAGGAAATAGTACAATATTACAAAAACATATATTTACAATCAAAGAAATGTTCTAATATACTTAATTTATCAAGGTATCAATATATTACAATCAAAAGATTGTTCATACCTGTAATTCTACAGATATGCTTAGATTGTTGATAATGTTAAATAACTTTATAACCATAGGTACCAGGGAGAGATTACATCAAGTCGTTGTAATTGAAATGCTTCCAGCTCAATTTCACTTTCAAATAACTTATTCATTATGTTGTACCCGGTTTAAAAATAGGAAATATCGGATATACAATTGTTATAATACAAATCTATTTATAACAGTTTTGAATTTAGCATATGTGTCTGTATTTCGATGGACAGGATTTACTGAGTTCCATAAAATTACTCCTCTATAGTAAACATTCTTCTTTGTCTTCTCATAATTTGGTTTGACAGTAGTATACAAAACAGCATCGTGATTTCTGGTTCTTATCTCTCTAATATTTCCAATCTCCATATCATTTTGTTGTTTATACATATATAACAACAGTTGTTTACTACGCCTAGTACTCAAATAATCAACCTTACATATATCATGTAAATGTTCAACAGATCTATACATATTATCACCCATACATGCACGTAATGCATTATTTTGATATCGCTGTAGTTTATTTAATAGTTCATTGTTTGAACCATCATAAATAATACAACCATAATCTATAACGGAGAGGATCATAGACTTATATAAGTTGATGGATGTATGCAAATTTATATACCTTCTTATTTTCCATAATAATGCTATTTTATGTGATAGCGAGGCAAATAATACATCTAGATGTTTTTTAAAGGTCATGTGGCTATCCAGATATACTCCCAGATATTTATAGTTGTTGACTGTGTCCAAGGCAATACCGTCTATGGTAATATTACAAGAGTCTAATTTTTTAATTTTTGACGTCTGACCAAAATTTATAAGCTTAGTTTTCTTAATATTAATAGACAATTTGTTATTATCACACCAGTTTTTAAAGTTTGTAATATCAAGTTGTAAATTATTTAGTGATTGGTCAACTGTTCTTGGTGTATAAATCACAGTGTCGTCTGCATATAAAAAATATTTACAGTTCAATAAAGAGACGGACAAGTCATTTATATATATCAAAAACAATGTAGGTCCAAGAATTTAACCTTGTGGTACTCCACATAAAATTTTCCTATGTGCTGATTTTTTGTTATTTACAGTTGTATATTGAGTACGACTATCCAGGTAGTTTTCAAAAAGCTTTAACAATTTTCCAACAATTCCCAATTTTTTGATTTTCTGGATTAATATTTTGTGGTTCACGGTATCAAAAGCTTTGGCCATTCCGGGAAATTTTTGATCTAATACACTAAAACACTTTGCCCTGGTTGAATTACTTTGCTATAAACCGTGTCAAGAAGTGTAAGGGATGTGTAAGAGCTCTTGCAGTGTAAATGGTATGGGCCATTACATAAGTGTCTCACAGGGGGTCCCCCCCCACCTTGCCTGTAACCCTGGAGCTGCCACTAAACTTTCACCTCCTTAAGTTGACCCAATGACCTAGATAATATAGTATTATATGTGTGTGTATATGTATGTATGTGTGTATGTATGTATGTATGTTGTATGTATGTATGTATGTATGTATACATGTATGTATACATGTATGTATGTATACATGATAACTTGTGGATGAAAAGAATCATTTAGGAAGTTTTATATCCCTCTTTAGAGACGGGGGAGGGTTCAGGGGAATGGCCCTGGTCTCCCCGTCCGTGGTTCCCTGCTGCTGACGGGATTAGGAGGAGTAGGAGCCGGGGAGGGCTCAGGGGAATGGCCCTGGTCTCCCCATGCGTTGCTCTGTGGTGCTGACGGCATTAGGAGGGGAAGGGGGCCGGGGAGGGCTCAGGGGAATGGCCCTGGTCTCCCCGTGCGTTGCTCTGTGGTGCTGACGGGGTTAGGAGGGGTAGGGGGCCGGGGAGGGCTCAGGGGAATGGCCCTGGTCTCCCCGTGCATTTATCTGTGGTGCTGACGGGGTTAGGGGGAGTAGGGGGCCGGGAAGAGGACAGGGGGACGGCCCTGGTCTCCCCGTGCGTTGCTCTGTGGTGCTGACGGCATTAGGAGGGGTAGGGGGCCGGGGAGGGCTCAGGGGAATGGCCCTGGTCTCCCCGTGCGTTGCTCTGTGGTGCTGACGGCATTAGGAGGGGAAGGGGGCCGGGGAGGGCTCAGGGGAATGGCCCTGGTCTCCCCGTGCGTTGCTCTGTGGTGCTGACGGGGTTAGGAGGGGTTGGGATAGGTTCCCCTATTTCCCAGCCTTTACTCCATGTCCCTGGCCATTCCTCTATGAATAGCCACCCCTAGCCAATAATGTAACAGGCCGGGGGGGGGTGCCAGGGGAAGGGTGTGTAGGCTGTGATATGCTGGGGATATGTCCAGGTAGGTCCCAATAATGTAGCAGGCTCGGGGTGGGGTGGGGTGATGGTGCCAGGGGAAGGGTGTGGGGGCCGGGACATGCTATAAATAGTGTGGAAGAAAAGAATCATTTAGAAGGGTTTTAAGGCCGATTTGAGCACTTTGAAAAATTTCCAAATTCTAAATATTTATTGCTCCCATAAAAAGTGAACTATGGGTGAAAACTGACTTTGAGGTGGTAGCCCCAAGTGAGAGGGTCCATTCTATACATGTCAGGAAATTCTGTGACGATTACAACATTATCTAGAAAATCACAACGATTTTTACTGTTTTTTTCACACAGGAAAACTCAACCAGTAGATTTTGCTAAAACCTTCCAGGAATGATAATTAGGCCTTTCTAATACCAAAAATGTTGTTGAATTCATGGGCATCAAATTATCAGGGGACACCTCAGGGACCAAGCCCTCAGAGGCCAGGCTGAAGTCACTTTACTCATTTCCCGGCCCTAGCTCCTTGATAATCTTAGGATGAAAGGAGCAGATGACTTGTGGAGGAAAAGAATCATTTGGTAGGGTTTTTAGGCCGATTTGAGCAATTTAAAAAAATTTCAAATTTGAAATATTCATGACTCCCAGTTGGAGTCAACTATGGGTCAAATGTGACTCTAAGGTTGTAGCCCCAAGTGAGAGGGTCCATTCTATACATGTCAGGAAATTCTGTGACGATTACAACATTATCTGGAAAATCACAACGATTTTTACTGTTTTTTTCACACAGAAAAACTCAACCAGTAGATTTTGCTAAAACCTTCCAGGAATAATAATTAGGCCTATCTTATGCCAAAAATGTTGTTGAATTTACAGGCATTGAATTATCAGGGGCCCACCTCAGGGACCAAGGATAGGTGCAGGTACCTGGCCCATTACATTATAGTGGTGGTTGGTTACCAACCGTCCCCCCTCCTGTATTGTTTCTATCTTGATTTGAGGCTCAGGCCTACCAGAAGGACACATCCAATCCCACTATGATGTATTAGGCTGGCCACCTGCACCCATCCTTAACCCATGAGTTGTCCCTGAGAAAATTTGCTGCCCATATATCCGACAATATTGTTGGCATGAGATAGGCCTAGATATCATTTATGCAAGTTTTTAGCAAAATCCATTGATTGGGGTTTTCACTGTAAGAATTAAGGTAAAAATCTGTCTAAATTTCTAGAAAATGTTTTATTAGTCTCACAGTTTCCTGACTAGTTTATAATGGTCATTCTTAGTCGGGGCTACAAGCTCAGAGTCAGTTTTGACTCATAGTTGACTCATACTGGGAGTCAAAAATGTTTCAAATTTGGAAATTTTTCAAAGTGCTCAAATCGGCATGAAAACCCTATCAAAAGGTTCTTTTCTTCCACAAGTCATCAGCTCTTTGCAACCTGAGAATATCAGGAGGCTAGAGGTGGCTATTCATAGAGGGATGGTCAGGGACATGGAGTAAAGGCTGGGAAATATGTAAAAGGATTTCCATCAATTAGGGGACATTTTTGGCATAAGATGGGCCTAATTATCATTTATGAAAGATTTTAGCAAAATCCATTGGTTGAGTCTTTCAGTATAAAAATAAGGTGAAAAATCTTTCTAAATTTCTAGATAATTTTGTAATCATCACAGAATTTTCTGGCATGTATAGAATTGTCCTTCTCACTCGGGGCTACAACCTAAGAGTCACATTTGACCCATAGTTGACTCCTACTGGGAGTCATAAATGTTTTAAATTTGGATTTTTTTCAAAGTGCTCAAATCGGCATGAAAACCCTATCAAAAGCTTCTTTTCTTCCACAAGTCATCAGCTCTTTGCAACCTGAGAATATCAGGAGGCTAGAGGTGGCTATTCATAGAGGGATGGTCAGGGACATGGAGTAAAGGCTGGGAAATATGTAAAAGGATTTCCATCAATTAGGGGACATTTTTGGCATAAGATGGGCCTAATTATCATTTATGAAAGATTTTAGCAAAATCCATTGGTTGAGTCTTTCAGTATAAAAATAAGGTGAAAAATCTTTCTAAATTTCTAGATAATTTTGTAATCATCACAGAATTTTCTGGCATGTATAGAATTGTCCTTCTCACTCGGGGCTACAACCTAAGAGTCACATTTGACCCATAGTTGACTCCTACTGGGAGTCATAAATGTTTTAAATTTGGATTTTTTTCAAAGTGCTCAAATCGGCATGAAAACCCTATCAAAAGCTTCTTTTCTTCCACAAGTCATCAGCTCTTTGCAACCTGAGAATATCAGGAGGCTAGAGGTGGCTATTCATAGAGGGATGGTCAGGGACATGGAGTAAAGGCTGGGAAATATGTAAAAGGATTTCCATCAATTAGGGGACATTTTTGGCATAAGATGGGCCTAATTATCATTTATGAAAGATTTTAGCAAAATCCATTGGTTGAGTCTTTCAGTATAAAAATAAGGTGAAAAATCTTTCTAAATTTCTAGATAATTTTGTAATCATCACAGAATTTTCTGGCATGTATAGAATTGTCCTTCTCACTCGGGGCTACAGCCTAAGAGTCACATTTGACCCATAGTTGACTCCTACTGGGAGTCATAAATGTTTTAAATTTGGATTTTTTTCAAAGTGCTCAAATCGGCATGAAAACCCTATCAAAAGCTTCTTTTCTTCCACAAGTCATCAGCCCCCGTGCGTTACTCTGTGGGACTGACGGGATTAGGATGGGTAGGGGGCCGGGAAGAGGTCAGGGGGATAGCCCTGCAGGTCTCCCCGTGGGTTGCTCTGCAGTCTAGGCCTTTACCAACACCTCTGGTCAGACATAGAAAGGGCTGGGAAATAACTAAAATGAGACAACCAAACATAGTGCTAATTATAGATGTCCCCAGCTGGGCGGGGGTGGGTGGGTGGGGGACCCCCTGTGAGACACTTATGTAATGGGCCATACCATTGACACTGCAAGAGTGTGAACACATCCCTTACACTTCTTGACACGGTTTATAGCAAAGTAATTCAACCAGGGCAAAGTGTTTTAGTGTATGAGATCAAAATCTTCCCGTGCAGGTCCACAAATATTGCAGTTGTGACCTCGCCTTTGTTTATAGTATTATAAATGTCATTAGTAAATTTTGAAATTGTATGTGTGGTTGAATGGTTTTTACGAAAACCTCCTTGTCTGTGATCTAATAAAGTATTTGCTTCTAAGTGAGTTGTTAGCCTATCATTTATAACCTTTTCTAATATTTTTGATGGTAAGGGCAACAAAGATATTGGACGTAGGTTATTTACAGATTTCGAGCATCCACCTTTAGGAATTGGAATAATGTTTGCACATTTCCATGAGTCAGGAAAAATACATTTCTCAAAACATTTGTTGACTAAGTAAGCAAACAAATCCGATTTAGCAATAATAGCATCGAGCAATACAGAACTTGAGATATTATCAACCATAGATGCCTTATTTCTATTTATACATTTACAAATTTTAGCAATTTCATCAGGTCTAGTCAAAATCTCAGACAGTGTGACATCAGTAGTATTTCCTTCATAGGACCAAGGAGCAGTAAGGCCGTCAGCTAATGTGGGACCAATTTCTGAGAAAAAAGTATTGATATAATCAGCAGTATCATTATCTGGAACCAGTTGCTGTGTAGTATCGTCAACCAATGTTATCTTTTGCTTCCTATTGTTACTCTTTGGTATGACATTATTTACATTCTTCCAAAATTTTTTACTATCATTTCTATTTGCATGTAATTCATTTTTTATAAACTCAGACTTAGCATTCCGTACTAGCCTCAGGCATCTATTGCGAAGATTTTTTGCAATTTGCCAGTCTGTAGGAAGTTTGTTTTTTTTAGCCTTTTTAATTGCAATATCTTTGTCTTTAATAAAAGTAAAAAGGTCAGGGGTAATCCACAGCTCTTTGTATTTATGTACTTTATAGGTTTTAATTGGACACATTTTGTCAAGTAATTTATGTACAACATCTAAAAATTGTTTCCAAATAGTTGATGGATTTTCAACTGAATACATTTTGTTCCAAGATTGGTCATGAAGTTGTTGAGCAAAAACTTCTGCATTATAATTTCTGTACGAACGACCACGAAATTGCACCTTTTCATGTTTAACTTTTATCTTCTTTTTATTAATGTAAATCATTTGGTGGTCGCTTAAACCCAGATCAAAAGTTCCAGCATTTGCTATATAGTTTGCATTTGTAAAAACCTGATCTATACAGCTATTCTTTTGTAATGAGTATCTAGTGGGCCTATCAATGTATTTTAACAGACCATGTTGACTAAACAGTCATATTGCTCTCTTAACCTCCTGTTGTGTTTTATTTAAAAAATCAATATTAAAATCACCCAATACAAATATGTCAATATGAGCCAGGCTGAGTTTTTCCAGTATCAATCCAATTTTGGTTAAAAAATTATCAATATTACCTTGAGGTGGACGGTATATATTCAATACAGTAACATTTTTTGCAAGTGGAAAAATTATTTCAAAGATTTGACACTCCAAGTCTTTCTCACTGTATTGCATGTCCTGTAAATGATCAACACGACAATTCAATTCATTTTTTACATAGGTACATAAACCACCACCCTTTTTTACAGGCATATCTATATTGTCTGACCAACTTCTATCATTTCTATGTAATGTATAACCATCAATATTTAAAACTGTATTTGGAAAGAAATCTACTAGCCATGTTTCAGATATAGTTATTACATCCAGCCCAGATTTTTCAAAGGCTAAGCGTATACTATCAATTTTTGGCCATAAACTTCTAATGTTGATATGTCCCATCTTTAAACCTTTATGGGTGTTTATTTGTGTTAAGTTGAATGAGCATTATACTGTTCATCGTTGTATTTCAATACAATCCTCCAATACCTATTATCATATCCTAATTGACCATCTGCATGGACTACAATTATAGGATCTTCCAATGCCTTGCTAATAACAGTCTGTATGATCTATGAAGCAACAAAACCATCCATGTAAAGCAACAAAAATAAAATAATCATAAAGTCAGACTTTGTGTGGTAAGTCAGCTCTCTAATTTTATCCCTGTACCTGTATTTAATAATTCCCCAAAGAGCAAACATTACCTCTTGGCAAATTATCGTTAGGAAGTTCCCCTCTGCACACGTGCTGTTGGCGAGGCTGTCCATCCATGGTGACCTTACTACAATCTGCACCACGTACATCTGTGCTTGGTCTGCTGGAACAGCTGGTACAAAACCATATAATGAATACACTGCCAGAGAGTGATCAGACTGGTTTTGGTTTGGAAAGGGGCCTACTATTGAATACATATATATGTCATGAGGGGTTAAGGGGTCTTCTTCTAACTGTGCATATGTTTCTATCAATGTCTAATGTTCACTTCAGCTCAATGGGAGTCTGAATGTTTTAAAAGTGCACATACATATTCAATGGAAGAACCCGTAGCAATCTTTATGTTACAGCTTTTTGTGTGTAGAATAATGTTCTCCAGTTGCATTAGAGCAAAGGGATGTCACATACTATGAGTAGGGTTCAGAATTTAAAACCTCAAAATAGCTACTACTTATATTTGTCTGTTTGACCCTGTCACCAACTCTGACCACCCAGCGAGCTGACTCTGACCACCCAGTCAGCCCACTCCAACTGCCCAGTCAGCCCACTCTGACCACCCAGTCAGCTGACTCTGACCACCCAGTCAGCCCACTCCAACTGCCCAGTCAGCCCACTCTGACCACCCAGTTGGCTGGCTCTGACCACCCAGTTAGCTGAAGCCCCCTACCCACTAAACAAATTTTCCTAAGTAAGCTGACTGATTGGTGCTAGAATCGGTGAGTTATTCTAATAGAATTAGATAATTTGAGGGCTGATTCAGATCACCCATCAGTATGTAATATTTAAAAATACATGCTTGATACAAGTCAGTGCTAAAATTGGTGTCTCTTCTAGAAAAGTTATCCAACTTCAGCATTCCCGAGTCGGACAACTTTAGTGGGGCTTGCACTAAAGACCCAGTAAGCTAACTCTAAACATCCAGTCGACCAACTCTGACCATCCAGTTGGCTGACTCTACCTTAAAAAGAATATGTTCTTTGTTCTTAATGCTAATGTACAGTAATGCAGACTCACCACTGCATATCCCTAACAGTGTGTTTTGTGGGTATGTTTCCAGACATCGACAGCGGTTGATTGACTCCTTTTCTGAAAGTGAAGAACACAATGTTTTGTAGAAGTAAACATGTCTTAATGTATTAAATCTACAGCAGGGAACTAAGTATATTATGTCAAGTCTATGTTCAAGTTTAGGGCTATAGAGTGCTTTGTGGGGAAGTATGAACGGTATAAACTTTAAAATCATAATTGATTTTACGACTTTTGAGAGTCAAAAACATCAAAAACTTCAAATCATGATTACGCCTAGAAATGACAAAAAGCATTAACACAACCCAATCAATGTTGATGTGATGTTTATAGATGGTTCAGTACTTCAGTAGAAGATGGTTTTCTTCCATTTTAGATATTCTATATCTTTCAAGAAATAGAAGTTAACCCTTGACATGTTTTAATTGCTTGTCATTACCATATTATGACAGACTTGATTGTTAGAGATCAAGTACAAATGTAATTTAATGTATGCAGGAGGGATTTCATACTAGTTGTAACTCTTAAATTGTATTATTAAGAAAGATATTTTAACTTTACTCGGTCATGTTTCAGACTAATGATCTCATGTTTCTGTGGTTAGCTATATGATATGTAAAGACAAGTTAACTGTAGGGAGCATCTTATCTTAAATTTAAGTTGTGAGAAAGACATGATCTTGTTGGTGAGGAAAGTAGCTTAGATCAGGCTATACCATCAATTGTAACATTTCTGATACAGGGGCAGATCCAGGGGTGGTCCAGGGGGTCTTGACCGCCCCATCCTTTTGGGAGGCCTAAACTTGCCAAAAAGAAGATAACGTCGGGCATGTGTGCACAAATGCACATGGTTTTAGTACTCGAGTTCCAGTCAAGAAGAGAAACATATATGTCTGCAAATTAAGTTCACAACACCAATATTCCCTGGTAAGTTATACCTACCCTGTGCAGACAGCATGGACATATCAGTAACACATTGTCCCAGTTTGTTGTTGGTAAAGAGAGTGGGGCTCAACATGGAGTAAAGTCCAGGCTCTATAAAGCTGCACACCGCAGCACGGTCTGGGTCGGTCAGGACCTCCAGTGAACACCTCCAAAGCGTATCTATTGGTCTGAAACAGGGGGTTAAACACTTCATTAAAAACTACATACAGCCCACCGTCTCCTGATGTTCTTATAGTGTCAATAAGAACTGCATGAATAATGTTTGATAGGACATCATTACCCCACCCTGGACAAAGATGATGGATGGCAGGCTTGGGGATACAAGCATCTATGGTAAAAAAAAGTTTATATATAAGAATGATGATAGTGTGACGTTCTCTGGTAAGTCGGGGTTGCCGATTCTTACAACAGAGGAACGTGGGGGTTGTTCGGGTCTCGGGGCGGACGGGGAATCCGGGCCAAGAACCGAGATGTGTTTCTAGAGTCGTGCCTCGCGCACGAGGGGGGGGGCTGAGCGAATCGGTCGGGAATCGGCGCTCGATGTCAAACGGAGGACTGCGGGGAAGGGAAATTATGGTAGGGGTACGGGTCGGCCGGGGTTCGTCTCGCTCTATCTCCCAGACCAGCATTCACCCCCACCGGGCGGTCCACCCCACGGTTCCGGTCCGCGGGGGCGACGGGCCGACGGTCGCCTATTGTTTGGTAGCGTGGGGCCGAGCCTGCCGCGCCCTCGTCCCCGCGGACTTCGTTCCTTCGTCCCGCTCTCCATGTCTTCGTGCCATGCTACGCCTCGGTCTCCGGGACTGCTTCGGGCCTTCGTGCCTTACTTCGGTCCCTCGTTCCTCGTTCTTCGGGCCGTCGGGCCCCTGCCCTATGTTCCTACTATTTATCTCGAACTTCGACTGTTTTACCCTAACTTCTGGTTAATTACTCGGATCGGCTCATCTTTAGCGGTTGTTTCAGGAAAGAAGACACGTCTGGACACCAGGAGAACTGTTAAAGAACTCTGTTTATTCGGGCCTCACCGCCCCTTTATATACTCTAGAGGTCAGCCCTGATTGGCTGCTTTCGGTCACGTGATCTACAACTGACGTCACTTCCGGTTTACATTTTCCGTTTCCGGTTTACATTTCACTTCCGGTTTATATCTTTCCGGGTTTCGTTCTTTACATTTTCGTTCCTTACATATTCGTTCCTTACATATTCGTGCCTCTTTTTCGGGCTTTTTACACTTTCGTTCATTATTACATATTCGTTCTTTTACATATATTTCGTTCTTTCACACTTACGTTCTTTACATATATACCTTTTTATAATATTACCTTATTTTCTCTTATTTTGACCTCTACATATTTTGGATGAATAGCCGTTCATCACAATAGTAAAAATGGTAAATATGTTGAATGATATGATTCGATGAAATGATGTGGGTGGATGGGTAACATATAATAAGAGATATGGCAATGGGGGTGTGAATTGTGGAGGCGAGAGAGGGGGTGAATGTATGAGAGGGGGATAGTGTGGTGGGTTGTTGGTAGGGGGAGTAAGCATAGATAATATGGATGAATGGATTTGCCCTTGGGGCGGCAATGATATCGCCTGGAACCTTAGTTTAATGCAAATACCATGCAGTTAAGTCTTAATGATTATATTTAACTATATTTTATTTAACTTTTAGCCAACAACCAGGTATATAATACCACACAGGGTAATGATATAGAAAGCACATTAGAACATACATATGCCAGGTGCTGTTTTGACCTAAATAAAAATCTAACTTTCAGTCTTCTCACATAACCTAGCACAGACACCACCAGGTCATGTTTCATGTACCTTAGGTGGTATTCCTTTAATTATATAATTATATATTCATAGCTACCTGATGCAGCATTATATATACAATAGAATACGTACTACAATTAATATGACTGATAATTCATTTTCTTTGGTGTACTCAATCTTTATATTGTCCATCCAAGGCATTCATGCAACCTGTGTTGCAGCAACATTCCCTATAGTTATGGTTTGGTTCTTGTTGCATTGTTTCAATGGTACCCAGTAACGTTTTTAGAACCTAATGGTGCAACGTCGAAATACTGTGAAATTATTGTAACATTCTTCTTACATTCTTTCAGTAAAATGATATATTTATAAAGCACTCAGTTTAAGTCTCAACCTAATGTAAAATAATGTGAATATTACGTGAAAATTACCAAGAAATAGACTTATCGATAAAGCCTGGTTGAACAATGTGCTTATTAGATTGCTAAATCGCTAAAATATTTAATCACTAAAAGCCACTTACCCACACGTACTCCGAGCCACTGAGGCTACGATCCTGGTTATATTAATCCCTGTAACATCTATGCTGAAGTTACTCAAGAATTGGGGTATATAGCTCTCAACACACGTGTCAAAGGATGGAGTGGGCAGCTGTCTCTTTCTACGGCTTACCGGAGGTTTAAAATAAAGTCCAGGGTCCAAAATACATCGCAATACAGCTGCAGAATAAAGGGTAGTTTCACACTGGTTGTGACTGTAAGATTGTATCTGTAGTTAAGATATTTAGACTTTTTCAAGGTTGAGTTTCAGACTTTTTGATCGTATGTTCCTGTTGTTTTCTACATATCTTTAGAGTTAAGATTTTTGATAATTAAAAACACCTTACCTTAAATTTTGTGATACATTTAAGATACACCTAGTGTGAATTACAACCTAAGCACACAAATAGGACATGCTTCTGGGTCCTGTCTCATAACAAACCTCCATTGCAACATGATTTTATGTTTGCCTACGAAAATTGTATGGGAGTTGGAAACTACCTTAAAATTGCGTTTCTTGGCAAAACTCATGTATACCTCAAACTCTTGTAAATCAGCCTTGTAAGTCTACCCCAAACTCGCATACATCCATACAAACTCACATAACCAAAAAGGTGATTGTAACTGTATAAAATGCAAAACTCTCATAACAGGATGGAGGTTTGTTCTGAAACAGGCCCCTGAATAGGCACTCTCATTGAAATCAATAGTAATACTAGTGATGACTGTTTCTATGAACATGTGTTAGACATGGACACAAAATAAAATGCACTGCTGAATGCTTCAAATGTTTTGTTAGTTAACAAATAATATAGATTAAAAAAGTGATTAAAAGAAATGGTTAAAAGAGTGTTGTTGATCTTGAAAATATAGGAAATAATTGGATCATTCAAAGATTGTAATGCAAGTTGGCAAAAATATTATAGGCTATGCATAGAATTATGTATACTTAGATATATATGGACATATATATTTGTAATACGCCAAGGGTCAGAAAGGTAATTTATAGCAATAGATCATAATGGTTCAATGGTTCATACATATATACAATTATGACACTAAACACAGCCTAGAGAAAAGAAAACAAGTACTTCTAGACAAACTTACTTGTTCCATTACTGTAACAATTGAAGAATTCTAGTATAGCATTAACATTTTCATTCACAAGTCGATCAAACCCAGAACAGTCCAGCGATGTGTTTCTGTAGGAGGCCAGCACTTGGAGGACACAGTCTCGCGCGTCACCTGCAAGCCTGTAATCAGAAGTCATTGTATTGGCAAATGGAAATTAAACTATACATTAGGATATATCTAGCCAGCATATGTGATGAAGATGAATTAGTGCCTAAAAGTAGTATTTAGGAGTAGGAGCAGTGCAATGAAAATGGGTTTAAGTAGGTCACCTAGACAGTTTGACCTAGATAAACCCAAAAATAGGTTCATGGTTTAATCTAATGAAATGAAAACTAGGTCATGACTATTCTGAATCTAGGGAGCAGTCACGTGACATTTAGGGGACGTTCAGGGGTGCCGAGATTAGAATTAGAACAGAATTTCTCAGAATTTTACATTAAAATGTATAGGATATGGGACCTCAGGAGGTCCCATAACAAAATCACAAATTTCTGCCGTAAAATTAGCAAAATTACACAAAAATACAGAAGTTAGAAATGCAAAGTTACATATCTGTATTTTGATTTCCGTAATGTTCACGATAACAATTTCTTAGTTTCAGGGATATAATTGCATTTTCCATAATTTTCATACAAGATTTTAATACTTTCTCATACATTTTCAGTAAGTATGATAGTAATTTGGCTTTGTAAGTGACATTAGGAATTCAGTAAGTATCCGGTATAAAATTAGAAGTATTTCTCTCATTGCCACTACTAGTTAGGATATCCTGGCTTTGAGAACTAGTGGAAACTGATGAATAACCCAAACTAAAACTAAAGATATTAACATTGATGGGGTATTTGTGAATATTGTTATTGGCCTTCCATTAAGTAAGTTCACGCTTTATCATGCAGTTTATAACCTATACCCCTCATTGGTAATTGGTGATGCGGCTTGTGTGAATTCAATGGGAATACCTTATTTGGCTGATGTGCGCATTAGATCTATATGTTATTCAGATCACTAGATCTGTATGTTATTCAGGATTCCTGAACCATACCTTCACCTTTATCATGCCTTTCCAGAAACTCTCACAAACCGGAGGGCAATGGAGAGCAGCAATGCTTGTCTGTGAATGGTAATGCTAATCTTTGTGTTGCCAGTACAAAATTTGTCTGCATAATATGGAATAAATGAACAACAGACCACTGGTGGCCCACCCACCTGCAGAAAGTGCCGAAGTTCATGGCCAACTCGGCAGTGTAGGTGTCTTTGAATTCCTGTAGCAAATCTCTGCCGGGAAAGTAAGTCTCTACATTTTGAAAGGAATCTAATCGGTTGATGCAATCTATAATGTCTAAGACTGCAGGATGGGTGGCAATTCCATAGGGTAGATAGGGTACTGTAGGGTCATAGACGAGTGGCCTTGCTAAACACTCAATGGGGTCTGCAAAGAAAAGTAGTGCTAACATTTCAGTCTTAATTTTTTTCTTTTTTTTTCAATTTCAGTAGTATTTTACCCTGGGTATGGTTCAGTTCTTGTAAGAACTGGTTTTCAAGATTGACCCAGCATTCAATTACATAAAAAATCAAATAAATAAATTTTAGTGAGTTGTCTTAGATGATACTAAGGTAGATAATAAAACTTATGGTGGGTGCCATATTATTTAATTTAAGATACACAAAATTAATGAGGACTATATTACTCACTGCCCTTTTTCATTGTCACTAAGTAACCCGATAAAGTTTATAGCTTCAGTAGGCGCTAAATAGATTACAAATACAGTCAGATGTAATTTAGAGGATATGGGGTTTTATATATTAATTTGTTTATTGACTTTTTTGTTTCTTAACATAGCTTAAACTTTCGCAAAATCAACATCCTACATTGATTATTAAATTATTAGCCCAACTCAACGTGTTTTGTTTATATTTTGTTATGTTCTCTCTTCAAGCAGACCCAGGAGGCATTGATAGAAGGTTATCATCTTATTGTTCATCTTAAAGTTTTGAACAAGGAGTCCAAATGTATATTAGATATCAAGCATTGATCTAGAGTAACCCCTAAAAACTTATATGATTTAGTGTTAGATATTTTGTGCTAAGATTGGTGTTGCTTATACTTGGATGATTCTATGTTATCTAACTGATATAGTTCTTAGTCTCGGTTGCGTCTTATTGGGATATATCCAATGTTTTGTCAGACTGCGTGATGTTAATAGTAGGTCATCTACTCGCTTGCAACTTGATGATAATAACATTAGCAGTCTCGACTAGCATATGTCTGTAGATAGATAATTATGAGTAAATAGATGAAGACTGGCTTGGGAAAAAATTTATAATATTTTTTACTATTTAATTATGATAATGATTTGCCCAATTAAACCGGGGGCTAAATAGTAATAGTTCACCACCACCTAAATTGTGAAATACATTAGATGAAGGGTGGGTGGGAGGCACTGGTCCAACATATGGTATGTCCAGCCGCCAAGTGGCGAGTGGCGAGGGAGAGTTATTTATAGTCCACGCTGCAAATGACCCACAACTTGGCGGTCAGGTTGTTTACCCATTAGCAGTCTCAACTAACATATGTCTGTAGGGTCGGGCCAGACTTAGGTCGTGACATGAGGGGAGAGTAGTGGACCCACGTAAAAGGTGGGCTAAGAAAGGGGCCTATCAATGCACCTTCCGCTAACTCCTTGTCTATATAAGCCATGACCTTGTCTGGGTATGCATCAGCTGAAGTATGGTTGTAGTCCGCACTCGAGGACGGGCGGGTTGGGCCATAATACTGCGAGTGGAACCCATACTGTACTCCATCCAGCACCCTGACATCCTGAGGGTGACCCGTTGCCTTGCATAGCCAGCTCTCCATGTGAAGTCTGCTCCTTTGCAGAGTCAATCTTACCTTGTGCCATCTTCCATCACAATTGGTCATATTGATTAGGTACAGTCTTTAGCTGTAGGCTATTCAAAATAGAGTTCATATTCATCAAGCAGATGATCAATGTACATAAAACGTCTTCTCTCTTGTTCTATCTCTTTCTAGCCCAACCTAGCCCAGCCTAGTTTCTTTCTAGCCCATCCAACAACCATCTCGTAGTCTAAGTCCAAAGCCTTCCTAATCACGTGCACCCTAATTGAATCATGCTCAATTTGGGCAACAAATAAAAGTGCTTCCTCCCCAATTTCTTTTTTGGCAAACTGTTGGTCATACCAGGTTTTCATTTCTCACTGAGATTTCTGGAGATTTGTATGAGCTAGTTCTTCTGATGCATAAGTCTGGGTCTAGTTACCTCTATAAAATGTATCATATCACCAGGATCATCCTTTTCAACCCATGCCTCTTTTACAACAGAGAGGGGCCCGGGACCACTTATCTGCCAACCATATACCAACTCAAAAGGTTAGAATCCCTTGCTAGTTTCTGGTACTGTAGGTGAACAAAACATAGGGCAACAATCTGTCCCAACTATGACGATCATCATGGATAATGAGTCTTGGCATGTTTTTCATTGTCTGATTTCACCTCTTAGGCCATTTGCTGCCTGATGGTAAGGTGTGTTTGATAACTGCTGAATTTGCAGGGATTGACTGTAACACTGCCAGTGCATCTGACATGCAACCAGTTGCCTACTGCCAATCTGGGCAGGATACACAAACATTTTCAGATCTTTGTAAACAAATGGCCAAAAGAAATGGGCCAGCAACTGTTCATGTGTCTTTTCCACCCTGAGGTACCCTGCTAGAGGTATCGAATGTGCCATGATCAACAAATCATTGTGGCAGCATTTTGGGACAACCAGTTGATATACCTTTCTATCTCCCTGTTCTTGTATAATAGACTTCCTGTGTGTCAAACCATTTTTCAAGAAAAAAACTACCATCTCCCTGACTATCCAGGGATGCCTTAGATCAAACACATTCAAGTGTTTCATCTTCTTGTTGATACTCAATCAACTGTTCTCTACTCAAATTCAGTGACCCATTGCTATCTTTCTGATCCCTCTTTTTTGTCACTTTCTGGTTCATCTGGTTCATCTAGAGAGTAAATGGAAATTGGAATGGACCAAAATATTTGTGGGACAGGCTCCTCATACATCCTCTTAAAATTTGTTCCTCGTTCTATGTAGTGTGTTTAGGAATCATAAAAGAACATCTGTTGGGCCCTCCATATCTATTCTACAAACAAAAAGTCCATTATTTCTTTCCCTGTGTACTCACTAATGGAATTTGTTGTTCCACAGTCCAAAATCTCTAGGACGGATGTGGTAAGTTCCTCCAGAATGTTCTTCATGCCCTTTCCACATGCCGCCTCCACCAGATCAAATGCACAGTTCAGAACCTCCGATACCATTCTGTAATTATAGATGAGGCTTGATGGAGGAATTGAAATAGCTGACTGGGACAAGGTTTGCAGGATGGTATTAAATAGTAGGTCAAATGTATAATCTTACTGTGTTTCTACAATGGAAAAGTGCAACCTGTTGAAAGGACACCTGGAGATAAAGGTAATGTATGTCTTTTGATCTTAATAACGAATTAGAATGGTCATAATATGGTACGTCTATAGGTTATGTAGATCCAAAATCGGCAAAAAGTAAGATATTCTTGCATAGTTTATATCATAAAAACATCTAAATAAAATTGTCTTTCTGTTACTGTACATGGGAAAAGTCACTTATCCAAAGGGGAATAAATGTCATATGCTAAATGTTTAGAAATTCTTAAATGTAGATACGTGAACCAAAAAATATCTAAATGAAAAGGAATGTAAAAGGAAACCTGAGTTTAACCTTTCTTGTTTAATAGACTGTTAATTCTCATAAATAAACTTCATATAATGCTTATCATTTTGCAAGAGACATTAAGAATACACATCCATTGATGCAAGTGTTTCTTACGGGCATATTAGTGTGGGGTTGCCAAGGATATCGAATGCCACATCCAGAGAAGTGAAGTTCATGACTAACTCGGTCCCTGTTTGAACAAGGCACTGTCCATAGGTTGAGTTTCCATACATAACAGCATTGTAGATTTCAGTCAGTTGTGTCAGCGCGCACGGTGTTGTACATGGCAAGAACTCTGTGTAGAAAAGAGAAAATGTTATATCAGTTGACAGTTGAGAGATGTACCACAGTGGTCATTTTAGCCCATTACGTTATATGGTCTAAATGTATCATATCATAGATATTTTTTGCAATATGCACACACACACATGCACACTCACACACACATCAGTGTACCCCAGGGTCTTGAATTAGGTCCCCCATGTTTAATTCAAAGTTGTTAGTTATTTTTCCTCCGCTTATTGATATGCTAAAGTTCAGTGGGTAATCCCGCATGATCTCAGGTTGAAGATGAAAGTGTGGTTCCTTTCTAGAAAGGCTGGACATAACTATGTAAAATTCAAGAATTGTGTCCCCTATTATAATTATTTTGGATATAGGAGATTGTCTCTCAGTCCCACCCTATTCTACTTGATTAAACATAAGCTATTGTCCTTTTGCAATGTTTGAACTCAGAACCTAGTCTCTCTATGATTAATATTTGATTGTATGACCTAGGCAATTCACATCTATTTCAAGGATGTAAAGCAATGATAAAAATGTACCCAGTAAGATGGGTATGTCTGTGTGTCCTTCTCAGTGTGGTCACTATGGAGCAGCAGGCCATGACCCAGGAGCAATTAGATGGACATTGACAGAGACATTGGTATACTTGGAAAAAACATCTACGCAGAACTTGCAATGCATCTTTAGATAAATAAATAGAGGTGTATGTGTGTTTACAATACACTTATCCATAATTGCTTATTCATAAAATTACATTTAAGTTTAATACAGGAACATCATATTTGATATTACTCTCAATATCAATGTCATCATACATGTTGGGCCTGCACAGCCATAAAGTTCATAAATGTTGTAAATAGAACATTTACCATGAAGGGTACGCTTCAGGGTGTCCAACAAAATGGGTATGCCTGGCACCTGCAGATGGAAGGAAACAACAGTCAGTATAAGGTGGAATTTTTCCCTAATGACATTCAATTAAGGTTACACTGTTCCAAATTGATTTTGTGTACATAGACAATATAGACATAAGACTGCAGAAAATAAGCATTTCCAGAGAAAACAATCTCTAGATAAAACAAGGCTGTTTGTGGAAAAAGTGATAGGCTATATCTATTTAACAGAAAAGGTAGAAGAAGGAATGGTCACCAACATCCTATGAGCACTAACAAAAGGGAATTTAGAATAATAGATGGACCTGAATGATAAAATGACTGATAAGTTTAGAATATATACCTATAGGACTGCATCAAGGGGAGCTGAGACTGTCATCAAAACTGATGTATGTAACTGTATGGCAGTGTCACCTACCTGGGCAGGTACTGTGTCAGGAGTAGAAAACATCAATAAAGGGGGTAATATATAAAGGCAGTCAAAGTGTGATAGCTGGGGAGAGTAAATGACTGAGCTGGGTGGACTTAGTCACTGCTGGTGGCATTTCATGGTGACCACAAGTTGTAATGGGAGAAACACCTTTGTGCAATGTATTTTGAGGTCCATCTTTATTGGTGGATTAGGAACATATAACATAAGAGTGAGGAGACTGCTATTGTGATTGACTAGGACTATGCTCCAATGGGTATTATACCAACATCACTGAAGCTGAACTAGATCATGTAGCACAATATTTGTACATCCATCTTTCTGTGGATTCTTGATAAACAATAACAGATTACTCGAAAGCATGAAGTAACATGAAGAAACCGTTCATTATATGTGCCAGATAAATCATTCAGTTTATCTGGATATAAATTCCAGATAGGTTCTATCCCCACACTGCACACTGCTGCCACCTGGTGTATCAAAACTATGTCTTGTACCAGTTACAACTTGACCTACATATTCATAACATGCCGGCAGCAGGTGAGAGAAGGCTTTGTGTGTGTGTGTTTTTTTTTTTTATGTTTATTAAATAGGGGCATGTTTTGCTCGACTTTGCCTGAACCTGTATTTACTGTCTGTGTCTTATTTACTCACCGTTCAGTATTTTTACTCCCCACTATAAACAATAATACTCAAAGACCCAATATAGTAAAGGTCAAAAGCCATGTCACCTGTACATGTCTGATGTTGACTCAGCAGAGCCCCGACCTAATCAATAATGTAACTGATGCATTATAGTATAGCCTTAAGGCCATTATTTCTTTCTGCTGTTGACCGCACTGAGACTTAACCTTGTTATTGCTATAACTGACCTATGGTAAAGATCAAAGGCTTTTATTACTGTGTAACATTGGCTCTGTACAAAGAGCCTTGACCAACTTAATGACATCACTGTTGCATTACAGTATAGCCCTAAGGCCATTATTCCTTTCTGATGTTGGCTCCACAAAAAGCCTTGATCTAGTTAATGATGTAACTGACCCGTTACAGTATAGCCCAAGGGCCATTATTCATTTCTGACGTTGACTCTATAGAGATTTGACTTATAAAGGTCAGGTGGGCAAATAGCGGACTTAAAAATAGTTTTTCTTGACCATCCTTACTAATTTTAGAATAATTTTTCATGTAATTTGGCTACAATATTGAATGATATATCAATTTAAAGTTATAAATTTACCTGTTTTAGGGGTGCAACAGATCAAAAGCCTAAATGGAATGTTTTCCTTTTATAGAACTATATGGAACCTAAAATTTTATAAAAATTCAATATTAAGGGCTATAGAAATATTTTCTAATCATTCAAATTGTTCATACTGCCTTCATTTTCAAAAATGGTCTGCAATAGGATTATTTTGATATGCTATTAGAATCAGGGCCTATCAAAAGTTATTCAGTTTTGAATGCTAAAAATAAAAGTCCCAGAAACCAACTTTTTTGCCCAGTTACCAGACATATCAAAACATTAGATCAAACTCCAATAGGCAAATTGGGCTCTATTTTTCTTCATACATTCAGATAAAAGTTATATTTGTGTGTAGTATTTTGAATATCAAATAACTATATTAATCAGGTACATTGGGTGGAATGATTTATTTAGCTTGTAATGTTTAAACAAAGAATAATAAGATATGAGGTCAGTGAGACATTATCTATTATATTGAATTTTGAAACTGTCTGAGGCTGTCATGGCAGTGCCAAGCTCAAGTCAATGTATATTTTCAGGATTTTATTTCAAAAATTGTTCAAAATTATTTAATCATAAAGGTTAGCAGACATGATGTTGCCTGAAGAAATATTATATATTATTCTAGGTATGATTTATATATTGTGTTACATATATAAATCCTAAAGAGTATATCCAAATAATGGTCAAAAATTGTTGTTTTTAAGCAAAACTTGGCTTCCAACATGTATAGTTGGTCTTCTCTTAGGCACGGAATATATGTTGTATATATTTGTCTTATTCTTTTAAAGGAAATTGTTATTTTATCACATCTTCTAAGTGAATTCTTATATGTTATAACACCTTTTTAGGTGACACCTATTTAGGTGACAACACAAAATAGGTTACTACCCAAGTTCCCTAACTGCCTGCCTGACCTATTATTAATGACCATATTACCTGTCTGATGTTGGCCTCATGAAGAGAGGCAGCAGACAGAGTCGCGGCGTAGGTCAGAGATGCAATGGTCACTTCTTCTGATGGAGGGGCCTCGGTAGCTGAAGCACCAACCACAAGTAGCACTGATTATTTAAATTTAAACAAAGACAGATGAACTGATATTAATATAAGAAGATCCGAGGGGGTCATCTGAGAATGGCAGGACGACCTGAAGGGGGCCGTGACGGCCCCCCACAGAGGGTAGTCCTGCCATCTGATGATGAGCCCTAAGGCCCTTCACAATACTGAAAAAAACATAGAACTCATTCTTCTTTCCTAGCACAACCTCATGCATAATGCGACGATCTCCGTGGAGTAGAATCCATATTTATAAGCACATTTCAGAATTTTTCACTGAATATTTAAAGATTTTTGTGATTTTAATTTCTTTTAGACTTTTAAAGAGCATTCAGCAAATTTCTTATTGCATTTATTTTAGTGTTATAATTTTTCAACTGTTCTGCTTGTGATGTCACATACAGACAAATGCCCTGTGCAAGGTGCATCAGCTGCAAACAGGAACCAGTCTGTAGAATTTACAAAAATATTCATAAAAAAGAAAGTATTATAGGTTCACAAGCAAAAATTCGTTTGATAACTCTCATGGCGTTAAGGATCATAAGAATCTATCATTTTATAGTCACTCCCTTTAAGATTTGCCATCAAATCATGCTTTTTTGGATCATGCCAGAACAATTTTTCTGAACCAAGGAGCAGTACGTACATGATATAAGGCAAATTATTCTACCTCCCACTTGTCGTCGGAGAGGGAAATAAAAAGAGGGTTTGTATACAAACAACTGTAATATGCAGCTCCAGTTGTGAAACTTTTTACTGTTTGTATATGTATAATGGTTTCTCTTCTTTCTCTCATCATATGTTATACTCTCCTGGCACCAGAGTAAAAAATGTATAGTACTCACTGAATGCCAGAACCGGCTGAAGGAACACGAAGAAAGCAACGACGGGCGTCCACCTGAATGGGAGAAAAGGTCAATATCAAACTAACAGGAAGTAACAGGGTTTTAAGTAACTATTTATCTTTTATACCATTCTTAGAAGAGAGAGGGCAGCCTATTAGACTTTTAAATTTTAGGTTGTAAAGCCAGGGGCGGATACAAGATTTTGGAAAACAGGAATCAACATATATATACGTAGGCTTTGTACTAAAATGTTGCTCATTGGCTTGTGTATTTTTTCTCTTTGTCAAACCCCAGCAGTAAATGAAAACAGAAAAAGTTTCACCAGCTGCTTAGCAATAACCTAAATCATTCTATTTTTTTGTAAATATTTTGTGTATTGATAGTCTTCAAAATTGTTTTATTTGTTTGCATTTTTGTTTGATCTTCAGGATGTGAGTGATTCACATACGCATGATTTTATCTTAGTTCAATCATTTATCTGGATGATTATATGTGTGCATCGTAGTAATGTACAGAATGAGAAAATGATAGGAAAGTTGGTCCGAGAGTTGGTATTTATTCATGAAGTCCTTTAAAGTTTCACAATAGGAGCTCCAGGGCCACCTCTATCTGCTCAGCTGAAATTTGTTAATAGATGTAAAGTCTATTTTATAGAAAGGGTTCCTGTGAAAAAGAGGCACTGCTAGGGGTTATTTCTCATGCTACTTCTTTGAGCATTTACTGTACAGTGATATACATTTCCTTGTTCATTACTGTTTGCCTAGCAAGTGCATGTATCTACAACTAATATAAGACATTAATCTACCATGACTTCATCTTTGATTAGAATAGTCAAACGTAATATATACATTACCATTTCATGGCTGCCGATATGTCTCGAAGATTATCTGTAAAAGAATACCAAAAAAATCATCTTTACAGTTGCAGGTAATAGATAAAGGCATTTTGACGGGAAATTGGTTCTACTAAGAGTCTGTATGAAATTCCAAGTGTAATACTTTTGAAAATTATCCTTCAGATATCAAACATTACCGAGCATAGCCCTTACCAGGACCCGATCTTGAAGTATCAAAAGGGTAACTGTGCCTAATGGTGGAAAACTATGGCTACAAAGGTTTACATAAAAAAAACTTATTTGTCTCAGATTCAACCCTACTTAGGACCATTATACTGCTTAGGGCCGTTACTGCTTAGGGCCGTTACTGCTTAGGGCCGTTACTTCTTAGGGCCGTTACTGCCTAGGGCCGTTACTGCATCGGGCCGTTACTGCATCGGGCCGTTACTTCTTAGGCCTGTTTCTGCTTAGGGCTGTTACTGCTCAGGGCCGTTACTGCTTAGGGCCGTTACTGCTTAGTGCTGTTACTGCTTGGGTCCATTACTACTTATGGCTGTTACACCTTAGGGCCGTTACTGCTTAGGGCCATTACTGCCTAGCGCCGATACTGCCTATAGGGCAATTACTGCTTAGGGCCGTTACTGCCTAGGGCCATTACTGCTTAGGGCCGTTACTGCTTAGGGCAATTACTGCTTAGGGCCATTACTGCTTAGGGCCATTACTGCTTAGGGCTGTTACTGCTTGGGTCCATTACTGCTTATGGCCGTTACACCTTAGGGCCGTTACTGCATCGGGCTGTTACTGCTTGGGACTGTTCCTGCTCGAGGCCATTACTGCTTAGCGCTGATACTGCTTAGGGCCGTTACTGATTAGGGTCATTACTGATTAGGGTCATTACTGATTAGGGCCGTTACTGCTTAGGGCCGTTACTGCTTAGGGTCATTACTGATTAGGGCCATTACTGCTTAGGGCCATTACTGCTTAGGGCCGCCACTGCTTAGGGCCGCCACTGCTTTGGGCCGCCACTGCTTAGGACCATTATTTCTTCGAGCTGTTACTGCCTAGGGCCATTACTGCTTAGGGCGTTACTGCTTAGGGCCGTTGCTGCTTAGGGCTGTTACTGCTTAGGGCTGTTATTGTTTGGGGCTGTTACTGCTTGGGGCCGTTACTGCTTGGGGCTCTTCCTTCTTAGGGTTGTTACTGCCTAGAGCGGTTAGTGCCTAAGGCCGTTACTGATTAGAGATGTTATTGCTTAGGGCTGGTACTGCTTAGGGCTGTTACTGCTTCGGGCTCTTACTGATTGGGGCTGTTCCTGCTTGGGGCCATTACCGCTTAATGCCATTTCTGCTTATGGTCATTACTGCTTAGGGGTGTTACTGCCTATGGCTGTTACTGCTTAGGGCCGTTACTGCTTAGGGACGTTACTGCTTAGGGACGTTACTGCTTAGGGACGTTACTGCTTAGGGCCGTTACGGCTTAGGGCCGTTACTGCTGAGGGCTGTTACTGTTTAGGGCCATTACTTCTGGGGACTGTTGCAGGGCATGGCCATTTCTGAGGAGTGCTGTCCCAAATAGAACCATATGTGCATACTGGGCAGTGGTGCTACTGAATGTATTATTGAAGAGGAAAAATATTAAACAAGACTTTACTAAGCAAAAAGTTCTTCACATAAGCTAGTCACCGGTTATTGATCGCTCACTACCTTGTTGTGTGAGAACTGTCGTACCAAAAGGTCAAAGTGCAAAGCTGAAAAACATCCAAGAAAAAGCTTCACTCAGTCCTTTATAAATTATACTTCCCTCAGTCCTTTCTAAAGAATATACAGGGGGTGGATCGAGGAGATAAGACCTGCACTCAAAAGACACGAATCTCAATACCATAAATAAGGACCACTTAGTCAGGAGTGTATAAAGGATGTCAGGAAGGGGGGGGGATCCATGTATAGTCTAAGTACTAAAACAGACGCAAGTACACGCACAAAATATTTTTTCTCTTTGGCAAGTTTAAATTCCCACCAAAAGGGGCTCGGTGGATCAGGACCCCTGGAAATCCCCCCCTCCCCTTCTGACATCTGAATGGTAAAACCTGTCTGGTTGACTAACCACAATCAAAGCAACATGCCTTCAGCTTGTTATTTGGTCAGACATACTAAGGTATGTCGGACTAAATAACAAGCTGACACAAAGTTTGGACCATTAACTCAGGGCCTTTCGTGTTTTTACTTGTTATCCTATTTCTGACTTTGTTGAAGTCAATTGATGGTAGTGCATCTAATGATTATGGGGAAGTTAATGGTGTGGGGGTACACCTAATATCTGTGCCCCCACCTACCCCTCACATGTGGTCACACAGCAAATGCTGACAAGGTTAGGTCTAATTTACTTCCTCTTTTTGAAAGTAAAACATTGTTGCTCGAAGACCTGGTACAAACTGACTTGCAAATGATCTAACCGTCTTCGGAGGTTAAGGTAAAACATTGAGGTCACCAACTTGTGAAAGCTTGCATATGGAGGAGCATGGCAACATGACAAAATAGTCCAGGTTTAATCAGACATCACATCGGGGAAAACCCAGCCAAGGATGCGACATTATTGTAACATTTCAGAAACATTCTGGTTCATTCTCTTTTGGTTCTTGTTACATTCTTTTGACAACTCCCGATCATATTGTTGAAACATACTGCTGTGATGTTGCACTGTAACATTGTAAGAAAGTTCTGCAACCCAAGCAGAATGCTCTTATAATGTTTTGGTTTGGTATACCTCACCAAAAAATAACATTAAAATAATGTTCTGCTTTGTGGAGATTTCAACCTCACTATCAATAATGTAACTGTTATGTGCCGTCTTATTAAGTAACATGTAACACCAGCCCCCTCGCCAACCCTTCATGGTGGCGACTCTTTAGTACTCACCCTACATGCAGACTTCTCTTTCCAGAATCCTGTATCCTCCCCTGTGTCTCAGTTCACTTTGGTAAAGCACCAGCACGATTGCTTGAGTCCAAGGCTGACAAAAACACCTGGGCTGTCAGCAACGGAGAGGAGCCGATGAATCCAGCCACTTATTTGTGGACATTTTTGTCATTCTCAATAGCCAGCTTGCACGGTGCCCCATTTACCCATTTCTGCCTATAAAACATATTTGTATGATGCGGAAGAGGTGTTTTAAATGTTCAGAGTTAGCTTTTCTCACAATACGATATAAGAGTGTACACTGCACTGTCGATACAATGGATGGATACATGATTTCTTAAAGGGGAAGGTGGGGACCATCACAAAGGCTTAGTACTAACATGATGCAAATTTGCACACATGCGCACTATGTTTTTTCCCTCTTTGTCAAGATAAAGTCCCCACCAAAAGAAGGGAGGTTGAGATGGCAAGGTTTCCCCCCCCCCCCATGCAACCTGGGCGCACCCCCAGCTGGGTACTTCGACTGGCAATGGGTACCAACTGTGATCCACTGTCCAGGAGCTGTAGCTGTCAATAGGCAATATATGGCTTAAAAGGTTAAAAGGGATTGTCAGATAATCAAACTGCCTTTTATGGTGGCTGTTTGCCGCCGTAAGTATTATCTTTGATAGCACTATAAATGGGGTGGCTGTCAGATCATGCCAATAGCAAAAATGGCGGGGAGGCTGTAGTTTCGCAGTTGGTACCAACATTCAAAGACTGAGTGTCCCCCCCCAACCCCACCACTCCCAGACGGGTAGTTTAATTCACAAACTAAAAAGGGGTGAGGTAATAACCAATGCAATTTGCTGCAAGCTTCTATAAAGAGGAATATACATAGACAAAATATAAATGGTTTTCACATATTTAATGGGAGTTACAGCTTGATAAAGAACATTCCTCTTTAACATTGATTTCAATAGGATTGTTCTTTCTCTGTTAAAAAATAACTTAAAGGATTTCTCACGAAACCTCTAGAATATTTAATCATTTAAGGATTCACACTAGTGCTTTGCAGCTGCATTGGTCAAACAGCAAAACATTGAAAACTAATTTTTGGTTTTCAGTATGTGTCTCTACACCATAAGAGATTTTGAATATTAAGTTCTAAATGTCAAAGATTGTATCAATTTATCTCAATACTTCAATGAAAAGAAGCAATTTATATGCAGCTGATGCATAGACCTCCCAAACCACTGTTGTTTATCCTTAAGGCACAACCATCAACTAAACACATTAGGTAAAACCCACGAGTCACTGGACGTCGCCCAACAACTAATTATATATATATATAAAAATATATATGGGTACTCTACATCTCTGTCTGAACTCATGCCCATCCTGTACCTACCCTGTACTCACATGCCAGGTAAATCCGACACTCCGTTCATCCCAAGGCGACCATCCCACAGGATGTGTTATCACAGTGTGACTTACTGGTGGGACTGTGATGGCTGCAGGCACGGAGCAGTGTATAACTTACTGATGGTACTGTGATGGCTGCAGGTAGGGAGACTGCCCAAGTGCCTTCCTTATGCGATCAAAAGAGACACTAAGTTATATATTTCGCCCCAAGGATTAGCTGGTTACTGCTGGTCACTTGACAACTAACTCGGCCAAGCAGGTGGTAAAGGATTTAGCTAACTCTGACTGTGAGTGTGGAAAATTGAGAATATTAAACACAATGTATAGTAGTTTAAAACTAAGGGTATTCACTGGAAAATTATATTGTGCTTAATTAAAGGGTTTTGAATATTTTGAAAAAAGGGTTAACAAATATGCATCCAGGGTTCTCCCTAGGCCTGCGGGATGCGGGATTCCCGCACCAGGAATTTAATTCCCGCATTAGGTTCATTAGGAAGGGGCCATTCCCGCATAAGAATAACATATATTTAATAAGAATATAGTAAAAACGGTCCACAGATTTCCAAAAATGCCCCCCAGAGTATAAGGAAAATGGGGCTTTTGATACCCGCAATTTGTTTCTGGGAAGAACCCTGTGCATCTATGGAGGTCATAGTCCAATGATCTGTGCTTTTTTTCTCTTTCCCAGAATTTTAGAAAGAGGGGCATTCATATTAAAAGGGACCCAGCTACCCCTCCGGGGGCTTGTGTGTTAACATATAGTTGGTAAAAAGGGGGTGCGCCCATCCCCCCTAAAACGAAGTCCCCTGTCAACATGTTGGGAACAGAGTCTAGCCCCTTGTCAATCATGCAGGACACTTTTTTGTCTTTCTCAAAAGCCAGCTTGCACGGTGACCCATTTACCCACTTCTGCATGTAAAACATAATGGTGTGACCAGGAAGAGGTGTTTTATACATTCAGAGTTAGCTTTGCTATGGTATGAGTGTGTACATTAACAGTGTACAATGCACTGTTTGACAGGTAGATAAAACGGACAGACACAGGATTTCGTAAAAGGGGTAGTCGTTATCATAAAGCCTTAGTACTAAAACGGTGTGAATTTACAGATATACACACTATGTTTCCCTCTTTGTGAAGTCCCCACCAAAAGAAGGGGGTTTGGGGCGGCAAGGTATCCCCCCCCCTTCCAACCTGAGTGCACCTTTCAGGGAGGGGGGGGGGGGGTAATGGGTACCAACTGTGGTCCGACCGCTGAAGAGCGATAGCTGTCAACTGCCAATATATGGCTTAAAAGGTTAAAAGGGATTGTCAGATAATCAAACTACCTTTTATGGTGGCTGTGATGGATGGATTATCTTTGATACAACACTAAAAGGGTGGGGGGGGGCTGTCAGATCATGCCAATAGCAAAAGAAAAGGGGGGAAGGGGCTGTAGTTTCTCAGTTGGTACCAACATTCAAAGATTGAGTGCCCCCCCCCCAACATACCCCTGTAGATTGAGTCTGAACTATGATACTCTGGAGTGCCCATGGTAAGAGACAGTCTCTTATCTTCGAACCATACCTCTGAAAATTAAAACCATCCGTTTTGGAATAAATTCTGCTATCGTGGAATTTAGGTTCCCACAAAATGTCGTGGGCATATTTTTGTTGGCCTTCCTGGTTGGAGGTACCCCGGAAAGTTGGTCCCAAAGGGTGACAGCCTGAGAAATAGCCATGCCAAGCTGGGGCAGAGAGTAAGGGAATTTCCCTGGGCTGGGCACAGGACTGTGGACAGAGGGAGGGGGTCAGGATATGGAGGAAATAATAAAGATTTGCACGCTCACTTAAACTTGCAGAATGATTTTTCTTCCTTGTGTTGTTTGGATCACCACTAAAAAGGGGTGAAGTAATCACTGATGCAATTTGCATCTAATCAGAGTTACAGCATGATAAAGCGCATGGGTCTTTAACATTGATTTCAATAGGAATTTCTTTTTCTCTGTTGAAAAGTTGAACAAAGGATATCTCATGGAACCTCTGGAATATTTAGTATTCATATTAGAGCAAATATCTGAACCTAAATCTTAAATTTGTATCGTTTGCGAGAAAATTTATACTGAAAAAGATTGTTTTGGTTATCTTTACCATGGTTATTTGATATCCCATCAATCTAATTGAAGGAAAATACCTTAAAATTTACTTCTCCTAGTACCATTGGACTTTTACAGAGTCTAACATACCTTTAAAAAGATAATTTTGGTGTAGTTCTTAATATATGGCGCCCTGAACAGCCTCAAGTACCTTTAAGGATACACACTAGTGGTTTGCAGCTGCATTGGTCAAACGGCCACATCTTGGAAACTAATACTAGGTTTTCAGTTTGTGTTATACTAAATGAAAAAAAATCGTTTCTGCACCTAGTGATTTCCATAATTTCCTGATTACGTTGACATATCAAGATATCAAAATATCACTTCACGCTTGCCGTCTGAGGAGGAAGGAACTTACGTTTACAACAAGATATCAAAATCTGTTTTTTTTTCAACTTCAATATCATTATTTAATAGATAACATCAAATTTGAAACTTTGTAGGCAGGTTCATGACATTGCTATGTAGGGAACTGTCTCAGATGTTTATATAAACATAAAGTTTGAAATGTGTATATTCATGATAATAAGAAAAATTGGATCCTCAAAAAATAAGAATAAAAACCTATATTGTTAAATTTGTATCCTTATTGATGGCTGCAGGCAGGGAGCAGTGTGTGACTTACTGGTGGGACTTTGTCCTGAAGGCCGGAGGTAGGGAGAGATGTGTGACTACTGGTGGGACTGTGTCCTGAAGGCCGGAGGTAGGGAGAGATGTGTGACTTACTGGTGGGACTTTGTCCTGAAGGCCGGAGGTAGGGAGAGATGTGTGACTTACTGGTGTGAGTGTGATGGCCGCAGGTAAGGAGAGATGTGTGACTTACTGGTGGGACTGTGACGGCTGCAGGTAGGGACCAGTGAGTGACTTACTGGTGGGACAGTGTGCCTTCCTTATGCGATCAAAAGAGGCACTAAATCATTTAGTTTGTGGGGGGGGGGGGGGGTACTCATCTTAGGGTACCTGGCTCAAAATGGACTCCAGAAACTGAGACTGTGATCACTGCAAAGGCAGCAAAACAGGGGGCTGTCACTTGCCGGACAATGCTGAAAATGGGAGGGGGGGCTGTCAAGCTTCCTCTCCTGTGGAGGTTGTATAGGATAGATTTTGTAGTCAGATTTTAGGCTGTTCAAAATCATTCATTTTCTTCGAAGAACTTTTATACCATCATATTTGTTCTGGAGTCAAACACGGTAGCTGTAGTAAAAACAAGGGGCTGTCCCTTGATATCTCAGAAAACAGGGGGCTTTTAACCTATAGGAATGACAGAGCTATCATATATCAAATTGGGGGCACTGTTGTTTTGCAGTGGTGGCTACCATCAAAGAGTGATGACTATCCCCCTTTCTTGCCCCCCTCCCTACCCGCCTTTAGTGGAGACTGTATTATGTATGGACCATGAGCTGTATGTAGGGTCCAGGCCCGTTTGGTGGATTGTGAATAATAGATGAGGTGTAATGAATGAGGATGTATATCTAATACTTTACTATACAGAGTTTGATCTTTGCCATCTATACTCTGTGGTGTGTATGTTGAGTGTTGACCTTTTGAGGTATAACGCTGTTATCCACCTTTTAACGTATTAATATAAGAAGACCCAAATGGGGCATCCAAGGGTATCTGTACAACACAGAGGGGTTCTTCACATACCGAGGGTGATATCTAGATAAGCACAATATAGGTATGTAAAATCCCCATGGGTCATATGGACATCCAAGGATGACACCATAGGGTCTTCTAAATTTTATTGACTAAATGATGTTCTAAATAATATCTTTAAAACATGTAAAAGAGGAATGATGTGTACAGCCCAGTCACTATGCACCACCCCTTGTACATACCACTCCTTGGCCGAGTGGGTGATAAATGATTTAGCTAACTCTGACTGTGAGTGTGAAAACTTGAGAATATTAAATGTAATGTATTTTAGTTTAAAGCTTAAAGCTATAAAAGTATTAACCAGCAAAGTACCTTGTGCTTCATCATAGGCTTTTGAAATTTGTGGAATTTTACAAAGAGGGGCACTAATATCAAAAGGGACCCAGCTACCCCTCCCGGGGCTTGGGTTTAACATTAACATATGGTTGGTAAAAAGGGGGTGCACCCCGTGCCCCCCCCCCCCACCTTCTAAATCCCCCTTAAACAAAGTCCCCTGTCAACATGTTAGGAACAGAGTCTAACCTCCTGAGGAGGTGGGGGACAAACAGACAGACAAGAGGCAGATGACAAACAAACATCTAGCATTAAATCATGCATCAATCATGCAGGACACCAACACACACCCTAAATCCCCATTGACACTAGACATTTAGGTTCCCCTAAACGGTGATCTAGATAAGGAAAACTTACATCTACATCAGTGCCTTCCTTTGATATGATCCAAAAACATCCACATAAGGCAACAGTGACAAAACTGAAATGCCAAAATAATTTTCCTTGTACATCATGATCAATGTAAGGTCTGGAGATTAATTCCTGGTTTCAATAAATATATTCTGTATAAAAAGAAATAATTACATGAAAAAAAATCAAATGATAAAAATGACACATATATGTTCTATAAACTGTACAGTATTCTCTTCAACAAGATGAGAATGATAAATATATATAGGTGTAGACCCTTAAAATCAACAGTGTGACATGACCATTTCTTTAATTCGTCACTTAGTGATGCACAAAGGTAGAGAGTAAATCACTTTGCGCATGAAATTAGTTGTATACCAATATAATGAAGAGAACGTCACCAGTTGTAAATAAGGGAATTAAAGGAAGTATTCCAAATTACAGGAATTGTTATATCATGTAGTATAAAGGTAGCACGAGCTGCTGGTAGGTGTAAAATACCTGTCGCGCAGAAACAGACAGGGTGCATCTCCCAGCGAGCGTTGATGCTCGGGAAAATCAATAACAGACTGCTATATATAGAGTTAAACCTCTGGGAATGGCGGAGAGCACTATTACGTTTGGACATACATGAGTCTTGAGGATTCGAAGGGGTTTAGATAGCTATATGTAGAAAGGACATCTGGTGACTGTTGGAGGAATTACTGTGTTGAGAATGGATGAAAGAACAGGCGGACTCTTAGGAGAAAGCTTACTCTTCATCAATTGGACTTGTGACCCTAGGAATATTAACCATCATTGCACTGGCTCTGTATGCATACAAGTGATCCACCGAATAAACCTGACTTACAGCCAAGCGTTGTTCGCGTTGTGGAAATGAGCACCCATCTCGTGAACTTACCTACCACCTGACTAGCATATACGAAAGCGAGTAACAAAGGCAGAAATGTTAAACATCATAAACGGTTCCCCCTTTATTAAGCAACCATAAAAAAAAAACACTAGTGTTCAGTGATATAAAGAAAAGAAATAAACGACATGACATTTGGTATTTCTTAAATTTGACATACAGCATGGAAAGTTCTTAAAATTGAGATGGAAAGCAAAATATAGTGACAGGGGCAATGGCAATTTCTTAAATTCGACATGCAACATAGGAACCCCCCATCTTTATCCTTATATATATATGCATAACTTGATGCATTGTATAGTCAAGACATTTTGCTTCTAGAAACTACTTACTTGCAAATAGGACACAAAGCATTAAGAAATAGCCCAACTTAAATCCCCTTAAGGATAGACAACTGTTGGTAGAGCGAATTTCAGATAATCTCTCTTCTCTCTGTAACTATACTAAGTACAATAATATCAAATGGATCACTCTTTGAGAATCAGAATTGAGACACTCTTCCATCCATATACATATCAAGAACATCTGCCAAAGATTTCAGAGCTCCAGATTGAATATTCAATTAATGAGATATTGATGTAAATGCCTTGTCTGCTCTTTAGATATGCATGAGAAAATTTGGGTTCATATGGGATTTGGTAATATCAAGCATGTTTGATAGTTCACCAGTGATTTTACCAGCAATTTTACAGGCGATTATGTTGCCAGTCGCCAATCTCCCAGAATCCACACCATACACACAGTGCGTCACCCAGCGATCTCATTACACCGACGATGCTGATGCCAATTCTCTCAGTTGCCCGGTGGTGGTAAATTCGCCTAGTAAGTATCGAGCTTTAGTTAGCTTTTGTGAAGTGGAGTATCTACATTATTCAAATCTATATAATTCAAGTATGCTGAGCCGCTTCTTATATACGAGTTACACAATAACTACAATATGGTTATTTGTTGGCTATTCAATAATGCTATGGGAAACAAAAATTTGTGATTGTAATTAAGAAGAGCCTTGTCATTCACCATCCAATTACTGGTGTTTCTCCCTAATAGATAGAAAAGAATATTTTTTTAAACATGTTTATTTAACAAATATGGCCTTTCAAATGGTGTATAGTTTGTTGGGATAAGAGCACAGATTCTAATGAATCTATGTATGGTTTTCTGGAAAGCCCCCCCCCCACCCCCACCCACCCACCCACCTACTTGTGTCTATCCTGAAAGAACATATCTATATGTTATCTTGACCAATTCTTTATAATAGAACAAACCTCAAAAAAAGGTTGTCAAGGTTAAGTTGGTTTGCTTTCTGGAACCAAAGTTCCAGGGTTAATGAAAGGATTTGAAAGAGATTTTTGTATATATATATATCTTATTTACTTGTTTACGTTTTTACATCCTCTATTTTATCAATCCTCTTTCTCAGCTAGCAATTTAGAAAAAAACTTAAATTAAGCTCAAAGACATACAGGTATTGCAATAGACCAGTAAAGTCACATACAGCTTTTTTAAGCAATTTCAAAGTAAAATGAATAAATTAACCTATGGTTCCTCATCTTATACCCAGAACCTCTGGCTCATAAACACTCACTGTACGTCCTTATTTGTGTGCCGGGGCGAAGACATTACTGTTACATGCAGCACATACACTCAAACTGAGTCTATTAGAGGCAATTAGACCTCGTTTGTTCCACCCTGGCTCAGTCTCAATATTAATTAGTACCTGACCCATGGTTTACCAAAGGGTAACATATACAGCAATCATGCCCTCAGTCTGAGAGAAGCATGAAACCCGGATCCGACTTGTTGGAAACAAAGGTCATTGCAAATCTCATCATTCATGTTGCAGAATTCCCTAAAAAGCCTGACTTTATATTAAGCTATTTATAGCGTGCCCATAGTATGCACAGTGTGACTGGAGATGTGTGCACTGTGTGCACTGGAGCATGACATCCCTTCTGATACTGTTACTGCTTACTCAGTGCCGATTCAAGATTTCTAATGAAGATAACTTTATCAGTGTTACTTTCTGATCTAATTCCATCGGACAGTTCTAATAAAATCCACAATTAAACAAAATCATGGTGTTAAAAATAGAATTAGATCAAGAAACGCATTCGCCGAGCACATTAATAAAGTCCTTTGTTTCCCTCACTCAGTGTGTTCCACTTCTTAACCACGATGCCATTTATGGCTACACTGGTGGGACAGGTTTTAAGACTGATGCCGTTTATGACAATGATACCATTATGGAGCTTGTCCCGAACCTGATGAGAGCTTTCTCTATTCAAAACAAGCACTCTTGGGCAATTTTTTTGTCTGAAACTATAAATTGACAGCTTCCCCCTAGAAATGAGTTCCATAAGAAATAATTTTTATCATGTTAACATTCTGAAGTGGTAAAGACCCTACAATATAAGGAAACTTTTCCACTTACAACTGAAATGGCCGTTATTTGTAGAGCTCATATTGTGTCAACTATAACAATTTCAGTAGTAGAGTACCACTTACTGCATGTCATACTAAAGGTACTCCAGCCAACATACTTCCAAACATAAACATTCTGCAACCATACCAGTCTCTTACTTACTAAGATGGCATGTAACAATTAAATCATTGATGGTGAGGTTGAAACCTCACCAAATCAGAATATTATCATAAATCTTTTGGTGAGGTTTGGATGAAACTAAAACAGAGCATTGTAAGGAAGTTTCAAGGAATCATCAGCTAGATTATGACAAGAAAATGATCAATTTTGTTATACTTTCATGGCAGCCTCATCCATTTTTCTTATTTAGGTACTTATTACAGAAAACAAAGAATGCTTAACAGTCTTCAACTTCAATCTTAACATACTTACATGTTATATTAGGAAAGGAATATACAACCGGGTTCACATTACTGAAAATCTATGAAAGAAGTCAAACGGAAACTCATAAATGATAAATGTTTTATTTCCATATTCTCAAAAGTTACACTTGACAAAGGGGAATGGTCCACTGAAGATCCTAAATCTTAAATCAAGACATCATAATAATATAAAATCCATGGCCTGAAACGTTGTAAGCTGCTTAAGGAGGACACAAATATATCTTCTCGCACTGTACTCCCCTAAAGCAGTGTTTAGAAAAATATTGACAACTTAAGCTCCACTTCTAAATAATATTTTGTCCACATGTGATTCATCACCCCATCTGATGGCATCTGTAAGAACTATATACAATAAGATTGAGAGAATAAAAACGAATCTGGGATGAACACTATCATAATGGCAATAATGGAAAGGACACACTGGGTATCACTTTGTGTATTTAGAAACTATCTTTCAAAGCTATTTTGAATGGTTCAAATTATCCTAGTCAGCTTGACCTGAATTACGCCAAATCTGTGTCTTGATCAAACAATGGCTAAACATCGAGGTAAAACCAACCATGTCTGTCTCCAATGTATAGGGAATCAAGAGGGATCAATCATTTTTTAAGTAAAAGAACTGCACTGCAGGGAACATGTGTATCAGAGCCAGTGTTCATAGACCATACACGGGGGTTGTAAGTCAGGGTTGGATCAAAAATCTTTGAGAGGGAGAGAAAGCAGGTTTGCAGAAATGTTAAAATTTCATAGTCAAATCAATCAATCTAAAGGCAGTATTTTGTCATTTCTTTTTTCAGGTTTCAGATTTTGTACCTGATCAGCTTATCCGATACATATCTGAAGATCTAAACAGCTTTTCATGACCTACCAGGTGCTTATGTGATAATAAACCACCGCAGAGGTGTAGGTTATGGCATCAGCCGAGGAGGTTATATACCGTAACCTACACCTCTAAGGCAGTTTACGAGCTTATGCTACATCCCATAGCCCATAAATACATAGTTTGAGGTGAAACATATTTATGTTGGTCGTCAAATATATAATTATAATCATATAAATATATATAGATATAATATGTGTATGTAGATCTAAAAACATGTAAGTAAAAGCAAGGGAGAACGTTGGTCCTAGCACCAGCCTCAGTAGGGTAGTGGTCAAGACACTTGGCGCACATGCAGATGGTCCCGGGTTCAATACTCCCAGGAGACAGGCTATTTTCTTTCTCCAATCTCCGATGTCTGACCAGTACGGCGAATCATAGTAATCTCACAGACTCTCCAGTTATATACCATGATCTCCTTCTCCAAGCCCGTTTACAAGCTTATACTCTGACCTATCTTGTAGATAAAAATGTTATTTATATATATATATATATATAAGGATATATGCATACAATATGTATGTATTAGTATTTGGCTATGTTGCTGCCTGTCCACCAACAGCCAGTCCCTGTAGTGTAGTGGTTAGCACCATTGACTCTCATGCAGAACTTCATGGGTTCGAACCCTGTACAGGTCTAACGGCTTTATTTTTTATGATCTGTCAATTCAGGTAACACATATCATGTTTTAGATGGTTTTAATCTTACAGAAGAGACATACTATTTGAGTATGATGATATGTGTATGCCACAATATTATTTCAATAGAATCTGATATTTTTTGCTTTCATATGACTCTCACATAACCTTCTCTAGGCCGATGTGCTATAAGGTTAGGAGACATGCCTAGCTCCAACAGTTGCCAGAGTAGGGTAGTGGTTAGCCTCTGTGACTTTAAATTCTAACGTTCTAAGTTCGATCCCAGGCTGTTCTAAACTTAAACTAAATCTTTTCAAATAATTGAAATGGGTAGCACAAAATCAAAGACTTGTGGCTATTTCTCAAATAAACCTCCACAGGAGGTTATCCAGATCTGGATAACCTCCTCTGGCAGAGTAAAAAGTGTAGGTTACGGTCAGAAACCTCCCAGCTGAACAATAGAGTTGTGTGCCGGGAGGAGTATAAAAGGGGGTTGACACAAGCTGTCAAATTTTTCATTCTGAAGGTTATCCAACCAAATCTACACCAAATTTTCTGATAATCTGTCCGTGTCCTCCCCAGCTACTATCATAATCATTGACGTAAGCGTGGTTATTGAGCTGTGTAACCCAGGTTTTACTTGGTTACGCTGATGTCTCACACAGGGTATGACTGTTAGTTTACAAATGTTTTACTTTCGGCTTACATCCTTATTTCTATGATCTGTTTTCTTAAAAACCTGAAATCAGACAACTGGTGATTTTGTCACATGCCTGTTTACAGTTGTAGATAAAGCATTATGCTGAAATCCCAGCTACTACCTTTGACTAGATATCGGCAGATGCCCTAGGCCTCTCATCAATCAGCAGACCCAAATGTATTCCCAGCCAAGGTGCAACTTAATGGTCACATTCTGCGACGTTCTAATAACGTTCTGTGACATTCTACGATGTTATTAGAAAGTTCTTCAACGTCACATCCTTGGCAGGGTTGTCCATCAGTATCTATATTCAAGGGGGAAACCTTCTGAGCAATGGGACTAAAGTTCTGGTCAAATGAACAATCGCTAGAGACCAATGTTTAACCCTTTCCACCCTCCAGATACTTTGAGGCATCACCAGTGAAAATGCGCCAGATGCTTTGAAGCATCTTTGCCGTAAAAGTTGTATTTTTCGATTTAAAGCCAAATATGAAAGTAGAAATAACTTTTACTGTTTCAAAATGCTAAAATCATCTCTAACAACAAAATAATTTTGCATAGTTCATATCTTAGCAAAACTTAGGTCTATAGTATCATTGTTCCATATGTGGTGTTTTTTGAGACTATTTACTATAGTAGATTGGCAGTCTTATAAATCCTGAATGAATCGTGGGTGGTGTAGGGAAAGGGTTAACATCGTAAGATATTTTCAAAGTGATTAACCACTTTTCAATAGAATTCTGCTTATATGCATCAATTCAAACACAACCTCTCGTTGTTTGTTGTTCATCACTAAAGGGCCAGATTCAACCAGAATTTTTGTGTCTCCCCTTTTACATGTATGTCTTCAGATTGACAATCATTTTACTTCCAGTTGAATAGTGCTGCATATGATTAGCCCAGAATTGGACTTATTTTTGGTACACCTTTCTCTACACAGCTGATACCCTTTCCTTGCAGAAATATGAAAACTAGTGAGGGAAATTCAGATTATTAAAATATATGTGACATCTCTGCTATTTTTTGGCTTGTTTACAGAGATGGTGAATGTAGACACCTTATATCCTTAAGAAATAAGATATAAATTGTATCAACATAATTTCAAACAATGAGATATAGAATAAAAAATGAACAGCAGCATTCATGGTACAAAAAAATACTTCCAATGTTGTTCTATTGAAGATAGTTACGAGCTATTTTTGTATAATGTAGCTTAAAAGTTCTACTGTTAGGCTTACTATTTCTGGAATAAATGTCACATGGCCTAGGATGTGTTCTATAAACCTTCAGGAACATTTTAGAACATAAAACATGTTTACAAAGTATTTATCTTTGCATATAACACCATGTATTTGAACATTATTATGATGTAAGGAAATAGTGTGGAAGTGGAAAAAAATGAGAAAATGGAAATAAAAACAAAATCACATGAGTCATTACCAGATTTTTTCCATGAACCCATAATTAGGATTCATGACTTTTATTGAATTAGTGATTTATGAATCCCTGGTTAGATGGTTCCCCTGTGACACTTCATGATTACATATGGATATAATGTTTTTGTGCATATAGCTTTATTGATGATTTTATCAATTTAAGATATATAGTAACATATCATTCTACCAACAAAGTATTATTGTAGGTTTTTCAAACATGCAGTTTAGATAGATATACATGTAGTAACTTTCTCTGCTAAACTTCAGTTCTGTCTACGCCATACTTCAGCTCAGCTTGCCATTGTTCCATCCCTGGACCAATTTTCATTGTTATCATTCCCATCCCCAGAAATTCAGTCTTTAGTATTTTGTACAAAGCAAAAATGTCAGTTGGTCTCAATACAGCTTAAATTCAAAATATCATAATCTTTCTACATAAGAAAACAATCAAACATTTTTTTTACATAGAGTTCTTCCGATGACACATATGAATAGATAATATAGCAGAATAAGTAATGGAATTTAATCATTTGTGATGAAAGGTGATGAAGTATGAATTATCATTAATATGAACACCCTCTTCTGCTTTTTTTAACAGTAGAGTTATTTCATAGTTATAATACTTGTAACATCATAGATTTTCTTAGTTTAGATACATTTCTATCACATCCATTTTGAAAAGTAGTGTCCAGTTTATCCCAAAGGTTTGTACAAATATAATATGGATTTTTCACCACGCATTCCTTGTTTGAAAAAATTTCTCAACTTTACCTTTGATTTATATGGATCAACATTCCCCATTTCCATCGCTCAGATCATATACCATTCTTAACATAATCCATTTTCTGCCATTATATAACATTTCAATTTATAATTTTGACCTATCATGCAGCATCATCATTTCCACCATTGAAATATAACCATTAATTTGTAATATTATTACCCTTATTGCCTTATTCTGTGGAATCAAATATTACAAAATATTAACTGACCATAATGTCAGTTTTGTTTTCTGTTATAGTTGTAGTTTGTTTTTTGTGTCTTTGTATTGAAGTGTGTATGTATATATATTCCATCATTTTATAGAATCAGAATGGATATGATTATAGATAATAGGGTGTAAAGACATAGGGTTAGAATATTCTTAAAGGTATTTTAAAAGAGTAGTATGGAACCCTTTTTCTAAAATTATTCTGAGGGGTTAAATAGCATTGTAATGAAAGGCATCATTTCCATATTCAAATAGCTGTCCATTTGGACACAATTTAGCATTAGCAGCCGTAAATATAAATATAAAAATCCATAGCAATTATAATAGAGTCTACACATGGAAACTTATATCATATTAGTAGAATTTAACATATATATATATCATGGTTAACAGATGTGTGCTATATATATTCTGCATAATATCACGCAATGGTATATTCATCATCTCATTGATTCAAAGGTAAGAATTATTTGTTCTTATATCACCGGGAAATTTTGAGAAACATGTTTCAAGTAGAATAGAATGACGTTGACCTTAAATCCCCTTTGAATCAACTTCTAACTCCTCTTGAATCAACTTTGCACCCAGTTTGAACCCCCTTTGAACCCCCTTTGTAACCCCCTTTGTACCCCTTTTGAATTTCTTTTGTACCTCCTTTGAACCCCCTTGGAACCCCCTTGGGACCCCTTTGAAGTTCAAGTTTAGTAGTAATCAGGAGTTGGCTCATTGGAATGAGTGGAGTAATTCCTCCTATATATGGGATCATTGAAATGTGTGGGGTAGTTCTCCCGATATGGGCTTGAATGACCTCTATATGGACTTAAATTGACATCAGATGTAGTGCCTGTGTAATTGGAGTGTTGTCTAGGTCCAGAAGGAATGAATGAACCAAACCTTCTGGGACTTTTTCTGCTCCACCTTTTTACTTGCTGAACTAAATTACCTCCCTTGTGACCAGTGCTGGATTTCCTACAGTGGCAGTAAACACAGAGAATGATCAGTCCGATGATGAGAACAAACCCGCAAAGTGCCCCTATGATGCCGTACCTCCCAGGAGGGTACTCCCACAGGTCCTGGATGTAGTTGAGGTGTCCAGGTAGGGCCACTTTGTCAGCATACAACACCTTATAGTAATAAGCAAACAATCATTATGGCTTACTAGAGGGCGTTTAAGATGCTTGAAGGTTTTAGGTTGTTTGTCTTTTTTGAGTCTTTAAGAATATGAAACTACTTTCTAAACCTAGGATATTTTATTCATATTTGAAATATGCATCAAAGGACTTTTGCATAATTTGATATATCTGTGCAATTTATATTTTTTATGAATTTCACTAACCTTCACTGGGATTCTGTTGTCACCTGCATCATCCTCTGGTGTAACTTGTGGTCGTTTCTTTGGGGGTTCACAGACAATGAGGTTTGACAGCACTTTAGTATTTCCACAGACGGCTTCTCCTATCATTATGGTATAGTCATCCTCTTGTATTCCTCCTCTTAGATTTTCTCCCTACAAAATATGTTACTAAATTGTTCTTGATTAACATTAGAAAAAGAAACCTGAATGAATCAAATGAGCAGCGGAAAACATAACGGTGTAATCAAATTGTATTTCACTGTTTAATTGTATTTCTAGGTGATTTTCACTGGCACTTTCACAAATCATTCTTATGATTCTGGGTAGTTGAATTGTTCTGCTGAATTGCTAATGGGGAAGTTTCATGGTTTCATAACTAGTCTTTAAGATATCACAGTATACTTATGACTCCCTGTTTCTGAGGCAGTCATAACTTGCTTGATTGATCATAAGTCCTTATGACACTGGTTCAACCGTGACTTCTTTGTAGGGTGATATGTCATAAGGGATCCTTTCCCCCTCACCACAATGATAATGAAAACACGATACCTTTCTACTTATTCAAGGTATAACCAAGGTATGTAATAAATAAATGTTTTAGTTGTCTCAGCATTCTCTCTGGCCTAGTGGTCAAGATGTTAGACTCATCTGTGAAAGGTCAGCAGTTCAAATCCCAAAGGTGACATCATTTTTTTTCTTTGGTATATCTTCCCTTAGCCACATTACAAACTTTTTTAAAAGATCTTAGCCATTTGTGGGATATGAAATATAGCACTTTTATACTATTAAAGGTAGCTCCCCTGCTTTGTTTATGGCTGTTATCTCAATGAATATGAGTTAAAATGAATTTATAATAAGGTAGTTCCATGTTCATCAATGGAGCACCTACCAGGGGTTGAACCCGGGCCTCTGGCAAAAAATGCAGACACCTTACCACCATGCTATCTTGACAAGTTTAGAAGTTAAATGGTGAGCATGCACCTCTTTCACTCACAGGTGGAGCCAAATTGTATCACATAAACAGTACACAATATAAAGTAGAACCAAAAGGTCAAGGTCAAGGTCAAGGTCAAGGTCTTTTTCACAAATATCTCACTCATAAACAAAGCATAAATGTCATATGTAAGAGAATGTACAATACACCAAAAGAACTAATGCAGGTGAAAATTTCACATAAATCTGTAGATCAAATAATTAGAAAATGAGAAGAGAAATTTTGAGGTTGGAGCAACCAAGCATGAATAAAGGTTAGTTCTGTACCGGTTGCCATAAGTTGTCTTTGAGAAACCACAAGTTATGAGAGTCAATGTCATCAATGAAAGCAATTGATCATTTTTTAACTAGACCAAACATACACTTGAACCTTTAAAGTACCATTCCTAAAGACTAGATAATGTAGACAAATATAAATGTACAGAAAAAAACTAAAAGAAATGAATATTTTAAGCACTTTGAAGAAAAGAAGCTTTTAAAACTTGACTTTCTGTTGCAGCTTCCTTTCACTGAGGGAGACTGTGGTGCACTGAATGGGTACATAAGGCCTAAAAAATGGTAATTTTCAGGTAACCTAAGTTATGCTACATTTTCAGCCCTCTCCTTTCCTTTTGCGATTATATTTTTTCAAAACAATCATTAACAGGTTGGGGATATCACTGAAAAACGGGACGTCCAGTAAAAACAGGACGTCCTGTAATAACAGGCAATTATGAAAAAGTGTATTATCTAATTATTTTAGGTGAGATTATACATGAATAATACACTAATAGAACATGATATAATACTTCTACATATGCAAACTGCAAAAATTATGAAATTCTGCATTTAACATGAATTTGATAGCATTTTCCATTTTGACAATTACATAAATAAGAATTTAACAATTAATATTTTTACATAAATAAAAATGCTCAGAAAATGAGGAGGTTGCTAAATTAAAAAAATATTTGTCATGAAAGTACACATCTTTTGCATCAAAATGATCCTTGCATTTTGACATTCTATTGTTGCATTTTTTTTCTATTGATTTTTATTTCTTAAAAGTTACTAAAATCATACCAAGAAAACAGCCCCTCCTGAAATAACAGGACAGTTTCATGACCCGTTTTTAGAGGACGTCCCGTTTTTTCAGGCAGACTTTTAAAACCCCTAAAAAACAGTATTGTATTGAAAGGATTTAATTTTAATTTAACCAAATAATTGTTTGTCATATAAGGTCTTATTTTGAAATTGAAAAAATGATAATGGAATGTTTTAAATTGATTTAAAGGGTTTCGTCCTGAAAAAATGGGACGTCCCATGTTTCCCGTCATAGCCCCAACTTGATTAAGGTGCAATACAATTATTGACCAAAAGATTGTGAAAACATAATTATAATGTTCTGGACATGTATTTTATATGCTAGAAATAGATTAAGACAATATGTCGAGTATTTTTGTAATTTTCAGCACTGCCTGGGGGAAAAAAGGAAAAAAAACTACCTACTCTAATTCAGACTTGAACATTATATTTTTGGCCTAGGCACTTTAAGTAAATTGAAACACAGGCCACCCTTGTAGGTTCATTGCTGCCACCTTGGGGAAACTTCTCATATACTACCGTATAACACCTTTACAATCACTGACCATACAACTTCTCCCATATCTACCCAGAACCCATCATCCTTCATTTCAAAACCAAACCTACAATAACAAGCCATATCAACCAATTTCCTAACATTTTACCACCAAACCCTGGCCTCCCTTACCTATTTTGCTACATTTATATATACATATATCATACTTCCCTTCTCTTATAATTATATATGAAATTACTATTTTTTCTAATAATTTAAAATCCAACATTCAATTATTCTCATATATCAACATTATCACCACATTAAATTTCAACTTGAATCAAATTTTAAAATACCATATAAACTCACCTTGATTACAAGGAACTCTTCTTCTACAGGCCAAGTTGGTGTAAAGGTTATTGAGAAACTTGGAGGTGGAAAACCTTGAATAATGGGATCTGCATAAATCTTTAATCTGCTAAATTGTGGAAGTACCATAGATAGGTTTCTGTATTCCTCCACCCCATCCATGATAAATCCTATTTCAACATCAATGTTTTCTACCTCGTTTATTGTAAGTAACGTTTGTCTCCTTCTACGAGACTTCATACCATCTGACTTCAAGGAGGACTTGGCCAATATGGCCCGTCTTTTTCGTTGGTTTTCAAGCACGCTAGCAAGCATGATGGGTGGAGTAGGGCAGAACATCCGATCTGATAAAGTTCCACGACATGTCTAAAAGAAATATGTATACTAGTTTTTCTTCTTGAGAGATGATATTTTTTCATTTTATAACATGAAGATGTTTTGTTATATTAAGATATATGTAATAATAAATCATAGGTATATGAAATGTATTCTTTGAAATGAATTGCCATAATCTTAATCATGATTCAATATAGACAAGTGTTTCAATGCTCATTTATGGCAGAATGAACACTTGCAGTGAAAAGAAAGACAACACAATATTTATCATCATCACAAAGAAATCCAGTTGGATCTTACAGTGCTATATCTCTCATTTCTTCCTGTTGCCCTTGCAGTTACAGTTGTCATCATAACTCGAACCATTGGCACATTGAGGAAGGCTCCAAATACAGTCAGCAGGACACCACCACTGTGAGCAGGAAATGGAGGAGCATATTTTTTTTTATTATTAATTTTTATTTTTTTATTCCATCAAATAATTATAGGAATATTGATTATAGTCATTGCAAACCTAACATATAATAAATCAGCAGAGCCCAAGGGGTAAATAGTAGATCCTACTTTTAGTAATAAATGCTTTACTTTAGCAATGTTTTAATTTCAATGTGTATACCACCTAGGGACAGGGCCTCATTTTTTTATTATACTTTTCTGGAATTGGTAAATAGGCATACAGTGAACGAGTGGACTGCGGTGATATGGATTCCATATCGGTAGACTCTACTGATATGGAAAAGTAGTGCAAAGTGACCTAATTAAGACAACAACGGCAAAGTTTGGCCCATTCTCACGATTTTAATACCTAAAACGACATATCACAAACCTTATTATGACAAAAATGGCAAATATCAGCCGATTCTCACAATTGTTTTACTTAAAATGACCTGAAATAATATCTAATGATGACAAAACGGCCCACTAGGAGGGAAACTAGATCGAAATCGCAGTATTGTAAACAAACTGCACCACCACTGACACATGTAGTCCGCCGTGAAATGTAGTTTGCAAAGAATCGACAATATTTCTAAAAATTATCGCATAAAAATTAGTAAATATTAGTAAATATATATCATTTAATAATTACAATTCAGTCAATAGTATAATAAATAAAAACATTCAGTCAATAGTATAATAAATAAATCAGTAAGAAAGGCCGCATTGCATAGTCCAAACTAGGTCAAATGACCACTTCACCACTGAGACTTGTAGTCTAGTACGTGAAATAGTTCACAAAAAAACTTACCGATTGGAACTATTTATAGTGGAACAAGTACTGAATTTTAATTCAAACATGTTATTTAACCTTTGCAATTCTGTGAAAGAATAATAATAAATACAAAACCGTACTCATATGGAGATACAGATTGCCATATTCCCAGTGGCTTAGCACTCGCCCTGATATGCTTCCCGCCACCGGGAATACGGCAATCAGTATCTCCATACTTGTATAGTTTTGTTTATTTAGTTTACATGTACATCAAGCTTTTGTGCTTTTTAGTATTAGTTCACCGATATCCACAGATGCCTTTCTACAACCATTCTTTAGGACATGGTTCTTAAAACTGATATATACTCAAGGACACTCAAGTATTATCCCTAGGGTTCTACCTTAATACCCAGAGACTGTTTGGTCTGGAATCTTTACTTGGTACATATGGTGATTTTTGTTGTAATCCTTACCTTGTGAGGTCATACCTTGACATGGCAATTCCCAACTGATCACTATCTCAATTCATGCTCAGACATATTCAGTGGTTTATATGTGTTTTATTCAGAGTTAAGAATTCACCAAACCATGGATAACCAATTTAACAACTTTCACCAGCAGGTTAGTCTTGATGATAAAGCTTTAGTGAACGAAATTTCATTTTACTTCACTATTTGTAGTTTGACAAAATGAAAAACAAGAGATCATCATTTTTTAAAGCTGCATCCACATGCATTAAAAATTAGCCTGCAAATAATTGAAATACTATAAATTAGCTATCCGTGTTCCAATTCAAGTTTATTGATGTGCTATGAACGTATCCATAAATTCTCAATTCTTTGTTGGAAAGATTCATAACAGAGAGTTATCTTACTTTAGAATTGTTTCCTGGGGCTCAACTCTCAAGATGATTGGATCCGGTTCATAAGTAAAGAGGACCCCAGAGGGAATGTCCCTGTCCGGGCCTGTCTGTCGCAGAGTCACGTTTAGAGGACGATTAACCAAACCACTCTCGGTTAACTTTGCAGTGGTGCATATTGAAAGAACCTGCGACCTGCAAAGTGACAATAAAACTGATCCATATAAGGTGAGAGCCAGTGTAATCCTTAAAGCATCTGACATTTGGATATTGCATCTTAAGAAAATCTTAAAATAGCATTATGCCTCATCTAATTCACTTTCTTTTCAGCTACAATTAGCATTCAGTCGTATAAGCTTGCTGTAACTTACTGAATATGTACATCACATTGGATCATACCAAAGAAGACTTGATTCAGGAGCTCAAGGCCAATTCGGCCCGTGACAGTGACCAATGTTCCGCCAGCTTCAGGCCCAGAAGTGGGTCGCACGTCAAATTCCATGTCTGTTGGGAAAGGCAACAATGAGCTCAGATAAATGTTACCCTGGTGTGATAAATCAATAACCAACTGGGGAGGAGGTTCTCAGTTGCTTATCAATCCTTGGTGTGTCAGGGGTAAAGCCCCGGGCAGCCCTGCCGGGCCTGTCCTCAGGCTGATATGCCTAATACACCTGGGGTTGATAACTTGTTGAGACTTTGGGATGGATTTATAAAAGTTTATGACAGTTTACAAGAGTTTCATCAAACAACACCAATTACCATACAATTTCCGTCAGTACAATAAATCCTCGGTAGCTATGAGCCATAGGATTTTTGTGCAACAAGCCACTGAAATTGGTTCAAAATAGGGCAATAGTTACATCAGGATAAATGCCTTAAGTGACCTTCATGAATGACACTGAACACAAACGTCAAGGTTTGTATGTCCCCGTCCCCAACTGCCCCCCTCAGGGCCCCCGTCACAGCACCCAGTGCCAACACATTCAGATCCTTTGGTACTTTCATGAGTGACAACTTATTGAAAGGCTGACGTCAACGATCTGTGACATACAAAAAGTCCCCGTCCCCAACCACCCCCCTCAGGGCCTCCCTCACAGCACCCAGCATGGATGGGGGCAAATGGGCTGTGAACAACCCAACTACATCTTGAATAACACCTTACCTGAAATGAGGTCAACATCCTGTGACACACAGCAATGTTTTCAGAGCTCCAGTCACAACACCCAGCACAGACACATTCAGAGCCTTGAAAACCTTCATGAATGACACCTTACCTGAAAGGAGGCGGCTGTCAACATCCTGTGACACGCGGATGTTTTGTATGTCCCTGTCCCCCACCGACCCCCTGAGGGCCCTAGTCACAGCACCCAGCATGGACGTGTTCAGAGGGACTGTGAACAAAACAGCTACCTCATCATCTGAGGTCGGTCTGAAAATGAAGTAAAATACCATCTGCAGCAATCTGTGTTTGCATCAAAATATTTTCTGAAATATTATAATTTACAAAACTATGGTAAGTGTCCAGTCCAAATTTGAATTTATCATGAAACAACTGCCTTGTTATCAGTATTTAATGGTTCCCCCATTGATATTTGCATAACTTGTCAGTGAAGAAATATTGCATGATAATGGGGGGAATTATTTGATTGATGTACTTTATCATTAAATCTTCAAATCAGCTACCCTGAAATGAAAAGCGGGGCACCACTTTTTGAAGTAATTATCCAAAGATTATCTCTGCCCCAGTTTTTAGGGCAATTGACTTCAAAAAGCACCTCTTACACAGGAGATTTCCACAAACTTTGCAAATAATAACTAGTCCCTTGTCTTAAACCTGTTGCAATGAAAATGGAAGTACAACTTTTTACTGAGGGTGCTGTTCGTCCTTAGAATGGCAATATTCAGGGACCAAAACTTTGTCTAATAAGACATGTGACATTATTGATGATACATTCAAAATAATCATATCATCACACGAAGTAAGAGCAGTTCCCCGTTTATTAAGAAAACACCCTAAACAAACACTAGCATTCAATATATAACTGATTATGCTTCCAGCATTGGATGACTAAATTCAGTTATTATGTGTGATGAAACAAGACCAGTGTAATAGATTAGATGGTGGCTGTTCAGGGAGGAATATTGGAGAAATCAAATCCCCAAACAAGTTGTTTATAACAACTATATAACAAGGTTAAAAGAATTTATCAAAATACATACATCACTCCCAGGAACTGGATATCAACATTGATATCTGGGCCTCTGCCTATATTTCTCTGGACCTGAAATGAGATTGACACGTTCTGGGTTGCTGGAAATTGCTAAACATAAATAACAGGGATGTTGTTGATGCATCTATCCAAAGTATTATATGTTTTTCTATTCTATATTCCAATTGATTTTGTAGCCTTTTCAATATTGCTGGTAAATAAATGCATTTCTTGTCATTTTATTGATCAAATAAGACACTTTTGGCTTTGTTTAGCTGTTTTTTTATTATTATTACCCTACCAGGCAATAATTTTTTATTATTGCTCTCCAGGGCAATAACGCCAACCGTTATGACCGAGAATCGGCATCGTGGTCATCAGGCAATTGTGATAAGCCCCATACCCACTAGAAAACTTTACAATTGCTGGGCAACAGCCGATTGGGAGGATTGCTGGTGAAATCTTTTGGGCAACTGGAATATCAGGCAAGTTTGTTTTTCTGGCGTTTTTCCCACTGACTCGCCTGTTGCCCAGAAAGCACATGATATCAACGGGGGAGTTAACCAGCAATCCATTGATAACCAAGTCACTCAGCAACCTTTACTGGCAATTCTTCCAGTCGGCTGCCGGCTGTTACCGTTAGAGTCACTTAGTGGGTATGGGGATTTAGAATCATAGGATCTTCCAATCTGTATGATCTATGAAGCAACAAAACCATCCATAGTAATGCAACAAAAATAAAATCATCATAAAGTAAGACTTAAGTTGGCTCTCTAATTTATGACACATCCCTGTACCGGAGTTTGATAATTCGGCAAAAAACTAACATTACCTCTTGGCAAATTATCGTCAGGAAGTTCCCCTCTGCACAAGTACTGTTGGCGAGGCTGTCCATCCACGGTGACCTCACAACGATCTGCACCACGTACGTCTGTGCTGGGTCCGCTGGAACAGCTGGAACAGCTGGTACAAAACCCTATAATGAATACACTGCCACAGAGTGGTGAGACTGGTTTTGGTTTGGAAAGGGGCCTACTATTGAATACATATACATCAAGGGGGACCTTCTTCTAACTGTTCATGTTTCTGTCAAAGTCTAATGTTTACTTCAGCTCAATGGAAGTCTCAAGGTTTTAAAAGTGCACGTATATATTTGATGGAAGGACCCATAGCAATCTTTAGATTGCAGCTTTTCGTGTGTAGAATAATGTTCTCCAGTTGCATTAGAGCAAATGGATGTTACATACCGTGAGTAGGGATCAGAATTCAAAACCTCAAAATAGCTACTACTTATATTTGTGTGTTTGACCCTGTCACCAACTCTGACCACCCAGTCAGCCATCTCTGACCATCAGGTCGGCTGACTCTGACCACCCAGTTAGCCAACTCGGACCAACCAGTCAGGTGACTTAGACCAACTAGTCAGCTAACTCTGACCACCCAGTTGGCTGACTCTAACCACCGATTTAACTGTCTCTGACCACCCAGTCCACCAACTCTGACCACCCAGTCAGCCAACTCTGACCACCTAGTTGGCAAACTCTGACCACCTAGTTGGCTGACTCTGACCACCCAGTTGGCTGACTCTGACCACCCAACCAGCTGACTCTGACCACCCCAGTCAGCCAACTCTGACCAACCAGTCAGCCAACTGTGTCAAGCCAGTTGGCCAACTCTAACCACGCAGGCTGACTGATCAGCCAGTTATTCTAACAGAACCAGACGATTTAAGGGCTGATTCAGATCACCGGTCAGTATGTGATATTGAAATATACATGTTTGATAAAAGTCAGTGCTAAAATTGATGACTCTCCTAGAACAGTTGTCTTATTTTACCACTGATGAGTCGGACAACTTTGGACAACTCTAAACATCAAGTTGGCTGACTCTGACCACCCAATGAACTGATTCTGACCATCCAGTCGGCCAACTCTAACTAAAAAAAGAATACTTTGTTCTTAGTGTTAATGTACAGTACTGCAGACTCACCACCGCATGTCCCTAACTGCGTGTTTTGTGGGTACATTTCCAGACATCGACAGCGGTTGATTGACTCTTTTTCTGAAAGTGAAGAACACAATGTTTTGTAGAAGTAAACGTGTCTTAATGTATTAAATCTACAGCAGGGAACTAAGTATATAATGTCAAGTCCATGTTCAAATCTAGGGCTCTAGAGTGCTTTATGGGAAAGTATGAACTTTACAAACTTTAAAATTATAATTAATTTTATGACTTTTGAGAGTCAAAAAACATCAAAAACATTGAATCATGATCATGCCTTGAAATGACCAAAGCATTAAAACAGCCCCAGCAATGTTGATGTGATGTTAATAGATGGTTCAGTACTTCAGAAGAAGATGGTTTTCTTCTGTTTTACATATTTTATATCTTTCAAGAAATACAAGTAAGCCCTTGACATGTTTTTATTGCTTCTCAGTACCATATTATGATAGCCTTGATTGTTAGAGATCAAGTACAAAATTTAATGTAATTTAATATATGCAGGAGGGATTTCATACTAGTTGTAACTCTTAAATTGTACTTTCAAGTAAGATATTCAAATTTTTCATTGTAATGTTTCAGACTAATGATCTCAGGTTTCTGTGGTTAGCTATATGATATGTAAAGACAAGTTAACTGTAGGGAGCATCTTATCTTAAATTTAAGGCATGAGAAAGACATTATGATTTTTCTGGTGAGGAAAGTAGCTTAGATCAGGCTATAGCATCAATTGTAACATTTCTGATACAGGGGTGTATCCAGGGGTAGTCCTGGGAGTCTTGACCCCCCACCCTTTTGGGGGGCATAAACTTGCCAAAGAGAAGATAACGTCGGGTGTGTGTGCACGAATGTACACGGTTTTAGTACTTGACCTATAATGCAGACCCCCCTTTCCTAAATCATGTATCCGCCCCTGTAATAAGATACAACATATATAACTCGAACTATTTCTTACATAAAGTAAAACAATTAAATAACCTCCTAAACATCAGTGTTCTTCAATTTGACCACATAATTTGTTTTTTAACACATGTTTTATACCCACAAGTATCATTTTAGTCTGGAGAGATATAGTCAATGGATGTAGTCAAGAGCCAAAGTTCTAGCCAAGAAGAGAAACACAAAGTTAGTTCACAACACCAATATTCATTGGGAAGTTATACATACCCTGTGCAGACAGCATGGATATATCGTTAACACATTGTCCCAGTTTGTTGTATGTAAACAGAGTGGTGCTCATTATGGAGTAAAGTCCAGGCTCGATGAAGCTGCAGTCTGCAGCACGGACTGAGTGGGTAAGCAACTCCAGAGAACACCTCCAAAGCCCATCTACTGGTCTGAAACAGGGGATTAAACACTAGGCTACAAACTACATACAGCCCACATTCTCCTGATGTTCTGATAGTATCAATAAGAACTGCATGAATAATGTTTGATAGGACATCATTACCCCACCCCGGACAAATAAATAATGATGGACGGCAGGCTTGGGGATACATTTTTTGTTAAGTAATTGTTTAATTTATAAGAAATTTATGGTAAAAAAGTTAATATATAAGAATGATGATAATAAAAATGGTAAATATGTTAAATGATATGATGTGATGAAAGGATGTGGAAAGAATTTTGGTTGGTGGGTGAATATATAATGAGAGATTTGGCAATGGAGGTGTGAGTTGTATAGGCGAGAGAGGGAGTGAATGTATGAGAGGGGTTTGTGGGTACGGTGTGTGATAGTGTAGTGGGTTGTTGGTAGAGGGAGTAAGGGTAGATAAAATGGGTGAATGGGATCTGCCCTTGGGGGCGGCAATGATATCATCTGAAAATTTAGTTCAATGCGAATACAATGCAGTTGAGTCTTAATGATTATAATCAACTTTTTTTTTTATTTAACTGTTAGCCAACAACCAGGTATATATTACCATATACAGGGTAATGAATATAGAAAGGACATCAGAACATACACATGCCAGGTGCTGTTATGACTTAAATAAAAATCTAACTTTCAGTATTCTATGTAAGGAAAGCTATAAGCTAAAAGGCACATCCTCACATGACCTAGCACAGACACCACCAGGTCATTATTCATGTACCGTAGGTGGTATTCCTTTAATTTTAATTATATATTCATAGTTACCTGTTACAGCATAATATATACAATAGAATACATACTACAATTCCTCAATTAAAACGACTTATAATTTGTTGTCTTTGGTGTACTCAATCTTTATATTGTCCATCCGAGGCACTCATGCGACCTTATCATAATGTTGCGGTAACATTCTGTATAGTTATGGTTTGGTTCTTGTTACATTATTTCAATGGTACCCAGCAATATTTCTAGAACCCAACAGTGCAACATTGTATTGTGACATTATTGTAACATTCTTCTTACATTCTTTCAGTAAAATGATATATTTATAAAACACTCAGTTTGAGTCTCAACCGAATGTAATTTATGTAAATATCATGTAAAAATTACCAAGAAACCAACTTATCGGTAAAGCCTGGTCACACAATGTGCTTATTAGATCACTAAATAGCTAAATTGTGTAATCGCTACAAAACCACTTACCCACAGGTACTCCGAGCCACTGAGGCTAGGATCCTGGTTATATTACTCCCTGATACATCATTGCTGAAGTTTCTCGAGAGTTGGGGTACAAAGTTCTCAACACACATGTCAAAGGATGGAGTAGGCAGCTGTCTCTTTCTACGGCTTACCGAAGGTTTGAAATAAAGTCCAGGGTCCACAAGACACCGCAATACAGCTACAGAATAAGCACACAAATAGTACACAGTTCTGGGGCCTCTCTCATAACAAACCTGCAACGTGATTTTATTTTTGCCTATGAAAATTGTATGGGAGTTGGAAACTCCCTTAAAATTGTGTTCCGTAAGAAAACTCATGTATATATACCTCAAACTCTCAGAAGTCAACCTTGTAAGTCTACCCTAAACTCGCATACATCCATCCAAACTCACATAAGCAATATTGAAACTCACATAGCTACGATGACCAAAAAGGTGACCGTAACTGTATAAAATGCAAAACTCTCATAACAGGATGGAGGTTTGTTATGAAACGGGCCCCTGAATGGAAGCACTCACATTGAAATCAATAGTAATAGTGATGACTGTTTCTATGAACATGTGTTAGACATGGACACAAAATGAAATGCACTGCTGAATGCTTCAAATGTTTTGTTAGTTAACAAATAATATAGATTAAAAAAGTGATTAAAAGAAATGGTTAAAAGAGTGTTGTTGATCTTGAAAATATAGGAAATAATTGGATCATTCAAAGATTGTAATGCAAGTTGGCAAAAATATTATAGGCTATGCATAGAATTATGTATACTTAGATATATATGGACATAATATATATTTGTAATATGCCAAGGGTCAGAAAGGTAATTTATAGCAATAGATCATAATGGTTCAATGGTTCATACATATATACGATTATGACACTAAACACAGCCTAGAGAAAAGAAAACAAGTAATTCTAGACAAACTTACTTGTTCCATTACTGTAACAATTGAAGAATTCTAGTATAGCACTAACATTTTCATTCACAAGTCGATCAAACCCAGAACAGTCCAGCGATGTGTTTCTGTAGGAGGCCAGCACTTGGAGGACACAGTCTCGTGCGTCACCTGCAAGCCTGTAATCAGAAGTCATTGTATTGGCACATGGAAATTAAACTATACATTAGGATATATCTTGCCAGCGTATGTGATGAAGATGAATTAGTGCCTAAAAGTAGTATTTAGGAGTAGGAGCAGTGCAATGAAAATGGGTTTAAGTAGGTCACCTAGACAGTTAGTTTGACCTAGATAAACCCAAAAATAGGTTCATGGTTTAATCTAATGAAATGAAAACTAGGTCATGACTATTCTGAATCTAGGGAGCAGTCACGTGACATTTAGGGGGCGTTCAGGGGTGCCGAGATTAGACAGTTGCACTCATTTGACCTCTCCGCTTTTCCCCTCTTGTACTAGTCATACGTGAGAAGTTAGCTCAATAAAATCAAAGCATAGAAGTTTTTTGCTTTATGTAGGAACTTTGATATGGAATGACCTTGATTTTACAATGCAGAGCCTGTAAAAATATGTGTTTAAATCTTTTGATCAAAAGTCTGTGTGCAACTGATGGTGTTATGGTGATAGTTACCAATATCCTAACGTTAGGGTGAATGTACGAGAAAAAAATGCGATACTCGTGCGAAATGACTGCAGATCTCCCATAAGTAGGCATTTACATTCCAGAAACCAGTAGGTAATTATGTGAGTGTTTTTCACTGTTTCGCATTGTTTCCGTATTTTTTTTTTGTATTTTAATACTGAAATATTACATAATGTTACGTGGATTCCTGAACTGCATGATGTGATAACAGAATTTCTCAGAATTTTACATTAAAATGTATATGATATGGGACCTCAGGAGGTCCCATAATGAAATCACAAATTTCTGCCGTAAAATTACCAAAATTTCACAAAAATACAGAAGTTAGAAATGCAAAGGTTCATATCTGTATTTTGATTTCCGTAATGTACACGATAACAATTTCTTAGTTTCAGGGATATAATTACATTTTCCATAATTTTCATACAAGATTTTCATACTTTCTCATACATTTTCAGTAAGTATGATAATAATTTGGCTTTGTAAGTGACATTAGGAATTCAGTAAGTATCTGGTATAAAATTGGAAGTATTTCTCTCATTGCCACTACTAGTTAGGATATCCTGGCTTTGAGAACTAGTGGAAACACTGATGAATAACCCAAACTAAAACTATTTGATGGTGTATTTGTGAATATTGTTATTGGCCTTCCATTAAGTAAGTTCACGCTTTATCATGCAGTTTATAACCTATACCCCTCATTGGTAATTGGTGATGCGGCTTGTGTGAATTCAATGGGAATACCTTATTTGGCTGATGTGCGCATTAGATCTATATGTTATTCAGATCACTAGATCTGTATGTTATTCAGGATTCCTGCACCATACCTTCACCTTTATCATGCCTTTCGAGAAACTCTCACAAACCGGAGGGCAATGGAGGGCAGCAATGCTTGTCTGTGAATTGTAATGCTAATCTTTGTGTTGCCAGTACAAAAATGTCAACAATTTCTGCATAATATGGAATAAATGAAGAACAGACCACTGGCGGACCACCCACCTGCAGAAAGTACCAAAGTTCATGGCTGACTCGGCAGTGTAGAGGTCTCTGAATTCCTGTAGCAGATCTCCACTGGTAAAGTAAGCCATTACATTTTGAAAGGAATCTGATTGATTGATGCAATCATTAATGTCTTGGACTGCAGGCTGGTTGTCGTTTCCATAGGGTATACCCGGTGCTGTAGGCTCAGTGATATTGATAAGCGGCCTCACTGAACACTCAATGGCGTCTGCAAAGAAAAGTAGTGCTAATATTTCAGTTGTAATTTATTTTTTCAGTTTCAGTAGTATCTTACGGTCGGTATGGTTCAGTTCTTATAAGAACTGGTTTTCAAGATTGACCCAGCATTCAATTACATAAATCTTTTGGATTTAATGAGATGCCTTAGATGATACTAAGGTAGATAATAAAACTAATGGTGGGCACTGTATTATTCAATTTAAGATACACAAATGAGAGACTATATAACTCACTGTCCTTTTTCATTGTCACTAAGTAACCCGATAAAGCTTGTAGCTTCAGTAGGTGCTAAACAGATTAATAAATTTGTTTCTTAACATAGCTTAAACTTGTTATATTATAAATGTTTCTTTCATTTGCTCGAATGTTATTCCATAGAGCTTATCCGGTTCATAAAACCGTTCAGTGAAGAGATTGATGGATGTTTGACACAAAACAGTCACGCAGTAAGGCTGAAATTAGCCTTCTTATGTTTATGTTTGTTTGCAGCATGGTATGTGAAGATATCGCCATAATCTATGTAAGGCAAAATGCATGCGTTAAACATTATTGAATATAACTTTTTTTCCTAGATCACTTCTACTTCTACTGTCCATATTTTCATTTACATCATCATATATATATTTGTGTAGCCTATGTAATTGCCGTATCACAAGTGGATCTATTTTACATTTCTGATGTAATGACAATTCATCTCGATTCTGAATAGTATCCCCATCTAATGTATAATCACATACAATCTTTAAACCACGAAATTGTAATTTTTGCAATCAATCAAACAACGTTTTATTACCACTATTCGTTAATATATCTAAGTAGTTGAAAGAAGGTAGCACCATGTGTTTATAAACTAATAAGGAAGACTGATAATTCAATAATCTTTCCAAACATATACAATGTATAAGCTATCTATTTTATCGCAGCTCTCCAAAAATTGTCATGGGTTAGCCAGCTGTCAAAAATCACCCCCAAGTAGCATTAATTTCTAACTGAAGGCCATTTTCCACATAACGAAACTGCGCGCTGCTGTTATTGACCCTCCCCATGGTACTGTTCCATACCAACAGTGCATACTTTCGGCACACTTTTGGCACACTTTCGGTACAATATCAGCTGCCAAAAATGGAATATTGGCCACTAAAAGTACCATATCGGCAAGCAGTGCAAAAGCGGCAGGACAAATCTACCCACACGATCATATATTGGGACTGTTGAAAATGTAGCAGCTGCAAATTGGCAGCCTACTTTCGGTATGTAAAATACAGCCTTGAATTAATATTGAGCTGTTGTAAACAGATGGGCACACTTTTTGTATTCATATCTGCCGATTTTGGCTTAGTCTAAAAACATTTGTTTATTTTTATTTACATTGATTGTTAAATCATTCATTAAACCGGATGCCGTACTGGTCAACCCCAATTTGTAGGTTGCTTTTCACCTGATTCAACTCTTTGCCACTCTTTGAACAGCACAGTGTTTTATACAATCATTTACATAAATAGTAAAAAGAGTTGGGCCAAGGGTAGTACTGTACTGAAGCACAGTGCAAAAAGAATTATAATATTCTTTACAGTTAGGGTAAGATATTGTAACCTCTCTCAAGTTTGGCAGGAGTACGTTGTGAATTGGAAAAGCCGGTGTAGTAGCAAAAACGCCAAGCGACACTCCTGTCTGTGGCTAGTTATAAGTATAGAATTATCGTAGATGGTGGCGCCCTCACACCGGGAAAATAGTAACTGAGTTAGTTTACTCCTAGACAGGTACGCACAGGTACGAATGCAACACAGGTGCAATCAAGAAGACTGCTAGGGAACAATATGATCATGATATATGAATAATCCAGTTTAGGAGGACATCATGAGATTAAGGGCTTTACCATTTGCGATAGCTTTAGTGTAGAATAGGAGAATAGGATTAGTTTAAGTATGAGTAAGAGTGGGAAGTGTGTATAAGGTTAAGTGAGGAGAGAATCTGATGAGTATTAGGATACCTGCGTATAGCGTTAAGCCTCTGGCTGGCGCTATATAAGCAGTATGAGACTTGGGACAGGTGAGCAGACCAATATAGACATTGAGAAGAAGACATGGGAGCAATAGTCTTACAAGTAGGATCATACGGGTATTGCTAAGGCAGTAGTAACAGCTACAGCAGGTGATAGTAAGTAAGCTTAAGCTCAGCCTTACGGACAGAGTACTGGACGCAACAGTGACTCTATGGATGGTCTCTAGTGCTGGTAGACAGGAGGTGACACTCCCAATAGCCACTGGGTATCATAGACCTCGAAAGGGGAAGCTCAACCATAGCTATACCTGGTTGGAACGTTACTGATGTTGTTAGCTTATGAGATGGATGGCAACTATTGTATGGATGAAATGACTATTTTCTTGTATCTTCGGAATATCTCAATGGATATGATAAGATTACCTCTTGCCAAGCGTGTGTTCTTTGTATAGGAATGAGCCCATTTACTTAGAATCTCTACCACTGATGAATAGTGCGAACATTCAAAATAAGAACTAATCGGATTAACCATGAAGGGCTAGCTAATAATACGAACAATAACTAAGAACTCCCCTAAATTCTATAATACCTATCTTTATTGAATTATCATCAAGTTGCAAGCGAGTAGACGACCTGCAATTAACGTCATGCAGTGTGACGAAACATCAGATATATCCCCTTTTTCGATATAACACCATTAGATAATGTCTGTTGCATTCTACCCAACAAATATGATTGAAACCAACATATACAGGTATTACTAATTCCTAGTTTTGGTAGTTTACTCAATTATTTACTATGTTATATACAATAAAAAGCTTCAGATAAGTCCAAATAAAAACAGCCAATAATATCAACATTATGAGCCAAAAGCCAATCTAGTGCTTTTACCTTTCCTAGACGCATATTGCAAATTAGAAAATAATCCACATTCATCCAAATTATCAATTGCAGAAGACTTATTCTTTGGGAGATCCTTTATACAAGGTCTTACATCATCCTCAGCTACTTCTATAAATTTAAATCCTACTTCTAGATAAGTATCAATTGTCTACATATTGCCAATCCTGAGTTTCAGTACCAGTATAACCAATTTTACTGAAAAAGTTATTCAAATAGTCAACCAATTTAACATCTAATTTTGAACCCGCCTTGTCTTGGTTAAACGTATCGCTCCATAAACAGTACTTTCAGTATTGCTAAAAACACTATTTATAGTCTCCCAAACCTTTTTTTGATTATTCCTGTTCTCATTTAGCTTACACAGTATTAGCCTTTATTTTTTTTAATTAAGCATGCTGTCTGATTTTCTCTTTCTCTAGAAATGTTCCAATTTTAGGGGGGATTAAATTTACATGCTTTATTAAATACTTTTTGTTCTGAAATATTGAATTCATGATCTTAGGGGTTAACCAGACTTACACATGCTATCTAAATCTAAAATAAGATTTTTATACGATTTATTCCACAATATATCTGGATCAACAATTTTATAAAATTCTGTCCATTCACAACAACTTATCTTGAAAGTAAGTAGCATCATAATGTCCAATAGCTTCTTCCTATCACATAATTATATACATGGGTATCCTTGGCTTTCTTTTTTACCAGCGTCACAGGCTATGATCACTAATAATAATATCTAGAGTATCCACCTAACTTACATGTTTCATATTACTGAATATCAGATAAAGTCTTGTAGATCACCATTTGTCTATTAGAGTATTTCTTAATGCACCGTTGTAACCCAAATCTTTTTTTCAAAAGTTATGAATAATTCAAATCCTTTAGCATTTCTGGTGTTATGATTAATATCAAAATCATCCAGTAAAGTCAATCCTTTTTTTTGTTTAATTTTAAGGTTTCATTCAATTCATAAAGATAGCTTTCAGGATTATTGAGTTTGCCTGACGGGGGTTTGTATATTAGAGATGTATGTTGTACCTTCATAAAAGGATATCTAATTGTAACAGATAGATACTCTGTATCCTCTTCACAGTGCCCCAGGTTATCAAGTACCTCCATAATCATATTTTGCATATTTTCTCCTCACATAAATAAGCAAACCACCACCTTTTAATTCTTGGTGTTGAGTGAATTTACAGTGAATTATTCCGCGCATTTTTTGCACCTTGTCAGCTTCCCATAGTGAGTTATACCTGATCTTAGCCCCTAGAATTTTAATATCCTTCGCATATATATATGTGCTTTTCATTATTTGGTCTGCGATAGAGAAGTCCTTACTGAACAACGCCTTTGTATGTTGATTTCATTATCTGTCATCACAGTGAGTTGTTCAACTAAGGTGCGATTTAATTACTCATCATAATGATATATTTGTGTAACTGTCACTGTGGCCTTGGCTTGCTGTTCATCAGGCAATCCATCCATGTATTCTTCCATTATCTCATCATTAGATCGAGGGATTTCCGGGTTTTCTTCAGATTCATGGGTGATTTCTATATATGCTACGGTCTGCTGTGGGCCTCTGTTATCCTTGCAATTCTCCTCATCATCATCACCGCTTTTCCTGTCTTCCTCACCTACATATTTTCCAGGTATGTTATCAATATCACATATTGGATATTCGATGCCTTCTATTTTGACACTTTACTCAGTCAATACTGCCCTTCCACCTTGAGATTTCACATGTCATGCAATCGCGCGCATCTCTCGTTGTTGCTGTCAGATTTCTCTTGGCTCACACTTATTCACCCAGGCCAAGGAGTATTCACTGTTTCAATTTAGATCTGGATCTCAGCATCCTTCTCATTGTGATCTGATTGACAAATATCACTGCCAGTGGTTGTCTTCCTCCTTTACCCAGGCATTCGGTAACTGAAATATCAGTTTCTCCTAATCATATCCCTATTTCATTGGTAATTTGGGTCACAATTTCTTCATCAGAATAGTGACTACTCTGCTGATTGTAGATCTTTCCAGGTATTTGTCACTTATTGCCATAGGGTGAAATCTGGACATTGTTGTCAGGTACCTGATACTACTGCTACTGATTTTCTATCTTCTTCTTGAGTTCAAGGGTCATCTTGTTCATCGATCTTCTGAGATCATCCTCAAATGTTTTGTTTTCTGATCTTGATTCTTCATTGAGCTTTGTGTTTTCTTTTGTGTACAATTAGATCTTTTTCCTATCTACTTCCTTCTCATCTTCAAGCAATTTTACCCTTTTTTCGACTTGAACCATCTGTGATTTCATTTTCCTTGACAATTTCATCTTTTCTACAAAATCATTTCAAAATCAACTCAAATCTTCCTTACTGGCCATAGTGCTTTGTATATGTACTATAGTGTTCTCGAGGTCCTCCTTTGTGACCATATTATCCTTGATCGACTGCAATAGGATCATAACACTGGTATCTTCTTTTTCTGGTCCACTGCTTTTTGACAGTTGATCTAGTAGGCTATGTCTCATATCCTTAGCTTTCAGTTTTGTTCTACTCACATACTCACTTAGTGGGCAATCAGAAGATATACTTGCACTTTGTTCATCTTCGTAGTGATCATCATCTTATACATAGCCATCTCCATCTGATTCATCATACTCTGCCTTGTATTTTTTTGCATCGGGAGATTTGTCTAAGTTGTTTTGTAGCCATATTTGTTGTTTCTGTCACAAGCTTTGTTGACTTTTGGGTCATCTTGATTCATGTGATCACCCATCCCAGCTTTTTCATTTCAAACGGGAATATGGGCTAAATTTTCCCCATGATTACAATGGAGAGGAATCACACCACTGCTTGATTGCCTGCCATTAGCATACAGTGATAGGCCACTTACAATACTCACCTGCCAGTTGCCAAGGGCAAATACCACAACATTGGCACCTCTGCCACCTCTGCCACCTCTGCCACCTCTGCCACCTCTGCCACCTCTGCCACTACAACACAAAGCTGGTTGAACTTATTTTTGCTACCCGCCCGCCCTACATTAACTTGTATACAGCATTTATAATTCTAAGGGCCAAGACTGTGCTAGATCTAGTTTTCACCAGGATCATCATTTTCAACCCATGCCTCTTTCACAACAGAGAGGGGACCACTAATCTGCCAACCATACACCAACTCAATAGGTTAGAATCCTGTGCTGATTTCTGGTACTGTAGGTGAACAAAACATAGGGCACCAATCTGTCCCATCTATGGGGTTCATCATGGATCATGCATTGTAGCATGTTTTTCATTGTCTGATTCCACCTTTCTAATAGACCATTTGCTGCCTGATGGTAGGGTCTGTTTGATAACTGCTGAATTTGCAGCTGTTTACACAGATCTTTTACCAAAGGGGACATGAAGTTTGTACCCTGATCACTTGAAATTTCCTCTGGGATTCCTACCTTAGAGAAAATAGTCACAAGAGCCCCTGCAACTGCTTCTGCACTTTGGTTTTTCAACGTTATAGCCTCAGAATACCTCGTGTCTAGATTCACAACTGACAAAATGTACCTGTAACCTTCTTTGGTTCTTGGTAGTGGGCCCACAATGCCCACGAAACTCTCTTGAAAGGAAGGCCCATAGGAGGGATTGACTGTAACACTGCCAGTGCATCTGACACGCAACCAGTTGCCTTCTGCCAATCTGGGCAGGATTCACAAAAATTTTCAGATCTTTATAAACACATGGCCAAAAGAAATGGGCCAGCAACTGTTGGTGTGTCTTTTCCACCCTAAGGTGCCCTGCTAGAGGTATTGAATGATCAACAAGTCATTGTGGCCGAATTTCGGGAAAAACAGTTGATCTATCTCTCTATCTCCCTGTTCGTTGATAATAGAGTTCCTGTGTGGCAAACCATTTTTCAAGAAGAAACTACCATCTCCCTGACTATCCTGGGATGCCTTGGATCTAACACGTTCAAATGTTTCATCTTCTTGGTGATATTCAATCAACTGTTCTCTACTCAAATTCAGTGATCCACTGCTATCTTTCTGATCCCCCTTTTTTGTCACTTTCTGGTTCATCTGGTACATCTAGGGAGTAAATGGAATTCCATGGTAAGTTATGGAACACTCCAGGAGGAGCATCCTTGAATCATTCCTTACCTAATCCATGACCCCAGTATGTTCCTTGGCTGAGAATTGAACCTGGGAACTTTGGGGTACCAGACCAGTCTACTCCACCATGGTGCTAGAATTTTAAATCAAACAAAATCTGAATTCTGCAAAATATTTGTGGGACAGGCTCCTCAGATGTCCTCTTAAAATGTGTTCCTCGCAATTTAGGAATCATAAAAGAACATCAGGTGGGCCCTCCATATCTATTCTACAAACAAAAAAAGTCCATAATTTCTTTCCCTGGGTACTCACTGATCGTATTTGTTGTGCCACAGTCCAAAATCTGTAGGACGGAAGTGGCAAGTTCTTCCACAATGTTCTTCATGCCCTTTCCACATGCCGCCTCCACCAGACCAAACGCGCACTCCAGAACCTCCGATATCATTCTGTAATCATAGATGAGGCGTGATGGAGGAATTAAAACAGCTGACTGAGAGCATAGTGTGCAGGATGGTAATTAATAGTAGGTCACGTGTATAAGCTTACTGTGTTTCTACAACGGAAAAGGGCAACCTGTTAAAGGGACTCTTGGAGATAAAGATAATGTATGTCTTTGGATCTTGATAATGAGTTAAAATGGTCATAATATGATCTATAGGCTATGTAGATCTGAAATCGGCAATAAGTAAGATATTCCTGCATAGTTTATATCATAAAAAATCTATATTTATTCTCTTTCTGTTACTGTACATGGGAAAAGTCACTTATCCAAAGGGGAATAAATGTCACATGCTAAATGTTTAGTAATTCTGAAATGTAAATACATGAACCGAAAAATATCTAAATGAAATGGAATGTAAAAGGAAACTTGAATTTAACGTTTCTGGTTAAATAGTTAATTCTCATAAATAAACTTTATATGATGCTTATCATTTTGCAAGAGACAACAAGAATACGCATCCATTGATGAAAGTGTTTCTTACGGGCATATAAGTGTGGGGTTGCTGAGGGTATCGAATGCCACATTCAGAGAAGTGAGGTTTGTGACTAAGTCAGTCCCTGTATGAATAAGGCACTGTCCATAGGTTGAGTTTCCATACACAGCGGAATTGTAGATTTCAGTCAGTTGTGTCAGCACGCAAGGCGTTAAACATGGCAAGATCTCTGAGTAGAAAGAGAAAATGTTATACCAGTTGACAGTTGAGAGATGTAACACAGTGGTCATTTTAGCCTATTATCTTATATGGTCTACATGTATCATATCAAAGATGTTTTTTTTGTAATGCACACACATACACACACACACACACACTTGAGGTAGATTCTCCTTGATTTATTCGAAGTTTTAGAAAACAAGGATGCTCCTTTCTAGTCTCATGTCTCTCAGTCCCACCCTATTCTACTTTATCTAAAAGAAGCTAATGTCCTTTTCCAATGTTAGGACTCAGAACCTAGTCTCTCTAGAAGTAATATTTGATTGTATGACCTAGGCAATTTGCAGCTATTTCAAGGATGTAAAGCAATGTGAAGAATGTACCCAGTGAGATGGGTATGTACGTGTGTCCCCAGTCAGTGTGGTTACTATGGAGCAGCCGGCCATGACCCTGGGTGAATTAGGTTAATGTGGACAGAGACATTGGTATACATGGAAAAATCATCTACACAAAACTTACAGTGCATCTTTAGATAAATAAATAGATGTGTGTGGGTGTTTACAATAAACATATATCCATAATTTCTTATTTTTAAGATCAAATTTAGATTTAATTCTGGGATATCATACTTGATATTACTCTCAATGTCAATGTCATTATACATGTTGGGCCCACAGAGCCGTATAGTTCATTAATGTTGTAAACAGAACATTTACCATGAAAGCCACGCTTCAGGGCATCCAACAAAATGGGTATGCCTGGCACCTGCAGATGGAAGGAAAGAAAAGCCAGTATAAGGTGGAATTGTTCCCTAAAATCATTTAGTTAAGGTTTCACTGTTCCTAATTGCTTTGCATACATAGGCAGTATGGACAGAATACTGCAGAAATTAAGGGTTTCCATGATGGATTGCCCTGAGGCATTCAGATACCTCAGGCAAATGTGACATGAGTGTGCCCTCTGCTGAACAATACTCAGTTTATTTATCTCTAGATACAACAAGGCTGCTTGTGGAAAAAGTGATAGGTATACTCATCTCATAGGAATGGTAGAAAATGTGATGGTTGCCAATAAATTATGAGCACTTACAAAAATGAATAACTAAAAAATAGATGCATTTGAACAATAAAATGACTCATAACTTTATGATATATACCTAGAGGAATGCAAAATAAAGCGTTGCACATCGCTCTAGACATTTACAATCCCACTGATGCATCCACTGAAGAGATCCATACTGAATGGTTAATGGCAAGTCCAAATCAAGTATTGATTTAATGCGCAAAGAGTAAACTGATATAATTATATGGTCAAGCATGAATTGATATTATGTACCAATTAACCTACTGTCATACATAAGGCATGTTATTTCACAATTGTGAATAATAATTCTCAATGTTATAAATTGTATTCAATGATATGATTCATGATATATATGACCACTTACCTTAGTATGGTAACTTAAATACTTTATATATTGAGTTTATGATGCTGCATATGATATTTAGTAACACAATTTATGACCAGCACTTACATTAGTATGGTCATTTATTAAGATGAACCTACATGGAAGAACATTACTTGTAATGAATGTGGTTAATTTTAAAAAAAGGAAGGTATCAAAGTGAGCTGAAACTGTCTTCAAAACTGATGTATGTAACTGTATGGCAGTGTCACCTACCTGGGCAGGTACTGTGTCAGGAGTAGAAAACATCAATAAAGGAAGTAATATATAAAGGCAGTCATAGAGGAATAGTGGGGAAAAGTTCAGGATTTTGGGAGAAACACCTGTGTGCAGTGTATTGTGGGGTCCATTTTTATTCATCGATAAGAACATATAACATAAGAGTGAGGAGTTAGACTACTATCGTGATTGACTACGACTATACTCAAAGATCGACAGGTATTATACCAACTTTGCTGAAGCTGAACTAGATCATGAAGCACAATATTTTTATTTTCCTGTGGATTCTTAATAAACATTTGAACCTCCACAACCAAGTCTCTTCATTTAGAATGAAGTATAACCCTCTATCACTGGCTGCCATGTATCATAATGTTCACATAGGGACACTTACCAACAGATTACTCAACAGCATGAAATAACATGAAGAAACCATTTATATATACTCCCCACTATGAACAATAATACACAACGCCCCAATATAGTAAAGGTCAAAGGTTAACTCAGCAGAGCCCCGACCTAACTGATGGTGTAACTGATGCACTATAGTATAGCCCTAAGGCCATTGTTTTCTTTCTGCTGTTGACTGCACAGAGACGTAATGTTGATATTGCTGCAACTGACCCATGGTAAAGATCAAAGGCTTTTATCTCTGTCTAACTTTGGCTCTGCAAAGAGCCTCGACCAACTTAATGACATCACTGTTGCATTACAGTATAGCCCTAAGGCCATAATTCCTTTCTGATGATGGCTCCACAAAAGGTAACTGACCCGTTATAGTATAGCCTGAGGGTTATTATTCATTTCTGACGTTGACTCCACAGACCTTTAGGTCAGGTGGGCAAATAGGAGACTTAAAACTAGCTTTTTTGACCATCCTTTCTAGTTTCAGAATAACTTTTCATGTAATGTGGCTACAATAAATGGAATGTTTTTCTTCTATACAACTCAATGGAACCTAAAATTTTATAAAAAGTTGCTGAAAATGTTGGACATTCAATATTAAGGGTTATAGAAGTATTTCTTAATCACTCCAATTGTTCATACAACCTCCATTTACAAAAAGGGTCTGTTATAGGATTATTTTGATGTTATATGCTATTATTATCAGGACCTATCAAAAATCATTCAGTTTTGAATGCTAAAAATAGAGGTTTGAGAAACCACCTATTTTGCCCAGTTACCAGCAGTATTGTAACATTAAGATTGCACTCCAAAAGGCAAATTCGGCTCTATTGTTCTTTATACATGCAGAAAAAAGTTATATTTGTGTGTAGTATTATGAATATCAAATAACTACATTAAATAGTAATCAGGTACACTAGAATGATGTATTTAGCTTGTAATATTGAAATAAAGGATCATAAGATACGAGGTCAGTGAGTCATTATCTATTATATTGAATTTTGAAACTGTCTGAGGCTGTCATGGCAGCGTCAAGCATAATTTAATGTGGATTTTCAGGATTTTATTTCAAAATTGTTCAAAATTATCTATTCATGAATATCTATATTTATATGATGTTGCCTGTAGAAATATATTGTGTTACATATACATCCTAATAATTTAAAAGGTATGTCAAAATAATGGTCAACAATTTTTGTTTTTAATCAAAACTTAGCTACAAAATGTATATCTGGTCTTCTTTTAGGCATCGAATACCTGTTGTATATATTTTACTGATTATTCTGAAGAAAACTGTTATTTCATTACATTTAGTGAATTTGATATGTTATGACACCTATTTCAGTAATACCTACTTAGACACCACAAAATAGGTAACTACCTAGGTCTCCTAATTGCCCACCTGACCTATAGTTAATGATGTAACTGACCATATTACCTGTCTTATGTTGGCCTCATGGAGAGAGGCAGCGGACAGAACCCCGACGTATGTCAGAGACGTGATGGTCGCTTCTTCTGACACAGGGGCCTCGGTAGCTGAAGCACCAACCACAAGTAGCACTGATTATTTAAATTTAAACAAAGAGAGATGAACCAATATTAATGTAAGAAAACCTGCGAGGGTCATCTGAGGATGGCAGGATGACCCGTAGGGAGCGGTGAAGGCCCAAAGATGAAGTCCACGGGCCTTCACAGCCCCCAGTGGGTAGTCCTGCCATTAGAGGATGGGCCCTTCTATACTCTATTACCAAAGCTAAAGGCAAATAACTTCACAATAATGGGAAAAAACATAGAACTCTTTCTTCGTGCATAGCACAACCTCATGCGTAATTTAATGAGCTTCATGGGGTGAAACCCATAATCATACGTGCATTTCAGAATTTTTCACTGAATATTACAGATTAGCCATTGAATTAAGCTTTTTTGGATTGTGCCAGAACTAATTTTTTTTAACCAAATACGTACAGGACGTATGCAAAATCATTCTACCTACAGCTCGTCGTTGGAGAGAGTAATAAAAAGGGTTTGTATACAAACAACTGCAATATGCAGCTCCAGTTGTAAAACCTTTTACTGTCTGTAAATGTTTTCTCGTCTTTCTCTCATCATACCTTATACCCTCCTGGCACCAGAGTAAAACATTTATAGTACTCACTGACTGCCAAAACTGGCTGAAGGAACACAAAGAAAGCGACAGCGGGCGTCCACCTGAACGGGAGAAAGGGGTCAGTATCAAACTTACAGGAACTAATAGGGCTTTAAGTAACTTTTCATTTTTATACCATTCTTAGATTTAGAGAGGGCAGCCTATTAGACTTTTAAATTTTAGGTGGTACAGCCAGGGGTAGATACAAGATTTTCAAAAACAGGGATCAAAATATGTAGGCTTTGTACTATAACGTTGCTCATTCATTTGTGTATTTTTTTTCTTTGTCAAACCCCAGAAGTAAATGAAAACAGTAAAAATTCCACCAGCTGGTTAGCACGAACCTCAATCATTCTTTTTTTGTAAATACTTTGTGTATTGATAGTTTTCAAAATTATTTTATTTTATTTGTTTGTTTGTCTTTTCTTTTGTTTGATCTTCAGGACGTGAGTGATACATATGATTTCATTTAAGTTCAATCATTCTTCTTGATGATTATGATATGTGAGCATTGTAGTAATGTGAAGAATGAGAAAATGATAGGGAAGTTGGTCCGAGAGTTGGTAATAAATTTTATTCATGAAGTCATTTAAAGTTTCACAATAGGAGTTCCAGGCCACCTCTATCTGCTCAGCTGAATTTCATTAATAGCTGTAAAATCTATTTATAGAAAGGGTTCCAGCAAAAAAGAGGCACTGCGGGGTTTATTTCTCATGTTACTTTTTTGAGCATTTACTGTACAGTGATATACATTTCCTTGTTTGTTATGGTTTGTCTAGCAAGTTAATGAGTCATCAAATGCAAATGTGTGTTCTCCGTGTATGATTGTAATCATAGTGTGTAATTACATTAATATCAGATATCAATTTACCATGACTTCACCTTTTATTAGAATAATCAAACGGAATAAGTACATTACCATTTCATGGCTGTCGATATGTCTAGAAGATTATCTGTAAAATAATACAACAGTTGCAGGTAATAGATATCGATATTTTTTGGAAAAATTGGTTTTATGAAGAGTCTGTATGAAATTCCAAGTGTAATACTTTTGGAAATAGTGATGAGGGTCCTTCATTTATAAGACGTTACTAAACACAGTCCTTACCAGGACTAGATCTAGAAGTTTCAAATGGGGTACTGTGCATAATAGTGGAAAAGAATGGTGACAAAGGTTTACATCAAAATAACTCATTTTTCACAGATTAAACCCTACTTATGGCTGTTACTGCTTAGGGCCGTTATTGTTTAAGGCTGTTACTGCTTAGGGCCGTTACTGCTTAGGGCCGTTACTGCTTAGTGCTGTTACTGCTTAGGGCCGTTACTGCTTAGTGCTGTTACTGCTTAGGGCCGTTACTGCTTAGGGCCGTTACTGCTTAGGGCCGTTACTGCTTAGGGCCGTTACTGCTTAGGGCCGTTACTGCTTAGGGCCGTTATTGCTTAGGGCCGTTACTGCTTAGGGCCGTTACTGCTTAGGGCCCTTACTGCTTATGGCCGTTACTGCTTAGGGCCATTACTGCTTAGGGCTGTTACTGCTTAGGGCCATTTCTGCTTGGGGCCGTAACTGCTTATATTAGGACCATTACTGCTAAGAGCTTTTACTGCTTAGGAAAGGTACTGCTTAGGGCCGTTACTAGGCAAGGCCATTCCTGCTTCAGGCTGTTACTGCTTATGGCCTTTTGTTGCTTAGCACTGTTTCTGCTTAGCGCTGTTGCCGCTTAGGGCCATCACTGCTTAGGGCCATCACTGCTTAGGGCCGTTATTGCTTGGGGCTGTTATTGCTTGGGGTTGTTTCCGCTTAGGGCCATTACTGTTTATATTAGAACCATAACTGCTAAGAGCTTTTACTGCTTAGGGAAGGTACTGCTTAGGGCTGTTACTAGGCAAGGCCATTCCTGCTTCAGGATGTTACTGCTTATGGCCTTTAGTGCTTAACGCTGTTTCTGCTTAGCGCTGTTGCCGCTTAGGGCCATCACTGCTTAGGGCCATCCCTGCTTAGGGCAGTTACTGCTTAGGGCCTTTACTGCTTAGGGCCCTTACTGCTTAGGGCCTTTACTGCATAAGTTCCTTACTGCTAAGGGCCTTTACTGCTTAGACCCATTACTGGTTATGGCTGTTACTTCTGAGGATTGCTACAGGCCAAGGCCATTTCTGAAGAGTGCTGTCACAAATAGAATCATCTGTATGGGGCATACTCGGCAGTGGTATTAATGAATGTATTACTGAAGAGGAAAATATTAAACAAGACTTTACTAAGCAAGAAGTCTACATTACAGACGCTATTCACTGGTTTTTGATTGCTCACTACCTTGTTGTGTGAGACCTATTATACCAAAAGATCAAAGTGCATAGCTGAAAAACATCCAAGAAAAAGCTTCACTCAGTCCTCCATAAAGTATACTTCCCTCAGTCCTTTCTAAAGAATATACAGGTGGCGGATTGAGGAGATAAGACCTGCACTCAAAAGACACGAATCTCATTACCAAAATTGAGGACCGCTTAGTCAGGATCCGTCCCACTTAGATGTCAGAGGTCTGAATGGTTAAACCTTCCTGGTTGCTGAATTCTAAAGGCTGAGACTAACCACACCATGCCCTCAGCTTGTAATTTAGTCAGATATACTAAGGTACTTCTGACTAAATAACAAGCTGACACAAATATGATGCTGTACATAGGAATTTACAAAGTTCATTGGACCAGTTTGTAAGGTGGGGAATTGATAACTCCTTGTACCTGAATGTAAATAAGTCTAAATCAATGGTTGTCGGTACTAGGGAAAAATTGAAAAGATTGCAGGATATACCAGCCTTTACTCAGGGTAACAGGCCGTTGGGGTATGTAACTGTGTATAAATACCTCGGTGTGAACATTGACCATGAGCTAACGTTTATTCCTTTGTTGAATGATACAAAACGCCGTATACAAAATAAAATATTTGTATTAAGGAAAATACGCAAATATCTAACTATACAAATGTCCATACAATTATATAAAAATAACATCTTACCCTTATTTGAATATGTTGGTTTTTTGTTAATAGTGTGTAATACGAGTGATCGTACTGAATTACAAACATTACAAAATGAATGTTTAAGAATTTGCTTACATGTTAAGTTAAAGGACAAAATTGAATTATGTGACTTATATCGAGATTGTAAAATAATAAGCCTAGAACAAAGACGCCGAAAACAGTTATTAGCTCTGATGTATTATGAAAAACCTAATTTGGAACTTAGACATGTTACTGGTATAAAAACAAGGCAACAAAATAGATTCATTTTTAAAGTAGATAATCGGCAAACTTGTAAATATCAAAAAAGTCTGTATTATCAGGGAGTAAAACTATGGGAAAAATTACCGAGAAAAGTGACTGAGAGTGTAAATATTGGAGAATTTAAGAGAATTTAACTCAATAAATTGTATAGAGCTTATGAAAATCTTCTGTAATCTAAATGTATTTGTATATGTTATTTTGCTATGATATGATGTTATTACCATAATACTTTGTTCTATTGATGTCTGTATTGTATTTGTATTTCCTATATTATTTCGTGTTTTTTCTTGTTGTTGTTTGTTTTTGTTGTTGTTGTTTTTTTCATTCCTGTTTATTGTTGTTATTGTAACTTTTGATCTTTTCTATTACTATTCCACTTAAATTGTATATACACTGTTATGTCTCATCTGGAAGACCAGGGGGTTACCCTGAGGATGACTTTTTGAATAAATAAATAAATAAAAAAAATAAAAACAAAACAAAACAAAACAAAAAACTTGGACCGTTAACTCAGGGCCTTTCGTGTTTTTACTTCTTATCATATTTCTGACTTTTTTGAAGTCGATTGATGGTAATGATTCCATTGATTATAGACCTTGTGTAGACATGGTCACATGACCAGATTTTGGTGATCACCTCATGGTTCAGTGAGTCTTTTTGAAATCATTTTTTCTAAATAATATCTTCTAAATGTTTAAGGATCAGAGATTATTGTGATTCTAGACTGATCACTAATATGGTTGCCTCCTCATTTTGAGAGATATGACATCATCTGCACAACATCTATAGGGAAGTTAAGGACAGAGGCAACACACACCTAATTTCTGTGCCCCCACCTACCCCTCACGTGTGGTGACACAGCAAATGCTGACAAGCTTAGGTCTAATTTACTTCCTCTTTTTGAAAGTAAAATATTGTTGCGCGACAACCTCGTACAAACTGACTTGCAAATGATCTAACCGTCTTCGGAGGTTAAGGCAAAACTTGAGATTTCCAGCTTGCGAAAGCTTGCACATGGAGGAGCATGTGGGAGTGTCATAAAGCAACATGAAAACATATTCCAGGTTCCATTAGAGATCGCATCGGGGAAAACCCAGCCAAGGATGCAACATTATTGTAACATTGCAGAAACATTCTGGTTCATTCTGTTTTGGTTCTTGTTACGTTCTTTTGACGACTCCCGATCATATCATTGCAACATACTGCTGCAATGTTGCACTATGACATTATAATAACGTTCTGCTTACATTCTTCAACCCAAACAGAATGTTCTTATAATGTTTGATATGGTTTGGTCTCAACCTCACAAAGAAAATAACAAATGTTCTGATTCCTTGAGGTTTCAACCTCAAAAGTTTTCTTATTAAGTAACACGCCCCCCTCCCCAACCCTGCTTGGTGGCGACTCTTTAGTACTCACCCTACATGCAGACTCCTCTTTTCAGAATCCTGTATCCTCCCCTGTGTCCCGGTTCACTTTGGCAAAGCACCAGCGCTATTGCTTGAGTCCAAGGATGACAAAAAAACCTTGGTTGTCAGGAACGGAGAGGAGCCGATGAATTCAGCCAGTTATTTGTAGACATTTTGGTCGTTCTCAATAGCCGGTTTGCACATTGCCCCATTTATCCATTTCTGCCTTAAGGCGTAACGGTGAGATCAGAAAGAGGTGCTTTATACGTTCAGAGTTTTTCTCACGCTACGATGTACCTTAGCAGTTTATAATGCACTGTTTAACAGGTCAATAAAACGGGGGGGGGGGGGGGGGAGGGGGATTTTGGATTTCGGAAAGGCGGGTGGGGGTTATCACAAAGGCTTAGTACTAAAACAGTGCAAATTTGCGCACATGCCCAAGTTTTTTCCTTATTTGTCAAGATAAGGTCCCCATCAAGAGAAGGGGGGGTTGAAAAAATGTAAGGTCTGGAGATGAATTCCTTGTTTCAAGAAATATATTCTGTATAAAAAGAAATAATTACATGAATAAAGATTCTAAATGATAAAAATGACACATATATATGTTCTATAAGCTGTACAGTATTCTCTTCAACAAGATGAGAAGGATATATATATAGGTGTAGACCCTTAAAATCAGCAGGGCGACATGGCCATTTCTCGTCACATTCAAAACAGTTCTGACTTTTTGATAGAAACTGTTCAAAAGTTTTGAAATACTATTCCACGGTTCCTTATAATTAATAAGTGATTTAGCTGTTATGCCCATGCTAACTACTTACTTGCAAATGGGACACAAAACTTAAATCCCCTCAAGGAAAGACAAGTGTTGGTAGATTGAATTTCAGATAATCTCTCTCTCTCTCTGTAACTGCACTAAGTACACTGATATCAAATGAAAGATAATTTTCTGTCTATTCATAAAACTATGATGAATTGCCAAAGATAGAAGCTGTCGATAAAAAAAAAATTGAACATGGATATCTCACTGAATATCCATGAATTTTTATTGCAGCTTTAGATTTTATTTATGGTCAAAAAAGACAAAAGATGGGTGGCATTTTGAGAATCAGAATTGAGACTCTCTTCCATCCATATACATATCAAGAACATCTGCCAAAAATTTCAGAGCTCCATATTAATCTAGTGAGATATTGATGTTTAAATAGATTAGGATTTTAAGGTTTGTGACCAAGGTACACAACCATATTTCTAGCTATTTCTAAAAAAGTCATACCAAATTATATCAGAAGATATTGTAAACGCTTTGTCTACTTTTCAGATGTGCATGAGAAAATTTGGGTTCTGATGGGATTTGGTAATATCAAGCAAGTATGATAGTTCATAGTTCACCAGTGATATTACTTGCAATTTTACCAGCAATGCCGTCGCCTGTTGCTGATCTCACAGAATCTACACCATGCGCACAGTGAGTCACCCAGCGATTTTATTACCCCGCCAACACTAATGCCAATTCTCTCAGTCACCTATCACCAGGCGATGGTAAAATCACCTAGTGGGTATGGGGGTTTAGGTACCTTTTCTGTAGTTGAGAATCATTGTTCAAATCTACATAATTTAGGTATCTTGAGCCACTTCTTATATAACGATTACACAATAACTACAATATGGTTATTTGTTGGCTATTTAATAATGCTATGAGAAACAAACATTGTAACTGTAAATAAAGATAGCCTTGCCATTCATCCCCCAATTACTGGTGTTTCTCCTTGATAGATAGAGAAGAATATTTTTTTAAAACATGTTTATTTACTGAATATGTCCTTTAAAATGGTGTATATAGTTTGTTGGGATCAGAGCACAGAGGAATCTACAGTCCAAAAGAATTATAATATGTGACACCCCATGGGAAATCCAAGCTTATTAAAGTTATATAGATAAGCTTGGATTTTCCATGGAATGTCACATATTCTTTAGAGTTAGAGCCAAGTATCGTAATCTCTCTTAAGTATTGGCAGGAGTATGTTGTGAATTTTTCAAGCTAGTGTAGTAGCAAAACGCCGGGCGGCGTTTTGTCTGTGGTTAGGTATAAGTATAGGGCTGTTGTAGATGGTGGCGCCCCCACGTGGGGATGATAGTAACTGAGTCAGTTCATTTCTAAACTGGTACGCACAGGTATGAATGGGACATAGATGCAATAAGGAACACTGCTAGGGAACATTATGATCATGATATATAAAGAATCCAGCTTAAGAAGACATCATGAGATTAAGGGCTTAACCATTTGGAATAGCTTTAGTATAGAATTAGGAATAGCATTAGTTCAACATAAGTAAGAGTGGGATGTATGTAAGGTTAAATAAGGAGAGAATCTGATGAGAATAATTAGGGTACCTGCGTATAGCACCAAGCCTACGGTTGGCGCTATATTAGGGGTGACATCAAAATTCAGAGGCTGCGAACCTGAAAAGCTGCGGCAGGCTGTGGCAACATGTCGGGTATAACCCCTATGTGCCCACCTGGCTGCAGCATTCTAAAACCCTATCAAAATCACATTAAGGATGCCAGAAATAAAACTATAACAGTTTGTCATTGGGATGACTGATAAAATGACACTTCTCTTTTAAGTTTGTATATATAACACATCCTAATTACCTCATTAAGGTTAATTAATTGATTACTTAATTAATGAATGGCTACTAAGTACTCCTGGGTGGAGGAGACCTGGTGTAATGTCAGTGACCACTGGCTGCGACCTGCTGTGGTGAATTTTGACGTCTCCTCTAAACAGTATGAGACTTAGGATAGGTGAGCAGACCAACATAGACTTGAAAAGAACACATGGGAGCAATAGTCTAACAAGTCGGATCACACAGGTAGTGCTAAGACCGTAGTAACCACTACAACAGGTGAAAGTAAGGATCGTAATAGCTTATGCTTAGCCTTACGGATGGAGTACTGGATGCAACTGCGACCCCACCAATGGTTTCCGGAGCAAGTAGACGTGAGATGAAGCTCATACTAGCCGTTGGGTATTATAGACTTCGAAAGAGGAAGCTTAACCCTAGCTATTCCTGGTTGGAACGTTACTGATGTTCTTAGCTTACGAGATGGATGACATGAATTGTATGGATGGAATGACTATTTACTTGTATCTTCAGAATGTCTTAAGGATAGACAACACCTCTCAGAGGCTACTTTGCGAGGATCCATAAATAATCTGAAGTTCATGGCATAATTGTGGGTCTCATATGATTAAGATGCCCTTGGATTAACAAATCATTCAATATAAATCATATTACAATATATATAATAAAGCCTATTTGACTGGTTGATAAATTGGAAAAATGCATTTTTAACTTTTATTTTTTGAACAATGATACCTCACTTACTGTTGTACATAGAGACCTAAAATTGTCACAGCATTTAGGAAGCATTTGTTAAGAGGGAACCATGTCTCAACATTTTAATTTAGGTCCTAGTTTTTGTTTTATAAAATGTAGAAAATAATTGTGAAAAAAAACACAAAAAGTTGCCCGTCCTTTGACATATAATTAAAACTATGATCTTAATCAAAAATCTGAGACACCCTTCCTTCTGAATGAATGTTATCTACATCCTGTGAAAATTTCAGGTCTTTACATGCATCAGTAAGCGAGATATTCATGTTCAAAAAATAAAAGTGAAATCAGTTTCTCATCTATCATTTCAAATCTTAGAGGGAAAATAGTGTATCTTATATCAAAAGATAGAGAAAAATATCATCTATCATTTGATGCTCACTATATCAATGTACTTCTATTGATAAGAACACATTGTGAATTACCACCAAAGACGCCCTGAGAGGTGTTGTCTCTCCTTAATGGATATAATAAAATTACCTCTTGCTAAGCACGTGTTCTTTGTATAGGAATGAGCCCCTTTACTTAGACTCTCTACCACTGATGAATAACACGAACATTCAAAATAAGATCTAATTGGATTACTAATGAAGAGCTAGCCAGTATAACGAACAATAACGAAGAACTCCCCAAATCTCTATCATAATCACTTTATTTGATTATCATCAAATTGCAAGCGAGTAAACAACCTGCTATTAACATCACACAGTCTAACAAAACATCAAACATATTCCTAAAAGATATAAGCATGACTAGGAACTATATTGAATAAATATCATCTATCTAACAAAGTGGAAGTAACACCAGTCTAGCTCATTATCGTGACCTATTCTTAAAAAGATCAAACCTCAAAGATATGTTGCCAGCCTTTAGGTTAGTTAAGGTTAAGTTGGTTTGCTTTCTGGAACCAAACTACCAGGGTGAGGGTAATCACATGATTGTATATGTTTTAACATCCTCTGTTTTATGAAATTAATCCTCTTTCTCAGCTAGCAATTTACAAAATATTGAAATTGAGCTCAAAGACATACAGGTGTAACAAGGGACAAGTCAAGTCACATACAACCTTTTGAAGCAATTTCAAAGTAAAATGAATAAAGTAACCTTTGGTTCCTCATCTTATACCCAAAACCTCCAGTTGATAAACCCTCATGGTATATCCTTATTTGTGCGGCGGGGTGAAGACATTACCTTTACATGCAGCACATACACTCAAACTGAATCTGTTAGAGGCAATTAGATCTCCTTTGTTCCGCCCTGGTTCACTCTCAATATTTGATTAGTACCCGACCTGTGCATGTGGTTTACCAAAGGGTAACATACAGCAATCAAGCCCTCAGTCTCAGAGAAGCATGAAACCCAGATCCAACTTGTTGAAAACTAAGGTCATTGCCTACAAAGGCTCTTAAGTTAAGAAATTTCACTATCCTAAGCCAAATTCCACTGTCCTAAGCCTTTTGTCCTAAGGATTTTCACAAAAATTTCAAGCATGTCTGAAATTTTCACTATCCTGAAAAGTACTCACGGTAAATCATTGTAAGGCTTACGACAAATTAGGTTTATACAGGCCAATAACGTCGTTGGAACTATCCTAAGACTATTGGAACTATTGTACCAGTTAAGACAATGACTATTGGGGACTTACCGTAAACATTTTGACGGCGTCTATAAACCCTCCTTCACTCAACAATGAGAGCTTTCCTTATTCAAAGCAAGGACAATTGGGTAATTTTTTTCACACTTAAACTTTAAATTGACAGTGTTCCATTAGAAATTAGTTACATAAGAATTTATTCTATTACATAAACATACTGAAGTTGTCAAGACCTACAATCTAAGGAAACTGTCACCTACAGCTGATACGGCCTTTATCCCTAGACCTCCTATTGAGTCAACTATGACAATTTCAGTAGTAGAGTACCAATTACTGCAAGTCATACTAAAGGTACTCTAGCCAACATGTTTCGCAACATAAACATTATGCAACTGAACGCTAGTTGTTGTTATGTGGTTAATTAATAATTGGGGAACTGTTCTTATGATGTTCAACGATATTGCCTTTATCACTTCTTCAATAAGTGCTAGTCAAGTCGTAGGTAAGTTCAGGAGATGGGCATTCATTTCCACAATGCGAACAACGCTTGGCTGAAAGTCAGGTTTATTTCGTGGATCACATAGATGCGTGAAAAGCCAGTACGATGATGGTTAATAATCCTAAGATTACAAGTCCAATCGATGAAGAGTGAGCTTTCTCCTAAGAGTACACCTGATCTTACATCCAGCCGCAACACAGTAGTTCCTTCAACAGTCACCAGATATCCTTTCTACTTGTAGCTATCCAAACCCCTTCAAATCCTTAAGACTCGTGTTCTCCAAACGGTAATAGTGTTCTCTGCCGAACCCATAGGTTCTACCCAATATATAGCAGTCTGGTATTGATTTCCCCGAGCATTGACGCTCGCTGGGAAATATGCCCTGTCTGCTATTGCTCGACAGGTATATTTACACCTACCAGCAGCTCATGCTATATTTATACTATATAATATGGTAATTCATATAATTTGGAATACTTTCTGCTATTCCCTTATGTGCCACTGGTGACATTCTCTTCATTCTATCTCTATACAATTAGTTATATGCGCAAAGTGGATTACTCTCTACCTTTGTGCACAACCATACCAGTCAGTCTCTTACTGGCATGTAACAATTTCCAGTTCTGACTGACACAACTAAAGATTATAGACTGGCTTGAAATGCAATCAGGTACTTATTATAGGAAACAAAGAATGCATAGCATTCTTTCAACTCCAGCCTTAACATGCTTACTTGTTGTATCAGCAATGGAATATACAACAGGGTTCACATTATTGAAAATTTATGAAAGAAGTCAAACTGAAACTCATAAATGATAAGTGCTTTATTTCCATAGTCTCAAAAGTTGTAAATTCCATAATTGTATCAATCAATCAAAAGTCATTATTCATTCACTCCTTTCATCATGATTTCAGATTTTGTACATGCATGATCTGAACCTGATCTGATACATAAGTGAAGGTCTAAACAGCTTCTGAGGACCTGCTAGGTGTTTTGCTTGGTTGCACTGCTGTCTCATTCAGGGTATGACTGCTAGTTAACTAATGTTTTACTTTCAGCTTACTTTCTCTGAACTTTCATCTCACTGTTTTCCTGTAAAACTGAAATCAGGCAAATGACATGCCTCTTTACTGTTGTAGATGAAGTATTATGTGGACATCCCAGCTTCTACCTTGGACTAGATATCGGCAAATACCCTCTCATCAATCTGCAGACCCAAATGTATTGTCCATCAGTATCTTTATTCAGGGGGAAAACCCACTGAGCAATGGGACTAACATTCTGGTTGAATAAACAATTACTAGAGACCAGTGTTTAACATTGTACTATATTTTCAAAGTGATTGGCCACTTTCTGATAGACTTCTGCTTGCAACACAATTTCTGGTTGGTTGTTGTTAATCGCCAGTTTCAACCAGAATTTTTGTTGGATTGCTCAATGTGTTCCTCCCTTTATGTGTTCATTTGATGTAGCACAATCAGAATACATATTTTTCTTTCGGTTGAAAAGTGCTGCATATGATTAGCCTAGAATTGGCCTTATTCCTGGTATACACCTTTCTCATCAAAGCCTGCACCCTTTCTTAGCAGAAATCTGAAAGCTGGTGAGGGAAATGCAGAATAATAAAATCTATGGGACTTTCTCCGCGATTTTTGGGTTTATTGACAGAGATGATGAATATAGACACCTTAAATTCATAAGAAATATGATATAAATGGTATCAACAAAATTGCAAACAGTTAGATATAAAGTAAATTATGAACAGCAATAATTATGGTACAAAATACTCTCAATGTTGTTCTATTGAAGATAGCTTCTAGCTGTTTTTCTTATAATGTAGCTTGAACATTCTACCATTAGGTTTACTAATTCTAGAATAAATGTCACGTGACCTGGTTCCAGCAGTGAACCAAAAAGGTTTCATGAATGTTCGTGGAAATTGTTTTGTGTTTCACGAATCTAGGATGTGTCCAGTAAACCTTCACAAACATTCTAGAACATAACAGAATATTTACAAACTTATCACCTTGCATAGCTATTGGAATACTATTGTACTGTAAAGAAATAGTTTTGAAATGGAAAAATTGAAAAAATGAAAAGTACGGACAAACAAGATTCGTGACCACAGAATCTTCACTAACTCATAATTGTCAATCATGACTTTTTGAATCGGGGATTTGTGAATACCTGGTTATATGGTTCCCCTCACATTTATGAAAGGGTTATGAAAGCTGTATAGCTGTTTCAATATGTGACCAGTATGTTTCAATATCCCTCAGCACATTGGCACTTCACAATTATGTATGAATATAACACATGTTCTTCATTTGACAAAACTCTCTGAAGTTTCAATGTATGAGTTAGTTCTCAACATTTTGGTTCATACTGATCAACAATTTCTTTACATCTGCCCATTCTTAACATAATCCATTTTCTGCCATTACATAATATTTCAATTGATATCTTATCATGTAACATCATCATATCCACCATTGAAATAACAACCATTCCTATGTAATATAACTCTTATTGCCAGATTCTGCAGAATCAAATGCTACGAATATAATAACCATAATGTCAGTTTTGTTTATTGTTATAGTATGTTGTAAAAGAAAGCTCCTACATCCTTTGATGGCAACCGTGAAGTGTTTTTTGTTATAGTAATTTTTTTTTTGTGCATGTACGTAAGTGTGTATATGCATACATATCATCATCTCTATAAAATCAGAATGGATATGATTATAGATAATAGGGTGTACAGACATACGGTTAGAATATTCAAATAGCTGTTCGTTTTGACACAATTTAGCATCAATAGCTGCAAATATATTAAACCCATAGGAATGACAGCACATTTTTATAGAAGGAAACTTCATATCATATTAGTAGAATTTCACAAATATATATGTTTGACAGATATATGCTTTATTTATTAAGTATTTTGCATTTTATGACAAAATGGTATATTGATCATCTCATTGATTCAAGGGTAACCATTATTTGCCCTTATATCACAAGGAGATTCCAAGAATCATGTTTGAAGTACAATAAATCAATCTCCCTTTGAACCCCCTTTGAACCTACTTTGAACCCCCTTTGAACCCTCTTTGAACCCCTTTAAACCCCTTTTTAATCCCCCTGGAAACCCCTTTGTACCCCCTTTGAACTCATTTTGAACACTCTTGGAACCCACTCAGAACCATTTTAAGGTCCAAGTTTAGTAGTAATCAGGAGCTGGGTCATTGAAATAGCTAGGGTAATTCTCCCTATATGGGCTTGAATGACCTCTATATGGACTTAAATTGACAACAGATGTAGTGCCTGTGTAATTGGAGTGTTGTCTAGGTCCAGTAGGAATGAATGAACTAAACCTTTTTGGACTTTTTCTGCTCCACCTTTTCACTCGCTGAACTAAATTACCTCCCTTGTGACCAGGACCAGATTTTCTACAGTTGCAGTAAACACAGAGAACGATCAGTCCAATGATGATAGCCAATCCGCAAAGTGCCCCGATGATGCCGTACTTCCCAGGAGGGTACTCCCACAGGTTCTGGATGTAGTTGAGGTGTCCAGGTAGGGCCACTTGGTCAGCATACAACACCTTATAGCAGTTAATAAACAAACATTATGGCTTACTAGATAATAAACAAACATTATGGCTTACTAGATTGCATTATGTTTAAGAGATATAAGGTTGTAGGTTGTTCATCTTCTTTGTGTCTTTAAGAAATGAGACTACTTTCTAAACCTTTGATATTTTATTTATAGTTGAAATACGCATAAAAAGACTTTTGCAAAATTTGTTATATCCATGTAATTATTTTTTTAATGAATTTTACTTACCTTCACTGAGATTCTGTTGTCACCTGCATCATCCTCCGGTGCAACTTGTGGTCGTTTCTTGGGGGGTTCACAGACAATGAGGTTTGAAAGCACTTTAGTATTTCCACAGACAGCTTCTCCTATCATTATGGTATAGCCACCCTCTTGTATTCCTCCTATCAGGTTTTCTCCCTATAAAATATGTAGCAAATTGTTCTTGAATAACATTAGAAAAAGAAACCTGAATAAATCCAATGAGCAATGGAAAACATAACAGTGTAATTGTATTCTACTGTTTACTACTTTTGTTAAATGCATCACACTCCATAGGAAATCCAGGCTTACTTATACCTACAATTAATAAGCTTGGATTTCCCATAGAGTGTCACACACTGTGTCTGAAATACTTCTTGGTAAGTGAGATGGCAGTGGTCTCCATCCTAAGGGGGAAGAAAGAAAAAGTTGATTATGTGGTGATACCTTTTGATGGTAGTTCAAGGGGGGGAGGCAGTGAAATTTAATTTCTTTCAATATGTATCCTATATACTAGATTTGATGATATAAAAGACATACATGTCATTTGAATTGATATAGATTGATTCTTTTGATAATTAATTAGGTTATCTCATCAGAAGATGTCTTTGAGGCCCTGTGATCCTGAAAATGGACGTCTGTGTGTGATATCACACACAAAAGCCATTATCTGTAAATGTTGATATTGCAAAATGTTCTTTTACATGAGTAGCTAAATTTCATTATTTTGAACCCTATTATACTCAAAGGGTTAAAATTAGATTGAATCATTTTTCATGTTTTCCATTTTGCACTTTGTCTGTTTGTGACATCACACACACAAAAATGCACTGTGCATGCTGCACTATATGCAGAGCGGGACCACTACTTAGAATAAGAAAATAGTGTATAAAAATTGAAAATAATAAAGATAATCATGTGAAATTTGGAAGGGTGACTTCTTGGATAGAGGGGATCACGGTATTATAGAAATGTATATTCACCGGCTCCTCTCTGTAATATTGAGAAATTTATTCAAAGTTATTGTTTTACCTTTAAGTTTAGAGGGGTAACTTATTGACACTCATTCTTTCAAGTCTTAAATTTCTTAGGAAAGCCGCTTAGTGCACTATTGCCTAAAAGGTTCTTAGGGAAAGTTGTACCACCTTTTAATCCAATATTTAAACAATAGCATTATGTAAAATAGTAATTAAAACCGGGAAATTTTACAGGTAGCATTGTCATCTTCACCTCGACATTTTATACAGAATATGATAAATGATCAAAGTTCTACATTTTAAAAGCAATAAATGGGTGTTTTCTATTGCAGGTTCCTCTCATTGAGAGAGGCCGTGGAGCACTGTATGATTACATAAGGCCTAAAAAACATGGTTTGATTTGACCTTTTTGGCCCTCTACTAATTTTTATCAATGGTATTTTTCCAAATCAATTATTGAAATGCAATAGAATTGAACAAAAGATTATGAAAAATATAATCTCAGAACATGTATTCTAGATGCTAGAAATAGTTTCAAGAGGATGTTTGGAGTATTTCTGTAACCCAGGCCAACCTTATCATGGCAGGTGGGCTCATTGCTGCCACCTGGGGACAACACTCATAAGCATTAAGTTACAACACCTTCATAAACTTTGCCATACAACTTCTCCCATTTCCACCCGAAATCCCACATGCTTCAATTCAAACTCAAACTTACAACAACAACCAATATCATCCTAATCTTCTAACATTTACCACCCATCCTCCCTCACAAATTTTATGAGATGATATATACATATCATACTTCCCTTCTTTTATGTATGAAAATACTACTTTTTTGTAATAAATTAGAATTCAACATGCTATCATTCTTATAAATTTACATCACATTATCCGACTAAATTTTAATACAAATAAAATCTAATTTCCCAAACTCGTACCTGACTTGTCCTATCCCCCTTTGGCAGTAATGCACACTAATAAAAGAGATGAGAAATATCATATAAACTCACCTTGATTTCAAGAAACTCTTCTTCTACAGGCCAAGTTGGTGTAAAGGTCTTTGAGAAACTTGGAGGCGGAAAGCCTTGAATAATGGGATTTGCATAAATGTTTAAGTGGCTAGATTGTGGAAGTGCCATAGATAGGTTTATGTATTCGTTCACCCCATCCATGATAAATCCTATTTCAACATCAATGTTTTCTTCTTCGTTTATTGTAGGTAATGTTTGTCTCTTTCTACGAGACTTCTCACCATCTGACTTCAAGGAGGACTTGCCTAATATGGCCCGTCTTTTTCGTTGACTTTCAAGCACGTTGGCAAGCATGATGGGTGGAGTAGGGCAGAACATCCGATCTGATAAAGTTCCACGACATGTCTAAAAGAAATATATATACCAGTTTTCTTCTTGAGAGAAAATGAAATTTTACATTATATCAGAAAGATGTAATGTTATATTGAAATATATGTAATAATACATCATAGGTAGGTATAGGAAATGTATTCTTTTTTAGATGATTTGCCATAATCTTGATCATGATTCAATATCAAAATTAGAGGTACAAGTGTTTCAATGCCTATTTATGGCAGAATGAACACATGGAGTGAAAAGAAAGACAAAAACATATTATATCATCATCACAAAGAAATCCAGTTGGATCTTACAGTGTTATATCTCTCATTTCTTCCTGTTTCCCTTGAAGTCACAGTCGTAATCATAACACGAACAGTTGGCACATTGAGGAAGGCTCCTAATACAGTCAGCAAGACACCACCACTGGCAGCAGGAAATGGAGGAGCATTATTTAATTTGTATTTTATTCTTCAATCAAATATAGGAACTTTGATCATACCCACCACAAACCTAATATATACAAAAGCAGAATCAGTCCAAGGGGTGAATAGTAGACAATGTAGCCACCCTTCCAATTACTTCCTTTGATCCTGCTTCTAGTAATGAATGCTTTACTTAAGCAATGCTTTAATTTACACTTTATACTTCAATGTGTGCACCACCTTGGGACAGGGCCTCATTCTTTTAGTTTACATATACATCAAGCTTTGGCACTTTTTAGTATTAGTTCACCGATATCCATAGATGCCTTTCTACAACCATTCTTTATGTCATGGTTGTTTAATATATATACTCAGAGACACTCAAGTATTACCCCTAGGGTTCTACCTTAATACCCAGAGACTGTTGGGTCTGGAATCTGTACTTGGTGTATATAGTGATTTTTGTCATATCCCTTACCTTGTAAGGTCCTACCCCCACCTTGACGTGGCAATTCCCAACTGATCACCATCTCAATTCATGCCGAGACATATTCAGTGGTTTATGTGTTTTATAAGTTCAGAATTCACCAAACCATAGATAGCCAATTTGAAAACTTTCACCTGGAAGTTAACCTCGATCAGAAAGCTTTAGTGAACAAATCTTCATTCTACATCACTATTTGTAGTTTGACATAATGAAAAACAAGAGATCAACATTTTGTTTGAACCTGCATCTGTATACATTAAATATTTTCCAAAATTGTTTTAAAATTTTGTCATTATAGGTGAATATATGTGAGTTATTCATTAATTTCTATATTGCTTTCAGTGGATTTGTCGTTAAAATTGCTCAAAAATTAGCCTACAGATAATTAAAATACTATAAATCAGCTATCCATGGTATGGCTTTGTTGATTTGCTACGAACATATCCATAAATTCCCAATTCTTTGTTGGAAAGATTCAAAACAGAAATTTATCTTACTTTAGAATTGTTTCCAGTGGCTCAACTCTCAAGATGATAGGATCCGGTTCATAAGTAAAGAGGGCCCCAGAGGGAACGACCAGGCCTGGCCGTTGTAGAGTCACGTTGAGAGGACGATTAACCAAATCACTCTCAGTTAACTTTGCAGTGGTGCATATTGAAAGAACCTGCGACCTGCAAAGTGACAATAAAACTGATCCATATGAGGTGTGATCCAGTGTAATCCTTAAAGCATCTGACATTTGGATATTGCATCTTAAGGAAATATTAAATAGCATTATACCTCATCTAATTCACTTTCTTTTCAGTTACTGTTAGCATTCAGTGGTATAAGCATTTTGTAACTTACTGAATATGTACATCACATTGAATTGAACCTGTTAGCATTCAGTGGTATAAGCATTTTGTAACTTACTGAATATGTACATCACATTGAATTGAACCCAAGAAGACTTGATTAAGAAGGCCATTTCGGCCTGTAACAGTAACCAATGTTCCACCAGCTTTGGGCCCGGATGTTGGTCGCACATCAATTTCCAAGTCTGTTTGGAAAGGCAACAATGAGCTCACTGTAAATTGTGGGGGTAGACAAGGCTTGATAGCTCACACAACCACAAATGACCTGGTTACTGCAGTTTTTGCACTCACCCCTTCAGGGCTGCATGGGTTGACCAATGGGGTGGCCCCTTGGCTAATTTGTTTACTGGGTTGTATGTCTGGAAGCATCCTATTGGCTGTCTGTTCCCTCCTCTCACTCAGGTGAGATTTTTTTTTTGGGGGGGGGGGAATCAACATTGGGATTCAAAGAGATAAGATACTCGTAATCTATACTCACAATCCCATAAAAAGGAAAAATTACAGCAAATGAGCTCACTGTAATAATGATATTACTCATACAACCAACTTTTATTTCTTAATTATTTCATTTTTTGACAAAAATTGTTGAAAAATAAAAGTTTCTGTAATGGCCTGGAGGGTGATACGAGGCTGGCTATCATCCAGGTTTGATACAGCATTTGTTAAACTCTTAACTACTAAACATGTATAACCCTTAGGTATAACAAATTATAATACTCCAGGGTGATACAGGGTCAGTATTTAAGTTTAATTTATCACTGAGACAGGCAGGTGATGACCAGACCACAGGATGATTTAGCAAAGTTGTTCTGGCAGTAGAAAGTAAGCCAACTTGTTTAGTTAGTCTAATCTTTTAACATTTCACTTCACAACATTACCATGGTACAATAAAACTATAAGCAGCCATGGAGAAGGTTTTTCAGGGATATTAGCCCTGGAAGCCCTGCCCTCAGGCTAATAACCTGTCGAGACTTTGAGATACATTTACAAAAGTTCACGACAAATAAAATAATACAAATAAAATCTCCATAGCTACAGAGATTCTTGTGCAACAGGCACTGAAACTGGTTCCAATGGGGGTCCATAGTCACAGAACTGCCTTAGTTCACATCTTAGTTACATGAATGACACCAAATGAAAACGTCAACATCCCTTAATGTAAGGACATTTTGTATGTCCCAATCCCAAACCGCTCCCCAGCGCTGACTCATTCAGAGCCTTTGGCACCTTCAAGAATGTCACCTTACCTGAAAGGAAGGTGACGTCAACGTTCTGTGACATACAAAATGTCCCCACCTCCGACAGCCCCCCTCAGGGCCTTAGTCATAGCACCCAGTATGGATGGGAGTAGAAGGGCTGTAAACAACCCAGCTACATCTTGAATGACCCCTTACCTGAAAGGAGGTGACTGTCACCATCCTGTGAAAGAGGGGTGTTTTCAGGACCCCAGTCACCTCCCCCAGCACAGACACATTCAGAGCCTTTGGCACCATCATGAATGAAACCTTACCTGAAAGGAGGCTGACATCAACGTCCTGTGACACGCGGATATTTTGTAAGTTCCTGTCCCACACCACCCCCCTGAGGGCCCCACTCACAGCACCCAGCATGGATGTGTCCAGAGGGACTGTGAACAACACAGCTACCTCATCGTCTGAGGTCGGTCTGAAAATGAAGTAAAATAGCAGATGGTCATCTGCAGCAATTTGTGATTGCATCACAATATTTTCTGAAAATATTCTAATTTAACTTTGGTTAATGTCCAGTCCAAAATTGAAGTTATCACAGAACAACTGCCTCGTTAGTAGTTGTTAATAGTTCCCCATGGATATTTGCATTAGCTGTCAATGAAGAAACTTTGCATGATAATGGGAGGGAATTATTTGGATGATGTAATTTACTATTAAATCTAAATAGCTACCCTTAATGTCCTTGATAGTGAATGATTAAAACAGGATATATCTATCCTAATTGAATTTTCAAAACTATAATATATCTATTAGTGTGAAAATTCTTAAGATAATAATCATACCATCACTTGGTTCTAGGACATATACCCCCCAGACGCTTACCCACTTGAAACTTACCCCTGGACACTTACCCCCTAGGACACTTAGTCTTTCGAATGGAAAGCAAATCAAATGAATATCCCTCTCTTCTAATAGATGTCTAGTATCAATACCTAAAAAGCTAACTCATCCCTACTGAGCAGTTAGTGGATCGGAAAGTGTCAAACCATCATTGAACCGAGATCTCAAAGATTGGGGGATAAGTGTCCTAGGGGGTAAGTGTCCTATGGGTTAAGTGTCCTAGGGGTAAGTGTCCTAGGGGCTAAGTGTCCTAGGGGGTAAGTGTCCTGTAGGATAAGTGTCAGGGGGATAAGTGTCCAGGGGATAAGTAACCTGTTACTCCATTGCACTTTATTTATATCATTCATGTCACATTTATAATCTAATATGATTCAGTAGTAAATAAATGATTATAGGATATTATTAGATAAACATTATTGCTGAACTCGGTTATTTTGTGTGATAGAATGAAACAAGACCAATGTAATAGATTAGATGGTGGCTGGTTGGAGAGGAATACTGGAGAAATCAAATCCCCAACCAAGGCATTTATAACAATTATGTAACAAGGTTTAAACAATTGATCAAAATACATACATAACTCCCAAGAACTGAATGTCAACGTTGATGTTTGGGCCTCTGCCTATATTTCTCTGGACCTGAAATGAGATTGACACTTTCTAGAAATTGCTGAATACAAATAACAGGGATATTATTAATTCATCTACCCAAAGAATTACAAGCCTAATTTTTTTATACTCCAGTTTTTTGGTTACCTATTTTGGGCCAAGTTTTAATTTTGTAAATTTAAAATTCTAGGTGGAAATGTTCGTATAGCACGCCCAACCATTTTCAAAATCCTGGATCTACCCCTGGGTCTCTGCCTGGAGTATAATGAATTGCTTCTCAATCTTTGAATTATGGGATTTTAAGCTTCCGATACCTTACTGAAAACACTCCATGTGATTTACATTGCAATAGAACCATCGATGGTTATGACATCAAAAAACTAATCTCTAATTTACGAAAAAATGTAACAACCACTTGGCAAATTATCATCAGGAAGTTCCCCTCGGTACATGTGCTGTTGCCGAGGGTGTCCATCCATTGTGACATCACAACGATCTTCACCACGTACGTCTGTGCTGGGTCTGCTGGAACAGATGGTGATAAACCCTATAATGAATACACTGCCACAGAGTCAGACTGGTTTTGGTTTGGATGGGGGCCTACTATTGAATCCATGTACGTCAAGGGAAGGGGGTACTTCTTCTAACTGTGCATATGTTTCTGTCAAAGTCTAATGTATACTTCAGCTCAATAAGAGTCTGGAGGTTTTAAAAGTGCACATACACATTCGTCTAGGAAGTACCCCCCACGTTCAACCTACATATGTGATGGAAGAACCCATAGCAATCTTAAGATCACAGCTTTTCATGTGTAGAATAATGTTCTCCAGTTGCATTAGAGCAAAGGGATGCTACATACTATGCGTAGGGGTCAGAATTTAAAACCTCAAAATAGCAACTACTTATATTTGTTTGTTTAACCATGTCACCAACTCTGACCACCCAGTTGGGCAACTCTGACCACCCTGTCAGCAGACTCTGACCAACCAGTCAGCCGACTCTGACCACCCAGTCAGACGACTCTGGCCACCCTGTCAGCTGACTCTGGCCACCCAGTTGACCAACTCTGAACACCCAGTTGGCCGACTCTGACCACCCTGTCAGCTGACTCTAACAACCTAGTTGGCTGACACAGACCACCTAGTCGGCTTACTCTGACCACCCAGTCAGTGAACTCTGACTACCAAGTTCGCCGACTCTGACCACCCAGTCCGCCAACTCTGAGCACCCAGTCAGCTGAATCTGACCACCCAGCCTGCTGACTCTGAACCCCCAGCCAGCTGACTCTGAACACCCAATCAGCTGACTCTGAACACCCAGTTGGCCAACTCTAATGCTAAAATTGGCAACTCTACTAGAAATGTTGTCTGATTTTAGCACTGATGAGTCAGACAACTTTGGTCAATTTCACCTAGTGGGTATGGGGCTTGACTCTAACAACCCAGTTGTCATACCTAAAACTGGTATGGCATTATATTATTCAGAAAAATGTTATAATTTAAATCTATTTCATTATTTTATATATAATTTCCAAATATACACCACTATACCTTTATTATTATATATTTTCATCAAACAAATAGCCTTTATATGCTCCACAGGTTAATTATACATATCAATTACTTAAATTAGCCATAAAGCACTCCTGCTTTGAGGCTAGGCTGAGTAAGATAATAATCCTGTAACCCCCTGTGGGGCCTCCTTTGTTTCTGACCAATAGGGGCTCTAGCCCCATAGGAGCCTCCTTTGTTCTGACCAATCAGGACAGGGGGGAAAGATAATAAAAAGGCTAATCACACACCCAGCCTCTCTCTTGGAGGCTGGAGCTGGGACTGTCAACATCTATTCTGCAACAAGAACCTGAGTCTGTGTTTTACCTTACAAAACTTAGGAAGTACTACTACACACCACAACTTAAAGTACTTCATTTCTTTAATGAATCACTTTTGAAACGTGTTCGCATGGCCAAGAACTTTGATGCTGTGATCAAGGCCATGTGAACCAGTTGACCAACTCTAAACATCCAATTGGCCAACTCTGACCACCCAAATGACTGCTTCTGACCATCCAGGTAGCCGACTCTAACTAAAAAAGAATACTTTATTCTTAGTGCTAATGTACAGTAATACAGACTCACCACTGCATGTCCCTAACAGTGTGTTTTCTGGGTACATTTCCAGACATCGACAACGGTTGATTGACTCCTTTTCTGAAGTTGAAGAATTCAATGCTTAGTAGAGGTAAACATGCATTAATGAGATAAAGCCACAGCAGGGAACTAAGTATGTCAAGTGAAGCCCATGTTCAAGCGTTAGATTCTAACTGCTTTGTGGGAAAATTTGAACGTCATAAACTTTAGAATGATAATTGATCATACGACTTTTGAAAGTCAAAAGACGTCAAAACCGTTGTATCATGATCACACTAAGGGATTACAATAGCCCCATCAATGCAATTTAATGTCTGCATATAATGGAGGGATTTAATTCACACTAGACGTAACTCTTTAATTGTATTTTTAAGTAAGATATTTTAGGTAAATGAATATGTAAAGGTAAGTTAACTGGACAGATTTGTTAACTGTAGCATTTGTTTATACATTGTTAATAACATCATAACTACTTAATGGATATCAAAGCAGAATCAACCTGTCTGAATATAACTTTTGTCGAACAAGACAGGCCAATGAGTTAATTCAATAGTTATAAATGTAGACATAGTATAGGATAACCTATATTATTATAAACAGAATTCTCTTTATATATTATGTGCAAAATATCCCAAAATGCCAATTTCAAACAACTGTATCAATGCCCAAATTTCTGTCATACCATTATATAGTCATTATCGCAGCTCAAAGTCATGTAGTGCAGTATCACCTTCACTCACATAATAATTGAATTAAATGACCTCCTGTTCATTGGTGTTGTTCAATTTGTCCATTTGATACTTTTTTTAACACATGTTGTATACCCAAGACCAAGGTCACAGACGTTTCAGTTACAAAGTGAAGCATACATGTATACAAATGAAGTTTACAACACTTTTTCCCCAAGGAGGGGAGGGACTTACACCTTCAAATCTGTATGTGTGTGTGTGTTGAAAAGTGAAGGACAAGATTCTTTTTTAGCTTCAAGGGAGTAAATTGAGTGGTGATAAATTCACTCACAGTGGGTGTGAAAATAGCACAGTCCACTCAATATGGGTGTGTCTTCAAGAATCCCCCCTGTATATCAGAATATTTTACACTGAACTTGGCAATTCAAAGTCACACCATATTTCATTTATTACTAGATAAGCATCACAAGCACAATTTGAACTATAGCTCAAGGATTCTATTTACAAGTATTTTGATGTATACATGATCCCTTCTTTATGGGTATGTTTTGCATGGATAAAGTCCTTCCAAACAGGTCAACTTTTGAAACCCATACCCACACATCCAGGCATGTATAAGCCAAGTTGCTTACCTGGGTTTATTTCTTAGAAAGTTATACCTACCCTGTGCAGACAGCATGGATACATCGGTAGCACATTGTCCCAATTTGTTGGAGGTAAACAGAGTGGGGCTCAACATGGAGTAAAGTCCAGGCTCTATAAAGCTGCACACCGCAGCACGATTTGGGTGGGTCAGGACATCCAGTGAACTCCTCCAAAGCCTATCTACTGATCTGAAACAGGGGGTTAAACACTTCTTACAAACCACATACAGCCCACATTCTCCTTAACTTTTAGCCAACAACCAGGTATATGTGTAACCATTAATTGTGATAACCATTAATGGTCATAAAAATTGGTAACAGGAATCAAAAAACATAATGTAACATATACTAATGTAAAATAATGCAAATACTATGAGAAAATTTCCAAGAAACAGAATTACCGATAAAGTCTGGTTGTACAATGTGCTTATTAAATTGCTAAATTGTTAAACGCCTAAAAAAAAAAAACCACTTACCCACAGGTACTCCGAGCCACTGAAGCTAGGATCCTGGTTATATTACTCCCTGATGCATCCATGCTGAGGTTACTTGACAGTTGGGGTATATAATTCTCAACACATGTGTCAAAGGATGGAGTGGGCAGCTGTCTCTTCCTACGGCTTACCGGAGGTTTAAAATAAAGTCCAGGGTCCGCAAGACAACGCAAAACAGCTGCAGAATAAGTGCACAAGATGGACATGGTTCTGAATGGCAGCACTTGCATATGAATGAAACCATAGTTATAGTAATATCTGTTTCTATAAATATGTGTTGGACATGGAGGTAAAATGATTAACAACAAAATGCACTGTTGAATACTTGGATTGTTTTGTTAGTTGACACATAATACAGATTAAAAGAAAGTGATTAAAAGAAATGGTTAAAAGTGTGTTGTTGCCTTTGAAAATATGTAATACACTAATGGCCAGAAAGGTAATTCATAGCACTAGATCATAATGGTCCAATGGCTCATATATATGATTATTACAGTAAACCCAACCTATACAAACAATTTATACTTTATTATAATTGGAAAACAAACCAAGTAATTTATAGACAAACTTACTCGTTCCATTATTGTAACAATTGAAGAATTCTAATATAGAATTAACATTTTCTATCACAAGACGATCAAACAAAGAGCAATCCAATGATGGTGGTCTGTAGGAGGCCAGGGCATTGAGGGCACAGTCTCGAGCATCTTCTGCAAAGCTGTAGTCACAAGTCATTGTATTGGTACATAGAAATTAATCTATACATTAGGATATATCTAGCCAACATGCATCAAGATGAATTTGTGCCTAAGTCTTACCAAGACTGGCACACTTGGAATAATAGGTTTATACCTGAAAGGTTTGTTATCTATAAATACCTTAAAAAATACATAAACCTTGTTTAATGGTGCAATCATTCCAAGTTTAGTTTTAAATAACATATTTTTGGGCCTGGCCTTCACACCCTGACAATATTGTAGACTATTTGATAGTTGCAAAAATATTGCTAGGTAATCCCTAAATAAAGTGCATTGTTGATATGTAACAGCCACTTTGGAAGCTTAAAGAAATAACCCAAAGAAGCTTTAGAGGCTGATGAGTATTAGAGAATGTATCATTCCGTTGACCGGTTGCAAGATCTCAATAAAGATAGCTACTGGAACAGGCATGATGAAACTTTCAATAAGTATCTGTTGATGTTTCTTGACTTCAAGGTTTGATTTACTAAACCATTACTTGCTTCTGTACAAATTGCATGAAGTTGTTCTTAGGAAACTCACACACATGTACTTCGTATATATAATCAGCGTGATGATCTGCACAAGAAGGGTAAAAAACTCAAGGATTTGAATAGCCTCCACACCTTAAATGCAGAATTTAGCAAATGACAGTTTGCTGAAAGGTATTTATATCTATGCACAGCATTTGACAGTGAAGTGAAAACAGATTCATTGCTGATTCTGTGATAAGAAATGAAGTCAATCTGATGAAAAAAGGGGGTCTTCAACAAAAGAGGGAAAAATAAAACTTTTGTTTTAGTTTGCCCTCTCACTGGGTCCAGCCATTCTCCAAGGAAAGAAAGAACAGGGACTTCGTGAAGAGTTGCTCATCCAAGATTCAGGCCCAGGCCCAGGATCACAGTCTGAGCACAAAAGTATCAAGCGAGTTACATTTCTCGAGGTTGTACCTCGTGCATGAGGGTGGTCAGAACGCTGTTTCATCATAGAAGGTACCTCCAGACTCCAGTGAATTTGAAACAGAAGGGGGAAGGATTGTACATTACTAGCTGAAGGGTGTCATGAGCCCACGGCTGCTCTAGTCTTCATGTGGACCTTCTACTGTTCTACTTGTACCACTAGCTGGGAATCGGTCATTGGGTTGTCACCAATAAAAAGAAAGGGGTGGAAGCGTGCTGGCCCCCGCCTGATATCTCGTTCCCCATGCATGTCCATATCATAGGTATGCTATTCCTTATGGTCACCATAATCTTCGTTTTCAAGTCCAGTTGTCTTTTTCATTCCCTAAACTAGGCTATTTTTTTGTCTTCTTGTTCTTCATTCAACATTTTCTCTAAATGTTCCAAGTCTTAAGATGGTTCCGACCAAGGAAAGGAAGAGGACCTTAAAGGGACTTTCTATTCTAGTGCATCTCTCTGTTTTATATCACTACACCTCGGACCCCATTGGTCAGTTCAGATCACATGGTCTAATATTCCCAACAAAGGTCATTTCCAGCTACATGCTTCTTTATCATTCATTCTCTAATAATCATATTCCGTACTGAACATGTCGCTTCTCGTGCTTCACTGCACACTTTGTTTCTAAAAGCTAAACAGCAATATACCTTGACCATTAATATTTAGGCACTTATTCTACTTCTTTTATTAATAATTAATGCTCGACTTAAATTCTTTGAAAAACTCGTGCCTTTGAATTACAAAGATATCCCTTTGGGTTGAAGCACGAATTTAATTTATGTGAAGCATATGCATGTTTAGGATTTTCCAACCCCCCACCCCTCACCCCATTTGGATGAATATATACTTAATGGAACTTCTAATGAGAGATACCATCTGAGAAGAGAGGACCATTTTCGTACTACACATTCAAATAAAAGATACCTCAACTCTCTCTTATCAAGTTTGATAACAAGTTTGGAGCACCACCAACCTGCAGAATGTACGGAAGTTCCTAACCGACTCGGCAGTGTAGAGGTCTCTGAATTCCTGTAGTAAATCCCTGCCCGGAAAGTAAGCCATTGCATTTTGAAAGGAATCCGATTGGTTGATACAATCTATAATGTCTATGACTAGAGGCTGGTTCCTGAGGTTAACCATAGGATCTGGTGTTGTGAGTGGCAGTGAAAAACACCCAATGGGATCTGCAAGGGGAAGTAGTGATAACATTTCAGTCATAATTTCCTTTTCATATAAACATGCTCCTTAAAAACTTTTTTGAAAGTATGAAAATGTCATGAAGATGGTTTTGTGTTTTATTGGGAACTATATTGTGCTAGTTCAAGTTGTAGGGGCTAGGGCAAATATAGTAGTATAAGTCCAGTAGTGAGAGGCATACACACACACTCTTTATTCCGTCATAGAATGAGTCCCAGTCAGAGGTCAAGCACTCATAGTTAAGTCCAATAGTTAGGAGTAAATTACTTGAAAGTTACACAGCTATCCAACTTGTCACCAAAACCATCTAAATGATAAGTGATCAGCCTTATATATGAATTGCCTGTGTCTGCTCCCCTTGAGAAGGTCACATGAATAATATAGGGTATTTGAAGGTGAAGGTTGTGTATGTGTGTGATTAACCTTCCCGGGAGCATTTGGGTTAGGTGTAGGTTGCTGCAGGAAGTATATGGGAAAAGGTGAGGCTCACTGCTGGTGGTATATGGGGAAGGTGAACATCCCTGCCAGTAGTATATGGGGAAGGTGAAGGTCGTGTGGTGTATTGACGTGTTCACCCCTCTAGAGGTGACCCTGGCTAATGTGCCAGCTACAATGTGTAGGCTAAAGGGTGCCGGTGTAACCTTGCTTTAGGCAGAGTTGCCTTGTATATTTGGTTTGGCCTACCTTCAGATTCAAGGTCAGTATTTGTAAGTGGCCTTATTTGATTATTTGTAGCTCTGAGTTTGGAATAACTCTTGCCTTACATGTCTTATTCAGGGTCCATCTTGTTTCTACTGTGTAGCCAGTCTTGAATAAATGTCTGGGGTAGTGTACTGCTCTCTATTGTTGAGAGATCAGTAATCCCTGGGCACTCTCTGAAGTAATTAATCTAAAAAGGAATCTGGGATCCTTTTATGCAGAGTGGGCAGGCTCCTGCATGACCACAGCCTTTGGTAAGTTATGGAACATTCCTGGAGCCATATCTTGTAACCTATCTCAGTGATTAGGCTAATCAGGTGAAATTTGGTTAGCATCTCAATTATGTTTATTCTGTTCTAAATCAGGCATTATAACACACTAATGCCACTTTAAAGTATTGAGGAATGAACTCAGGAGGCTAGAATTTTACGTCAAGCAACTTCTAAATTTTGCAAATATTAGTGAGACAGGTGCATCAGGTGTCCTCTTGAAATCTGTTCCTGGTATCTAAGGGGCCCTCCATATCTATTCTTAAAACGAAAAGTCAAGCATTTCTTTCCCTTTGGCCTGGCACACAATACGTAATTTGTACTGAGTTGCTTCAATACGATATTGCCTGACATCATACAAAAGGAAAAATCTTAGGTTGCTACACAGTCGCTGGTGTACTCACTGATCCTGTTTGTTGTGCCACAGTCCAAAATCTGTAAGACAGAAGTGGTAAATTCCTCCAGAATGTTCCGCATGCCCTTTCCACATGCCTCCTCCACCAGACCAAATGCACAGTTCAGAACCTCCAATACCATTCTGTAATCATAGATGAGACATTCTGTGATGTAGGGATTGAAATAGCTGACTGAGAGCAAGGTTTTCGGGATGCTTATTAATAGTAAGTTAACTGTATAAGGCTACCATGTTTCAACAATAGAAAAGCGCTGCCTATTAAAAGGACACTTAGGGATAAAGATAACTTATGTCTTTGGATCTGGAGAACCAATTAAAATGGCCATGATATGGTATATGTATAGGCTGTAGTAAGACATTCCTGCAGAGTTAATGAACATGTGAGAAAGTCACTTTTCAAAAGGGGAATAAATGTCATATACAAAATGTTTGAAAATTCTGAAATGTAGGTATGTGAATATAAAAATGTCTAAATGAAAAGGAATGTAAAAGGAGACTTGAATTTGACCTTTCTGGTTAGAAAGACTGTAAATTCTTATAGATAAACTTCATATGATGCTTATCATTTTGCAAAAGAGACATCAAGAATACATATTTCTTGATAACAGTGTTTCTTACGGGCATATTAGTGTGGGGTTGCTGAGGATATCGAATGTCATATTAATAGAAGTGAAGTTCATGAATAACTCTGTCCCTGTTTGAACAAGGCACTGTCCATAGGTTGAGTTCCCATACATAGCGGCATTGTAGATTTCAGTCAGTTGTGTCAGCATGCACGGTGTTGTACATGGCAAAAACTCTGAGTAGAAAAGAGAAAATGTTATTCTGGTTGACAGTTGAGAGATGTAACACAGTGGTCATTTTAGCCTATTATCTTATATGGTCTACATGTATCATATCATAGATGTTTTTTGCAATGCACACACAGACACACACAAGCACACACAAACACACACCAGTGTACCCCGGGGTCTTGAGGTAGGTTCCCCTTTCAAAAAATGGTTCGGACTCAGACCCCAGTCTCTCTATGATTAGTGTTTGATTGTATGACCTAGGCAAGAAGGAGAGAGCAGTAGATAAACACGCAGACAAATAGGATGAAAGCCTATTTTTACTTGGGACACATAATGATGTCAAGCAATATGTAAAGAATGTACCCAGTGAGATTGGTATGCCTGTGCATACCTGATCAGTGTCGTCACTATAGAGCAGCTGGCCATGACCCAGGGGCAATTAGGTTTACACTCACGGAGACGTTAGTATAAATGGAAAATACACCTACACAGAACTAGGAATACATCTTTAAATAAATAAATAAATAGATGAATAAATAGATATGTATGTGTTTACAATATATATATATATATATGTATGTATCCATAATTGCATATTTTCAAAATCTCATTTAAGTTTAATGCAGGAATATCATATTTGATATCATTCTCAATATCAATGTTATTATACATACTGGGTCCCACACAGTCATATAGTTCAATAATGGTGTAAACAGAACATTTACCATGAAGGGTACGCTTCAGGGTGTCCAAAAAAATTGGTATGTCTGGCACCTGCAGATAGAAGGAAACAACAGCCAGTATAAGGTGGAAATGTTCTCTAATAACATTCAGTTAAGGTTCCACTGTTCCAAATTAATTTTGCGTACATAGACAGTATGGACAGAAGACAGCAGAAAGTAAACGTTTCCATGATGGATTGCCCTGAGGCAGAAACCTCAGGCAATTATGATATGAGTGCCCCCTCTGCTGAGCAATACTCAGTTTATTTATCTCTAAATACAATAAGGGTGCTTGTGGAAAAAGTGATATGCTATATTCATCTAATAGAAAAGGTAGAAGAAGGGATGGTCACCAATATGTTATGAGCACAAACATAAGGGAAAATTAAAATGATAGATGGATTGAATAATAAAACGACAGATAAGTTCAAATATATACCTATAAGACAGTATCAAGGGGAGCTCAGACTGTCATCAAAACTGATGTGTGTAACTGTATGACAGTGTCACCTACCTGCGGAGGTACCGTGCCAAGGAGAGAAAGAATCGATAAAGGGGATAATAAATAAACACAGTCACAGTTGAATAGTTGGGGAGAGTAAGGGACTGAAGGGAAAAAAACTTTATAGGAGCTAGGTGGAATAAGTCAGTGCTTGTGTCATTTCATGGTGACCATAAGTTGCTCAGGAGAAGCACCTGTTTGCAATATATCGTGGGGTCCATTTTTATTGGTTGATTAGGAACATATAACATAAGGGTGAGGAGTTAGATGCTATCGACTAGGACTGATTGACTAGGACTATGTTCAATTATCAACAGGTATTATACCGACTTCACTGTACCTGAACTAGATCATGTAGTACAATATTTGTACCTCCATTTTTTTTGCGGATCCTTAATAAACATTCGACCTCTGCAAGAAAGTCTCTTCAAGTTTAACCCTCTACTGCTGGCTAGCATATCATAATGTTCATATAGGGACACTAACTAATAGATTACTCGAAAGCATGAAGTAACAAGAAGAAACCGTTTATTATATACTCTCCACTATTTATAAACAATGATATATAACAACTTAATAGTATAGGTCAAAAGACCTATCACCTATTTGATGTTGACTCAGCAGAACCTTGACCTACTAAATGATGTAACTGATGCATTATAGTACAGCCCTAAGGCCATTATTTCTTTCTGAAAATGGCTCCACAAAAAGCCTTGATTTAGTTAATGATGTAACTGACCTGTTAAAGTATAACCCTAATGCCATTATTCCTTTCTGGTGTTGGATACACAAAAAGCCTTGATCTAGTTAATCAGCAACCCTTTATATCATTTCAAAACATTCCAATTTCATTTTTTCAATTTCAAAATTTGACTCTATATAACAAACAATTATTTGGTCAAATTAAAATCAAATCCCATCATTAAAATACTTGTTTTAATGGCTTTTAAATGTCTGTCTGAAAAAAACGGGACGTCCTGTAAAAACAGATCACAATAACGTCCCATTATTTCAGGATGGGCCGTTTTCTTGGTAAGATTTTTGTAACTTTTAAAATTCAAAAATCAATATAAAAAAAAATGCAACAAAAGAATGTGAAACTGCAGTCATCATTTTAATGCATACATTCATAACAAATAATTTTTGAATTCAGCAAACTCCTCATTTTCTAAACAATAATTAGATTATACACTTTTTCATAATTGCCTGTTATTACAGGACATCCTGTTTTTACAGGTATCCCTAACCTGTTAATGATGTAACTGACCCATTACAGTATAACCCCAATAACCCCATTATTCCTTTCTCACCGAGACTCCACAGAGACTTGACCTAGTAAAGCTGGGTCCTCACTCAGCTCTGACAGTAACTTCGTCGGCCACAAAATGTCGGTCCAAAGGACCAAAGTTACTCACCAAGGATGACAAAACACCCCTGAAATCAAACATGTTTGACATTTTTCGGGGTTTGTCACCCGACAAGCACCCTAAAAAGGCACTTTGTCGGCAGCCAACTTGGCGCCAGGGGAGTTGATGGCTGGCAGTTTAGTTGGCAAGGTGAGGGTTTGGTCAGTAGGGACTCGGCTTAAATGATGTAACTCACCCGTAACAGTAAAGACCACACTACCTGTCTGATGATGGCTCCATGGAGAGAGGCAGCAGACAGAGTTGCCACATAGGTCAGAGATGTAATGGTCACTTCTTCTGACAGAGGGGCTGGGGTAGCTGAAGCACCAACCAAAGAATCAATGAGTATTCAAATATAAATGTGATGAATTGTCTATTCATCTTTTGAGGTACAAACTATTGGCCTAGAAGTTGGTATAATGAATTTAGATTATGAAATAATATAATAATAACATAACGAATATCGACTGATAATAAGCATATAAGGTACAAAAACGGGTACGAAATAGACCACAACTTGTACTTGGAATGATACTCGTCTGTACTCTCTCAAGCGGCATCCGTGCATGTGTACTGACACATGTAGCCCTGTATATATAGGCCACGCCAACTATGGTGGTCCCTGCCTCTGATTGGCTGGTTGAAGGGTAATGGTTTACCCGGTATGTTACAAGCTTTATGATTGGTTGATCCTTGTAAAGGGTGGGATCCCTTTAATTGGTTTTGTGCAATAGGTCAGAGTGTTTTAGAGATCAAGGCGGGCTCCCTGGGTTCCCAAAAATGGGGGTCCGATAGGTGTTAAATGTTAATTCTGTTAAATGTGATGAATTGTCTATTCATTTTTTGGGGTACGATCTATTGGCCTAGAAGTTGGCTATAATGAATTTAGATTGTGAAATAATATAATAATAACATAACGAATATCGACCGATAATGAGAATGTAAGGTACAAAAACGGGTATGAAGTAAACTGAAACTTGTACTTGGAGACGAAAGTACAAAAAATGTAGTAACTGGATGTGACATCAGAATCGTCATGTGGTTGAGATTGACTAATCAGAATCGAGTTGTAGGCTATTGAAAGGGGAGTGAAGGCCCTAAATAAGCAATTCCTCCTTGGTACTCAGACGTGTTCAGACGTTTCTTCTTTAAGATATAATTATGCAAGATATAATTATGCAATAGTAGTAGCCCGAACGAGCAGAATTAGCTAAAGAACCTAAGTTAGAGATAAATTAGGCAGTAACTCGAAAAGCCCGAAGATGGCACAAAAGCCCGACACAGTCCGAGAAGCAGCTCGAGACCGAAAGACCGGCCAAGTACGAAAGCCTGAAATAGTGAGCAGTAGGCCCAACACTACCAGAAAGAAGGTGTGACCTGCTCGGCCACACGCCACCAACCTCTTAAAGGCGAGCGATGACCTGACTCCTTTGACGGGCCAACCGAATGACACACAGCTATAATGCGCGAAACATGCCCTACCCCTAAACCCCTCCTGTTTCGACCCTTGAGACTCCACCCCAACCATCTCATTTGTTCATCCTCGGTCTCTTACTCAGACTCTTTATTCAGCTCGACACCAAGATAACCTAAACTTTGCCATCGAGTTTGGTAACCCCTGAATAGTCCCACAGACCGAGCTTGTCACTAGACGTCACCATTTTATGAATCAGCTTTCCAAGGTAAGCTGATTTCTTGGAATGCCAAAGACCGCCAGTGTCTTAGAATGTATTCCATATACTGATCTAAGGCAAGGTTGCCCAATGCAACAGATCTCTGACAGTAAAAGACCAGCAGAAAATGGAGCAAAATCACAGAATCCTATAACACTTTGTAGTTGAATTCAACCGTTATAATATTCAAGAGAAATATTTTAAAGAACCTTACATGTGCACAAACTGTCAACACAACACATGGTTCCGCAGGTACACACTGAGCAGGCGGCACCACCAGTCAGGTAGGGTGGGGCTGAGTCATCTCGACTAAAGGGAACAGAAACCACATGGTTAAAAATAATAATATGAAAAAACATGAGTTACTTCGTGGTGCTGAAAATAGTATTATAATATTGTTTCACCAGTGCTCTCCCTTTTCCCCAGAATTTTACATACAGAAATCTAAATTTGACCCCCAAAAAAGGAGAGGGGAGAACATCTATTGATACAGACAATATCTAAGTCTGAGTATTTCAATTGCCTTATCTTTGATGCAAGTTAGTGCATGAAACACTTCAATAACATGTTATCATTGCTTCGGTATGAGGATTCATGTACATGGCTTGTTACAAAAATTGAGTCATCAAGATACTTTATTGTATAGGAAGAAACAGTTTTGTAGATCGCGGTCGGGAGAGTTAGTGAACATCATAATGAAGAAGTTGTCAGGCAAAGTGCATGAGACCTCCAAAATGTGCAATGTGGGTGATATAACATGACCCATTTGATATGTTGACATCACCCACTAATGCAGCAAAGGCTATAACTTCACAGAACATTCTAATAATGTTACATAGTGTCACTACATTATTAGAGCATATCAAAACGTTATATTTGTCACACTTTAACCAGGAAAGGGTTCAACACCCAAAATCAAACATATCACTGACCATTCAGCCAAAACTAAAAATCAATAACAGACTTCCAAAATAGATTCTCATTATATGTTCTGGACAAGAAAGACACAGAAGGCACATTCCATAACAAGTCTTGCATAGCATGTCTTCTGTTTTTACCATATACTTTTGAAAGTCATCCTTCTTAATTCAAATACATAGCCTAGAAAATTATTTTTCTTTACATGATTTTTAAGAGAGTAACCTGTGTCAAGACCACCCTTTCCTGAGATACAAGTCTGAAAATACTTTTTTCACAATTCCGACATAGAATCATGTAATCTAAGCTGATTTAAAACATTAAAATGGTGAATTCATAATTAAACGTCATGCTTCGGGTCATTTAAGTAAAAGAGTAACCTCTGGCAGATTAACCTCCGTCAAATCGAGTAACCTCCATCAGGATAACCTCCAGCTAGCAATGCCTTGTCCTGTATGCTTCCTATCTTTCAGACTAAGTATGTTCCGACTATTTACGATTATATCTAGTGAAAATATACAACCACAAATAGAAAATGTTGATTTTCAGATATCTAAAGAATCTTTCTTAAATAGTGACAGAGGTTACTTTTAATATAAGATTATAAAGTTTGTATTTACAAATGCTTTTCTACAAAAAATGTGATTTTCTAAAATATAGTATGTGCTTTTTTGTTGGTAAAAGAAAGTCTACGACGATAGCAATAAAAAAAACATATCAAATAATTAGAAACTTGTTATCATTCTTTGCCCTTTTCATGTGCAAAATGCAAGACTTAACGGGGATTATGCCAGAAACAAAAGAGATTTCTTATTTCTCACTGCACTTACATTTTTTTGGATGAAGTATCAAAAAGGGAAAGGGCTTTAGAATAGTATAATATTCAACTGTTCCTGGAAGACTTAAAATCTCACCAGACCTCATAGGATTGTTAATGGGAATCATAACAGAATTTATCAATGAAATAAAGGAAGGGTTACTAGTGAAATAAATCTGCCAAAACTGTTTTAAACGGTTGACACTCCTTTTTTTGGCACATTCCTGCTTCAGTATTTTCTCCCTTTAAGATTTGTGTTTAAAATATCAAATAATGTTTTTGAAGAATCACAGTTTTATCACTAGGTGGTGATAGTGTGTTGCTACAAAAGTCCCTTAAACCCCTTGTATTAGGTTTTCATTGTTCTATCTTAACTTCAATCTAATTTACTGTTTACCATTGCCTTGCAAATAATGTATCATTTTTTAAGAATTTCTTTTCAAAACCAGGAGGTGCTGTTAATAGTCAGTCTATTTTTAATATGAAACTGCCACGAAACTATTGCACCTAAAACTATTATGTGTTGCACTATTCAATAGTGCTACAAGAGTAGGGCTTTTGCACAATTGTAGCACATTAGGACAAACCTTGGACATACTTGACGGATACTCAGTGCTTCAACCCCACTTCCACAGGTACACCAGCTGCCTAATCAACTGTGTCCGTAGGTCAACTCCCGACCCGGCACCGCTCCACTCACTTGTCTTCCTGCTTCCATATCATGTACATGGACTAAAAGTGTCCACCCACCCACACTCTTAATCAAAACTCTCTCTATTCAGAGGGTCTTGAACTATCTCGAACTATCCCTCACAACTAGCCCACTATGGACTTGCAATTGGAATGTTATACTTCATGGATATTACTTATGTCTTTATACACTGATTAAACAGTTTTAATGTTAATTGTGTGTCCTCTTCAATCTCATCCTAATGAGTAGGAGTCCAATGGATAGACTAAAGGCCCCATTGGTTCCAAAGTTCAATCCCTGATTATTTTGTCTTTCAAGAGACTCATAGTAGACCATACTGGTATGAGAAGAAACAAATACCGCATTTCAACAATGTTGTCAAAAAGGCTTGAATAGGATAAGAAACATGACTCACGGTACATCAAAGGCACATCTAATTTGGTTCGAGAGTTCACCATGGTCACCTACTGGGACGCCATCAAATCCATCACCACAAAACACTGACACACAGGCAACTTCTGTAGCGTCAGCTGTTATAATCTGTGTGAGGATAGTGTACAGTTAAAATACCACACATTGAAAACACGCTTACCCTGAAGTGCATGATCAAAGGATATATCTGAATGTAATTAAAACTATTTTACAATGAAGTGCTCAGTAAGGTGATTATCAAATAGATGAGATTTTTTTTATAAGACATCCATGTAAGAAATAAATGTATTACAAATGATGTATTCTACAACAGAATCAATGTCACCTTAACGTATAATCGATCAACTTTGACCCTTGACCTATCAACTATGACATTGACCTTGACCTCATACATTGTTAACTTGTTTGAATATGATCACAAACCTGTACCTAATAAAAACCAGAAGTAACAAATGTATCCCTGAAGAAGCACCTGAGCAGTCCGAAACCTTGGCCCATAGACAGAATAAAGCCACCTTAAAACCAAAGATAGTCTCATGGTTCTGGTATACTACTACCCTTCGATTCATTTATTAAATAGATGTTTTATGAAATGTGTACACATTTAGTGGTTCAATATAAATTTATTATGACAACCACACAATGTATACACACAGATAGAAATACATATGTAAAAGAGGCTAATAACTATAGATTATGTACACTGCAGAAATCATTTTTCTAGACTTAACTTTGTGCGAGACATTTTTGAGTTTTAAAAACTAAAGATTGTCTCCCACAAATTACATATGAGTTCTAGCAGGAAAAGGTCCCCTTGGTATACTAGAATTATCATCATATCATTCCAAAATCTTTGGGTTTAAGTCATATCTTCTTATTTGTGTCCTGAATACTAGTGACCCACCACAAGGAAATGATGCTCCGGGGGTTATGACAATATTATCTCAATCTCTAAGGCTCATATTTAGGGAGATATTGGTAGATTTGTGAAAAATAGGGGTGAAAATGTTTTAAACCATCTTTTTGGATAGGATTCAGTTAACTCACTCTTAACATTCCATTTCATTTGAAAAACATTCTATTTGGAATGTCCATTTAATGTTTTTTCCCCATTAATTACCAAACATTAGATATTTGGTCACCATGGAAACAACATTTTGCAGATTTTGTCAACAAGAGAATAGATATTTTTCAGTCCTCTGGGCTGAAAAACCTTGCTTTGGTTCTGAAAAATAATCATCTACACTGATCAATAACATCACCCTGCAATAAGCCACAGGTAGGGATGGGAGGGGGTACTTGTCAATCAGGGTATGTGGCCCCTCCCCCATAGACATGGTGCCATTGACCCCTACCTGCATACAGCCAATATTATAATGAGAGGGCAGGTGGCAAAATTTAATTGTCTGTCAGTAAGAGTGATTGGCAGGTGTCAGGACCTCAGGCCCATCAAGAGATAATTGTCACAAATTGGGAACAAAGCCACCAATTTTATGGCTCCATGATTTTAGATCCATGATCCAAATATAAACATGTAATAGATTTTAGAGCATTTTTTGATTTATAGAGAAAATGTTTTAAAAATATTCAATAACCTGGCTTTTTGGAATTTCCGGTAAGACTGGCAGATCTGTGTTCAAGAGCCTGTGACTTCCTTGAAAATTACCCAATTTTAATATGCTGGGTATCACTTGAAAGCTAAAATCATCCTCTGCAATGTTCAACTCCCACACACAGCATCCTTTCTGTTTGGTCTAGTTTGTCTTCAGTCCTTTAAGTATTCAGATGTCTATTGGTAGCTTTTACCACAATGATTTATATAAACGCATATTATATGACCTTAATGCATGCATTTAGTATTATGTACACATGAATGAGCATTAATTTGAATTATTTATGCAAGGCATCTATGATCTTACAAGCCAAAATATGCTTACCTGACGGTATTCATCAGCACTAGTGTTTGGGTATGTGTAACTCATCCCTTGGTTGACAAAATCTGCTATTTGATCCTCAATTTGATACCGCACTGTGGTGTATGGTGTAATAGCCACAATGATTTCACCACCATATGATGTAGGACTGGGGTTCTCTATTGTGGTGCACATTTGGACAAAAGTTACAAGTTCAGCCACGATTGCATCACTCCATACCTGTAGAAGAAAAATAGAGAAACACGACATTACGTCTTTCTTTCTCTTAAATCTAATCTAGATCTTGGACAGTCAAGCTGAAAGAGACTTGAGCCTAATAAATGTTTTCCTGTCTGAATTGGTTTAGCATATCTAATTACACGGTATCATGCTATTATTTATGCAATTCATAAGTATATGATAGTTCTGTACCCCGCCAAAGACATCATACAACATTATCATAATGTCTGAAGAGTATCATAGACATTATTGAAACTTATCCTTGGATCCAACATCTATCCTGTATCTACCTATTTATATATCTATCTATCCATCTATCTGTTTTAGATAACTGTATACACCCTGGCAGAGTATTGGATTGTTCCATTATTCCTCCCTCACCACCCGCGATTGTTTTGATTTTTTGGTACCAATTTTTGTCCATGTGGATCTGTGATGGGGATTCCTTAAGGAAGCTCCTACAAAGAATGTGTACCCGGTAGCCCCTTGATTTTAATAAGGCAACAAACAGGCCTTACAGGACAGTAGCTCAATTGTTAGAGTGTGCACTTCAAGTTGTGGAGGCCATGGGGTCTGAGACTGGCTGAGTCACACCAAAGACTTCAACAATGGTAGTAGTTACTGCTTGCCTTGCACTTGGTATGAAGTAAGAATTATTAATCATGACTGGTCATTCTGGTGTCAGTATTTTGACTGGGTGGGGTATCATGTGGACATGATACCTCAGTGAGGCAGATTTATAAAGAGGGTATTGGGTCCCAGTGCTCCAAATAGGCAACTATGTAATGTCATAGATTTGTTCACTGCTGATGTGGTGCAAAACTAGCTGAAAAGCATTACCTTGTGCAGTATGGAAAATACCCTGATGGCTGGACATTAAACTACCCCACAAACTGGTATTTGGTGCTTGTATTTCTTTCGCGGTGTAATATAGCAAGTATAAATTAGCCATAGTTATAACATTCAAATGGTGATTTAATCAGACTGATTTGAGAAACATAATGCAGATTGAAGGAAAGTTATATCAGTTGCAAATGAGTGCTTTGAATGAAGAATACATTCAGGTATAAACATGTAAACTCTCCTAACTTTCCTTAGCCTCAGTGGCCCAGACCCCCTACTATATCATAGTATGATTGAAAATCCTGCATTCCAATTTTCTATACCCTGATTGCTAAACATTTGCACATATCACAGTTTTCAAAGAAATGATAGTGACATATTGAGTTTTTTTGTTAAAAAAATTCAGTTCAGAAGTCAGTTCTAGGCAAAATGTATGTACAGACCTATACACAAAACCCACAGACACAAACAATTACCTGAAATACGAGTCAGCACATCCCTCCAAATGCAAAGAAAGTCTCCTATACCGTCAATTCTTACGCATTAAACAGATCTGCATCAATGAAAATGATCTTAAGAAACATATAAATGAAAATAGGTCACAGTTTGAAGCTAAAGGTTACCCTAAATAAGTTCTAGATGATGCAGAAACCAAAGTAAAGGTTAAAGATAGAAAATCCTTATTGAATCCCCCTACAAAGAAAAATGACAAAGCTACAGAACCAGAGAAACTGTTTCTAATCAGCACATACCAGGAGGGATATCAATATACTTAGAAAATAGTACATGAAAATTGGGATATATTAGCTAGGTCTAATACAACAAAACAGTTCCACAGGGCAGACCTAATGATGGGTGACAACAACAGGGTTATCAAAGGCCCCTGGGCCACCGGCTGTTGTGTGTTTGACCCTGCCTATGGGACCATGCACATTAAAGAACACCTGCCTCGGTAAAAGTGTAGGGCTATGTTCTCTACCTTCTCCTAGATTCGATCACCATCACCATCCTTGATATCCCAGGTAACAAAGGCACGTGCTGTGGAAGTCTATATCTCGGGATCCAGGATGCCAAACACGTGTTTTAAACACGTGTTATACTCGGGATTCTGTGGACCCCATTTCTGGTGTTTCCCACGAGTTTTAAACACGAGTTTATGACACCAGTTTTCACATGTGAAACTTGTGTTTTTATCTCCTTTGCTTAAGATAAGAAGGTGTGGGGATCGATCTGGGGACCTCTCACACACATTGCCTGCACTCCACCACTGAGCTATTGAGGATTGGGATGCTGATAGAGGTAATGCAGTCCTATTTGAATGCTACATATCATTGATGTCGAGTGTATGTTAAGCAATTGCATAATTAAAAGATGCATTGCTATTTAATCTATCAATTCAAACAGTTTACATAACTAATTCTTATAAAAGAATTCTATCCCACCAGTTTAGACTGGGTTTAACATGTATAAAGATAGTGCAAACTCATGTTTTTATCAGTGTTATTGATAGACTAACCTAGGATTAACTAAGGTAAAACTCATGTAGGACCTAGGTAAAATAGATGTTTTTCTCTAGTTTTACACATGTCTCTCTAGAAGGAGATTTTCTCAGACAATTCACAGAGTTTTACACAACACCAGTATTACTTGAGAATTGCATTTGTCAAAACTAGTGTGATAAACACAGTTTACATGGGGATTATCATTACACAAGAATGTCACTAGAATAACACCAGGATTTAAGAATATTGATATGGCCTTAATAATATGTACGTAGTTAGATTTAGAATACTTGAATTGTCCATATAACATTGATAAATTGTGTTGTAAAGATGAAATTTACACAGGTGCATTACTGTGTGAAAACTTACGGTAAAACGTGGTAAAGTGCTAACATTACTCAGGGATTGCCATAAAACTAGTATTACATCAGTTTAGCACGTGCTAATCTGGGTGCAATCACGTGTGCTGTTTGCTGGGATGACCCTGGCAGTTAATTAGGGTGTAAAGCAACCAATAACCAACCAACCAACCTAATGATAGGTAAATAAATGCAACAAAATAAATTACAAATATTGCAATAAAAGCCAACATTTTAAATTATACTATCGTTGAGTTGAATGTTCACCATGAATTCTCTAGAGTAGCATACATATGATCACAATAAATGACCAAACAATCAGAACCTACAAAATAGGGAAGATATACAAATAATCTGATTACACACACTAGATAGAGCTCCCATATAATAAGGACCAAAACACCAGGGGGCACCACTACTCCATAGCATTCCTATGACAGGAGCTATGGTCCATAACAAACGAATGTGAATCTATACATTCACATAATGAAAATCAGACACTGATTCCAAATCACCAACTGATGAGCCCTAACCCGGCGAAACCACAATGAAAAGAATGTCCAAATACAACCATATGATAATAAAATTGTCCCATCATTTTGGTAAATTTTTCTTAGTGTTCTTTGTAATTCTGTACTAAAAATAAATCTGTACATAAATTTTAGTAAATAGATTTTCTCAGTTGGGAGCAACAGACCCTATTTTCTATCTGATTAACCTCTCCTTAGTATTCTACAAAAATTTCAAAAGAAAACATTGTAAAATGTCAAACTATGAGTGAATCATAAAGGAAGGAGACTAGAATTTGAGAATTCCCTAATTTCTGGGCTTTCAGGTCTGTCCTTGCTATGTCATAATAAAGAGAAATACCTTTCAAAATAATTTGGGGATATCAGGTAATTGAATTAATTTTGGTGAATAAAAGATACAAATGTTTATAGCCTGTATGTGGTCTAAAATGAATATCTTATGCTCAAGATTAAATTCCTTTTTCTTCTTTGTTTCGAGTTGGGGATTCCCTTTCATTAAACGTAGGGAATGCATCTAGAGCCAAACAGTTGCCTGCCAGTACCCAAATATATACTTAGATAACCTCTCTCTTCCCAACAACAGTGCATCCCAAAATCTTACTAAAATGTCAAACAAGTGATTTCATTGGACAAAATGTCCCGACTTTCAAATGTAAAACTTCTGACACACATCTGATCATATAAGATTTCCACTTGTGATAGAATACTGGAAAGGGAGAGTTAAGGACCATACCCACTAAGTGATTTTAGCAGTGATGGGCGATGGCTGACTGGGAGAATTGCTGTCATTGTTGTTGTTGAATGCCTGCGATATTTAGCAAGTTTTATATTTTACCAGTGATTTTATGAGTTATTTTACCATAGATTCCATCACCCATCGCCCATAACCCTTCACAGGAAAACACTCTATACCCACAGGGAATAGCCCTGTAATCCACTGATAACCCAGTCCCCTCGAGACTTGTCTGGTGATTCTCCCAGTCAGCCAACGCTCGTCAACAATAAAGCCTAGTGGGCATAGGGCTTTAAAGGATGATTTAGGTTGGGGATTTAACCGTTTAACAAATTGCAATGACTCAAGTGATCATCTTAATTTTTGAACCAATAATCTTCATCTTCCATTAAGCTCTCAAAGTTCCGCTTTAATGAAAAAACTAAACTAGAATTGTCAGTTTAACCCAAACAAATCAACTGCAACATTATATTTCTCTTAGACCATCTAGACTTAAATGCTCACTAGTGCTTATTGGGAATAAACTCTAGACTCTAATTTTGTTTTCATTGTTGTTTAGAGAGTATAAATAAATACAATCACTTACCAATTTTTTCATGTTTGTCGCAGGGGGGTTGACATCGCTTCTTGCAGCATTCATAAGGTCTACTATTGCTGCTTGGCTTTCTGCAGTTTGAGGCGTATAAACTGATTGTGCCTGCCCAAATCTGCCCAAAACGGCAACCAAAAGTAAACCTGAAAGGACGTGCCTTAAACCTGCCATGCTGGAAGACTGACCACCTACAAGGGTTGTATGCTGTGTCTTATGTGCTGGGGTTGGTACTAATACGCATGTCGTACGTCCTCCATGGGTCCTGCCCATCTGACTGGTTAAGCAGTGTGCAGGGCGGGCTCGGATGATCCGGTCTGTTGGCTTTCTGGTATCTGTCACAGGATCAATTAGAAATTGTATTTCTCACACTGGTGCATGGCTTAGTCACTTTTCACAAACCTTAGAATAGTTCTGCAGTGACATTGCACTTAATTTTCAGTAATTTGTGCATCAGTACAACTAGTGCCTGCAGGGGTGATCTTGCGTAGACTATTTCTTAAATTTGACATGGAACATGGGCAATTCTTAAAATTGACATGAAATTCAAAATATAGCAACAGGGGACATGGTCGTTTCTTAAATTCAACATGCAACAGTGGGAACCCCCTACAACACTCATAGATTTAGAAGGGGGCTAGGCTGGCCTACACGCCTCAGGAGCAGTGTTGTTAGCCAGCCTATTACTGCTTTAGTAGAGGCCTACACAGCTTTAGTAGAGACCTGCCCCAGCCCGCACACCTCAGGGGCCAAGTATTGGTGCAGGTACCCAGCCTACTACTGACCTTGGCTTTAGTATTAGTCGGGGCCAGCTCATGCCTCAGGAGTTGAGTATGGACGTAGTTACCCGGTCTACTGACCCCATGTGTAGTAAAAACCTATGTTGGCCCCTACCCCTCAGGGACCCAGTATTAGGTGCGCCTAATCTCACACTCTCTACTCTCACATACACATTGGTTTAGCAAAGTATACTCACACAGAATCCAACATGTGATAACGTTTCCTATTTTCAAATTTGCACATGAAAAATCATTATTCTAAAACATCACATTTATGACATATCTGGTTATTGGAAAATTGAATTCAGTATCATTTACCCTATTATCAACATTGTCTATTGGGATCATTTATCTAGAGTCATAAGTTATAATATTTTAAGATGTAGAGGACTTCCTATCTTAATAAATAAGTTTCTTATCTTAGTTCAAAGAAAGGATGATATTGGAATCAAAATAACCTAGGATCATTGACTTCCCCAGTCAAACAGAAAAATATAGAGAGTGAGCTGTTAGTAGGACATATCCCCCAGGGTTATACTGCATTCATCATTTTGTTTTCTTTGCATCTCAAGTCTATAGACTTTAAGCTCAATGAAAGTGTCATTCAGCACTCAAAATTTAAAGATACCTCCTATGTGTCATATATCCCTAAGGGGCCATGTAAAAGGTATGTACTAATATAAGAAGACCCGTGGGGCTCATCAGAGGGTGCCTGTATGACCCATGGGGGATCTTCACATACCGAGGGCGAAACCTGAGTTGCATACAATCCCCATGGGTCGTTCAGGCCCCGAGGGCAACCCCTAAGGGTCTTCTATATTTGCTCCTCAGCCATGCGAGTGATAAATATCAAGATGGGTTTTCCTGTCCAAATCCAATAAGTACTTTTACCTTATAGGGTTGGGGTGAAGGTTAGAGAATCTGACATTTTGTAATTGTGTGCTTACATATAGACTTAATTTAAAGCATTTAACAAACTAAGCCAAGAAAGCAAGTTGTGCCTGTTTTGATCAGTTTTGAACAGTTTTAGTACTTAATCTACATGCAGATCCCTCTTTTCAGAATCCTGTATCGGTCCCTGTATCTCTATTTATTATGGTAAGGCGCCACTTCTGTTGTTGTGGGGTGGAGACCAAGGCTGACAAAAACACCTCCATCAGCAGTGGAGAGGAGCCAATACATCCAGCCACTTATTTGTAGACTTTTTTGTCTTTCTCAAAAGCCAGCTTGCACGGTGACCCATTTACCCACTTCTGCATGTAAAACATAATGGTGTGATCAGGAAGAGGTGTTTTATACATTCAGAGTTAGCTTTGCTACGATATGAGTGTGTACGTTAACAGTGTACAATGCACTGTTTGATAGGTAGATAAAACGGACGGACACAGTATTTTGTAAAAGGGGTAGGGGTTATGATAAAGCCTTAGTACTAAAACGGTGTGATTTATGCATATGCACACTATGTTTCCCTCTTTGTCAAGATAAAGTCCCCACCAAAAGAAGGGTGGTTGGGGTGGCAAGCTATTCCCCCCCTTCCAACCTGAGTGCACCTTCCGGGCGGGGGGGGGGGGGGGAGTGGGGGGGGAGTGGGGGGGGGGGTACTTGTACTGGAAATGGGTACCAACTGTGGTCCGACTGCTGAGGAGCTGTAACTGTCAATTGCCAATATATGGCTTAAAAGGTTAAAAGGGATTGTCAAATAATCAAACTACCTTTTATGGTGGCTGTTAAGGATAGATTATCTTTGATACTACACTAAAAGGTTGGGGGGCTGTCAGATCATGACAATAGCAAAATAAATTGGGGGAAGGGGCTGTAGTTTCTCAGTTGATACCAACATTCAAAGACTGAGTGCCCCCCCCCCCCCCATACCCCTGTACATTGAGTCTGAACTATGATACTATGGAGTGCCCATGGTAAGATACAGTCTCTTATCTTCGAACCATACCTCTGAAAATTAAAACCATCTGTTTTGGAATATCTAAACCAAGGAAGCCGAAACAAATTCTTCAAAAAAACTTTTACGTAAATTCTATACATATGGAAAGTTAAAAAACAACCTGCTATCGTGGAATTTAGGTTCCCACAAAATGTTGTGTGCATATTTTTGTTGGCCTTCCTGGTTAGAGGTACCCCGGAAAGTTGGTCCCAAAGGGTGACAGCCTGAGCAATAGCCCTGCCAAGCTGGAGCTGAGAGTAAGGGAATTTCCCCGGACTGGGCACAGGACTGAGGACGGAGGGAGGGGGTCAGGATATGGAGGAAATAATAAAGATTTGCACGCTCACTTAAACTTGCAGAATGATTTTTCTTCCTTGTGTAGTTTGGATCGCCACTAAAAAGAGGTGAGGTAATCACCCATGCAATTTGCATCTAATCGGAGTTACAGCATGATAAAGAACATGGGTCTTAAACATTGATTTCAATAGAAATTCCTTTTTCTCTGTTGAAAAGTTGACCAAAGGATTTCTCATGGAACCTCTGGAATATTTATTATTCATATTAGAGCAAATATCTGAACCTAAATCTTAAATTTGTATCATTTGCGAGAAAATTTATACTGAAAAGGATAGAAAATTTCAGTTTTCTTGGTTATCTTTACCATGGTAATTTGATACCCCATGAAGGAAAATACCTTAAATATACTTCTCCAAAGTACCAATGGACTTTTACGGAGTCTAACATACCTTTAAAAAGATAATTTTTTTGTATTTCTTAATATATGGCGCCCTGAACAGCCTCAAGTACCTTTAAGGATACACACTAGTGGTTTGCAGCTGCATTGGTCAAATGGCCACATCTTGGAAACTAATACTAGGTTTTCAGTTTGTGTCATACTAAATGAAAAAAATCTTTTCTGCACCTAGTGATTTCCATGTTTTCCTGATTACGTTGACATGTCAAGATATCAAAATATCACTTCACGCTGGCCGTCTGAGGGGGAAGGAGCTTACGTTTACAACAATATATCAAAATCTGTTTATTTTTTTCAACTTCAATATCATTATTTAATAAATAACATCAAATTTTGAAACTTTGTAAGCAAGTTGATGATATTGTTATGTAGGGAACTGTCTCAGATGTTTATATAAACATAAAGTTCGAAATGTGTATATTCTTGATAATAAGAAAAATATGGATCCTCAAAAAATAAGAATGAAAACCTATATTGTTAAATTTGTATCCTTATTGAGGAACGTGGGACTGTGTCCTGATGGCTGCAGGCAGGAACCAGTGAGTGACTTAGTAGTGGGACTGCAATGGCGGCAGGCAGGCAGCAGTATGTGACTTACTCGTGGGACTGTGATGGCTGCAGGCAGGGAGCATTGTGTGACTTACTCGTGGGACTGTGATGGCCGCAGGTATGGAGAGATGTGTGACTTACTGGTGGGACTTTTTCATTATTGCTGCAGGTAGGGAGACTGCCCAAGTGCCTACCTTATGCGATCAAAAGAGGCACTAAGTTATCCCTTTAGCCCCCAATCCGGCCATGGCCGCCCGAGGGTGTACTCCCTAATCCGGCCGTAGCCGCCCGGAAAAATGGCCGTTTTTCCTTAATTTTTCCATATTTTTTCCAATGAGAATATTTTGATGAGTTTTCAGCATACAGAAACGGCAAATATATCGTTTTAAAGCCCATTTAATTCCCTTTTCAATACCTCAAACCAGGTGTTAATAATTCTTATTGCCATTGGTGTGCAAACATTTAAAATCCTTTAATTGATAGATATTTAAGGAATTCCTGGGGGAAATCCATGGAAATCCTGAGGAAATACAGCTATTCATAGTCACAATCTGTGGGGTCTAAAGGGTTAAATATTTTGCCACCATTGGCATCAGATCAATTATGTATTGTACACAATTAACTGTTATTTTCTATTTAACATAATTATCCCTGATGAAATATCAAAGATACAATGCTTTTTTTAGTTCTTTTATCAAAACTTCAAGTTTCATTAATTGATAATCACCCATCTACTTATCTATGTCACACTGGATGATAATTGTTTATGCACCAACATTACCTTGAAATGACAGTATATACCTTTTTAATGGTGACAGGACATCTACCCCTGGGACAACTACCCCTGGGACAACTACCCCTGGGACAACTACCCTGGGGACAACTACCCCCTAGGACAACTACCCCTTAGGACTATTACCCCCTAGGACTATTACCCCCACAGGACAACTACCCCTGGGACAACTACCCCTTAGGACAATTACCCCTATGGGTAGGACAACTAACCCCATAGGACAACTACCCCTATGGGACAACTACCCCTTTAGATAGGACAACTACCCCTATATATAGGACCATTACCCCTTTAGGACAATTACCCTTACAGATATGACAACTACCCCTATGATAGGACAACTACCCCCCTTGATAGGACAACTACCCCCATAGGTAGGACAACTACCCCCATAAGTAGGACAATTATCCCCTTTGATAGGACAACTACCCCTATTGGTAGGGCAACTACCCCCATTTGATAGGATAATTACCCCCTTTAGTAGGACAACTACCCCCATTGATAGAACAACTACACCCATTGGTAGGCCTGCCCCTCCTTTTTCCGGCCCTGAACACCAAGGGCAGGTCATACCAATTGGGGTAGTTGTGCTACCAATAGGGGTAGTTGTCCTATCAAGGGGGGTAGTTGTCCTACCTATGGGGGTAGTTGTCCTATCAAGGGGGGTAGTTGTCCTAAAGAGGTAATTGTCCTACCCATAGGGGTACTTGTCCTATCTAGAGGGGTAATTGTCCTAAGGGGTAGTTTTCCTACCCATAAGGGGTAATTGTCCTAAGGGGTAATTGTCCTAAGGGGTAGTTGTCCCAGGGGTAGTTGTCCTATGGGGGTAATAGTCCTAGTGGGTAATAGTCCTAGTGGGTAATAGTCCTAGGGGGTAGTTGTCCCAGGGGTAGTTGTCCCAGGGGTAGTTGTCCCAGGGGTAGTTGTCCCAGGGGTAGTTGTCCTAGAATCCTTTTTAATACTTACTCTCTGACCGCCAACCCCATGAACATGGCACGACCCTCACTTAGCTCCATACCTCAGGTGGGCGCGCTTTATGCAGTGTGTATGTTTATTTGATGCCCAGGAGGCCCCTGACGACTAATGTGGCATCAGCGTCTCAACCCACCCCACCCCTACCCCGACACCTCCAAACAAAGTGGGGGGGATGCTCATCTTAGGGTACCTGGTGCAAAATGGACTCCAGAAACTGTGATTACTGCAAAAGCAGGAAAAAGGGGGCCTGTCACTGGCCGGACAATGCTGAAAATGGGTGGGGGTCTGTCAAGCTTACTCTCCTGTGGAGGCTGTATAGGGTAGATTTTGAAGTCAGATTTTAGGCTGTTCAAATTCATTCATAAAGTTAATTTAATTATTTTTCTTAGAGCATAACCATTATATTTGTTCTGGAGTCAAACACAGTAGCCATAGTGAAAAACAAGTGGCTGTCCCTTGATATCTCAGAAAACGGGTGGCTGTAAACCTATGTGAATCACAGAGCTGTCATGTGTCAAATCAGGGCCGCTTTAGTTTTCCAGTGGTTGCTACCATCAAAGAGTATCCCCCTTTCCTGCCCCCTTCCCTACCCCCCTGCCCATTGCCCCCCCCCCCCCCCCCACTCTGCTCATGGTATTAGCCTTTTTAGTGGAGGCTGTATTATGTATGGACCATGAGCTGTATGTAGGGCCCGGGGCCGTTTGGTGGTTAGTGAATAAGAGACGACATGTAATGAATGAGGATGTATATTTAATACTTTATTATACAGAGTTTGATCCCTGCTGTCTATACTCTGTGGTATGTGTGTTGACTGTCGACGTTGTGAGTCAAGACGCTGTCATTCACCTTTAACATACTAATATAAGAAGACGAGCATGGGGCATCCAAGGGTGTCTGTAAAACCCAGAGTGGTTCGTCATGTACCAAGGGTGAAGCCTAAGGTATGTACAATCCCCATGGATCATACGGACACCTGAGGACAATCCCCATGGGTTGTATGGACATCCGAGGATGACCCCAAAGGGTCTTCTATATTTTATCACCCAAATGATGCTCTAAATATCTTTAAAACATGTAAAAGAGGAATGGTGCATACAGCCAGTCATTGTGCACCACCCCTTGTATGTACCACTCCTCGCCCGAGTGGGTGATAAATGATTTAGCTAACTCTGACTGTGGGTGTACAAACTTGAGAATATTAAACATAATGAATACTAGCTTGAAACTGAGGGTATTCACTGGCAAACTCTATTGTGCTTTATTATAAGGTTTTGAATATTTTGAAAAAAGGGTTAACAAATACGCATCTATAGAGGTCATATTCCAACGACCTGTGTTTTATTTTTCTCTTTCCTGGAATTTTAGAAAGAGGGGCACTAATATTAAAAGGGACCCAGCTACCCCTCTTGGGGCTTGCGTGTTAACATATGGTCAGTGAAAAGGGGATGCACCCATCCCCCTAAAATGAAGTCCCCTGTCAACATGTTGGGAACAGAGTCTAGCCTTGAGGAGGTGGGGGACAAACAGACAGATGAGAAGCAAATGACAAACAAACATCAGGTGTTAAAGCGTACATCAATAATGCAGGACACAGTCTCCTAAACACCCATACGCACCTAAATCCCCATTGACACTCGACAATCCCATAAACAATGATCTAGATAATGAAAACTTGTATCTACATCAGTGCCTTCCTTTGATATGATCCAAAAACATCCATACAAGGCAACAGTGACAAAAACGAACATGCCAAAATATTTTTCTTTGGACATCTTGATCAGTGTAAGGTCTGGAGACGAATTCCTGGTTTTAAGAAATATATTCTGTATAAAAAGAAATAATTACATTAATAAAAATTCTAAATGATAAAAATGACACATATATATCTTCTATGAGCTGTACAGTATTCTTTTGAACAAGATGAGAAGGATAAATGTGGTAGATATAGCACGAGTTTGGGGCTGTACGCGATATATTGTCGAGGGCACCGAGACAATATATCAAGTGCAGACACAGACGAGGGCTATATCTGACATATACCACGGGACTAGGGGTTTAGGGTGGGGGTGGGACTAATTGTTGTTTGTCTGAGACAGTGGTCAGCTGATGTGTACATTTCATCTCTGGGCCTATATAAGAGTGTTGTCCACATAGGTTCTTTATCATTAGTCTGTGTTCAGTCATACAGGGACGATCACAGGTAAAGCAGATATTTCCTTTCATTTTTGTGACAACCAGCCTTTATTATCTGAGTAATTGTAATTTATAATAATCAAGCAATCTAGATATCACTCAATATTTGTGCAGAATATGTCATCATGTAAAGTAGTTTTAGTTTTTTTTATAGATAAAGATAGTTTTATGGATAGTTTTATTACACAGGCATTGGGAGGAAAGTGTGTATTGATAAGCCATGTATACCACTCCTTGTTTTCAGTAGTATCAGCAGCTTTTGAATATCGCTTTGGTGATCGTACGGCCATCCTCAGACAACCCCTGTCTCTGACAGGCCTTCCACCCTCGGAGGCTGCCGTCCCCTGCCCTTCTCCACCACCTCCCTCCTCAGGGCGCTCTCAGACCCAGTCTGTGGCGAATTACACCAGTGCGAGATGAGAGATGATTCGCCGTTAGCGAGTCAAAGTGGCAGAGTGTCTCAGACCATGGCAGACCTCACGGCACCACTCCGGCGCCGTGAGATTATGCGGAGGCGTCCCGCTTGACTGGCGGAATACGCGTTATATTCACAGCCTACTTCTATTGTTCTCCCCATCATCCGTGGTATATATATAGGTGTAGACCTTAAAATCAAAAGGGCAAAATGGCCACTCTCGTCACTTAGTGACATGAAGAAAAAAATAAACGACATGACATGGGATATTTCTTAAATTCGACATACAACATGGAAGGTTCTTAAAATTGACATGGAAATCCAAAATATAGTGATGCACAAAGGTAGTTGTGCATATAGGATTTTAGCAAGGACTTTCCTTGTGCAAGATATGATAAGGAAAACTGACAAGGAAATCCAAAATATAGTGACATGGGGCCATTGCAATTTCTTAAATTCGAAAAGGAAATCCAAAATATAGTGACAGGGGGCCATTGCAATTTCTTAAATTCGACATGTGATATAGGGACCCCCCATCTGCACCCCTATATACATAATTATGTGTTACTTGATTTATTGTATAATCAAGACATTTTGCTTCTAGAAGAATGCTTCTATCCACATTCAAAACAGGTCTGACTTTTTTATATAAACTGTTCAAAAACTTGGAAATATTGTTTCACGGTACCTTATAATTAATAAGTAATTCAGCTGTTATGCCCAGGCTAACTACTTACTTGCAAATAGGACACAAAACTTTAAGAAATAGCCCCACTTAAATCCCCTCAAGGAAAGACGAGTGTTGGTAGAGCAAATTTCAGATAATCTCTCTCTCTGTAACTACACTAAGTACTCTAATATCAAATGAAAGATAATTTTCTAAAAACACTATTAATTTGATGAATTGCTGAAGATAGAACTGTCAATAAAAAAAAATACTCTTTGAACATGGATATCTCACTGAATATCCATAAATTTTTATTGCAGCCCTAGATTTTATTTATGGTCAAAAAAGAAAAAAAAAAGGGTTGCATTTTGAGAATCAGAATTGAGACACTCTTCCATCCACATACCAAGAACATCTGCCAAAGATTTCAGAGCTTCATATTAAACTAGTGAGATTTTGATGTTAAGATAGATTGAATTATTATGATTTTAAGGTTTGTGACCAAGCTACGCAACCATATTTCTAGCTCTTTCTATAAATGTTATACCAAGTTATATCATTATCAGAAGATATTTTAAACGCATTGTCTGCTTTTTAGATGTTCATGAGAAAATTTGGGTTCTGATGGGATTTGGTAATATCAAGCAAGTTTGATAGTTCACCAGCGATATGACTTGCAATTTTACCGGTGATCCCATTGTCCGTTGCTGATCTCCCAGAATCCACACCGTACACACAGTGTGTATCCCAGCAATCTCATTACCCCGCCAACTCCGATGCCGATTCTCTCAGTTACCTATCACCCGACGTTGGTAAATAACCTAGTGGGTAGGGGGGTTTAGTTACCTTTTCTGTAGTTGAGTATACATTATTCAAATCTACATGATTCAAGTATCTCAGGCCAATTCTTATATAACAATTACACAATAACTACAATATGGTTATTTGTTGGCTATTTAATAATGCTATGAGAAACAAATATTGTAACTGTAAAAAAAGAGAGCGTTGCCATTCACCCCCCAATTACTGGTGTTTCTCCTTAATAGAGAAGAATACTTTTGAAACATGTTTATTTACTGAATATGCCCTTTAAAATGGTGTATAGTTTGTTGGTATCAGAGCACAGAGGAATCTATGCATGGTTTTCTGAAAAGCCCCCCTGCCCCACCCCACCAACTTGTGTCTATCCTGAAATTGAGCTTACCTATTGTTTATAAAAGACCAAACCTCAAAGATAGGTTGCCAGCCTTTAGGTTAGCTAAGGTCAAGTTGGTTTGCTTTCTGTAGCCAAACTACCAGGGTTATGGTAATCACATGATTGTATATGTTTTAACATCCTCTGTTTTATGACATTAATCCTCTTTCTCAGCTAGCAATTTACAAAATATTGAAATTGAGCTCAAAGACATACAGGTATAACAAGGGACAAGTCAAGTCACATACAATCTTTTGAAGCAATTTCAAAGTGAAATGAATAAAGTAACCTTTGGTTCCTCATCTTATACCCAAAACCTCCAGTTGATAAACCCTCATGGTATGTCCTTATTTGTGTGCCGGGGTGAAGACATTACCTTTACATGCAGCACTTACACTCAAACTGAATCTGTTAGAGGCAATTAGATCTCCTTTGTTCCGCCCTGGTTCACTCTCAATATTTAATTAGTACACGACCTGTGCATGTGGTTTACCATAGGGTAACATACAGCAATCAAGCCCTCAGTCTCAGAGAAGCATGAAACCCAGATCCAACTTGTTGAAAACTAAGATCATTGCCTACAAAGGCTCTTAAGTTAAGAAATTTCACTATCCTAAGCCAAATTCCACTGTCCTAAGCCTTTTGTCCTAAGGATTTTCACAAAAATTTCAAGCATGTCTGAAATTTTCACTATCCTGAAAAGTACTCCCGGTAAATCATTGTAAGGCTTACGACAAATTAGGTTTATACAGGCCAATAACGTCGTTGGAACTATCCTAAGACTATTGGAACTATTGTACCAGTTAAGACAATGACTATTGGGGACTTACCGTAAACATTTTGACGGCCTCTATAAACCCTCCTTCACTCAACAACGAGAGCTTTCTTTATTCAAAGCAAGGACAATTGGGTAATTTTTTTCACACTTAAACTTTAAATTGACAGTGTTCCATTAGAAATTAGTTCCATAAGAATTTATTCTATTACATAAACATACTGAAGTTGTCAAGACCTACAATCTAAGGAAACTCTGTCACCTACAGCTGATACGGCCTTTATCCCTAGACCTCCTATTGAGTCAACTATGACAATTTCAGTAGTAGAGTACCAATTACTACATGTCATACTAAAGGTACTCTAGCCAACATGTTTCGCAACATAAACATTATGCAACTGAACGCTAGTTGTTGTTATATGGTTAATTAATAATTGGGGAACTGTTCTTATGATGTTCAACGATATTGCCTTTATTACTTCTTCAATAAGTGCTAGTCAAGTCGTAGGTAAGTTCACGAGATGGGCGTTCATTTCCACAACGCGAATAACGCTTGGCTGAAAGTCAGGTTTATTTCGTGGATCACATAGATGCATACAAAGCCAGTACGATGATGGTTAATAATCCTAAGATTACAAGTCCAATCGATGAAGAGTGAGCTTTCTCCTAAGAGTACACCTGATCTTACATCCAGCCGCAACACAGTAGTTCCTTCAACAGTCACCAGATATCCTTTCTACTTGTAGCTATCCAAACCCCTTCAAATCCTTAAGACTCGTGTTCTCCAAACGGTAATAGTGTTCTCTGCCGTACCCATAGGTTCTACCCAATATATAGCAGTCTGGTATTGATTTTCCCCGAGCATTGATGCTCGCTGGGAGATGTGCCCTGTCTGCTATTGCTCGACAGGTATATTTACACCTACCAGCAGCTCATGCTATATTTATACTATATGATATGGTAATTCATATAATTTGGAATACTTTCTGCTATTCCCTTATGTGCCACTGGTGACATTCTCTTCATTCTTTCTCCATACAATTAGTTATATGCGCAAAGTGAATTACTCTCTACCTTTGTGCACAACCATACCAGTCAGTCTCTTACTGGCATGTAACAATTTCCAGTTCTGACTGACACAACTAAAGATTATAGACTGGCTTGAAATGCAATCAGGTACTTATTATAGGAAACAAAGAATGCATAGCATTCTTTCAACTCCAGCCTTAACATGCTTACTTGTTGTATCAGCAATGGAATATACAACAGGGTTCACATTATTGAAAATTTATGAAAGAAGTCAAACTGAAACTCATAAATGATAAGTGCTTTATTTCCATAGTCTATCAATCAATCAAAAGTCATTATTCATTCACTCCTTTCATCATGATTGATTTCAGATTTTGTACATGCATGATCTGAACCTAATCTGATACATAAGTGAAGGTCTAAACAGCTTCTGAGGACCTGCTAGGTGTTTTGCTTGGTTACACTGCCGTCTCATTCAGGGTATGACTGCTAGTTAACTAATGTTTTTACTTTCAGCTTACTTTCTCTGAACTTTCATCTCACTGTTTTCCTGTAAAACTGAAATCAGGCAAATGACATGCCTCTTTACAGTTGTAGATGAAGTATTATGTGGACATCCCAGCTTCTACCTTGGACTAGATATCGGCAAATACCCTCTCATCAATCTGCAGACCCAAATGCATTGTCCATCAGTATCTTTATTCAAGGGAAAAACCCACTGAGCCATGGGACTAAAATTCTGGTTTAATAAACAATTACTAGAGACCAGTGTTTAACATTGTACTATATTTTCAAAGTGATTGGCCACTTTCTGATAGAATTCTGCTTGCAACACAATTTCTGGTTGGTTGTTGTTAATTGCCAGTTTCAACCAGAATTTTTGTTGGATTGCTCAATATGTTCCTCCCTTTATGTGTTCATTTTCATTTGATGTAGCACAATCAGAATACATATTTTTCTTCCGGTTGAATAGTGCTGCATATGATTAGCCCAAAATTGGCCTTATTTCTGGTATACACCTTTCTCATCAAAGCCTGCACCCTTTCTTAGCAGAAATCTGAAAGCTGGTGAGGAAAATGCAGACTAATAAAATCTATGTGACTTTCTCCGCGATTTTTGGGTTTATTGACAGAGATGATGAATATAGACACCTTAAATTCATAAGAAATATGATATAAATGGTATCAACAAAATTGCAAACAGTTAGATATAAAGTAAATTATGAACAGCAATAATTATGGTACAAAATACTCTCAATGTTGTTCTATTGAAGATAGCTTCTAGCTGTTTTTCTTATAATGTAGCTTGAACATTCTACCATTAGGTTTACTAATTCTAGAATAAATGTCACGTGACCTGGTTCCAGCAGTGAACCAAAAAGGTTTCACGAATGTTCGTGGAAATTGTTTTGTGTTTCACGAATCTAGGATGTGTCCAGTAAACCTTCACAAACATTCTAGAACATAACAGAATATTTACAAACTTATCACCTTGCATAGCTATTGGAATACTATTGTACTGTAAAGAAATAGTTTTGAAATGGAAAAATTGAAAAAATGAAAAGAACGGACAAACAAGATTCGTGACCACAGAATCTTCACTAACCCATAATTGTCAATCATGACTTTTTGAATCGGGGATTTGTGAATACCTGGTTATATGGTTCCCCTCACATTTATGAAAGGGTTATGAAAGCTGTATAGCTGTTTCAATATGTGACCAGTATGTTTCAATATCCCTCAGCACATTGGCACTTCACAATTATGTATGAATATAACACATGTTCCTCATTTGACAAAACTCTCTGAAGTTTCATTGTATGAGTTATTTCTCAACATTTTGGTTCATACTGATCAACAATTTCTTCACATCTGCCCATTCTTAACATAATCCATTTTCTGCCATTACATAATATTTCAATTGATAACTTATCATGTAACATCATCATATCCACCATTGAAATAACAACCATTCCTATGTAATATAACTCTTATTGCCAGATTCTGCAGAATCAAATGTTACGAATATAATGACCATAATGTCAGTTTTGTTTTTTGTTATAGTATGTTGTAAAAGAAAGCTCCTACATCCTTTGATGGCAACCGTGAAGTGTTTTTTGTTGTAGTAATAGTTAGTTTTTTGTGCATGTATGTAAGTGTGTATATGCATACATATCATCATCTCTATAAAATCAGAATGGATATGATTATAGATAATAGGGTGTACAGACATACGGTTAGAATATTCAAATAGCTGTCCGTTTTGACACAATTTAGCATCAATAGCTGCAAATATATTAAATCCATAGGAATGACAGCACAACTTTATAGAAGGAAACTTCATATCATATTAGTAGAATTTCACAAATATATATGTTTGACAGATATATGCTTTATTTATTAAGTATTTTGCATTTCATGACAAAATGGTATATTGATCATCTCATTGATTCAAGGGTACATTATTTGCCCTTATATCACAAGGAGATTCCAAAAATCATGTTTGAAGTACAATAAATCAATCTCCCTTTGAACCCCCTTTGAACCCACTTTGAACCTACTTTGAACCCCCTTTGAACCCACTTTGAACCTACTTTGAACCCCCTTTGAACCCTCTTTGAACCCCCTTTAAACCCCTTTTGAATCCCCCTGGAAACCCCTTTGTACCCCCTTTGAACTCATTTTGAACACTCTTGGAACCCACTCAGAACCATTTTAAGGTCCAAGTTTAGTAGTAATCAGGAGCTGGGTCATTGAAATAGCTAGGGTAATTCTCCCTATATGGGCTTGAATGACCTCTATATGGACTTAAATTGATATCAGATGTAGTACCTGTGTAATTGGAGTGTTGTCTAGGTCCAGTAGGAATGAATGAACTAAACCTCTTAGGACTTTTTCTGCTCCACCTTTTTACTCGCTGAACTAAGTTACCTCCCTTGTGACCAGGACCAGATTTTCTACAGTTGCAGTAAACACAGAGAACGATCAGTCCAATGATGAGAGCCAATCCGCAGAGTGCCCCGATGATGCCGTACCTACCAGGAGGGTACTCCCACAGGTTCTGGACATAGTTGAGGTGTCCAGGTAGGGCCACTTGGTCAGCATACAACACCTTATAGTAATAAGCAAACAAACATTATAGTTTATTAAAGGGCAATACATTTAAGATGGTCATTAAGAGGTTGTTGGTCTTCTTTGTGTCTTTTAGAATATGAAACTACTTTCTAAACCTTGGATATTTCATTTATAGTTGAAATACGCATAAAAAGACTTATGCAAAATTTGTTATATCCATGTAATTATTTTGTTCATGAATTTTACTAACCTTCACTGGGATTCTGTTGTCACCTGCATCATCCTCCGGTGCAACTTGTGGTCGTTTCTTGGGGGGTTCACAGACAATGAGGTTTGACAGCACTTTAGTATTTCCACAGACAGCTTCTCCTATCATTATGGTATAGCCATCCTTTTGTATTCCTCCTATCAGGTTTTCTGCCTACAAAATATGTTACTAAATTGTTCTTGAATAACATTAGAAAAAGAAACCTGAATAAATCAAATAAGCAACGGAAAACATAACAGTGTAACCAAATTGTATTTTACTGTTTACTTGTATTTCTGGGGTGGTTTTCGCTAGCATTCTCAAAAATGATTTTAAGGTAATTGAATTGTGCTGTTGAATTGCACCTTTGCATGTCTGATGATATGATTTGTTTTGTAGATAAAGGAATGTAGAATTATTTTTACTGACCAAGGAATAAAATGATGAGCATTTAGAATTTATCATATATGAAGGTTAGTGTCTCAGATATTTCAAGTCAAATGGCTATTTAAGTCTCGTGAGCTTAGATCAAACAAGTATCATTTTAATGGAGATTTCCGTTTTTATTTAATGCATCACACTCCATAGTAAATCCAAGCTTACTTATACCTAAAATAAGCTTGGATTTCCCATGAAGTGTCACACACTGTGTCTGAAATACTTCTCATTAAGTGAGATGGCAGTGGTCTCCATCCTAAGGGGGAAGAAAGAAAAAGTTGATTATGTGGTGATACCTTTTGATGGTAGTTCAAGGGGGGAAGGCAGTGGAATTTAATTTCTTTCAATATGTATCCTATATACTAGATTTGATGATATAAAAGACATACATGCCATTTGAATTGACATAGATTGATCCTTTTGAAAATTAATTAAGTTATGTGATCCTGAAAATTGATGTTTGTGGGTGACGTCACACACAAAAGCCGTCATTTGTAAATCTTGATATTGCAAGATGCATAAAAATTACTTTATTACAAGTTTTTTTTACATGAATTGTTGAATTTCATTATTTTGAACCCTATTAGACTCATTAAAATGACGGGTTAAAATTAGATTTAATCATTTTTCATGTTTTCTATATTGCACTTTGTCTGTTTGTGACACCACACACACAAAAATGCACTGTGCATGCTGCACTATAATTTATGCAGAGAGGGACCACACCTTAGAATTAGAAAATAGTCTATAAAATTGTAAATAATAAAGATAACCATGTGAAATTTGGAATGGTAACTATTTGGATAGAGGGGATCACGGTATCATGGAAATGTATATTCACTGGCTCCTCCCTGTAATATTGAGAAATTCATTCCAAGTTATTGTCTTACCTTTAGGTTTTGGGGGGTAACGTATTAACACTCACTCTTTCAAGTCTTAAATTTCTTAGGAAAGCCGCTTAGTGCACTATTGCCTAATTTTACTTGTGTGTAAAGGAGGTTCTTAGGGAAAGTTGTACTACCTTTTAATCCAATTTTTGAACAATAGCATTATGTAAAATAGTGATTAAAAACGGGGAATTTTACAGGTAGCATTGTCATCTTCACCTCGACATTTTACTTCTAATAGAATATGATAAATGATCAAAGATCTACATTTTAAAAGCAATAAATGGGTGTTTTCTATTACAGCTTCCTCTCATTGAGAAAGGCTGTGGAGCACTGTATGATTATATAAGGCCTAAAAAACATGGTTTGATCTGACCTGTTTGGCCCTCTTCTAATTTTTTTCAATGGTATTTTTCCAAAACAATTATTGAAATGCAATAGAATTGAACAAAAGATTATGAAAAACATAATCTCAGAACATGTATTCTAGATGCTAGAAATAGTTTTAAGAGGATGTTTGGAGTATTTCTGTCAACCTTATTATGGAAGGTGGGCTCATTGCTGCCACCTGGGGACAACACTCATAACCACTAAGTTACAACACCTTCATAAACTATACCATACAACTTCTCCCATTTCTACCCCCAACCCCACATGCTTTAATTCAAACTCAAACTTACAGCAACAATCAATATCACCCTAATCTTCTAACATTTACCACCCACCCTCCCTTACAAATTGTATTACATTTATATATATACATCATACTTCCCTTCTTTTATGTATGAAAATACTACTTTTTTGTAATAAATTAAAATTCAACAGCAAAAACCAATATCACCCTAATCTTCTAACATTTACCACCCATCCTCCCTTACAAATTATATTACATGTATATATACATATCATACGTCCCTTCTTTTATGTATGATGATACTACTTTTTTGTAAGAAATTAGAATTCAACATTCTATCATTCTTATAAATTTACATCACATAATCTGACTAAATTGTAATACAAATAAAATCTAATTTCCCAAACTCGTACCTGACTTGTCCTATCCCCCCTTTGGCAGTAATGCATACTAATAAAAGACATGGGAAATACCATATAAACTCACCTTGATTTCAAGAAACTCTTCTTCTACAGGCCAGGTTGGTGTAAAGGTCTTTGAGAAACTTGGAGGTGGAAAACCTTGAATAATGGGATCTGCATAAATGATTAAGTGGCTAGATTGTGGAAGTGCCATAGATAGGTTTCTGTATTCCTCCACCCCATCCATGAAAAATCCTATTTCAACATCAATGTTTTCTTCCTCGTTTATCGTAGGTAACGTTTGTCTCTTTCTACGAGACTTCTCACCATCTGACTTCAAGGAGGACTTGGCCAATATGGCCCGTCTTTTTCGTTGACTTTCAAGCACGTTGGCAAGCATGATGGGTGGAGTAGGGCAGAACATCCGATGTGGTAAAGTTCCACGACATGTCTAAAAGAAATATATATACCAGTTTTCTTCTTGAGAGAAAATGATATTTTTACATTATATCAGAAAGATGTTATGTTATATTGAAATATATGTAATAATACATCATAGTTAGGTATAGGAAATGTATTCTTTTCGATGATTTGCCATAATCTTGATCATGATTCAATATCAACATTAGAGGTACAAGTGTTTCAATGCTTATTTATGGCAGAATGAACACATGGAGTGAAAAGAAAGACAAAAACATATTATATCATAATCACAAAGAAATCCAGTTGGATCTTACAGTGTTATATCTCTCACTTCTTCCTGTTTCCCTTGCAGTCACAGTCGTCATCATGACTCGAACCGTTGGCACATTGAGGAAGGCTCCAAATACAGTCAGCAGGACACCACCACTGTGAGCAGGAAATGGAGGAGCATTATTGTATTTATTGTTAATTTGTATTTTATTCCTCAATCAAATATAGGAACTTTGATCATACTCACCACTACCTAATATATACAAAAGCAGAATCAGCAGAGTCCAAGGGGTGAATAGTAAATAATGTAGCCACCCTTCCAATTACCTCCTTTGATCCTGCTTCTAGTAATGAATGCTTTACTTAAGCATTACTTTAATTTACACTTTATACTTCAATTTGTACACCACCTTGGGACAGGGCCTCATTCATTTAGTTTACATATACATCAAGCTTTGGCGCTTTTTAGTATTAGTTCACCGATATCCACAGATGCCTTTCTACAACCATTCTTTATGTCATGGTTCTTTTAACTGATATATACTCAGAGACACTCAAGTATTATCCCTAGGGTTCTACCTTAATACCCAGAGACTGTTTGGTCTGGAATCTGTACTTGGTGTATATGGTGATTTTTGTCATATCCCTTACCTTGTGAGGTCCTACCTTGACATGGCAATTCCCAACTTATCACTATCTCAATTCATGCTGAGACATATTCAGTGATTTATGTGTTTTATGAGTTCAGAATTCACCAAACCACGGATAGCCAATTAGACGACTTTCACCTGCAGGTTAACCTTGATGAGAAAGCTTTAGTGAACAAAACTTAATTTTACATCACTATTTGTAGTTTGACATAATGAAAAACAAGAGATCATCATTTTGTTTTAACCTGCATCCGTATACATTAAATGTTTTCCAAATTGTTTTAAAATGTAGTCATTATAGGTGAATATATGTGAATTATTCATTAAATTTTGTAGTGCTTTCGGTGGATTTGTCATTAAAATTACTATAAAAAATTAGCCTGCAGATAATTAAAATACTATAAATCAGCTATCTGTGGTAGGGCAAATTCATTTTTGTTGATGTGCTAAGAACATATCCATGAATTCCCAATTCTTCGTTGGAAAGATTCATAACAGAAATTTATCTTACTTTAGAATTGTTTCCAGTGGCTCAACTCTCATGATGATTGGATCTGGTTCATAAGTAAAGAGGGCCCCAGAGGAAACGACCAGGCCTGGCCGTTGTAGAGTCACGTTTAGAGGGCGATTAACCAAATCACTGTCAGTTAACTTTGCAGTGGTGCATATTGAAAGAACCTGCGATCTGCAAAGTGACAATAAAACTGATCCATATAAGGTGAGAGTCCAGTGTCCAAGTCCAGTGCAAAAGAATTATTATTTTCTTTAGAAATTAAAAGTGATAATAATATATCTAACTCGATGACTGACTGGTGGACAGATGTTCTTAAAGATTTATTAAAATGAATAATAAAGTGGTGTGATCAACATGTTTCAAATGGTCAAAGTCTTCTTCAGGATCTAAAATTAAAGCTACAGTGTGAAATCAGTTTATATAGTCAAGAATCAACAGTGTAGATTGTAGACAGTTGATTAGTGTGGAATCATAACAGTGGATATCCACAGTGTAGATTATTAAAAAGATTTTTGATTGGTCCACTTCGTAAATATTTATAAGAATATTAACTTGATAAATCTGAGATTAATATAGTAACATGCTTGAATAAAATAGGAAATGTCCCTTTGCCTGGAATTAAATATAACTAGATGTTTCAACATTCTGGCATTACATCCGGTACTCCTGGATATGTAGATTAAAAAAATTTCTCAGTAAATATATTTGCAGGTGAAAGACATCAAATACAGCTGGTGATATCAGTAAGGTTTTAAAGTTAGAAAAGACGGTTCCTCCGGCACAGAAATTGAAAGAAAAACGAGTTCTCCAATGGCTTCACCCCGTCCTGGGAGGATTTCTTCGACCAGGTTGGCAATTACATTTATATGGAGTCTCACGTCTGATTCCCTCAGACTGGCTGCTCCTTCGGCTGGGTTGGAAATTTAGAAATTAATATTAATCGTCGTAAACTCTCCGGTACTGGAAAGAGTGCATTGTGAACCAAGTAACACTAGTATGTGAGCTAGGCGCCGAGCGTTGGCACTGTCCTTTGGCCTAGGTATAGTGTATAAGGTTGTCGTAGATGATGGTGCCCCTACACGGGGAAGATTGTAACTGAGTTAGTTTGCTCCAATACAGGTACGCACAGGTACGAAAGGGACATTAGTGCTATAAGAAAGACTGTGGGAATATTTTGATCTTGGTGTATGAAATGCCCAGCTTAAAGCCCCGTACCCACTAGACGATGCACCGATGGGCCGACGCCGACGGCCGTGGGTCGTCGGTGTCGGCGTTGGCCTAAAATTATTAAACATGTTTAATAAGGATCAGCGTGATCGTCGGCACTGGCGCTGAGGTTGGCGTCGGTCGTCAGCGCCATCGTCGGCGCTGATTATATGTGGGTATGTGTTGTCCCAGTAGCGTCGGCCGACGGCCGCGCCGACGGCCGCGCCGAAGGCCGCGCCGATTCTTGCTGACGTCACCTTGTGGGTATGTCGCTTAAGAGAACACTATGGGATAAAGGGTCTTGTCATCTGCGATAGCTTTTGTGTAGAATTAGAATTAGAATTAGAATTAGAATTAGTTTAATGTAAGTAAGAATGAGAAGTATGAAAGATAGAGAAAAAAACACTATTATAGGTGTTAGGGTATATGTGTAAAGCGCCAAGCCTGTGGCTGGCGCTATATAAGCAGTATGAGACTTAGGATAGATGAGCAGACCAATATAGATGTTGTGCACATGCTGTCACACCTTTCAAATTGGGATGAGCGCCATATTGGTGATCAGTTTAAATATACTATTAGTTTAATTTCAAAAGCATCTATGTTGTAGATTTTTGTTTATTATATCAAAAGAAAGCTTATCAAATCATAATAAACAATTAATTTATACATTACCCGCCCCCCTGGACAAACTCACGAGGCATGTTTGGGAGATATATATTTTATTATATCAAATTTATGAGTATAGTATTATTAAGATATATGTATAAAATATGAGAGTAAAATTTATTAATGGTAAGTAATGAGATAAAATATGGGTTAATAGGTGTGGGTGGGTGGGTTTTTAGATTGTAGAAAATGGGGTGTGGGGTGGAATGGCGGCGAAGGAGAAGGAGGAAGGAGGAGGGGATTGTGGGTAGGAGTTGGGTGAGGTAGGTGGGGTTGGTGTAGGGTGAATGGGAATGTGTCCGATAGGGGCAGCAATGAGGCAGCGTGATACATACGTACAACGCTGACACCATTACCCCCCCCCCCCCTGGACAACTCACGAGGCAGGTTTGGGAGAAATACATTTTATTATATACATTTTATGAGTATAGTATTATCAAAATATATGTATAAAATATGAGAGTAAAATTTATTAATGCCAAAAAAGCCCAAGTTGAGTTGGCATGAGGTGGAGTGTTGGGGTAGGCGGGGGAATAATTAAGAATTATTTGGTAAGAGAACGCACAAGTGCCCGATTAGTGGCAGTGTCAATATATGCCTTGTATGCTTGGGATCTCCATCCCCCATCTCTGCACATCCCTCTGTGAAGGCCTGTGTAGCAGCGGCCTTGCGCAGACTGTGCAGGGTGTATGCTGATGCTGGAACGCCCGACTGTGTGAGGGCCACATTCCATGCGTCCCTGATCGCAGACAATGGAACAGGGTGCCCGGTCAAAGGGGAACCTCAAGAAGGGGTCTGCCACACCGCCCTGTGTAGCAGCCGCCGTAGTGCTGGGTCTGGAAGTGATGGATGTGGCAATATTGTTAAACACATACATACATGGTTGCACTAGGGAAATACTTCTTTGCTTGAGGATGTAAAGAGTTTTACTAGCATATTTGCTTGAAAGGTGGGCTCTAGATCTACTCAGGAGGTCAGCAACTACATTGTCCTGCCCAGGGGTATGATCGTATGACAGTTCGATGTGTAAGATAGCCTGGAGGATCCAGGCCGCCCTGGCACATTCTAATAGTACACCGTTTCTTCCCCTACCTGAACGAAGCACCAAGACTGTGGCCATATTGTCACAATGGACCTTGATGTGTGTACCTGCGTCCTCCCTGGTAAGGAACGTATGGAGGGTCGCTACCACATTTGCCGCCTCCAGCTCGGTTATGTTGGAGGCAGCTTGGTCAATGGGGGTTACTTGGCGCGTGTAACCCACATTGCCTGTGTATGCCCCTATGCCGGAAAGGCAGACATCAACATTATATGTTTGGATGGAGAGGGTGGGGGGATGTACGATCTACCGTTCCATTGTTCACGGAACTTTATAAACCATCTCATGTCCGCCTTCATGCCTGCATCCACATTTACATACTTTCCCGTAGCAGACAGGAGGGTTTCCAGTGTTCTGGAAACAAATAACCTCGCTGGAGGTACGCATTTTGCTACGTGTAGTAAGTGGCCAAGGAGGGATTGAAGGTTCTTTGTAGTGATGGATTTTCGTGATGCATACTGACTAACCTGGGATAGAGCCTGTGCTACCTTCTCCTCAGGAATCTCCAGCATCATATGTTCGGTAGCGATGACGATCCCCAGCCATTTGACATGTTGTGAGGGTGGTTGTGCCTTCTCCCTAGCCTCGGGTAGGCCGAGCTCTTGGGGGAGGCGCCTTGTGATGTCATAGTGGCGTACGGCGAAATAGAATTACAATGTCATCTAGGTACATCAATGCCTTAACACATCTATTGGCAAGAATATCAACAACCACATTTGCAACCGACTGCATATGAAAGGACAATGCGCGCGCCCTGAACGGTACCATTAGATCACAATAGTGTGCCCCTTGCCACTGGAAGCACAGTAATGGCCAATCAAGTGGTTCGGATGTGAGATTTTTATATGCCCTTGAAATGTCTAATGTGGCCAAATAGGCACCCCTGGGAGCGCGCCTTAGTTCCTGGACTAGCCTGTCTACAGTGGGGAGTTTATGGACCATTTCAAGGCCGAAGACGCCTTTTTTGACCACATACGCGTTGACCGACTTGTCAGCCGGGAAGGTCATATCTGTTCGTTTTTCCGAGTCCACCTTTGGGCGGGACATGAGTGGGGACTCATGCGTCCATTCAACAAAGGGTGGGGCCACATATGGGCCGAACGCGCCCCTGAGCTCCATCTCGGAAACATGTGCGGGGTAGTCTGTGGCGCTTGGGTGGTTTTCCTGCCCGCCCGTGTCAGACACGGGCCTGCATGCCCCAGGGTGAACTTGAGAACGTCCAGTAATTGTGGGCGGCCGCCAATGCGGCCCAAACAGACCTCCCAATTAGCTATACTCAGGTTTGATGGGACCGGGACCCGGGCGGCCAACACGTTGGGCAGGCCAGTATTACGTACAGCTCTATATATAGCTACGACCTCTGGATTAAAGGCTACTATATCGATAGCCGGTCAGTGACCCCGTCTATGTTGTGCAAACGCAATGGGGCGCAGGTCAACCGCGGTTGTATAGTAAAGATCCTTCTCACAGATTTTTTGGATACGATCAAAATTGGGGTACGTACCTCCCTCCGGCAGGGGAAAGCTCCCATTTCCGCCATGGTTGAGTCCAGTGTTTCGGAGGCCGGTGGCGTGACCATCACTGGCGGCCGACCGGGCCCATCTGTAGGTGGTGGGGCGGAGTCCACAGTGCGCCGGCCGGGCCCAGGTTTTTGTTGACTGGTGTGGTGAGAGCCCCGGGTCCTAGATCCGGTGAGGTGCCTGATATCCATATTTTGGCGGGAACAGCTGCTGATGTTGTACAGGCGGTTGGGGGTGGGGGGCAGATGCCTCCATGAGTTGACCCCTCCTGCTGCTGGTTGTAACGGGGGTTGGGGGAGGGTGTTGTACCGTGTGGCTGCTGCAGTTTCCTTTCGCATCTGAACAGGTTGTGGCCCACGCACTACCACCCCACACAGTCACAAAAAGCACACAAGTGCATCATGCGTACTCCCCCCTCCTCATGGTGGGAGCGATGGCGACATCCAGCGGTCATCCTAAACGGCCTGCAGATAACCTCCCTGACCTGTCCTGTACCAGCTGGGCCAGGGTTGTGGGTCGCCTGTGCCGCAGCCGACATGGCGATCATCATGCGGTGATTCTGAATACATTGATAATTGGACCACTGGAATGCAGCCCGCTCGACCCCATCCCACACGAACTGCGACCACTTCCTCACGGTACTCCATGGTTGGTCTATCGCATATATGCGATAAACATCACGCAGTCTAACAAACTATTAAACATATCTATATAAGATACAGACAAACAAGAACTATATCAACGAAACACCGTCGGAACTAACTAAAGATAAATAACCCCAGTCTAGTTCAGTAATCATTAAAGCATCTTACTTACTGAATATGTACATCACATTGAATCGAACCCAAGAAGACTTGATTAAGAAGGCCATTTCGGCCTGTAACAGTGACCAATGTTCCACCAGCTTTGGGCCCAGATGTGGGTCGCACATCAATTTCCAAGTCTGTTGGGAAAGGCAACAATGAGCTCACTGTAATAATGATATTACTCATAAAACCAACTGAGAAGGTAGTGCGAGGGGGGTTAGCACCCTGAGGCTGGACCCCGATATCAGTCTAAGGGAAGGGCCGACCTCAGGCTGATATCGGGGTCCAGCCGAGGGCTGCTGACTCCCCGAGGACCCACTTCAAGGTTGTTTATGGATTGATCATACCTTTTCTGTTATATCTGAGCTTCCAAGGGAAGAAACATAGCAATCAGTGATGGTGGGACAGTGATGCTGCACATTTTATTGTATTTCTTCATATAACTTCTTTGATATCCTTCAAACGCACAAATAGTAAGCAAGTAAAGCGTATCAAGGAATGTTGTGTAGATAATGCATATGTTAGATCTTTTATTTCTTAATTATTTCATTTTTTGAAAAAAAATGCTGAAAAATAAAAGTTTCTGTAACTGCCTGGAGGGTGATACAAGGCTGGTTATCATCCAGGTTTGATACAGCATTTGTTAAACTCTTAACTACTAAACATGTATAACCCTTAGGTATAACAAATTATAATACTCTAGGGTGATACAGGGTCAGTATTTAAGTTTAATTTATCACTGAGACAGGCAGGTGATGACCAGACCACAGGATGATACAGCAAAGTTGTTCTGGCAGTAGAAAGTAAGCCAACTTGTTTAGTTAGTCTTATCTTTTAACATTATACTTTACAACATTACCATGGTACAATAAATCCATAAGCAGCCATGTAGAAGGTTCTTTTTAGGGATATTAGCCCTGCAAGCCCTGCCCTCAGGCTAATAACTTGTTGAGACTTTGAGATAGATTTACAAAAGTTTACAACAGTTTGTGCAAGACCATTTCCCGTACAATTTTCATCGGTACAAATCAAACCTCCATAGCTACAGAGATTCTTATGCAAAAGGCACTGAAACTGGTTCCAATGGGGGTCCATAGTCCCATTCTGGATAACTCCCTGTTCACATCTTAGTTACGTGAATGACACGTCCTGTAATGTATGGACATTTTGTATGTCCCCATCCCAAACCGCTCTCCTCAGGGCTCCCATCAAAGTGACCAGCTCCAACACATTCAGAGCCTTTGGCACCTTCAAGAATGTCACCTTACCTGAAAGGAACCTGACATCAAAGTTCTGTGACATGGAAAATGTCCCCGCCTCCAACAGCTCCCCTCAGGGCCTTAGTCATAGCACCCAGTATGGATGGGGGTAGAAGGGCTGTAAACAACCCAGCTACATCTTGAATGACCCCTTACCTGAAAGGAGGCGACTGTCACCATCCTGTTAAACAGGGGTGTTTTCAGGACCCCAGTCAGATCCCCCAGCACAGACACATTCAGAGCCTTTGGCACCATCATGAATGACACCTTACCTGAAAGGAGGCTGACATCAACGTCCTGTGACACACGGATATTTTGTAAGTTTCTGTCCCCCACCACCCCTCTGATGGCCCGACTCACAGCACCCAGCATGGACGTGTCCAGAGGAACTGTGAACAACACAGCTACCTCATCGTCTGAGGTCGGTCTGAAAATGAAGTAAAAAACCAGATGGTCATCTGCAGCAATTTGTGTTTGCATCACAGTATTTTCTGAAAATATTATAATTTACAAAACTATGGTTAATGTCTAGTCCAAAATTGAAGCTATCATAGAACAACTGCCTTGTTACTAGTTGTTAATAGTTCCCCATGGATATTTGCATTAGCTGTCAATGAAGAAACTTTGCATCTTAATGGGAGGGAATTATTTGGTGGATGTAATTTACTATTAAATCTAAATAGCTACCCTTAATGTCCTTGATAGTGGATGAATAAAACAGAATATATCTATCCTAATTGAATTTTCAAAACTACAATATATCTATCCGTGGGAAAATTCTTAAGATAATAATGTCATACCTAAGTTTAGGCATGGCATGTCCTCCCTCTAACAACTACAACTATTTATCAAATTTATCATATAAAATATATTAATATCACAATTTCCCTAAACAATAATCAAAAGGCATATCAAATATGTATATACTACTTCATAGAGTTTATGGTAAAACCTCTGTTAGCACTCCCTCTCCCCCTAGTGGCAACTGGCCTAATTAAGTAATTAGGTCAGAGGCCAAAGGTGAGATGGGGAAGTGCACCCCTGCCTTGAGGGCAGTGGAAGTCTGAACACCAAGGTGGACACATGTCTATTGTGTAACAGCCTAGGCTTAGGCCTATGGTTAATAACCTGTGACTGAAGAAACAATATACAACATCATCTCAACACTACTCCTGTCTTCAACTCTTCATTACTCCCCTCAACATCCATACATTGAAAGTAATATCACACAGAAACATAAAGTACTTCAATAATCATACCATCACATGGTTCTAGGACATGTACCCCCCAGACGCTTACCCACTTGACACTTACCTCCTGGACACTTACCCCCTAGGACACTTACCCCCTGGACACATAGCCCCTAAGACACCTGGTCTTTCGAATGGAAAGCAAACCAAATGAATATCCCTCTCTTCTAATAGATGTCTAGGATTCATACCTAAAAAGCTAACTCGTCCCTACTGAGCAGTTAGTGGATCGGAAAGTGTCAAACCATCATTGGACCGAGATCTCAAAGATTGGAGGGTAAGTGTCCTAGGGGGTAAGTGTCCTACATATTAAGTGCCCTAGGGGTAAGTGTCCTAGGGGCTAAGTGTCCTAGGGGTAAGTGTCCTGTAGGATAAGTGTCAGGGGGATAAGTGTCCAGGGGGTAAGTATCCTGTTACCCCATTGCACTTTATTTATATCATTCATCTCACATGTCTAATTTAATATGATTCAGTAGTAAATAAATGATTATAGGATATTATTAGATAAACATTATTACTGAACTCGGTTATTTTGTGTGATCGAATGAAACAAGACCAATATAATAGATTAGATGGTGGCTGGTCGGAGAGGAATACTGGAGAAATCAAATCCCCAACCAAGGTGTTTATAACAATTATGTAACAAGGTTTAAACAATTGATCAAAATACATACATAAGTCCCAGGAACTGAATGTCAACGTTGATGTTTGGGCCTCTGCCTATATTTCTCTGGACCTGAAATGAGATAGACACTTTCTAGAAATTGCTGAATACAAATAACGGGCATATTAATAATTCATCTACCCAAAGTATAACAAGCCTAATTTTGCTATATTCAGTTGTTTTGGTACCTATTTTGGGCCAAGTTTCAATTTTGTAACTGTAAAATTCTTGGTGGAAATGTTCCTATAGCATGCCCAACCATTTTCAAAATCCTGGATCAACCCCTGGGTCTCTGCCTGGAGTATAATGAATTTGCTTCTCAATCTTTTAACCATGGGATCTTCCAATACCTTACTGAAAACACTCCATATGATTTACATTTCAATAGAACCATCTATGGTTATGAAATCAAAAAACAAATCTCTAATTTATGAAACAATGTAACAACCACTTGGCAAATTATCGTCAGGAAGTTCCCCTCAACACATGTGCTGTTGGTGAGGCTGTCCATCCACGGTGACATCACGACAATCTTCACCACATATGTCTGTGCAGGGTCTGCTGGAACAGATGGCGAAAAACCTTATAATGAATACACTGCCGCAGAGTGGTCAGACTGGTTTTGGTTTGGATAGGGGCCTACTATTGAATACATGTACGTCGAGGGGGGGGGGGGGTCTTCTTCTAACTGTGCATATGTTTCTGTCAAAGTCTAATGCTTACTTCAGCTCAATGAGAGTCTGAAGGTTTTAAAAGTGCACATACATATTCATCTAGTAAGGACCCCCTACAATCAACCTACGTATGTGATGGAAGAACCCATAGCAATCTTTAGATTACAGCTTTTCGTGTGTAGAATAATGTTCTCCAGTTGCATTACAGCAAAGGGATGTTACATACTATGAGTAGGGGTAAGAATTAAAACCTCAAAATAGCTACTACTTATATTTGTTTGTTTAACCCTGTCACCAACTCTGCCCACCCAGTTGGGGGACTCTGACCACCCAGTCAGCCAACTCTGACCAACCAGTCAGCCAACTCTGACAACCCAGTCAGCCGACTCTGACCAACCAGTCAGCTGACACTGACCACCCAGTCAACCAACCCTGACCACCAAGTTGCCTGACTCTGACCAATCAGTCGGCCAACTCTGACCATCAAGTTGGTCAATTCTGACCACCCAGTCAGCCGACTCTCACCAGCCAGTCAGCTGAAGCCCCATACCCACTAAACAAATCGGCAGACTGATCGGTCCTAGAATCGGCTAGTTATTTTAACAGAATTAGATGATTTATGGCTGATTCAGACACCAGTGAGTATGTGATATTGACATATACATGTTTGATACAAGTCAGTGCTAAAATTGGCAACTCTACTAGAAAAGTCATCTTATTTTAGCACTGATGAGTCAGACAACTTTAGTCAATTGCACCTAGTGGATATGGGGCTTGACTCAGTTAACCAACTCTAAACATCCAGTTGGCCGACTCTGACCACCCAATGAACTGATTCTGACCATCCAGTTGGCTGACTCTAACTAAAAAAGAATACTTTATTCTTAGTGCTAATGTACAGTAATGCAGACTCACCACTGCATGTCCCTAACATTGTGTTTTGTGGGTACGTTTCCAGACATTGACAACGGTTGATTGACTCCTTTTCTGAAGTTGAAGAATGCAATGCTTAGTAGAGGTAAACATGCATCAATGAAATAAAGCCACAACAGGGAACTAAGTATGTCATGTCAAGTCCATGTTCAAGTGTCAGATTCTAAAGTACTTTTTTGGGAAAATTTGAACTTTATAAACTTTAGAATCATAATTGATTATACAACTTTTGAAAGTCAAAAGACGTCAAAACCGTTGAATCATGATCAAACTAAGGCATTGCAACAGCCCCATCAATGTAATATAATGGAGGGATATAATTCACACTAGTTGTAACTCTTAAATTGTATTTTTAAGTAAGATATTTTATGTAAATGAATATGTAAAGGTAAGTTAACTGGATATATTTGTTAACTGTAGCATTTGTTGATACATTGTTAATAACATCATAACTACTTAATGAATATCTAAGCAGAATCAATATTAGTGAATATAATTTATGTAGAACAAGACAGGCCAATGAGTTAATTCAATACTTATAAATGTAGATATAGTATATGATAACCTATATTATTATAAACAGAATTCTCTTCATATATGTGTAAAATACTACAAAATGCCAATTTCAAACAATTGTATCACTCCTATGCCAAATTTCTGTCATACCATTATATATTCATTATCGCACCTCAAAGTCATGTAGTTCAATATCACCTTCACTCACATAATAATTGAATTAAATGTCCTCCTGTTCATTGGTGTAGTTCAATTTGTCCACATAATACTTCATTTTCTAACATATGTTGTATATCCATGACCAAGGTCACCAAAGTTCCAGTTACAAAGAGAAGCATACATGTATACAAAGGAAGTTTACAACACTTTTTCCTCAAGGGGGGGGGAGAGACTTCATACCAAGGCCTGTATGTGTGTGTTGAAAAGTGAAGGACAAGGTTCTTTTTCAGCTTCAAGGGAGTGAAATGAGTGGTGCTAAATTCACTCACAGTGGGTGTGAAATTAGCACAGGCCACTCAATATGGGTATGTTTTCAAGAATCCCCCCTGTATATCACAATATTTTACACTGACCTTGGCAATTCAAAGTCACACCATATTTCATTTATTACTATATAAGCATCACAAGCACGATTTGAACTATAGCTCAAGGATTCTATTTACAAATAATTTGATGTATACATGAGCCCTTCTTTATGGGTATGTTTTTAGCATGGATAAAGTCCTTCCAAATTTTTGGCACCCATACCCACACGTCCAGGCATATATAAATCAAGTTGCTTACCTATGTTTATTTCTTAGAAAGTTATACCTACCCTGTGCAGACAGCATGGACACATCAGTAGCACATTGTCCCAGTTTGTTGTAGGTAAACAGAGTGGGGCTCAACATAGAGTAAAGTCCAGGCTCTATAAAGCTGCACACCGCAGCACGATTTGGGTGGGTCAGGACATCCAGTGAACACCTCCAAAGCTTATCTACTTGTCTGAAACAGGGGGTTAAACACTTCATTACAAACCACATACCGCGCACATTCTCCTGATCTTCTTATAGCATCAATAAGAACTGCATGAATAATGTATAATAGGACATAATGCATTTAAGTCTTAATGATTATATCTAACTTTTAGCCAACAACCAGGTATATAATGCCACAGAGAGTAATGAATAATTCATTTAAATCATAACAGAATCTGGCATGTGTATGTTCTGATGTGCTTTATATTAGAGAAAGCACATCAGAACATACACATGCCAGGTTCTGCTATGACTTAAATATCAAACCACAAAAATCTAACTTTCAGTCTTCTAGGTAAGGAAAGCCATAAGCTAAAACACATATCCTCACATGACCTAGCGCAGACACCACCAGGTCATGTTTCATTTAGCTTAGATGGTATTCCTTTAGTCTTAATTATATATTCATAGCTACCTGATACAGCATAATATATACGACAAAATACATACTACAATTCATCGATTAAAATGACTGATAATTAGTTTTTTTTTGCGTACTCAAACTTCGTATTCCCATCCCAGGCAAGCATGCAACCTTATTATAATATTGCAGTAACATTCTGTTTCATTCTGGTTTGGTTCTTGTCACATTATTTCAATGGTACCCGGCCACGTCTCTAGAACCTAGCAGTAAAATTTTGCACTATTAAGTTATTGTAACATTCTGCTTACATTCTTTCACTAAAACTTAATGTAATTAAAGAACTCCCTGCTTGAGTCTCGTACTAATGTAAGATAATGAAAATATTATGTGAAAATGACCAAGAAACATACTTACAAAAAAAGTCTGGTCTCACAATGTGTTCATAAAATCGTTAAATCATTAAATTGTTAAATCACTAAAACACCACTTACCCACAGGTGCTCTGAGCCACTGAGGTTAGAATCCTGGTTATATTACTCCCTGACGCATCCATGCTGAAGTTGCCCGAGAGTTGGGGTGTATAATTCTCAACACAGGTGTCAAAGGATGGAGTGGGCAGCTGTCTCTTCCTACGGCTTACTGGAGGTTTGAAATAAAGTCCAGGGTCCGCAAGACACCGTAAAACAGCTGCAGAATAAGTGCATAAGAGGGACATGGTTCTGAATGGCAGCACTTGCGTATGAATGACATCAATAGTAATAGTGATAACTGTTTCTATAAACATGCGTTAGAGATGGAGGCAAAATGATTATCAACAAAATGCACTGTTAAATTCTTTGTTTTGTTTTGTTAGTTGACACACAATACAAATTTTAATAAGTTATTAAATGAAATGGTTAAAAGAGTGTTGTTGCCTTTGAAAATATATAAAATGTTTGAATTGTTTAAAGATTGTATTGCAAGTTGCCCATAATATTATCGGCTATGTATAGAATCTTGTATACTTAGATATATATGTTTGATATATATTTGTAACATGCAAAGGGCCAGAAAGGTAATTCATAGCACTAGATCATAACGGTTCAATGGTTCATATATATGATTATGACAGTAAACCTAACCTATACAAATTATTTATACTTTACCATAATTGAAAAACAAACCAAGTAATGTTATACAAACTTACTTGTTCCATTGTTGTAACAATTGAAGAATTCTAGTATAGAATTAACATTTTCTATCACTAGTCGATCAAATCCAGAACAGTCCATCGATGGTGGTCTGTAAGAGGCCAGGGCATTGAGGGCACAGTCTCGGGCGTCTTCTGCAAAGCTGAGTCACAAGTCCTTGTATTAGTACAAGGAAATTAATTTATACCTTAGGATATATCTAGCCAAGGTATGTGACATAGTGCATCAAGATGAATTTGTGCCTAAGTTGTAGCAAGACTGGCACTTTTGGAATAACAGGTTTATACCTGAAAGTTTTGCTAACTATAAATACCTTAAAGAATATATAAACCTTGTTGAATGATGCAATCATTCTATGTTTAGTTTTAAATAGCATATTTTTGGGCCTGGCCTTCACACCCTAACAATATTGATGCTTCCATCAATGTAGACTATTTGACAGCTATGAAAATATTGTTTACATGAGAAAATCTCTTTACTTGGGTAATCCCTAAATACAGTGCATTGGGGATATGTAAAAGTTACTGTGGAAGCTTAAAGAAATAAACCAAGGAAGCGTTAGAGGCTGATGAGCTTTACACAATTAAATGTTATCATTCTGTTGACCGGTGGCAAGATCAAAATAAAGATAGCTATTGATTTTCTCAAACAGGCATCATGAAATTTTAGTAAGGATCTGTTGATATTTCTTGACTTCAGGGTTTGATTTACTAAACCATTACTTGCTTCTGTACAAATTGCATGAAGTTGTTCTTGGGAAATTCACAGTAAAAGTAAAAGTGATGATCTACACAAGAAGGGTAATAAAAAAATCAAGGATTTGAATAGCCCCCACACCTTAAATGTAGGATTTAGCAAATAGCAGTTTGCTGAAAGGTATTTATATTTAAGCAGCGCATTTGAATGTGAAGTAAAAGCAGTTTGTTGATTTGCTGATTCTGTGACAACAAACGAAGGCTATCTGACAAAAAAGGGGGTCTTCAACTGATATTGTAGCTCCTTGAATTTTGGTTTGCCCTCTTGCCGGGCCAGTCATTCTTTGTGGAAAGAAAGAATGGGGGCTCCATGAAGAGTTGCTCATCCTAGATTTGGGCCCAGGCACAGGATCACAGTCTGAGCACAAAAGTATCAAGCATGTCACATGTTTCAGAGTTGTGCCTCGTGCATGTGGGTGGTCAAACACCGTGGTAGCTAACAGACTCCAGTGAATTTGGGATAGAAGGGGAAGGGTTGTACTTTACTAGTTGAAGGGTGTTATGAGCCCATGGTTGCTCTAGTCTTTGTGCGGACCTTCTACTGTTCTACTTGCACTACTAGCTGGGAACCGGTCTTTGTGTTGTCGCCAATAAAAAGAAAGGGATGGAAGTGTGCTGGACACCCCCCGATATCTCTTTCCCCATGCCTGTCCTTATAGTTATGTTATTGCTTAAGGTTGCAATGATCTTCTTTCTCCTGCCCTTAAATCACCTATATTTTCTAAGTCCAGTTGTTTTTTTCCAACCCTAAACTAGGCTATTTTTTTATCTTCTCGTTCTTCATTCCCCATTTTCTCCAATTGTTCTAAGTTCTAAGATGATTCCGACCAAGGAAAGGAAGAGGACCTTAAAGGGACTTTCTATTCTAGTGCATCTCTCTGCTTTATATCACTAGACCTAGGACCCCGTTGGTCAGTTCAGATCATAGTCTAATTGACCCCAACAAAGGTCATTTCCAGCTACATGCTTCTTAATTACTCATTCTCTATACTTTGAAAACTTATGCCTTTGAATTACGATATCCCTTTGGGTTGAAGCACGCATTAGATATATGTGAAGCATATGCATGTTTATAATTTCTTAACCCCTTACCCCCCATTTTGATGAATATATATTTAATGGAGCTTCTAATGAAAGATACCTCACCTCGCTCATATCAAGTTTGATAACAAGTTTGGAGCACCACCAACCTGCAGAAGGTACGAAAGTTCCTATCCGACTCGGCAGTGTAGACATCTCTGAATTCCTGTAGCAAATCTCTGTCCGGAAAGTAAGCCATTACATTTTGAAAGGAATCCGTTTGGTTGATACAATCTATAATGTCTATGACTAGAGGCTGGTTCCTGAGCTTAACCATAGGATCTGGTGTTGTGAGTGGCACTGCAAAACACCCAATGAAATCTGCAAGGGAAAGTAGTGATAAAATTTCGGTCATAATTTCCTTTTTATATAAACATGTTCATTAAAAACATGAACTTGTCTTTTGAAAGTAGAGAATGTCAAGAAGATGGTTTTGTGTTTTACCGGGTACTATATGTCTTTTGTGTAACCAGTATTAAATACATGTCTGGGGTAGCGTACTACCCTCTTTACATTTACTGATGATTAATCTTTCTATCATTTTCACTTTTTATTTATTAATTATAATTGAATAACTTTAAGTCATAATTATTAATTCATTTTCATTATCTATAGTTTATTCATTATTAATTATTTTGAATATTCATTTGTTTAATGATTTATGATTTATCTATCTTTTTTTGTACTAATTAACTAATTTTTTCTATTGATTATATTACTTATTCACTAATTACTTATTGAAATTTATCACTTTTTATTCATCTGTCATTCATCTGTTTCTTCATAAATCATTTATTGCCAATCATTTCTTATTATCAATTAATCAAAACAAAACTATTATTAATTAATTGAAACAAAATAAAATATTGCTTATAATCAATTAATCAAATGACAAAATGTTTGTTGGCTAAAGTTGTTGTCACTTAGTGCCAATTGAGGTTTTTGTCACTTAGTGCCTTAAAGGGAGCCAAAAACAATATTATGTCAAAATATGACAAAATTTTGCAAACTCAAATAACTATGAAAATACATTCTAAGAGTCTAACTTTAGCCATTGGTACAGTATAAATCATGATAACTAGCTATAACTTCAATTAAATTCCATAAAACTCATGCCATGCATGCCTGAAAACATCAATAATTGTAAACAAACCAATTTTGGTGGGTCACCAAAATTGACCTGAGATGAGTTTTAATGTAGTTTAAGTTGGTATTCACAGTTTATATTTTACCACAGGCCTAGGCTATGGCAATAAAATATATTTCAAAAGTTAACAGAATTTACAAAATTTTGGCCCTGCATTGCTTTTGGCTCCCTTTAAGGGTGGCACTAAGCGACAGAAATTCAGATTTTGTCATTTAGTGTCCTTTTGTCACGTAGTGCCTTAACATACATCCTAACAAATCATTTTGTCACTTAGTGCCTTAACAAACGTCCTTGCAAACCATTACAAAAACTACAGGAATCCGCTTATTGTGATCTTTTCATAGCATTAACTATTGGTCAGTGACATCACACAAAATGAAAAACAGTCCATAAGTCGTAAAGGTATGCATAGACTCTCATAACCCAATAAAAAATAATTGAATACAAAAAAAAATGGAAGCGCCACTCTCGCGACTTTCACAGAGAAACTTTATGAATTTGAATCTTTGCTTGCTACACTATCGTTAGTATTCTCACTGATCGTGGTTGTTGTGCCACAGTCGACAATCTGTAAGACAGAAGTGGTAAGTTCATCCAGAATGTTCCTCATGCCCTTTCCACATGCCGCTTCCACCAGACCAAATGCGCACTCCAGAACCTCCGATATCAATCTGTTATCAAAGATGAGACATTCTGTGATGCAGGGATTGAAATAGCTGACTGAGAGAAAGGTTTGCAGGAGGGTTATTAATAGTAAGTCAACTGTATAAGGTTACCATGTTTCTACAATGGGAAAGTGCAACCTGTTAAAATGACACTTAGAGATAAAGATAATGTATGCTGTTGGATCTTAAGAACCAATTAAAATGGCCATAATATGGTACATGTATAGGCTATATGTAGATCTGATATTGTCACATTGTAAGATATTCCTGCATAGATCATATCATAAAAAATCTAAATTAATGCTATCTTTCCGTTACTGTAAATGGGAAAAAGTCACTTTTCCAAAGGGGAATAAATGTCATATGCCAAGTGTTTAAAAATTCTGAAATTTAGGTATGTGAACAGAAAAATGTCTTAATGAAAAGGAATGTAAAAGGAGACTTGAATTTAACCTTTCCGGTTAAATAGACTGTTTATTCTTATAAATAAACTTCATATGATACATTAAGAATACTTATCTATTAATAAAAGCGTTTCTTACGGGCATATTAGTGTGGGGTTGCTGAGGATATCGAATGTCACATTCAGAGAAGTGAAGTTCAAGAATAACTCTGTCCCTGTTTGAACAAGGCACTGTCCATAGGTTGAGTTCCCATACATAGCGGCATTGTAGATTTCAGTCAGTTGTGTCAGTGCGCACGGTGTTGTACATGGCAAAAACTCTGAGTAGAAAAGAGAAAATGTTATTCTGGTTGACATTTGAGAGATGTAACACAGTGGTCATTTTAGCCTATTATCTTATATCGTCTACATGTATCATATCATAGATGTTTTTTGCAATGCACACACAGACACACACAAGCACACACAAACACACACCATTGTACCCCGGAGTCTTGAGGTAGGTTCCCCATGTTTATTTTTAAAAAAGCTAATGTCCTTTTGCAATGTTAGGACTCAGACCCCAGTCTCTCTATAATTAGTGTTTGATTGTATGACCTAGGCAAGAAGGAGAGAGTAGTAGATCAGTAGGTCAGCTGGACCTCTACCCTGATCTGCTCAATGTGAATGTATTATATCAATGAAAACTTATCTGTCCCCTATCATAAACACGCAGATGAATAGGACAAAAGCCTATTTTTACTTGGGACACATAATGTTGTAAAGCAATATGTAACGAATGTACCCAGTGAGATCGGTATGCATGTGCATCCCTGATCAGTGTGCTCACTATAGAGCAGCCAGCCATGACCCAGGGGCAATTAGGATTACACTCACAGAGACGTTGATATAAATGGAAAATACACCTATACAGAACTAGTAATGCATCTTTCAATAAATAAATGAATAGATGAATAAATAGATGTGTGTGTTTTTACAATATACATGTCCATAATTGCTTTTTTTTAAATCACATTTAAGTTTATTGCAGGAATATCATATTTGATATTATTCTCAATATCAATGTTATTATACATACTGGGTCCCACAGAGTCATATAGTTCAATAATGGTGTACACAGTATATTTACCATGAAGGGTACGCTTCAGGGTGTCCAACAAAATGGGTATGCCTGGCACCTGCAGATAGAAGGAAACAACAGCCAGTATAAGGTGGAAATGTTCTCTAATAACATTCAGTTAAGGTTCCACTGTTCCAAATTAATTTTGCGTACATAGACAGAGGGGACAGAAGACTGCAGAAAGTAAATGTTTCCATGATGGATTGCCCTGAGGCAGAAACCTCAGGCAATTGTGATATGAGTGCCCCCTCTGCTGAGCAATACTCAGTTTATTTATCTCTAAATACAATAAGGCTGCCTGTGGAAAAAGTGTTATGCTATATTTATCTAATAGAAAAGGTAGAAGAAGGGATGGTCACCAATATGTTATGAGCACAAACATAAGGGAATATTAAAATGATAGATGGATTGAATAATAAAACGACAGATAAGTTTCAAATATATACCTATAGGACAGTATCAAGGGGAGCTCAGATTGTCATCAAAACTGATGTGTGTAACTGTATGACAGTGTCACCTACCTGCGGAGGTACCGTGCCGAGAAGAGTAAGAATCAATAAAACGGGGTAATATATGAACACGGTCACAGTTGGATAGTTGGGGAGAGTAAAAGACTGAGCTGAAGGGGTAAAAGCTTTATGGGAGCTAGGTGTAATAAGTCAGTGCTTGTGGCATTTCATGGTGACCATAAGTTGCTCAGGAGAAACACCTGTGTGCAATATATCGTAGGGTCCATTTTCATTGGTTGACTAGGAACATATAACATAAGGGTGAGGAGTTAGACTGCTATCGACTAGGACTGATTGACTAGGACTATGTTCAATGATCAACAGGTATTATACCGACTTCACTGTAGCTGAACTAGATCATGTAGTGCAATATTTGTACCTCCATCTTTTTGCGGATTCTTAATAAACATTCGAACCTCTGCAAGAAAGTCTCTTCATTTAGACCTGAACACCTTGAATGAAGTATAACCCTCTACTGCTGCCTAGCATATCATAACGTTCACATAGGGACATTAAATAACAGATAACTCGAAAGCATGAAGTAACAAGAAGAAACCGTTTATTATATACTCCCCACTATTTATAAACAATGATATATAACAACTTAATAGTATAGGTCAAATGCCCTATCACCTGTTTTATGTTGACTCAGCAGTACCTTGACCTACTTAAATGTTGTAACTGATGCATTATAGTATAGCCCTAAGGCCATTATTTCTTTCTAAAAATGGCTCCACAAAAAGCCTTGATTTAGTTAAAGATGTAACTGACCCGTTATAGTATAACCCTAAGGCCATTATTCCTTTCTGGTGTTAGCTACACAAAAAGCCTTGATCTAGTTAATCAGCAACCCTTTAAATCATTTCAAAACATTCCAATTTCATTTTTCCATTACTCCTTTCTGGTGTTGGCTACACAAAAAGCCTTTATCTAGTTAATCAGCGACCCTTTAAATCATTTCAAAACATTCCAATTTCGTTTTTTCGATTTCAAAATTTGACTCTATATAACAAACAATTATTTTGTCAAATTAGAATCAAATCCCATCATTAAAATAATTGTTTTGATGGCTTTTAAAGGTCTGTCTGAAAAAACGGGACGTCCTGTAAAAACGGATCACAATAACGCCCTGTTATTTCAGGATGGGCCGTTTTCTTGGTAAGATTTTTGTAACTTTTAAAGTTCATAAATCAATATAAAAAATTGCAACGAAAGAATGTGAAAATGCAGTGATCATTTTGATGCAAAAGATGTGTACTTTCATAACAAATGTGACCCCACACCACTAAATGAGGCATAAATCACTGTGCAAGGTTATGAGCAAATGGCATAATAAGATAAAAATGTCAAAAAGCCAAAAAAATAGTTTTCTCAAGAAATCACTTGAAAAACACCTCAGAAATTCAATCAATTAAGAAATGTGTATGAATAACTGATTTTACATGCATATTACATAGGGTTTCCCTATTGTCATAATTATGGTCTATAGAGATTTGCATTGCAATGCAGTTGAGTCGAATCTTTAAGGCCATTTTTCTCTTCTTCGTGATACCCTATACTTCAAACAACCATAACTCAAGTTCTATAAATGATAGAAACAGAGTTTTTTCACCATTGTAAAGGTAATGTCATCTTCTCAAAGGATCTACCAAAATATCAAAAACACATGTCAGCAGCTTATGCCTCATTATGTGGTGGGGGGTCACAAATAATTTTTGAATTCAGCAAACTCCTCATTTTCTAAACAATAATTAGATAATACACTTTTTCATAATTGCCTGTTATTGCAGGACGTCCTGTTTTTACAGGTATCCCTTACCTGTTAATGATGTAACTGACCCATTACAGTATAGCCCCGAAGCCATTATTCCTTTCTGACCGTGACTCCACAGTGACTTGACCTAGTAAAGCTGGGTCCTCACTGAGCTCTGACAGTAACTTCGTCGGCCACAAAAGGTTAAAATGTCGGTCCAAAGGACCAAAGTTACTCACCCAGGATGACAAAACACCCCTGAAATCAAACATGTTTGACATTTTTGGGGGTTTGTCACCCGACAAACACCCTAAAAAGGCACTTTGTCGGCAGCCAACTTGGCGCCAGGGGAGTTGCTGGCTGGCAGTTTAGTTGGCAAGGTGAGGGTTTGGTCAGTGGGGACTCGGCTTAAATGATGTAACTCACCCGTAACAGTAAAGACCACTCTACCTGTCTGATGATGGCTCCATGGAGAGAGGCAGCAGACAGAGTTGCCACATAGGTCAGAGATGTAATGGTCGCTTCTTCTGACAGAGGGGCTGGGGTAGCTGAAGCACCAACCAAAGAATCACTGAGTATTTATATATAAATGTGATGAATTGTCTATTCATCTTTTGAGGTACAAACTATTGGCCTAGAAGTTGGGTATAATGAATTTAGATTGTGAAATAATATAATAATAACATAACGAATATCGACTGATAATAAGTATATAAGGTACGAAAACGGGTATGAAATAGACTGAAACTTGTACTTGGAGACGAAAGTACAAAAACATGTAGTAACTGGATGTGACATCAGAATGGTCATGTGGTTGAGATTGACTAATCAGAATAAAGTTGTAGGCTATTGAAAGGGGCGTGAAGGCCCTAAATAAACAATTCCTCCTTGGTACTCAGACGTGTTCAGACGTCTCTTCTTTAAGATGCCCAGCCTTCACACTGAAGATATATGCAATAGTAGTAGCCCGAACGAGCAGAAAGAACCTAAGTTAGAGATAAATTAGGCAGTAACTCGAGAAGCCCGAAGATGGCATAAAAAGCCCGACACAGTCCGAGAAGCAGCTCGAGACCGAAAGACCGGCCAAGTACGAAAGCCCGAAAAAGTGAGCAGTAGGCCCAACACTACCGGAAGGAAGGTGTGACCTGCTCAGCCACACGCCACCAACCTCTTAAAGGTGAGCGATGACCTGACTCCTTTGACGGGCCAACCGAATGACACACCGCTATAATGCGCGAAACATGCCCTACCCCTAAACCCCTCCTGTTTCGACCCTTGAGACTCCACCCCAACCATCTCATTTGTTCATCATCAGTCTCTTACTCAGACTCTTTATTCAGCTCGACACCAAGACAACCTAAACTTCGTCATCGAGTTTGGTAACCCCTGAATAGTCCCACAGACCGAGCTTGTCACTAGATGTCACCATTTTATGAATCAGCTATCCAAGGTAGGGTGATTTCTTGGAATGCCAAAGACCGCCAATGTCTTAGGGTGTATTCCATATACTAATCTAAGGCAAGGTTGCCCAACGCAACAGATCTCTGACAGAAAAAGACCAGCAGAAAATGTAGCGAAGGCACAGAATCCTTTAACACTTTGTAGTTGAATTCAACCATTATAATATTCAAGAGAAATATTTCAAAGAACCTTACATGTGCACAAACTGTCAACACAGCACACGATTCCGCAGGTACACGCTGAGCAGGCGGCACCACCAGTCAAGTAGGGTGGGTCCTCTACACTAATAGGAACAGAAACCACATGGTTAGAAATAATACTATGAAAAAACATGAGTTACTTCGTGGTGCTCAAAATAGTATTATAATATTTTTTCACCAGTGCTCTCCCTTTTCCCCAGAATTTTACATACAGAAATCTAAATTTGGCCCAAAAGAGGAGAGGGGAGAGCATCTATTGATACAGACAATATCTAAGTCTGAGTATTTCAAATGCCTTATCTTTGATGCAAGTTAGTGCATGAAACACTTCAATAACATGTTATCATTGCTTTGGTATGAGGATTCATGTACATGGCTTGTTACAAAAATTGAGTCATCAAGATACTTTATTGTATAGGCAGAAACAGTTTTGTAGATTGCGGTCGGGAGAGTTAGTGAACATCATAATGAAGAAGTTGTCAGGCAAAGTGCATGAGAACTCCAAAATGTGCAATGTGGGTGATATAATATGACCCATTTGATATGTTGACATCACCCACTAATGCAGCAAAGGCTATAACTTCACAGAACATTCTAATAATGTTGCATAGTGTCACTACATTATTAGAGCATATCAAAACATTATATTTACTTCACACTTTGACCAGGAAAGGATTCAATGCCCAATTTCGAACCCCTTAGTTTTTTTTTACGAAACATTAGTTAGTTTAAACCTATCACTGACCATTCAGCCTAAACTAAAAATGTATAACAGACTTCCAAATAGATTCTAAATATAAGTTCTGGCTAAGAAGGACGCAGAATTCGAAAGCACATTCCATGGCAAGTCTTGCATAGCATGTCTTCAGTTTTTTTGTAAACTCAAAACATTAACTATGATTAATGTTGATTTTATTCAGTTATGAATGAATTTCTTGTAGCCTGACATCAAAGATTTATTGTTTTGAAAAATAGGATATTGTCTTATTTTTACAGCATTTTACAAGGATGTAGCTGTAAAATGCTATGTCCACAAAAATCAGCAATTTGTCATCTTTTTGAGAACAACATGTTTCAAAACTTTTGAAGGTCACATATCTTGATTAGAATATTTCATCACTATGGAAATATGATTCTTAAACATTTCAAGATTCTTTCCCTGTAGGATTATATCTCGAAAATTCTCTACAGGATTGAGTAACCTCTGTCAGGATTATATGTAAGGTATTCTTAAAAATATATACTTATTAATTTATTAATTCTTATAAACCAAACATATATATATAATACCAGAAAGTCATCCTTCTTAATTCAAAAACATTACACACCCTTAAAAGATATTTTTCTTTACATATTTTAAGAGAGTAACCTGGGTCAGGACCATCCTTTCCTTAGATACATGTCTGAAAATACTTTTTTCACAATTCTAACATAGAATCATGTAATCTTAATTGATTTAAAACTTAAAATGGTACATTAACAATAAATTACATGCTTCGGGTCATTTAAAGTAAAATAGTAACCTCTGTCAGATTAACCTCTGTCAGATCGAGTAACCTCCGTCAGGATAACCTCGATCTAGTAATGCCTTGTCCTGTATGCTTCGTATCTTTCAGATTTAGTTTATTCCGACTATTTACAATTATATCTAGTGAAAATATAAAACCATTAGTAGAATATGTTTATTTTTAGATATTTAAAGACATTTCTTTAAATACTGACGGAGGTTACTTTTTAATATAATATTATTAAGTTTTCATTACCAATGCCTGTATTTTCTAAAATAATACCTGGCATGTGCCAATTTTTTCGTATAAGAAAGTCTATGCTGGTAGCAATAAAAGACATATCAAATAAATTAGAAACTTGATATCATTTTTTTGCCCTTTTTATGTAAGAAATGCAAGACTTAACGTGAATTGTGCCAGAAATGAAAAAAATTCTTATTTCTCACTGCACTTGCGTTTTTTCTTGATGTATCTTGAAGTATCAAAAAGGGAAAGGGCTATGGGAACTCGAAACAAAATTATTTTGGTATAATATCCAATGTTCCTGGAAGATTTAAAATCACACAAGACCTCATAGAATTGTTAGTGGAAACCAAAACAGAATTTAGAAATAAAATAAAGGAAGGGTTACTAATGAAATAAATATGCCTGAACTGATTTAAACGGTTGACACTCCTGTTTTGGGCACATTCGTGTCTGAGTATTTCTCCCTTTTAAATTTTTGTTTAAGAAAATAAATAATGTTTTTGAATTATTGCATTTTTCTCACTAGGTGGTGATAGTGTGCTGCTAAAAAGTCCCTTGAACCCCTTGTATTGGGTTTTCATGGTTTTATCTTAATTTCAATGAAATATATGGTTTTACCATTGCCTTATAAATAATGTGTCATTTTTTAAGAATTTCTTTTCAAAACCAGGAGATGATGTGAACAGTCAGTATATTTTTAATATGAAACTACCACAAAACTATTGCACATGAAATATTAGTAGGAGTCCAATGGATAGCCTAAAGGCCCCATTGCAGGTTTCATCCCTGATTGAACTTGTTTTTTAAGACACATATAGTAGACCATACTGGTACAAGAAGAAACAAATACCGCATTTCAACAATGTTGGCAAAAAGGCTAGAATAGGATTAGAAACATGACTCACGGTACATCAAAGGCACATCTAATTTGGCGCGATACACTACCAACGATTGGGGCGCCATCAAAACTATCACAATCCACTACCACACAGGCAACTCCTGTAGCATCGGCTGTTATAATCTGTGTGAGGATAGTGTACAGTTAAAATAACCACACCTTGAAAACATGCTTACCCTGAAATGCATGATCAAAGGATATATCTGAATGTAATCAAAACTATTTAAAAAATAAGTGCTCTGTAAGATGATTATCAAATAGATGTTTTATGAAATGTGTGCATATTTAGTGGTACAATATGAATTCATTATGACAACCACACAATTTATACACACAGACAGAAATAAATATGAAAAAGAGGCTAGTACCTTATGTACACTGCAAAAATCATTTTTCTAGACTAAACTTTGTGCAAGACGTTTTAGATTTTAAAAACCTTAAAATTGTCTCCCACAAATTACACATGATGTCTGGCAGGAAAAGGTCCCCTTAGTATACTAAAATTATTATCATATCATCCCAGAATCTTTGGGTTTAAGTCATATCTTCTTATTTTTGTCCTAAATACTAGTGACCCACCACAAGGAAATGATGCTTCCGGGGTTTATAATTCTCTTAATCCCTAAGGCTCATATTTAGCCTTACTCATCTACACTGATCAATAACATCAACCTGCAATGAGCCACACATAGGGATGGGAGGGGGTACTTATCATTCAGGGTATGTCTACACGGTTGCTGTCTGAGGAGAGAGGACCCTTTTCGTACCACACATTGTCAATCAGGCTATGCGGCCCCTCCCCACAAACATGGTGCCACTGACCCCTACCTGCAGACAGCCAATGAGAAGGCAGATGACCAATTATCTGTCAATAAGAGTGATTGGCAAGTGTCAAGACCTCAGGCCCATCAAGAGATAATTGTCACAAATTGGGAACAAGGCCCATAAAACCAATTTTATGGCTCCATGATTTTATACAATGCAGAAAATTATCTTTTCCAGATCAAAATCTTAACATGTAATAGATTATAGAGCATTCTTAAATTTATGGAGAAAATGTTTTAGAATATTTAATGACCTGGCTTTTTGGAATTTCCGGTAAGACTGACGGATCTGTGTTCAACAGCCTGTGACTTCCTTGAAAATTACCCAATTTTGATTTGCTTGGTATCATTTGAAGTGTGGGTTTGGATACAGGCTTTGGTTGTGGCCGCCTGTCAATAAAGAGTCAATTGACACTGCGTGCTATGTCTGGAAACCTTTAGATATGAGGTAATGCCCACTTAAGGTCGGCCTTAACCTATTCACACCCCACATCATCCCATGGCCACATTACCCGTCTCCAGGCATCCAGGGTGGTTGTGGGGCGTGAGGGGGGAGGGGGGAGAAGTGAGTCAAGGCTGCGTCACCTGGCCTAATTCTCCCTTGTCCCCTGTTGAATATAAGAAATAGCCATGACGTCGCATGTCGGTCACCGGTTTTTAGTTAATTTGTAAACCTCATGTCCCAAGTCGAATTAAGAATGGCGCTAGGCGCCATGTCCATTTTGCCTGTCCCATTAATCCATATTTAGTCTGACGAAATTAAGACTTTTGAAAATGGAACCTGTATTTTTATTTGTTGACAAAATTTAATTCTAAATTTGTGTACACGGGACCTTAGAGCCCCTCCTCGCTTAAAACCTATATCCCTACTGGTATCCTGCTACTGAAATCCTACTCATCGAATTAAAGTGTACACGCTACTGGTACTAGTATTGACCAATGGAGGTCAGTCCAAATTCAATTTCCTTATGACCCTTACTTTAACCCTTTTACTAAAGAACAACAATCGTACCACAGTCGTACTAGCATAAAATGAGCCACTACGAGGGACGTGTAAGCGTTAATATTTTTCACTTTTTTCACAACCAAAAATGAGTATTTGTATAACTTGCATGTACTCTCTCTAAGGAACTCATACTCAGGGTCCGGGGCTCGACTTATATAAGAGCCACTGTGTACCCCTATAATGATCCCCTTCATCACATCCGACTACCAACTGTACCAACTGTAGATCTTTCTGATCAAGAGTTACCCTGCCCCACCCATGAAGACACATTTTTTCATGTAATCGCCAACGTGACCCTCAGTTTTGGAGGATGTGTTGTGTTCCTGGGGGGGGGGGGTACTTGGTCCAGACATGAGTACCAACTGCAGTCGGACCCACGAGCTGTCAACCAAGTTGCCCCCCGCCCCCTCTCCGGGGAAATAGGGTAACCGTTTAGGATAGCTGTCAGTATTATCATATTTATTAATATTACATTAAACCCATATTATGTTATCAGATTCCTTTATAATGGGTCTTGAACAAATTAAAACATTCTGAAATCAGCTTGTGACCAAGAGTTTGGCAGTAAATGCTATTTAAAAGGGGCTGTCAATGGGATTTCCTGGAGAAGGGGGGCTGTGAGAGTATCCCTGATTTTCTGGGGGCTGTAGTTTCACAGTTGGTATCTACCATCATATACTAAGTAGCCCCGACCACCTGGGGTTGTGTTATCAACAGGCCTAGGGTGCAGGTGCATTGTATGGGTTCCAAATCGAGTGTATTCGAACCAGTGCCCATCCACACTTAAAAGTTAGAGAAGCAACATCTGACCCTCCTCAGCAAATCATGTCCCACCCTCCTCAGGAAACCCTTGGAAGTCCACAGTCACCGGGATCCTCTCGGGAGCTCAATCCTCCCACTACATTCACTACAGATTGTGATCCCAAAAATGCTCGAGAAGTGTCACGGGTTTCATCAACCTCATCACATTCTTTGCCGATCTAACAGGCAGCTAGCCCTAGGCCTCCTTTGGTAAGAAATCACGTAACTGTTCATCCATACTGTTGCGCAATGAGCACTACTACCACATATGATCGTAGGAGGTCGGTTCCCCCTGCTCGGACATCACTTTCCCCGCTTGTGTTGCAAGCATTATCAAGTCAGCTGGGAGCCCATATCCATAGGAGTGGCCACCCATCCCCCCCTCCATCAAAGTGAGGTAAGAAATAAACCAATTTTTTCAAGCAATGTCCCTTTAAAGCGTGTTTCCTTTAATTATCTAAGAACCCATTTCATCTTCCCTTGACTGCTGTTGCACTTTCAATAACCTATTATATATTGATCTGCTGGTGTATTAAAATATTGTAATGCCTGGGTGTGACACACCAGATCTAGACTGCATTAAACTGGTTACTGCCTGAATAATCTGGGACGTGGTCCCAGGTGATGGTGATATATTCATTGTTGTCAATTAAAGTCTGATATTGTTATCCCAATTACAATCTTTTCCCTATACTTAGCAGTCTGTGCCCGAATCCATTTTTCTTTGGCCTAAAACAATTGATAAATTATTATAAAAATATCCAATTTTCTTCCGATATATATTCGCGATCGGTGATTCACCAGTAGTCCTAAACGTCTTAAAAAGATAATAGTTCTTGCGAGTGACACGTGTCCATGATTCACCTATATGTTGATCATTCATGATTGAGTGGGCAATTGGCCGGGCCCTTACCATCCTGTTCTCTGAATCTTCCCGGCCCTTCCATGTTAGGTTTTTGCGATCAGTGTACAGAAACAAGGGTCCCCGACTTAAAATTATTTTACCTAACACGAGTACATCTGCCGAGGTGGCTGTAGGGTGGAGGAATAAACATATCTGAAAATCTCTCAACTTCAGCATTTGACCCTAAGTCAAATGGATAAGTCATTAGCCTATGGATCTGATGCATTTTCTGTGCGTGGTTTCGAATCCTGCAGCTGCCTTGGAAATATGACGTGTCGTCAGTCATACGACAGTATGCCACCTGGTGGGAACTCAGCCACCGATCTGGAAGGGCTGGCCAGGCAAGCCAGGGGTTACCTTCTCTTTGCGCTCTGTAAATTATTGACATTGAACCATCCATATCTCATTATATACACAATTTACAAGAATTCTGTAACAATAATCAAATAGTGCAGAACTTAATCTTTTATTAATAAATAGACCATAACTGGGAAAAGCTGACTAGGGTTTGGAGAAGAATTTTTACAGGCCTCTAGATCTATTGAAAGATCTGCTGTCTGGCCCTGGATGCATATGATGTTGTAATAGAGCTAGGCCTAATAGTGGCATACTAGCCTATGCCTTCTCAGTTGTCTGCTACTTTGATAAACAACTCTGTCCATTCACCTCCAACATCGGGGGATCAATGCAAACTTTTCTTAGTTTGTATGACAAATTTAGATTCACTGTCTGTATGTCACATGACTTAATGGCATTCTTATGCTTTCTCAGTTCTCATGGGATCTATAAGTAAAGCAACGTTTAACTCCGTCCATAGGCCTCCAACATTGGTGGAAAAAATATAAATATATCGTCGCAGTTTCTAAGACACATTCACTGCCTAGTGATAACTTGAAATTTCTGCTCAAAATTGTCAGCCCAGCTGATCAGGAAATATGCTATGCTGGGGCGTTAAACCTTTTAGGGACAGATCCCCATTCAGTCATGAATTTTTTCTCAACATTGTCGCCCTCATGAATTCTCATTTAGTCACACAGAAGACTACATGTGTTCTTGTATATCAGAATGTTATATTTTTATGAAAAACATTGTAGAATGTCCAATTTACTTCTGTCACATTTCACACAGGGACACGCGTCGATGATAACTGCATCCAGGTGTTGGCCAGCTGAGGCGGCTCATGTCAACTGGCTTCTGTGTCAGGTTCCTCACAGGAGTACCGCGGCACGCAGCATGCAGGGTAGTCTTAACACGTCTTGACACACAACAGGCCTCAAAAGCAGCGGCGGTAATGGTGTTGCTGATACCCCGTGTACACCCCATCAAGTCTAGGATGTAACTTATGGTAAAAGTCCTGCCTCATCAATAAAAGATCGCTTTCACCAGATCATGTGTCCGCAGGGAGGCCAGCTGGCAATGTATAAATACATTGTGGCATATGGCTCGACATTACTTGAAAACTTTCTGCCATGATGAACACATCAACTGATTATCATAATTCTGCGATGACCAACCCGAGTATAAGCTCGTGCAGGATTATGACCAGCAGCCCCAAAATTGGCGAATCGCGACCCATGGCCGACCTTGAATCGATGGATGTGTCTCAGGTGACCAAACTTGGTGACGAGAACCTGGACGCGACTGAGGATCAAAACGAGGAAGGCTCCTTGTTGTCGCAATCCTCCACCATCAGCCACCACCTGGATTCGTCAAAAGTCCAGCGTGCAGATGCGTCCGGATCTTCGTCCACGCCCTCCACGTCCCAACTGTCTATGGCCGATGTGTTGGCTAAGATGGAGCGCCTGGAGGAGGAGTGCCAAAAGGCCAAGGCGGAAGCGGCTACGGCAAGAGCAAGAGTGGAACTGTTGGACAAGCAAACCAAGCCTGCCGAAGCATCCCAACCGAAGCTGCATAAAGTTATAGGTGCAAGTTTCCAAAAATGTTTTAACGTCTCCTTTTAAAACTTTACATATTAATGAAAGTCTTGGTTTAGAATTTATCGATATATCATTTAGTATGTAATGCCATTTCATCTTAACACTTCGTACACTGGATTTCATTTAAAATTCACTGATTAATTCTTGGCTGGTTTTATTGTTTCCAATCATTTGTTCATTCCGCATACAAGGGCAGGTGCAGTGAGAAGGCGGGCTATAACCTCACTCCTGGGTAAATTCATTAGCATGATATAACGTCATAACGACGTGAACAGTAGAGACCTTAATATTGTCTTCAGTAAGCAACGTTAACAAATAATGTATATCTGAAGACTGAAACCGGAATATAACCTTTGCCATTAGAATCTAATTGGAATGATAGAGCACTTCACGTGATGCCGTTGAATTGAACACATGTCATTATATTCCTACATTCAGGTCTGGGATCAACCACCCACACAACGTTGCCGTCATCCAGGATCTGGTTAAGAACGTGAGCACCGCGGCCTCCCCAAATGCCCCCCTACCCAAGGTATTAGGTAAGTCTGACTGGTAGCAAGTTTCCCTGTTAACTAATTACCCGTACAGGTACATCAATGGGACACACTCCTCCTAGTCATCTTAATATATATATTCATTTTATCGCTTGGGACAAAAATCAAATACCTATGTAATCATGGTCTATTTCATGAATAGTATGGTGCTCTCATTTTCCATATTAAAACCCTTTATCTCTTTTGCCAAGTAGTCTCTCGATTTGTAAGCATATATTCCTATCCTTATTTCTAGTCGCTTCCCAGATGTATTTCCGGACTCTGCAAAGCAGGGCCAGCCGAGAGCGGAGCGGGAAGATCAAGGAGGAGAACAGAAAGGACACCCTCCGTCACGTCAGCCAGGTAAATCAATTTTGGTCCAAACAGAATGCGGGCTCGTGCAGGCACATGTTTTGCTATTCAGCTACCAGCTGGTATTTGGCCCAGCCCACATCCTCATAAGCATGTAGTTTTCTTATAGTCTCCATCTCATACTATTAGAGTGACCAACGCTTTTTAATGCTGCATGGCAATATTTAAATTCCAGCAACTAACATAAAATAATAAATCACTTCTTTGTGTTTCATCTTGTTGGCCAAATATATCTTAACTGTATTAAAATATAAATCATCTTTTTAACCTTGCAGAAGCTCCAAAGATGGCAAGTCACATTGGAAGATCTTGTTGTGGAGTGGGATGAGCATAGGAGGTTGGTCATGAGGCCGTGCTCACACTGGACTACACCAGTGATGAGAAGCGCGGCCTGCATGGGACGGTCAATGCAGCGGGCGAAGACTCCAAGCGTTACCACCGCCTAGTGAAACCCCTGGTGTCGGGAGAGTGAGGAGCTACAGCGGTACAAAGCCCACCTCCACAGGATCGAGCACTCTGTCACCAACTCACGTCAGCGGGCAGTTTGATTGGACGTGGTGCGCTTGCAGATGTGCGACCAATCACCAAAACGTCAACAGCCTCCTCCCGGCACCCCAAACTGGGCGGTGCAGCCTTGTATCGGTCGGGGCGGGGGCGATGCCTATAACCCTCGCTCAGAGACTGTCCCCGTCATTCAGCCAATTTTTTCATGTTATAATTTGTTCAATTCGTTATATAAATTGTTCTCTAAAGTACTTTGCACTTCTTGTTTTCACTTTGATCTTAGTATTGACACCTGCCACCTAAACAGGGTTCTTGAAATGTAAAATTATTTTGTTAAATATACAGGGATGTAAGTTATCATATTAATTTTCAGATTTTTCACATCATCACTCCAAAACAGATTTTAAAACTGAATTCATTACAAGACGTTTTATGGCCATTCAAAGTCAGTTCTAAATTTTCTCGCGGGTTTCCGATTGGTCCTTAACCCTGACTTACATCCCTGTACAATTTCATCAACGTTAAAGTATTCTGAGAGTTTAGAGCTCATCAGTTTGAACAGTATTTTTTCCCAAAATTTAGTAAAAATGAAATGCATTTCTGCCAGTAACACCTATAACAAACTGGATCTAAAGTCTACTAAATTTTGAATTAGGTAAATTTGTGTTTAAATAAGCCAGGGGTTCATTATAAATTTCTAGCGCTGTGAAGATTATAATCAATAATTATTGTAAAACTCAAACTAACAAGACAAATAAGTCTAGCTTGATCTCCAGATTTATTCAGTGACTATAATCTATATAATAATGAAATCGGATAGAGTAAACTTTAAATTACTAGCAAAACGTAACATCCATATAAACTTATTAATACGTTTGTAAATATCATATCATTCTAGCCGACTAGCATGACTCAAGAATAAACTTGTCTGATCTGTCGGTCTTTAGATTGCCAGCAGCGCTATATCAAAGTGCCCTCCGGGCACAAGAATCTTATATTAAAAAACAGATATTCCACTCTATGGACATGAAAAATCCAGAAAATTGATGAAACAGACCTTCCCAATTTTAAGCAGGAAAAATTAAAAGAAATAGAATTACATAAGAATTACATATTGAGTATATTATGACATCGAAAAGAGGTTTTAGAAATGCTTTTACAGCCATCTGAAAAAATAACATAATTTTTGAAAATATCAAAAACGTTGCCCTATGTCCTTTTGATGAATCAATATTTCTTTTCAAATGTCTTTTTTCATTCTTGAATGAAACCATTTCCTACCAATTTGTGTCCACATGCCAACGTCATTTGGACATCACATTGCCTTCACCCCACCCACACCCTCACTATATCTGCACCTGGCTCTCCTGTCTACCCTGTGACTCCCTTCCCGGCCCTGTGATTCTCAGATCTAGACCTTCCCGTCCTTGTCCCTTTTTTCAGTTAATTTCCGTGAGATTTTGCTCCTCTCAGGGAGGTCGGGAGATTGAGTCAAAATCCGGGAGACTCGCAGAAAATCCGGGAGAGTTTACAGGTCTGCTGTTGAGTACTATTATTTGTTGAGGCCCTTAAAAACAGGTCTGGCCCCTAGATTTTCATCTCCCCTACCCTGGTACCCGGGCTTACCGTTGGTATTGGTAAAATAGGGATCATTGCTGAGAAATAAAGTCTTACTGTCATCTCAATTGAGCCATAGCCGGGCCATAAAGTAGTAAAGCTCAGACAAGACTCCATTAACGGTATAACCAGTCCACCGGTCTGTTTGTTTCTGGGGTTTCTGTAATCTGTTTGTTAAATACCTTGACCTAGTCTGACGTCAGAACGCTGTCAGAAATGGGCGCGACGCTTTGCGTCATGAGAACTAAGTTAATTAGTTAGAAAAGTCGCTGATAAGCTAGCACATTTCACACATTCCCACGCAAATATATCACTGATTAACGAAAGACAATAATGAATCAGCTGCAGGAAAAGATACCCTAGTTTTATTAATCTGTTGTACAAAGACAAAGAGACTTTCTGAGGGTTTCCTTTTCCAAAATAAGCGATGGGGAATAACCTGGGCAAGGGGGGGGGGCTGCAACGGCCCTTTTATAAATACCACATCAAATTTTCAAATAACTCCCCCCCCCCAGCCAACACACAAACTGTAAAGAAACAAGGGCGGATCCAGAGTCTGTCTTACAGGGTTGGGTGAGGGATATCTGCCCCCCACCCCCATCCGCTAGATTTTAGCTCCCAAAATTTCTCCCAAGATTTTTCAAAAATACGGGAGCTCATTTTTGGTCTAGGGAAGGAATTGCTCCGTCCGCACCACCCACCCCCCTTGATGGGACCGCCACTGAGAAATACTATTTCAATAAAATGGGAAACTTACATTTGCAATCCGACACAATCCTATGGCTCTGTGGATATTGACTTGTAATGGTAACTTCGAATACATGATGACACACTGGAGGTAGTTCTCCGCCCAGGACTCGATATCCTGGGTATTCTACTAAGACTTTGGCAATACTATTAGTAACCCTATTTGCTCTAAAAAAGATCATTTGCATTGATTATTACACTTTGATTCCCTTATTCTCTTTTTTTCGGTGAGCCTAGACTAAATCAAATCATTTATGTGATGAAATTGTTCATTAACACTATGATGAGTTGATTATTTGGGAACTTACTCCGCCCCCCTCCCCTCCACGGCCCACACCACCTCTCCCTTAGGGGTTACACACTTATGGGTTACAGATCCGCAGCCAGCATTTTTGAAAGTAGTGATCGTCTTTTTACTAATAGTCTTTTTTTTAGAGGGTAAGTAGGGTACGATTTTTAATTTTGGGCTAAAACATATCTGGTTTTTTTATTTGTAGGATAGCGTATTAACTCAAGAGTCAACATTTGTGCATGCCGTGTCGCAGTGCACCCGAACGGCATCTCAGAGTGGAGGTGCTCCTACTGTAAAGGGGACCCATCAGACGATTGTAAAAGTTAATTGACCCAGTGAAGCTCAGGGGAAAAAATAATGTATATGGGTAGAAGGTGACTTAAGCCCTTCACACATATACCGACGTGATTCCCAGTCGGGAAGCTGGCTGTCTAAAGCTCATGGTCAGGAACTAGCCATCATTAAGTTGGGGCCCAGAGACATCTACTGCTGTAGTCTGTTTATAATGAGATCACTATCAATATCAGGGGGGATTTCTTAGTGAACTAGTCAAATTTACTCCCGACTTAAAGGAAAGCTTGCACGTAAATTCATGACGTGCTATTTATTGTACAATTAATTTCACATAAGAATTCCAAAAATATATCAAAAGTAAAATATTGAAAATGTCGAGGTGTTAGGGAATTATTGAGGAAAGGAATTTAATTTTGGGAATTCCCTGAATGCTGGGCTGCTCAGTACTCCCCTTGCTACGTCAAACCTATGGGAATTCCTTCTAAACTTATTTTGGGATTCCCTGACTAATGAATAGTTGTAGATGGATATACATTTTAATTTATTACGAGTTGTATTAGGTCAGATATATATACTTTTTGTTAGAGAAGTTATCTCTTCTTACAAGTTCTACAGGGATGGGGATTCCCTTCTAAGGGAAGAGGGATTCCCCAAGAACTCCCCTTGCTACGTCATAAATTGGGTTGATTTCCCTTAAAAATGTGATAAAATACAAGTTTATTAATGTCCCATAAATGTGTGTAAACTAAATATTTTCTTTCCATTTTGCTGACATTGATACTGGAAGTTGTAAATAACATACTGAATTCAATTCAATGAAAAATGACTATCCTTCAGTTATGTGAAAGCTTTCCTTTAAGCAGGTTGGAAACATAGGAAAACAGGAATATCCCAAAATCTCAGGACGTCCCAGTTATACGGGACAACCTGAAAAGTCGGACCGGCCTGATAAACTGGGCTAATTGATATTACCCGCCTTTTTATTGTTGTATCTGACCCCTCCAGGCCGGCCCTGGACGCCTGTCACCGGGATAAGTACCTATAAATAGCTCTGTCAATGGTGCGTCGCAGACCCCAGGGATGGTTATGTAATGCAGCCCGGCCTGCTCCTCCACTGCGGCCCATTCACACATTAGTAAGGGACCATAGGCAGACTTAGTTTTTGCTTTGCGAAAAAATGTGCACATTTAACTTTAGATGTAAATACCTAAATAATTGGAACTACTAATTTAAGAGATATCTTACGAGTTGGAATTTTCAGCAACTCTCAAGGCTGCCATTAATATTGTTTTTTGTATTCAAGTGTTCCTAAATCCCATGACAATGGGAGATCCGGGATAGCTGGACGTCCTGTTATCATGGGTCGGTCCGAATTTCTGTGTTAGCCTGGACCTGTTAAGACTGGAGTCGTAAAGTGTTTAGTGGTGTGAATGCATATGGGGTCATAAACTTGCATGTTTACCAGACTCCCGCGTGGTATAATAGTACTATTAATGCTTGATGTCTACTACATTCAATCGTACTAATTTTCAGGTGGAAGAGGCTTATTTGACAGAGCAATTCCGGCTGGCGTGGGAGAAACGTGACTTAGACAGTGACGCCCTTCAGCTGCAGTAGGTTTACTTGGGCCAATTGTACAGGTATGCTGTTTAAATTTTTCGGAGAGAAATTAGGAAGGGCTAACTTTAAATTTGAAAGGGGTGAAATGTAGGTACAGCTAAACGCATTATTTAAAACAATTGGATCAAAAAAAGGCTGCCATGCTATGCATGGAAGTAAATGTAACCGGGGCAGGCAGAAAATTAAGATATTATCACAGCAGGATGGTAAAATTCATTTGGATTGCATTTGTTTGGGTGTCGGATTAATTAATTAATCCAGCAAGTGTTGGCAATTCAAAGTATTTGTTGGAGACATCCACCTACTCAAGATCCCGACTTGACATTTCAGTATCTACATGAGATGCCATAACTGCGGAAATTGCTGCCACACGGATTGCTCAGATTATACGCCAGCCCAGTTACTGGTGCCAAACTACTTATGTGAGTGGTACGTCAGGGTAGAAAATTATATTTATGATTGGAACAAGGATATGTTGTCATGGCCACTGCCACTAGGATGGCCAACTAATGCTTGGCCTTTTGTATAAAAAATCTGTAAGTTTCTGGCATGATTATGACATGGATATTCCAGCGAAAATAAACCTTTGTACAACAATTCATTTGGTTTCTGGCATGTGTATATATGTGACCTACCTAGACAGACTGGTTGATTTCGAAATAGTAGTTGGGATGGGATAAAATTCATCAAGTCAAATTTTTAAGTGTTGACACTTGCAATTGTAAATTGGGTTGCCATTGAGCAATGATATTAAAAACATATAAGAATTTTGGTTTTTAAATGACATTTTTACTACAGAATATGATTACGACACACTTGAATAACGAAAAGGATTGAGATAGAATAATTATTTTGTGCATACTGGAGGGCGATACGATGCGATACGAAATGATGGTCACGAAAACAACATTATGGGAATTTGTTTATGGTAAATAACTTTTTTATTACAGAATATGACTTAGACGCACTCAATTAACTAAAAGGAGTAAGATAAAATCATTGTTTGGTGGTTCGATAAGATTTACAAGTTAGGAATTATTAACCCTTTCAAGACGCCAGATGCCTTGAGGCATCTTTTTAGGGGATTTGCATATACCCCAAAAGGTCCACTGTGGATAATAGAAGCTTGTTCATGTGTATATTCTAGGTAATCATAGTTATATGGTCATAGATAAGATACTACATAGTAACAAAGTTTTACTTTTCTATACAATCATTGAAAAATAATATATGGATACTTGAAAAGGCAAGATTTTGCATAATTGGAGCCCCTTAATATCAATATTTAGCTAATAAATGATGAAAAAGAAGATTAGATTAAAATAAGCAGTGAAATTATCTCTGTGCCAATTTTTTGTGCTGAATCCAAATAAGGCAACATTTTTCAAATATTTCCAATGTGAAAAACGCTCCAAATGGAATATTTTTGGAACGTTTTCAGGTGGGTAACCAAGGTATCCAAGGAAAGGTGTTTCAATGGAAACTAGTTTACCAGGATATTTCAATATCTGTCTCAAAATATGTTCAGAATGTTATAAGCTATATTGTAAAGAAAACAGAATAATGATATCTTAGAATTCAACAAAGTTATAGCATTTTGTCTAATATTTAGCATTTTTAGTATAAATGAATAGCTTAATGAGTTATATTTCTGTTGACGGATTGCTAAGGTTGCAATTGAAGGTAAAAAAGACAAAGTGAAGGGTAGAACAAAGGGGACGGATCCAGAGATTTAAAAAAAAGGGGGGGCTACTTAATTATAAGAATTGAGGCACCCATTCAGGGATTAGAATTTATACATTAATAAATGTTAATAGATTAATTAATTAATGTTTATTAATTTTTGCATTAATAAAAACTGTATTTTTCGAAATTAGGGAGGGTGTGCACCTCAGCCGTAAACAGATATATACATATCAGGCATTTACTCAAAGTTTAACTGATTTAGGGTAAAGGCCGGCTCATCTTGGACTGGTTTCCTGGTTGCAGTCGGCTTTCTTTTCATCTACCTCGGGGGAATGAACATGGGTTGGACCATCATCATTCAAGATGACCGCCGGTTCAATGACCATTGGTTCCTGATCAGAGAACTGAACAACTTTGGGACATGTGGTTGCCTGGGTGGGACTTGTTTCCTGGTTGCAGTCAACGGCTTTCTTTTTGTCCCCCTTTCAACCGTCATCGTCCAAGATGACCACTGGTTCGACTACTTTGGGACTTGTGGTTGGTTGAACATATATATATATATATATATATATAAATGCGTACAGCGAAATATACGTTGTATTTTTAAGGAAACTGTGCTTGCGTGACAACTGTAAATTAAATTTATCTGAAAAACGCTACAAACCCACCCAACACTACGGGGTGCGGTGGGTAGGCGGTAAAAAAAACCAGACTATTACAGATTATCTTTTAAATATTTTAAGCAAAGAGAAGGAAGTGATGTGATTTAAAGGTAACTTACATGGAGCTTAAGCCTTAGGCTGCGCTTGGTCTTAACAGACTGTCCTTTGTTCTACTAGATGTCTAATCACATGGCCAGTGTCATGAGAACTGTGGAAAAGCGCACCAATTAAATTGGTGCCTCAATGGAGTGTAGGTACATTAAGACACTGCCAAGGTTGAGCGTGCTAACAGTATTATGAGCTAAACAGACTTTTGTGACACAATAAAGTTAACACGCACTGACTAACACTTATCTACACCCAAGAAGGTGTAGGGAAACTTAGAAAGTAGGAGCAAAATATTAGCAGAGATATACCAAACACGTACTGTGCTATGAGTGACATTATGATACTGTGTTCTTTCAGGGTTAATGGCGGGGTAAGTCATACATTTATCGACACGGTATATAGTAAAGTAGTTCAACCACGACCAAGTTCATTTAGAGTATGAGATCAAAACTTCCATGTGAAAATCATCCTCTGCAATGCTTAATTCCCACACACAGCATCCTTTCTGTGCGGTGAGACACATTACTTTTTAGTCTGTCTTCAGTCCTTCAAGCATTCGGATGTCTATTGGTAGCTTTTTCCATGATATACAAAGCCCTAGAATATGAACTTAATGCATGCATTTAGTATAATATACACATGAATGAGCTTTTATTTGAATTATTTATACAAGGCATCTATGATCTAACAAGCCAAAAAATGCTTACCTGACGGTAGTTATCAGCATTAGAGTCTGGATATGAGTAAGAATTCCCTTGGTTGACAAACCGTTCTATTCCATTCTCAAGATCCCTCTGATTGAAGCTCACTGGTGAGATAGTCATAATGATTTCACCACCATATGATATAGGACTGGGGTTCTCCGTTGTGACGCACATTTGGGCATAAGTTTCAAGTTCATTCGCGACGACGGCATCACTCCATACCTATGAAAGAAAAATAGAGGAACACAACATTAGGTCTTTCTTTCTCTTGAATCTAATCTTGGACAGTCAAGCTGAAAAAGACTTGAGTCTGTTAAATGTTTTCCTGCCTGAATTGGTTTAACATATCTAACTACATGGTATCATACTATTATTTACGCAATTCATAAATATATAATAGATCTTTACCCTGCCAAAGACGTCATACAACATTATCATAATGTCTGAAGAGTATCATAGACATTATTGAAACTTCATAGAATACCCTTGGATCCAACATCTATCCTGTATCTACCTATTTATATATCTATCTATCCATCTATCTATTTTAGATAATTGTATTCACCCTGGCAGAGTATTGGATTGCTCCACTATTCCTCCCTCACCACCCGTAATTTAATACATTGTTTTGATTATTTTGGCACCAATATTTGTCCATGTTGATCTGTGATGGGGATTCCTTAAGGAAGCTCCTGCAAAGAATGTGTACCCGGTAGCCGCTTGATTTTAATAAGGCAACAAACAGGCCTTACAGGACAGTAGCTCAATTGTTAAGCCCGTATTCCATATACCGATTTTGCTGCCGATTTTGAAAATCGGAAGTTGAAATAAAGGGTATATAGAGATATGTTATATATCAATAGAAAGGGCTTACAATTCTCTTTTGAATGGTATACAGCATCTGAGGTCGTTTGTCATAGTCTCAGAGAAAATCAAACAAATACATAATCGGCAGCATCGAAATCGGTATGTGGAATACAGCCTTTAGAGTGTGCACTTCAGGTTGTGGAGGCCATGGGGTCTGAGACTGGCTGAGTCACACCAAAGACTTCAACAATGGTAGTAGTTACTGCTTGCCTTGCACTTGGTATGAAGTAAGAATTATTAATCATGACTGGTCATTCTGGTGTCAGTATTTTGACTGGGTGGGGTATCATGTGGACATGATACCTCAGTGAGGCAGCATTATAGGGCGGTCGGGAGTCTATGTCTGCGCATGCGCAGTGCTTTGGCGCCACTAGCTGTCGGGGGTCAAGCCCGACCTCTCGGCCAATCAGAACACTCCCTTTTTCAACATGGCCGCGCCCAGGGACAAACTTCCGTCAAGCCTATAAAGAGGGTATTGGGTCCCAGTGCTCCAAATGGGCAACTATGTAATGTCATAGATTTTGTTCACTGTTGATGTGGTGCAAAACTAGCTGAAAAGCATTACCTTGTGCAGTATGGAAAATACCCTGATGGCTGGACATTAAACTACCCCACAAACTGATATTTGGTGCTTGCATTTCTTTCTCGGTGTAATATAGCAAGTATAAATTAACCATAGTTATAAAATTCAAATGGTGATTTAATCAGACTGATTTGAGAAACATAATGCAGATTGAAGGAAAGTTATATCAGCTGCAAATGAGTGCTTCAAATGAAGAACACATTCAGGTATAAACATGTAAACTCTCCTAGCTTTCCTTAGCCTCAGTGGCCCAGACTCCCTTCTATATCATAGCATGATTGAAAATCCTGCATTCCAATTTTCTATACCCTGATTGCTAAGAATTTGCACATATCACAGTTTTCAAAGAAATGATAGTGACATATTGAGGCTTTTTGTTAAAAAATTCCAGTTCGGAAGTCAGATCTAGGCAAAATGTATGTACAGACCTATACACAAAACCCACAGACACAAACAATTACCTGAAATACGAGTCAGCGCATCCCTCCTTTTATGCATTAAATAGATCTGCACCAATGAAAATGATCTTAAGAAACATATAAATGAAAATAGGTCACAGTTTGAAGCTAAAGGTTACCCTAAATAAGTTCTAGATGATGCAGAAACCAAAGTAAAGGTTAAAGAAAGAAAATCCTTATTGAATCCTCCTACAAAGAAAAATGACAAAGCTACAGAACCAGAGAGACTGTTTCTAATCAGCACATACCAGGAGGGATATCAATATACTTAGCAAATAGTACATGAAAATTGGGATATATTAGCTCAGTCTAATACAACTAAACAGTTCCACAGGGCAGACCTAATGATGGGTGACAACAACAGGGTTATCAAAGGCCCCTGGGCCACCGGCTGTTGTGTGTTTGACCCTGCCTATGGGACCATGCACATTAAAGAACACCTGCCTCGGTAAAAGTGTAGGGCTATGGTCTCTACCTTCTCCTAGATTCGATCACCATCACCACCCTTGATATGACCCTGGCAGTTAATTAGGGTGTAAAGCAACCAATAACCAACCAACCAACCTAATGATGGCTACAGAAAACTCAGATATTTATGCAGCTATCTAGTGAGAGCTATTTAAAACTGAATATAATCCGAACGAAACAACAGCTATCAAATCAAAAAGCTGTAGAGAGACAAGCAATAAATGCAACAAAATAAATTACAAATATTGCAGCCTACTTGACCACACAGGCAATATCAATACAAATGACAAGAAATTCCACACGAGAACTGAGACAACATGCAACAGTTCCAATGTGATCTACTGTCTAGAATGCACCAAATGCAACAAAAGGTATGTAGGCCAAACAAAACGAAAAATAAAAGACCGACTATGGGAACATATGTATGGCATTAAAGGGATAGTTTTCTAAAGAAACAAATTGAATAAGATGAAAAAGTGATCCAAAGTACCTATCATAAGCAAGGGTAAAGTGTAAAATGGTGCAGGTTTTATAACTAATTCTGATGAATTACCACTAAAGACCAGCTACCTGTCTCACCATACTGGCCACTAATGCCCCCTGGTGTCTTTTCAGGGTGATGACATCACACCTGAACCATATATGCTAATTACCCCTCCCCCCCCTCCCTCCCCCCTCTCCCTCCCCCCTCCCCCCTCCACTGCCCCCTCCCCCCCTGCATGAAATGTACAAGATTGACCCTTAGTGCCCAGACTGAGCTATAGAGTGAAATGTACAAGATGGGCCCTGAGCAGCCAGGTTAAGTGGCCCAGTGGGGTGAAATGTACAAGACTGGGGGTCATGGTTCACTGGTCACAGCACAGACTGAGTGACCACACTTAGGGGATATGGGTAGGAGGAGGGGGAGGGGGGAGGGGGGAGGGAGGAGGGGGGAGGGAGGGGGGGAGGGGTAATTAGCATATATGGTTCAGGTGTGATGTCATCACCCTGAAAGCCCACCAGGGGGCATGAGGGCAGAGTATGGTGAGACAGGAAGCTTGGGTATGGGGTAGTTTACTAGAATTAATTATACACCCTGCACAATTGTTCTTTTATATCTGCATATGATGACCACTTTGAGTTATGTGAAGAACATATTCTTGTTGTTTCTAAAGCAAATTGTCCCTTTAAACTGTAATTGTATACAGCAAGACACATATCTAAAATCCTGATGAGGACACTAACCTGTCAAAACATGTCGATTCTGCTTATGATCCACTAAATAAAAGTCAACATTTTAAATTATACTATCATTGAGTTGAATGTCCACCATGAACTCTCTAGAGTAGCATACATATGATCACAATATATGGCCAAAAACAATCAGAACTTACAAAATAGGGAAGATATACAAATAATCTGATTACACACACTAGATAGAGCCCCCATATAATAAGGGTCAAAACACCAGGGGGCACCACTACTCCATAACATTCCTATGACAGGAGCTATGGTCCATAACGAACCAATGTGAATCTATACATTCACATAGTGAAAATCAGACACTGATTACCAATCATCAACCTAACCCGGAGAAACCACAATGAAAAAGAATGTCCAAACACAACCACATGAAAATAAAATCGTCACATCATTTTGGGAAATTGTTCTTAGTGTTCTATGTAATTCTGAACTAAAACTCTCCCATTTAGTAAATAATTTTTCTCCGTTGGGAGTAACAGACCCTATTTTTATCTGATTAACCTCTCCTTAGTATTCTACAAAAATTTCAAAAGAAAAAGTTGTAAAATTTAAGAAATAATAAAGAGAAATACCTTTCAAAAATAATTTGGGGATATCAGGTAATTGAATTAATTTGGCTGAATAAAAGCCTGTAAGTGGTCTAAAATCAATATGTTATGCCTAAGATTAAATTTCTTTTTCTTCATTGTTTAGAGTTGGGGATTCCCTTTCATTTAAAGTAGGGAATTCCCAATTAGTCGCCCTACTTGGAATATTCTTAAAATATCTCTAGCATTACAAGACCTTGATGCATATACCATGCTAAAATAATTTCATTTGAAACTATTCATCCTTTAATTAAAGGTTAATGAAAGGTTTCCTTAAGATTAAACAGAGCGACAGGGCTAATTCTTAAATTTGACATTCAGAAAATCTAGGCTATTCTTTAAAATAACATGATGCCTGACATCATCCCTCACATGCATCTAGAGCCCAACAGTTGCCTGCCGGTTCCCCAATATATACTTAGATAGCCTCTCTCTTCCCAACAACAGTACATCCCAATATCTTACTGAAACGTCAGACAAGTGATGTCCAATGACAGTGTGATTGGACAAAATGTCCTGACTTTCGAGGGTAAAACATCTGACACACGTCTGATCATACGAGATTTCCACTTGTGATAGAATACTAGAAACAGAGAGTTAAGGGCCATACCCTTGATTTTAGTAGTGACGGGTGATGGCTGACTGGGAGAATTGCCGTCATTGTTGCTGTTGGGCGTCTGCAATCTTAAGCAAGGTTGATATTTTACTGGTGATTTTATCAGTGATTTTACCAGCAATCTGGTTGCCCATCGCCCATCGCCTTTCACTAAGAAAATACTCTATAACCACAGGGAATTGCCCCGGAACCCAGTCCCCAAGAGACCTGCCTGGCAATTCTCCCAGGTGGCCATTGATGATAAAGTCCCCTAGTGGGAATGGGGCTTTAAAAGATTTTCTAAGTTATGGGTTTTACGGTTGAACAGATTGCAATGACTCAAGTGATATCTTAATTCTCCACCCAATAATGTTCATCTTCCATTAAGCTCTCAAAGTTTTGCCTTCATGAAAAAACAAAACTAGAATTGTTGGTTTAACCAAACTAAACCAACTGTGACATAATATTTCTCTTAGACCATCCAGACTCATATACTCACTAATGTGTATTGGGAATATACTCTAGACTCTAATTAATTTTAGTGTTTTCATTGTTGTTTTGAGAGTATAAATACAATCACTTACCAATTGTTTCATGTTTGTCGCTGGGGGATTGACATTGCTTCTTGCAGCATTCATAAGGTCTACTATTGCTGCTTGGCTTTCTGCAGTGAGAGGTACATAAATCGCCTCTAACTGTGCCTGCCCAAAACGGCCCAAAATGGCAACCAAGAGTAAACCCGAAAGGATGTGCCTTAATTCTGCCATGCTGGAAGACTGACCACCCACAAGGGTTGTATGCTGTGTCCTATGTGCTGGGGCAGGTACTAATACGCATGTCGTACGTCCTCCATGGGTCCTGCCCATCTGACTGGTTAGGCAGTGTGCAGGGCGGGCTCGGGTGATTCGGTCTGTTGGCTTTCTGGTATCTGTCACAGGATAAATTAGCAATTGTATTTCTGGCATGGGTGCATGGCTTAGTCACCTTTCACAAACCTTAGAATAGTTCTGCAATGACATTGCACTTAATTTTCTGTAATTTGTGCATCAGTACAACTAGTGCCTGCAGTGGTGATCTTACATAGGCTATTTCTTAAATTCGACATGGAACATGGGCAATTCTTAAAATTGACATGAAATTCAAAATATAGCAACAGGGGACGTGGTCATTTCTTAAATTCAACATGCAACAGTGGGAACCCCCTACAACAGCCCTAGATTTAGAAGAGGGCTAGGCTGGTCTACATGCCTCAGGAGCTCAGGGAGCAGTATAGGTGTTGTTAGCCGGCCTACTACTGCTTTAGTAGAGGCCTACACAGCTTTAGTAGAGAACTGCCCCAGCCCGCACACCTCAGGGGCCAAGTATTGGTGCAGGTACCCAGCCTACTACTGACCTTGGCTTTAGTATAGGTCGGGGCCAGCTCGACAGGAGTTGAGTATGGACGTAGTTACCTTGTCTACTGACCCCAGGTGTAGTAAAGACCTATGCTGGCCCCTACCCCTCAGGGACCCAGGATTAGGTGCGTCTAATCTCACACTCTCTACTCTCACATACACATTAGTTTAGCAAAGTATACTCACATAGAATCCAACATGTGATAACGTTTCCTATTTTCAAATTTTCACATGAAAAATCATTAATCTGAAACATCACATTTATGACATATCTGGTTATTGGAAAATTGAATTCAGTATCATTTACCCTATTATCAACATTGTCTATTGGGATCATTTATCTAGAGTCATAAGTTATAATATTTTAAGATGTAGAGGACTTCCTATCTTAATAAATAAGTTTCTTATCTTAGTTCAAAGAAAGGATTATATTGGAATCAAAATAACCTAGGATCATTGACTTCCTCAGTCAAACAGAAATATATAGAGAGTGAGCTGTTAGTAGGACATGTCCCCCAGGGTTACACTGCATTCATCGTTTTGTTTTCTCAAGTCTATAGACTTTAAGCTCAATGAGAGTGTCATTCAGCACTCAAAATTTAAAGATACCTCCTATGTGTCATATATCCCTAAGGGGCCATGTAAAAGGTATGTACTAATATAAGAAGACCCGTGGGGCTCATCAGAGGGTGCCTGTACGACCCATGGGGGATCTTCACATACCGAGGGCGAAGCCTGAGTTGGGTACAATCCCCATGGGTCGTACAGGCCCCGAGGGCAACCCCTAAGGGTCTTCTATATTTGATCACCCAACTGAAATTCTAAATGGGTTGAAAATCCTGGAAACAAGGAGCAGTACATATTGCCTCAAATCCTCAAATACGTACCGCTCCTCAGCCATGCGGGTGATAAATATCAAGATGGGTTTTTCCTGTCCAAATCCAATGAGTACTTTAACCTTATAGGGTCAGGGTGAGGGTTAGAGAATCTGACATTTGTTAATTGTGTGCTTTAATATATACTTAATGTAAAGCCTTTAACAAACTAAGCCAAGAAAGCAAGTTGTGCCTGTTTTGATCAGTTTTGAACGGTTTTAGTACTTAATCTACATGCAGATCCCTCTTTTCAGAATCCTGTATCGGTCCCTGTATCTCTATTTATTATGGTAAGGCGCCACTTCTGTTGTTGCCGGGTGGGGACCAAGGCTGATACAAACACCTGGCTCTGTCAGCAGAGAGGAGCCAATACATCCAGCCATTTATTTGTAGACTTTTTTGTCTTTCTCAAAAGTCAGCTTGCACGGTGCCCCATTTACCCACTTCTGCCTGTACAACATAACGGTGTGACCAGGAAGAGGTGTTTTATACATTCAGAGTTAGCTTTTCTCATGCTATGGTAAGAGTGTGTACATTAACAGTGAACAATGCACTGTTTGACAGGTCGATAAAATGGCTGGATACAGGATTTTGTAAAGGGGTGGGGGTTATCATAAAGGCTTAGTACTAAAATGGTGCAAATTTACACACATGAGCATTATGTTTTTCCCTTCTTTGTCAAGATAAAGTCCCCACCAAAAGAAGTGGGGTTGGGGTGGCAAGGTACCCCCCCCCACCCCACCCCTCTTCCAACCTGGGTGCACCCTTGGAGGGGGGGGGTACTTTGACTGGAAATAGGTAACAACTCGGGTCGGACCGTTGAGGAGCTGTAGCCGTCAATTGCCAATATATGGCTTAAAAGGTTAAAAGGGATTGTCAGATAATCAAACTACCTTTTATGGTGGCCGTTAAGGATAGACTATCTTTTGATACTACACTAAAGAGTTGGCAAGGTATGCAGTTGGTACCAACATTCAAAGACTGAGTGCTCCACCTGGGGGGGGGGGGGTGCGTCTGAACTATGTTGAGTCTGAACTACGATACTCTGGAATGCCCATTGTAAGAGAGTGTTTTATCTCTGAACTGTACCTCTGAAAATTAAAACCATACCATTTGCCACCTAATCAAGGAAGCTGACAAAAAATTTTCAAAAAACATTTACGTAAATTCTATACTCTTGAAAAGTTAAAAAAAAAAGAATCTATTATTGTGGAATTTAGGTCTCCACGAAATGTTGTGGGTGTGTTTTGTTGGTCTTCCTGGTTGGAGGTATCCCGGAAAGTCAGCCCCAAAGGGTGACAGCCTGAGATACGGCCATGCGAAGGGGCCGAGAATAAGGGAATTTCCCTGGGCTGGGTGCAGTCCGAAGGATGAAGGGAGGGGGTCAGTATATGGAGGAAAAGGCCTACACAGCTACACAGAGGAAAAAATTTGCACGCTCATGTAAACTTGCAGAATGATTTTTCTTCCTTGGGTAGTTTAGATCACCACTAAAAAGGAGTGAGGTAATCACAAGTGCAATTTGCTGCAAATATGTAGGCAAGTTAGCCTCTATGAAGAGGAATACATACACCATTGGCGTCAGATCAATTATCTATTGTACACAATGAACTTTTATTTTCTCTTTAACATAAATATCCCGGATGAAATATCAAAAATATTATTGTTTTTAAGTTCCTTTATCAAAATTTCAAGTTTCATGAATTGATAATCACCCATCTATTTAGATCTATGTCACACATAAAAAATGTTTATATACACCAACATTACCTTGAAATGACAGTATACCTTTTTGATACTCTCCACCGACCCATTGAATATGGCACGACCCTCACTTAGCTCCATACCTCGGGTGGGCGCACTTAATGCAGTGTGTATGTTTATTTGATCCCAAGGAGGCCCCGATAATTACCTGGTTACTGCTTGTCACCTGACGACTAATGTGGCTTCCGGACAGCATCTCACCCAACCACCCACCCCTTCCACGACACCCACCCCGACAAGGTGAGATGGGGTACTCATCTTAGGGGAGGCTGTGATCACCGCAAAGGCAGGAAAAAGGGGTGCTGTTACTGGTCACACAATGCTGAAAATGGGAAAGGGAGGGGGGGCTGTCAAGCTTACTCTCCTGTGGAGCTCGAGGCTGTATAGGATAGATTTTGTAGTCAGATTTTAGGCTGTTCAAATTGATTCATAAAGCTAATTTCATTATCTTCGACGAACATAACCATTATAATTGTTCTGGAGTCAAACACAGTAGCCGTAGTGAAAACAAGGGGCTGTACCTTGATATCTCAGAAAACAGGGGGCTGTAAACCTATGGGAATCACAGAGCTGTCATATATCAAATCAGGGGTGCTGTAGTTTTGCAGTGGTGGCTACCATCAAAGAGTGAGTATCCCCCTTTCCGGCCCCCCTCCCTACCCACTGCCCCCCAGGCTGTATTATGTATGGACCATGAGCTGTATGTAGGGCCCGGCCCCGTTTGGTGGATAGTGAATGAGAGACAAGGTGTAATGAATGAGGATGTATATTTAATACTTTATTATACAGAGTTTGATCCCTGCCGTCTATAATCTGTGGTGTGTATGTTGAGTGTTGACCTTTTAAAGTATAACGCTGTCATCCACCTTTAATGTACTAATATAAGAAGACCCGAATGGGGCATCCAAGGGTGTCTGTACAACCCAGAGGGGTTCGTCATGTACCGAGGGTGAAGCCTAAGGGTCGTAAGGAAACCGGAGGATGATCCCCATGGTTCTTATGGATATTAGAGGACGACCCAAACGATGTTCTGAATATCTTTAAAACATGTAAAAGAGGAATGGTGCGTACAGCCCAGTCAATATGCACCACCCCTTGTATGTACCACTCCTCAGCCGAGCGTGTGATAAAAGATTTAGCGTGTGAGTGTGAACACTTGAGAATATTAAACATAATGTAATATTAGTTTAAAATTGAGGCTATTCACTGACAAAGTATAATGTGTTTTATTAAAGGGTTTTGAATATTTTGAGAGAGAAAAATCTATCATTAAAACAGACCCAGCTACACCTCCGGGGGCTTGTGTTTAACATTAACATATGGTCAGTAAAAAAGGGGCTGCACCACATGCCCCCTCTAAATCCCCCTGAAATGAAGTCCCCTATCAACATGTTGGGAACAGAGTCTAGCCCCCTGAGGAGGTGGGGGACGAACAGACAGACAAGAGGCAGATGACAAACAAACATCAGGCATTAAATCGTGCATCAATCATGCAGGACACGGTCTCCTAAACACCCACACACACCCTAAATCCCCATTGACACTTGACATTTAGGTTCCCCTAAACAGTGATTAAGATAAAGAAAACTTATATGTTCTATAAACTGTACAGTATTCTCTTCATCAAGATGAGAAGTATATATATAGGTGTAGACCCTTAAAATAAACAAGGCAACATGGCCATTACTTTAATTCATCACTTAGTGACATGAAGGGGAAAAAAACGACATTGAATGCTAATTGTTTGTATAGTTATTATTTAATAATGGGGAACTGTTTTTATGTTGCTCAGTCGATACATAACCATATCCGTAACGCGAACAACGCTTGGCTGAAAGTCAGGTTTATTTGTGGATGGCTTGAATCCGTACAATATGCCGGTGCGGTGATGGTATATAAGTCCTAGGTTCACAATTCCAAGTGTCTGAGAGCAAGTTTCCTCCTTTAGAGTCTAGCTGGTCTCACGAACAAATTCAACACAGCAGTTCTATTAACAGTCACCAGATGTCCTTCTATGTATAGCTATTCAAACCCCTTGAATCCTTAAGACTCGTATTGCCCAAACGGTATCAAGTAGTGTTTTCCGCTGTAACCATAGGCTCTACCCTATATATATCAGTCTGGTTTATTGAATTTACCCGAGCATTGGTACTCACTGGGAGACACATCCTGTCTGCTGTTTGCCAAACAGGTATATTTACACCTACCAGCAGTCCATGCTATATTTACACTATACGATGTAGTAATTCACATAAATTTGAATACTTTATGATATTCCCTCCATAGAACTGGTGACGTTTATTCATTCTATTCCTATGCAATTGATTATATGCACAAGGTGTTTTACTAACTACCTTTGTGCATTATCTTGACTTATTCTTTATAAAAGACCAAACCTCAAAGATAGGTTAACATCGTCCATTTTATCAATCCTCTTTCTCAGCTAGCAATTTAGAAAAAACTGAAATTGAGCTCAAAGACATACAGGCTCAAAACTTGGTATTTCAACAGACAGGTCAAGTCACATACAGCCTTTTGAAGCAATTTCAGAGTAAAAAGAATATAGTAACCTTTGGTCCCTCATCTTATACCTAAAACCTCCAGTTGATAAACACTCATTGTATATCCTTATCTGTGCGCCAGGGTGAAGACATTACCGTAACACGCAGCACATACACTCAAACTGAATCTGTTAGAGGCAATTAGACCTCCTTTGTTCTGCCGTGGTTCAGTCTCAATATTTGATTAGTACCCGACCTGTGCATGTGGTTTACCATAGGGTAACATACAGCAATCAGTCTCAGAGAAGCATGAAACCCAGATCCAACTTGTTGAAAACTAAGGTCATTGCCTACAAAGGCTCTTAAGTTGAGAAATTTCACTATCCTAAGCCACATTCCATTGTCCTAAGCCTTTTGTCCTAAGGATTTTCACAAAAATGTCAAGCATGTCTGAAATTTTCACTATCCTAAAATGTACTCCCCGTAAATCATTGTAAGGCTTACAACAAATTAGGTTTATACAGGCCAATAACGTTGTTGGAACTATCCTAAGACTATTGGAACTATTGTACCAGTTAAGACAATGACTATTGGGGACTTACCGTAAACATTTTGACGGCCTCTATAAACCCTCCTTCACTCAACAACGAGAGCTTCCTTATTCAAAGCAAGGACACTTGGGTAACGTTTTTCACACTTAAACTTTAAATTGACAATGTTCCATCAGAAATTAGTTCCATAAGAATTTATTCTATTACATAAACATACTGAAGTTGTCAAGACCTACAATCTAAGGAAACTATATCACCTACAGCTGATACGGCCTTTATCCCTAGACCTCCTATTGAGTCAACTATGACAATTTCAGTAGTAGAGTACCAATTACTGCATGTCATACTAAAGGTACTCTAGCCAACATGCTTCGCAACATAAACATTATGCAACTGAACGCTAGTTGTTGTTATGTAGTTGATTAATAATTGGGGAACTGTTCTTATGATGTTCAACGATATTGCCTTTATCACTTCTTCAATAAGTGCTAGTCAAGTGGTAGGTAAGTTAACGAGAAGGGCATTCATTTCCACAACGCGAACACACTTAGCTGAAAGTCAGGTTTATTTCGTGGATCACATAGATGCGTACAAAGCCAGTACGATGATGGTTAATAATCCTAAGATTACAAGTCCAATCGATGAAGAGTGAGCTTTCTCCTAAGAGTACACTTGATCTTACATCTAGCCGCAACACAGTAATTCCTTCAACAGTCACCAGATATCCTTTCTACTTGTAGCTATCCAAACCCCTTCAAATCCTTAAGACTCGTGTTCTCCAAACGGTAATAGTGTTCTCTGCCGTACCCATAGGTTCTACCCAATATATTGCAGTCTGGTATTGATTTTCCCCGAGCATTGACGCTCGCTGGGAGATGCGCCCTGTCTGCTATTGCTCAACAGGTATATTTACACCTACCAGCAGCTCATGCTATATTTATAATATATGATATGGTAATTCATATAATTTGGAATACTTTCTGCTATTCCCTTATGTGCAACTGGTGACATTCTCTTCATTCTATCTCTATACAATTAGTTATATGCGCAAAGTGAATTACTCTCTACCTTTGTGCACAACCATACCAGTCAGTCTCTTACTGGCATGTAACAATTACGTCATTGATGGTGAGGTTGAAACCTCACCAAATCAGAACATTATCATAACATAAATCTTTTGGTGAGGTTCGGATGAAACAAATAAGAACATTATAAGGAAGTTTAATGGAACCATGAGGTAAATTATGACAAACTATGAAAACTATCAATTATGCTTTACTTTCATGGCGGCCTCATCCATTCCAGTTCTGACCGACACAACTAAAGATTAGAGACTGGCTTGAAATGCAATCAGGTACTTATTATAGGAAACAAAGAATGCATAGCATTCTTTCAACTCCAGCCTTAACATGCTTACTTGTTGTATCAGCAATGGAATATACAACAGGGTTCACATTATTGAAAATTTATGAAAGAAGTCAAACATGAAACTCATAAATGATAAGTGCTTTATTTCCATAGTCTCAAAAGTTGTAAATTCCATAATTGTATCAATCAATCAAAAGTCATTATTCATTCACTCCTTTCATCATGATTTCAGATTTTGTACATGCATGATCTGAACCTAATCTGATACATAAGTGAAGGTCTAAACAGTTTCTGAGGACCTGCTAGGTGCTTTGCTTGGTTACACTGCTGTCTCATTCAGGGTATGACTGCTAGTTTACTAATGTTTTACTTTCAGCTTACTTTCTCTGAACTTTCATCTCACTGTTTTCCTGTAAAACTGAAATCAGGCAAATGACATGCCTGTTTACAGTTGTAGATGAAGCATTATGTTGACATCCAAGCTTCTACTTTGGACTAGATATTGGCAAATACCCTCTCATCAATCTGCAGACCCAAATGTATTGTCCATCAGTATCTTTATTCAAAGGGGAAACCCACTGACCAATGGGACTAAAATTCTGGTTGAATAAACAATCGCTAGAGACCAGTGTTTAACATTGTACTATATTTTCAAAGTGATTGGCCACTTTCTGATAGAATTCTGCTTGCAACACAATTTCTGGTTGGTTGTTGTTAATTGCCAGTTTCATCCAGAATTTTTGTTGGATTGCTCAATGTGTTCCTCCCTTTATGTGTTCATTTTCATTTGATGTAGCACAATCAGAATACATATTTTTCTTCCGGTTGAATAGTGCTGCATATGATTAGCCCAGAATTGGCCTTATTCCTGGTATACACCTTTCTCTTCAATGCCTGCACCCTTTCTTAGCAGAAATCTGAAAGCTGGTGAGGGAAATGCAGAATAATAAAATCTATGTGACTTTCTCCGTGATTTTTTGGTTTATTGACAGAGATGATGAATATAGACACCTTAAATTCATAAGAAATATGATATAAATGGTATCAGCAAAATTGCAAACAGTTAGATATAAAGTAAATTATGAACAGCAATAATTATGGTACAAAATACTCTCAATGTTGTTCTATTGAAGATAGCTACTAGTTGTTTTTCTTATTATGTAGCTTGAACATTCTACCATTAGGTTTACTAATTCTAGAATAAAGGTCACATGACCTGGTTCCAGCAGTGAACCAAAAAGGTTTCATGGATGTTTGTGGAAGTTGTTTAGTGTTTCACATCCAGTAAACATTCACAAACATTCTAGGACATAACAGAATATTTACAAACTTATCACCTTGCATAGCTATTGGAACACTATTATACTGTAAAGAAATAGTTTTGAAATGGAAAAATAATTGACAAATTGAAAAGAACGGACACATAAGATTCGTGACCACAGAATCTTCACTAACCCATAATGGTCAATCATGACTTTTTGAATCGGGGATTTGTGAATACATGGTTAGATGGTTCCCCTCACATTTATGAAAGGGTTATGAAAGCTGTATAGCTGTTTCAATATTTGACCAGTATGTTTCAATATCCCTCAGCACATTGGCACTTCACAATTATGTATGAATATAAGTGTGTGTGTATATATGGCTTTATTGATAATATCATTAAAGCTGTATTGTAACATGACATTCTACTAACAAAGTAATAGTGTATGTATTTCATACTAGTTTTATTTCTTTGCCAAACTTCGGCGCGGCTTGCCATTGTTCCATCCCCAAGGTATCTGTTGGACTGCTTTTCCTTGCCCTCATTCACATCCCCAGAGGTTCAGTCATCAGTACATTGTACAAAGCAAAAAAATTTTGGTCTGAGTATAGCTACAAAGTTGCTGAGGTGACACCCAAACAGACCATAATCATATCTCTTCAAATGATTTTTATATCAAGTTCTCCCGATGACACATATAGATAGATAATACAACAGATAAAGTAATGGAAATTAATAATTTGTAATGAAAAGTGATGAAATATGAATTTCCATTAATATGGACACCATTTTCTACAATACATTTATTTCATAGTTATAACATCATAGCCTTTCAATAATAGTTTAATACAATTCACTCACATTCATTTTGAAAAGTAGTGTCCAATTTATCCCAAATGTTCACACATACATAATATGGACTTTGTTCCTCTTTTGACAAAACTCTCTGAAGTTTCATTGTATGAGTTATTTCTCAACATTTTGGTTCATACTGATCAGCAATTTCTTTCCATCTGCCCATTCTTAACATAATCCATGCAAATATATTAAATTCATAGGAATGACAGCATGACTTTATAGAAGGAAACTTCATATCACATTAGTAGAATTTCACAAATATATATGTTTGCATTTTATCACAAAATGGTATATTGATCATCTCATTGATTCAAGGGTAACCATTATTTGCTATTATATCACAAGGAGATTCCGAGAATCATGTTTGAAGTACAATAAATCAATCTCCCTTTGAACCTCCTTTGAACCCACTTTGAACCTACTTTGAACCCCCTTTGAACCCACTTTGAACCTACTTTGAACCCCCTTTGAACCCTCTTTGAACCCCCTTTAAACCCCTTTTGAATCCCCCTGGAAACCCCTTTCTACCCCCTTTGAACTCATTTTGAACCCTCTTGGAACCCGCTCAGAACCCCTTTAAGCTCCAAGTTTAGTAGTAATCAGGAGCTGGGTCATTGAAATAGCTAGGGTAATTCTCCCTATATGGGCTTGAATGACCTCTATATGGACTTAAATTGACATCAGATGTAGTGCCTGTGTAATTGGAGTGTTGTCTAGGTCCAGTAGGAATGAATGAACTAAACCTTTTTGGACTTTTTCTACTCCACCTTTTTACTCGCTGAACTAAATTACCTCCCTTGTGACCAGGACCGGATTTTCTACAGTTGCAGTAAACACAGAGAACGATCAGTCCAATGATGAGAACCAATCCGCAGAGTGCCCCGATGATGCCGTACTTCCCAGGAGGGTACTCCCACAGGTTTTGGACATAGTTGAGGTGTCCAGGTAGGGCTACTTGGTCAGCATACAACACCTTATAGTTATAAGCAAACAAACGTTATAGTTTATTAAAGGGCAATACATTTAAGATGGTCATTAAGAGGTTGTTGGTCTTCTTTGTGTCTTTTAGAATATGAAACTACTTTATAAACCTAGGATATTCTATCTATATTTGAAGTATGCGTCAAAGGTCTTTTGCATTATTTGATATTTCCATGTAATTTTTATTTCTTATGAATTTTACTAACCTTCACTGGGATTCTGTTGTCACCTGCATCATCCTCCGGTGCAACTTGTGGTCGTTTCTTTGGGGGTTCACAGACAATGAGGTTTGACAGCACTTCAGTATTTCCGCAGACAGCTTCTCCTATCATTATGGTATAGTCATCCTCTTGTATTCCTCCTATTAGATTCTCTCCCTACAAAATAAGTTACTAAATTGTTTTTGATTAACATTAGGAAACGATACCTGACTAAAACAAATAAGCAGTGGAAAACACAACAGTGTAACCAAATTGTATTTCAACGTTTAATTGCATTTCTGGATGATTTTCACTGGCACTCCCCAAAAATTATTTTTATGATGTTATCATTCTGGTTAGTTCAATTATCCTGCTGAATTACCTTTGTTCATGTTTCTCTGACGATATAATTTGTTTGGAGATAAGGGAATGTAGAATCCCTTTGACTGCTCAAGGGGTAAAAAGACGGGCATTTAGAATTTATCATTATCTGAGAGTCAGTGTCTCTGAACATCTACACTTGTTATCAAAAAAAGAAGATTGAATATTAATTCAGATCAGATCTTTCAAATCAATGATAAAAGTGTGAAAATCTGTACTTCAGTCTTGTGAACTTAGTTTAAACCGGTACCATTAAATGCAGATTTCATTGTTTGTTTGGTGTATCACAAATATATATAGAACAGATATAATCTCTGAAGTTCTTCACCCTAAGTGGATGACATGACAGTGGTCTCTATCCTAAAGGGGAAGCTCATTATGTGATGATACATTTTGGCGTTTTTTCAATACTTGACAATGTAATATTGAATACTCTATTCCAAGGTATTTTTTTACTATGTTTTGGATAGTTTCAAAATTCTTTCAAATCAGAGTCTTTAATTCATATCATTTACTTGATAATTCTTTATGAAAGGAAATTCTTCAGTATTAGTACCTTTAATTTTCACACACAAAATGTTGTTCTCAGGGCAAGTTGTACTACTTTTTAATCTGATATTGTACCACCCACCACATTGTTCCACCCTTGTACCTTGGACATTGTACCACTGATATTGTACCACCCACCACATTGTACCACCCACCACATTGTACCACACGCCCTCCCTTACATATTTATATATATATATATATATATATATATATATATATATATATACATACATTATTATCATCTCCTTGAATTTTAACACAAATAAAATGTCAAACTCATGCCTGACTCCCCCACCCCCACCCCGGACAGAAATGCGTACTAATAAAAGAGGGATGTGGGAAATACCATATACACTCACCTTGATTTCAAGAAACTCTTCTTCTACAGGCCAAGTTGGCGTAAAGGTCTTTGAGAAACTTGGAGGTGGAAAACCTTGAATGACGGGATTTGCATAAATGTTTAAGCGGCTAAATTGTGGAAGTGCCATTGAAAGGTTTCTGTATTCATCCACCCCATCCATGATAAATCCTATTTCAACATCAATGTTTTCTACCTCGTTTATTGTAAGTAACGTTTGTCTCTTTCTACGAGACTTTGCACCATCTGACTTCAAGGAGAACTTGGCCATTATGGCCCTTCTTTTTCGTTGATTTTCAAGCACGCTGGCAAGCATGATGGGTGGAGTAGGGCAGAACATCTGATTTGATAAAGTTCCAAGACATGTCTAAAAGAAATATATATACCAGTTTTTCTTCTTGAGAGATGATATTTTTATATTATATCAGAAATGTTTTGTCACATCAAAATATATTTAATGATAATCATAGGTATAGGAAATGTATTCTTTTAAATGAATTGCCATAATATAAATCATAATTCAATATCGACATTAGAGGTACAAGTGTTTCAATACTCATTTATAGCAGAATGAATACTTGCGGTGAATAGAAAGACAAAGATATATTATATCATCATCACAAAGAAATCAAGTTTGATCTTACAGTGCTATATCTCTCATTTCTTCCTGTCTCCCTTGCTGTTACAGTGGTCATCATAACTCGAACCGTTGGCACATCAAGGAAGGCTCCAGATACAGTCAGCAAGACACCACCACTGGGTGCAGGACATGGAAAAACATTTTCTTATTCATTGTTAATTTTGTTTATTTCTCCAATCAAATGGAGGAACATAGATCATAGTCATCACAAACACAAACACAATATATACAAAAGAAAAATTAGCAGGCCCACAGGGGTCAGTTGTAGACAATATAGCCCCCCTTCCAATTATCTATAGACGTTGTGCAGATGACGTCACAACTCAGATAATAGGATGGCCGCCATATTGGTGATCACCTTATAATATCTATTATTTCAAATTCTGGACCATTTAAAACAAATATTTTTCTAATCTTTTGCTTAAAAACAATCAGTGCCTCATAATCGACAATTATTATCCTTTAGAATTTATAAATCTAGATTTTATTGTATGGCCATGTGGTCATGATCATCAAGTGATGATCACCAAAATGGGGTCACGTGATCACGTCTGCACAAGGTCTATTGCTCCTATTCAGTAGTTTATATATGTTTTTTCAGAAATCAGCATTGTAGTTTTTTGATGCGCTACAAACATATCCAGAGATACCCAATTCTTCACTGGAAAGATTCATAGCAGAAATCCATCTTACTTTAAAATGGTTTCCAGTGGCTCAACACTCAAGATGATTGGATCTGGTTCGTAAGTAAAGAGGGCCCCAGAGGGAATGACCCCCTGTCCGTTTGTCCGTCGTAGAGTCACATTGAGGGCACTCCCAACCAAACCACTGTCAGTTAACTTTGCAGTGGTGCATATTGAAAGAACCTGCGACCTGCAAAGTGACAATAAAATTGATTCATACGAGGTGTGTTCCAGTGTAAACATTCAAGCATCTAACACTCAAATATGGCATCTTAAGGGAATGTTGAAATAGCATTACATCTTATCTTATTCACTATTTTTCAGTTACTCTTAACATTCAGTGGTATAAGCATGCTGTAACTTACCGAATATGTACATCACATTGAATTGAACCAAAGAAGACTTGACTCAGATCTAGAAGGCCATTTTGGCCCGTGACAGTGACCAATGTTCCACCGGCTTCGGGCCCAGAAGTGGGTCGCACATCAATTTCCAAGTCTGTTGGGAAAGGCAACAATGAGCTCACTGTAATAATAATGTTACTCATAAAATATATTATCATACTCTAGGGTGATACAGGTTTAGTACTTAAGAGTTTAATGTATCACTGATACAGACAGGGTGATAACGAAACAGCTATCACCCTGCAGGGTGATATAGGACTCCTATATCACCCTGCAGGTTGATAGCTGTTTCGTTATCACCCTGTCACCTACTCTCCTATTAGGAGAGTAGTTCTGGCAGTCGAAGGTAGCCCAAAGTCCAAGCTTTTCACATTTCACTTAAATGTATGACCAATAGGGGAGGAGGTACAAGGTGGACTATCAACCGTTGGTGTGCCAGGGATATCAGCCTGGGGGCAGGGCAAGTAGGCCTTGCCTTCAGGCTGATATCCCTGACGCACCAAGGGTTGATAGTCCACATAGGACCTTCTCCCTGGCTGGTTATGGATTTACCATAGCCCAGAAATATCTTAAAGTGAAATTTTAAAGCTAAGACTAACTTAACAAATGGAACTTTTTTCTCGCCAGAACTACTTTCCTGTATCATTCTAGGGTGTGATAATAGATTTTACCCTGGTATGGTAAATCGATAACCAACTGGGGAGAAGGTTCTCAGTGGCTTATCAACCCTTGGTGTGTCAGGGATATAGCCTTTGGCAGCCCTGCGGGCACTGCCCTCAGTCTGATATGCATGATACACCTTGGGTTGAGATTTTGGGGTGGATTTACAAGAGTTTCATTAAGCAAAACTATTTCCCATACAATGTCCCTCATTACAATAAAACCTCCGTAGATACCAGCTATGAGATTCTTGTGCAACAGGCCACTGAAATTGGTTCAAATAGGGCCATACTTGCATCGGGAATAACTGTCTCAATTCAACTTCACGAATGACACCTAATGCAAACGTCAAGTTTTGTATGTCCCCGTCCCCAATCGCCCCCCTCAGGGTCCCCGTCACAGCACCCAGCACAGATACAGATACAGTCAGAGCCTTTGGCACCTTCATTAATGACACCTTACCTGAAAAGAGGCAAACCTCAATGTCCTGTGACACGGGGATGTTTTGAATGTCCCTGTCCCCAACTGCCCCCCTAAGGGCCCCAGTCACAGCACCCGGCACAGACACAAACAGAGCCTTCAGCACCTTCATAAATGACACCGTACCTGAAAGGAGGCGAACATCCACGTCCTGTGATACAAGGATGTTTTGTATGTCCCCGTCCCCTACAGCCCCCCTCAGGGCCCCAGTCACAGCACCCAATGTGGACATGTCCAGAGGGACTGTGAACAACACAGCTACCTCATTGTCTGAGGTTGGTCTGAAAATTGTAAAATACCAGATGGTCATCTACAACTCACTTTGTGCTTGCATCACAATATCTTCTGAAAATATAATAACTATGGTTAGTGTACAGTCAAGAATTGAATTTTTCATAGAATAACTGCCTTGTTAGTATTTTTTAATGTTTCTCCCATCGATATTTCCATAATCTGTTGATGAAGAAATATTGCATGAAAATGGGTTATTAGGTTGATGTAATTTACTTTTAAATCTAAATAGCTACCCTTAATGTCCTTGATAGTGGATTGAAATAGAATATATCTATCAGTGTGTAAATGGCAAGGTACTTTAAGACATAGGACATAATTGATGATATATTTTAAAGATAATAATCATACCATCACACATTATTTATCATTCATCTCACATGTATTCCATTATATGATTTTAGTAGTACAATTTATATAACTAATTATAGGTTATTATTGGATACACATTATACCTAAATTCGGTTATTATTTGTGTGATAGAATCAAACAAGAGCAATGTAATAGATTAAATGATCGCTGGTCAGGGAGGAATACTGGAGAAATCCAATCCCAACCAAGGTGTTTATTACAACTATGTCACAAGGTTTAAACAATTTATCAAAATACATACATAACTCCCAGGAACTGAATATCAACATTGATGTTTGGGCCTCTGCCAATATTTCTCTGGACCTGAAATGAGAATAACATGTTCTAGATTGCTTGAAATAGCTGAATACATGAATACATGATGTTGTTGATGCATCTATCCAAAGTATTACATGTTTTTCTATCATATATTCCAGTTGTTCTTGTAACTTTATCAATATTCATATTGTGCAGAGGGAATATTATGCCAGGCTCTCCGATCTGTAGGGCTGGAGAATTACAAATTTGCTTCCAAAACTTAGAATAGTAATCTTCCATTGCCTTGCTTAGCCCTTTGCCTCTCTCCAGTGCAAAGAATTTGAGTATTTTGTTCAGTGTTGATTAAAGGTAGTGTGCTCCTGTATGCAAACAGGGACTTTTATAGATAAAGAAAATAAAGGGATTTATAAAAAGAGCACATGTATACTGTGAAATAGTTATAGACCCAATAAAAAAAATAAATAAAGACTTTATGACTTTAAAGGGACAACTGTAGCAAATTTATTGAAAAACAGGAAAATGTTACAGAATTGCCATTGCTTATTGGATAAAATATCAATGCAAATATTGATTTGTTAAATGTTTAATCATAATTTATCAGAGAGTGGCAACACATTCTGACTTGTAAAGGTGCTCTTTGGACCAAGAACTAATAATTTGGTTTTGAAAAATCATAAATTATAATAATCTAGGGGAAACTGAAAACTGAAATCTATTATACTGAATCATGCAGAATAAGCAAGAATTCTTAGCAGATGTGTTTTCAGTATGTAATTTATAGAATTTCTTTATAAAATGGCAACTGCTCTGAGAAAAAACCACTTAACTGCCATGCTCCTTGGGGGAATTTTAGGCAAAATGGATGTACTTTTGATCAATTATATTTTTCATAATTTTTTCAGAAATGGGCATCATATGTCATATCATTCTTTAGGTCATGACCTAAAAATTGCAATAATTTGAATTTGTGTTTGCCATGGCAACTGTTTTAATGATTTTTCTTTATATTAGATTAAATTCTTAAAGTGATCATATAATGTTTGGCCAAATATTCAAGCTTATAATAAAAACATCATGAACATTTGAATTAAGAGCTCAATGAAATCCTCTAAATTTTGATACATTAAGTGCCTCAATAGGAAGTTTATGTCAAAAGATATTACATATCAAATAATGCATGTATTTTTCCAGAATAATGCATGAAAATGCACAAAATTAGGGAATTTGACCATGTAATCTAACCGTTTCCATAGCAACACTTATCTTTTAATAATTATGCAATTTTCCAGTTTTTTTTGAAACTTTGAAATTGGTTACTAAGGAAAGTCTTGCCATGGTTACCATACATTTTTTAAACAAATCCAACATGAAAATCATAAAGCTGAAGGGTTGAGCTTTCCAACTATACCTTACACCCCTAGATTTTGACAGCCTGTTAATATTCAAAATTATCATGAAAATTGTTCTATTTTTCACTAGAATACCTTAAAGATACAGTCTGCTCCTGAGTATACTAGGGAGCAGCAGTTAAGTGGTTAATGCTTAAAAGGTCATTCCAAATTATCTCCATCATGTATAAGTTCTGAAATTGTCAAAAATTGTGGGGATGCAAAGGGTTAACAGTCCATAAGATCTATCGAGCAATAGAACCACCCATGACTCTGAAACAAAAATAAAATCATGATAAAGTTAGACTTTGTTTGAAAGGTTGGCTCTCTAATTTATGACACATCCCTGTAGAAGTGTTTAATAATTCTCCAAAGAGCAAACATTACCTCTTGGCAAATTATCGTTAGGAAGTTTCCCTCTGTACAAGTACTATTGGCGAGGCTGTCCATCCACAGTGACCTCACGACGATCTGCACCACATACGTCTGTGATGGGTCCGCTGGAATGGCTGGTACAAAACCATATAATGAATACACTGACACAGAGTGGTTAGACTGGTTTTGGTTTGGAAAGGGGCCTACTATTGAATGCATATACGTCAAGGGCAGGGGGAGGGACTCTTTCTTTTTTTAACTGTTTCTGTCAAAGTTTAATGTTTACTTCAGCTTAATAATAGTCTGAAGGTTTTAAAAGTGCATGTACATATCTGATGGAAGAACCCATAGCAATCTAGATTACAGCTTCTAGTGTGTAGAATAATGTTCTCCAGTTGCATTGGAGCTACCATTTATGTTTGTTTAACCATGTCGCTAACTCTTACCATCCAATTAGCTGACTCTGACCACCCAGTCGGCTGAAGCCCCATACCCACTAGGCGCATTTTCCTACTTCGGCAGACTGTTCACTGCTAGAAATGGCCAGTTATTAGCATAGAATCGGCCAACTTTAGGGTGGATTCAGATCACCAGTCACTAAGTAATGTTGAAATATACATGCTTGATACAATGATCAATGCTAGAATTGGCGAGTTATTATAATAGAATCTGCCAGTTTTAGGGCGGATTCAGATCACCAGTCACTATGTAATGTTGAAATATACATGCTTGACACAATGATCAGTGCTAGAATTGGCCAGTTATTATAATAGAATCCGCCAACTTTAGGGTGGATTCAGATCACCAGTCAGTACATAATGTTGAAATATACAGGCTTGATAGAAATCAGTGCTAAAATCGGCGACTCTACTAGAAGAGCCGTCCAATTTTAGCACTGATGATTTGGACAACTTTGGCCAAATTCACCTAGTGGGTATGGGGCTTGACTCTAACAACTTAGTTGACAGTCTCTAAACATCCAGTTGGCCACCCATTTACCTGACTCTGATCACCCAGTCGACAGACTCTAACTTTAAAAGAATATTATGTTTATTCTTAATGCTAATGTACAGTAACGCAGACTCACCACTACATGTCCCTAACATCGTGTTTTGTGGGTATGTTTCCAGACATCGACAACGGTTGATTGACTCCTTTTCTGAAGGTGAAGAATGCAACATTTTGTAGAGTTCAACATGTAATAATGTAATGAAGCCATAACAGGGAACTAAGTATATCATGTCAAGTCCATGTTCAAGTCTCAGATTCTAAAGTGCTTAGTGGGAAAATTTGAAATTTATGAATTTTAGAATCGTAATTGATTATACGACTTTGGAAAGTCAAAAAGCATCAAAACCATCGAATCATGATCACACCAAGGCATTACAACAGCCCCATCAATGCAATGTAATGTATGCAGATTTAGGAGGGATTTAATTCACACTAGTTGTAACTCTTACATTGTATTTTTAAGTAAGATATTTTGACTTTTTCATGTGATGTTTCAGACTAATGATCTCATGTTTCTGTGGTTAGCTATATGATATGTAAAGGAAAGTTAGCTGTAGGGAACACCTTATCTTAAACCTAAGGTGTGAGAAACACATTGTGATCCTTGTAGTGTGAAACGCACCTTAGATAAGACTTTAGCATTTGTTTATAGTATAAATACATTTTTAATAACATCATAACTACTTAATGGATATCAAAGCAGAATCAACCTGTCTAAAATATATCTTTTGTAGAACAAGACAGGCAATGAGTTAATTATATCATACGATAACCTATATCATTATAAACAGAATTATCTTTATACACGTGTAAAATACTCCGAAATGCCAATTTCAAACAATAATATCACTTCTAAAATTTCAGTTACCATTTTATATATATTTATATATTATATATACGTATATATATATATATTCCATTATATAGTCGTTATGGCGGCTCAAACTTGTGTAGTGCAATATCACCTTCACTCACTTAATAATTTGATTAAATGACCTCCTGTATATTGGTGTTGTTTTTTGACACATGTTGTATACCCATAAGTATCATTTTAGTTTGGAAAGATATAGTCAACGGACCAAGATTACCAAAGTTCCAGTTATAAAGAGAAGCATACATGCATACAAATGAAGTTTATGACACTTTTATTCTCTAAGGGGGGGGACTTCATACTAAGTCTGCCTGGATATGTGTGTTGAATAGTGAAGGACAAAGGTTCTTTTTCAGCTTCAAGGGAGTGAAATGAGTGGTGATAAATTCACTCACAATGGGTGTGAAATTAGCACAGGCCACTCAATATGGCTGTGTTTTCCCCCCTGTATATCAGAACAGTTTACACTGACCTCGGCAGTTCAAAGTCACACCATATTTCATTTATTACTATGTAAGCATCACAAGCACAATCTGGACTATAGATCAAGGATTATATCTACAACTAATGGAGTATTTAGTCCTTTTCAAAGGTGTCTTTGATGTATACATGATCCCTTCTTTATGCTTTTAGCATGGATAAAGTCCTTCCAAATTGGTCTATTTTTGAAACCCATACCCAAACATCCAGGCATATATAAATCAAAATTAATTCCTTCCCTGAGTTTATTTCTTAGAAAGTTATACCTACCCCGTGCAGACACCATGGAGATATTGGTAACACATTGTCCCAGTTTGTTGTAGGTAAATAGAGTTGGGCTTAACATGGAGTAAAGTCCAGGCTCAATGAAGCTGCAGTCTGCAGCACGGTCTCGGTGGGCCAGGACCTCCAGAGAACATTGCCAAAGCCTATCTACTGGTCTGAAACAGGGGGTCAAACACTGGACTACAAACTATATACAGCCTAGAGTCTCCTGATGTTCTTATAGTATCAATAGGTAATGTATGAATAATGTATAATATGACATAATGCAGTTAGGTCTTAATGGTTATATTTAATTTTTAATCAACAACCATGTATATAATACCACACAGGGTAATTAATATAGAAAGCACATCAGAACATACACATGCCAGGTGCTGTTATGACTTAAATATCAACAACAAAATTCTAACTTTCAGTCTTCTAGGTAAGGAAAGCTATAAGATAAAAGTCATATCCAGTCACATGACCTAGACACCACCATGTCATCACAGTCATGTTTAATGGTGGTATACCTTTAACCTTAATCATATAATCCTAGCTACCTGATACAGCATATATATACAATAGAATACATACTAAAATTCATCAATTAAAATGACTGATAATTCTTGGTGTACTCAATCTTCATATTTCCCATCCCAGGCAGTAACATTCTGTTTATTTCTGGTTTAGTTCTTGTTACATTATTTCAAAGTTACCCAGCAAGGTCTCTAGAACCCAACTGTTCAATGTTGCACTGTGACTTTATTTTAACAGTCTGCTTACATTCTTTCGCTAAAACATAATGTAGTTATAGAACACACTGGTTGAGTCTCAGCCTGATGTAAAATAATGAAAATATTATGTGAAAATTACCAATAAACAGACTTACAAAAAAAGTCTGGTCTCACAATGTGTTCATAAAATCACTAAATCATTAAATTGTTAAATCACTAAAACACCACTTACCCACAGGTGCTCTGAGCCACTGAGGCTAGGATCCTGGTTATATTACTCCCTGACGCATCCATGCTGAAGTTGCCCGAGAGTTGGGGTGTATAATTCTCAACACAGGTGTCAAAGGATGGAGTGGGCAGCTGTCTCTTCCTACGGCTTACTGGAGGTTTGAAATAAAGTCCAGGGTCCGCAAGACACCGTAAAACAGCTGCAGAATAAGTGCACAAGAGGGACATGGTTCTGAGTGGCAGCACTTGTGTATAAATGACATCAATAGTAATAGTGATAACTGTTTCTATAAACATGCGTTAAAGATGGAGGCAAAATGATTATCAACAAAATGCACTGTTAAATTATTTGTTTTGTTTTGTTAGTTGACACACAATACAAATTTTAAAAAGTTATTAAAAGAAATGGTTAAAAGAGTGTTGTTGCCTTTGAAAATATATAAAATGTTTGAATTGTTTAAAGATTGTATTGCAAGTTGCCCATAATATTATAGGCTATGTATGGAATCTTATATACTTAGATATATATCTTTAATATATATTTGTAACATGCAAAGGGCCAGAAAGGTAATTCATAGCACTAGTTCATAACGGTTCAATGGTTCATATATATGATTATGACATTAAACCCAACCTATACAAATTATTTATACTTTATCATAATTGAAAAACAAACTAAGTAATGTTATACAAACTTACTTGTTCCATTATTGTAACAATTGAAGAATTCTAGTATAGAATTAACATTTTCTATCACAAGTCGATCAAATCCAGAACAGTCCATTGATGGTGGTCTGTAAGAGGCCAAGGCATTGAGGGCACAGTCTCGGGCGTCTTCTGCAAAGCTGAGTCACAAGTCCTTGTATTAATACAAGGAAATAAATATATACATTAGGATATATCTAGCCAAGGTATGTGACATAGTGCATCAAGATGAAGTTGTAGCAAGACTGGTACATTTGGAATAACAGAATATATAAACCTTGTTGAATGATGCAATCTTTCTATGTTTAGTTTTAAATAGCATATTTTTGGGCCTGGCCTTCACACCCTAACAATATTGATGCTTCCATCAATGTAGACTATTTGACAGCTACGAAAATATTGTTTACATGAGAAAATCTCTTAACTGGGGTAATCCCTAAATACAGTGCATTGTGGATATGTAAAAGCTACTTTTGAAGCTTAAAGAAATAACCCAAGGAAGCGTTAGAGGCTGATGAGCTTTACACAATTAAATTTTATCATTCCATTGACCGGTGGCAAGATCACAATAAAGATAGCTATTGATTTTCTCGAACAGGCATCATGATATTTTGATAAGGATCTGTTGATATTTCTTGACTTCAGGGTTTGATTTACTAAACCATTACTTGGTTCTGTACAAATTGCATGAAGTTGTTCTTGGGAAATTCACACACTTGCACTTTATATATATAGTAAAAGTGATGATCTACACAAGAAGGGTAAAAAAAACTCGAGGATTTGAATAGCCCTCGCACCTTAAATGTAGGATTTAGCAAATAGCAGTTTGCTGAAAGGTATTTATATCTAAGCAGCACATTTGAATGTGAAGTGAAAGCAGTTTGTTGATTTGCTGATTCTGTGACAACAAATGAAGGCAATCTGACGAAAAAGGTGGTCTTCAACTGATATCGTAGCTCCTTGTATTTTGGTTTGCCCTCTTGCCGGGCCAGTCCTTCTTTGTGGAAAGAAAGAATGGGGACTCTGTGAAGAGTTGCTCATCCTAGATTTGTGCCCAGACGCAGGATCACAGTCTGAGCACAAAAGTATCAAGCATGTCATGTTTCAGAGTTGTGCCTCGTGCATGAGGGTGGTGAAACACCGTGTCATCAACAAAGGTAGCTAACAGACTCCAGTGAATTCGGGATAGAAGGGGAAGGGTTGTACTTTACTAGCTGAAAGGTGTCATGAGCCCATGGTTGCTCTAGTCTTTGTGCGGACCTTCTACTGTTCTACTTGCACCACTAGCTGGGAACCGGTCTTTGTGTTGTCGCCAATAAATAGAAAGGGATGGAAGTGTGCTGGACACCCCCCGATATCTCTTTCCCCATGCCTGTCCTTATAGTTATGTTATTGCTTACGGTCGCTATGATCTTTGTTCTCCTGCCCTCAAATCACCTATATTTTCTAAGTCCAGTTGTTTTTTTCCAACCCTAAACTAGGCTATTTTTTATCTTCTCATTCTTCATTCCCCATTTTCTCCAATTGTTCTAAGTACTAAGATGGTTTCGACCAAGGAAAGGAAGAGGACCTTTAAGGGACTTTCTATTCTAGTGCATCTCTCTGCTTTATATCACTAGACCTAGGACCCCATTGGTCAGTTCAGATCATAGTCTAATTGACCCCAACAAAGGTCATTTCCAGCTACATGCTTCTTAATTACTCATTCTCTAATTGTCATTATTTCGTACTGAACATGTGGTTTCTCGTGCTTCACTGCACACTTCGACCATTAATTCTCGGCACTTATTCTACATCTTTTATTAATAATTAATGCTCAACTTATATACTTTGAAAACTTATGCCTTTGAATTACGATATCCCTTTGGGTTGAAGCACACATTAGATTTATGTGAAGCATATGCATGTTTATGATTTTTTAACCCCTCACCCCCCATTTTGATGAATATATATTTAATGGAGCTTCTAATGAAAGATACCTCACCACGCTCATATCAAGTTTGATAACAAGTTTGGAGCACCACCAACCTGCAGAAGGTACGAAAGTTCCTAACCGACTCAGCAGTGTAGACGTCTCTGAATTCCTGTAGCAAATCTCTGTCCGGAAAGTAAGCCATTACATTTTGAAAGGAATCCGTTTGGTTGATACAATCTATAATGTCTATGACTAGAGGCTGGATCCTGAGGTTAACCATAGGATCTGGTGTTGTGAGTGGCACTCCAAAACACCCAATGAAATCTGCAAGGGAAAGTAGTGATAACATTTCGGTCATAATTTCCTTTTTATATAAACATGCTCGTTAAAAACATGAACTTGTCTTTTGAAAGTAGAGAATGTCAAGAAGATGGTTTTGTTTTTTACTGGGTACTATATGTCTTTTGTGTAACCAGTATTAAATACATGTCTGGGGTAGTGTACTACCCTCTTTACATTTACTGATAATTTTTTTTTTTTTTTTCTTTTTTGAAACGTTTTATTTTTCAACTGGTTACATTCTCAGACTAGTAGTCTGTTCTCCCTCGTGTACCAGCAAAAGGTTGGTTTAGTGGTCACGGTAACTGGGATAAGCGGAATATTATTACAATATAGTTTCAGTAAGTTTGATTCGGTATATTGAGAAAATCACAGTCATAATCATAAATCACAATCAAACGGGTGGGAAACTCGTGTGAGGTATGGAGATAATCAAAACATGAAATGAGATGAGATGGAGATGAAACAAAAGTATCAGCACAAACATTTATAAGTACAAGATTAGGTACTGTATGTGCATAGTCTTAGGTACAGTCCCAATATTAATAGGCTTCTTGTTGGGAGACGTGGCCATAACACAGAAACAATTGTCACATAGTGATTTCAAGGCTTTTTATAAATTAGAGATATAATAGTGAACAGGCTCGGATAATCCACATAAACCTAAGCGTCATTTTCCAAATTCCTCGTTTATAACCTGCAAAGTTCTGCAAAGGTTAAGTTTGGAGAAACAAGTCCCTAACTACGGGACACGTACTAATACAATACTAGTATGAGAACTATCACATTGTCAAGTATATTGAATATCACATACAGTCAGTCAAGTTATTAAACAGTTTAAACAGGAAAGACGGTTTGTAATGTTTGATTATTAATCATTGATATGACCTCCTTTTTAAAAGATCTTTTGTCCTCAGATTGTCTCAGATAAAGTGGTAGAGTATTCCAAATTTGGGACCCAAGGTAAAAAGGGCTCTTTTTGATAAAAGTGTTTTTTGGTTTTGGTAGCTTAATACTCAAGCCGTCGTGTTGTCGGGTACGTCCATCATTAGGGTAAAGTGAAAATCTTCCACTTTCCACTCTGTTCTTAATACAAGTTAACAATTGGATTGTACGGCGGTTATCAACGAATTTAATATTTGCCAGTGCGTGCAGGTCATTAACATGAACATCCCTTGGGTTTGCAACCTCAAAGGTAGTACGTAGAACATCATTTTGAAGAATTTGCAGTTCACGTTGATTTTTAACAGGTAGGTTTGTTAAGAAACAGTTTCCATAGTCAATTATAGAAACAAAAATTGATTTACATATTGCAAGTGCAGCAGGCAGTGTTAGTAATTTCCTCACCTGTCTAAAGGAGCTCAATTTGTATGTAATATGCTTATAAACATTATTAAATTGAGCTACCATAGTGAGGGACGAATCTAGTGTAACTCCTAGATATTTAAATGTGTATTCTATAGACAGTGGTGTTTCATAGATCTTTAACGGGTTTTCTTGAAAGAATTTTAATGACATACTATTTGATAACCCTGAGAAAATTTGTATATTTGTTTTACCAGCATTGATAGTTAATTTGTTTGATTCACACCAAGTTTGGACTCTCTTTAAACAGGTTTGGAGATTTTTCCTACAGCCTGGGAGATCACATGAGTCTAAAACGGAATACAGTACAATGTCATCTGCATATATCATAAATTTATAGTTATCAAAACAACGCGTAATGTCATTCAGATAGAGTATAAAAAACATAGGTCCCCAGACACTACCTTGGGGAACGCCATATCGGACAGGTTTGGTGTCTGATTTGAGACCTTCGACCATCGTACATTGCTGGCGGTTAGTCAGATAACTTTCAAAAAGTTGGACAGTGTCCTGGCTCAGCCCGTATTTCCTTAATTTTTGAATTAGAATGCTATGATTTACCGTATCGAACGCCTTCTTAAAATCTATATAAATGGTTAAGGTGTCTTTGGAGTTATTGATATTTTCTAGGATGTCTGTGGTAAAGTCAAATATAGTTTGAATCGTGGAGTGCTCTTTTCGGAAACCGTTTTGAAATTTGGAGAAAATATTATTCAATTCAAAGGCAGGCATAATTTGGTCGTGTAAACAATGTTCAAAAATTTTTCCCGGCAGCGGTAGCAAAGAGATTGGTCGGAGATCTCCGGGTTTTAGTGCCTTTGTTTTCTTAGGTATAGGTACAACTGTGGCAATTTTCCAGGCGTCTGGGAAAACATTAGTGTCTATGATGGCATTGTAGAGATTAAGAATAAGAATTGGTACATGTGCATATATCACTTTCCATATTCTGGAAGCAATTTTGTCCAGACCACTGGATTTGTAAACTTTAATCTCCTTAGAGTATTTGGCGAGAGTGTCAAGATCAATACGGGTAACATCTAGGTCTTCCATTATCTTCTGTTGAGGGTTAAAGGACAGTGGGTGTGGCATTTGTGGGTCGTGCACTATTTTGCTGGCAAGCGCTTCACCAATTCCGGAGAAAAAATCATTTATTTTGGTGGCAGTATCTGATGGGGACATGTAGTCGCCTAAATCGTCCACGAAATTTATGGTCCCAGAGGTGCCTTTATAAGGGAAAATTTCCTGAATTCTTTTCCAGAATTTTCGTGGGTCGTGTTCATTTTCACGCAGCTGTTCTTTAATGAAGTCAGATTTTGCCTGTTTTGTTAATCGATTCACTAAATTTCGAATATTTCTGGCACCCTTTTTGTCGTCTTCCCTTTTTGATCTTGACGCTCTTTTCAACAATCGGTCTCTATCTTTCATAAACTCTATTAAATCATTTGTTAGCCAAGTCGGTTTCGATTTTTTAAAAGTAAATGTTTTGACCGGTATCATCCGATCTAACACTTCAATGATAGTATGATACAAGATATCCCAATATTTGTTGGGATTAGTTTCGTGCTGTAAGGTTTGGATGGCTTGTGAGATTTGCTCAATAAAAATGTCTTCTTGAAAATTTTTGTAGGATCGACCAGTAAACACACTTTTTAAATATTTTACTTTCAGCTTCTTAATATAAAATGCTATGGGTACATGGTCACTGATATTCCAGTCTAGCGTGGTAGGTTCCTGAATCCTTGTACTGTTGGTAAATACAAGATCTATAATACTGTTCCCATATAGGGGTCTAGTAGGTGAGGTAATATATTGTTTAAGTGAGAAACGGTTACCAAAGTGTTTTAAAGATTTGGTATCTTTATGATTAGTTTTATTAAAGTCAACATTGAAGTCCCCTGCAATGAAGACATCATTTTTGTTTAGGGGTTCTATTGAGCTTAGTGCGTTAGTTAAAATATCAAGAAATACGTCCATAGAGCCTGAGGGGGGTCGATATATATTGAAAACGTAGGTGGGTCGAGTGTTAGTTTGTGTAATTTTGACAACTTGTAGTTCAATGTCTAAGGTAGAAATAGCTAACAGAGGGGTTGTGCATAGTCGGGCATCTAGTCCAGTTTTATAATAAACAATCAAACCACCTCCTCTTTTCCAGTGACCATGCTCATTTAGTGATAGTCTATCTTGTCTAAAAGAGTTATAACCATCTATGTGGAGCAATACATCATCGAGACTCGGTTTCAACCACGTCTCAGAGACTCCCAAAAAATCTAGGTTGCTGGCTTCTAGGTTATTTTGAAAGACTTCCCATTTGCTCCAAATACTTCGAATATTCCAGAAGCCCAGCTTAATACCTTTGGCATTAAGATGCTTTATCATTTACTATTGAAGTCATGGTGATTTGACAGTGTAAACATGTGCGTAATACTGCAATAAACAAGCGAGGGGGGTGAACATGGGATGAATAATGATGAAGTCAAGGGTGAAAAATATAGACCTATCCTGCATTTAGATGCTGGGGTCAAACACAGTGACAAGATAATCATCTTGAAAATTCAGGTTTCGTCTAGTGAGATTCATAGAGGTAAACCCAAAAACATGATTGACATTTCTTTGCTTCAAAATTTTGCGCTATTGGATGATGAACAAACTAAGACTCCTGGTTTGCTAGCCAAAAAGTAGCGTTACTATCAGGTAAATCTAGTTTCCTTGAGTAGTTAACATCACCAGTAAGTAGTCTACACGAGATCACTATTTTGGATCACAGGAAATGGACGGTCAATTGGTTTCTAGTGAACGGTCCGGTTCTCTTGGATATAAGGTTTGGTTAAGAATAGTGCCTATCTGTTTCTTCAATATAACAGCAAACAGGGTACAGAGTAAACAGTCCGGTTCTCTTGGATATAAGAAAAATACTAGGAGACAGTCAGGTTTGTTATAATAGTTAGCAGCACCGTTAAATAGTCCGCACGAGATTGGTCATTATAATCACAAAATGTACGGTCGCCAGTTCTGTCTTCACCTGAGTTTTGGTTGTCTTAGGACTTGAACAAATTGGTAATTTCCGTAGTTTAAGCACCGTGGACCAGTGAGAAAAAACTAATATCGATGACGGAAGTTAGTATGGCTTAAAAAGTGTAGTCTTAAGTGGGAGCAGGTCCTGCAAAAGCTGCAAAGGAGTCCTGTCCAATACTTAAATCAAATAGGGAAAAGGTTAGTTTTTCTCACTGGATTTACATAAAGAGAGACTGTCAGAAAAAGGGTACGATACTAATTAGCTGCTCATGTTTTAGGTGCACTTCCATGCGGCAGTGACGATGGCGGTTGCCCAGCCTTTGAGTAGGTTTGTCGTCGGGTGGAGTCCATCCGTTAGTAGCCCATAGTAGTGGACGTGATGGTTTGGCCCGCGGGTCCGGTGTACTTGGCGGCCAGTCCAGATGGTAGGCACACTGTTTTTCTGATTTATAGTCGAAATAAAGCCATTGATTAGAGGTATTGCGGTATTCAGGATGTCTTGGTGGTTCGGGTCAGGGTCGGCACACCACGGGTAGCGGTGTAACTCCATGCCCGTGAGGTGGCCGAAGGCGATGCAGGTGTGTGGGAAGGCTGCCTTGAAAGCCTCAGCAGCTTCCCTAAATAGGGTGGCCATGTGATCGACTAACTCCTCGGATGACTGGTAAGGGAAGACGTAGCGGTGGACAGCCGGGTCGTATCTTGTTAAATCACACACGCCGGTAATGACAAAAATCAGGTGGTGCGGGTGGTCCATGGCGTGCTGGAAGGCAGCTGAGCAAGTGGCGTAAACGCCAGCCCCTGGCATCGGATGGATTTCAATCGTAGCAGTTGAATTGTTTGCCTTCCTGATGTACTCTTCGATATATCGAAGTCTTGAATCGCCAAAGAGGGCGACATGCGTCATTCTGGCGATTGTCACGGCGAGTAAAGATGGATATACTAAAAATTAGGTAGTGTGTACAAAAGTGTGAGAAGCCGCTTCTGGAATTAGGACAAAGATGGCGACCGACGCGCAAAAACTAGGTCGGAGCCTCGGTCTGATATCTTGACCTCGTTTATACGTAAACAAGGTGTCATGGCGGTCAAAACAAGTTTGAAGTTTCCGACGGGCCTGCCCTTCGGGATTACTGTACTTTGTAGAGAGGTACCTGTATTTGCAGTTTGGAGAGACATGCGTGATGGTTTTTAGAGTTGAAATTCTCCTTCAGCGGCGTTCAAGAACGGGGTATGTGGTGATTTCCTCCCAAGTGTTACTGTCACTGTACGAGTAGGCGTGGCTTGCTCGGGTAAGACGGGTGTGGCAGGTTCTTTCTGGGCAAGGAGTAGGGCGTTCTCTCTGATGTTGTTCCTTTCTTTCATGAGAATTTCGCCAAATTTGTTGGTTCCCTTCCATTCCTTCTGTCCAGATTTACGAGATTTGACAATGTCCGGGGAGCGAAGGGTAGCGCCAGCTGCCCATCTTCTATCTTGGGTGCACTCAACAAGTGTCTTATCACCTGTGTCAAGTAGTTTCTTTCGCAGGGCAGGATCCCGGTACTTAACGTGAGTTATCTTTCCAATGTATTCCTCCTCATCCTGTGTCGTCCAGGTTGGGATTGTTGTGATTCCCTTGGCCAGCGCTTTGATTTTCCGTGGGTCCGAACAGTTTAGTATTTCTTGCGCTATCTCTGGGCTCTGGTTCTGGTGCGCTTTGTTGAATTGTATTGCTTGCTCAGTGCTGGAGAAGGCACGTCCTTCGTATTCAAACTTGTGCGGGCTGAAGTTCGAGGCCCAGCTATGCTCAGAGTGGAAGAAGATAAAATTATCGTCTTCTCGTGTAAAGGCTTTAGACAGTGTGATGCCTGGGGGCATTTTGTAGATGTCACTATGTGGATATTTTATGCCTGAGATTATTGCCAGGTCCCCTACTACTCTGGCTTCTTTTCCTTGGTGGGTTGCAAGGTCAGATAATGCTCGAAGTTCAGCCCTTTCTTTTTTCTGTTCCTCGTCCAATTTCTCGTTGATCCATATGTTGGCACAGGCAGGATTGCGCTTGATTTGGTTTCTGTTTCTATAGACTTCGTCCCTTTTCGACACCTTATTGAAGGTGATAACGATGGGCCTTGCTTTTGGGTTTTGTCTTGTTTTTTTTCCTAGTCTGTAGACATTGTCAATGTCTCTATTTTCAACTTGTACTCCTGTATCGTAGATTACCTGGGAGACAATGGTTTGTAACGGTGGGTCGTCTAGGTTTTCACTTGCGCCCTCTATGATCAGTTGTTTTTTCTGTTCTTGTCGTTTTATATGTTTTTCAACTTCTGACTTAACGGTTGTTGCACAGCTTTGAGACAGATTTGAGGCTGTTGAGTGGGCGTTTGTGAGAGTTGTTTTCAGTTGTAGATTTTCCACTTCTAGACAGACCACTCGATTTCTCAAATCGTTTAGTTGCGCATTGTTGTCCCTCACTTCGGCCTGTATGTTGTCAAAATTTTTCTTGAATTCTTTAAATTGTTTTTGAATTTTCGGAAGAAGTTTTACCTTTTCATTGATATCTTGTATGTCTTCCTTGGTGGCAAGATCGGGGATTTGTAGCAACAGTCTGTCTATTTTCTGTTCCATCGTTTCAGGTACAGGGGATGAGGTAGGTGTAGAATGAATATCTTGGTCAGTGACTCTACTCCGTGTTGAGATAGACATTGGGCGATAATATGTGTAACCAGGCGGTATGGCGGGAGATTTGAAGCGTAGAGGACAGCAGATTTCCTATTTCTTCCAAGATCCTGCGATCACAGCAATTAAATCGGTTTGATGTTGTGAGTTTTTGTACTCGATGTAGAGTTCAAAGCTAATAATCCAGGTAGTCCTTCATGTGGCTATTGGATGTTGGTGAAAAACATGTTTTGGGTCTCTCCTGGTCTCAGCACACGTCCGCTCACTCCGACGCCATCTTGTTATAATCAATCTTTCTATTATTTCACTTTTTATTTATCAATTATAATTGAATAACTTTTAGTCATAATTATTAATTTTATTTTCATTATCTATAGTTTATTCATTATTAATTATTTTGAATATTCATTTGTTTAATGATTTGTGACCCGTTTTGGCGAAGTGAGTCGGATGTCGCAAGGGGAAGATTTTTAGTTAGGTATACCATCAGAAAATACTAATTATTAGCTTCAAAACGAGGTATAGCATGTCTAGGTCCTCTATCTAGGGCCTGAGATAAGTTGCGACGAAAATAAAAAGAACCGCGCCTATGCGGGTATAACAGACTGAGATAAATGAGTTCAAAGTTTTTCTTACGCGGGCTACCGCGGTCCTCCGATAAAGCCCTAGCAACGTACACTTGTAATCAATCCTTGGTCCTGAAACTTTACATAGTCATTCTACACTATTCTAGCTAACAAATACCAGTAATTCATGCGTTTATATACAAAACCTTTATTCATGTCAGCGCTGCAAAAAGTGACAAAAATCCGGATCTGAAACAACAACTTAACCTAGAATGGCAAGCATAAAGGATCACAATACCTCATCTTGGCTGCTTAAAAACGACTCTGTGATGACCCTAAGTACCCTGGGTATCCATAATGTGTCTATAAAAGTTCTTGGAATGTTCATGATTGTCTTTGGTCGTTAAAATAGTGAAAAGCCACCGAGGTAAAAATCTTAAAATCAGAAAAATTCTTAACAACTAAAAATAAGTTAGCAATGTTCAAAATGGATTCTTAATAGTTTTCTCAGGTGGTCCTGGGCCTGTCACGACCATGTTTAGCACGTTTACTAGGACGGCCCCTGCCCCTAGGTGGGGGTGGGGGGCCTTCCTCCTCTGAGTCAGATGAAGAATTTGATTCCCTCTCCAGCTGTCTGACCAACTCCTCCTCCTCCTCCTCCCCCTCCGATCCTGATGATGTGTCTGGAGTCTGTCCTCTGCCTCTGCCTCTGCCCCTGCCCCTGCCCCTGCCTCTGCCTCTGCCTCTGCCCCTGCCTCTGCCCCTGCCTCTGCCCCTGCCTCTGCCCCTGCCCCTGCCTGGCCCATCCCCCTCGCCAGCCTCTGGCTCTGATTCTGCATCTGGTTCCGGCGGAGGTACGGCACGGGGGCCTGGGCCAGGTGCTGGTTCTGGTACAGAGGGCTTGGGGCACATGATGTCCTTCGTGTCCTCAGTACAAAAATCTCGAATGTTCTTGAAGAGATACCACTGTCTTTTGGCCGAGAGGCCAGGGGATTCAGTGGGCTGAGGGCCTTCCTGGGGGACAGCTTCAGGGGCGACAGTCAGCATCTTGAAGGTCTCGGGGGCCGAGTCGGCATACTGCCGGAAGGTGACGTGGCCCTTGTTCTGGTCAGAGAATACAAAGTGGTGATACTGTTTTATGCCCTTGACTGGTTTGATGAAAGGGGTCAAAAAAGATTGCCAGTCATACGACTCGACAAACACCTTTTCATTCTCGTCCCCCACAAGTTGGGCAAGGTTGACACGTTCTTGGGTACTCTTCACCACAGTCGCCTCCATCTCCGAGAGGCTCGAGACAGGCTCACGACGAAACCTTTGTTTAAGCAAACCAAAGCACCAGTCCGGGGCAAACTTGGTGTGCCCTGTGATCAAAAGGTTTAAGGATATGGACTGGTGCCGGCCAGTCAGGACCCGCCAGAGAAGATACGCTAGCACAAACTTGTTCTTGTTCTGACCACTACAGTTGTCACAGTGCATGTCCACTGCCTTCTCCCCCAGGGAATACGTTTCAAAATAGTGGTGCAGGTATGAAATAACTGCATTTGACCCCTTATTACCGCAATGGCTTTCGTCGATCAAATAGTTCACCTGTTGGGGGATGGCCTCAGCACAGACACCGAAAATGCCGACCTTGCGGGGGACAAGGAAATACAATGGGCCAGGCTGCATAGGAAAGGAGGGAAGGTGGACCTGCTGGGCATAATCAAAACTGATGTGGACCTTTGTGTCAGAAGAACAAGGGGGATGGGGGCCAAGGGGAGGGGACTCTGCTTCCTTGTAGGCAGCCTTGGCAGACGTGACCATGTCCTGATAAAAGGCCCTCTCCCGAGCCACCACCTCCAGGTGAAGTTGTTGCTTTTTCAGCTTGGCCTGTTTCACAATGTCAGGTAGGTTACTAGAGGCAGAGATATCCCTGTTGTTGCGCTGGCATTCCCAGCAGAGGTCAGTCATAGGGAGGGAACACACTATGCGAGGGAGGAGTTGGAGCCACAGGTTTCTAAAGGTTGAGTCAGCCACACACCTGAAGTTAGCCTCCTCCATGGCGTTGCTGTACAACCTGTAGATGTCGGCCTTTGTGGAAGAGGAGGGGAGGAGGAGGATGTCACCCCTTTTTTGGTTGGACACACGACCAGGCAGGACGAGGGCGTTGGTCTCGGCATAGGAGTTGATGAAGTCCACGACCCGCCTGATGTCCTCCAGCTGGAGGATCCTTGCAGTCGCCTGTCGCCCGACAGCCTTCTTTTGCCTGGTCACCACCCCATAGCACTTGTACCACTTGATGATGGACGTCAGCTTGTTCTGGCTGATGCTGGAAAGGTCACAAGGTAAGAGTTACATTAGGCCAATAATTATTGGACACAGGCAACAAGTACAGGTAAGTATTGTAATATTAATATGGACGATTTGTGAAGGTAAGTGCCATGATCAGATTCTGTTATGATTCATTACAGTTCATATTGTAATTTACCTCAAGTATTACAATAATAGTAGGGATATCTAGGTAGACCTTAGTTGAGCAAAGAAGTTGAATATCAAAGCTACTCACGCGTACATGAACTTGAAAGTGTCCCTGCAGACTGGCCGAGAACCGACGAGGTAGTGGCTTCTTTGGTGCTGCCTCTCCCCTTAATCCCCTTCTTCCAGGTGGACAGCCTGCTGCTATTGTCTGTGCAGGTACTGGCGATGCCCAGTAGCAACATGTCCTTCTCGCCTAGAAAACAAAGTAGATTAGAATAATAACAATCTGTACATGATATGCATGTGACTCAAGGAATGAGGTTTCTGGATTGACCCATGAACTAGGTTAACACGCCCTAAATACTAACTTAAAAATGGTCTGGTTGAGTGTTAATAGTTGTCTGTTATACTTCAAGACGTTGTCATGGATTATAGGGTAGTTTTGAGCGAAAACGACATAGCTACATGGTCGCGGCGCCAGGTTTGCATAACATGTATCTCATGAAAAACTTACCTGAGGACAGCTGAAAGACCTCCTGCCGACGCGCGACCAGCTCCAACGTCGTGAACTGTTTACTGCACTCCTCATCTTAAGACAACAACATACATGATAATTTATTAGAATTAGTTCACCTTCCTGAGGGCCAAAATGGCATGAGACATGATTGATAACCGTTACAGGCCAGCCGGATCAGCTGACGCCATTAAGTAGGTCACCGGACAACCCCGATGGATCATCCCTGTTTATGGCGTGAAATTAACTTTGAAACTTGATAAAAACTAGTTAGGCAGTTAGAATACATACTAGGGCACAATCATAGGCAGTTTCATCAACATTGAAAGGGATTTAGGCACTTTGCGTACTTGTTTCAGAGATACGGCAACCAACCGCATGTCGGCCGTTATAAAGTTTTTCAAAACTCACATGAAGCGTTCGCAGTCATCCCACTCCGCCTGTAGAAGGTCGTCCGTGGGGTCAGGGATGACCAGTGGCTCATCGTCCTCAGCATCCTCCGGTTCCCCTAGATCCTCTTGAACATCTTCTTCCTCGGGGGCATCTGCCCCTCCTCCCCGTCGGCGAAGAGAAAGTACTCGTCGACCAAAGTCCGTGGCTGTAGACTGTGGACAGCTATAGGCTGTAGGCTGTGGCTCGGCTATACCACGTAAATTCGCCCGATTTATCGTATTCAGGGCATCCGCGACAGCCTCCTTGCAATCCATGTCCTTCCCGACGATGCTGGGAGGTAATCCACATCAAAATCCAGCAGTGATCCAGGATTAAAACAGCTAAATCCGTCGGAGAAGTGATGTCGCACGTCCGTCCTGCTCGCCATGCGTCCCTTTAAATTTCCACAACAACTGAAACCGGAAGGCACGCGAGGCCTCTCAGCCAATCAGCGCGCCGCATTCCACACACGTGACCTCCTTGACGACGATTGTTTATGGGACGACGATCGGGAAAACACGTTCTGATTGGTCCTTGCCAGCGGGAATTCAAAATCCGAGGCTGTCATTGGCCAGTTCACTTCGCGCCCTTTCAGCAGGTACCCGGAACATGGGGATGGGATGGGATCCAGACCAACAGGCAAGCCGCGAAGTTAGGGGAAAATGGCGTGAATCGAGGGTCTTTTGTTTCAGATCACTGAGGCGTTGCGTGTCTTTGGGGCTTATTTAGAGGGACTTAGAGATGGCTTTGGGACCTAAATTTTGTTGGGGGAAGACTTCTGATATAGGAGATATGAATAAAAGAAAAAAACCATTTTCGATAAAAAATGCGAAATGCGACTTCAGAGCCCCATATCTCAGTTCGACCTTCTGCGACATCCGACTCATTTTCCCAAAACGGGTCACAAATGACAAAATGTTTGTTGGCTAAAGTTGTTGTCACTCAGTGCCAATTGAGGTTTTAGTCACTTAGTGCCTTAAAGGGAGCCAAAAACAATATTCTGTCAAAATATGACAAAATTTTGCAAACTCAAATAACTATGAAAATACATTCTAAGAGTCTAACTTTAGCCATTGGTACAGTATAAATCATGATAACTAGCTATAACTTCAATTAAATTCCATAAAACTCATGCATGCCTGAAAACATCAATAATTGTAAACAAACCAATTTTGGTGGGTCACCAAAATTGACCTGAGATGAGTTTTAATGTATTTTGATGTAGTTTAAGTTGGTATTCACAGTTTATATTTTACCACAGGCCTAGGCTATGGCAATAAAATATATTTCAAAAGTTAACAGAATTTGCAAAATTTTGGCCCTGCATTGCTTTTGGCTCCCTTTAAGGGTGGCACTAAGCGACAGAAATTCAGATTTTGTCATTTAGTGCCCTTTTGTCACATAGTGCCTTAACATACGTCCTTGCAAACCATTTTGTCATTTAGTGCCTTAACAAACGTCCTTGCAAACCATTACAAAAACTACAGGAATCCGCTTATTGTGATCTTTTCATAGCATTACCTATTGGTCAGTGACATCACACAAAATGAAAAACAGTCCATAAGTCGTAAAGGTATGCATAGACTCTCATAACCCAATACAAAAAAAATTAATACAAAAAAACTAAATTGGAAGCGCCACTCTCGCGACTTTCACAGAGAAACTTTATGAATTTGAATCTTTGCTTGCTACACTATTGTTAGTATTCTCACTGATCGTGGTTGTTGTGCCACAGTCGGCAATCTGTAAGACAGAAGTGGTAAGTTCATCCAGAATGTTCCTCATGCCCTTTCCACATGCCGCTTCCACCAGACCAAATGCGCACTCCAGAACCTCCGATACCAATCTGTAATCAAAGATGAGACATTCTGTGATGCAGGGATTGATAGATCCGATATTGTCACATTGTAAGATATTCCTGCATAGATCATATCATAAAAGACCTAAATTAATGCTCTCTTTATGTTACTGTAAATGGGAAAAAGTCACTTTTCCAAAGGGGAATAAATGTCATATGCCAAGTGTTTAAAAATTCTGAAATTTAGGTACGTGAACAGAAAAATGTCTAAATGAAAAGGAATGTAAAAGGAGAGTTGAATTTAACCTTTCTGGTTAGATAGATGTAAATTCTTATAGATAAACTTCATATGATGCTTATCATTTTTCAAAAGAGATATCAAGAATACGTATTCGTTGATAAAAGTGTTTCTTACGGGCATATTAGTGTGGGGTTGCTGAGGATATCGAATGTCACATTCAGAGAAGTGAAGTTCATGACAAACTCGGTCCCTGTTTGAACAAGGCATTGTCCATAGGTTGAGTTCCCATATGCGATGGCATTATAGATTTCATTAATTTGTGTCAGCACGCACGGCGTTGTACATGGTAAAAACTCTGAGTAGAAAAGAGAAGATGTTATAGCGGTTAATAGTGGAGAGATGTAGCACAGTGGACATTTTAGCCCATTATCTTATATGGTCTACATGAATCATATCATAGATGTTTTTGCAATGCACACACACACACACACACACACACACACACAAACACATCAGTGCCCCGTACCCCGGGGTCTTGAGGTAGGTTCCCCAGGTGTAATCCCAAGTTTTAGAAAACCGGTTGTTGCATTCTAGAAAGGCTGGACATAATTATGTAAAATTCAAGAATTGTGTCCCTATTATAATTATTTGAGATATACTTGCCATGTCTATCAGTCCGACACTACTCTACTTGATTTTTAAAAAACTAATGTCCTTCTGCAATGTTAAGTCTGAGACCCCAGTCTCTCGATAATTAATATTCAATTGCATGACCTAGGCAATTCATAGCTATTTCAAGGAGGAGAGAGCAGTTGATCAGTAGGTCAGCTGGACCTCTACTATGATCTGCAGGATGTGAATGTATTTTATCAGTGAAAACTTATACCTCGGTAAATTATCTGTCCCTTATCATAAACACGAAGACGAACAGGACGAAAACCTATATTCACTTGGGACACATGATAATGTAAAGCAATGTGAAGAATCTACCCAGGGAAATTGGTATCTCTGTGTATCCCTGCTCAGTGTGGTCATTATGGAGCAGTCAGCCATGACCCAGGGGCAACTAGGTTTACGTTCACAGCGACATTGGTATAAATGGAAAATACACCTACATAGACCTTGTCGTGCATCTTTAGATAAATAAATAGGTAGGTGTGTGTGTGTGTGTGTGTGTGTGTGTGTGTGTGTGTGTGTGTGTGTTTACAATAATCATATCCATAATTGCTTTTTTTCAAAATCACATTTAAATTTCAAGCAGGAATATCATATTTGATGTTACTTTCAAAAGAAATGTCATTATATATCTTGGGCCCGCAGAGCCATATAGTTCATTAATGGTGCAAACAGAACATTTACCATGAAGGGTTCGCTTCAAGGTGTCCAACAAAATGGGTATGCCTGTCACCTGCAGATAGAAGGAAACAACAGCCAGTATTAGGTGGAATTGTTCCCTGATAACATTCAGTTAAGGTTTCACTGTTCCAAATTGATTTTGCATACATAGACAGTATAGACATAAGACTACCTACAGAAAGCGTTTTCATGATGGATTGCACTGAGGCAGATATCTCAGGCAAATGCGATATGAGTGCGCCCTCTGCTGTATGATGCTCAGTTTATTTATCTCAAGATAAAACAAGGCTGCTTGTGGGAAAAGTGATTTGAGCCTTGACCTGCTTAATGACGTCACTGTTGTATTATAGTATAGCCCTCAGGCCATTATTCCTTACTGCATTGGCTCCACAATATGCCTTGATCTAGTTAATGATATAACTGACTCGTTATAGTATAGCCCCAAGGCTATAATTCCTTTTTGACGTTGACTCCACAGAGACTTGACCTATAGTTAATGATGTAACTGACCCGTAAAAGTAAAGACCATATTACCTGTCTGATGTTGACTCCATGGAGAGAGGCAGCAGACAGAGTTGGGGCATAGATCCAAGATGCTATGGTAGCTTCACCCGACGGAGGGGCCCGGATAGCTGAAGCACCAACCACAAGTAGCACTGATTATTTACATTTAAACAAAGAGATATGAAGCTAATATAGAAATGTTTCCATACAAAAACTGCATTATGCAACTCCAGTTGTGAACATTTTACTGTTTGTATATGTTTTCTCTTGTTTCTCTCATCATCTCTTCTACACTCCTGGCATCAGAGTAAAAAAATGTATAGTACTCACTGACTGCCAAAACCGGCTGAATGAACACCAAGGAAGCAACGAGGGTTGTCCACCTGAACAGGAGAAAGGGGTCAGGATCAAACTAACAGGAATGAACAGTTTGTTTCATAATTTTTCATTTCTTATATCATCCGTAGTAGAGAAAGGGTTGCCTATTAGACTCTATTTAGGTGGCACAGCCAGGGGTGAATACAAGATTTTGGAAAACAGGAATCTACATATGTAGGATTTGTACTAAAATGTTGCTCATTAGCTTGAGAATTTTTCTTTTTGTCAACCCCCAGCAGTAAATAAAAACAGGAAAATTCCTCTGACTGCTTAGCACTAACCTCAATCATTTTTTTGAAAATATTTTATGTATTGATAGCATTCAGAATTTTTTTTTTTTTTTTTTTTGATCTTCAGGGCGCTAAGAGTGATACATGTGATTTTATTTAAATTGAATGATTCTTCTTGATGGTTATTGTATGTGTGCATCATAGTAATGTACAGAATGAGAAAATGATAGGGAAGTTGATCCGAGAGTTAATATCTATTCATAAAGTCATTCAAAGTTTCACAATAGAAGTTCCAGGAGCACCTCTATTTGCTCAGCTGACATTTGTAAATAGATGTAAAAACTGGAGCTAATATCTATTCATAGAAAGGGTTCCAGCAAAAAATGCACTGTGGGTTTTTTTCTCATGTTACCTTTCTGCGCATTTACTGTACAGTGATTTGATTTGCTTGTTCATTATGGTTTGCCTGGCAAGTGCATGTGTCATCAAATGTGAATGTGTTCTCCGTTTATGATTGTAACTTTAGTGAGTAATAACAATTAGTATTAGACATTTGACATCTTGGAATAGTCAAATGGAATAAGTACATTACCATTTCATGGCTGCAGATATGTCTGCTGCAGATATGTCTGAAGATTATCTGTAAAATAATAATAAAAATTATCCTTACAATTGCAGGTAATAGAAGTAGGCATTTTGGGGGGAAATTGGTTTTACGAAGAGTCTGTATGAAATTCCAAGTGTAATACTTTTGGAAATTAAAGAAAACAGTGATGAGGGTCCTTCATATGTTAAATGTTACTGACCACAGCCCTTACAAGGACCAGATCTAGAAGGTTTAAAAGGGTTACTGTGCATAATGGTGGAAAACTATGGTGACAAAAGTTTACATCAAAATAATTTTTGTCAGATTCACCCCTGCTTAAGGCCGTTACTGGGCAGGGCTGTTACTGGGCAGGGCCGTTACTGCTTAGGCCCATTGCTGCCTAGGGCTGTTACTGCTTAGGCCCATTACTGCCTAGGGCCGTTACTGCTTAGGCCCGTTACTGCCTAGGGCAATAACTGCCTAGGGCCATTACTGCTTAGGCCCATTACTGCTAAGTGGCATTACTGCTTAGGCCCATTACTGCTTAGGGCCATTACTGCTTAGGGCTGTTACTGCTCAGGGACGTTACTGTTTAGGGCTGTTACTGCTTAGGGTTGTTACTAGGCAGGGCCATTACTAGACAGGGCCTTTACTGGGCAGGGCCTTGTCTGGGCAGGGCCATTACTGGGCAGGGCCGGTACTGGGCAGGATTGTTATCACATTACGGGGCAGCCATTTATTATACCTTAGTGTGATACAAGTTTAGTAGTTAAGAGTTTAACACAGGGTGATACAAACCTGGGTGATAACCAGCCTTGTATCACACTGCAGTGTGATACAGAAACTTTTTATTTTCTAAAATTCATGAAAAAATGAAATAATTAAGAAATAAAAAATCTTACATATGCATTATCTGTACAACGTTCCTAGGTACATTTTACTGCTTACTATTTGTGGATTTGATGGATATCAAAAGAGTTATATGAAAAAACATAGAAAAATGTGCAGCATCACAGTCCCAACATCACTGATTGCTGTGCATCCTTCCTTGGGAGCTCAGATCTAACAGAAAAGGTATAATAAATCCATAACCAACCTCGAAGGGAGTACTCGGGCAGTTATCACCCCTCGCTGGGACCCCGATATCAGCCCTCGGCCGGCCCTTCGGGCCCTGGCCTCGGGCTGATATCGGGGTCCCGGCTCGGGGTTATAACCTCCCACGTACTCCCTTCTTGGTTGGTTATATGTATTTCCCAGCATGCCTGCGATATAACAGAAACATTCTGCAACTATACTTTTTTAGTCAGTTTGTTACTTACTAAGATGGCATGTAACAATTGTTATTGATGGTGAGGTTGAAACATCACCAAATCAGAATGTTATCATAAATTACTTTTGGTGAGGTTAAGATGAAACCAAAACAAAAGAACATAACATGAACCAAATACAGAACCAACCAGAACGTTGCCGCAATGTTGTGATAACGCCATACCCTTGGCTGGGTGGGAACCATCTATATTGGGCTCTGGGCAGTGGTATTACTGAACATATTACTGAACAGAAAAAACAGGACTTTACCAATCAAGAAGTCTACTTAGTTGTGTGAGAACTATCTTACCAAAAGGTCAAAGTGCAAAGCACAAAAACATTAAGAGAAGGCTTAGTCCATTCCTTTATAAAGCATACACAGGTGGTGGATTGAGGAGATAAGACCTACACTCAAAAGACACGAATCTCAATACCAAAGTAAGGACCACTTAGGCGTCTGATGTCTGAACGCATGTGGTTAAACCTTCCTGGTTACTGAATTCTAAAGGCTTGGACTACCCACAATCAAAGCACCATGCCGTCAGCTTGTTATTTAGTCAGATATACCTTAAGTTAAACACAACAATAGGACCATTTACTCAGGGCCTTTTGTGTGTTTACTTTTTACTTTTTATCTCTAACTTGGTAGTAGTTGATTGATGGGAGTGCATTAAATTATTGATTATGGGGAATTCAAGGACACACAAGACCCACACCTGATATCTGTTCACCCACCTTCCCTTCACGTGTGGTCATACAGCAAAATTGATGCTGACAAGCTTGTTAGGTCTTATTTACTTTCTCCTTTTGAGATATTGTTGCATGACAACCTGCTACAAACTGCCTTGGATATGATCTCATTGACGTTGTGGGGCAAAACGTTGGGACATTTCCGGCTTGTGAAGACTAGGGAGGAGTATGTAGTAGTGGCAGTTCAGAGGGAGGTTGGAGATATAAGGGGCAGGAGAGGCAACAAGAATGGTAATCCCAGCAGTAACCGACCAACTACTTGTGCTCAGCACTTTTTCTCGGAATGTTTGATCCGTCACTAACAAACATACAGGTTGGAGAACAACACTCCACTGAAGTAAACCTTTTCCAAATTTTCTCAACCGATCTAAGCAAAGGGCATTTGTTATTTTCAATGTTACACTGACTAAACAAGCACATTTAGAACTGCCTAAAGGGATGGCAAAGAACCGTCCAATTCACAGTCTTTGTGAATAAGGCTAACAAAATGTCTTAAAGACAATCGCGCCATTTGTTTATGCGCATTGTGGCCGCGCAGCCTGCACATATAGGTGTGCAGTGGAGCATGACCATCAGTGGCCCTGCCTGGTGCCTATGGGAGGTGGGGAGGGGCAGTGCAATAATGGGTATAACTTTCTTAATATTTATCCAATCTTCACACAGTAAGCACTAACACAATTCTAATGATGTAGGGAACAATATTCAAATACAATACTTCAGGATATTTTTTATTTTGATAAGTTTAGGGACCATTAAAGCAAATAGACCTGGTGGGTTAATTTCAGACTTAGAGTTAGATAATTGATTTTTCTGGCAAAATTCATGCGGTGACCCCATGTTTTCTTTGTTGAAAATGAAAGCTAACAGTCTGATGCACATTATGTGTCATATTTATTTATTTTTCAACTTTGAATTTTTGTGTGAACTTTCTTGTCAGAAAATTAATTTTTCTACTAAATTGATTTGCAATGAAAATATATCAAAATGCAGTAAAAAAAAACATTTTTTTTCTAGGCCATGCATAAAGTCTGTGAACATGTGTCCTAGCTTTAGATTCAAGTGATTAGATTGTTTATTTGAGGATTAGCACGAAAGATTTCACAAAAAATGTATGCCTGAATATGGCTTTCCCAAACCTTAGTTTTGAAGGAATTATGCCCATATTACTCGACCTGTAGATCAAAAGTTAGCATGGTGACCCCCTAATTTTTTTCCATTTTTGGACTATAAACATATTTATCTGGTATTTCTCTGAGTTTCAAGAAAATCTTAACTTTAGATCTATAATGGCGCCATTGCCCTTAAGATTAATTAGCAACGCTTTCCCCATTTTTATGATGGCAATAGACTGTCAGCAGTGTATTGTAGTATAAACTCATCCAGAGGAAGAGGTCAGTGCTGCCACCTGGATTTAGGTAGCAATACACCCCACCTGCCACTTGGGGTACCTGGCAGCCTTGGCCAGTGACCACTGCTGGACAGTCAGAGCAGAGCCTTCCACCAGTGAACACTTACCCTCATGCACGGATTACAAAATATTTTGGAATGGTTGTGGCACAGTGTAATGCGTGTGACAGGAAGCATGAGCGGCCAGTAAACTCGCGCTGTAAGTACTTTAAGTTGGCTTTGGCCACATGTGAGCAGTTAGGGGCTTCTACTAATGATTGGAAGTTTTATTTGCCAGAGTTAGGAGACCCAAGGGTCATGGAGAATGTGGATACAGTCACGGAACCGTTGCTTGATAAATCTCCTCATACTCCCAAATTGTCCCCCTCACAATTTGCTTTTTCACCTAGTGATATTGTGGCTCTGATTTGTGACAATGCTGAGTGCAAGCGCATGATGTTGGAGACACAGAAACAAGTCCAGGCTCTGACTCGCCAATTCAACAATATGGCGCTGACTGTTCCCGCCAACCCGGGGTCGGGGGTCAACCCTGTTGCACCCGGCACACTCTCCTCTGTGACGTCTGCAGTCACTCATACAGTGTCAACAGCTGCTACCACGGCGGTGCCGACATTGACCACAACTACCACCTCTTCTATGGCCAGTGGTGGGTTACCTGCTACATGCTCTACGCATTTGTGTAGTACAGATGTCCGTCAGTCTACTTGGGACCATTTACGTGCAGCGGGAGGGGTGCCCCCTCCGGGGTTATCATCCCAGGCCTCTACCACCACCTTTGGTCTTCCCCAGCCGGGGCATGCAGCGTGGCTGGGTCAGACGGCGGCGAGGGTAAACAAGTCTTCCGTGTCCGTGCCTGCGTCTCAGCTGTCGGCTACTGGATCACAACACACTCCCGTCACTGGGTCAGTGGGTCTTCACCAGGCGGTACTCCAAGATCAAGCAGGCGGTGCTCCCGTTACGGTTATGATAGACTCGTCCGGGATCAAGGCCGCCACTCGCAAGCGTAAGTGTGTTTTGTATGATATCGAACCTCACATGTACATAGACGAAATTAAGAATGCAACCATTGAAGACGTGATATCTGCGAACATGTCGTTGTTAGAAAGCCTGATTTCCCTGGGTCTGCCCGCTAAAGGGTTAGCGAAACACATACGGTTCTTAAGTGATAAGTCCAGAGTTTTTCAAGGTGCGGCTCTCGTTAGGTATGACACAGCAGTCAGGGAAAAGGCGGAGCTTCTTGGTTCAGATGCCTTCGTTTATGGAGACCATGAATTATACCATTCTTTTCTGGGTGTTGAAAACCTTCGGGTTAAAGTCAAAACTTCGGTGTCTCATCCTCAGGGTAGTCAGAATTCCAAAGCAAAAGCAGGTAGACAGAAGGGCCTTTGCTGGGATTTCAACAAACAGAAGGGGTGCAAACGAGATTCGTGTCCGTACAGGCATGAATGCAGAGATTGTGGAGGTTCTCATTCAGTAGGGGATTGTAGAATCAAGAAATAGGATATAGCCCCTCCTGCACATTCGGTTGTCGGGAGGACTGGAGATATATCGCTTAGAAATGCTAATTCTGACATGTCTCAAACAGATTCACCTGGTTTTCGTTCTATTTTTGCAGATAGTCGATCAGTTGTTGGACCTGTGCAGGCAAATACTGTTAGTTTCCATGCGGGTGGAGCCGTCAAGCAGACAGATAGTCTAAGTTTTGATTCCGTATCTATGGATAATCATTTGTTGGTAATGTCGGCGCAGGTAGAAGAAGTTGATTGTCAAATTCCTCTAAAAGTTCTTTCTAATGGAGTTACTCATCCTTGTGTGCCTGGTTTTGTTTCTGTTGAGGTAGAGAATGATTTTGTTGTTGACAATACGCAGATTCTCCCAGAGGTGGACAGTTTTTGTGAGCACGGTTCTTTTGAGTTACATCATCTTGCGGGGGGTTCTACGGAACCTGGAGGCCTGCAGCTTTCCGGCGCAGTGGGGGTGGTGATTAATTCACCTCTTTCATTTTTTTCTGGGTCTCCAGATCAGCATTGTTGTGAACCGTGGCAAGCTGACATTGGTCTGTCGAAAGATTGTACTTGTTTTGAATCGGAATTGCTTGGTCAAGGTTTTGACTCTTCAGTTTCTGATGAATTTCATCGGAGAGATCCTCGTGATTCTACTGGTACTTTTACTGACCCCGACATTGCTATTCCTAGCTATCCTGCTCCTAGCCCCCCCTCGGCTGACATTTCTAAGAGCTATTTTTATCAGCAGAATCCTGTTTTCTGTAGTTATTCGCCGGATGGTTTAATTTTTAGTGGTTCAGATTTTCCTATTCATTCGGATTTGATTCACGCTACAGGTTTAGATGGTCGTGGTTGGTCGAGGCCGTGTGGGGCTTATTGCTATGGCAAACATGAATTGCAGGGTTGTGCTATTCAGCTTAATCCTTGTGTCTTTTTTGACAAGTGTTTTTCTTACGATGGGGTTGATTCTAATTCCACCTTTATCCTTGATGGTATTATTCATGGCTTCCGTATTGTGGATGACAACTATTCGGGCTCTTACTTTTGTGAGAATTATAGTTCTATTCTTCAGGGTAATCCCAGGCAGGAGATGACAGATCTCCTCAATAGGGAATTGGCTTGTGATAAGGTTAGGAAGGTAGATTTTCGTCCTACTTGTGTCCATTCCCTGGGTGCCATACGCAAGTCAGATGGTACCTTACGTCCTATTACGGATTGTCGTCGCCCACTTGGTGATAGCATTAATAACTACATGTTAGACGTGTGTCATAGTTTCAGTTATGTCACTTTGGACCAGGTGTCAGCCTCGATGTCTCAAGATTGTTATTTTTCGATTCTTGATGTGAAATCGGCTTATAGATAGGTCAATGTTTTTCCTGCTCATCGTACTTTTCAAGGTTTTGTCTGGGACTTAGGAGATGGTTTAGGCAATCAATACTGTCAGGACAATTGTCTTTGCTTTGGTCTTAGGTGCGCTCCCTTCATTTATACCCAGTTGACGGAGTTTGTGGTTAGATGTTTGAACCGACAAGGTATTTCTCAGGTATATGGCTATTTAGACGATTTTGTTGTTATAGCTCAGACTGAAGTTGAGTGCAAGCGCTCTATGTCTTCCCTGATTGATGTTCTCCAAGAGTTAGGGTTCATGGTATCCTGGAAAAAGGTTGTTCCCCCATCACGACAGGTGATTTACTTGGGTATCGAGTTGGATAGTAGCAGAATGGAACTTCGTCTGCCTCCCGGCAAGTTATCTAAACTTCATGAACTAGTCTCAGATTTTAGGCAAAAGAAATTTTGTTCTTATCGTAAGTTACAGGTCTTGGCAGGTCACTTGGCTCATGCCAGTTCTGTTGTCAAGGGTGGCAGGACTTTTTCGAGGCGGGTCATCAACTTGATTAAATTCCACAACCCGGCTGATATTTGTCGTCTCCCTGACTGGTTCCATGAAGATCTAGATTGGTGGCTAAGTTTTTGTTCCATTTTTAATGGTTCTGCCAAGGTTATCCATGACATTCCAGAATGGAATATTCCGTTAGAAACTGATTCATCTATGTCGGGGTTTGGCGCACGATGGGGTAATCTATGGTTTCTGGGTGCCTGGGGCTCTCCACGTCCTCCTGAAAATTTTCCCTTGTCCCATTTTGAGTCCCCTCCTGTGGATTATGATACGTCCATGGACATCAATCTTTTGGAGCTTTGGCCTATTGTCGTAGCTTCCCGTAGATGGGGGCACTTGTGGTATGATATGAAGATTAAAGTTTTGACAGATAACACACAGGTTATGTACATGATAAATACTGGTCGTAGTTCTAGCCCTCGATGTATGAGCTGGATACGGGAACTGTTTTGGTTGAGCTTCATTTTTAACTTCCATATAGTTGCGGGCAGGGTCTCTTCCATTGATAATTTAGTCCCTGACTACTTATCCCGATTTTTTGATAGTAAACGTACAGCCACTATCCCCCCCTTCCTGACATGGGATCTTTGCTGTTTCAGGTCGGGCGGAGTTGCAGACCCAGTTGTTGGTCTACCAGTCTAGATGGATGGCAGATTCGTCCCTATCAACTCGTAGAAGCCAGTGGAAGCATTATTTGAGTTTTTGTTCAGACTATGAGCTAGACCCTCTTCCTGCTTCAATGGACACTATTCTTTTATATTTGACCTATATGGCTAAATCTTTCAAATATGTCTCAATTATCAATTATCTTTTTGCCGTATGGTCTTTGCATAAGACTAATGGCCTAAATCACATTGATCCTTCATCTTTTCAAATTAAGATGACTCTACGGGGTATTCGGAGATCAATTGGGGATAAATCTAGCCAAGCTCGTCCTCTTACTGTGTTGGAGATGAGGTTAATCTATTTAACCTTGGATTTCTCTAAATCCGAGGATTTGGCCTTATGGGTTGCCTTACTGTTAGGATTCAGGGGTCTCTTGCGAAAGTCAAACTTGGTAGAAGAGGGCTTAGCAGTTCTAAGGAAAGATATTTCCTTCTACTCCTGGGGAGTCTTGGTTACATTGTATCGTACCAAGACCATTTGTTTTTCTGAGCGTACGCTGGAGCTTCCTTTTGGCATTTTGTCTGGTTCTCCTTTCTGTGTTCATTATCATATTGCTAAATTGATTAATCTAGTTAATGCATCTCCAGATGCTCAGTTAATCTCTTTTAACCGTGATGGCTATCTTGTTCGCGGGAGTTACAAATGGTTGTGTTCTAGATTTAAGCAATTGTCTCATGTACTGGGGTTTGATTCATTCACCTCACACTCGTTGCGTAGGGGTGGTGCCACAGCGCTGGCTGACGCTGGGTTTAGTCTACTGGAGATCAAGGACCTGGGGGACTGGAAGAGTATGTCAGTTCTCCAGTACCTCAAGAAATCTCCCCAGTCCCGTTTGGACTTTGACTACCGAGTGTCTCACAAATTATTCGGTTATTATTAACTGTTTGCTGGTGTTGGGCTTTGGCGATTTATTCCCAGTGTTGAATGGACTAATAAAACAACTACTGGGAAATTGGCCCAACACCTGCGTTTGTTACTTGTGTTATCTCGACTAAGGGAAGTGTTTATGATGGCAATAGACTGTCAGCAGTGTATTGTAGTATAAACTCATCCAGAGGAAGAGGTCAGTGCTGCCACCTGGATTTAGGTAGCAATACACCCCACCTGCCACTTGGGGTACCTGGCAGCCTTGGCCAGTGACCACTGCTGGACAGTCAGAGCAGAGCCTTCCACCAGTGAACACTTACCCTCATGCACGGATTACAAATTATTTTTTCTTTTCAACTGGCGATTTATTCCCAGTGTTGAATGGACTAATAAAACAACTACTGGGAAATTGGCCCAACACCTGCGTTTGTTACTTGTGTTATCTCGACTAAGGGAAGTGTTTATCACCATTGTTTAGATTAGATCTTTTTCTTTCTATCCACAGGGGTGGGATCTAGTTGATTCTTCCCCCCTCCCCACCCCAGCCCATTTTGGTTGGGACGGTTTAAGTACTTAGTCTGGGCCTATATGCAGACCCCTCTTTTCAGAATCCTGTATCAGCCCCTGTATCATTATTCTTTGAGTCAAAGTGCCACCCCTGTTGTTGTCAGGTTTGGACAAATGCTGATAAAAACACCTGTCTTTGTCACCAACGGAGAGGAGCCAATAAATTAAGCCTCCTATTTGTAGACATTATTTTTTGTCTTTCTCAAAAGCCAGCTTGCATGGTGCCCGATTCACCCATTCTTGTCTGTAAGACATAACGGTGTGATCAGGAAGAGGTGTTTTGAATGTTAAAAATTAGCTTTTCTTATGTTAAAGGGAGCCAAAAGCAATGTTAACGTTGGGTCAAAATTTTTACAAATTCTATTAATCAAACTATATTCCTTGGCCACAACCTAGGCCTGTGTAAAATATGAACTGTGAAAACAGACCTAAAATACATCAAAATACATTAGAACTTGTCCCTGGTCAATTTTGGTAACCAAAATTGGTTTGTTTACAAACATTGCTGTCTTCAGGCATAAATGGTATGACTATTATGGAATTCACATGAAGTGATAGTAAGTTATCATGATATATGCTGTACCAATGGCTAAAGTTAGATTCTTGGAATGTATTTTCATAGTTGTTTGAGTTTGCAAAATGTTGTCATATTTTTGACATACTGTTGCTTTTGGCTCCCTTTAACAGTGTACAATGCACTGTTTGACAGATCAATAAAACAGGTGGATACAGGATTTCGGATGGCCCGTAGGGGTTATAAAGGCTAAATACAAAAGCGGTACCCCCCACCCCAACCTGGGTGCACCCCTAGAGGAGTACTTGGACTGGAAATGGGTACCAACTGTGGCCAGACCATCGAGGAGCTGTAGCTGTCAATTGCCAGTATATGGCTTACAAGTATAAAAAGAAGAGAGAGAAAAAAAGGGGGGGCTGTCAGATAAACTTCCTTTTATGGGGGCAGTTAAAAGGTTTTCTAAAAAGATCTGCTAAAAGAGATGGCTGTCAGAACATGCCAATAGCAAAAGAAAAGGGGGGCCAGAGGCGGATCTATGTGGGGGTCCAGGGGGTCCTGACCCCCTCCCTTTTTGGTGGACCCTTAAAGTGATTGCACTCAGGTTTAGTACTTAGCCTTTATACTGCCCCCCCCCCCCCCCCACCTTTCGAAAGTCCTGTATCTGGGGCTGTAGTTTTGCAGTTGGTACCAACATCCAAAGACTGAGTGCCCCCCCACCCCCCCCCCACCCCCCCCTACCGAGAGAGAGTCTCTTATAGTCGAACCGTACCGTTGAAAATTAAAACCATCCTCACTGCTACCCAATCAAGGAAGCCGACAAAACATTTTCAAAAAACGTTTACGTAAATTTCGATACACATAACAAGTTTTTTGAAATCTGCTATGGTGGAATTTAGGTCTCCACGAAATGTTGTGGATGTGTTTTTGTTGGCCTTCCTGGTTGGAGGTATCCCAGAAAGTCTGTACCAAAGGGTGACAGCCTGAGCAACGGCTATGCCAAGGGGCCGAGAATAAAGGAATTTCCCTAGGTTGGGCACAGGATGAGGGACAGAGGGAGGGGTTAGGATATGGAGGAAATAATGACAAATATGCACGCTCTAATCTTGAAGAATTATTTTTCTTCCTCAAGTAGTTTATATCGCCACTAAAAAGGGGTAAGACAATCACCAATGCAATTTGCTGCAGTTAGCAAGTTAGCCTCTATAAAGAGGAATACATAGAAACAACATAAACAGTTTTCACCATATCTGATGGGAGTAACAGCTTGAGAAAGAACATTGGTCATTGATTTCAATAGGATTATTTTTCTTTGTTTAAAAAGTGACTTTCTCATGAGGCCTCTGGAATATTCTTTAAGGATACACACTAGTGGTTTGCAGCTACATTGGCCAAACGGCAAAATCTTTTAAACTAATTCTACGTTTTCAGTATGCGTTATACTAAATGAAAAAAATCTTAAGCAATCATTATTCAATGAATTGCATCAAATTTTGAAACTTTGGAGGCAGGTTGACGACATTACTATGTAGGGAATTGTCTCAGATTTTTATATAAACATCGCTTTTTGAATCGGTATGTGAAGTTCAAAAGGTGTATATTCTTGATAACAAGAAAAATATGAATTCTCAAAATACAAACACAAAAACCTATATTTTTCAATTGGGCTTTCTATCCTTATTAAGGAATAAGCCTATTAAATGACATTTTATTCCATAACAGATGTTGGATTTTCAGATCTAAATATCGAAGATTGTACCAATTTATCTCAATACTTCAATGAAAAGTAGCAATTTATATGTGGCTGATGCATAGCCCTCCCAAGCCACCGTTGTCCATCATTAAGGCTCCACCATCAACTAAACACATCAAGTACTATACCTATGAGTCACTTAGCATCCCCCATCAGCTAATGATATATATATATATAGATCTATATATATATATTTATATACATATATATATGTGTGTGTGTCAAGTGACTCATAGGTATAGTACTTGATGTGTTTACTGTGATATATAAGTGTGATTATGCCCCCACCAAGTACCCATTCAAACCTGCCCTGTACTCACGTGCCAGTCAGTTTGTCCCTCTGTCTGTCCTGCTGAGGTGACTGTCCCATAGACTGTGTCCTAATGGCCACAGGTAGGGAGCAGTGTGCGACTTACTGGTGGGACTGTGACCTGACGGCCACAGGTAGGGAGAGAAGTGTGACTTACTGGTGGGACTGTGATAGCCGCAGGTAGGGAGAGATGTGGGACTTACTGGTGGGACTGTGTCCTGACAGCCGCATATAGAGAGAGATGGTGACTTACTGGTGGGACTGTGTCCTGAAGAGATGTGGGACTTACTGGTGGGTCTGTGTCCTGACGCCCGCAGGCAGGGAGCAGTGTGTGACTTACTGATATGACTGTGTCCTGACAGCCGCAGGTAGGGAGAGATGTGTGACTTACTGGTGGGACTGTGATGGCCGCAGGTAGGGAGAGATGGGTGACTTTCTGGTGGGACTGTGTCCTGACAGCCGCAGGTAGGGAGAGATGGGTGACTTACTGGTGGGACTGTGTCCTGACAGCTGCAGGTAGGAAGAGATGGGTGACTTACTGGTGGGACTGTGTCCTGACAGCTGCAGGTAGGGAGAGACGTGTGACTTACTGGTGGGACTGTGTCCTGACAGCCGCAGGTAGGGAGAGACGTGTGACTTACTGGTGGGACTGTGTCCTGACAGCCGCAGGTAGGGAGAGATGTATGACTTACTGGTGGGACTGTGTACTGACAGCCGCAGGTAGGGAGAGATGGGTGACTTACTGGTGGGACTGTGTCCTGACAGCCGCAGGTAGGGAGAGATGTGTGACTTACTGGTGGGTATGTGTCCTAATGGCCGCAGGTAGGGAGAGATGTGTGACTTAGTGGTGGGACTGTGTCCTGACAGCCGCAGGTAGGGAGAGATGGGTGACTTACTGGTGGGACTGTGTCCTGACAGCTGCAGGTAGGGAGAGATGTGTGACTTACTGGTGGGACTGTGATGGCCGCAGGTAGGGAGAGATGTGTGACTTACTCGTGGGACTGTGTCCTGACGGCCGCAGGTAGGGAGAGATGTGTGACTTACTGGTGGGACTGTGTCCTGACAGCTGCAGGTAGGGAGAGATGTGTGACTTACTGGTGGGACTGTGTACTGACAGCCGCAGGTAGGGAGAGATGGGTGACTTACTGGTGGGACTGTGTACTGACAGCCGCAGGTAGGGAGAGATGTTGACTTACTGGTGGGACTGTGACAGCTGTAGGTAGGGAGAGATGTGTGACTTACTGGCGGGACTGTGTCCTGAATGCTGTAGGTAGGGAGAGATGGGTGACTTACTGGCGGGACTGTGTCCTGAAGAGATGTATGACTTACTGGTGGGACTGTGTCCTAAAGGCCCCAGGTAGGGAGAGATGTGTGACTTACTGGTGGGTCTGTGTCCTGAAGGCCGCAGATAGGGAGAGATGTGTGACTTACTGGTGGGACTGTGTCCTGACAGCTGTAGGTAGGGAGAGATGTGTGACTTACTGGTGGGTCTGGGATGGCTGTGATGTCCTGACGGCCACGGACAGTGAGCGGCATGTGATGCCTCTGTTGATCTGAGTCAACCGTCTGACAGACTGTCCTCGTGGTCGCGGGCAAGGAGCGGAGTGTGACTAACTGGGGGATCTGGGCCAACGATATACTATTGACAAGGAAGTGGGGAGGGTTACTTTACCTAGCCTTGGCTCCCGCCACAACCCAAGATGACTGTGCATTAACAGGTGCATGGGAGAACAAGGGAGGGCGGAGGTGTCACTCACACATAGGTTAGCAAAGCCGGGACCAATAACGCCCCTCCCCACATACACTTCTCCCCAGCCCCAACTTCTTTTTTTAGGAGAGGGGTGGGCTCAGTAGCTGATTAACAGGGGGTGCGGGGGCACGCGCCTGACAATTTTTTGGGCAAATTTTAGACTTTTTTAATGTAAAATTCGGCCAAAAAGTCATTGAGGAAGATTTTTTCAAATAGACCCCCCCCCCCCTTTTCAAAACCCTTGATCCGCCACTGGGGCTGTTGACCCAAAGAATGCAGAAAAAGGGGAAATGCTTCGTGCGAGCATGCAAATGTATGCCGTTTTATTATTAGCCTCCACCGCAATCCCTTTCTAACTTCCCCTGGGTGGTGGCCCGACTCCCACTTCCCTGTTTCTGAAATATGATATAAGTACGCCTATCAAATTCAACACCCGGTATTGGATCCTGGGGGAGGGTCATCTAGCCTGGATTACCTCTGTGGTTCTGAAAACGTTTGGGCTGATATACCAAAATGTCACTGTGCGCCCTCTAGTGCTTTATGTTTAGATACAAGTGGTAGAAAACTGTACATTATGGGGTATGGAAAAGAGACACGATATATTTAGTTATTCCCTTGATAACAAATAGTATAAGTGGAATATCGTCACTTTTTGGCCGAATTTTGAATTAAAAAAAACACATACCCTTCAGATGAAAAAGGAAGGGGTGCATGCCCCAATGCCTCTGACCTTGATCCGCCCAAGACTTAGTACTTGATGTGCTCCCTCAATACCAATAGATGCATTGGCTCAAGTAAACGATTTTACAAAGGAATTGCCACCTAGTTCCCCATGATTTGTCCACAATGTCCTCCTATTAATAATAGAACATGATTGGAGAACCCCCTATTTGTGGAGGCAATACATAGAATGTCGATTTAAGTCGGTAACGCGAGGACTTGCAATATGAGGAGTTTTTAAAGCAGTGAGCCCCCCCCCCCCCCCCCCCCCCTCGCCCCCCATGTAACCATCTTCCCTGTACATATAACACGCTACACACAAGCCCGTTCCACTCCGATTCACCGTAAAGAATGGATAACGTCAGGGACAGAGACATCCTGGTAGCCCACCGCGAGTAGAACATGGCAATAAAATGTTTGAAAAAACGTCATCAAAGTAAGTTGAAAGGTTACCAGGGACATTCATGTGGCGCTGTTCACAGTTCAAAGGCAGGTGAGAAACATCAACTTGTGCCTCAGAGGCGTCGTGAGCTATGAATTCGAAGGTTTTTAAAAATAACAGTGAGGGGATTTTAGGCGTTTCAAGGGGGGTTCCATCCTATATATTTATCTATCTATTCTTTTTTTAGGGGGGCTCTATTAACGTTTTTATTCTATCTTTTTTTTCTGAATTCCTGTATAGTTACATATTTTTCCATCAGAGTTTTTAAACTACTTCAACACAACATAACACAATTCAGTGAGAATTATGATAACAGCTTTGATGTTACTTACGTGTTATTCAAGATGTTAAGTGATACAAAATCTAAACGGGTAGGTAATAATAAATAGATATATCTATTTGTTATTTCTTACCCATATAGCTTTTGTCGATATATATGATTATATTTACATCGTTTCATAATTTCTAAATACATACTTGGCGCCGTTCCAAATCGTTTCGGTGTGTTTGCCTCTGAACCTATTTAGGTCTATCTCCAAGTTGCATACTTGGAAAACCCCTCTCCCTTCAGGGGAGACCAGGGGCGGATTTCAGTGGTTGGCGCGGAGGTGCAGTTTTATACATTAGGCCTAATGCTTTGGCTCAATGTTGCTTTGTCAAATATGCCCCCCGCCCCCAAAGGAGGGAGCAAATTTTGATTTTGGCGGAGCAAATTTACATGTTTTAATGTAAAACTTATAAGAAACAAGATACACCTTTCCCCCTATATTCCGATAAATAACCGAACTCTGGCTCCTCCCCAGCAGGCATTGTGTGTTTTTGTCCTTCCCGTTTTTGCCCGTTTTTTTACCCCCTTGTTGCCGTGTCTCGTGATGTACCAGTTTGTGTTGTGTTGGATTCCTTCACACTCGAGGACTCATGAGGACGTCACGACCTAGGGGGTGGAGGGGGGGGGGGTGATGCTAAGACTGTCTAGATGTGTGGGACGGATGTGTGAGATGAAGTGAAGGACGAGGGTTTGTTTCAGCTTCAAGAAAGTAAAAGGAGTGATAGTATATTCACTCACAATGGGTGTCCAATTAGCACAGGCCACTCAATACGGGTGTATTTTGAAGAAGTACCACAAGTATACAGTCAAGTCAAGTCAAGTCGTCCCCCCCCCCCCCCCCACGTTGCGGCTGGGCCCGGAGAGAGCCTTTTCTACTATCCATACAGGCTCCACCATTATTGAGAATGCAGCTTAACGGTGAAGTATTTTCGTAAATTTTTAAGAAAAAATATCTTGCTGCTTTATCTTCCTATACGTAGTGGACGTAATGTAATATCCAGGGGCAGAACCGGGAATTTTCAAAGGGGGATCCTGCAATTTTGATCTTTTTTCACTGCCCTTCGGGCAGGAACATTTTATATTACCCTATACCCACCCCTTAAATCCGCGACTGATCTCTGTATCTAGAACAACACCAAACACAAAACATGGTTCTACAAGTAAATATGAATTATACTTATAGTGTAGTTGATAAGAAAAAATAGAGATGTCGACGTTTTTTTGACAGGTGGCATTTACTAATCCAACTTGTCGTGTGTGGGCCTACAGGTTGACTATTATATAGGAGTCACACGCCATTCCCAGTTGGCCCGACCACCGCCTCCCCTGCCACCTGGTGTCGGGGACCAGAACGAGAACTCTGTCAGGGAACGACGATGAGGAGAGTCCAGGGTTGTTCTCCCCCTGAGATATTGTTGCATTTTCTATGTGAAAATAGACAGGCTTTATTCTGGAGGTTTTTGGAGGTTTCCCTGATATTGAGGTGGTTTTCAACTAGTATATACCAGCAAAAGTATGGACCTTCTCCCCCCCAAAATGCGGATTAAGCCTGTACGGACAACTTATCTCTTTTCATCAACGGTGAAGATACGGAGGCATCAATTCATTGAAATTAATGGGTTAATCGAGGAGGGGCTGGTAGGGGATGGGGCCGCACCTCTCCTCTTCCCTGAAAGGTAGGCTAGATCTGAGTCTGAAAAGCTGTGAGGTCCTAAACTCCTTTTTTCTATGTATAAAAGTTTTGAGACAATACGGCTATATATTTTGCAAATATATCAAATACAGTTGAGAATTTAAGTATATATAGTGCATGAAGTTACGGTGGGGGGGGGGGGGGGGGGCAGAATTGGGCAGCAAGGGGCAGAAGATGGAAGAATTGTCACTTCCTTGACATGCGTCTCGAAATCTCATAAGATTATTAAGTGGCCTAACATTAAAGGGAGCCCAAACCAATATAATTGACAACATTTTCGAAACTCAGATAAGTATAGAAATATATTGGATGAGTCCAGTTAAGGTCAGTGGTAAAGTATTAGCTGTGAAAACTAGCTCAAACTGAAATAGAATGCCACAAGAGATGGTAATATTTGCATTTATTTGTAAACAAACCCTATTTTGTGGATCCACATTAATTGATTTGAGAAAGAAAAATATGTTTTTAATGATTTTTTTAAACCATATTTCATGGATAAGATTTTAACATGGGCCAGGAGTACACATGCACCAATGTTAAAGGAGGGGGGGGGGGTGCTCTGATTGTTTTATTGTTTTTTTGTTTTTTTTAAATGCTTTCATGTACAAATCCAATGCATACTTTAACACGAGGGGAGGCAGGGGAGAAATGTCTGTAGATGTGCGTACACATATATTTGAGTGCTATAAGCCTATACCAAATGAATTATGTACATGTATCATATTTAATCATATATATACTCCTGTATAACAAACTGAAAACCAGGGGCATCCCTGACGTTTATTCCAAATAAATACCCAATAAAAGCTTATATTTACTGTTTATGAAAAATAATAGATAGTTGAGTGTTATAGGCCTAATCTTATAGGGCCTAGCAAGTAATTATGTACATATCAGATCGTGTCTAATTATACTAAATATACTCCTCTATAACATACTGAAAACCAGGGCAGTGACATTTATCTAAAAATAAAAGCCTTTGGAAAACGTCCTGTAGAAGTGGCGTGTTTGCCGTGGGTGGGATTCGAACCGACGACCTTCGGCATGGCCGGGGGCTGGGGCCGGAGGTGGGGGAGGCGGGGGGAGAACATGGCACATAAAACTGACCGTTTCTGACCATTACAAAAGGTTGGCGAGTGTCAGGTTGGTCAGGGCGTCACCCCGAGAAGGGGCGGACACATTGTACTTGTAGTCCTGGGAGGACTGGGGGTAAGAGCTTACGGGAGAACGGTAGGGTTGTCTTGGAATTGGAACCCACTTAGCAGTCCCTCGACCACGGCTCGCCCGTACATGGAGTGGGGAGAGAGGGGTTTACAACGACCACCGGCCCGCACTGCTGCACCGCTATAGACATTGTGCAGACATGATCCCGTGACCACCTTTTGGTGATCACCACGTGGTGATGATCACCACGTGGTGATTAATTGTATATATAATTATCAATTTCTGACTTGAAATAATTGTTGGTAATATTAAATAATATTATATTAGTGAGTTTGCCTTTGATATTATTTTGAATGAAAATGCAATATAGAGGTTTTTATTTCTCATGATAACAATTTTAAATTGATCACCAATATGGCGTGTAACACATTTTAGGGAGTTGTGACCTCATCTGCACAACGTCTATAGCCCTAAAGGAGACTGACGTGGATACCAAGTAGTTGTTATGTTATCTAATCATGTTTGGTATAAGCCTACTCCTGTACAACATACTGAAAACCAGGGCAACCCTCACGTTCATTCCCAATTAAAACTGTTGTATAAATGACAATATACAAAACTGGAGATTGAATCAAAATAAAAACAAGACGTCCTGCTGTAGTCCTGTGTGTGCCGTGGCTGGGATTCGAACCGCCGTCCTTCGGTACGGCCCGGGAGGGGGGTGGGGGTGACTGGGATAACGACCAGAGGAAAAAATGACCGTTTCTGATCATTACAAAAGGCTGACGAGTGTCAGGTTGGTCAGGGCATCACTCCCCAAAGGGAGCGGACACATTGTAGGTCTAGTCCGGGATGGACTGGGGTGATAACGCCAATTACCTGTTGGAAGTTTTCAGTGAGAGGGGAACCCACCTAACCCCTGGACCACGGCTCGCCATGTACTGGGGAGGGGCAGAGACGGGTTACATGCAACACCGGCCCACACTGCTGCACCCAACGAGGCAACCTCGCCAACCAGGTCCCCAGACGCTACCGCTGTCTGGTAGAGTGGGAGCGGCGACAGGGGCCTTGACTTGAGAAGATGCCAACGAGGGTAGAAGGGACCTTCTACTCTCGTTAACGTTGCTGAACCTAAAGGAGACTGGCTTGGATACCAAGTAATTGTTATCTCATCTAATCATACTTGGTATACTCCTCTATGGTTTACTGAATTTAAACTAGGGCAACTTTGACGTTTATTCCCAATAAAAACGTTTTTTTGTATAATAATAGATAGAAAAAAATAAAGATGAATTAAAATAAAAACAAGACGTCCTGCTGTAGTCCCGCGTGTGCAGTGGCCGGGATTCGAACCACCGACCTCCTGTACGGCCCGGGGGTGTGGGGTGACTGTGATAACGACCAGAGGAAAAAACTGACTGTTTCTAATAATTACAAAAGATTGGCGAGTGTCAGGTTGGTTAGGGCGTCACCCCTTAGGAGGGCGGATATATTGTAGGGGTAGTCCGCAGTGGGACTGGGGGGTCGTCCTCTTGGTTGGCGTTCTAAATACGCCGGTGACCTGAGAAGCCACCTAGCCCCTGGACCACGGCTCGCCTACAGGAGGTGACCGGGTGAACCTTCCCCTGTCTAGGCTCATACCCCAGTCTGTCCACTCAAAAATAAAAGTAGGACATGTCATCGTTCTTCAACATCGAAAATATCCCCTTTCCACTGATTTTTAATCTCCCCAAATGACCCCTTTTTTGCAAAACGCTGACTTTTTCTGGCTATAAATAACCCTTTTTTCACGAAATTGTGCCTTATGAAGAAAAAAATGCCCTTTTTTTTTCATTTCACGGATATTTGTATGGAAAAGTTACCCTTTATTCGGGAAACAATGACATACGAAGTCTGTAAAAGTAGACCCTTTCTTCGCGTTTTTTAGAACAATGATGCGTATCCTTTTATGTATTTAGTGTACCACCGCCCCGGCTCACTATGCACACCTGGGTGAAACTTGAAGGTTGTAATTTTTTTTAATTAAGTGAGATATCAATGATCAAAGAATAAAAGTGAAAAAATTGCTTTTTTATTTACAGTTTTCATTTTCAGCAAATCATCAAAGTGAAACTACAATATCAGGCAGAGAAAATATAGGCTCTCATTTGATATGTAATATGATAATGCACTTAGTGTAGTTACAGAGAAAAGTGAGTTTATCTGAAATGCGCCCTATCAACAGTTGTGTATCCTTACGATAGGTTAAAGTAAAAACAAGACGTCCTGCTGTAGACCGCGTGTGCCGTGGCCGGGATTCGAACCGTCGTCCTTCGGTACGGCCGGGGGGTGGTGGAGGATCAGGGGGGAGAGGGTTGGGGTAAGGACCAGAGAAAAAAATGACCGTTTCTGCTAATTGCAAAAGGGTGGCGAGTGTCATATTGGTCGGGGCGTCACCCCCCTCGGGGGGCGGACACATTGTAGGGGTAGTCCGGGGTGGGACTGGGGGTTCGCCTCCTGGGTGGCGTTCGAGATACGCCGGTGAGCTGAGAAGCCACCTTGCCGCTGGACCACGGCTCGCCGGGAATAGGGGAGCGGGTGGACCAAGCAGTCCCCGTAGACTCCTTGGGTGAACCTTGGTCCCCCCGTCTTCCCGTGTCCAGGCACACACCACCGCTCCCGTTCACTAGTGAAAGTCGCGAGGGAGGGAGTGGGGGCATTCACACTGGTAGTACTAGTGGATGATACATGGTTACCCCCAGTCTCTAGTCCACTGGGTATGCATCAGCGTTCAGAAAACGTGAAAATAGGGCCCTCTTCCCCATTCCAAGGAGCACGGAACAAGGCCAAAAGAAATTGTTGTGTTCAGGTAACGTAGGTCGAAAAAGATAAGTGCGTAGGTTGAATTTTCTTCTTTTCTTTTTTCTTTTTTTTTCAGCTTTTTATTTTTTCACTCTCAGAGGCAGCCGGGCAGTGTTGTGAATAAAAATAAATAAATAAAATTCCAGCTTTTTATTTTTTCACTCTCCGAGGCAGCCTGATAGGCCGTCCAGTGGTGGGTATACTCTTAAAGAGTCGTTTATAAATGATGTAGTTTTACATTTTAAAAAATCAATGTTTGGGGTCAAAATGGGAGAGGGAGGCCTGTGCCTAGGATGCCCAGTGGCGAATCCAGGGGGGGGGGGGGGCAAAAGGGGCAAAAAAATTAAGTCTCGTAGTTTTGACAAATCCGAGGAGAAATTTTGCAAGGTAAATCATGATGGGGAGGGGGGGGGTATCTTGCCCCCCTAGTAGATAGACCCTGGATCCCCCTCCCACCCATGGCGACATGGCGACGATATGTGACATGGGTCTTAGTGACATGAAGGGGAAAAAACGACATGACAATAATCATTTCTTAAATTCGACATGGAACATTGGACGATACAAGGCAGGTTATCATCACCCAGGTTTGATGTGGCACGCATTAAACCCTTAACTACAAAATGTGCAACGCCCTAAAGTATTACAAAAGATATAAAAGGAGATGGCGAGTGTCAAGTTGGTCAGGGCGACACCCCGAGAGGGGTAACTGTAACGTTGTGAGTGTAGTCCCCTGATGGGGCCAAGAAGGACAAAGTGCGGCTATAACGTGTCTTTTAGGTCTGCCCCTGGACCGTGGCTCGCCTGTTCACAAAGCCGCCCACAGCCCTCCTTATACCGGGTACTGGCCACACTACCACACAGCCTCACATCCCCCTTTAGTCGTATAGGAGCGGACGGCCCTGGTCGAGGTGGGACAGGCTGTCTGTACAGGGCTGACGCAATACACCACGTCCCGTTAGTCTGTAGTACTGACACCACACACTAGGGCGTAAAGTGGCCTTCATCTTCAATGGGAGTAGCTTGATAGGCTACACGTCTCGTCTGGATTAGCAGAATGTTTCAGTTACAAGAGTACAACAGGGTGACTGCTACTCTCAAAATCGGGAGATCTCCCCCCACTGACGGCCAGAGAGCGGGAGGTTTTAATTGATAAATTCTTTATGATTTATAATCATTGTTTTCAAATTTATGAAAAAATTGTCATCTATTAAAACTCCAATAAAGTACACATTATTAGAGTAGATATCTATATTTTGAGTGATGTTGTAAACTTCCTTTAGATCCATATTTGACAGTTTTCCATGGGGATGTGACAAGTCAGACCTGATTTCAAAATAAATTAGCGACGATTTTATCAAAATACCATATTGAAAATAATAAGAAAACAAACAAAGGGAAAACCCTCAGAAAATCGGGAGATTTTGTATAATAAAAAAAGCGGGAGATCGGGAGAAATCTCAAAAAGGGAGATCTGGAGTCTCTGAGAGATGGATGGCCCCTGAAGAGTAGTGTCATATTTTACATTGAGACTGCCAGGCTAATCCCCCCCCCCCCCCCCCAAGATCCTCCACTGCACATAAATTGATAATAAAACATATAAAAGGTGTTGGCGAGTGTCAATTTGGTCAGGGCGTCACCCCTAGAGGGGTAACTGTCATATTGTGAGAGTAGTCCCTAACGGGACTCGATACGTAAAGTGGTATGTCCCCAAATTCATATAGTTTTGCCGCTGGACCACGGCTCGCCCGTGGTTTGTGGTCGTCCACAGCCCGTCTTATACTGCCCACACTGATCCCACACTGCCGCACCGTCACGCTGCAGTGGTAGGGGGGCCCTTGATGGGGGTCCCAAATGTCGCATGTCAACTAATGATATGTTCTTCCAACAGCACTGTTGGTTTTTAATTTACGTAATACACAACTAATGTAGATGAGTATGAGCATGAGGAAATAATATCCTATTTATATGTCTTAAAGATTTCGTAGAAATCATAATAGTCGGCATCAATCAGGCAGTATAATTTTTAGATTACATTTGGGGCCTTCCATTTAGTAGGCCTACGTACGCAAATCTTAAAAAATCCCCCCATCCCCCAGGCCAAAAATACGCATATTGTGCAAGAAAATTCTTTCAAAAATTTCAGACCCCCTTCCCCCCTTGATGGGTGCGTACTTAATGGAAGGCCCCTTTTTTAATTTTACCTAAGTGGTTGCCCTAGATCTCTATACGATGCAATTGAGGGCTTCGCTTGTCACTCAATTTCCCATGTCACATGTCGCCTCTAAGATGCTGTGAGGTCTGTGATGTCACATGTCAAATTTAAGAAACAGCCTTACAGACTATGCCATGTCATTAAAGTTTTATGTTTTCACTCATGTCACTAATCAGGGGTGTGCAGATTCCAATTTATTTTCGCAAAACTACCAGCAAAATCCGCACAATCTGGTCACATATTCACATATTTTTGTATAGCTCGTATATATGTTTCCTGTATAAATTTGGGCGAAAAATTCGCACATTCTGTGACAAAATTTGCGAATTTTCGAGTATTTGCACACCCCTGTAGTCTAAGCCTCATGTCGCTTGTGGTTGTCCAGTTTAAGAAATAACTCGTCAAATTTCAGAGTCTAGGGCCCCGGTATAGGAGCGGACCCCCCGTCCTCTGAGGTCCCTGGCTGTCAGTGGTTGGGAGCCGGCACAGGGCTGATGCAATACACCACTGGGACTGTGCTGACATCTGGTGGTGAAATGGGCCACTAAGTGTGACCTACATCAGGACCTGGCTGACCTACTTTCGCGTACCAGGCAGACGTTTCTCAACCAGAGGCGCCAAAACCTTTATTTTCTTTTATTATAAATAACTATTATCATTACCTCAGGCAGAGCTCCTTTTCTCCATTTTGATGTATTTTTCTTCATTTTAGGGCAATTAGCAAAAAATTGCGCGATATACCACTGTGAGCGACACAACCCTGTTTTGTTTACCCTCACATGTGCCTGAGTAAAAGAGAACCCCCCTCCCCCCAAATTTACCTACCTTTAGTCGACCAGTCAAGATGTTTTCCAAGCACTTAACTTTTTTGTCACCAAAACAAAATCTCTCAGAAATTATCTTTGATCTTTTTCTTGTTATCAGTATTGCACTATTGGACATTATTGCCCCCCCCCCCCCCCCCCCCAATAGATGATCCACCCATGCATACATGGACTAGCTGCATGGGAGCCATCCTTGCTTGTGTTAGGGACTATCTGCTCTCTTAATGTGAAATCGGCTTTAAACCCCAGTCTGTCCACTCAGATATAAAGGCAGGACATATCATCGTTCTTCAAGATAGAAATGAATGGCTTAATTTTCGCCTTGTGTGAAAACGTTATACGGGCCACACCATATTATATTATTGCTCCATTCATGACTAAATTCTCCCTACCACGGATAGCAATTTTCTTGAGTTTTACCTGCAGGTTAGCCTAGATCAGGATGCAGGCTTTAGCAAACGAATTTTCACGAATCATTTCATTATATTAGAAGTTTAACATGACGTAAAACTAGAGATCATTTTTTTCTAATGTTGTATCTATATACATTTAATATTTCCGAAGTATTTTGCAAATTCATTCATTATAGAAAGATATATAACAATTATGTGTTTATTCCCTATAGTTTTCTAGGGGGTTTTGTCTACAAGTTCAGTCCAAATTAGCCTGCAGGTGCTTAAAATACTGTAAATCAGCTATCCATGGTAGGGAGAATTGGATCCTTATCTGGCCAAGTTTATCGTAAATAATCAACAGAAGAATATAATTATAAGAATATAAATATAACTTTTCCCAAGTAATCATCACGACCCAGACACGCTTACCTTGTAAACCAGAGATACAAATGCGTCGGTCTCAAAGTTAAATAAAGCTTTACTGAAAAGTGCTTTTATTCCACAACGTTGGTTTGATGGTCGTGTGACCATAAGCTTAAACCCATTTGAAAAATATAGAAGGAAAAGTAAAATGAGTTAAAGAACTATATATTTGGTATATGAGAATCGTTTGCAATCTGTAGAAAATTAATCAACATGCTCAAAGGAAACCTTGCATATAATTGCCAGTGGCGGATCCAGGGGGGGGGGGCGCCCCTCCCTTTTCCTGGAAGATTTTGCATTTTTTACATGTAAAACTCGACCAAAAAGCAATTAAGGAAAAAACAATTCCAATAGCGCCCCCCCCCCCCCCCCCACTCCCCTTTTGAAATCCTGAATCCGCCAGTGATTGCAGGATGAATAGTCTTTGTGTATGGCGTTTTCATCAAGAACTAACAATCCTAAAAATATCTTGAGAATATTCCAAGTGTACACAGGGTTACAAGAGTTTAATATTTGGTCTATTTTATGTTTTTAATGGATATCCCAAAATTTATGACGTCAGATCTTGCCTTTCCAATTAAAACATATCTAGAATACGTATGTGAAGTGAATTACACCAAAATTAACAACTTGAAAATTTATATGCAAAGAACCCTTTAATACTGAGCACCGAAACGAAGTTATAACTATAAGAGACTGGTGAGCATACAGTCAAGACTGTTGTCTGTTGGATTGATCTTGTAATCAAGTGGGATCGTTTAGACCAGTAATGTTTGTTTACTGTTTTAAAACTGGTTGTGGTTCACTGTAGTTCTGAATACCATGGATAGCTGATTTAATTTATATTGGGCACCTGCAGGTTAATTTGGACTAGCTGTGTCGACAAAAGTACAAGACAATGAATAGAAAATATGTTAATGATTGCTATAATTCTTACCTGTAATGTATCGATTTTAAAATCAACTTAATGATATCAACTTAAATGAATAGTTTTCTATAATGTAAAAGCTTAAATAATGCCATGATTGATTCATTGAGATTTGTCGACATATTTCCCAGTATGAACCTCGACCTAAGCTAGTGTGCAGGTAGGGCCTAAAAACAAAAATTGTTGTGTTCAGGTAACCCAACCTACCCTAATGTTTTGGCCCTATCCTAACTTTCTTTTTTGACAATTTTGTTCCCAAAGAATATTAAAATCAGTAAAAGAAATGTCTCAAGGGACAGGAAATGGCCCATACATGAACAAGAGATGTGTTTTAGAGACTAAAACTTGATGTGGAGGGTGTCTGAAGTAGTTTCTACACTTTCAAGACTGCCTGAGTCTATCTGTGACAGTTAAAAAAAAGAAAACATTGAAAAATCAATCGACCTACCTACCCCCTTTTTTTCGAACAATGTTACCTGATTACAACGTGTGTTTTCTTTGTTTGGCCTAACTTAAAACAAAGGAAATGTGTCATCCCGTGATCCGTGGTAGGGAGAATTTTGTATTGTGGAGAGGGAGGCCTAGGAGTCAAAGATTTCCTCGTCAACGTATTGCGTCTGGCGTGAATCTGTACAACATTACCTACTTTAGTTCTCATGGGATACGGTAGATGGCAGTACTGTGCTGTATCTCTAGGACGCAGGATCTGATGTGGCAAATTACACATTGTTATTTTGATAGAGGCACTTTTAAATTTAGCTAAGGAATTTACATGAGGGACCTTTTACAGTAAAACTCTAGTCCTCCTTACAAAACTCACCCCCTTCCCTCAGTCATGGTTGGGTGACGTGAGAGGCCCCCTCCCACCACCGACTGGGAGAGAGGTACTGGTAGCCGTGAGATCAGCACTCGCTGAAAGGCAGTCATCCATTCTGAGTATAACAGCAAGATTAAGGCTCGTACCAGTATGGGTACTCCAAATTAGGGGTTCCAAATTATTCTGACAGTAAGGTTTATAGCCAACATTCCTGGTGGTACCAAATATTGAATATCATACACTTTATCAACTACATGTATATTTGCCTTGTCAACGAGTCATTAAATTCGTACTCTTTTCAGTCTAAGGATAATGGATGATAATAGTTCATCCTCCAATCAGAGATTCCATGAGATATATTACCCTTGAGTAAATGCTTTGGATATACTTCCCTTAGCTCCCATTGCGAGACACACATATGAATTTATGCACCAATATTCAGATTACCATCCCAAATTAAACCTCTCAGGGCGTAAAGTCCCCATGTTTAAAGGAACCTCGCACATAACTACAGAATCAATATTTTCTACTGAAATTTCCTGAACATGGCGTTTGTGTTAAGAACTAATAGTGCCAGAAAAGTTTTGAAAATATTCCAATTGTGAACAGAGATATGAGACTTTAAAATATGGTCTATTTTTCTAAGTTTTTAAGGGAAATTCCCAAATGTGTGACGTCACAAGGTGACTAAATGGAATTCCTATTATTCAACAAAAGGGAATCCTCCATTCTCCAAATTTATAGATAGGAAATTGGACATTTTTATAAAATATTCATATTAAGCCCTATGTAAGCTGTTGTTAATTGTATGTCTTACTTACCTAAGTTCATTGAACTACTTGGAATTCTCAAGTTATCTTAATAGGGAATTCCCATTATTATGACGTAGCAAAGGGAGTATTGAAATTCCTAGAATTCAGGGGGTTCCCAAATATAATTTTCTTCCCTGAATAACTTACAAGAATCTTGAAATTTTACATTTGTTCTGTTGGAACAATTTTAAGGAATACCCCAGTAATTTGAAATATACGAAAATTGGTAACTTGGAAATTTATGTGAAAGGAACCCTTTAAACTTTACGACATATTTTTCAAAACAGTGGTTCCACCCTCCTGTTTAACGTTTGAAGCAACGACAACGTTTTTTCCCAACAGACAAATGCAATGACACAGCTTGGAGGCTCCAGCTACCTTGGTAAGCTGGTCAGTAGGAATGAACTGCGCAGGATCACGAGAAGGGTGTATACCTCCATGAAGTCAAGTAACCCGTGCTTAGTTAGCAAAAGCTGCAAAAGATGAACAAAGCCAGGAGTGGATCCAGGGATTTTCAAAAGGTCGAAGGGGCGCCCTACTGTTATTTTTTGAAATAATGATTAAATTGAACTTGAACTTGAACATTTTAGAAGCTGGTTTTCGAAAAGTTAAGAACAAAACAAACAACACTTCTACAACAACAAGCATTTAGACTCTAAGACGGCAGTAACGTATTTACGGGGAATAACAAGATGTATGGGATGACGAGCATGTATGCGAACGACGAGGTAAACTGCGAAGCGATATAATTATGTCAAAACCACCATGAAAGTATATTTAGTTTAAAACTAGTTGCAATTCATTGTTAGGCCTTTTAGGACATGTTATTCCCGTTTTTTTATGAAATGATTAAACCTCTAGAGCAATACTTAGAAAAAAGTACTCCTCATTTCGGTTTATATAATAATTAACTTCAGGTTACATGACGTGGATAGAAAACCAGCCAAAGGTGTTTGTTTCCGTATAACTTACCCGTCACTTACCATTCAATTAGGTCTACAATTACCTAAATTAGAGTTACGTTACTTAACAATTATGGGGATAACAATATTTGCCATGGTAATTTTCACTACATCCTTAATACGGTAATGGCTACGGCGTGTCTGTATCATTCTGTTTGTTACAACATGTTTCCTTGAGTATGATTGTAAGTATGTTATTATGGAAACTTGATTAGGCCCTATGAGTATAATTATATCATTCTGGAAAATAATGGTTTTAAATAGTTATTAGGGCTGTTCGTGAAATTATTAACAAGCATAACCACGGCGTGCCTTTTGTATCATTCTCTTAATTTGTTATGATATTACAGAACAAATTACTTGCCTTGAGTATGATTTTAAGTATATCATTATGACAACGTGATAGTAATAATAAGTCTAAATCAACATGGAAAATAATGGTCTTAAACAGTCATTAGGATTGTTCGTGAAATTATTAACAAGGATGAATATGAGAATGACTCCTCATTAGAAGACTTTGACTGCCTGACTTATGTAGTAGCCTATTTGCCAAACCCTATATTACTATCAGGGATCATATTTCTGTACCTAAACAATGGCCGGACCAGCAGCTGACCCGGGCCCCGCCCCTGGCCTCTGTGCGCATGCGTCGGCTTGGGTAAGGCCCTTCAGGCCGGTAATCAGCTCCAGCCCCGCCCCGCCCCCTATCGGCATTAATTAGCACTACACACCCAGAGGTGCATCGGGTAGCGACGTTCAGAACGGGACTCATCATTTACATTACGTCAATATGCAAATGATCCGTGTCGGAGGGTGTGAAAGCGAGGCTGTGCCGATAATAGGGTTACCTAAGGAGGAGGGGGCAACTAGTTACTGAGAGCGCCGCCGGGGGGCGTTAGTGCGGCCGTAATGGTGGGCGTCACCTTGGTGAAGTAAAGTAAGGGCGACAGGCTCGTCAAGGTCAAATAGCTCGGATTAACACCCGAGTACACGCGGAGGGATATTAATATGACTAAAGCCGTTATACGGCCTCCACAAACCTTCATGTTATCGTCGGTTGACATTTGACTTGGTGTGGCTGGGGAAAAGTATGAGTCTGGACCATTAATTCGACACGGCGACATGGTCATTTCTTAAAATCGACATGCGAAATGGGGCCTAAAACGACATGACAGATAGCTTTAAAACCTAAGTGACATGGGACATAGACATTTCTTAAATTTGACATGCGATATGTAGACATTGCCATTTCAAAAATTGGATATGCAACATGGGGACCCCCCGTCCACAGCCCCAAAAGTAACCAGGTCACACTAGCGCTGCTTGTAATACTGTGTAAAGGGTATAAAGAAGCAAAACTAGTGTGAACAGGGCTGAGAGAAGGTGAAGGTGGAGGTGAATATGCGCCGAAATAGTGGCGGATCCAGGGGGGTTGGGGGCAAATGGGGCCACCCTTACCCCCCCCCCCCCCGACTAAGGGAACAGCATTTTGGCATCTTACAATTGAACTGGTGCTTTTATTTTTCATTTTTATAAGGGGTTCACCCCCCTCCCCCCCACCCGCTGCTTTGGATCTGCCCAGAACTCGGATAAAGAAGACCAAGAATAAGAAAAGCACACATAGCCATAATGATTTGCAACACATTTTGTATCTCTATGTCTATATCTACTTATCAAACATGTTTTTCTTATCTTTGATACTTTAAGAATATCGTTTGTAAGAGAATATTGATAAAACATTGATGTCTGACCCTATCGTGTTCAGATCCTGCTGGTTTTGTCTTCTACTGTGAATACTTTCTTCTTGGATAGGAAACTTGCGCCTTAGCTTCTTCTTTCCCTATATCATCCATGTCACTAACCCCATCATTGCAGAGCGGGTCACCGAGATCTACCTGCTATCCTATTCAACAGGTGATTTAGAACAAGTGTACCAAGAAACCATGTAACATAACCGTAATGTTGCAGTACCATTCTATTTAGTATCTAATTGTTTGTTAGTTTGATGGCACCTAACAACGTCTCTGGAACGTGCAACTACGATGTTGCACTGTGACTTTATTCTAACATTTTGTTACGTGTTTTCCTTTAAATAGACCCTATCCAGATCGTTTGCCAATTTCTGGATGATTGGGAAAGAACCAGGTTCACATTTTCAGGGGAATGTCCCAGACAATTAGAAAAAAAAGAACTAAATAAAATCAAGAATAAACCACTTGTGACTGGGTAGAATCTGGCCGACCGCTGGTTTCAGCCTAAAACACGTCCACAGTGACACAGTCTCCCCCCTCACCGGCCACCAGCGCCGCGCGTGACGTCACCCGACGCCCGTCACGTGACCAGGTCTCGGGTGTCGAGATTAACACGTCCTCAGCCTCGTTGTCGACCACAAAGACGGCCACAGAAAGCGCGGGAAAACCGACACCGAGCAGACGACATTCGGATATCGCGTTAAGCCGCGGTTTGGTGGCCGGCCTCAGGCTAAACCATTTTGAATTGGGATGTTCTTTTTTAAACACGATTCAAAACTATGCTTTGTGTTATTCTGTGGTTCTTATGTAACCGCAGTTTCCACACCCAGATTCTTCTGATACTATTCACTATTTAGATACAGTTATGCTGACAGATTTAGGCCTACTGCTTTAATTTTGAAATTTGGACCAGAATTAGCTGTTCTACACAAACTAATGGGAATCTTAGGGGATTCGATGCATCCTCCAACCTCGCTTTCTGTTGCCGTCTTTGTAAAATTGACATTCAATTATTGTTTTTTATCTACATTAATATTTTATTAGGGAAACATTATGTTCATCAGTTATTGTTATGAAAATACTGAGGTTTATTAGTGAAGGTACATTGTTATATCAGAAGAGAACCCTTGATCAATCTGAGATCCAAACAAGAATGCCCACTTCGATACTTTGTTGATGTGAGTATACATGGGTTGCTTTAATAGTGTACAATTAGATATGCATTTGGTATCGGACGTAAAAGACAGTTTGGCTTCTATCAATAAGGTAACAATGAGTTTCTTTATTCTCTACTTAGATAATAAACTTACGTCTACACTTTTGCAATATCCTAAGTAAGGGATGCTATATAATGGTGTGTTAATCCATTTCTTAACGTGAGACTAGTTGGAACCGCAGGGATCGCAGGCAAGAATGTATACCTTTAATATAAGGTTGAAGAAATGTTCTATTTGGTTCTGGTTTGGTTCTTTTTTCACCGTGTCATTATTGTAACATTCTAGTTACAATAGTTCTAGCCTTGGCCCACTGTTAGGCCTAACCTCCGCCTGCCATCACTTCTCATGTGGACCTGTCCCTCCGATGCAAGCAGCAAGGAGACAACCTAGAAGGGAACCCTTCCTGAAAACTGAAGAAAGTCCCATCCCTTATTATACGAGCACACATAAGGAATACGTGTGACGAATAACGCTAACATTATATTCATCCAAATTAGAATATTTGTGTTTCTCTCCCCCCCCCCCCTCCCACACACAGACATTCTCACTCCTCGTTCAGAAATCCCTGTTCCGTGTTTAATGGTGGACCGCCCCCTGTAGCGTGATATAGCACACATTATTTGGGCCTTTAGACACATTTACCCCTGGCGTTCATCAAAGTTTCATATGACGTGACGTCATGTGACCAGCGGTAGTAAAACGCCGGTAACCTGTGAGGTAAATACCAGCGGATACGGCTACCGGCCACCAGCGGAAAGGTCAAGGCCACCTCAAGGTCAGATGTAAGGTTAGTCTGACCTTCAACGAGCCATAACCAACGTTTTTGTTTTCGTTTGTTTGTTTGTTTTGTTGTTTGTTTGTTTTCTTTCTTATTTTTGAATGAATGAATCAGGTGACTGTTGTCATGGGGGCCTTCCATTTAGTACGCAAATTTTAAAAAATCTCAGACACCCCACCCCCGGGGCAAAAATACGCATTGGACTTGTACAAGAACGTACGCAAATTTAAAAAATAATCAGACCCCCCCTTGATGCGTAGGTACTTAATGGAAGGGGTTCCCTAGTAACGTTTTTAGAGTTTCATAATGATTATTTGCACCAAGAACTTTCAATAGATATGACATATACCGGAGCAATAGGTAACAATGGGAGGAAAGTTCATCAAGATAGAAATAGAAATTAAATTATTGAAATAAAGAAATATAAGATGCTTGGGGCAGTGCCAAAAGAGTCATTTGGCTAAATTCCAGACTTGCTATTTCTGTGCAGTTTGGTTGTACGTGACAGGTAACTGTGACAACTTATCATAGGGTATAGTTATAAGTGAGATATCATAATTTGTAGTTTGCCCCTAATTGTAATGTCATAGTCTGGTTAATTGTACCCTTCGATCCCCCAACTCACGACTCCGCCATTCCGTAGGCACAACTGTTGATAACTACACTACAGGTGAACAGTATTAAACAAGTCACCTGAAGTATATCATGGACGGTGATTGTCATTCTATATCCCAGTATTTGAGTCACCGTATTGAGTATCGTTTCATTAGTGTATTACAATGTAATGTGTAGTGTATTGTGTACAGTGTAATTTGTAAACTTACACATTATAATGTGTAGTGAGTGTAAACATTACCTACCTTCTCTTTCACTAATTACTACAGCCGGCTTACACTGTACGTGATGAAGCCGTGTTTTTATAGATAAGGGTCCCTCCCCTTTTGGTGTTGCCCAGGGACCAATGGGTGAGAGTGCTCCTCTGCCCTGTCGGCAACACAGAGGAGAGTGAATAGGGAGCAGAATAGACAACCCCCACCCCCTGCAACATAATCTGTTTTACTGCATTTATTAGGTATTTCATCCGCATTTGTTAGGTACTTTATCAACAGACCAACCGCATAAAAATCTTATTTAGAAAAAAAAAAAAAAAGATAGCGCACATTACTATAATGGAATTTGTGCAGACCTGGTCATGTATGTGACGATAATGGTCATGTGTATCACAGATTGGACAATAAAATAAAACAAAATAGTAGGCCTATATCTATATGATAGCAGGGGATCAAGGTGGGTAGTCCTAGATAAGGTAACCCTACACCCCTACTTCCTAGTGGGTCTTCATACCGAAAGTTTACAATCAGAAGGGGATCCAGAGATTTTCCAAAAGGGGGTAAGGGGATGCCCTATTGTACAAATTTCTATACGACGCTTTGGTGAAAATTAGGGGTAGTGGTAGGAGAGCACATCCTCTGTACCCACTTCTAAATTTGCCTCTGACAAAAATATGTGTGAGTAAAGATTTCAAGTCAAAGTATCTCTGGTCCTGAGTCTTGATACAAATGGGAAGTATCCCAGGTTGTGAGTAGTGTACAAATGGGAAGTATCCCCGGGTGTGAGTAGTGTACAAATGGGTAGTATCCCTTGGTTTGAGTAGTGTACAAATTGGAAGTATCCCCGGGTGTGAGTAGTGTACAAATGGGAAGTATCTTAGGTTGTGAGTAGTGTACAAATGGGAAGTACCCCTGGGTGTGAGTAGTGTACAAATGGGAAGTATCCCTTGGTTTGAGTAGTGTACAAATGGGAAGTATCCCCGGGTGTGAGTAGTGTACAAATGGGAAGTACCCCTAGGGGCGAGTAGTGTACAAACGGGAAGTATCCCTGATGTGAGTAGTGTATAAATGGGAAGTATCCGCGGGTGTGGGTAGTGTACAAATGGGAAGTATGCCCGGATGTGAGTAGTATACAAATGGGAAGTATCTCTGGGTGTGAGTAGTGTACAAATGGGAAGTATCCCTATGTGTGAGTAGTGTAAAATGGGAAGTATCCCTGGGTATGAGTAGTGAACAAATGGGAAGTATCCCGGGTGTGAGTAGTGTAAAAACGGGAAGTATCCCCAGGTTAGAGTAGTATAAAAATGGGAAGTATCCCCGGGTGTGAGTAGTATACAAATGGGAAGTATCCCTATGTGTGAGTAGTGTAAAATGGGAAGTATCCCTGGGTATGAGTAGTGAACAAATGGGAAGTATCCCGGGTGTGAGTAGTGTACAAACGGGAAGTATCCCCAGGTTAGAGTAGTATAAAAATGGGAAGTATCCCTGGGTGTGAGTAGTGTACAAATGGGAAGTATCCCCGGTGTGAGTAGTGTACAAACGGGAAGTATCCCATGTGTGAGTAGTGTAAAATGGGAAGTATCCCTGGGTATGAGTAGTGAACAAATGGGAAGTATCCCCGGGTGTGAGTAGTGTACAAATGGGAAGTATCCCCGGGTGTGAGTAGTGTAAAATGGGAAGTGTCCCTGGGTATGAGTAGTGAACAAATGGGAAGTATCCCTGGGTGTGAGTAGTGTACAAATGGGAAGTATCCCTGGGTGTGAGTAGTGTACAAATGGGAAGTATCCCTGGGTGTGAGTAGTGTACAAATGGGAAGTATCCCAGCGTGTGAGTAGTGTACAAATGGGAAGTATCCCCAGGAGTGAGAAGTGTAAAGTGGGAAGTATATCCGGGTGTGAGTAGTGTACAAATGGAAAAGTATCCCCGGGTGTGAGTAGTGTACAAATGGGAAGTATCCCCGGGTGTGAGTAGTGTACAAATGGGAAAGTATCCCCGGGTGTGAGTAGTGTACAAATGGGAAGTATCCCCAGGTGTGAGTACTGTACAAATGGGAAGTATCCTCGGGTGTGAGTAGTGTACAAATGTGAAGTATCCCTGGGTGTGAGTAGTGTGCAAATGGGAAGTATCCCCTGGTGCAAGTAGTGTACAAATGGGAAGTATCCCTGAGTGCGAGTAGTGTACAAATGGGAAGCATCCCTGGGAGTGAGTAGTGTACAAATGGGAAGCATCCCTGGGAGTGAGTAGTGTACAAATGGGAAGTATGCCTGGGTACGAGTAGTGTACAAATGGGAAGTATCCCTGGGTGTGAGTAGTGTATAAATGGGAAGTATGCCTGGGTACGAGTAGTGTACAAATGGGAAGTATCCCTGGGTGTGAGTAGTCTACAAATAGGAAGTATCTCCGGGTGTGAGTAGTTTACAAATGGGAAGTATCCCTGGATGTGAGTGGTGTACAAATGGGAAGTATCCCCGGGTCTGAGTAGTGTACAAATGGGAAGTATCTAGGTGTGAGTAGTGTACAAATAGGAAGTATCTTAGGTTGTGAGTAGTGTACAAATGGGAAGTATCCCCAGGTGCGATTAGTTATATGAATGCCATATTAAACAGTTGTTTTGACCTGGCCACTATCTGCATACTTACTTATGGATCTCTATGCTCTCTGACAGAACCCTCTGACATGGTCCATCAGCTACCATCTCACGTCATGTATATATACTCCTCCATCTCTTCTACTCCTATTTATATAACTGCGTACATACATACAAAAACGTAGGCTACCTATGGTTATTTATAATGTTTCAGATATAATGTGTTATGACATATTATCACTACCAATATAATATCTGAACAAAGGAAATGGGTTGGGGTCTAGGGCTGTAGTGTGTTTCTCATGGCATTATCTTATACTAAGACTGGCATTTGTTGCAGAACATGTTATTGCAAGTATTTATATAGGAATCCACAACATTACATAAATAGGACATTTTGAAAATTAATTGAGTGCTCGGTAAATACATGTACATAAATGATATCCTGGGAAACTACTAAATGGCCAATATAACAGACATCTGTCAACCATAAGGCTTATAGACCTCAGGCACAGTGTTTTAAAAAGGGTTATATGCCTTGTTAAGCACCTTAAACCTTAGCCCCTGACGCATTACATCTAATGAAAGTGTAAAACACAACCAACAGAATTATAACAATTTAACAAATTGAACGTCTGTCGCTTGGTTCTTTTTTTTCCGCCTGGCCTCTGTGAACAGATGCCGGGAGATGGCCGGTATATAATCAAGGAAGCCGGGGCTTGGGGTCTGTGTGGGGGAGGTAAGCGGCCACAAAAGGTGGTTAATGGAGGGGTATTAATACTACATGTGGCGGCTCCTGTCGGAGGACGTCCCAGGCTCTGATCTCTGATGGGGGGCGGCGAATCGTTAAGTGGGTGCCCGGGGAGAGGGGAGGGGGTACTCGGTCAATAAATAGGTACCAACTGCGGTCAGAACCTCCAGGGGATGTAGCTGTGAATTGCCAATTTTGCTCAAAAGGAGGGGACTGTCAAATAATCAAACCATCTTTTTGAGGGGCTGTCAATCACACATCTTTTAGAATATGATAAAAGTTCAATGTTTTTAGATAATGAATGCTCTCAGACAAAATATTGAGTTCTTATATGAAACTGGAACCATGAAAGTTGTTGATGAATGCTCTTTTGGAGGGGCTGTCCATGAAATATCCTCGAAAGGGGGTGCTGTCAGCTTTTAGCCGTTACAAAAAAAATGGGGGGCTATAGTTCCGCAGTTGGTACCTACATTCACAGACTGAGTGCCCCCCCCATCCCCGTGGGGTGCCCTCCCCCCCCTCCCCCCGCTCCGGTATCTGACTTCTCGGCTCCAGTCACCGGGGTGGGCGCGCGACTCCCACAACGTTGACACAGCTGAGTGGGACCTGTCGAGGCGTGACGCCCCCCCCCCCCAGTACACCCTCCCCCCCAACCTCCCCCCCCCCCCCATCACCAGCTCTACCCCTCCCCGCCTCAGCGACCGTCGGGTCCTGACGGTTCATACCGACAGGGACCAACATGGGGCTGAATTACATCTTCTCAAATCTCACGGAGCACACACGTATCAGGAGCGGGTACAGGATTTTCAAAAGGAGGGGGTCAGTATAAAGGCTAAGTAACAAAACGGTGTGCATTCGCGCGTACACATGAGGCAATTTCCCCTTTTTAAGTAGTTTAGGCTAATTTTGCCTCAAACCCATGTGTAAATAAGTATATTTGTTTATTGTATTATACTTTGTATGCTATATGGATTACTACTCTTAAGACATTGTATTAACTTGAATACTGGTGTCTGATGTAAACTAACTTAAAGTAGCTAATCTGATTACCAGCTGAAATAAACGAAATTAAAAAAAAAGAACAGGTCTTAAAGCAACCCACAACCAATGTTTCCTCTTAGTGTGAAAACATATTGCAAGTTTCATTAATTGTTGAAATACATTTTAAGGGTATAGTTCAAGCCCTTGGAAAAGTATAAAGTGTGAAATCTGGCCCAAACTTCATTAAAACAGCTGATGTTATTGTCTTCCTTCTATTATTGTGGGTCCACACAACTTCTCAGTTGTTTACAACAAAAAGTGATGACATCACTATGATAGGATTCCCCCCACCAACCACGTTAATCCAGTTCACACTATGCCCACTTTGTATTTATTTCAAACTGGGTTCTCTCTAAGTTTTCTGGTAGATTGATACCATAGGATTACTATTTGATTTGTCTACATTACCAATAAGGTTATGGAAGAAATTTCTCTAATAAGGTATGTTATTAGAATGAGATGCATCTCTAATATGCCAGCAATTCATCTAGTGTGAGTGTAGCCTTAGTCCAGGCTCCATCAGTGAAATGTACATGACACTGTGGTCAACCATGTACATTTCACTTGACCCAGTTCTGGTTCACTGCAGACTGCAATAAACTCAGGACCAGCCCATTGATGCCAGGGGAGTACTCATGAGTCAGTGCACTTGAGTGGCCCTCTTTCTTAAGTAATTTATGATTAAAATGCTTTATTCACTTTAATAGATTATTTCTGGAATATGCTGTATTTGTTGGGAGGAGAAGGTCTTCCAAACTATAGAAGTTATGCAAACCATATTTACAAAATTCAACCTATTACCCCCTCCTCTTGAAATGAGTATCTTCTACAAGTACTTTGTCAATGACATCATCATTTCTAGGGTGTCACATGGGGTATTTCCCAGAAGTATTTTAGTCATTGAGCAAACCAAAACAAACCCCAAACTTTGAAAGCCTTTTTCTCCATCACAATGTGTCTAATGGTACATAAATGAACATGGAGGGCATTTCAAAATCAGCAATGAGTGTGTTAGAAATGCTTATACATTTTCATGAATTTGTGACAATTTAAATGTTGGATTGGTTGTGGGTTGCTTTAAGCTGAACATGAGATGCCTGGTAAAATATATAGGTCACAAAATATTAGCGACTTTCTTAGTTGCGCCCTTAGTCGGTGAGTACAAAGTATACCAAGCCGCAGGCATTAAGGAAACAGGACAGTTTGAACGCAGGAGGGCGCCCTTGGAGGCCCACACGGCAGCACCAAAGACCAAATGACATCTGATGTCAATCTTTAATGACGTCGTCTGTCTGCGCATGCGCAAAGCTCGCTGACTGTTGGCCACCAGAAGGTGGTCCCTGAATTAATACCTTTGATATGTCGCCATTATAAACCTTGTCACTGCCGCAATCGATTGTCGTAAATTAACCAGAGTTATAGATGTTTAAGTTTCCCACTGGCTGCATTTGATAAATAATTGGCAACATTTACCGTCCATCATTATTCTCCCTTTAACTGGCTGTAAAAGTCCAACTTACAGCATCTGTCATATAATTAAATAGGCAGGAGTAAGAGCGGGAACTGACAAAAACATCGGTAACGGGTCATTAGCTCCGTGTCGAAAACATCGTTATCCTCCGTGTAGATCTCTTAGGGAACACACCGCTTCCATAAACAAAATAAATGTGTAATATAATGTTAAAAGGAAAAGGCAAAAGATATTTAGAAGTAATAAAAAGCATGTTCTGCCCCGCCCAGGTTTTTATGACTCCCACGTCTATATATAGTGTCCATTAAGACTGCCCAAGTGCCTTCCTTATGCAATCAAAAGAGCCATTAAGTTACTATCATTGGCATCAGATCAATTATGTATTGTACGCAATTAAGAATATTTTTCTAGTTAACATAATTATCCCGAAATATTAAAAATACTATTATTTTTTAGTTATTTCATCAAAGTTTCATGAGTAGATAGTCACCAATCTACTTAGATCTATGTCACACTTGATGATAAATGTTTATACACCAACAATAACTTGACATGACAGTATCCCTTTTTAATTCTTACTCTTTGACCGCTGACCCCATGAATATAGCACGACCCTCACTTAGCCCATACCTCGGGTGGGCGCACTTAATGCAGTGTGGATGTTTATTTGATGCCCAGGAGGCCCCGAGAATTACCTGGTTACTGCTGGTCCCCTGACGACTAATGCGATGTCTCCCGGGCGTCTGAACCCCCCACCCCCCAACACACCACACCTTGTGGGAGGGGGGGGGGGGTTACTCATCTTAGCGTACTTAGCGAAAAGGTCACTGTCCAGATACCGCTAAAAATTGGGGCGGGGTGGGGCTGACAAAATGTCTTTTGTATTCAGAGGAAACCATCAAGGGTACATTTTAGTCCATACAAATTCATTCACAAGGTTATTCTTACTATCTTTGAAGAACTTATCAAACGCAGTAGCTGTAGTTAAAACAAGGGGCCGTCCCTTAACATCTCAGAAAGCAGGGGGCTGGGAATCGCAGAGCTGTCATATTGCAAAATTGAAGGCACTGTCGTTTTGCGTTGGTACCTACCATCAACGAGTGAGTATCCCCCTTTCCTACCCCCCTGCCCCCCTCCCTGCTCACGATATTAGCCCTTTTAGTCGAGCTTCCATTATTCATAATCCATAAGCTGTATGTAGGGCCTGGGCCCATTGGTGGATAGTGAATAAGAGACGAGGGGTAATGAATGAGGATGTATATTTAATACTTTATTATACAGAGTTTGATCCCTGCCGTCTATACTCTGTGGTGTGTATGTTGAGTGTTGTACAGGATTTAGCTAACTCTAACTGTGAGTGTGTAAACTTGAGAATGTTAAACATGATGTACATTAGTTTGAAAATGAGGGTATTCACCGGCAAAGTGCATCGTGCTTTATAATAAGCTTTTGAATATTTAAAAAAAACAAAATTAACAAATATGCATCTATGGAAGCCATAGTCCAACGACCTGTGTTTTTTCCCTCTTTCTCAGGCATTTAGAAAGAGGGGCACTAAATATTGAAAGGGACCCAGCCAACCCTCCAGGGGTTTGTTTAACATTGACATATGGTTGTTAAAAAGGGGATGCACCCCATGCCCCCCCCCCCTCTTAAATCCCCCTTAAATGAAGTCCCCTGTCAACATTTCGGGAACACAGTATAGCCCATGTAGGAGGTGGTGGACAAACAGACAGACAAGAGTCAGACAACAACAAACATCAGGCGTTAAATCGTGCATCAATTGGACATGACATGGTCTCCTAAACACTCGCACACCACCTAAATCCCCATTGACACTCGACATTCAGGTTCCCTTAAACGGGCGCGCATTGATCGGGCTAATTGAATGACGTCACGCTCCGATACACTCTGTCCAAATTTCGTCTGCCCGGCAGGCTTTTGGCAGGAGGGCCAAGTTCAGTATAGACCATTTTTCGTGTTCCATGCTTTATCATTACAATCATATTAGACAATATAATTGCAAGGAACGCTCCTTACTAGCATTCAATATTTGCCAGCATACGGGACACTATGTACTATAACTATTCCAACACTTCATACTTTAGGTATAGTAAGCTATGCTGTAAAGATTAGGCAAGTTAAGTGCTGTAATCTTACAGCTAATCCTAAGGAGAACTTAGTTTTAATTTTGCTGTGTTATCTTAGACCAATGCCTTAAAACAAAAAGCCTTTTTTTTTTTTTTTAGTTAGCTTTATTTATCCTGAGAGGGGCTTCAGGCAGTATGCCCGGTTTTCATTGCCTCCCAGCAGGCCTAGTACAATCTGGGATGATTTGTTGTTGGGAATACAATAATAGTTGAGCTCAAGTAACTTAATATATTAACTATACAAACAGCAAAAAATATAATTCTTTAAGGGAGTAAATTAAGTATTGGGATTCACTATAATTGGAATAAATATGGACAGCTATAAGTTTTGTACAGTCAGTACTGTTTACCTTTTAAAGAATTTTTGGTATAATCCTTAAACTCTTTATAAGTGGGCAATTGTCTAGCAAATATTGGTAGAGAATTCCATAAATTTGCACCTCTTATGCAAGTACATCTAAGTAAGTTTTCTTTGTTAGTAAAAGGTACAATGAATGTTGTAGCAACATGTTGTCGTGTTGGGATACCCCTTGTATCAGTATACTTAGGGTTATCCTTTAGACTATACATGTGATTCAGTAGATGTACATTTCGTCTATCTTGTAACTTTGCTATTTTAGTTTGGTTATGAATATAATTCGTGCTAGTGTCTAAGGGAAGTTGAAGACAGGTTTTGATACATTTGTTTTGTAGAACTTGTAGTCTCTGTAACAGGTCCTGTGTACATGATGCGTATAAAAGATCTCCATAGTTGAAGTGGGGCAAAATCATTGTCTTATATATTGCTAAGCTAGCCTGATTTGTGAGGTAACATCTTAATTTCCTCAATATTGATAACTTATGAGTAACTGTTTTAATAATCGTATTAACATGTAATTTGAAATTAAGGTGTGTATCCAGGGTCAATGCCAGGTATTTGTAAGAATCCACAACACCTAATGCAGCATTATCGTAATTCACTGTGACAATATTTTGAAAAGAATAATTTTGTTTATTGGTAAAACCCATTATTTTAGTTTTTTTGAGTTAACTGTTAGAGAGTTGTTCTTACACCAATTGTACAATAGGTCGATATTAGTCTGAATGATTTGTTGTGTATCCTCAAGGTTTTTACCAGATTTATAAATTACAGTGTCATCAGCGAAAAGCAAGTAATGGCAATTTTGCAGGGACAATTTTAAGTCATTTATGTATATAAGAAACAGTAGAGGTCCTAAAGTAGATTCCTGAGGGACTCCACATGTTATAGGAAGTAGGTTAGATGTTACCCTATTTGCTATTGTACATTGAGATCTATTTGAAATATAGTCAGAGACCCATTTCACAACATCATTTCTTAATCCAAATTTTGGCAGTTTTTTAATGAGAATTGTATGATTAATGGTGTCAAATGCTTTTTTAAAATCAACGAATGCAGCTATTGTATCTTGTTGTTGCATCATGTTAATATTTACATGATCACAAAGCTTTGAGATTGGTTTAATGCCAAATCTCTTCCATATATCCAACCACATGTAAATTACAAACCACAGACCAATGTATAATGAATATGAGATATATCCATGTTAGGTTTACTACCAAACACATGCATAGGATGATGGTACAGTAGGTTTCTATGCATCAGGATTTCTGAATATAAATGACTCAACATCCAAAAGGTGTCTGCTCATGGACATCATCGTCATTTCATGATAATTAAAATAATCTTAATGGATTTCTATAATTGTATATCTTACTTTAGTTATGCCTTTATCAGCAGATCCCATCATAAGGTTGAATCAATTCATCCTAAAAAATGGTTTAAAAGTAATATAGGATTATAACCAACTCTAATTTATTCACTTTAACTTTGGCTCCCTTGGTGGCCATTGATTGTACAGAAAGAGTGACTGTAAAAATCATTACTATTTCTAAAATGTGAGGTTTAATATCAATTAAAATATTATTTGGAAGTGTGCACTCTAGAAAATCGTCTATTGTTGATAGGATGTGTGGAATGGTTTAGGGGAGCAAGGAGGGAGAGGGGGAGGAGAGGACATTTGATGTGGCCACTTTGTGTTGTTTTAAACATGCAACAGCAAAGTTAATACAGCATGTCAGTTAAGTGGTTGTCACAAGTTAATACACCATGAGAGTTAAGTGGTTGTCACCCGGGTCGACAGCCCACCTCTGAACTATTTACACAGAGCCAATAAAGTGGTGGTCGCCTGGGTCTGACAGCTCATGGGCGACCAAGGAGAGCTTGCACATAACTGCAGCATAATTATTTTTCAATGAATTCAATTCAGCATGTTATTCACAACTTGCACTATGAATATAAGAAGAATTGCAGGAAAATTTTCAGTTTACACACAGTTATGGGAGATTAAAAAAACTTGTATTTTGATTCATTTTTAAGGAAAATCCCCTTATCTATGACGTAGCAAGGGGAGTTCTTGGGGAATCCCATCTGCCCTTAAAAGGGAATCCCCATCCCTGTAGAAATTGTAGTAAGGGTTATGCCCTCTAAACCAAATTATATAAATTTAGCCCAATGCAACTCATAATAAATCAAAATACACATCCATTCATGACCATTCATTGACCAGGGAATTCCAAAATAACTTTAGAAGGAATTCTCATAGGTGTGACATAGCAAGGGGAGTACTGAGCAGCCCAGCAGTCAGTCAAAATAAAATTCCTTTCCTCAATAATAATCCCTTGGTCCTTGACATTTTCATATTTTTACTTTTGGATTTTTTGTAGGTTCCCTAAGTCAAGTCAATTACACGAAAAATAGCAGTTCGTGCATTTATGTGCAAGTTTTCCTTTAATTGAGATCGGTGCGAAAACAGGATTGAATTGCACAACTTGTAACTAAATGTATATTGACAGAATTCAAAACTATGATTGGTCAAACCTTCGCCCAATCCTCTGAAAACTGGGTTAGAAAGTAGATATTTAAGGTGCCACACGACAAAATAATATTAGAGATTAGGTCAAGGTGGATTAGCAACCAGAGGCCGTTCTATTTAAACTTTTTAACAAGAATTTGCTATGACAACAACAGCTTGAATTCAGTTTAGTAAGTTACTAGTTGTAAGGGCCTGGGTCTGACGGCCCACCTCTGTACTACTCACACCGTGTGAGGGAAGCGGTCGGCCCACCCCATACACCTAGATTCTTTCTCTTTAAGGAGAAGAGAAAGATTTCCCCTCATCTTCTTGAAGCATACCTTTTACTCTCTGTTATACCTATGTTTGGCTCATTTGGTGAGGGATTTCGCTTCCAGTAAAAGAGGACAGACATGCACCCCCTGGTGGTATACATCAATACTGAACCTCTATGTGTTAAGAAGAAAAACTCACCTTATAAGCCTCATGTGAGATATTGCAGGGAGAATGTTTGCTCTTAAAGAGGAAGAGGCTATACCTTCCTCTTTCTCTTAGATAAGGAGAAAGTAGGTGTATGGGTCAGAACAAGCAAACTGGGCCAAAACAGATCACTCAATAAAATCATAACAATTAGGTGTAATTAGGCACTTTCTTTGCATTTTTTCGACTCTTAGATTTCAGATAACGTTCATTCCTATTGACAAAGACCAATGTAACAGTAACATTCCGCAACTTTACAAGAATGCATATGGACGGGACATGCTTGGCTGGGTCGCGCCTCTACCGACATCTGAACCATCAAACTGTGTTGATGATAACACACTGAAAGGTAGAGAGCCCCAGAGGTACACTTCATAGAAACCTGTTTAGAAAAAACAGCCATATCTTACTTTTATGTTGTAAAAGTTGAGAAAAGATATGTCAAGACTGTCTGTATAGGATACATCTGTGGCGACAGTCTCCCTTACCCCATATTTGTGTTTTTGTCACTTTCACTTTCCCGTGTTGAATGTATTTTCTTTCTTTGCGTATTCTGTTTCTTAGTTCCGCTAAAACCTCCTCGTTTTCTCCTCCACCCCACCCCCCCCCCCCCCCTCCATCCCTCCCGACTTGAGAGGTCCATTGAGGAGCGAAGTGGACGCTGAGACGAGCGTCTCTAAAGGTCGGCGCGTTTCGTAAGATTGAGAAAGTCGTAAAGGTCATTTGAGGAGCGGGGCGCGTTCCCTTAGTCCGCGGGGAAGTGTAAGGGGGCTGGGGCCGGCCGAATCACCGCCCCCCTGGCCGTGTAGCCCTCCGCCGGCCGGCCGTAACGCGGGGCGGACGACGGCCCCGGGACTACTACATACAAGTCATTCCAATCAAGGCTGGTCATTAGCACGGGCCGGATCGGACCAGGCGCGTTTAAAACTGCGTCCGACAAGCGTTCGACGGGCGCCAAAATTAGTGGAGGATCATTTATATCTCTGCCTTGGGAGTTAAGAGGGCGGAAGGTGGTGCGGACGCCGGGTTTGAATGCCAAACACAATAGGGGATATTGTGCGCTTGCGCAAAGAGAGCCGGCGAAGTGAGTAGGAGACGCCGGCCGAGGCCCGCGGGAGCCTCGTTTTGGAGAGCGGTGCGCATGCTCAGAGAGGCCCCCGCTCGCCGGGCGGGTTCCGGCCGGGCTGGAGGTAGTTTACGAGGCCGCCGGTGAAAATAAAAAGGCCCAAGTTTAATGTCAACCACTTTGAGACGCGCCGTAAACCAGTCGGAACTACTCGGCGTCCCCCCGGCGTCTCCCCGCCCGTCCCCCCAGTGAGGGCCGTAATGGCGGCCGTTATAGGGGGGCTATCGTTAGTCGCCGTCCGGGGCCGGGCGGGGCAGGGGTTTAGGGACGGCGAGAAGTGATCTACTCTGATCTACGGACCGGGAGGGGGGGATAGGTGGTTGGAGGGGGGCGGGAGGGGGAGGCGGCTGGTCCTATCAAGCCTTAAGGTTTGGAGGTGGCAGGAAGGCACCGTAACTTTAACGTTCAGAATTAACGCCCAGCCATTATTTGTTATGGGCAAATATTAATAAATACGTTCATTTGTATATGCATATGTATATATTATTTTATATGAATTCATATTTCTGGCTATATAGTATACATAACTATATGGGTAGCAATTTCAATTCAGGTAGCCGTATAGTTTCCTATATCCCTGTGTTATACTGATTTATTTAGGAATAATTTGAAACAAAAGAAATAACTCTTGAGAGCAAAAATGTTAAATCATATTTGATGTCCTATGTTAGAAATTAACTTTTCTATTGTGCATATAATCGCAAATTATCATTGATTCATGTGCGACCGATTCGATCAGGTAATTACCATTTCCAGATATATACTATTAACATGTCGTGTGATATTTTTAGGTAGATAGTGGATCCTATGGAAGTGACGTTGCGCGCATGCCTACCTACAGGTACTTGCAATATCTACATTACTACAACGTCACGCGACATGTTAGTAGTATATGGAGATGGGAATTTGATCCACTGTGTACGCGATTATTATCATTATGTCAGTGGTACACAGAATGGTAATTGGTAGCGGCGTCGAATACACCATGTCGCGTACAAAGCTGGTTTAAAACAGGCGGCAGTTATTATCTACAATAAAGAGACTATTATAGATTCATGTATACTAAAGCCGTCCCCCGACCTGCAGAGAGAGTCGTGTTTGATATCACTCCAGGAATATGATAAATATGTTTGCTTTTGGTAAAAACATCCATATAACCGAGAAAGGAGCAGCACAGAAAAAGTGTGCACTGCTTCAATAAACATAACAATAAAAAGTACAATTTCATATATTCTATAATGTACAAAGCAATAAATAACGTTATACTACGGATTCAGTGTCGATAAGTGCATTTGTCCCATAACCATATACCTTTTCCATCAGTGTATCTACATTCTTTGTTTTTCTGTATCTACATGTACTTCAGATTAAAAGATCATATTTACATCGCATTCCCTTTGCTTCAATACTTTATCTATTTTTCATTTAATATGTATTCTGTCGACAAACGTATTAGCATGGTGCCCCCACTTTTTGAATCACGTAATGGTCAATAGTAATGTAGGAATATATAGTTTCCGATTATCTCATTTCTTGGGGGAGATTCATGTGTGATACCTAATAATGGGTAGGACATCTATACACCAAAATCCCATATCTCTCAAATCTAATAAATGATATTATATGATATAATTTCTTGCCCAATTGTGGACCGAAATTCGTAATAGCAACAAAACCGTTCACTCCCTGCTGCTAGACCTCTTTATTCACTTCCATGGGATTCCCGTCTGTGTGACTCTGTCACTCATCTCCTAAATTCAGCTCAATGTTTTACCTATTTAGTTGGACCACTGTGAACCGGGATCCACTGATCTTGGTGGACGATTGTTGGTTGTTTGTTGCTCCAGATGTGACCCAGCCAAGGTGCGACGTAACGGTCACGTTCTGCGACGTTCTAATAACGTTCTGCGACGTTCTACGACGTTATTAGAACGTTCTTCGACGTCACGTCCTTGGCAGGGGAGTCCCTGCCTGTCACTTTGTTTGACTACACCCGGAGATCGTGAGCCCATCGTCATGGTAGACCGACCAACCATGACCAGCAGCTAAGGCGATCAGCTGCCTATTTAAACCACCTGTGGTTAAACATTAAAGGGGTGTTTTACACTAGTCTTAACCCTAAGATCCGAATTTTTAAGTTGGATAAATAGTTTTACTCTGAGATGTTGAACTTTCAGACCCTATCTATCTAAAGGCCCTATCTACCTGTTGTTAGCTAGATAGTGTATTGTGTAGTTTAGTTAATTTAATGACTGTGAAAAATTATCTTATTTTAAGAAGTGAGAAACACATTCATTTTGCAAGTGTGAAATGCAGCCTGACTTCAGAATTGCCGTTCTCACGATATTGTTTTACAAGGTCGAGTAGCGTCCTCCCTTACAAAATTAAACATCTAAAATTAATGCACAATAACACTAGATGTAACCCCTGCATGGATTCTCTCTCACCGACCATACCCTTCATTACTTTCTATCACTATACATATCTATCTATTCATACTCAAGAAATACTAACATTAATATGTGGTCTCGATATAGCAGGAAAATGGCCGAGTGAACCGAAAACACCAACACTCAACGTCATCTAAAAGTAGTTTCTGCTAGAGTAGATTAATAGTCCTACAAGACACCTAAACCTCGGACATTATGTAGAACACAATGTTATCCCATGTTTGCATTTATCTCTCTAAGGTTAGGGTTACTTTGTATATTAGTTATGTACACAAAAACTTTCACTCACAAATTCAAAACCTAAAATGTAATGGGAAGATGAATTGGCAATTGGGCGCTCTCCCTGAATACCTAAACTTTAGAAGCAGAGTCGCGTCAGAAGGCTACCCGAGGTCGGCCACACTGCATCCTGGAACACATGTATATTTCACTCAGATATCAAAGCTTGCATCAACAGGGACCCTTATTATTCAGGACCTGTCTTTTATTAAGCAGGCCATTATGTAGGTGAAACCCTGATCGATTGTGTCAACTCGAGTGCATAACTGTGGATCGGAGTTCATTAATTTCAACAATGTTCCAACTCAATAGATTCATACAAAAGTGATAACGAATATAATCTCTAAAATGAATATTCATACTCAGTTGAAGCACATTCCCTTCGAGAGTTCGACCCGAACGCCGCGTCCGTCGTTTTTTCGAGTAGCAGACGACATTCAACTCTTTGAAACCGGAAACGGCTTTCGATTACGCCGGGCGACGCATGCGCGGTATGACTCTGCGGCGGGTCGGCAGGTGGGTGCGGGGATTATTAATATGCCTCTCTGATTAGTCGGTGGTGAGTAAAAGTCGGGGATCCCCGGGCCAACCCGGTGCGGATCACGTGTCAAAAGCGCGGGAAGAGTCGATTGGACGCGCTTTGATTCGGGCCGCGTCATTGTCGTCTGCTTGTGAAGGAGCGGCGTCTGCACGTGTGTGTGTCAGTACACTATGTGGATATTAGTCCGGCTACCTTTGGGGGCTAAACCTAATCAAGTTAGGGGGTATAGAGACTGGTAGGAGGGAGGGGGGTGTTGGGAGGGAGGGGGGTACTTTGGTGTGAGACTTATATATATCAACCCCTGCCATGGAAAACGTCTGATTTTTGAAAAAGAAAAAAAAAATCATTTTTTTTAAAGCCATCCACACCATAGGTGCAACGGAGCGTAGCGACGTGATTGCTTTACCCCCTGTTTAAAATTCATGGTCAAAGCAAAGCTTTAGGTCTCACATCAATTGTAGTTTATGTATTTGAGAAAAGCAAAAACATCAATACTACATTAATAGATAGTGTTCTTCAGCTGATTATATTTGTGGAATATATTTGTATCTTAGATTTTTTTCTAAATGATTGTGAGGATTAGTTATTATTATTTTTATGCCAACATTAAGGTCTCGCAGAGGTGAGAGCCTCGTTTTGGTGAAGGCCTCTTGCAGTTTAGGTTTCAGCTATCAGCAGAGAACAACTCCCCAAAATCCAGTTGTTATCTAAGTTTTCATCTATAGAATTGATACGATAATTATCAAATGAATGTGCTATTTTAATCAGCTTATACCAAGATTGAAAAATTTAATGACACTGTTCATTTCCTGTTCATATCGTAAATTTGTTGAGAATTATCGTTTCTTTTATTTGCTTAAACATATATTTCGGGAGGGGGGGGTTGTAAGCCAACCAAGAATGCAAGAATATAAGTCGATATATATGTTAATTTTGCTATATATCGAACTTTCTCGTAGTTTCAAATTTCGAAAAGGTCCATTAGACAGAAGTGGAACATTCTATCTAAAAGCTCCCCCCCCCCCCCCCCACCCAGGTGCAATGTGATTGAAAACAGAGAGGAAGGAGACAAACTAATAGCAAATTGTTTCTAAAACTATGCTATTACATTATAACTACAACAACTACAACAAATTAATTATATAAATATAGTAACTAAAGTACCCCCCCCCCCTCCCGCAACCTCCGTTACCAATACCTTCTGATTCCGAGTTGACTGGGGTCGGGGAGGGGGGAGGACGCTCCTCTTCCCATCACAGACGCCGCGTCTCTACACAAGGTGTCGTCTGCCTTATTCACCGGAATAATGGCGGGAAAAGAAAGCGCGGGAAGCGGGGAGGGCGGGGTCGGGTGGACCAAAGGGGGGCCTGTATAGGGGGCTGGGGGGTCTCCTCCACTCTCCATACACTAATCAGGATATAATTAACATACCTGAAACACACCTGCAACTTCCGCCCGGGGTGGGAGGTGCGTGCGCAGCCCGGGGGCTGATTACTCGTATCCAATATGTGCACAGCGCCTTAGCGGTATAGTCATCTATAGTCATCTATACCGTAAACATATCAGGTTTTGGTCCTATAGCGTGATTGCATTGGTAGAATAGCGTCTATGTAATCTGGAAAACTATCTATATCATTAGTTTTTTTGATTTATGCTAAATACATGCGTGGAATAGAAACTATTAGTATATTGGTCAGCAAGAGAAGTTGTTCACGAAGTACTTGTTATGATGCTATCTTCAGAGTATTCTACATAGTTTTGGTTTTAAATGTAATCAACACCACTGCTTGACTTGTATGAATTAAAGACTGTTAAGAAGGTTTCTGAATTAACCAACTTAACATGATTTGTTAGAAGCTGGAACGTCTAACGTAGGTGAATTGTTTCAACCATGCACGGATAGCCAGGTTCTTGAGTTTTACCTGCAGGTTAGCCTAAAACAGGATGTATGCTGGGTAATATGTCGACACCGTCAAGGCTTTAGTATTTTCATGAATTGTATCACTATTTGTAAATCAACATTGTGAAAATCTAGCCATTAGTATTTTTTAAACAAGTATCCATATACATTTAATATTTCCTGAGTTGTTTGAAAATTCATTCATTGTAGATGGATACATAACAATCAATTGCTTGTTTTCCGTAGTTTTTTCTGGGTTTTCGTCCCGGGGTTTTCGTCAACATAATCAGTCATAATAAGATCCTTGAAATACTGTAAATCAGCTATCCGTGTTAGGGAGACTTCTCGTGAGCACTTACCACTGCATACACGATAGTGTGGCTTGGATTGCCTTTACTGTTTATTTTTCTATATTGAATTCAATCTTCACATCTATGCATGTGCTCCCAGTATGCAGGGGGTGGAGAGAGGTTAGAGGCTACATTACATCTTAGAGATACATATATAATTATGATGTTCGTTACGGTGTCGTATATATTGGTCCTGTCTGACAAACAACGTGTTAGTAGTATATGGACATGGGAACTTGGAGCTTCTCACGTACATTACATAATGTGTACATTCATACCACGAATACCTAATATATATCCCTACATTGTCTATTAAATTTAAAATCATAACTTTTTGTGTTCCGACACATTTTACTGTAACATTGTTCTATATGTTCCTTACTCAAATGCTAATAATCCTGTTGTGCAGATGTATGAAAGGTATTATACAAAGAGTAATTTGATATTTACTATTAAAGGGTTATCGGGTCAAATGGACAACGTTTATCTGACACAGGCCTGTCAGAAAGCGTTAAATCTTTTATGGTTTCCCTTCATTCTTCTTCCTCGATCTGAGAGGCCATAATTCAGTATTTGAGATTCTTTTACGAAGGGTTGAATAAAGAACCGTGAATCAGATATACAGACCTTAAGTGAATAATGCAATTAACAAATACAAAAGTCTTTCAAAACGCTTTTTGATTGAAGAAACGAATTAAAGGTCTCAGTTACTGTATTGAGGCTTTGCTTATGAAAGAACAGATGAGTCCATTCAATAACCATAAGGTTCGTATCTGTATCATAGTTGCGATTATCTGAATAATATTTATGTTATTCTAAAACCCATCAAATGTATAAGCATAATGTGCCTGCATGTAGAGTACTTGTTTATTATGCCATATCTATAAGTGCGTGTAACGTTTTGACAAAAAAAACACCTTCAAAGTGTAAATCACCTTAATCGCGTTCCATTGATAACATCACCAAATAGCATCAAGTCGGCGACTATTTACCGGGACACCTTTTCCCCGCCATTTTAATCAATTCCGTCTGGTTTGGTTGGCAAACAAATCTCGCGCTGGTCCGCCGCGTGTCGCTTACAATGGGATGGGGTCAGGGGTGCCATATGCTCGTCAAGCCGGGAACAAGCGGTTCATTTGCATAAAATGTCGTCTGCTGTTTGTGTTTGGCGCCTCTCGGGGCGGCGCAGATGGCGGGACGCGGGTTCATTGTTTTAACCTCAGATCGGGTGCCAGCCGCCATTGTTGTGCACCTTTTGGCCGAATCTACAGGTTTTTTGTATGGTTGACGCATGCGCCGTGCCGCATGGCTGACCAGAGCAAAGGGCAGCGAGCCGTGACCCCCCCCCCCCCTCTGCACCCCCCCCCCTCCTGTAACCAACTTCCCCCTCACCCCCAACCCTCTACCCTCCCAGTTAATCTATGACAGTCGGTTTAAATAGGTTTTAATATAGTTGGAAGCAGTATTTCTGTAAGATCATAACTAAATAAAGCTCTGCTCTTTAAAAAAAATTGACTTTAAGATAGAAAATTAATGAATTATGGTGCCCTTTTTATCATTAGAACTATAGCTGAAGTCTATACTAATAATCATATATACTTCAAAATCAGAATGCGTATGCTTTTTTTTGTAGAAACAAGACGAGAAATGAGTTTAGGTTTAGACAGACAGGTTGCCTCGATTTCTCATCTACCTTGATCTCCTACGTCGATTCTCTGTGACCCTGGTCTATCTATGGACCCTTAATCTCTCTTATTAACCTCCCTTGGTTCATCCACAATCTCTTGTATTGACCCCCTTCCTACTGTTTCACATCAACATTCAACATACTTCCGGTATCTTGTAAGCGTGTATATAACGACTTTCAAGGGAAACATTGCCTTGAAAACCAACCTGTGAGCTGTGAGCTACCAGAACGACCCTTCACCTACATCCCCCCCCCCCCCCCCCACCCACACACACACACACCTCCCTGAGTGAGGAGACTACTTAACTTAATAAGGCCCGGCAGATAAGTACCCGGATGGGGCGTCTGCCGACACAGCCTCGTTTTGGGCCGTGTTAATTCTTAATGTCCGTTTGAATGTGATTAAATTAACCGACAGAAGGGGGGGCCTTTTAGGGGAGCACCCCCCGTGAAAGGGTTAAGGGGGCCGCCACGGGGCCCTATTACCGAGCCTTTATGGTATTCATATCTGTCACACAATTTATTTAGTCCCACAGCAATGGGGTCGATCTACATCTTAAATGACAGCCTTTAATTTCGTGATTATGGCCGTGAATAGGAGTGGTTATACAAAGTGGATCAGCCCATTGACGGAACACAACTGGGCCTGCCGTATCGGGTAATGAGAAATGGATGTTTTATTTATTTCCAATTATCCGTAATTGGCGATAGGTGTTGTTTTGAAATGCCCCCTTTATTTATGTGTTCATGAATAACCTCGATTGTCTAGGTCTATAATGAATGAGAACAGCCCCGTTTGGATGAATAATTCCGTCCCGATTATATGTAGGGATTAATTTGATCTTGATCTCTGGCCTAACCAACCAATTGTTTTGTATTCGTTTTAAAACGACGGGACAGACTTCCAGATCTATCATGCGTGGCAGTTTCAATTTAACTATACATAGTTACCAAATTGTCCGACTTCGTTCCTGCATATGGTGTAACATAATTTATCCAATAAGCCTATCCCAGTTTATACCAACAATGAAGTCTACCATGAAATATTTTCAAAATTGATCCCATGCTTATTTCCTGAAGAGAGTTGTACAATACAAAATTAACCAAAGCAATTTGGTTGACAGATTGCTCCTAAAATGTCTTAAATGTGACCTTACATTTTGGACTTTTCCCCATAGGAACCAATGGTAAAGCCTGTCAGTCCAACCTATAATGTCCAACCCTATTTTGCACTAAAATACAGTATTTTGATTGCCTGACAAACCTACATATCTGTCAATTGATAAAATTTAGGAAATGATAATGTTTTAGTAATACTTGGGGATATAGAAAAATACAATTCTTACTTATTTAAGTGATCCCAAGTCTTGGAGACGAGGATGGCATATATATGTCTATTTTGTCCAACCCTTGTCCAATCCCAGGATATACCCAATGTGGGATGGGCTTATTGAATATAATATCAGATGATTTAGATATTCAACTGTGAGATATTATATAAAATAAGAAATTTGGTTTGCCCAGTTTGATATTTTGACCTGGAACACCTTCGTAAGCTTATTGTGGGAAGCCCAATAAAACTATAGTATAGCCCAATGAAAAAGTATTAGTTTAGTTCATGAGTTCATTGGGATTGAAAGTCGAAAGCTAAAAGGTGTCTCTGATTTATTAATCAAAATGTGTAGATAAATTATGAATCTAGAAAACTACTTTGCATCAAAAGAAAGTTCCATTTTTAAATATACTTTGTCTCAAAATTCAACATTATCATATCTTAATTATATAAAAAGATCAAATAGAGGTTTTCGTTTGATGTATTAAACGTTTGAATTCCTTAAGAGCTTATTAGTGATTGTGCGTTATTAATTTTGCCTAAGTTTTACTTGTTGCTCCCTAAATTATCGGATAAACTTATATATTCATACAAAACAAACACTTTATTTCGGAAACAAATCTGTATTTTTATTAACGAGTCAACAATAAAACAAACTCTCAATACACGGCCCTGGTGCCCAGGGAAGGGGATATGTACACGTAGGGGACAGTCATATATTATATCAGTTCTATATACAAGGGTATCTGATTAGGTTCACATCTATCGCCTACTCCGACTAGGTTGAGTCTCTCACGTGGTGTACGGATGACTAGAAGTAGCTACATTTAAGTCCGGCGGATGTGGTCGGAGTGGTGGACCTTAATGGCTTTGACGCATGTTGTCTTTTTTTCTTTTGAAGCAATTTAAGATTATAAACCTAGAAGAAGATACCTTTACAAAGTGTGATACCGGAAATAGAACACGTCGGACAACAAAATCCGGGTCATATCATTTGTGACCCCTAAGCCGTGACCTCTGCGACCTTCAGCTGTGACCCAGGTGACCTTCAACTGTGACCTAGGTGATCTTCAGCTGTGACCCAGTTGACCTTCAGGGGTGACCTCTGTGACCTTCAGGAGTGACCTCTGTGACCTTCAGGAGTGACCTCTGTGACCTTCAGGAGTGACCTCTGTGACCTCCAGGGGTGACCTCTGTGACCTTCAGGTCTGACCTCTGTGACCTTCAGGGCGTAACATACTTTACCCAATAAAATTAAAAGCCATCTCAATTACCACTAAAACGTGCGGGAAAACGTGCCTTCAATGTAGACAAGCGAGAAGCACTGGCATCTTACCCGTTGTTCGAGTTTATTTACAAAAAGAATCACTGGTACCATAATTATATTTAAACCAGGAGGCGCTATGGTTTATTTCAGAGTCTATGGTAGCCCTCTCTTCACGCACCTTTGGTAGACATCATTACCCGGTTTGATTGTATTTACTAGTAGATTATCAGATTACAATTAACAAGAAGAGGTCAGAACATGGCAACATGTCGGCCTATTGTATACCTTGGGTCTCAACTTACAAAGAACCTTCAATCTGTCTATCCATCTGCAGGAACTAGACTCTACTGGCAGCCGTAATTACCAAGGTTAGAAAGGGGTAACGCTTATTAGTCAATGAGATGCACTAACCGCCGGGGTTTATTCGGCTTATGGCGACCCACCTTCACTCTCAGTCGAAACATATTGATGGATTCTCAACATTTGATATAGAATGTCACTTCTTTTGGTACTTGTTATTCTAATAAGATAAACCATTTACAATGACATAAGTACAGTGCACATCTACATGCCCTGTATTTCTATACAAATATAGATATTTCATCTCATTAAAGTTCATGGTTCGTATAATATCAAATTATCTTTTGTTCTAGACAAGGACAGTTTTCCTGTACAATTATTATCATACGTTTACTCCCATCCACAACCGTGCATTGATGAACATATTATAGGCAGGTTGTACATCGGTAATGTGTACATGTGGCAAAGTTTGTTTGGGTTATCCTCTTTACAACTGTAACCAATAGGATAGGCGTCGACTCGATTGACCATAAAAGTAGTTGTGACTCTCAATAAGGTAACATTGGGGTGATGTCAGGACGTTAGGTATATACATCCCCCCACCCCCCGGTACTTGTAATAGAACATGACCTTGAGGTATTTTGTCTCAGTGACCGTCCTCACAGAAGTATTCGCCATGTGACGTCACCTTCCTTTAGGACATCTGTTATGACGTCATGTTACCACGTGACGTTGGTTCCTATGTGACGTCATAGTCCCGCATGGCGTCCCTTCCCTATGACGTCACGTCGCCTATGACGTCGCGGGCCCCGTGACGTGTCCTGTGACGTGTCCTGTGACGTGTCCTGTGACGTGTCCTGTGACGTGTCCTGTGACGTGTCCTGTGACGTGTGCCGTGACGTCACGTCGGGTGTCGGGGTCATTAGGTGCAGTCGATACATCCTCGGAGGGCCATCATCTTGTGGGAGAACTGCTGCAGGGCCTCGCGGGCCTCTGTAGACGGATAAAACATTCGAGTTAGGTGTTGACTATGTTTACTTTTTTAAATGAAAAAAATATATAAAAAATGGGGGGGGGGGGAATTACAAAAAAATAAGTTGTGTTGATGTCAATAATTTATTAATTAGTTTGTTTTACAATTATGCAAGTAGGCCTAGTACATAAATTATGTTCTAATTAAGTAGTATACACATTTTGTTTTTATTTTGTAAGTGGCGCATTCAGAGACATTCAAGCGAAAATCATACACAACGACGTTAAATGCTAAGGCCTATTTAGAAGAAATATACACGTGAGTGAGACATGGAGCAGTCCCTATATCAGTTTTAAATGAGACTAAAGTTGATGTCGAGCTATGATTGGCTGCTGACCTTTGAGTTTGTCGTGCATGAGTTGCTGGGCCTGGCGCTCCTCCTCTACCTCCGGGCACTGCACAGCGTCTGAATGAGAGAAAGTATGCGGTTAGTATGGTGACTAGGTAAGGTAGAACTGTACATTGTTACTATAGGGACTGGATCGGGTAGTATGCTGCAGTGTTATTACTATAGGAGGTTACTATGGAGACTGGTTAAGGTAGTATACTGTGATGTCATTATTCCAGGTTGTTACTATGGTGACTGGTTAAGGTAGTATAGTGAGTGTCATTAATGCATGCTGTTACTATGGTGACTGGTTAAGGTAGTATACTGTGGTGTTATTAATGCATGTTGTTACTATGGTGACTGGTTAAGGTAGTATACTGCGGTGCTTACCCTACCTTTCACCAGGTGCAGAGGCCGGTCCATCCCTTCCCGCAGGTCTCCGTGTCGCTTCACTTTGTCCTCGTAGGTCGCTGTAAAAGGTAGAATATCAAGTTGATATTACATGCAGCCAACTAGCGGTACAAAAAGACCTGACTTGTCCCAGCCAGGTGTATACAGGTTCGCCACCCTGACCAGCGGCCACTGCTACCTGTGAAATGTGCAGTGAGGTGTGCCACCAGTGACCATCGCTTCTACGTATAATCAACACAAAAACCAAAAACTGTGCAGGGTAGAATGAAGAGTGATTTTTTTTAATGATTTTAATACATGATATCCAGCAGGATTTCCCCTGGTTTTCAGGAGTATTACAAAATGATATATACATAGAGTTGATGATTAGGCGCGAGGGTAATTGTAAAGGAAAATAAAGAAATTAACTTGTTACAATTTTTCAGCTTTTCATATAGGCTGTATCCCTTACCTGAGAGTCCCAGGTAGGGGTATTATAAACAGGGACAAACTGAATGTATCTTACCTGAGAGTCCCAGGTAGTCGACCTCTGCCCGCCTCCTCTCCTCCATCATACGACGTAACTCCGACTGAAGCTCTTCTGTAAGGAAACGAGGCATGGTGAGTGAAGGGTTAAAGGGACAACACTCAATACAGGGGACAAAGGGTTAAACAGACAACACTCAACAAATGAGGCAAAGGGTTAAAGAGGTAACAGTCAATACAAGGGGCAAAGGATAAAACAGACAATCCTCAACCCAGGAAGCAAAGGGTTAAACTGACAACACTCAATACAGGGAGCAAAGGGTTAAACAGACAACACTCAATACAGGAAGCAAAGGGTTAAATATGAAACATTATCTGGCAGCTTACGTTGTGTAGGGTAATAACACCTCAAGCCCTAGAGTCCCCCAAGTGGTGCATGGGAATGGAGGTTTGGCGCTGGTAGTGGCCTAGGCTCCGTAAGTAGGTGGTGAAGAGTGGCATTTGTTGATGGTGAACCTCTCCCAATATAACATATTTGGTGAAAGTTGTGTTTACCCTATGTCTACAGTAGGGAAACCAAGTTCAAGTTTGCTGGAATGTTTTCTACCATTTCCTTTAGCATTCAAACATATTGATGGGCCTCTCCCAAGCTTCCTATCCCCATACCAGTGACTACTTTAACCCACCGAGGTGTCCCCGTCCCCCACACCGACCCTTTCCTAGGTTCCTATCCCCGTACCAGTGACTACTATAGACGCCCGAGGTGTCCCCATCACCCACACGCTGAGTTGTGTTTACCCTATGTCTACAATAGGGAAACCAAGTTCAAGTTTGCTGGAATGTATTCTACCATTTCCTTTAGCATTCAAACATATTGATGGGCCTCTCCCAAGCTTCCTATCCCCATACCAGTGACTACTTTAACCCACCGAGGTGTCCCCGTCCCCAACACCGGCCCTTTCCTAGGTTCCTATCCCCGTACCAGTGACTACTTTAACCCACCGAGGTGTCCCCGTCCCCAACACCGGCCCTTTCCTAGGTTCCTATCCCCGTACCAGTGACTACTTCAGTCACCCGAGGTGTCCGCGTCCCCCACACCGACCCTTTAAGTCGTTGATCTAAGGCCCCTCATATTACCCTCATCCGGGTCACAGGGCGAGGCTAATGAGGCTGGTCTCCGGCGTGACCCGGCTTAACCCCAACACACGGGTGGGGACCAGCCTCAAGCCTGGGCTAACACCCTGACAAGGGATGGACCAGGGAGAGAGATGGTCATTGGGGGAGCAGGAGGGGGGTGGATCTGGTCAAGAGGTGCCCGCTGAGGGCCGGCTGCCCTGACCGGTGGGTGACCGCTCACTGACCACCCATTACCCCTCACCCCGGGGACCAATCACAGCCCGCCTCGCCCCGGACAGACCGGAAGTGGGCGTGGCCTCGGGTTATTTACAACTTCCCGGGTCAGAGGTTGAGCACGTCACGTGACCCGGCGGCCATGATCGCTCGTTATTTTTTCACGACATGTTCGCCGGGAGTAAATTGAATAAAGCCCCCCCCCCCCCAATGATCCAGTTCTCCTCCTGGCCGTCAGGGGGCAGGGTCATCATGGCTTTACGACCTTCAGGGGTCACAGGGGTCAGCCCTCGCTGGGTCCCGGCCTGCTGGTCATTGGGTTATTACGGGCCGTCGGGTACCAGCCGGGGCCGTCATTAAGTGGACGGAGGGGGGGATCTCCATAAATATAATCCGATCTGTGGACGGGATATCATTATTCTCCTGTCCCATTCAGATTTGTCCTTAAATGATATCTCTGTGATCGGACTGCGGATGCGGGGAGATTTGGTCAATTGGTTTAACTGAAAAACAAGTCGGGCTGTTTTAATGGTAATTGGGATGTGGCATTAGTGGCGGCTGGAGGGGTCAGATGAGGACCAGATTAACCCCGTCCACCGAGGGATGATCCGACGGGGAAATAAGCCAGGGACGGATTAGGGATTAGTTACTCACAAACTGGACCTCATAATCAAGGTTACAAAACACATGGATACTTTGAATATGAGGAACGCCACCTCTCAATAAAGGAGGTACAGCAACCCCGACGCAACGTAGACGTAAAATCTGTTATCTCACTTAATATTAAGAAAATACTAAGTGCTTCACCACTGGTTTAATGTTGTAGGCTTGAGAAAGGGCTATGACGATATTTAATTTCCATAAATCCTTCAGCAGAGATGCCACTGAAAGCCTACCATTTTGGAGGTATGGGCTGACGCATTGACATGCGATTTGCTTACATTCAAACCATCACTGCTCTTTATTTTCTAAGTTCACTCAGTAAATGTGATATGTTTGGTTTAAATCCAATCAATGAGAACTAGCCCTGTATGTTTAATGATATGCATAGACTACCGTAAGGCCAAAGAGAACAACTTAAATTGTTTGATTTGCGGAGACTTGCGGAGAAGTCCTAATGTTGATTAGCCTTACCTCTCGACATGTTGTAGATGCGGTCGCTGTCGGCCCAGGGTCTGTGCACCACGGGCTCGACCTCCGCCTCCCCGACCTCCTCAGTCTGAAACAGGAAGGGTGAGCATTAGAAAACTGTATTGCAACAAGACATGAGGAAAAGAACAATGGCATAAATGTTGTTGTCATGTTCAGTGAAATTGGCTGCTGATACCCATTGTTAAATGTATGCAAAGAGAAAAACACCAGGAACAAGTTCCCAAAAGTTTCAACATCCAACTCTTGGGTGTAAATATACCGCTCCTCCAGAGTTTGCCAGACCTCAGAAGTTTCTATATGTATACAGCACAATTATGAGAATAAGACCATCCCAGTACGCGCCAACAATAAGGTTTAACATGAAATGTTATCAATATTTCTTCCATGCTTATTCCCTGAAGACAGTTGCATGATACAAAATTAATCAATGCAATTTGGTTGACAGATTGCTCCTAAAATTTCTATAATGCCACCTTATAATTTGGCCTTTTCCCCGTAGGAACCAATGCTAAAGCCTGTCAGCCAAACATAATTATAATGGCCAACTCTATTTGGCCCTGAAATACATTATTTTGATTGTCTGGTAAACCTGCAAATCTGTAAATTGATAAAGTTTAAGAAATGGTAATATTTAAGCAGTACTTGGAGATATAGAAAAATATAATTCTTGCTTATTTGAGTAACCCTAACTCCAGGAGATAAGGATTGTTTATACATCTATTTATATAACATATATCAATTTATATGACACAGTATTGTCATCCTGATTGGCCAATGGTAAATATGGATTGCGAGGCACTATTTAGTCAGTTTATTGCGTTGAAATGGGAAAAAGTCATCTCGCCCAATGTGGGGCTCGAACCCACGACCCTGGGATTAAGAGTCCCATGCTCTACCGACTGAGCTAACCGGGCTGACGGTACTTCAGATTTTACTAAGGTATCAAAAATTAAAAAGGTATCAGTTGGTCTGCAGAAGTCAGCTCTCACTCTGGGATGGAGAGTTCAGGGTAACTTGCTGTTACTCGTGTCCCTGCCGACCGCGACCACTGCTATGGTCATTCTTGACTGTGCTACGACAATTGGGAGTGTTCGCCAATAGCGACTGGAAGTGGCTCAAGCTGGCCACCCAACTTCCCAAAGTGTTAATTACAGGTACTAGGAGTAGGTGCTGGTGACACACCTGAGTACACAGATCACAGGTACCATGGTCGCTGGTCAGGGTGTCCACCTGTATACACCTGGCTGGTACCAGACAGGCTGTTGTGCACCGCTATCTGGCCAGGCATCCCCTATAGGCCTGACGGGAGTTTGTCACTGGGCGCGGCCATATTGAAAAAGGGAGGATTCTGATTGGCTGAAAAGTTGCGCTTGACCCCCGATAGCCAGTGGCGCCAAAGGACTACGCATGCGCAGAGATAGACTCCCGACGGCCCTATTCTTAAAGCACGCAGTGACGGTAGGTGGTGTTCAACTGGAATGGGTTATAGTTTTGTATCCTGGTAACCGAAAGTAGAGTGCCCCCAGTCTCTTTGACGATTGGGGGGGAGGGGGGGTCAGACTTGTCTGGGGTGGGTGGAGGATGTGTTGGGTGAGTGGGGGAAGGGGGTCATCGTTTCTTTCCTAGTGGCTATTCTAATTCACCTACTCCCCTGCATGTACTGTTTCCGTCCTCCCCTCGCTCTCACCTCTCTGTCCCATGGTGGCGATTATCGGCCACATTTAACCTAACGACCGCTGGGGGGCGCCCCGACACGTGTAATCTGAATGTCGCCCGGCGACAAATTAGCGACGACAGGGCGACGGTGGCCGGAACGTCGCATATTGCAGGGACGCTGAAGGGACGCGGCAGGGACGCTGCAGGGACGTTGCAGGGACGCTGCAGGGACGTTGCAAGGAGGCTGCAGGGACGCTGCAGGGACGCTGCAGGGACGCTGCAGGGACGCCATCAGGACACGCGTGTGACCTGTGCGTCAGTCGTGTTAAAGTTCCCTGTCATGCCGTTTAGGACCTATGTCACATGTCAATTTCAAGAAATGGCCATGTCACGGTGTAAAATGTAGTGGTCCAGACCCATTATGTATGATGATCATTTAACGCCGACGTCCCCCTTCCCGCTGGTCCCCAGCTGGTGTACTTGTACCAGCATTACGTACCGCCGGACCCAGCGACAGGGCCATTAACCGGAACCGGAACCGTCGCCGACGTGTTGTGACAAACAACATGGCGGCGGTGTACACGGCGCTGGTCACACTTATCACTGCCAACCATCGAAACATTGCTTACAATGGTAGAGACACGCCGGCCACCAGCGACAGACGTCCCGACATGCACCTCCTCCATCACCACTTCCTGCTGCGCGCGCACTGCATGCCGGGTGTCGGGCGGTATTTAGATACTCTCCATACAGCCGTACTTAGATTCACTATCCATAAGGATAGTAGGAGATGGGTGCCTTCTTTCTCTGCAGGACGTAGTGTTTCTACGTTTATTGAGTCGTTTTATAGGGCGAGTTCGGAAAGGTTATAGATGGAGGGGTACAAAAGTTTTCGAGATCCCTTATGAAATCCAGCCGTGAATTTTGGACATTCAGAAATGTTTAACAATAACATGTCAGCACGTTGAATAATCAGATGATGTAGTCCCATAGAAATAGCGATTTGCATGCAGGGTAATCTATCGTCTCATTCCTAAAACAAACCTAACACACCAATACATGCATTTACCTTAAGATGACTTTAAAAGAAAAATGAATTACCAAATTCCTGCACTTAGGATATAGTACCAAGTATAAGAGTGCTATGTCGGGTAGTAATAAGTGAAGTGCCCGGTAGGGGGACACGTGGCGCCCTCTCCAGTAGCTAAACACCACCATGTTGTTTAGGCCCCGGATGTCAGGGGAGGCCAGCCCCGCACTCCGGATTAATCAGTTTCTGATTGGCTGACATTTTTAGGTGGTACTCGGCTGGGTCCCGGTGGGACGGACGACCTTTCGCTGGTGTTTGGGCCGCCACGTGCGTGTTATCAGGGCCATTAGTTACTGAAGGGGTGAGATCACCGGCCACCAGCGGAAGTCGGCCTGTGTAGGGGGGGGGGGGGGTGAAGGTGTTGGGGAGGATGATAATTTTGGCCCCTTTTTGATATTTTTCTACTTACACTCACATATAAAGCTCAAGTTATATAGGAACCATACGCGACAGTACTCTCCCGAAGACCACGTTAGGGTTAGGGGCCTTCCATTTAGTATATATAGGCCTACGCACATTTTCTTAAAAATACAACCAACACTTTAATCTTAAGTAAGTTTCATGCTCATACTATTGAAATTCTTGCAATTTTAGAGTGGTTTCACAAACTAGTTCCGGTCATAAACAATGAAGTTCCGGGTTTTCTGACTGGCTGAATTGGGACTCTCATTGCCCGTGGAAATCGTGTCCATATAACTGTGATGTTTCTTCATCTTTTCCCGGCAATGTTTACAGTCATTTCAGATTGTACATATTTAACATTGGACCAGGTTTGTTCCATTAGGGAGTGTGAGTGTGGGATGAGTGCGTCAATTGTAGCTCGACCAGAACAAGTCAGAAAACACGATGTACCCATTGAGCGATTTGACCAGAATCTACCCAAAATGGTCAAATATTTTTCATATGCCTTTTTGATACCACTCATATATGACACGTTTGTATTTGGAATTCATATAATTTCAACAAATGCTTGGAAAATCTAATCATATCAGGTATTGGTCGCTGGTGATCTCTAAATCGACCAAAGTTCAATCTCATCGCTCAATACCCCATTTTGCAGGTAGTTTATTCCCATATTTGCACTGAAGATGAACAATTAAAGACCCTTCTCTACCCTCTGTTTGCCGCCCGCGCCCCCCGCGTGTCGCCGCGCCCAGTGTGAAGAGGCCTTTTGTGTCGGCTGCCAGTCTACTGCTGCCCCAGAACGCACTCACCCTGCGTGGTCAGCAAAACGTACACCCGAATAAGGGTTAACACAATGTCAGTAAATAAGGACCATCAATCAAGCCTTGTTAAAGTATTGTCCGTATATTTGCACTCTAAACAATATACACATACTGGGATGATATACACGAGAGTCAATGGTTTGAGGGTACAGCAGACAGCAGTGCGCATGCGTGCATGAATCACCGGAAGTCGCAGTAACTAATGACTCTGGATTGGGTTATGAAAGACGGCGGCATCAATTTAACATGGCCCACGAGTGCATTCTGCCCACAATACCCAATAGGTGACCGTTATCTAAATGCACTCCTAAATAAAATCGCGCGCTGGGCTCCCTTTGTTCTTTGTTTAAGCAATTATGAGAAGAGTGGGCCCACCCCCTGTTTCCGGTGCGACCTGCGCGTTGCTCACTTGATTATATTTGGATTATTCATGGTGGGTATAGCGGTGACGAACGGACACATTTAGAGGTCATTTGTAACCGTCACGCTCCGCTGGTTTCCCCCGCCCCTACCCACAATGCAGTGGTGATTAGTAACCATGCATATTTAATTGGTGGATTAATGAGGCGATAATCAGGCGCTGAGTGTCCTAGCTGTGGTCCAGGTAGAACCTAACACCCAGTGTGAGGACACCTCCCCCCTTTACCTGAGGACACCTCCCCATTTACCTGGGACCCCCCTTACCTTTAATTGGCCCGCTCCCATATGGCCACACTCGGGGCCCTTTTGTAGTTCGGGCGATGGCCGCTAGGGGCTGTGACGTAACGCTAAACCTGCCCTCGGGGGGGAGACAGTTCAGATACACCACGTGACCACTGGAGGAGGGATATAGAGGAGGGAAGCCCTTCACGCTAAGCCCTGTCCAGCCGGGTAGGGCCGGTAGACGAGGGTCACAGCGCCCCCTATGACGAGCCGTCCGAACCAACACCCTACGTCACACGTCTACATCCGGGGCCTGCTCCTAGTACCAGGAGTGCCCACTAGACGGCGCCCTCAGCCTCACTTAGGCCTGTAGGGCCTCACTTAGGCCTGTAGGCCCAGATAGTTGTTAGGCGGGGACCACTCCACCATATGTCATCCGCTAGGAGTGGTTATTATCGCCCAATATCGGCGGGCCCAGGTTAGAGGTGTAAAAACAGGCCTTTTGTGCCTCCCCACTCCACGCGCCGGGCTGGGGTATCACTACGCCACATCAAAGAGTCCCGTCGCCCATTGTAAGTAGTGCCGGCGGAGGGCCACAATGCGGTGACGGGGAGGGGTGATTGTCCCGGGCCGGGGGAGGGGAGCGGTCATTGTTACCGACAGATGGTTATGATTTCATCTGACGGTGCATTGTCCGAGGCCGCTAGGCCGAGTTCAATTATAGTCCTCCCGTTGAAGACTCATCAACCCGGGGCTGATCACAGGGAGACATGGCGGGCTTTATCAGGGTCTGAGGGGGATCGGTAGGTAACCCAAGGACGGGGACCTTCTCAGGTAAAAGGGGTGAGATTGGTATCGGGGGGGGGGGGGTGATATGAGGGGTGGAGGCGCGTCACAGCTGGCACTGGGGTACCCTGAATACAGGCAACAGATCATAGACTGTATTTGTTGTCTTTATTTCGTAATAATATTCAATGTTTCCCTTATTTGCAGATGCATTACATAAGCTAAACATTAGGTGATGGTGGTAGAGTAACGATAGGGTTATTTACAACAATGACAACCATATTGTGACTGCACGATCGGACGAAGAAGAACACACATCAAAGCTCACGTACCTCATTAGACCGTCAGGTCTTACTCATTATAGGCATACTGCCGAGGGCTGGAATAGCCCGGGTGGGGATTTTTTGTTTTCTTTAATATTCAGTTAGTCATTCTTTAGCCACGCTATCCCTGCATGTAGAGGACTACCTCGGTAGAAACCTGGCGTATAGTTCCAAGCAAAAAATATATTAATCAAATTAGATTTTGGGCATGTTTTCGATAATTACGTTGTAGATTGCCTTAGATGGTATCTTAATTTTCTTGATGGTTTGATTATAATTATCCGTAATTTTCAGACGTTTTCTCAGGTACACCAGGCCATTTTTTGATACCGCAATGTACCTAATGAATGCCCATCTCCCATGCATGCCGATTTTAAGAACGAATGAATCCAGTCATCTAGGAGACCCCCACCCACAACTCCAACTGTATAGAAGTCTAAAACACCATATCAATATCTTTTACCAATCAACTACATGTAATATCATAGACTCTCTCTCTCTTGGTCTGGAGGTGTGACGCATATGATTGTATCTGATATGGCACACGTCTCTAAGTGCTGGCCCCAAGTCGCATGTGAAACTGTGAAACGAACGTGTCACCGTATCGATATTTCGTTGGTCTCGGGCTAATTACAAGGATGTGGTTAAACAGACAGAGTAAAGTTAGCTTTACTCTCTCTGGGTTAAACAACTGGAAAACAAATCTACGCTTAACGCTTGGGGTATAATTGTCGCAAGACAAGCTCCCTCTATATATATTATGGGGTGCTTGATCTTGAGAAGAATATAAGGTAGGAAAGATTTGGGGTTATGCCATTCTTGAAAAAATGGATATACCAGGGGCGGGGTCAGGACCCCCAAACCCTTTTGGTGGAGACTTAACTTCTCATAGATGAAAACAAAACATTGCGACTGTATGTGCGAAGGCTCGACGTTTTAGTACATGTATACCTAGTCTATAGTGTGGATCACCTGTTCCATCCCTTTCAAAATCCTTCATCAGTCCATGTTTGCGAAAGAGTTACAAATCCTTTTTTTAAGGACAGGGGGTGGGTATGGCTGACGCCTGCAGGCGTCCCATACATTAGAGCCGACACCTCTGAACTCACCATTTGGTCCCCCCACTAACTGTGCCCCCCCCCCCCCCCTAGTTATCTCATCACCCAAACGCACCAAACTAATCACACCCAGGGAAAAAATACATCCCCAGTTTGAAAAACGTTTCCAATAACTTAATCTCCATATGGCTGTAACTCATGGTGAAATTTAACCCGGTCCATGTCGAGACTGATGAGGTCTGAAGCGTCAATCGCCACGCCCCCTGGTGGGAGATTAATCGGCGATTTACCCGGCGATTGGCGGGTGTCGACGCGCGGGGCATTGTGGGAACCAACCTGACCTTTGACCTCACATTAAACATTCGGGGGACGTCATTTACCGGCGGGCCGACTCTAATTAATCAGATGAGTCTCCATAGACTGTTGCCGTCCATACGTATAACTATAACCAACGAGATTATATGTCTGTAGACTTCTTGCTATAACTATGAGGTATGGTCTGCCCCCTACAGGCTACTGACTCGGCCTCTCCGTGTGTCATGCACTTGCGGATCCAGGATTTTAGAGGGGGGGGGGGAAGGGGGGGGGGAAGGGGGGAGGCGCTATTGGAAAAATTTCCTTCCTTGCTTTTTGGTCGAGTTTTACATTGAAAAAAATGCAAAGTTTTCTGAAATAAGGGAGGGGCGTGCTCACGTGCCCCCTCTGGATCCGCCACTGTCCTGGGTCGTGCACCGTCCGTATGATACAGTGTGTGAAAAAGAAGGCGAACTTCCCATGTAGGTCCAACTTGAAAGTCAAGTCAAGAGGAGTCTAAAATTTAGAGCTAAAGTCACTGGGATATTCGCGGGGATGTTACATGTACTGTCCTCTTCCTGTTTCTAGATAAATTGCAAGGAAAACCTAGAAAACTCCTAACACCCAAAAGACCATGTCCGGTAAGCGGCCAAAACCAATAAACGTGTCACCTTTGCAAGAGAAAACAATACTAAAATAATAGGTAATTGAATCATTTTGTCATCATAATTGAATATACACACACAGAATATCTAAGGCTTATTGATATAACCTTTACATAAAGAACCGTGTCGACAACAGTGACAAACTCAGAGGCCGGGGGGACGCGGGGAATGTGGACAGACTGAGAGGGTCTGCGGGAGGTAAATGGTTAACGTCGGAACATCGCTTCGCCCACTTTCTGTTTCTGAAATTATACATTTACTCCCTCTCCCCTCTTCCCTACGATCCTACAGAACCCTCGACCTCCTCCCTGCTACAGTTAGAACTCTTTCCGGTGGGAAGCATGTATTCCACTAGGTGAATTCGATAATATTTAATTTATCAGTTTCTCCATCAATTATGGTCAAGGGCCATGCATCCGACGTATATGATTTCATTTGCAAGAAAATGAAACCCCCTTTCTAATGATATCTAGCATTAGTATGAGTAACCCCTATTCCAACTTTTCTTTCATCATATCGGTTGTTGGAACACATCCTTACAGCAATGGGATGTGTGTGGCGCTGTTTCCGCCGTCAGCCGGTAGAGGTCGCTGACTGATGGGGGCTGATCCTACCCGCCATACGATACCCCGCCATTACACCCCCCCCCTACACCCCCCCCCCCCCCCCCCAGCCCCCATTTTACTGCCTCCCCCTGGCGGCCGCCGCCCTCAACACAAAGCGTCGACTGATTAATTCCCGGTCACGGCCATTGTTACCCCTCCCTCCGGCTGCAACAAAAGCACCCAACCCGTTACAACGCCCCCGCTACAACAAAAGCCCCGTTACAACGCCGGCCAATTGACACAGGAAGTCACCCCGCGACACCGGAAGGAGGGGAAGCTGCGCGCGCAGTCCGTATCATTAAGCAGACGACATTCGGACAAAAAAGGCGGGAATCTTGTGTGTGTATCGATGGTTATGTATGGGCAGACGACAATTGGCCGTGACAAAGCGGCTGACTAATGGGCGTTAATCGGTCTGACCGAGTGGCGGGAAACGAGCCCAGATCGGGGCCAATTAAGATGGCGGAGAGGAGGGGAGATGGGGCGGGTTTAATGAAGTGAGCAGGGAAAGGCGGGATCTGTCAACTCACCGCCGGGACCAGAAGGGATAGGCGTAATTTGTCTAAAGCTGTCTTTGAAGTAATCGTTTTATGAATTGTTTCCCTTGTGGGAATGTGATTTGTTACTTACATGTATAACGAGCTTCTTACCGTGGCAAAACAACACCAACAACCGTTTGTATATCTAATTTCACAGTGGTTGGCTCAGCACTTTACAAAGTAGGAGTATGTGTTTTCAAAATTATAGGTGTATCCATCTTAATGAGTTTCTGAGCGAATTTACACAAATAAAAATACATTTTCCTGAAAAGGGCAGTACTCCGCTCCCCTGTTTATATAGATATACCTTCTGAAAGTAGAGAACAGGGTATTATGATATAATCTGGTTGCCTTGTCGCAATCTAAGTAAAATACTCTGAGCTAATCAAGTGTACATGACTGTAAACTCACGTTTGTCTTGTCGCTCTTGGTCAGTCTCAGTGGGCTACAGCTGCCTGCGTCGTTCTCCGTGACATCATCCGCCCGTCGTGACGTCAGAGGTGGGCTGTGTACCTCATGACCCACACTCACACCGTTACCAGCCGACTGCTGGTCTCCTGTGACGTCATCTGGAGCGTCACGTGACTCGGCGTGTTCGACGTCAGTGACGTTGATGACGTCAGCGTCGTCGGCGTCCTGCCCCGTGACGCTGTCGCCGTCGTCGCCCATGGCCGACATGTCTGAGTTGTCGGAGGAACGCGCGTCGGGGCTCAGCCAGCAGGACGCGCGGTCCTCCGCAGGAAGCGGAAGTGGGTCGTCGAAGGGGGCGGCCGCCATCTTGTTGTTGTTCTCCCTGGCGACGGGTTTGAAGGCGGAGAAGTACTTGTCGACGTCGGGGTGGGGGACGGGGGGGTCTCGGGGAGTGGGGGTGGTGGAGGGGGGTGAGGGGGCGGGAGGGGAGAGGCGCGGGTGATGGGGGTGGGGGTGGTGGGTGGCCGGATGTGACGTCTTCCCGCCGACAGGGTCCACCGGAAGTGGCTTGCCCGCCGCTTGGCGGCTGAAGTCGAGGACGTTGCGGTAGGGGGCCGTGTTGTCGTTGTACAGAGCCAGGTTCTTGGCCCAGAAGTAGTTGAACGGGTGCACGTAGGGGGCGGCAGCAGCCGTCTTGGTCTTCCAGAAGTCGGCCATGTTGTTTTGTGCGGCCTTGGTGGCGTCTATCGCAGCTGTGGGGAACACGGACGGGTCGGCAGGGGCCGGAAACGGAAATGCTGGGTGTGGGGCGCGCGACATGTAGGCGCCGGCAGCCGCAGCGGCGGCCATGTTGGAACAGGCGTTGTTGGCGGCAGAGAGGGGCATGACGGGATAGGGGTAGGGCAGTCCGGCGGCCATCTTGCCCATCATGGCGGTCGACCCGGCCTCCACCACCCCCTGCATCCGGGGCCGCTTGCCATGCTCACTGCCCCCACCGCTACGGCCACTTCCGCCGGAACTGCTTTTACTTCCGCTTCCGCCGCCATGTCCACTTCCGGGGCCGCTGGTGACCAGCCTCTTTCTGCTGCCACCGTTAAACATAGCCTTGACGTCCTCCCACACGTGAACCAGCTCCTCGCTTGGGTTGTCGTAGTTGAGGCGGAGGTGGCGGCGCCACGAGTTGAAGTTGGCAGCATCCGGGTGGTGGTACTTGGCGTCTGGGAGGCGATGGAAATGGAAGATGAACTTGTTGGGGGAGAAGAACATGGCGCAGTGGTCGCACTTGATGCACTTAGCGCGTGAGCTGTTGTAGCGGGCGGGCAGGAACTGGCCACTGCAGCCCCATCCGCACGCGTGAATCACATTAAATGCAAAGCTTTCTGGGAGTTTGGGGGGTTCGGTGTCTTCCAGAAAGGATTTAACCAGTCGCTCAGCCTCGCGCTTAGTGATCATGCCACAGCGGCGGGACGAGATGGGCATGGCGCCGGCCCGGCGCAGGATCTCCAGTTGAACGGGCGTACACTGTACGCAGGTGATGCCGAGCGCCACGCGCCGGTTGTGGATCTCGTTGTAGCTGAAGTCCTTGAGCAGCGTGTTGGAGATCTGCGCCAGGCAGAGCCGCTCCCGGGCGTCGATCATGAGACTCACGATGTACTCACCGTGCAGCAGCACCGTGCCCACCTGGTTCTGACGGGGCTGGGGGGAGCGGGGGGCCGGGGGGCCGACCACCCCCGGGGGGCCTACAGGGGGGGCGTCCTTAGGGACCGGGGGTTGGGTCTTCAGGGAGTCGGCCCCCAGGAACAGGTCCTGGGGGTGGGAGTGGGGTAAGGGTGACGTCGGTGTAGAGTTGGCCATGGCCTCAGCAGCGGCGGCGGCCACAGCGGCGGAGACGGCGGTGAAGGGGGGTGGGTGTGGGGGGAGGGGGGCGGAGGAGGAGGAGGGGGGGAGGGCCGGCGGGGTGGGCCGGGGGTCCGACAGGGGAGACAACATGCAGCACCACGCTGTGTCCACGGTCTACTGGACGGTCCGCTGATGATGAGATCTGCAAGCAGACAAGAACAAAGGCTTGGTTTAATATCAAAAAACAGATTGGATATGGCTCCCTCTGATCCCACATGTCATGATATCAAAGGGGGTCGGTGTAATACTAGAGGGGTGGGGGTGACCTGAACGTAACAAGGGCACACGTTGAGATTAAAAAAGTGGTTGTTTTAATACGAGCTAAGTTTTGATTTCTCTCTGTGATCCAATGATAAGAAGCGGCATGTGTTCTGACAACAGCGTGAGATAAGAGGCCGATAGGGGCGGACTGTGGCGTCGTGTGTCGTGTTGGCCATGATGGGAGATCAGAAAGGACAACTCTCTGTGTAACCTCCTCCCCCCCCCCCCCGGTCCACCTACTGTTCTACCCACCACTTCCCCGCCCCTCTACGCCGGAAACAATCCTCTGCGCATGACCCCTGACTGCTGACTTCCGGCCTTGGCACGTGATTAAAGTCTCCGCTGGTATCGGCTTGTAATCAGGCCGTGTGACCAGCGGGAGCGAGGTGCCGCGCGGGGCTTGACGCGGCGCGGTTTGACGCGCGGCGTGACGCGGCGCGGACCCCCTCGGGCGGCGCGCGGCTGTCAGTCTGCGCGCCGCGCGGCACGTCCCGCCCCACACCCTGCACCGGCCAATTTACCGCGCGTCTCCTCCCCCTACTCGCCCTGCCGCTCCTCTCTCAGTCTCACCCTTTCACCGCCCCCCCCTGCCCCTCCCCCGCCCACAACTGAACCACCAGATTACTTTGATTCAATTTGCGGCGCGGCGCGGCAACACCCGATACATATCTGAGGGGCGCGGGGAGGAGGGGCGGCGCGTGGAGACGCGGCATCCGCGTCCATAATCAGGCGCGACGCGAGCCTCCCGCCGCGCCGCGCGACCCCCGCCGCGCGGTAAGCACGCGTTACCCCGCGCCGCGCCAACAAAATGTGATAAATGTCATCATTTCGTCCCACATTGTGTCCACGCAAAACAAGTCGGTGAAATTGGCGGGCGGCGAAACCCGAGCGTCCTGCGGGCCAAGGGGGTTCCCCGGGGAATCCCGGGGGGTTCCCCCAAGGGAATCCCCGCGTCAGACTCTCCGACACCACTGTGACGTCACAGACAGGGGCAGAGGATCCTGCGTTTTAAACTTGGAAATTCAGACATCATTATTCACACAAACTTTATATTCCCACATGTCCCATGGCGTATATATTGATGCAATGGTTGTGGTCGGGGAAATAAACAGAAAGAGTTCAGATTTATCAATTTGTCCATTTGAAACAGACATCTGACTTGACAAAAAGATGGGCGTGGGTATATAAGTCTGACGTGAATTGTTGAACCAATGCATGGACTGCCCCCCCCCCCCCCCTCCTCTCCCCTCACTGTCTGATCCCGTTCGGGGTGGCAGAATTGTTGCTGTCTTTAATCATAGAGCTGAATAAGACCTACATCGAGCTTTAAAGGGAAAAAAAAAACATTTATTTTGAGTTTCTCTCGGTTTATTTCAGTACATAGGACGGAGATAAAACGATGCCCATAGAACCCATAGAAATGGCAGGTGGTTTATTTTTGCTTTTCGTTTTGTGTGTGTGAGTTTTATTACAAATATGTATTTTGAAATAAGCTTCACACTAAATGACGGCTGCTCTAACCAAAGTCCCCAGTCCCCTGTAACTCCCCTCATCCCACGTCCGCCCCCCCCCCCCCCCCCCCGCCCCCCTGCCCCTGCTCGCCGCCCGCTCCCCGGGGACGCCCCGACCCGCCCCGCCCCGCCGACCGCCCCCACCCGCCGAATAAACACAATTTCCCAAATATAATCAATTGTCATTTCCCTGAGCCTTGATATTCCTCCTGGCTTAGTGGTGGGACGGGGGACAGAGAGGGGGAGGGGAGGGGGACAGGACCCCCTTCCCCCCTCCCCCTCCTCCCGCCGACCGTCGGCTGACCGGCCCCTAATAGGGAGGTGTTTAAAAAACGCCCGCGCCGCTCGCCGTCCCGCGCCGCCCCATTCCGCGCCGCCAAATCCGCGCGGACCGCGCCGCCCAAATTGCCTGGGATCGTTTCCACATAATTCACTTGGAAAAATATTAAACTTTACGCATCTGGTAATGGAAATTACCGCGCGCGGCGCTCCCCGGGCGGCGCGGGGCGGCGCGCGGCGCGGACAATCAATGCTGATTCGATAAGGGCGCGGCGGCTACAATTACATGTCATCCGGGCGAAATTACACGAAGCCCGCTGTGATAATGGAGTCCCCCCGAAGTCTACGCGCCGCCCCATCCTTACTCTACGCCGCCCGCCCCCCCAAAAGTCTACGCGCCGCCCGGCCCCCAATACTCTACGTGCCGCCCCATCCCAAAGTCTACGCGCCCCTCCCGCCCGGTCGGCGCGGCGCGGCGCCCGGAATAGGGAGGCAGAGGTAATCCACATTGCTATTTCCAGCACATCAATGCTAAGTGACCATCAGACTAAGAGGCCGGCCGGGGCGGGCCGGGGCGGGGGACGGGGCGGGGGTCGCGCTCCTGCTGCCGGTAATAGAAATAAGGAGAAATCATATCGTGATTTGGACGCGCTTTGAGCGAGCAACCGAGACGGGGGCGGGCGTGAGGGGAGTGGGGCGGAGGGGGGGGGGGGGTGCAGGGGTAGTGGGTGGGGTGGGAGGAGGGGAGGCAAGAGTGGACAGTGGGCATGGGACATGGGGCAGGGGGCAGGGGGCAAAGGGAGCTTTGCATTGAAGAAAAGTAGGGGTAGATGATGGCGTTTTATCTAATGGGCGAAATGTTGAGAAGAGAACTGAAGACTGCACATATTTGACGGAGGATTAGGGGGTCAATGGGCAACCGGAGAGGCAATGGGCAACCCTTTGGGGAAATGGGCAACCCTGGGAGGTTATATAGGCAACTCTGGAGGCAAAGGGCAGAAATAGGAGGTATTAGGCAACAGTAGAAGGCAATGAGAAACCCTGGGAGGTAATATAGGAGGCAATGAGCAGTCCTAGGGGGCTATGGGAAGCACCAGGTGTAAATGGACAATTTCACATTCATTGGGCAGAATTTGAAGGCAATGGGCATTAACCCTGAGAACTAACGGGCCTTTCGTTACCATACTTGAAGAATATAATCTGGATGTTGCAGCGACGTTATTGAGAAGCAACAAAATAACGCAACAAGGACCAATACAGAACGTTGCTGCAACGTTATGAAAACGTCCCACGTTTGGCTTGGAGGGGCAGTCCCGTCAAGGCGATGGTCTCACTAGCCACGGGTCAGCGGGCATGGGGGTTGGTGGGGGGATGGGTGTTAGGGGATAGTGGGTTGGAGGGGGTGGAGGAGGTGGAGGGGTGGCGAGGGTCTTGGCCGGGATTTAACCGTCAGCATGACAAATATGTGTCCCGGCGATCCTTCCCAGCGCCCTCATCCCCTGCCCTCATCCCCTGCCCTCATCCCCTGCCCGCCGTATCAATATTCCCACGCTGACCACTGGCTAACTCAAGATGACCGCCGGCTAACTTACAAAACAAACTTTGATGATAAATACGCGCCGCCCGCCCGCGCCGGGCTGTGCCGTGAATAAACAAATGGTGGGTGGGGGGTAGAAGGGGGGGGGGGGGTAAGCTGGGGGTGGATGGGAGTCGCAGAGCGGACTTTGGGAGTGGCAGTAGGAGCAGGGTGGGGGAACAACTTGATCACTGGTCGTAGACACTTTACTATATAGCTGTTGTTTACAGATACAACGGAGAGGTATTTTTTTTTTGTAAAGTAAGCAGACAAGGTGGGAAGTGAACCTCGTAATAATGGGTAAAGGGCCTTCCATTAAGCACGTACGCAGAGAGGTGGGGGTCTAAATTTTGGAAAATTTGCGTACGTTCCTGTACAAATCCAATCCGTACTTTAGTCCAAGGGGGGGGGGTCTAGAATTTATAAAATTTGCGTACTTCCTTAATGGAATGCCCCTAAGGAGAGGGATGGGGCACACTTGTAGAGTAAAAGATGTTCGGATGTGGGTTGGAGCGACGTGGCATGCACTCTTAATCCTGAACCTCAAACGTCAGAAGTCATAACCCATGGCCCTGACTAACCTCCACCCCACCACACACCCCTTGTATACCCCCTCCTCCTGGGCCAGTCGTCAAAGCCCTTTTCCTAAGCCCTCAGGTCGTCAAAGCCCTTGTCCCAAGTCCTCGGGTCACAGATCCCCGGCCGCTGGTCGGGGTGACACGGCTGTATGATGTACGTGTTATTAAACACGACCCTACAGGCTGTAAGACATACCGGGCTGAGTCGTCCTAAGGCACCCTGAGACCCCGCCTCCCCCGCCCGGACAGCCCGCGGCCCGGTAAGCCGGGAGGGGGCCGGCCGTGGGCCGAGTTCGATAAGGCCGGGGCGGGTAAGCCGGCTGAAGGGTGAGTTCGATTGAGCACGGGGTTAGGTCGGGTTTGACTAGGCGGATCTCCGGCTAACCCCAACCAAAACTCCGACTGACAAATTATGCTTCCATTCTGCATTTATTGGCGGGCCATAACTTTCCCCCTATGGCATCCCCCTTTGACTTTTGCCTCCCTCACTCCTTCACCCAACCCCGTCCCCCCAACCCCACCCCCACCCCTTCCCTCCTCTCTGGCCTCTCACGTCCCCATGCCGACTACTTCAGTTTATTACATTGGCCGGCCGTGTCCAGAACTCCAGCCTTACTTCCCCAGTTCCCCGGCCACAGATAGGCCCGTCCGTGCCCTGCGCGTTATCTCGGACAGTCTCACTCATCTAATAACCTCTATAACCATCTACTCCCCTCCTCCCCTGGTTCAGTTACCCCCCGTCCCCCGGTTACGGAGCTCACCCTCCATACGTACACCGACATTAGCAGATTGGAAATCTGACTCGGCCTGAAGAGTGAGGACGCCAAGACACAAACCAGAGCAGTCTCCCCCCCCCCCCCCCCCCCCAACCTCCCTCTCGCCTCTACAACCCCCTCCTCTCCCCATTGCCCCCCCCCCCCCCCCGCCCCCCCTACGCCTTGTCCACTACCGTTAACCACGACCGATAGCTAGATACAGCTGCGACGCACATAAGAGGCGGAATTGGCTTTTCAATCTAAACTAACCCGCTCCCCCATCCCTCTTCTTTTATTCCCTGGGTCCACTCCTGCACATCGTTCTGTTTCTCCTCCAAGTACTACAGCATCCGGTGGCCGGACTTTCTCCTGCTCTCAGCCCTGAGGGCGTTTTTGTCTCTCCTGCTCGGGGAAAAGGGGGGGGGGGATGTCAAAAGAGGGGGGTAAGTATTAAGCACATGCTTTCAACCTTTGACGCCGCCCCCTGACCCAATAACTGTTGTACCTATGGTATATTTAATGTTTTAGTCACTTTCAGTCAGCTATTGTGTTACATGAAAATCCCCTCCATTGTTTAAACCAGGCTTTGCGTGTAGACGAACCTACCCTACAGCCCTATCTGTAACCCTTTCACTCCACCAGTTTGATCCCTATCCCCCCATCCCCTACCCCCCATATACCCCAGCCTCCTCCCAGGCTATATCCAACCACCACGTGCACGCCCCCAGCCCGACATCAGACCGTGTCCGCCCTCTCCGTTTAATTACCCACCTTTCCCCTATCACGCCATGATCACAGACTGGGACTGGGGTCTGTAGGCTGAAGAGGTAGGTACATGTATGTTGGGTAGGTACATGTTTGTCGCGTGTCGACCTAGTGGTATCTCTATCAGACAACTGGGTCAGAGCACCGTTTACATATTGACAACATAATTATAGACACCTCACAGACTGATCAGTTACAATAGACTTAACTTAGACCCTTATCTACATAGAAAACTATTCAAAGGGACCATAAGATGTTAAAGTTATTATGGACCTGACCCAGAACCCCATTTATATAGACTACTCACATATGCTATAAGTCGTGATAGACTACTTGCATGTTTTCCAGTTAAACATCTGACTCAGACCAGCCAAGGATGCCATGTTATTATAACAATGCAGCAACATTCTGGTTGATTCTGTATTGGTTCTTGTTACGTTCGTTTGATCACTCCCAATTACATTGCTGTGACCTACTGCATAAACATAAACTACTCCTGGGTTATCATGAACCTGACCCTGAGCTTATTTTACATAGACTACTAACATGTTCACTCCGATAGGAATCTCAGCCCGATGGCTTCCACCTGGCCTGCCACAGTGGCCCATACTTTACCAGCTATTATCAGTGAACTATTTTTGAGCTACATGACGTAGTAATGCGGATATATATATATATATATATATATAAATATATATATATATATATATATATATATAACATTATCTTTAATTAAAATAAAAAGTGTTGAGAATTTCAAATTGTATTGATGCTGAGATGGCAATGAAAACAGGCTATCAGCCTACTTGTATGTTCTCAGGATAAAATAAAAGTGATTAAAAAAAATACATATATATTTGAAGGCGTACACAGCAGAGTTTCCTCTCATGGACGTTCAAGGCGCGGAGAGAGACTTCGTCGCAGAGTGGGTGGCATGGTGTCCGGTCGTCTTCCCCTCCTCCGTTATCGCTAATTCGACCCCTCCCCTTGACGCCTGCTCGGACCGCCTTTACACATGTATCATGACCTACAACTGCCATGTAGGATCATGAACTCCAAACAGGAACATCTGGATAGACCGCATAAACAATTTTAAAGGGAAACATAAAGTGATCTTACTTAATGGTCCTGAATGTGTGGGCCCTTATTCTCAAAAAATGTTTCGAGGTATATCTGGTTAAAGGGACGTTCTCGTCCTGCCGTTGTCAGGCTTACATACGCCGACGTAAGCTTAACGACGCGACGGCCGGTGCTCTGTTTTGCACTTTCAGAACGTAATAACGCAACGTGATTGGTCACGTCATGAATTTGGCTCGCCTGACAGGGGGTTACAACGTAGCAAATCCCGTCCGCCTCACGGACGAGAACGTCCCTTTAATATGCGATCCCTGGCCGCGTTTTGAGAGACAGTATTAATTCATATGAGAGCACGCTACACTCAAATTAAAGTCATACATGGTTAGCCATTCAAAATGTAGGACAGGCACGTTGGTAAGTGTAGTGTGAGAAGTAAACTGTGTCTATGGAAAGTAACCAAAAGTAACCAAAGCTCACCTCCGTAAAAGTAAAGGGACAGGGTGTCTATCTTCTCATCGACTGAACACCATCACCACCCTTGATATGACCCTGACAATTAAATAGGACGTAAACCAACCAATACCCAACCAGCCCCTCCAACCCCCCCCCCCCCCCCCCGCCTCCACCCCCAGCCCGGCCCGTATTAAGGACCGTTCGCTTATTATTTCCCCCTGTTTAGTGTTGACCTTTGAGCCCCCCCCCCCCCCCATCTCCTACACGTGCCGTCACGTAACTCAGTCTGTATCTAGGATTGATTTGACACGCCACGTTTAATATCAAACCTCCACCCATTGTCACCGGGGGTGGAGTGATCGTCGAGAGGTCCTCCTCACTGATTCATATGACTCTACTAACTCTAAATTCAAACCACCATCTATTGTCCTCACTTAGACCTATAACTCTACAAACACTCGGGGGCTCCTAGCTGTGTTTGCCGCTCAGCTTTGTCAAGGGGTTTTATCAACCACACAGCCGGCGAGCGGTGCGTATAGAGGAAGGTGTATTAGAGAGTTTTTGCAACACACCCCGATCTCATACCCTGTTCCCTATACGTATCTGGGGGGCTCTAAATGAATAGTCCTTCTGTACAACGTCAGTGATATGGTAAACATATTAAATTCTATTTCTCCTAAGTCAGCACTATCAGGATGAATATTATATAATACATAATTTATCATATTAAAATCTATATGGTAAACACTCTTTTCAGAAGTTGATTCTATGCATTTACATTTTGATAAATACCAGTGTGTCTGTAAGTGGTGGACCTGGCAGGCCCTTGGTCACGGTTCACTGCTCCCACCTCTGGGCTCTCTGATCAGGCACACACAGGCATACGGATCTCCTGCCCTGTGCTAGGTGTTGTGAGAGGTCAATCGGTAGGGACACTATAGGCAGCAGGGGCCAGTCCTGAGGCCTCCCCTATCCTATAAATGCATTTTCCAAATTAAACCTAGGTGTTAAATCTTAACCAATTTTTTTCTCACTCCCTCATGAATATACATTTATATCAGAGAAGAGTTTTCTTCTTATTTAGTAGTCAAAGTATTTGTAAAACAATGAATAGGAGATACGTTTGCCTGTGTGTCCCTGATCAGAGAGCCCACAGGTGGGAGCAGCAGACCGTGACCTGGGGCTAGCGAGGTCTACCCCAGAGACACATTGGCATTATTCAAAATATACATATAAACACAGAATCAACATGTGATCAAGCTGTTTACTTTTAAATTTGTGTTTGAGAAATTCACTATAAAATATCACATTTCTGACAGGTTTGACTGCAGGGAGAACTGCATATAGTATCCTTTTTCCCTATTTATAACATTTTCTGTGAGGACCATTCATCTGGAGCCCCAAGATCCGTTTAGGGATAGGGGGACTGAGATCGGTGAGCCTTGCAAAAACTCTCTAGTGGCAGACTGTACGTACCGCTCCATGTTTTCTGTGTATTCAAGAGGTTTTGAATATTGCTTGGATGAAAAAATATCGATAACCTTTGGGGTCGTCCTCGGGTAGCCGTAAGACCCATGGAGATCATGGTCAACCTCTCCGGTTCATACGAGCATCCGAAGACACCCTCCACAGTTCTTCTTATACGATATTACAGGGATAGTTCTAACTTGTGGCAGGAGTAGAGTTACTCGTATCTAGAGACAATGGGTAGATATATATCAGAGTGAATATAACAACTAATACTATTGTTTGTTCTGAGATTGGAGACTGTATCTGGAGACTAGTGCCCTGTTTGTCTAAAGTCCGTGTTTACTAACTAGTACAACTGTTGTTAGAGACCAGTGTCATGTTTGTCTAAAGCCCGTAATCCCTAACTAGTACAACTGTTGTTAGAGACGAGTGCCGTGTTTGTCTAATTTACCATCTGTCACACAGCGGCCTCTAGCGGTGACCTTGGTCAGTGTCATGTGAAGGTCACAGGACGGGGGTGAAGGTCACCCCTCCGGGCGGGGTCAGGCCGGGCTGATGGGGTCTCACACCCCTCAGCCCTGGAGCAGCACTGAAGGACGTCTTAACAACCCCATGTCAATCCTACATCACCCTATAGTGTCACCTTATTTACTCTAGATCCCCTTTAGCACAGATGCCCCTCCTTGTGTTCCCATATACTCGCTATAGAGAGTTTATTGTACTTGACATTTTAATTACTGTTACCAAATTGTGTACTTATAGCATTAAATGTGATTGGGTAGATTAGAGATACGCTGACGTACCGTACTACTCTGAAACTGTGACCCCTGTGTGTGTGTGTGTGTGTGTGTGTGTGTGTGTGTGTGTGTGTGTGTGTGTGTGTGTGTGTGTGTGTGTGTGTGGTGTGTGTACATATATCAAATACATATCAGACCAAAGGTAACTTAAATCAAACGAGTGTCCCAGATGGTCGGGCCCGGCTCAGTGCCCCCTCGCCCTTCTCTTCTCTTGTCCCGCGCCACACTGCCTGTCCGGAGCAGCTCCTCCTCCCCTCCCTCCTCCCTCTCCTCTCCCCTCCCTCCCTCTGGTGCTAAGCCCCCACCCCGACCCCAGCCCCTCGGGCCATGTTTTCAGATCAAGCGGTGTCGGTTAATTTTAGTGGGGGAAGCAAGGGGCACTCAATTAATGTCGGGGGTGGGGGGCAGGGGGGAGCGGGAGGGGGTGCAAGGATTAAGTTACACATGGTTGGGGTTAGGAGGGGCAGTAGGGGTAAAGATTATTATGTCATAAACGGAGTTCCTTCAAAACCTGATTATTTTGTGAGGTTTGAGAAGAACAGAATATACGTTCATACGTAATCATAGGTCTGTAAGGTGCCACACACCCCTGTTTGCCTACACTACTCACAGGTCTGTAAGGTGCCACAGACCCCTGTTTGCCTACACTACTCACAGGTCTGTAAGGTACCACAGATCCCTGTTTGCCTACACTACTCACAGGTCTGTAAGGTACCACAGACCCCTGTTTGCCTACACTACTCACAGGTCTGTAAGGTACCACAGACCCCTGTTTGCCTACACTACTCACAGGTCTGTAAGGTACCACAGACCCCTGTTTGCCTACACTGCTCACAGGTCTGTAAGGTACCACAGACCCCTGTTTGCCTACACTGCTCACAGGTCTGTAAGGTATCACAGACCCCTGTTTGCCTACACTGCTCACAGGTCTGTAAGGTACCACCGACCCCTGTTTACCTACACTACTCACAGGTCTGTAAGGTATCACAGACCCCCGTTTACCTACACTACTCACAGGTGTGTAAGGTACCACAGACCCCTGTTTGCCTACACTACTCACGGGTCTGTAAGGTATCACAGACCCCTGTTTGCCTACACTACTCACGGGTCTGTAAGGTACCACAGACCCCTGTTTGCCTACACTACTCACAGGTCTGTAAGGTATCACAGACCCCCGTTTACCTACACTACTCACGGGTCTGTAAGGTACCACAGACCCCTGTTTGCCTACACTACTCACGGGTCTGTAAGGTATCACAGACCCCTGTTTGCCTACACTTCTCACAGGTCTGTAAGGTACCACAGACCCCTGTTTGCCTACACTACTCACAGGTCTGTAAGGTACCACAGACCCCTGTTTGCCTACACTACTCACAAGTCTGTAAGGTACCACAGACCCCTGTTTACCTACACTACTCACAGGTCTGTAAGGTACCACAGACCCCTGTTTACCTACACTACTCACGGGTCTGTAAGGTAACACAGACCCCTGTTTACCTACACTACTCACAGGTCTGTAAGGTACCACAGACCCCTGTTTACCTACACTACACACAGGTCTGTATGGTACCACAGACCAGACCCCCTGTTTGCCTACACTACTCACAGGTCTGTAAGGTATCACAGACCCCTGTTTGCCTACACTACTCACAGGTCTGTAAGGTATCAAGGAATCCCCACGAAATACATGTAGCACTTTACTTAGGTTAACTTAAAATAAGATGTTAAATTTTACGTCACACAGATAAAGCTACCACTTTATGACCACAATCAACCAAAACTACAATCACACCCACTAATAATACATATATTTATATTCAAGTATGTATACATGTATGTATGTATGTATGTATGTATGTATACATATATACATGTATGTATGTACATGTATGTATGTGTGTATGTGTGTGTGTGTATGCATGTATGTATGTATGTATGTATGTATAGATAGATAGATAGATAGATAGACAGATAGATATGGATATGTATAGATGTATATATGAAATAAAATGATATGACCTCTAAGTGCCTTTCCATTAAAGTGGAGCTATTTGTTGAGCCGTGACAGTTGATGTTATCAGTGAGAACACAGAGTGAGAACTTTTTGTTATATAATGTACACCCCACCAGTCAGTCGTCAGTCAGTCGGCCGTCCAGTCAACTCTCTGAATACCGCCCCCTGTTCCCGCCACATTGTACCGACTGAGTGGGGCTGTCAAACAGTTACTATATCTATACATCATACAGAGGTACAAAGGTAGGGGTTTTACTCTATCTGTACTCCAGGCTTGTTTTTTTGTCGCCTAAATCTGTGTCAGGGGCGCAGCCAGCCCTAAAGGTTCCGGTAGCTAAAGCCCTGATTACACTTTCCTAAAGCCGTACTTATAAAGTTATATCAATGATCACGATTGTAAAGGAAGAAGGTCAAGACAGAGGGTCTCGATATAGCTGAAGAAATAGCTGAGTAGGCTTTAAACTCCAACACATCATCATCATCATAATCAAGACAATTTTAGAAAATTCAAAGAAACTCTTAGTAATGTTGTGAGGTAGTCTGAAGGCTTTTAACAATTGTCGGGACTATCTTAAGACTTAAGACTCAAAGGCTCCTAGAGAGTCACCGGCTGTTGTGTGTGTGGCCCTGTCTATGGGACAATGCATATCAAAGAACGCCTACCTCGGTAAAAGTGTAGGGGTATGGCTCCATCTTCTCAAAAATATGTTTATTCCATAGATACGATTATCAAAGACAGAATTGTCAAATCCTGTTCTCGCAGTGATAGGACCTTAGATGTTGCTACAGTGTTAAACCCCAATAACCAATCAACCAACCCCGACATGACTGACGGGTCAGAACCCCCCCCCCCCCCCCTCCCCCTCATGCTCCCGGGAGAGGCCGTCCCCCCCGGCCCAGGTCTGACGGCGGCAGCAGCAGCACATCCCGTCAAGCACCACGGCCCGGCGCCGGCCTCAGGGCCCGGGGAGGAGGAGGAGGAGGGGGGGATTAGAGGTGTGGATGGGATAATGAATTGGATTGAAAATGAATTAAAGTAAAGTATTAAGTTGGCCTTTCCTCGTCACAGAAGATCGTACATAAATCAACTATTCTTAGATGGAGTCATTCAGAATAATCATGTGTATCTCGAGGGGGGACATATTCCGAGCCCCCAATCCCCTTGGGCAAAAGTGCACATTGGATTTGTACAGAAATATAAGGTAAATTAACGATGGTTTTCATGAGAATTCTTTGTGTACATTCTTATCATAAGATCACGTTGTTTTGTCTGTTGTTTTTGTTTTTGTTTTTTGGTTGTTGTTTGTTTCATCCACTTTGGAATAGGTCGCGGGTCAGCTGGAATCCTGCATGATCATCGAAATCTAGTATGTATAATGTGAGCGGAGAACAACGTATATAATAATATAATATCGCATCTAAAGCGCTCAGGTTCCCCACATTTCCCACATGAGCTGTCGGTGAGCGCGTGTGTGAGAGAGAGGGGGGCCGTCGGTAAGTGTTATTGTTTGTGTCGGTTGTTAACCCCCCACCCCCCGACACCCCCTAATTATGTCAAAACCATTTAGCATTGTGAGTCCTAAATGTCCCGCCCCATGCACGCTCACGTCCGCGCCGCGCGCCGCGTGCTCCGCTCGTTGTTTCCGCGCGCGGCAAACGACGCGGGAGGCGGGGCGGCGCGGCCCTCTCCGCGGGCGGCTGGGCGGCAGGCGGGGCGGCGCGTTGTCCCCGCGCGGCGCCCCCCGCGTCACGCGTCACGCCCGCCGCGTCCCCACACGTGCAGCCACTCAGTGGACGCGTCCTCAGCGCGCGGAGAGGGAGCTCAGCGCGCGGAGAGGTATCTCAGCGCGCGGGAACTTGTCTGACCGCGCGGCATCTTCCCCGGCGGGCGCGGCCAGGCGCGGAAGGGGTTTACATGGTTTTACTTGGTATATTCTCAAGATGTTTTTGCTGTACTTTTAAACGTTTTTTGTCCACGGAATAGCCACAGAGATTGTTTTAGATACATGTATGTATAGGTTCCATGTGGAGCGGCGCGGACGTGACCTATATGTACGTACAGCCCCTGCCTTTCCGCCCGACCAACATACCCCCCCCCCCCCTTGCCAATCCTACACCCCCCCCCTTCCCCCCCGCGCGTCCCAGACCTACCCCCCCCCCCCCCCCCCATACGGTACCTGCCGGTTGAGTTATGGCCCCTCTGAGTGGACACGGACCATTAAGGCGGGTATTAAGGGTATCAATAAGTGTCAGCTCACCTTATAACGGGCGGCTGTCACACGGACACGGCCGGGCGGGCGGATTGTCCGGATCACGGCCTCCTCCTCCTACCTACCGCACCGGGAGATGAGGTGTGTTGGGCGCACATATTGGGGGGGGGGGGGGCGTCTGATTGTGTGCGTTATTTATATGGATTCTCCATAGCTATTGCAGTTTTAACACTCATATCTCATCTCTTGTGTGTACGATGGTGTTGATTATTTTCTTGTCATTGGAACAGCTTATTTTGTTTGTGATTGCCTGAACCACAATATATATTTCAACCCCCACCCTGACTTTCCTTCACCGCCGTCGTCCGTTTACGGAGGCCCCGTGCCGAGCCTGTGGCGGGACGTTTGGAAGGGGGGGGGGGGTGTCGATGCTGCCGTGTTAATTTGACAGGATCTCTCTGTTATTTTGGCAAAATTAAATATTTTGTAACTATTATACCCTTGTCTTGTTTAATAGTATTTCCTGGGCGGTTTCAAGTAGATCTCCCCCCCCCCCCCCCCCTCTACGTGACATCACCCCGTCCCTCTGTACAGCAGTGTTTGTTTAGAGACCCCACTAGTCCCAACCTGACATCACTGTGTCGTTTGTTCATGATCAAAGGCTCCACTCTAGCCCTGAGGTTGTCACGTTGCAAAACGTTTTCAGGGGCGGATCCAGAGATTTTCGAAAGGGAGCGGTGGGGGGCGCCCTATCGTAAAATTTTCCACCGGCCCCTCTGGGTCAAAGAATTTTACATTAAAAAAAAAAATTGGCCAAAAAAAAGGGGGGTGCGCGCCCTCTGCTAAATCCACCACTGGTTTTGATATGTCTGAAAACGTCACAAACCTCACAGAACATTAATAAAACGTCTCAGAAGCTCATCAGGACGTTATTCCTTGGCCAGGTAAGCGTCGGCATACCTTAAGGCATTCGACACGTCCTTTTGTATATTGTATATATAAATATTTATTTACATATTACATGTAGATCAATATTACTCAATTGTACCTTAATTCTGGTCTTTCCAGCAAGTGTATTGTCCGACTCAGGCTATTATATAGGCCTATGTATTGATGAAGTTCACGCCTTTACTAACTTGAATATTCTCACCTATAACAAACAATTATATGTACTTTGTTCGGAATCACAAAGAAGTCTCACCATCTCGGTGGTGATCAGTGTGATTCATTGTTCTGACAGGTCTAGCAGTGTGGACTTATTGAACTTAAGAGAATTAATACGGTTTTAAGTTTTTTTCCCAAAAAGAAAATATTAACCAGAAGTGGTGAGTGACCAAACCGTTGTGATCTTAAAAGCCGGCCAGTTTTTGCTCGATAAGCATGATACAACTTCGGGTTTATGAGGAGGTTTTTAAAGGGGCAATAACAATGGAATCCTGATGATTGATATGCAGAGTGGTTTATACAGAAATTACAGGTGTTTTTAGCAATTTAACAGTTAATTTAGTGTAGACAGTATCCCTTCAGATTATTTAACAGTTAATTAAATATAGATAATATGCCTTCAGATTAGACACTGTATTACTATCAATACTGGAAAGAACCGTTAAGAAAATTTCATGGCATATGTTTTAAGGGGAAACTGACAATTCATGTTAGTTAAATATTGGATATATATTTCCACACCCTTTCTTTATATGGGAGTGGTTGGGACCTGAAACTTCCGATTGTTTATCTATTTCAGTGGGAGAGGAACCCTTGGTATCATTACCTTATTTAGGCGTATTTCTAGTATATAAGTCTGTACCATTTGTCGCGCTATATACTTATGATTGTAATCTAAACATAAATCCATTGCTAATACCACTAAGCAGGGTGGCACCACTTTTTCGCTAAAGTAACCTTGATATAATGCAAGTCTTGCCAAGCAAACTGAAACCTCTTACCTTAGACGAGAAGAAGCTTCAGGTTGTGTCCAAAAAGAAGTCGTCAGGGGAAAGCGATCCGGGGAAAGTAGAACGCTGCGAGCAGACGACTTCTGTCCGGGTGACGGACGCTGGGAGGGTTTTGGCGCCAAAAGGCGTCGTTCTGCGGCTCGCGGCCCGAATTGTCGTCTGCTCAGGCTCTAACAGTAATTAGGCGGGCTTTAGGCGGGCGGCGAGGCTTTATAGGCCAGCACTAGGCCGACAATAAATAAATAATTACCGGCAGACTCAACATATGCTTACACGGCGGGCGGGCGGCGGGCCACACGTCAATCATAGACTGAGGCCGGCGCTGATTGGCTGAGGGCGGGGATGAGACGCCGGGATGGGGAATAGGCCACGCCCCCTGCACGCTACACTCTCCAAACAGAGACACTCCGCCCTGATCCCAGCACAGTCTGGGTTGTCCACTTGACCAGCAAGTTAACACTGACCCAACATCCAGGGGCGTGCTAACTAGAGAATTGCACTTCTTGGGTCAGGTTTTTGACTTGGCATTAATTTGGAGAGATATGTCCGTTACTTTAGGATATAGGCCTAGTATTGAACAATTACAGGATGATTTTCCCATTTTATTTATTGATATTGCTAAATCCTCATGCTAATACCATACCAGCAGGGTATTTTATCAGTCATGCTGTATAAGGTTGAGAACATTACCATAGAATTGTTCTCAGACTAATGGACGTATTCTCTCCCAACTAATGCAAAGTCAAAAACATGACCCAATATTTTGCCATTCAATTCACTGATCCAAATCCATCCCTTTTTCCTTTCATAACATTAGACTTGTTTTTAAGCATTTTGGGTGATCGGTTTATCCAAACTCGTTGACCAGTCTATGTAAACTGATCAGCTTTGCGGTGCAAAACTCCCACATTTGGAGATAAAATCGCTGGTCCCAATTAACAATCACCATGCAAAGAATTCCCGAAAATAAAGCTTCAAGATTAAAGGCCATTCAAACTAAGATAACGTTGGAGTGAATAAGTACATATCCATAAATATGCGTAAAATCTCTCATTGACCATTGGATTGATGATCAATCATTGTGTTGTATAGTAAAACATGCTTGTCAATCGTGGAGTGCTCCGAGCCATTTCTGTCAATAACAATAATAGTTTTGCAGAGCTACTCACGATATTTTAACCTGATATTGGTGTAGTTCAAAGCTACATCTCACAACCTATAATGCACGTGTCACAAATGTACACAATGACTATTAATAGAGCGAGAACAGATACCATACTCATGAATGGGTAGAGTCCCCTGTTAAGTACGTGCGAACGTTTTGAAAATATATAGACTTCTCCCACACCCCCTCCCCAGATAAAGCAGGCATACACACCGGAGTTGTACATAAATGTATACTCACATTTTCAACAAACAAAAAAACTGAACAAAATACAGATCTCCCTTCCCCCGTACACACTTAATGGCAGGCCTCTTCCGCTTTCGTGTCCACAGTAATTCTACATAATTATTTTAAACATTGTTTCGAAAAGCCAGTTCTCAGTGACAGCAGAGTGTAGGCGGAGGGCGGAGGGCGGAGGTCGGAGGGTGTTAGCATCATGTAGCGTTAGCATTTCGTATTTCCTATCTTGGAATTAATTTCATTGTTGCGCTTAATTAAATAACCCGATATACTTTCCGCGCCAGTCAGGAGAGCGTGTCCTTTTTTAACCCTCCACAGCTCCTGAAATGTCATAGGGGACATCAGTTGATTAAGTATACTTATTTTTCATCTGAATATTCGACCCTATCCTGTCGCCCTCCCTTGAACTGACAGAGTAGTGCGTATTTTATTTAGGACTATACAGGGGCCCACATCTGTTTCCAAGATTCTTATACCCTCTCCCCTTAATGTGTATGTTCTTATCAGAAGGCCCCCTTAATACACGTGTCTCAAAGTTTTACGTTAGGTTGAGATTCGACAAAATAGAGCATAATTATAATTTGAGTATATAGTTGAGACCTTACCTATACAGAATGTTACAATATTTTAGTGAAGAATGTGACAAGAATGTTTCAATGCCTTCAAAAAGCAATATTGCACTGTTAGGTTCTACAGGCGTCACTGCGTGCCATCAAAATAGTGAGACAATCAGCAAAACAGAAGTAAACAGAACGTTACTGTAATGTTATATAATAACGTTGTACGTCTGCCTGGGCAGTCCCCCCCCCCCCCCCCCCGATGAGTGACAGGTCCCAGACCCGCCCCCTGTCGGCCCCTGTCGGCCCCTGTCGGCCACCCGATGAGTGACGTACCCCAGACCTCGTTCTGAGTTTGCCCCGCGCGGAGGGATCGGGCGGTAAGTAGTTCCGGGTAATACAGTAAGTAGTCCCGGCCGGGGGTCGCGGAGTGATCGGGTAGAGGGGGTCAGGGGTGAATCGGGTTAGCGGGGTATTAGCTACATGTCGTCCGGCCTGGCTGGGGTAGATACACCGGTCAGATTGGATCCCGTGTCCCTTCTCAGAAGTCGGACTCTCCCTGAATTCCTAAAGTCAAAATGCGGGTCTGTAAAGGGCAAAACATGTAAAAATGTAGATGGAAGTCTGCAAACTGCATATTGGTTCCTAAAAAAGGTTCAGAAATGTACTTTCTTCAAAGTTACAAGAATGTGATGTCTTCTACCTGCAAATAGGCTAGGAATGGTAAACTTACAAGGAAAAACCTATGTAACTTCAGAAAGTGTCCCTAGAACCAGTTTGTACTTGCAAATACCCTCAAAATTGGCAAAAGTTACAAGAATTTTTTGCAGTACCTCTAGAGGTACTGTAAGTAACTGTTGATTATATTGATTTAGTGAAATTTATTATTTTTCTTGATTTACAAAGTGCCAAAATGATCAAAACAGTTTTCTTGAGATTAAATGATAAGAAAAATTTAAAAGGAAGGTAAGTAGACAATTTTTTTTTAAATATAGATTTTTCTAAAAACTGTCAAAAGTGCCATAGGGAATTGAGATCAACATAATATCACTCTTCTATTAGGTTGGTGTAATGGTAATGAGCACTATTTCATAAAATCTCTGAAATAATAGGAATGGGAGCATCAGGATACAGAGAGACACTGATCTACATTTAGGAATCTGTAATTCATTTCCTAGCTGACAACTTTGTTTACTTGCTATTCCAAGTGTTTCACATCTTTTATCACTTACACCTTTATATTATCCTTTTCTACAACACACATAAATAGTGTATGAGCAGTACTGATTTTTGAAAACATGTAATTTCCATTATATTAAGCTATGAACACTATTTTCAATGACATAAGCAAGAGTGGTTAGTGCTTACAAGGTTGTAAGATACTTACTGGAGACGTGCTCCTGATCTGTAAAACCTACCCTGCTATTTGGGAACAGGAGTCAGGAGATACAGACCCAGAGCACGTCTCCAGTAACTTTTACAGACTATAGTTGCAAACTCGCAATTTTGAGTTAGGAATTCGGGGTCTGTCACGTACCAATAAAGGAGCGGGGATATAGCTGAGCCCAAAGTATGTCTACAAATTTAGGGAATTACATTAAGAGCCATGTACGAATGTCCATAGAGCAACATAGTACATTGAATGTCCGTCTCTCAGAAATGCACTATTGTTCTCTATTAAATAACATAAAATGACACCCCCCCATACACTAGTACTAGTAAGAAAGAAAGAAAGGAAGAAAGAAGAAAGAAAGAAAGAAAGAAAGAAAGAAAGAAAGAAAGAAAGAAAGAAAGAAAGAAAGAAAGAAAAGAAAAGAAAAGAAAGAAAGAAAAAAGAAAAAGAAAAAAATCCTGTCCCGATGCCTTCACCCGCGGGCCAGCAGGGGGAGCGATAGGCTGGTGATCCCGAGATGTACTACCCGTCAGCCCGTCACGGCCCCGGCGTGCTCATTTTAATGCATTTACCGAAATTTGTAGTTATAACCATAAATGTGTCTGGCAAGATTAGATGTACATATACGAGGGCTTATCCAGATGCGCCGTGGTATCTGAAACTGCCTATGACCAGAAAGAGCAAAGTTAAACCTTTACTCTCTCTGCTATGACCAAACGGTCCGGACGCGTCGGGCGTGAAGTAGTATAGGGACATGGGGATTTGCGGCAGTGTTCAGTCGTAACCATTTTTCAGAATATCCCTTATATCATTATACCTTTGGTCATTATGTTGTTCTCAAAGCATAGAGGAGTACTTAAACATACAGGTGACCCGCCCGGACAGAATACAGGCGGAAGTGACGTCACCACGCATGCGCACCAGCTGGCCGGTAAACACCACCATCGTACAGACAAAAGGACGAGTGTGTTTTTAGTTAACGAGAGTCGGAAACGTCCCCAACTCAACACCTGTAAAAAGAGAAATAAAAAAGCCTGTCATAATATGACCCCCACGATTCGTTAAATAGACCTCCCCGACCTGGGGTTTTAGGTGTGACCTGTAGTGTTACCGGTGAATGGAGGTGACACGCATGCGCACAGGTAATCACAGCTCTGTAGCTGGTTACGTCGACTCGCCGTGTAACACAGATACAGGCGGGTATCAGCGAAAAGACACCTCACACCTTACTGTATGGGACACCTTCTTGTCTTTTTTTCAATGACAGGTTTTTACTTAATGACAAGTTTTTGACGTATTACATGTTACTTAGGCCGAACACAAAGTTGATTATATAATTATTACGCTAAATTTACTTTTAGATTCCATCGATTGTAATTTTTGATAATTGCTTCAACGTCTAGTTTCGGCCATAAGCCTATACATGTAGTTAGGTTCTTCTGACTAATAGATTTCAAACCATCCTAACCCCTATGTCATATGGGGCTCGTGAGGGGTGGGAGATTATACATGGAAGGGACGGCCAGGAAAAGGAAGACGCAATTGTTCATTTTTGATAGTTGTGCTACGTTCGGATTTGGTATTTTAATCAATTATCCAACAGTATAATATATAAAACAGCATATATTGCCTACACGGTTAGCTACAATTGATTACTAGTCAATCTTAACGTAATGACCGTATGAATAGCGAAGGACAGCGGTAAGACACGCGGCCTACGATACAGGTAAACACAGCCTAGAGTTCCATTACAATCTATATAGGCCTACCGTATAATGGCATATTGCATTCATTGTATCTAACCTTACTTTGGTATCCCAATAAAGAAACTATTAGGCCAAATGAATCATTGTAATACTATTTTTTATGGGTGAAAATTAACAAATATTGTTTGCAAAACCTCGATACATGTAGCAGCGTCTTTCCAATAGAAAACAGTACTAAAAGGTCTCCATCGTGTAGTATACCATCCTCCCCCCCCCCCTTGAACCCCCCCCCCCTTGAACCCCCCCCCCCCCCCCTCTCCGTGGTGTGTGCGGGGAGCGGCTCACCCCGTAGCGCCCCCTGACTCCAACACCCCGAACTAACCCCACCAGTCCGTTCTACAGTCTGAGCTGTTAATCGAAACGAAAAGTTATTCTCTCTCTATTTTGTAGGAGGATCATAAGTTATTTCAGGACTTAAGGTACTAATCTAAAGCTAATATCTTGGGAAGCAATTTATGTTATTATATTTTGGGGCAAACGTTTGATTGAACGCTATTCCTAGAGTGTTCAAGGGAGAGGGGGGGGGGTGCTTCTTTACAGTGTTAAACTTAATCCCTATGGTACATCCACACAACAACCACAATAAGGTCATGTATATTTCTGATTCAAATTATCTCCAAAATCAGGTATACCGAAAACCTGTAGGGGTCAATCTTGATGTATAACTATTGCTTAATACGCTAGTTTTAGAAATGGAGTTGAAGTACATGTATATGTAATGAACATTACGTCTGGTTCATTTAATATAACATATTACTGATCAGACAACATATTGCATATATATGCCGGCATAAATAGTAGTTTCGAGTCCTACATTAGCGAGATCCCATCTGCAGTCACCAGCAACTAATTAGACGAGACCTTTAAAGCCGGAGGTGTAGGTTGTAACGGCATCGTGACTGGTTACAACACAAGTAGGGGGTGTGCGGGGAGGGAGGGGGGCTAGGTTGTCGGAGGGGGGGTCGATAGAGCCCTTCGGACGGGGAGTGAGTGGTCGACAGGTGGGCAGGGCGTGAAGAGGTATTGTATTGGGGGGAGTCTATCATGGAGTATGAGGAGAGTTTTACGACCCGTTGATGAGGTCGAAGTATGAGGGATATCCTTTTTGTAAGGATGATAAAAAAACGCATAGTACAAGCTAAATGACACTTTTTCTTTTTTTCATCGAAATTCTATTAAAAGGTTATAAAATATCAACCATGTTTCATTTATAAATCTATGATAAATGCTAACAGTTCATACAGGTTTTGTTGACTTCTGAATTATCAACTGCTGGTACGGAAATATTGAGCTCTGCCGCCCGTAGACCGGTAATGCATTGTGGTGTCTTCGGTAGGGACACATGCATGCATGCATGAATGGTGTTAGGATACTTACTGGAAGGTCCCTAAGTGATGATTTTTTACATGTTTACATGTTTACCGTTCTACCCATGCACTGCCTTGACTCTGAGTGGGGACTGTCAGTGACCCCCCCCCCCCCTCCCCCCACGGGGTGATTAGGGCCTGTTTAGACCCTACAAAGCTGTGTGTGATGTTACCTGAGCGTCCGCCGCCAGGTAATCACCAGGTGTGTGTGTGGGGGGGGGGGGGGGTAATTGGGCGAGGTGTGGCGTGGGGTGGTGGTGACCCCCGCCCCCCGCCATATGCTCACCGCCTGGATAAGGGCCTATTACACTACAAGCCATGAGCTGCGATATGACAATGTCGTAGAGAAGTGGCACATATGAGAGATAACATTCCTTTTAACACAAATATAAAATACTCCAAATTGCCATTTTGAACGATTATGTCAGTCCTCTGTGTGATTTGCCTGTAAAATCATCATATAACACTCCATATGGTAGGTCAAGTCGTAATGTAATAGGGCCTTTAGTACTGATGGGTCCTCCCCCTCCCCAGCCTTAGGCACCCTCACCCCCCACCTCTCAACCTCCTCGTCCCTACTCCCCCACCACCTACCACCACTACTAATGTTTCCCTCCCCTTCCCCACATCTCTAATTTACCCCCGCCACATCCCCCTCCTACCCCCATTGTACCAACACCCCCTCCCTCCTCCAATCACCAACACTTACCATCAGTACTACACTACCTCCTCCCTTCCCACTCTCCAGCTCCCCCCTAACCCTAACCTTACACCTATGTAATCCGCAGTTAGGTATGAAGGGGGGGACCAATGACGTAAGGCGCCCCTCCCCCTACCTCAGAAGGTGTCCGTATAACTTACTTTTATCAGGTGTCCATCGATGATGCAAAGGGACGGAGAGAAATCTTGAACAGAGCAATCATACTTGGTGGCCGTAGCTTTTTTTTTCTTCTTTCATTCTTCTTCTTTTTTCTTTTTTTTAAATGGTTTATTTAGCTTTTTCACGTGTACTCATTATCTTCCAGATTAGTAATATAACAGTGATCAAAGTTATATATAATGGCAACAATTACAGAGTGCTAATAGGTATGACTGACAATAATGCAATAAATGAGCAAAGTTTCTAAATTGGTTAGGTACGTTTTATTTTTCTTATGACACCTGATATGACCCCCTATGACCTCTATGACCCCTTTGACCCCTACCGCGTCCCGTGACCCCAGCACGACCCGATCCCCATCACACAAACAGTTTAGGCAACAAATGAATTAAAAGTAAAACATGCAGAACCCCTCTCCAAAACGTGCACACCGCCCTCCTGTGATGTGTGTGTGTGGGGGGGGGGGGGGGTAGTAGCCGTTGTTTGGGGGGGGGGGGGGGGAGGTTCTAGGGGGTTTGGCGGGGGTAGGGTGTTGAAGGTGAGAGTGTGTAATCGTGTAACCCAAGGAGTGGGTGGTTGGCAGGCCTCCCACTGACCAGCTGTTCACTTTGGTTACATCCAGGACAGTAAGATGACAAACCTTTGTTATGTCACTCTCACCACGAATAGATCAGACTGTACGGTATTTTTCCATCTGGATTGTCACTTTCGCCATGAATAGATCAAAGAGTATACAGTAGTTTTTGATCTGGATTTCAAAGGTCTCAAAGTTCATCATCTAAAATACTTTCACGTAATTAATTCATGTTGGGGAGCCAGGAGTGTGTTCTCGGTGATTTCTGGTCAAACCAATAATTTTGAATCATTTATTTACATTATAAATCTTTCATCTCAATATCATTTGGCCAGGCATTGGGGTTACTCTCTAATGGCGAGACATTCTTTCTTCATGAACCCTAAACAACAGACTCACCCATTGGACACAGGTCACCTGACCACTGCTGACCAACCACTTCCACCCTTACTTGGCCAGTTCCCGCCAATGGACTTACCTCTTCATACCATACGGACGTTCTTAAATTCTGCTCCGCTGAGTTATGCTAAGAAACTCGCAAAGATTGCAGAGAAACGCGAAAGTAGTCGCAAATATTCGTCTAACAGGGTCCCCGCACCCTGCACTACTAGGTGGAGTCCATTCCATAGAGGGCCGCACGAAACAGAGGCGTAACAAGCAGTCGGACGGATTACCTGTGCTTGCCAAGATGGCCGGCGACGACCCGCCAGCCCAGCAGGACCAACAGGACGGCCAAGACGGAGCTCAGCCGGGGCCACAGGGCGGTCAGCCACCGCAGCCCCCGCCTCCCCCGCCTCCCCCGTCGCCTCCGACCCTTGTCTCCCTACATAAACTGATTAAAGACCTCAATGAAAAGGTGGACTTAGCAGCCAAATCACGCTCCCGCTCCCGCTCCCGCTCTACTGGCGCAAGGTCCACAATCCGGCGCTCTTCACGCGCCTCAAAAGGATACTCTCCGACCAGCGCCCGCAGCACAAGCCGTAGACGCTCACGCACCCGGTCAAGGAGGAGATCCAGATCTAGATCTCGCCGCCGCAGATCGTCATCTAGGCGCTCGTCCCGACACGGAAGGTCACGCCGCCGATCCCGATCACGCTCCAGGGCATCGCGGACAAGCCGCAGGCGGTCCAGGCGGTCGGACAGCCGCCGGACCCGGTCAAAGTCTCCAAGGGACCTCCGCCACTCACCAACTACCAGGCGCAGCGCGGACAGGGCCCTAGAAAGGCAATATCCACAGCTGGGAAGCTCTTCAGGTAAATACCTTACTACCCGTGACTTGACCTTACAACCCTATGACAACCTCCCCCCCATGCTAAAGAAACAGGCTAGGGCGAGAAAATCCCGTAGGGACATGACACTTCCCGAGTACATGTGTGGTATGCTTAGGATGGCCCTTCCTCACCTAGACCCCTTGTCAGACATTCATGCACTGGTTACACACGCGTCCGAGGTGGCACAGGATGCGGCCACCATTCAGTGGCCCGCGGTAAGAGACTGGTCACAATCGGTGATGGCACATATCGAAGATAAGCACGCTACGTGGCACGATACTGAACTGATCCAGAGCGAGAGAACTCGCTTGTCATGGATCCCCTCTCGCGCTGACATCCCCAGCCGCATACCCTGTCCCGACTTCAACCGTGACCGCTGCTCTGAGCGCCGTGAGCACGTCAAGGATGGTGCTACCTGGACTCACGTCTGTGCCCTATGCTTTTACGCCATCGGAGAGGAGCGCACATCTCATGGCGCTGCTCGGTGTGGATCTAAGAAGGTCCTACGATCGCATGAGCATGACAGGTCAGACAATCGGGTAACGTCGGGTAACAATCGGAGACCGCGTAGTGAAAAGCAAGAACACTCAACAAAAAACTAGGCGACGCCTGGCCCCCCGGCTATGGCGGTAGGCCGGAGACAGGTGCCAGGCACGCCAAACAGTCTGAGGACGCGTGTACCACTCACATCGAACAACCTCGCCCTCACGACACTATTGAATCTTTGAGTACCCAATCATCACAAACAATTATCGGAAATGGGCAACGGGGTCATGACCCAGATCCCCTCCGCTATTGCCCGCCAAACCCTAACGAACTGGAACGGAAGTTGCACATCACAGACCACTCCGTTTCCTTCTCCTCTTCACGGGGGAACGCTAGGACCTACCCTAACAAGAAGGCGTACATACAAGTTCCTGTGGACAGCGGACCCGACCACGGAGATGGCGAACCACACATCACACAACATAACGATGTTCCAGCCGTGGACTTCAGTCAACGACAATGCCCCGGCCCACGTGGCCCCCGCACCATCGTATGTCCCGGCCCCGCCCCCCATCTGGACAGCCGTGAACAGGGATACCCCGTCCACATCATCAACAGCACTACAGATAAACCGTCAGACGAAGGCCCCCACAACCCTGGACGCCCCCCTGGACCTGACCATCCAAGGCCGCGGACCCACCCCCCGATCGCCCTCGCCAGTGATCATGTTGTACCGGCCCACCGACCACACCTACGCGGCCCCCCGTGGCCCAGCAACCGCTCGGCCCCCGGCCCCGGCACCTCGAGTCTGCCCCGTCCGCCCGGCCACTCACCCTCGACAACATCTTCGGTCGCTGCCTCCAACCCCGGTCCTGCAGATGTCCCTTGCGGCCCGGCCACGCATGACAACACGGTGCCACCCTATTCGACACATCTGGCATCCAACCCTGCGCACCCTCCGGAGCTGTTCCAGGGCGACCATCACCTACAGCTACTTACCAAGCGCTCAGCGGATAACGACCGCTCATCACTGGCAGTGTCAACAGGCGACACTGCCCACCACGGCAGCGCCCCCACTGACGCCGCTCACCCCGGCCCCGCCGCCTCAGTGGACTGGCGCCCCGACATGGTACCTGGAGTGGCAACGTCCAGCACCGAACCAGCCGCCATCGGATCCTCTCTACCTTCAGACCAACACCATGCCGACTGGAGGGCACCTCCACCCTTTCTAGCCGACATCGGCTACCCAGCGGCCCCCCACGACGACCCGGCCGACACCCCCACCCCTACTTGGATACATTGTGGTGACGCCCCCGTGGGGGACATGTGTGGCGATGATCCGCCCTCTCCCCTAAGGCCTCCGGACTTTACCTCCTGGCCCTTTCCCTCACTGGAGTTATCGTCTGATATGGCTCGTATATACGACATAGCACGACAGTCTGGCGCATATAATCACATAGCCCCACGTGTTCTCGTTAAAACAGACTTAATCCTGGATGAGTGGGACGCCCGGGCCACTGGTCACTCCGACGACCCCTGGATACTGGAATGTATACGCTATGGGTTTCCTGTCCAGTACTCGGGCCCCCCGCACTTCCACCCAGTAACTAACTACAACCATTCATCGGCGACTAACCACGCCCAATCCATTAGGGATTACATTCATAAGGAAACGTCACTCGGGGCCCTCCATGGCCCCTACGATGCCCCTCCCTTCACCCCCTGGTTCTGGGTGAGTCCTCTCATGACCAGGGAGAAGACCGACTCGGTGGAGAGGAGGGTCATCGTAGACCTCTCATATCCGGAGGGTGGGGTGAACAAGTGGATACACCCCCACTGGTTCAATAACCGCCCGGCCACTCACAATCTCCCAACGGTGGAGAGTGCGGTAGATACCATTGTTCGCTCCCCTCCTGGAGATGTCCAGTTGGCGGTAATAGACCTATCTAGGGCGTACCGCCAATTCCCAGTACCTCCAACAGATTGGCCACTTCTCGGAATTTACTTTGAAGGCAGATATTATTTTGATGGGCGCATCCCCTTCGGCGCACGGATGTCTTCTTTTGCGATGCAATCCCTCGCTGAATTCATCCGTCGCGCCCTAGGAAAAATGGGCATCTGCACTCACGTCTACCTAGACGATATAATTATTATATCGCACTCGGGACACCAGGCGCGCACCCACTACGCTCGCGCCCTTGATCTCCTCGCCTCACTCGGCCTCAAGGTAGCTGAAAAGAAACTCCGTCCCCCGGCCAGGCAGACGGTATGGCTCGGCATTCACATCGATCTGGACGCCAATATCATGTCCATACCTCCCCCCAAGCTCCAACAAATACAATCATGTTTGGCCGCCGCCGCCCGGAAAAGAGTGATCACAAGAAAGCACCTTCAATCCCTTCTTGGTTTCATAAACCACCTTGCTAAAGTGGTCAGGGCGGCGAGAGTATTTGTATCCCGAATGCTGGCTGCGCTGAGGGCGGCAGACGGCAACACCATTCGCGTTACCCCCCAAGTAAAGGCCGACTTGGCGTGGTTCTGTCGGTACTTGCACACGGAGAACGCAAGGGCGATCATCCTGCATGGCAGGACTGTCCTCCGCGTCTGGGCCGACTCTTCCCTCCAGGCAGGGGGCGCCACAGACGGGCGCAGGTGTTATGCATGTGTCTACCCCAAGAAAGCAGCGGACTCCCACCACATCACGCACCTCGAGGCTATGAACCTCCTGGCTGCGGCAAGGGCTTTTGTCGACACATCCCACGCGGGTGGAGTGGTAGAGGTGTATTGTGACAATTCAGCGAGTGTCGCGGCCTACACGTCGGGCCGCGCCCGCGACACCGTCTTGGCCGCCTGCTCCCGAGCCATGTGGTTCAGGGCGGCCCAGACGCAGACTTCCTTCGTGTTCACACATGTACCCGGGGAGGGCATGGTCCTCCCGGACGCCCTCAGCCGCCAACACCATGACCCTGTTAAACGTGACATAGCTGATACCATAATTGCCAAGAACTCCATGAAGCGCATCGTCGTCACATGGCATTATTATAAGTACATGTCCTTTCTCTGATTCCAGACACTCTAGCCGCGCAGCTCGCCCGAGACGCTACTCGCCGCCAACGACAGGCCCACCGCCCTGGTACCAACAAAGGGAGAGCCTCTGCTGTACGACTCTACCTCGCATTCTGCTCCAGGGTGGGAGTTAACTACAGGGAGGTGCGGTACTACCACGTGTGTTGGTACCTAGAATACCTGGCCCGCCACACTGCAGTGCCGGCCACTATATCCAACGCCCTCTCCCACATTCGCACGTACTACTCACTTGTAGGCCTCTCAACAGCTCCCTTTTACCATCATAGGGTCGGCCTAGCAATCCGGGCATACAACATCTCCCTCCGCCATGTCCCGGCCCCTCGGGCCCCAGTCACCCCGGACATACTCCGCCGCGTCTTGGCGGGTGTCGACAGCCTGGACTCCCCTCACCTTATCAAGGCCGCTGTATTGTTCATGTACATGGGCTTCTTTCGACAAAGTAATATAGCCCCCCAGACTGTACCCCTCTTCGACCCTACCCGCCATCTTGTGGTCGGCGATGTTCTCCGTGCCGCACAGGGCCTGGAGGTCACGGTAAAATGGTCTAAGACCATCCAGTCCTCGGCCCACGCTACCCATGTTCTCCTCTCCCCCACGGCGGACCCGGGCGTCTGCCCAGTGCGCGCATACGACGATTACCTCGCCTCTACTCCCCCTCCGGACCGAAGCCCTGCTCCCCTATTTCGCCACAAGGACGGGAATTCACTTACAATTCCCCACCTACGCAAGCAGTGGGAAAAACTAGTATCTCGGGCAGGATTACCGCCCGCCACCTACTCACTACACAGCCTTAGGCGTGGGGGCGCCAGCTTCGCCTATCATCAGGGGGCAGCTCGAGTGGAGGATGTCATGACTCAGGGGACATGGCGCTCATCAGCGGTCCGCGCCTACATCCGACCTACCCGCCTTCAGCAGAGCTCGGTACATAGGGCCCTATACAATGTCTGACCTTGGCCTACGGTTTGGCCTCATATTTAACCAACGGACATTGACATTACTATGCGGCCCTCTATATTATCAGTGTTTTATCTTAACCTCGTCGTCAACGAGTTCGCCAAGTTATATTACCAAACTATAATTAAACCCCTTTTAAACAAATGTCTGTTTTTCTCATGCCTTAATTAATGTGGCCAGGCATTGGGGTTACTCTCTAATGGCGAGACATTCTTTCTTCATGAACCCTAAACAACAGACTCACCCATTGGACACAGGTCACCTGACCACTGCTGACCAACCACTTCCACCCTTACTTGGCCAGTTCCCGCCAATGGACTTACCTCTTCATACCATACGGACGTTCTTAAATTCCCCGCCCACCACAACCCTTATTCTTATATTTCATAAACAAAATTAATTACCAAATTCATAGGGCCTCATATTTAACCAACGGACATTGACGTTACTACGCGGCCCTCTATATTATCAGTGTTTTATCTTAACCTCGTCGTCAACGAGTTCGCCAAGTTATATTACCAAACTATAATTAAACCCCTTTTAAACAAATGTCTGTTTTTCTCATGCCTTAATTAATGGCTCATAATTTCAATAATGCAACCTAATAAAGGCGGTGAGCAGTAGTGGGTGAAGCTTTTCTCAACATTCTATTTTTAGAGTTTTCTCAGACTGCATCGGTCGAACCGACCGGCCGCCGCTGATTCCCGACCACTGATAGTTAAGACATATGGCATGCGGCGACCAGCGGAACTGAATCACCAATTATCACATTAACTGATAATTACATACAAGATCACAAGGAAAAGGGAATAATTAACTACCCCCGCCTCTGATATGTGTCAATATTTACAAACATAATTACACATCACAGTGTTTTATAATTACCATTGTTTTCAGTGCGGTTGGGGTGGGGGTGGGGTCGGGGTGGGGATAGGTACAGGTGTTCTTGGTGGTGGGAGGGGAGGATGGGGGGTGTAACACAGTGTGTCATTTTTACTATGAGTATGTAATTAATGAGAGCTATGCCACTGTTTGTACCACTGACCGGAAACTGGCTGAACACATGATCCCTAGTAGAAGGGGTGGTGTGATCGTCGGCAACCCTGGGGATGGCGTGAGGTTTGGTCTCCTGACGTCAAGTTCTAAGAAACTATGGTCCGATCCCAGTCTTTTACGTCAGCAGACAAACAATAGCGTAACAAAACCATTGACACGTCTCCCCAGTGGCAGAACGGGCCGGGGTAGTCAGCGAGATAGAGAGACGGCAGAGAGAGACGGCAGACCAACTTGTTTCCGGGCAGTGGATTACGGTGGCTAGGCTGTTTACAGACCTAGCTTGATTGGAATAAACCTACAACTGTGAACTATCAGTGTTGTGTGCTACTTTGTAACAGGGGAGGTCTCCTCCTGCTTTGGTCAATACAAAAAGTATAAATATGTCACCCGGCGGTCGGACTCTGTAACGTCATGGGCCGCAGTCACAACCTTGCTTGGCCAACTTTTTATAAAAGGGAATCACTCTAAAAAAAGATTACAGAAAGAAAAGTAACCATTAGCTTATGATTTGAATATCAGGTCCCATACAGCTTACTATCTTTTGTATTTTTGTCTAACCTAAGTTATTTCAATAACCTGGGATTCCCAAGTTATTTTTAGAGGGAATTCCCATAATTATGACGTAGCAAGGGGAGTACTGAAAAGCTCAGAAACTTGGAAATTCCCAAAAAAAAAATTACCTGTATAATATACTACTTCCTGTTATTTTCTGATTTTTTTGTCGTTTGAAACATTTTAGGAAGACACAGATGAAGTCAAAAGCACACACATTGGGGACCTGTAAATTTATATACAAAGGACCCTGTAAATTTACATGCAGGGATGATATTCGCGAAAATATATCTCTAGCCCCTAGAGAAATATATACATATGGGGGGGGGGGTACATTATGAACAGTGAACATTGGGAGTGACCTTGGTGACGTGGTTTGACCTTGGCCTCATTTTATGAGTGACCTTGGTGACATGGTTTGACCTTGTCCTCGGTTTGAGAGTGACCTTGGTGACGTGGTTTGACCTTGTCCTCGGTTTGAGAGTGACCTTGGTGTTGTGGTTTGACCTTATCCTCGGTTTGAGAGTGACCTTGGTGACGTGGTTTGACCTTCATTCTAACGACATTGCGGGGTCCGTGTTGACTTTGAGATCAGAGGTCAAACCTGGAGGGTCAGATGGCGGGAGACAGCTGGAGGACGCGGGGTGAGACGCGGGGGGTAATGGCGGGAAGTCAATTTGTCGTCTGCTACACGCTGGGTCTGTTAAATGTCGTCTGTTATGTGGCTTCCCGTCAGGGGCGTTCGGGGGGAGGGGGGAGGGGGTGGGGTGGCTTACACGGGCCGTCAAAATTGTTACGCTTACGATAATGCACCATGGGAAATTCAAGCTTATCTAACCTACAATAAACTTGGATATCCCACGGAGCGTCACGTCATTATCCCAAGCCTGATCTAGTAAATGCGTCTACAGTCAAGCTTTATGATATTATAGTGTAGAATTTTACATTAAAAATTCTAAATTTGCCCCCTCCCGCAAAAAAAAGGGGGAGGCGCGCCCCTGCAGTCCCCCCCCCCCTCCCCTCTAAATCCACCACTGGCCACACACAGCAGGTACATGTATACAGATAGGCTATGCGTACCATCGGACAGTGTGCCTTTAAACAAAGCCGTCATGCAAACCGTACAACTTGTCCGGCCCTGTTCCGACCGTTTTATTTACGCAAATACGTTTTTCTCTCTGAAAACAGCTACTCGAGTCAAAAACGAGCCAAAACTCATAAAAACCGAATGGATTACCGAATTCTAATCAATTGGTTTTGTTTTCGCATCATTTCGTTTAAGTGTTTATTCCTTCTCCTGTGGACTGAGACTTTAATTTCGCTCAGAAAGTTTATCTCACCCCGACGGTTAGGATTTCTTATCGGAAAGAAAACATACTGTTACAAATTAAATCTTCTCAGTGGGATCGTGTTTTCATTTTATCACAGGGGGCGGCGGTAATCGTATGACACACACGTTAACCGTGGACGGCCCACTCCTTAAAGGGGACATGGAAAGTCGACAGTTTCATACAAATCTTAAAGTATGAGAAAGTTAATGAATTCCCCCTAACACGGATAACTTATTTTGCAGTGTTTTAAGCGCAATATTAAATGCACATGGACACACATTTAGAAAAAAAAATCTCTAGTTTTAAATGCTGTTAACTTTTAATAGCAACATCATTTGCGAAAGATTCGTATCTTAAAAGCCTTGCGATGGGTCTACATATTACACAGCATGCATCCTAATCTAGGCTAACCTGCAGGCAAAACTCAAGAAATTGGATATCCGTGGTAGGGAGAATTGTTGACGCACCGTTTGGTCGTAGGAACAGTAATTAGTAAGACTAGCGTGTTTTAAGTAATATCATAGTGTAAAGATTATGCCTTATTGATATTAAATTATTTTCTTATTGATATTAAAATTATATTTTAGATTGAATATCCTTTTTTTTAATTAAAATTAATGTTACCTAACTGCACTCGTATCTCAAGAAATGATCTTCCGTATTTATGAAGTATATTTCAACATCCATGTTTCAAATTACACAAACAGTTATGACCTCACCATATAGCTGGGGTCAGTCATTGGCCGTTAAACTGGAAAACTACTTGTTACATGTAGACACTTTTGGTAGTATATAGAAAGGTGGATTATTCATGTGCTTATAAATGCTTAAAGAATGCAAGTAGTATAACAAAAGTGACACTAGATACCTCTTGAGGCGAAAACGTTCACTTACCGCTTTACACTACCACTTTGTGAATTCCGAAAAATCACTGAATGGTGCCCAGAGGCAAGATGCTTTAAGCCCTTGGCATAGGACACCATGTTTGAGAAAACTGAAAATGTCCTGCCGTAACGCGTCGCTCTCATCTTACCGCGCGGTGTTGCCCTGTCGACTTGTCCTGACGCGTCGCCCTGCCTACATATAATACATACTCTTATTAACCGATTCATTTTGTTACACTTTTTTCCCAGTAGTTCGTGAACAATATTTACTCAATTGTGTTGGTTTATTATGGAATATGAAATCATGAGCATTCGTATATTGGTTGCCTGTACGCGTGTCTCTACTGTACCGCGCGGCATGTTGAACCGCCCCGCCCTGCCGCCCCACCCCACCCCCGCGGGACCCTGTTAACGCCCCTAATGGACTCGGAGACCACTGCGACCAACCCCCTCTCCCCATACCCCTCCCCTCAAACCGCCGCCTAACACCACAATAAATTTACTTAATACAATCCGATTAAGGCAATGGGAGGCGATGAGGGGTGGCAGAAGGGGTGGGGGGGGGGGATGGGAAGGAGACGGGTTGGGCATGTTTAACACAAAAATAATGTTTAGAAATCAGTGACCAGCCTGTGCCTAGAGAAAAGAAATCGTCGGGAGAGGGGACGGGTGGATCACATCTCCTTACTGTTAACAAATCTTCGGTTGAATTGAATTCATCATCAACTTCTGAAGTCTGTATACTCAGGCAAGCAGCAATGTAACAAGCATGTTCTGCCACTGTACTTTTTTGGTTAGTCTGTACCAATTTTCATGTAACAGTTATGTTAACTTATTTTAGGTAAAGTTGAAACCTACTTAAAAAATAATGCTATTATAGCATTTTAACTATTTTAGTCAAGTGGAGACCTTACTAATAAAGAATGTTATGATAACGTTATTGTAACATGAGAAAACGTTAAACAAATGTCACAATAATGTCACAGTGCAATGTCACAATTTTAGGCTCTAAAGACATCTTTGGGTGCCATCAAAGTAATGTAACAAGAACCAAAGCAGAACTAAACAGAACATTATGTCAACATTATGATAACGTCAGATTCTTGCTTGGGTATATACTAGCTCTATGGTAACTTGTTAAAATCTGGCTCAGATCGAATTTCATGCATTCAGCATTGGTCCTAATGTCAAATGAATATTGTTCCATTGTTGGATATAGGAAGCAGTTTTTCCCCAAGAGGTATGAGATTTATAATAAAAGTGTAACTAACCAGCTAAGAGGCATAATTTATGTGTTATTCGTTTTTTCATCAAAGTTGTTTTTCTACATACAACTAACAGGAAGCTAAAGAGCTTAATCTCTCTATAACACTATATTTATACAATACCAAACCTGCAGAAAATTTGAAAAGTAATCAATACAAAAACGCTGAGTGATTCCCAGATCATTATGAATACTTTCGACCACGAGGTGGCAGCACTAGTTTGTGTGTAGTAACATTGGATAACCTTAATGCTATTTTTTACCAACGCTTTAACCATGACTTATAGCAATGTCGTAAACTTTGATGTAATGTGTTTTCTTACCGTGGGGAGGTAGTGTGCCCCACCGAACGTTCCAGCAAGTGTACGATTGGAAATATTTAGGGCTGTAGATAAATGACGCTGGGTGTTCCTAATCCTTTAAACTTGTATTTGGGGCTAAATCCCTGGTTAATGGTATTATATAGTAAGGAATCGCAGTGACCAATTTTGTGAGAATGACCCCTCCTAAAGCTCTGTGAAGTATATCGGGATGCATGCATGTGTAAAAGTATAAAGCTTCCAAGTTGTTTTAAATTAATGCACTTAGATTCTTATATACTAAAGATAGACAAAAACATCCCTAGTCGTAAATGCTATCAAACAGGGAGAAGTATAAATGCGTTTTTATCCTAGTAATCATGCAAGCCAAAGCATAAAAAGTGACGCATGATGGAATATAACTTCTTTCCTGTTTTTTCTTCTACCACATGCACGTTTTTGCCCATGCAGGCCCTAGGCTCGTTCTTGTATTCTACCGACCACCCCCTAAGTAACTAGGCCCATCTTGAGATTAAAAGGGAGGACGAGAAGGGAAAAGGGAAATAACCATTCCGGAGGTTTTTACATAGACGAGCCGTCCTCTCCACTTACACTGCGCACGCGCAGTCCGCGCCTCAATTAGTTGAGAGCGCGGCATTAATTGGCTGATGACGACCCACGTGACTTAGCTGAGAGCTTGGCGTTGATTGGCTGATGACGCCCCACGTGACTTCATTACTTTGTCCGCTCCCAGGTGGCGCCACAATTACCCCGCTCTCTGAGCGGATTTACATAGTATACTGGGGGGGGGGGGGGGGGGATGGGGGGGGGGGGGGGGGGGGGGGGCTGGAGGCGGGAGGAAGGGCTGGAGGGGGATCCTTGAGACCCATACCCACTATTATAAGCAACTTTGACATAGTTGGGCAACGGATCGGCACTTAAATCGGCTGATTCTAGGGGCAGAATTGGCCGATTCGAGCGCCGATTCAGATCAAACATGCACATTTCAACATACCATACTTACAGGTAATCATAAGAATCGGCCGACTTTAATGACGATCTGGTGCCCAACTGTGTAAAAGTTACTTAGTGGGTATGGGGCTTTACCTCCACCTCCGGAAGATTAAAGCAGCGTACAACATACACTTAAAGCCACGGTATGGTCCGAGAGCACATCCTAATTTGTTACGTTGTAACTGCCTTATAGGCGCGCCATATTAGTAACGTGACCAATGACGTTATGGGATTGCGTCCTAAAATTGCAGTATGACGCTGTGATATCACTACCTTAACGTCGACGTACGTTAACTTAGCAGCGATGCCGTCGATTGAAGTTGCAAAGCAAAACTCATATTAGGAATCAGGACCGTAAACATTTTTGACGGAAAATGTTTGTGAAAATAGCTGACGGTACCAAAAGATGTTTTCACCAAAGTTTATTTGCACAATTATGACCTTGTATTACGTTTGGCTCCCTTATATCAAACTCTAAATTATATACATGTTTATAGCATGAGCACAAACAATTCTTTTAACATCTTACTTTTTGTGAAAATATCGTCAAAATATTGTTCAATATTACCTCGTATATGAGAATCAAGACAGTTTTATGGACAAGTTTGGATCGCAAATTTATCGAGAAACTCTTAATTATGTCGTCGATAAATGGTCGATTATTGTCCTGTCCTGCCTTAAGGTATTACGTGATAAACCTATGTTATGTCTTAGCCTATGATACCCCCTATTATGTGATCAGAATGTGTTTTTGTTCTGGTTTGAGTTAGCAAAAAAAAAAAAAAAAACTTATACGTTTTAATTGTGAAAAGACTCGTCATGTTGACATCTATGATGCACAAAACAGATAAACTTCTGAATGTCGCTTCTCCAACGTGGTAAACACTAACGTTCTTCGGTTGTGCCTTATGACGCTATAACGATTAAAGAAAGGTTTAATCTTCCCACAAATAGTTGTCAGACCACTTTTTTGTAACCCTGTACTTCCCGACTCAGTGTCAGATTAGTTCTAACACCTTACATGAGACTCTAATCATGTGAGCTCCTCAAATAACAGCAAACACTCAAACAACCATCCCTCAGAGTACTAACCTCTCCCCCCCCCCCCCACCCCACCCCCGCCTGTTGTTACTGCACCCCTACGTCTGTATCCCTCCGTCCTCTAACCGGGACTACTTTTTAGTTGTGCGGTTTGCGGCCGACAACAGAATCCCTTCGCTGGTCACGGCAGGTTCTCATCGGTGTCCTATTACCGGGAGGTAGACGGGGTTGGGAGACGGGGGGAGGGGGGGAAGGAGTAGTAGGGGGGGAGTCCAAAGGGGAGAACCCATCGAGGGATTCATTCAAAATTCTGGTCGGATCTCGTCAGATCAGAAATCATAAAAAAAAAAAAAACAGAAATGTACGAAAACGATCAGAAATGACGTACCTACCTATTAAGTACTCATGATATGAAAAAATCTGAAAATGTTATAAATTGGCCGATTCTAGGGGCGGAATTGCCCAAAGATCTAACATGCACATTTCAACATACCATACTTACAGGTAATCATAAGAATTGGCCGATTTTTGTGACGGTCTGTTTCCCAACTGTGTAAGAGTTAAGCCCCATACACACTAGGCGATTTTTACCGAGTCGGCAGACCAATCAGCGCTAAAATCGGCCGCTTATACATCCAAAATCAGCCGATTTTAGCGTCGACTCAGATCAAACCTGCACATTTCAATATACTGTACTGATAAGGGATCATAAGAATCGGCCGGTTCTGTCCGTTTCCCGTTGTATATTGACCGTAAAATCACCTAGTGGGTATGGGGTTTTACTTAGTGGGTATGGGGCTTTACTTCCACCTCCAGAACATTAAAGCCACGTACAATACGTGTACACTTAAAGCCACGATATCGCCTGAGAGCACATCCTAATTTGTTACATTGTAACTCCCTTATAGCCATGCCAAATTAGGAACATGACCAATGACGTTATGGGATGATGCCCTAAAATGACAGTATAAAGCTGTGATGTCACTAACGTAACGTCTAAGTACGTTAACTTAGCAATGATACTGTTGGTTAAAGTTGCAATGCAAAACTCATATTAGGAATCACGACCACAAAAATGTTACGATAAGTATTGTGGAAATAGTTGACGGTACCAAAAGATGTTTTCACCAATCTTAAAAATATGTTTTTCAGGGAGCTAAAACAAAGCTTGACCATTTCTTTTGCAAACTCAAACCAGAACAAAAACACATTCTATGATTCTAACTTTGGTTAGAGGTATAGTTTAAACCATGGAAACAAACCAATTGTGGTGGTCATCAAAATGGATCAGAATCAATTTAAGTGCATTTCATAATTCATAGCATGAGCACAAACAATTCTTTTAACATCTTACTTTTAATGAAACTATCGTCAAAATATGTTGTTCAATATGATCTTGTATATGAGTATCAAGACAATTTTATGGACAAGTTTGGATCGCAATTAATTATCGAGAAACTTTTAATTATGTTGTCTACCCTGATAAATTGTTGATTATGGTTCTGTTCTGCCATGAGGCATTACGGGATAAGCTTATGTTATGTCTTAGCCTATGATATCCCCTATTATGTGATCAGAATGTGTGTTTGTTCTGCTTTAAGTTTGCAAAAGAAAAGGAAAATAAAAGACTCATACGTTTTGCACAGAACAGATACACTTCTGAAGGTCGCTTCTCTAACGTGGTTAACACTGACATTCTTCGGTTGCGGCCTTATGACGTTTTAACGATTAAAGAAAGGTCTAATCTTCCCACAAATAATTGTCAGACCTCTTTTTTGTAACCCTGTACTTCCCGACTCAGTGTCAGATTAGTTCTAACACCTTACATGAGGCTCTAATCATGTCAGCTCCTCAGATAACACCAAACACTCAAACAACTACCTCAGAGAACTACCCCCCCCCCCCACCCCACCCCACCCCCGCCTGTTGTTACTGCACCCTCCGCCTGTATCCCTCCGCCCTCTAACCGGCACTACTTTTTAGTTGTGCGGTTTGCGGCCGACAACAGAATCCCTTCGCTGGTCACGGCAGGTTCTCATCAGTGTCCTATTACCGGGAGGTAGAGGGGGGTCGGGTGACCGGAGGGGGGAGGGAGGTGGACGGGGGCAGGGGGTGGAAGGGGGGGGGGGGTAAGGAGTAGGAGGGGGGAAGTCCAAAGGATAGAACCCATCGAGGGATTCAATCAACATTTTAGTCGGATCTCGTCAGATCAGAAATCATAAAAAACAACAACCAGAAATGTACAAAAACGATCAGAAATGACGTACCTATTAAGTACTCATGATAGGAAAAATAGTTAACAATACGGAAAATATCTGAAAATGTTTGAAAGTGTGATATTTTTAGGAATGCAGGGGTTTCCGTTCTCCTAAATGTAAGGGAGTTGACTTTTTGGCTCAGTCTGACCGATTCTTTGGCAAGGGAGATTATCTATTTGAGAGTAATGCTTTGCGCACGAGGGTGAACGGATTTAGGGTTTGCTTGTTGGGTGTCTTGTCGGGTGTGTATTCCAGGAGAGAGGCCACAAGACAAAGAGGGGAGGAGGGAGTTGTCGTTTTGGGCTATTCTCAGTCTCTGCTGCTCAAGTCTACTCCAGGTCGGTCTCGCGGCCATTGAGCTCAGGCCGTCATTTACAAATAAAGGGTCATAGTGTGTCACTGTGCTCTCATTCTCCTGGCCTACTGCTTACGTTTTTGGGCTCTTGTACTGCCCTTTTCATTCTGTTCCGCCTATTTTCGACCAAGTCTGGAACACTAACTTAGGCTTTAACTCATTACAGGACTCCCATTTACCAAGGTCCTGTTCTGGCTAAAATGAGAGGTTGTCCATCCCAGGAAGAAGAGGTGAGAACACAGTGAGCACCATAAAGGGTCTGTTTATTTTGTGCACCAACGCGCCTTTATATAGCTACAAACGGCTTCCTATTGGTCAATTACAATCACATGACCCACATGACATCACTTCTAGTAGTACAATATCAATGTGCTGTCTGGTCCGGCACTAATGGAAAACTAGAACATAATAAATAACAAGGCAACATGCAGGTGGTTGGGCGGCCAGTTCCTTGGCAGTAATTAAGTATTGTTATTTATTAGTGCAACACATGGAACAAAATATGCAAAAGAAAAGAATGTATGCAAATGGTGAGTACATATGAGTCCGTTCAGTCCAGGGATCCAGTGCCTACTGACTGGTCAGTGCTTAGTCATCTGCAGTGACCTGGGGTGAGAGCCCCCTGTTGATATAATGGAGTAACTGTAGTAGAACTGACCAGCAGTGGTGCCTCCTCTGGACTGTCCTTGATACTTTGATAGGCCTGGTGAGCCTATCATCCCATTTCGTAACTTTATACCTTCATTCTTGATTTCGTTCCAATACATTATTTGATTCTTAGCCAGCAAATTGTTCTATTCTTCAATCATTCCACAATATAAGTCTATTTTGCACCTTTGTACAAGAATTATTACCAATTTCTGACTTTGCATTTTCGTGCCTAACTGGTGAAATAGGCTCAATTCATCACAAAAGTAACCATTAGCGACTTTGATCCATGGATTTTTATTAGTGCACATTACATATAGTAAAAGAGCTCTTAATCCTGTGATTTGTATGACCAAAGCTAGAAGCTAGGGGTAATAATCTCTTGATTCTTATGATAATGTAGTGAGAAGGAGTAGTCCCTTGACTTATCTAAGTTAAAAGGCCTAGAATAAAGTCCCCTCGTCGCGTATGTGAATTTATATGGAAACTAGGAAAGGAAAAATCCCCAAATCCCTTCACCCACCCGTACTGACATTTTCACAAAGCCCTATTCCATAGACCTATGGAACATTTCTAACTCGCAAATAAATAGGCATTGATAAGTTCGGCAATTTAGTAAAGCAGATATATAGGGCCTATTCGTCTCAGAAATGTGGTACTGATTTGTCAATTATCTTGGGCAATAACTGAATGACGTGTGACAGCAAATTGATTCAGGTGGAAATAAATATGTCATTTTAACCTCTCTTTTTTGTGCGAGATTGGCACCTTCTACAAGTTGAGTAATGCTAATATCCTCAATCTACAGAGTTAATGATAAAACACAGATATAATTTGCTGATTACCTTGCCAGAAATATGGTATTATGATTAGTCAGAACGGCATTAATGAACCTGAACCAAAGCCTGAACTAAAACAGTTTAACACTAATAACTATGCATTGCCTTAATTTGAGATTCTAAGTCTGCAGATATTATGATTTTATAATGACCCCCTTCGTTCTTAGGGCTTGGGTTATACTTATTATATCCAAATGAGGGTTGTTCACACAGGCCCGTGCTTGTATTGTGATAAATAGAGTTGTGTAAGATAAGTAAACGATATGACGACAGGTGTGTAAAAGCCAAAGTGATGATTAAAAAACTTGTTTAACTCGTCGCATCACGCATCTCCGTGGTAACAAGGGCGGCTCATTTAGGGCCATAATGCGCATGTCTGTACATACTTATTATTACTTCCCGTCACGTGATACCGGTGGTATATAATTACAACCAATCAGCGTTCACCATTCTCCCCGGCCCAGGGCCCCAGATGGAGGGGCCCTGCGCTGTGTGACGTCTTGGGAAATTGTTAGGGAACCTTCCCAGGCAAGCAGCGACGTAACAAGTACATTCTGTGACCGTGTTTTTTTGGTCAGTCCATAACCTGCCTAAATGTCATGTAACAAGAATGTTTTTTTTAGATTAAGTTGTGACTTACTAAAATAGAATGTTAACATAATGTTATATGCTGGTGATGTAAAGACCATTCCAAAGCAGAATGTTATAATAACATCATTTTTACGTTAAATAACGTAACCAGAAAGTTATAATAACATCACAATGCAACGTCGTAATGTGAAGTTCTAAAGACGTTATTGGGTACCATCAAAATAACATAACAAGAACCAAACTAGGACCAAATAGAACGTTACAATAACGTTATGATAACGTCACATTCTTGCCTGGGTTGAGACTTGGTATACACTCACAGACACGCATATATGCAGACAAACACAGACGCACACATATATGTTTATATGAATAATGATTTATACTGTTCCACCTGTAATTATTTGAGTTTGCAAGATGTTGTCATATATTTGACAAAACATAACATTTGGCCCCCTTTAAAGTTGTCTGTGTCTGTTTATGTGTGTGTCCAAGTGTCTGTGTGTGCCTCTGTGTGTGCCTCTGTGTCTGTGTGTGTCTATTTCTGTGTCTGTGTGACTGTGTGTGTCTGTATCTGTGTGTGTTTGTGTCTCTGTGTGTCTGATTCTGTGTGTAATTTGTACAGACAACAAAAAGATGCTGATACCATTATACAAGGTTAAACGAGTTAATCTGTTGTTAAGTTACTTCAGGGAGAAGTTAGCGTTGTTCCTGGTATGTTGTTCCTCTGGATCGTCCATGTGTCTGTTAAAACCTTTGTACTGACCTGGATGGTCAGTCCATGCTCTGTAAGCTTAGCGTAGTGTTTACACCAGCACACGCCTTAGCTATATATAACTCCTTGTCAAATGTCTTGGAGTAAGGAGGAGTCTAGGTATGACGTGTATAGTATCACCATACGTAAGAGGCTTTCATTGCCGGTGCTCAGTCAAAGTTAGCTGAATGTTGTTGTGAGTAGCCATCCTGGAAAGGTTTAGTTCTAGAAGCTGAGTCCTGGAATTGTAATAGAAGCTGATAGACTGTTTAGTTGGCGGTAGAGTTGACTGAGTGTGATTGAGGGGATTCCATCCTTAAAGCTGTTCATTGTCAATTGAGATCTTGTCATGGAAGTACAATAATACAGAATAGATAAAAGAACATCCTTTCATGCAAGTGTTATGTCGTACATAATACGGATCTTTTATTATGTATTGGACGTCAGAAGTCGAACGAGGCGGAGACTGCGATAGGAGCTAGCTATTATCCATAACTAAATCAACTGATGAAGTGAACCTACCATTAACAAATTTACTATAGTTCACCTTCACAAAGGTTCCTTGGAGAATTGTAATCATATGTACAGATTGTCATAAAAGAGCCCGCTTAAGGCATTGGGGATAGTCAGGCCTGATGTCTTACATACTATAAAATAGTTCTCTATACAAGTTTTAAAGTTATTCCATGAAAAAGTCATACTGTTTGTTTTCAAAGATGATGCTGTTAGGACATAATTGTTAATCTCTTTATAGACAACCTCCATGTGTATAGACTATACAAGTGAACGCTAGTTGTAGTTTTATGGTTGATTAATAATCGGGGAAATGTTCTTATGATATTTAAAGGTATTATCTTTATCACTCCTTTGTACGTGCTAGTCAACTGGTAGGTAAGCTCACGAGATGGGCGCTCATTTCCACAATGTGAACAACGCCTGGCTGTAAGTCAGGTTTATTCAGTGGATCACTTATATGCGTACAGAGCCAGTGCAATGATGGTTAATATTCCTAGAGTCACAAGTCCATTTCATGAAGAGTAAGCTTTCTCCTAAGAGTCCGCCTGTTCTCTCATCCGCTCTCAACATAGTAATTCCTTCAACAGTCACCAGATGTCCTTTTCTGCGTATAGCTATCCAAACCCCTTCGAATCCTTAAGACTCGTGTATGTCCAAACGTAATAGTGCTCTCTGCCGTACCCAGAGGTTTTACCCAATATATAGCAGTCTGATATTGATTTTCCCCGAGCATCGACGCTCGCTGGGAGATGCACCCTGTCTGCTGTTGCGCAACAGGTATATTTACACCTACCAGCAGCTCATGCTACCTTTATACTATATGATAGGACAATTCCTATCATTTGGAATACCTTCTTTAATTCCCTTGTTTGCAACTGGTGACGTTCTCTTCATTATATCTCTATACAACTAATTTCATGCACAAAGTGAATTACTCTCTACCTTTGTGCACAAGAACAGTTCAAGGAAACTTACAGAAAGATAAGGCTTCGTTGCACATTTCATTAATTATGATCTACATCCCTTAAGTAGTGATAATTGTGTATTGCCTTTTTTGGTGTCAACCTTATTTCTCAGGTGGGTATAAGACATGTCCTCATGGTTTCTGGGCCGATCGGTTATTGTACACAGTGGCCTGTTTCATGACAAACCACTGTATATTTTGTGTTTCATAATCTTACAATCACCTTTTCGGATGCCATAGCTACGTGAGTTGTGTTTTTGTTGTTGCTTATGTGAGTTTCGATGGATTTAGTTGAGTTTTGTCTGGATTAACATGAATTTTGGCGAGATTTATTGAAGTTTTAACTGGATTTAAGAGAGTTTTGTCATGAAACGGTCATGCACGAGAGTTTCAAACTTTCGTACAGTTCCGTAAGGCCACATTAAACCTCCACACCTGTGAACCAGGCCACACGTGGTGAAGTAAACAGTCTCGGATACATTTTTAAAACTTATTTTCTCCCTGAGTATGGGTCCTCCTGGTGGGCACCCTCCACTGCCCGCCGCCATTCGGTGTCGTCCTTAATTGATGAGGTAAAAACGACGTTTACATTTTCACCTGAACATGCGGCCAGGTAATCATATCAGACTGGGGAGGGATGTGGGGGGGGGGAGTCAGGTTATGGAGAGGTGCTCACCAGGGATGGGGTGAGGGGAGGGGGGGGGGGGCAGGGACGGTCGGCTTACCAATCAACAGGCTGCTTGTGGGTATTTGAGTGAATGTATGTGAGTGTGTGAATTTGCGTGTAGGGAAGAAGTGTGTGTGAGTGAGTGAGTGAGTGATGGATGTTTTATGCCATGCTGAAAGCCAGGGTCATTTTCATGGCAAAACCAAGTTAGGACGAATTCTGTCTTTGGTGATCATATCTAATGAGATGAAGGTCACAGGGTGAGCAAACAGCGGGGGATCAAAATCTGGAAATCATTTTTGCTGTTCTTCATCCCTTAGTGAACCCAGACACCACCCGGGAATTTAACCCAAAGAACCACTTGGTCAGTGCTGTGTCCCCCCTATCATCGCCTCTTACAATTAGCAGGGGCTTGTATATGTTTGAGTGTGCAAGTGAATATGTGTCTTACAGGTACGGTTACAGTCAGTGTCCTGCAGGTATGGTTACAGTCAGTGTCCTACAGGTATGGTTACAGTCAGTGTCCTAAAGGCATGGTTACAGTCACTGTCCTACAGGTATGGCTACAGTCAGTGTGCTACATATATGGTTACAGCAGTCAGTGTCCTACAGGTATGGTTACAGTCAGTGTCCTACAGGTATGGTTACAGTCAGTGTCCTACAGGTATGGTTACAGCAGTTAGTGTCCTACAGGTATAGTTACAGTCAGTGTCCTACAGGTATGGTTACAGTCTGTGTTCTACAGGTATGGTTATATCAGTCAGTGTCCTACAGGTATGGTTACATCAGTCAGTGTCCTACATGTATGGTTACATCAGTCATAGTCTTACAAGTATGGTTACAGTCAGTGTCCTACAAGTATGGCTACAGTAAGTGTCTTACATGTATGGTTACATCAGTCATAGTCTTTCAAGTATGGTTACAGTCAGTGTCCTACAAGTATGGTTACAGTCAGTGTCCTGCAGGTATGGTTACAGTCAGTGTCCTACAGGTATGGTTACAGTCAGTGTCCTAAAGGTATGGTTGCGGTCAGTGACCTACATGTATGGTTACAGTCAGTGGGCTACATGTATGGTTAAAGTCAGTGTCCTATAGGTATGGTTGTAGTCAGTGTCCTATAGGTATGGTTACAGTCAGTGTCCTACAGCTATGGTTACAGTCAGTGTCCTATAGGTATGGTTACAGTCAGTGACCTACATGTATGGTTACAGTCAGTGTCCTACATGTATGGTTACAACAGTTAGTGTCCTAAAGGTATGGTTAAAGGCAGTGTCCTCCATGTATGGCTACAGTCAGTGTCCTACAGGTATGGTTACAGCAGTCAGTGTCCTACAGGTATGGTTACAGTCAGTGTCCTACAGGTTTGGTTACAGTCAGGTTCCTACAGGTATGGTTACAGTCAGTGTCCTACAGGTATGGTTACAGTCAGTGTCCTACATGTATGGTTGCAGTCAGTTCCCTACAGGTATGGCTATAGTCAGTGTCCTACAGGTATGGTTACAGTAGTCAGTGTCCTACAGGTATGGTTACAGTCAGTGGGCTACATGTATGGTTAAAGTCAGTGTCTTATAGGTGTGGTTATAGTCAGTGTCCTATAGGTATGGCTACAGTCAGTGTCCTACAGCTATGGTTACAGTCAGTGTCCTATAGGTATAGTTACAGTCAGTGATCTACATGTATGGTTACAGTCAGTGTCCTACATGTATGGTTACAACAGTCAGTGTCCTAAAGGTATTGTTACAGGCAGTGTCCTCCATGTATGGCTACAGTCAGTGTCCTACAGGTATGGTTACAGCAGTCAGTGTCCTACAGGTATGGTTACAGTCAGTGTCCTACAGGTTTGGTTACAGTCAGGTTCCTACAGGTATGGTTACAGTCAGTGTCCTACAGGTATGGTTACAGTCAGTGTCCTACATCTATCGTTGCAGTCAGTTCCCTACAGGTATGGCTACAGTCAGTGTCCTACTGGTATGGTTACAGTAGTCAGTCTCCTACAGGTATGGTTACAGTCAGTGTCCTACAGGTATGGTTACAGTCAGTGTCCTACATGTATGGTTACAGTCAGTTCCCTACAGGTATGGCTACAGTCAGTGTCCTACAGGTATGGTTACAGTAGTCAGTGTCCTACAGGTATGGTTACAGTCAGTGTCCTACAGGTATGGTTACAGTCAGTGTCCTACAGGTATGGTTACAGTCAGTGTCCTACAGGTATGGTTACAGTAAGTTCCCTACAGGTATGGCTACAGTCAGTGTCCTACATGTATGGTTACAGTCAGTTCCCTACAGGTTTGGCTACAGTCAGTGTCCTACAGGTATGGTTACAGTCAGTTCCCTGCAGGTCTGGTTACAGTCAGTAGCCTACAGGTATGGTTACAGTAATCAGTGTCCTACAGGTATGGTTACAGTCAGTGTCCTACAGGCATGGTTACAGTCAGTGTCCTTCATATATGGTTACTATATATGGTCATATATAGTCATTGCATCCAGGATTACAAAGGAAAGCCTTGAGGTATCTTCCAGAATGCATAGGTAAACCATTTATAATGTTATCAGTTTACTACCTGATTCATCCTTGGTAATAAGAACATAGCACTTAATTTTCTCAGCAGATTATCTGGATAGGATTCTGTCGAGCATACCACAAGTCTGGTATAATTAGAAGGGGATCGGTCAGTCCCAGCATTAAGGGAGCATAGGTACAACAGATCAAGGTCAGACATTGGAGGTTTAACCAATTAACAACATAGAAAATAATACCAGTTTAGATGTCCCCACCACATTAAAGCACAGGAAGTCTAGACGTCTCCAAGAGGCCAACCCTATCAGCTTCTTAGTAGCAAATAAAGTGAGGGGCCTTCCATTAAGTATGTACGCATCAAGAAGGAAGGGGGGAGCTGAAATTATTGACAATGTGCATAAAGCCCGTATTCCACATACCGATTTTGATGCTGCCGATTTTGTATTTGTTGGATTTTCTCTGAGAATATGACATAAGACATTACATGTTATATACCATTCAAAAGAGAATTGAAACACCTTTCTATTGGTGTATAAGATACCAATGTTTGACCATTATTTCTACTGCCGATTTTCAAAATCGCCAGCAAAATCGGTATGTGGAATACAGCCTTAAGTCTCAAATGTAATGTGTATGTTGAATGGTTTCATTTCATTATGCAACGGGCCAAAAGCCTGTGGCCCGTCACATAACCAAACCCTTGCAACAGAAGGACTGCAACAGTGCAAAGTGTAAGGAGGTTTTAGTCAAACTCCCACTATTTTTCACAATTCACAATTCAACAGCAGAACCCATTGCAAAAGCGATGTCACTGTTGTTAGGGTTTGCATTTTTTCACTTTTTTGAACAGGGATGGGTCTCGCTGTGGGAGCCAACAGTTGTATTGCCATCCCTGTTGTAATGGTAATGTGGAATTGTGACTGCAGTCTACCAGGTCGATTTTAGTTCTGTGAACAGTTATAAGAAGTAGAATTTCAGTCCAGTAGAATCATTAACAGAGAGAACTTGGGGGTGGGCAAGCAAAAATGTCACTACAGCACGCCCCGCCCCGCCCCCTTTTAATTCCTGGATATGCCCCTGAAATTGGTCATACTAAAGTGTTAAACTAAACTAATATTGACCACTTGGTTGCTTTGACCTTGAGCGCCTCATCTCTGACCTTGCCGACCGCCAACATACCCCGACGTAGACATGAGGTGATCGCCGGACGTCTCGGCCCGGACGACAGGGTCGGATTAACTGTGGGCCCGTTGTTTCGGCCCTTTGTCCATGTCTCCCCCTGTCCCTAGATACCTGAATGGTGACACTAGACCCTGCTGTTGACAGGAGCCTGCTGAGGGCCCACGTGTCCTGCCACCCGCCCCCAGTAACTGATCACCGAGACATCTCGGCCCGCAGTGTGGTCAGTTAAAAGGTGAGATGCCATTTCAACCCATGTCACACCTCACCATTGAGGTTTTAATATGCATTGATTAATAGGGTGCTATTTGCAGTTACTTAAGAGTTAACTCCGGTATAATATTAGCTAGCTCCAATGAGAGTCCTTCTCCACTAAGACTGCAACTGCAAGTCCTTCCCACAATGTAGTTTCCCATTATGGACAACACAATACTCACGTGAAAGGATTTAGTTTATTTGGTCCATTCTGCAATATTAGTTGCAAGGACTCCCGTTGACAGTGAACATTCCGAAGGGGCTTGTCCGCTGAACCCACCAGTCAACGCTCCTAGCCTGTCTACCAATCTATCTGCACAATTCCATAATAGAATCTGGCTTCTAGTTCCTTTCCAGGGTGTGTGACCAATAATGACAAGCAGCGCTCTGCCTGGTGCTGCAGCTAACAAGTGTTTACATATGTTCCTTGGTGTAGCCCCTTACACTCTTCACCCTCAGTTTAGGAAGAGTTACTCTCTCAACCCAAATGTTAGTTTCTACATAAGAATAGCTAAGCTAACTATGGACTGACCATCCACGTCAGTACACCATCTCAACGTGTCACTATAAGAACTGATACATTTCACACATTCTTCTTGGGATCGTCCATTAATATTTCCTACCAATTAAGGATAGTCGATTTACATAGTTTTAAGTTCCTGCAGATTAACTAAGCGATCTTCGTAAGGAAAAACTTGTCTACATATTTCCCAGTATATTCATTGATTAATGCAAACCTGTAGGTACAATTCAGTAGTGGGTGGGGAGAATTACACATGTAACCAATTATCTATAATGATTTCTGAAGTCCCGTCCCCTTTAGCGTGTAATACATTTTGGAAATGTATTTCTGTGCCTACATAACAATTATTATTGAATGTGAAAAAAATGAAATCCAAATATATACGTCCTTGCGAAAACGGCAAATTCCATATACTACCTTCCCGGAAGCTAACAAGACGTACCTGTGGAGATTAAACAAAGGTACCATTAAACGAAGGTGCAATTCAAGATACGAGTAAAAGCTCATTATTTTCTCACTTTTTGAAATGAAGCCTCCCTTCCCTGACACCCCATGAACAGATAACTATACAAACATGAATTGTATCTATGTCTGTACATGGATAGTCATGTAACTTCACACTTTTTACAGGGGCGGATACAGGATTTCAAAAAGTGTGTGTGTGAGGGGGGGGGCAGAGTGGTCACTTGCACATAGGCTAAATACTTAGTCTAAATGCTGTGCATTCGCGTGTTTTTCTGGATATGAAATATAAGCCTCCACCAAAGGTTTAGGGGGATGGGGGGTTGGGGGGGGTCAGGACCCCTCTGGACCACTCTGGAGCCCCCTGGAACCCCCTATCCTCTGCTTTTATACAATCTGTCAGATGTATTTCCGCACATGATAAGTCGCTTAAAAATCGCACAGTATGTAGTCAGCTGAACCTTTAACGGCGCCCCTGGCGGCTCACGGCGGTACCACACAAAGCGCGGGAAGGAGCCTTAAATGTCGTATGCCTTTGTGGGGCGCACTGCGCAGGCGCGGGAATCATGTCAGAGACGCCAGGTAAGGAAAGGTAAATTTACCCCAGGCCTAAAGGAGAGGAAAGGTAAACTTACCCTGGCCTAAAGGAAAGCAAAAGGTAAACTTACCCCCGCTCCGAACCAATCGCCGCCATCTCAGGTGGGCCGGGGCTCGAGGCGGCAGTTTACTGTGAGAGTGTCAAAATATCGCCATGGAAACCACCCGAGATGACGACCGAATCAAATCAAATGAATCTTCTTTGAATCCTGTTGTCGCCGTGAGAAGAATGTGTGTCGCCTTTCATGGCCGTCAATCTTTACAGGGCCCTCTCGACCTTTCCGATTAGTTTATTTCCCCCTGACTTTCTCACTTATTTCTCGCCATCACAGATTATCAAAACGTGTTTTCATGTGGTGTAGTCATCACTTCTGGGCGGCGGTAAGAAGGACCTGTCTAGGGTTACTTGTAGGCGGGGAAAATCAGATGTAAAGGGTGGCTGTGCTTGTGGCCGATTGAATTAAGAATAGATAGACGGAGTTTGAACGGAAAGCTGTGACAGAATGGCCACTTTCTGTGAACATACCTGAAACCAACCGAGACAACAACCAACTCAAATCAAGTGAATCTTCTTTGAATCGTGTTGAGAGAAGTGCTCCCTGTAAGAAGAATATGTGTCTCTTTTCACGGCCATTAATCTTTACAGAGACACCTGTTAAGACGCTATCCTACATACAGATGCTATCCAACAAAATCCAGTATTTGTCACTTAGCAGCAGTATAAAGATGCTATCCTACATACAGACACTATCCAACAAAACATTTTGTTGGATGGCATCTGCCAACTGCTGCTATCCTACATACAGATGCTTACCCATAAGGGAGAGGTGGTGTGGTCCATATACTGGGTCGGCATTACATAACATGTCCTGGGGTCTGTAGCCCACCCTTAGCTCGAGGGACATTTGCCCACTTTCTGTATGCATACACAGGGTCTTCTTCACAGTCAGCCAATCAGAAGTCTGCATTATATTTCGATATTTTTATACACACTCAATCGCAATATTATAGTTCCAGGGTATGGTTACTGTAGACCTAGGGTATGGAAAAGGTATGCAAAATAGGATAGGGTATAGGGCTCAGAGAATACCCAGGTTACAGAGTATGGGTGGTATAGAATACCCAGGGTAGAGAAGTGGTTTATGGGATATAGAATACCCAGGGTACACAGGGGGTATAAGGGGTAGTATACCCAGGGCATGGATGGGGTTTTTACAAGGGTAGTGTACCCAGGGTATGGAGGGGGTTTTAGAGGGGGGATAGTGTACCCAGGGTATGGAGTTTCAGGATGTAGCAGGGTTGAGCCTCGGGTGCCTGGCTTGTGCTACTGTACCCTGGGTCTCCACAGACTATACCCTGGGTCTAAAGTTGTAATTTATCTAGACCCAGGGTCTTTGCTGACAATAGCCTGAGTCTATTTTAAAATATTGAGCCATATTCCCTTGTCCTTGTCTGGGTCTCCTTATGCAGACAAATTGGTACCCCCTCCATACGATGGGTACACTACCTCTCCATACCCTGGATACACTACCTCTCCATACCCTGGATACACTACCTCTCCATACCCTGGGTACACTACCCCCCTAATCAAGCCCTCCCCCTCCCCTTCCCCAAAGGTTTTGTCACTTAGCATCTGTTTGTGGCTTAGCATAGCGGTGGATGCTAAGTGACAAATGTTTTGTCACTTAGCAGCAATTTTGTCGCTTAGCAGCTTGTGCAGTTGCTATCCTACAAAAAGATGCTAAGTGATAAAATTTTGTTGGATAGCATCTTTATGTAGGATAGCGTCTTAACACCCCCCGACCTTTCCGATTAGTTGATTTCCCCCCGACATTCTCACTTATTTCTCGCCATCGCAGATTATCGAAACCTGTTTTCATGCGGTGTAGTCATCACTTCTGGCCGGCAGGATGAAGGGCTTGGATAGGGTTACTCGTAGGAGATCAGATGTAAAGAGTGGCTGTACTTGTGGCGATTGAATTAAGGATAGATAGACGGAGTTTGAACAGCTTCCCAGGCAAGCTGTGACAGAATGGCCACTTTCTGTGAACTGACATTTTTTGGTCAGTCTGTTGCTAGATTTTTACGTAAAAGTACAGTTATTATTTGTGAGATTGAGTCTCACCAAAACAGAATGTTATAACTACATTATATTTTGTTGATGTTGAGACCTTACCACTAAAGAATGCTATAATAACCTTTAGTTTTAACGAAAGCTGGTGATGATAATGTTACAATATTATGTCACTGGTAGATTGGAGTGAGTGCTGGGAGCCATCAAACTCATGAAGTAGTAATCATATTCACACTGGCATGGCACTGGTTCAGAAATGTCACATACAAAAACGGAAAACTAAGTTACCAATGATTACAAACAATATGATGAATAGTGTTGAAAACGACACATTGGGTCGGCATTGACCGTTGTTACCCCTTTGGCATTGGTGAGATGAAATTATGGGTAAAAACAACTGCCTAGTGACAGAGATAAGCCTACAAAGGGTTGGTGGGGGGAACCAAAAGTAATAATAAAAGATATCCTCAGAAATCCCAACAATTTCAGGGGCGGATTCAGAGATTCTCAAAAGGAGGGCCCTATTGTAAAAATTTGTGCCGAACCCTCCAGGTTCGAGATTTTACGTCACAATATAATAGTAAATATTTGGCCCAAAATTGGGGGTCGCCCTCTTCGCCCTCTCTAAATCCACCATTTATGAAATACTGTATGATTCAAAATATAGATATGAAAGTTTTGTCCTCAATGTGAAAAAAAAACTGATTCTCTGTTCCCCCTCCCAGCCTCACCCTATAAATGTGTGTTTCCCATCTTTTTTCACCAATTCCTGACCCATACCCTGTCCAACTACTCCAACATATCCAACTCAAATATACAAAGTCCTTCTTGGGGTATGTATGGAAAAATATTTCAGTTGTGTAAACATAAACAGCATTTATCTATTTTCAATATTCCTATGTCATGAAGTGTAGTGTACTCTAAGTCAAACATGATTATAAATACAGATTCTGACACAACAATAAAGGTGCTACTACCTATCGTCCTGGTAACATTGTCTGAGAGATCTCGATGAACTATACATGTGTCCCGTTTATTAGGACACATGTTGGTACCCAAGGAACATAAGGACCCACTGATTAGAAACTTACATAAGAGAGTGATGTTATACAAGTGTGGTTGAGATAGACAAATGTCAAGGAGAGCTCTACACCTCAAACTTATGCCGACTGTCCGATTGTCTTTACTGCTTCTCTTTATTTTCACGTTGCATTTTTGTTCAAAGATCTTATTTCTAGATTGACAATTCTACCATTTGTAAACACAGACCCCGCATATATTGTGTCGGCCCTTACCTTGGCCAAGGGGAGAGAATAAACAGTTTGGGCTCTTTCTTACTGTTAATCTAATCTTCAGACAAGAAACAAGTAAATGTGCACCAATTTGATCTGAATGATTCCCAGAATGCATCATATTGTTCAAATTGTACCAATTATTTATGTGTAAATAAATCTAAATAAGGTGCATGATTCCCCCATTTTCAAAAAAGTATTATGGGTACCCAGGCGGGGTTCTAGGCTGTTAGAAATGGTAGAATTGCTCCACTAAGCACAACTACGCACTCTGAAACGGATTCATCTCATATCAGCAGAGTAGCAGCCAAGTAGAGTGGAAATCATTAAGTTTGAATCGACGTTTGCAGAGACTACTTTGTCAACAAAAATGTCCATTTATTTCCGCATAACGGGCTATTCATGGATCATTCCATGTCAATCCAACAAGGGCCTCAGACACATTGTCTCAGATTTTCTTTGAACTGCTAAGAATATCTTTATTCTAAAACAGCTTTGTATTGGAACAATCTGAATTCAGAAATTAGGAACATTCCTACTTATAAACAATTTAAGTATAATAGAAAAAAATGGTTAGCTTCAACTATTCCCTTTTTATAATGTCTGACTGTGTATCCTATGTTTTTTCTTTTTGTGTGTGTATGCTCGGTTCTGTAGTCAATCTATTTAAACTGTATACTTTTTCTTAAATTCATACATGTACACTAATCTGATTATTAGAGTCGTGATTCATGCTCTAATATCAGATATTAATACAGTGTAATATGCTACAATACGATCTCTATGCCTACCAGAAATACCTGAGTCGTGTTTCATGCCTGGTTTTCTTGGTTTTCGCATGGATGCCTGTGATATATGGTTAAAACCGCAGTGACACTAAAGCCCCGTACCCACTAGGCGACTGGCCGTCGTCGGCGCCGACGTCGGCACAAAACGGTCGGCGTCGGCGTAAAATTATTAAACATGTTTAATATGGATCGGCGTAATCGGTGCCGACCGTCGGTGCCGACGTCGGCGCCGACGGTCGGCGCCGACGCCTACATCGTCGCCATTTATGTGTGGGTATGGGTCTTCCAAGTGATCGGCGCCGACGGCCGTGCTGACGTCGGCGCCGACGTCGGCCCCGATTCTCCTCAAAATCGCCTAGTGGGTATGGCGCTTTAATGACCAATTCTAGTCCGTTGGATACTTTGACATATATATAGAGATGCTTCTAGATAACATTTATATTCATACTGCCTTGAAATAAGATTTAAACTTTATCAAGAATTTATACCCCAACTTGCGATGTGAAGCATATTTCTATGTACCCAGAACACATATTATAAATTGTATTTGTATATATTGTATATAAGTTACATTCTTATACACTGATATCCAGATATGATTGTTATAAAACTGGATGACATAGAAAATCGGCTCTTAGCCGAATGTATTTTCCAGTATAAATAAAAGGAATATAAAAAAAAAATATCTTCCTAAACATGGTGAAGAAACATAATTCAAATTTTAATATCAGATTCCCAAAACTGTTAACAATATATCAATTTTTATGACCAAGATTGGGCCAAATTGTTCAGCGGAATTGGAGCCCTTAAACCTGTTATCAACTTTGTGGTCCCAAATCTCAACCAAATATGCAGTTAAAGCCATGAAATCTTTGGTATCCTTAGTCCTTGGAGAATTGTATCCACATGAATATTGAAAAAATGATATATAAAAGTAAAATATTCCAACATTTGGGACCTCATAGAATACAAGGTTTTCCTCCTATGCATCTCATATTGCTCAACCTTATTGGGACCCTGATAGACATTGTAATTCTTGGATTTGAGTTTCTGGAAGTTATTACACTTGAAAAAATGAAATAAATACACACTTTCCCATCTAAAAATGTTGATGTAGGTTCCCTTCTCAATGCCTATAGTGTTTTTATCATGAGAGTGAAAACTGGCTCTGTTTGGGACCTCATAGAAGGTAAGGTTATTAACCTGAAGCTTTCACACAGCTTATTCTGATTGGAAACGAGGTAGAACTTAGACTCTGAAATTGGAGACACTAGCGTGAGCAAAATACACTAATTACATTTCTTTACTCCATGATGGAAAGGTAGTATCAGAAATGGTCTATATCAATGTTTACATACATATTTTCTTACGTAGTTTCCTCAAATAGGTGTAGCCAATGTATGAATATTATATATTATTAATTTCCCAAAGTTTTGTTGGAGAAAATGCCAATAGTGAATATGTAGATGTATAAAACACGTGACAGTGGAGAATTACGTCCGTCATAAACGTGGGAAATTCCTTTTCCTGCAGCACTATCACCTGGTCTGGGTCCCAAGGTTTTTCAGCGTCCGTCCGGCGTCTGCCCAGCGTCTCCCTGTTATCTGGGCCCTAGGAGCACGTGTCTGGTGTCTGACATACACATATATAAGGACAGAGTACAGGGCTACAGACAGAACACACTTCGTACCCCTCACAGAGACAGGCGGGGACACCTCCAGCACACAGTGACAGTTGTTCAATCGACTTGAGCCAAGGTGAGTACCATATACCATGCAAGGTGAAGGCACTTTGTCATCGTGATCTGAGATATAATTGCAATGTCCTTGTATTTAGAATTATTATTTTTGGAAAATATCTTTGTGTTTTACAAAGAACCTATCAATGTATTTATAAGGTCATGTGGTCATTTATTCAAAATAATACTTTTTCATGCTTGTGATTTTAAAATAGCAATGGGAAATTGGCCAGGGTAAATGGGGCTTCAGGGGCCTTCTATCAAGTCAGAACTAATCATGTTCTGACTGTAGGGGTGCAGCTAGCCCAGCTACTGGGTGTACTCAGTCATGGGTCTTGGGTCATGATTACTGGACATTGCCTCACATGTGAATCTATATACCTGCAGTTTTTCTGTTTTGTTTAGTTTTTTCATATTTTCACAATGGAATTGTGTAATATTTTGAAATTTGGGTTCCAATTGTATTCCACTAGATATTCTTCATGCAAGGTTTTTGTTACTTTGGACGTCTGATTTTTACTTTGGACGTCTGATTAGGAGCAAGTTAAGTGGACTATTTTAGGGATAAATTGGGAACCTTTGTATAAACAAATCCTGATGAGAATACAGTTTGCTATAAAAAGAGATGGCCCTATCATGGTGTATGAGTGCTGCTGAGGTGACGTCCCACCTGGTCCTTATCACCTGGTCACTGATGACACGTCGACAGGTGGGCCGCGTCTGGTGGTCACACCACAGAGGGTAACAGACTCAGTAAAGGTGTAGTCTGGGTATCACCCTAAAACCACGGAACGGTAGTCAGGGGCGGATCCAGGGTCTGTCTTCTAGGGGGGGAAAGATATCTGCCCCCACCCCCTATGATTTACCTTGCAAAATTTATTCTCAGATTTGGCAAAAGTACGAGAGTTCATTTTTTGTCTAGGGGGGCAATGGCCCCTTTTGCTCCCCCCCCCCCCCCACTGGATCCGCCACTGGTAGTCACACTTATGTGTGTGTGTGGGGGGGGGGGGGGGGAGGCCGACCAAAAGGCCATGGGGATCAGTCGTATTGTTTGTTCATAACTTGTTCAAACCAAGTTTATGTGTTGACAGAGGACCTTTTTTTCCATATCTATCTTGGAAGTTGGAAGTATAATTGTCCCTTTATGAATGAATATTTCAAAATGATTTCCATTGTAAATTTGATTAAAGTCATGAACCTTTAGAGTGGCCCCACACACTCAGATACTAGTTCCGGTCATGGAGAGTGTAGTTCCGGTTTCTTCGATTGGCAGAATGGAGACCCTCTTGGGCGCACATTCCTGTGACATTAATTCTTGGCCGGAAAGAAGATAAGGACCCCCCCCCCTCCCCCACAGACCGTTGGTGTTTCGGAGTTTGTATTTCACAAACCCTGTACCTTTGTTCCCCCTTAGGTTTGAACCGGAAGTAGAATGACGTGGTTGAAGGTCGTCGTGCCCTTGGCCGTCCTCTTCCTGGTGGAAGGGGCCCTGGCGGCCGACTGGAGAAACAACGTGGGCGCCGATTACCGGTCAGTGGTGGCTCCCCCGAAGATCACCGAGGCCCAGAAACAGGTACAACTTTAGATGAATTTAGGGGAGAAATGAACAAGGCTGAAACAGGTCTGTCTTCTTCAGACGCTGAATAAATACTGAAATCATTAATGTACAATACACATGCACCCAAAGGAGAGGGGTATGTCGGTCAAACCTATTTCAGTATTTAGAAGTAAACCCCTAGGCTGCTTATGCTAGATTCATACTTCATACTAGTTTTCTACTTGCAAATGATTAATCAAAAAAAACATACTAAAACAAATGCTTATTGTTTAGTAGAAAAGATAATCAATACATAACAACACAACCCCCGTTACATTGGAAACATTGGGAACAGATCGCCTACATTAATTATCAATCTTATTCGCTACATCATTACTATGTATTTCATGGTAACTTATAAAATTCGTACGGTAGATCAATGGTTGTAATTGAGTATGGAGAATTAAAAAAACCCAATCTTTACAAGGTGATGCGGCGAGGTATCGCGGCTGGTAAGAAGTTCGCCGACATACTGCAGAAGGGCCAGTTCGACGACGCCATCAAAAAGATGGACGACTTCGTCAAGCCGTGGACGGAGGGCATGGAGATGCACATGTACTTCTTCTGGCTCTTCTTCCGTACTGTGGCCGACGACATCCTGGACGAGGTGAAGAAGGGCTTCGGCGAAGTCAACGGCAGGTAGGGCAGCCAAAAAGCTTTCATGAATATTCGTGGTAATATTTTTGTATCCCACAAAGTTACGGTGTGTCCAGACAACATTTACCAATATTCATGAACATTCAAGAACATTTTCAAACATTCAAAAAAGTGTTCACAAAGTACATATCTTTGTACACTATACATCTTGATATCTATTAGAATACCTTTATAGTGTGATGAAATAATTTGGAAATGAGGAAAATGGGAAAAAGGAAGAGCGGAAAAGCATAAGAGTCATGAACACGAATCTTTCACGAACCAAAAATTCGGAATGGTGACTATTATTGAACTTCAGATTGGTTAATCTCTATTTGGTCGCCCCCCTCCCCCCTCCCCAGGTTAGACACAATCATCTCCGAGCTAGGGGAGATCAAGAAGATTATCATTTGGAAGGACATGGAGGTCAGGTTCGGGGAGATCGAGGCTAACGTGCGCCTGCTGGATAGCACGCTGCAGGGCACCCTTCGCTCCCCCAACCGGGAGGACGGCATCAACAAGTTTAAGACCATCTTCGAATCGTCCTACAACAGCGCCGGCTTCTACCTGTACGACGCTGTAGCCAACAACGACCAGGTGTTCAGTAAGAACCTGCTGGCTGCCGCCGTCAAGTACTCTGACCAGCACCGCCGCAAGTGCCACGCCTTCTTCAAGGTAGGGATAGACCTTGTGCACATGATGTCACATCTCCCAAATTGGAGTGGGTGCCATGTTGTTGATCACTTTAAATTCATCATTATTCACAATTCTAAAGGATCCATGATGAAGATTTTTGTGTATTTTATCAACAGAAAACTCAAATATAATCAACAATCATTTTCTATACAATTTGTATATGTTGATAGCCACGTGGATGTGCTGACCATGTGCTGATCACCAAATACTGGTCACGTGACCCTGTTTGCTCAAGGTTTATATTTCATTCCACCAGTTTATCCACCAAAAAGTGACCCCTGTTTTTGAGTTTTTCACTTATAAAATGAAGATATAAAATCAAGAAAATATTTGATGAACCTCCAAAAATATTTATCTTCATTATTTTCCCTTCAAAAGGACATACAGTTTTGGTTTGTAACTTGCCCCCAAGCTGCACAGCGAGCCCCCTAAATTCACATGTCATTTTGACAGGGCAAAACCAGAGTACAATTTATAACTGGCTGTAACTCTTGAACCAATGCAGATAGAGAGAAAATTCAAAAAGCTTATTAAACTGGACACCATGTCTGGCTGATTATACGTTCCTCCATATTTTTTTTAGCATTTTTCAATTTTTATGTAATATACCTATTCAAGGGGCTCATCGGGCTGCTCATCAAGGCCATGAACGTGGAGATTGCCAACGAGAAGTTCAACAACCAGAACATAGGCCAGAAGGTCGTCTGGCGGGAACGCCTGGCGAAGAGTCGCGCCGCCATGACAGCTGTGGACAAGGTGGTGGCCGAGACGGCCTGGAAGGAACAGCCGGCCGAGGAAGCCAAGGTCGTCGCCGGGCGCATGACAAAGGACACCCACGAGCAGTTCGCCATCGAGCTGCACAAAGTGCTGTCGGCCAAGTACTACTGGCGCTACTGGCTGGTCGTGTCCTACGACAAGGTCAGCGGTCTCGACAAGCACTTCCAGAAGTTCTCCGAGGTAGGTGTATTACATTCCACTAGTTTATCCATCAAAAAGTCTCCCCTGTTTTTGAGGTAAAAGCTGAGACCAAGTTTTTCACTTGTAAAATGAAGATATAAGATCAAGAAAAATTTTGATGAGCCTACAAGAATATTTATCTACATTATCTTCCCTTCAAAATGATATATAGCTTTGGTTCATAATTTGCCCTTGAGCCGAGCAGTGACCCTTCTTAATACACATGCCTTTTTGACAGGGCAGAACCAGAGTACCATAATTATATAACTGGCTGTAACTTTTGAACCAATGTAGCTAGATATAAAATTCAAAAAGCATATCAAACTAAATACCAAATCTGGCCTATATGTTCCTCAATATTTTGTGAGCATTTTTCAATTTGTATATAATATACTTATACACAGGAGGCGCACGCGCACTGGAGCTGGCGGAAGTTTGAGCGGAACTACATCCTGGTGTCCACCGACCCTAAGGCGGAGTTCCACCGGGAAGTGGCCCGGCACTACCTGCGCCCGGTGACGTGCCGGGCCCTGCCCCACCTGTGTCACCGGAACACGGCCCGCTGGATGATCAACCTGACCGCGGACTACGGGGTGGGGAGGATGGTGGTAAGGACGGGCACCAAGCTGGCCTTCAGGGCCAACCCGGGGCGCTGGGAGGCGGCCCGGGTACGCCTCAACCGACCCACCCCGGGGTGGTACGCCACCTACAACATGATCTACTTCGGCTGAGGCCCCAGTAACCCACAATGAGGAGGCAATAGCCTATGGCTGATACCAAGTGGCCCAGAAAGGTCGTTCTCCTCCTCATTACCAGCTATCACTCCTGAATAAAGATAAAACATAAATCTCTACTGGACTTTTATTGTTAATTCATTACTGTATTAGGGAGTATTTTTTCTTGTTCTAGTGCTCAAGTAAATATCACGATATAGTTATTGTGTTAAATAGTATTTTCCTTGATCTAGTGCTCAAGTAAATATCACGATATATTTATTGTGTTAAATACAAATAATTAATTTCAGTCAGTCAGTAACATCTAAAAGTGAATTACTAACACAATTGGAAATACCATAGATATGTCATAACAGGGACCCAAACCGACATAGTTGACATTTATTTTGAACCTGAGATACTGAAGAAATGAGTTCCATGAGTCTATTGTCAGTGGTAAAGTATTGGCCATGAAAACCGGCTTAAACCTAAGCAGAATCGCATCAGAGATGGTAAAAAACCTGAGCCGAATCGCACGAGAGATTTCCATTTGTTTGAAAACTATGGTATTTGTTCCGGCTCCGACAAAAAATGAATCAGGCAAGAAAAATACTGTTTTTGATACTATTCTAGCCGTTTCATGGTTTAGATTTTACCCTGAGCCTGAGGTAGGTCCAAGGGACATTGAATGCCTTTACATTTACACCCTGTTCGAATAGAGTTATCCAGCTAGCCTTAGCTAGCCTACTTTAAGGAAGACGGATGGCAACAGGAGTAAGTTATGGCCAGTTTATATGATCATACACAAAATAACTTTCCGATAATGATAGTGGTTTACCGTTTCAGGAGTTCTTAATCGACAAAACTGAAGATTGATAATACCTTGTAAGGTCATTCAGATAATTAGTTTCAGACTGTTTCATCTAATAGTATCCGATGAAATATCGTGATATCTAGAATCACTCCGGGTAAATTGAATTGTCACCCGGACGAGATCGTATTCCCGATTACAATTCTCTTTGGTAATATCTGACGGTAGATATATACGTGTTTGTCATCAAAAGAAAGTAAATTAAATGTCAAAGGTCGATGAAGACAAAACTATGGACAAGTGTGGATATCTCCCGTACCATGAGAATAACTTATTCCCTTTCTGAAAAACAATGACCTTACATGTCTGTAAGGCAAGTGGTGATTGGTTGGAATGTAAGCCATCCTATGATTAGTTTTTTTATTTTTTTTATTTTTTTATTTTCAAAAGACATCTTCAGGTCACCCTGATCTTCCAGATGTTAAATATAATTACACAAAATTGTATGATATTATATACAACAGATTAATGCCACTTACACATTTCACACCTTTGGTAAGTTCTTATGATGATACACATAATTTATCTTCTTTACTTATAATAATTTCTTGTATACAGCATTCTCACTCTTCAAATATGCTTTAAACATTTCCTTATTTTCAAGTTTTTGCTTATCACCAGGAACATTGTCCCAGTACTTAGTACCCAAATAGAAAGGGCTGTTACCATACACTGTTAAAACAGGTGTTTAGAATCTAAACACTTTCCTAAACATTTTAGTGAAACCACTTTTGGATCACGTTTAGACCCCTAAACATGTTTAGTTTTTCATGTATTTAGGTAAAAGTGTTTAGATATCCATTGTGATTAGGTGTTTAGGATGGTTGTCCTACCTGGTGCTTAGACCATTATTATGTTTAAGCTTCAAAGGTTTAGATATTGTGTAGTGTTTAAATCTCAAGTGTTTAGAGTATAAAGACATTTAATTGCATTTGATCTTTATTCAATTCATCATCTTATTCATCAATTAACATGCACAGGATCAATGCCAATGTCAATGTCAATGTCCGGCACTTCTGTCATCCATTAATTTTGATTGAAGGGCTCTCCTGATGCACGGACATCTGCAAGAGAGAAAATAACACATTTTAAACATATACCAAATATACACAATGTGACATAGAAATTCATTTAATGATAGGCCTACATGGGTGTAACAACTACTGTAAAATGAAATCATAATATAATCTATAATGATTTAATTTATGTCTCACCTCTGAGAGTGCTCCAGTGTGCGTCCTTCCAGCACCATGTCCAGTCATATACTAGATGTGCCACAGAGCAAGCTTCCCGCCAAAATGATGATCCTTTGTTTCAGTGTCGTGGGGGGGAAGGGTCTTAATTGATTATGTAACTATGAACGTCCGGTCTTGGCTATAGGGTCAGCCAGTCTGTGTTATAGTCAGTCCAGTCAGACACTGTTTCCCAAAGTAAGCCATTATATAATAGGTAATCTGGGTTAGAACAGACTACGTATGTTTCTTTTTGTATTTCTTGAACCATACTCACATACATGTAATCTTGTGTTCAGTTATATTTAGGAATCAAACAAACATACATAAGTAATCAGAGCAAAATGATTATTTGATTATGTAACTGATGTTCAATCATTATGACCAAGTTTAACAGACGTATTAGTTGGTATAAACTGGAAGTAGCCCGGCAGTGTCTTATTTAGCTTGCATATGTATGCATACAAAATATAATAGATCTACATTGAATATAATGACCAATGCTGTAACCAGGAACTGAGAAAGATAATGTATCATACCAATGATGATTACCTATGGTCTACAGATTTGTATCGCACACAATAGTATATCATGGACATTATCTTAATGTCAATAGAATATAACAAATTGTGTGAGATGTAAAATTTGTTAAACCAGTTTAACTAAAATATGATATGCCGTCACAAGCCTTCTGAATAATGAATAGAGTAGTTTTCTTCATTTTGTTTGACCAAAGTCAGCCTGTCTAAAGGTATGTGTTTCATATATATAACTGAGGGTTTAAACTCTAAGCATAGCTATCATGCAAGTGTTTAGAGACAGAATCCTAAACACAATTGAATCTACACATTTAGATTGTAAACACCAATGGTCTTTTTCATGTTTAGATACTGTAGGTGTTTAGATTTTAAATATATAAATATAAAGTGTTTAGATAATAAACATGTTTAGGTGAATGACATGTTTAAATGCTAAACACTGTTCTTACAGTGTAGACAGGTCCGATATGCTTTTCAGTTCTAAAAATGTATTTATGTACTGACCTAGTCTGTCTTGAAGGGAGTTTCTGCATGGTTACATCTTTACTATGATTAAACATTAACAGAAGCAATTGCATTCTCCTCCTCTGTTCCAAGCTAATCAATTTACACTGCCTGTGTAAATCTGGTATAGTTACATGGTCTGTCATTCTTACACCTAGACAAGTACGTAGGACATTGTTTTGTAATATTTGTAGTTCCTGCCTATCTCTTTTTGGACATGATACTAACATAAATCCAGCATACTCAAACAACGTTTAATGACCCCTGGGGTGAGGAGGGGGGGAGGCGTGATACAGATACCATTTTATGTAATGGCTAGTGGGTGCAGCGGTGCTCATAGTCCCGTTCAAATCAAATAAGCCCCGCTGGAGGGATATATAAACTGATTATTTTTCATGTGTTTACACACCATATAAACAATAAAAAAAAAGCAAATGAAGGCAAAATTATGTTAACTAGATGAAAACGACGGCCCCGACGGCCGCAGTTTCGTAGGCGTTGCTTAGTGACGGCCCAGTGAGATATATTTACCTCATGGCAATTTCGGACCTGGGCCTAACGGACGCGGTCCGAAATTGCCATGAGGTAGGCCCTAAATATATCTCACCTCATACTCCATAATCATGTCTTCTTATTATGAAAAGTTATATCATATATACACGTATAGGCCTATAGAACACAGACTTATATCATTAAAGGCACATATATATGCTGAATACGGACTGATACCATTAGATACATATAATATATGTATGAAATATATTGAAAACAGATATATATATATATATATAAATATATATATATACATGCTGAAAACATACTGATACCTTTATAGATATAGGCCCTACAAGCTGAATACAGACTGATACCATCATAAATATACATACTGAATATGCTCTATATATGACCATGCTGATAACCAGTCTGGTACCATGCATTTTAAATGTATGCTGAATACAAAACTGACACAAAATGTTATTACCCTTGGTCTTACCGCCTTTACAGATTAGCTAAGGATGCATACATGCTAACAGTTCACTAGCTTAGTCTCAAGGTTGACCATGGGTGGCCGATGCAGCTTTTGGAAAAGGTGGGTGGCTCTAAATCTGAAACTGACCATAGCTTTGTCGTCTGTTGATATCTACTATGGGGCCCATCCCAAGCTGATAGGCCGTTACTGTGGGCGGCTGACTTTAAAGACCCATTTGCCCTGGCCGATCATTCTGCCACACAGACCTATGATATACTTATCACATGGGCAAGTAATATTCTAGGGGCTGATGAAATGATTGCATGCCCCTGAACTTCAGGAAAATAGCATTCACACTGGCAAAGGGGGGGGGGGGGGGGCATGCGATTGCAAACAATTATTTTCTCAAGTACTTGCACTTTGCAGCCCTGAATCGTCTGGAATTTAAATGATTTAATCAGTTACCGACCTGTCATCCCTGTCATCTCCGTGGTCAGTTGCACCAGGAACTCAAAAAAGAAAATCGTTGGAACAGCTAGATCGCAAGCACCGTGTCGGCCCAGACGAATGGGCCTTAAGTCAAACTTGTCAAGCGTACCGGGCATATCCCCCAATTTAATTTGCTCAATGCTTGCTGTTTATGTTGTCATGAAGTCGTATATGATGCTGAATCACATTTGGAACCGTGGAGAGTGGTATTCCAACATGCGGTGTAAGAACGACCCGTTGATCTGGAGGAAACAAAAGAACAGTTACCAAAAACCATTTGAAGCACTTCCTTTATTACTTTAACAAAAACAGAATACAGTGCCATTCTTTGCCTGTTTGATTAGCTCAAAAAATAAGCCAACACTTAAAGTATCACATCTCCATTTACTTTGGCATGCAAACAGTGTTGCCTTTTTTTCCTAATCTAATCTATTCCTTGTATATGAATATCTACACTCATTTACCACCTTTTACTTTTGATATTGAAAAAAACTACCTCCCGTTACAAGGACCTAATCTTGTTTGGACGCAGAGGCAGTATTGTTTCAGTTTTTGCGGCGTTCCTTGACGAGCAGACGATAACAGATAACCGTTTCCTTAATGAAAGCACGCAGACAAAAGCGCGGGAAGCGATCACGTGACGCCCGGACGGCCGTACAAAGCCGTCTCCATGGAGACGACCAAGGAGCTGGTTCCCGAGCTGATGTATCGTCAGTAACGTAATCAGCGCAAAAGGAACTGGGACTGCAATTAAGCCTAATATGTCTCTTTTTATTAAACCTGGGGCTTTTGTTTGAACTCTGATACATGGGGCTGGGTGAAAGAGGGAAGGGAGGTGGGGTGGATGGGAGTGGGGAGAGGAGCATGGAGGATAGTTGAGGGGTGGTAAGGCAAGGCAAAGGGGTGGTTGGGGAATCTGGTGTGGTTCAGGAAAGTGTCCCAACCATCAGTATAGTTGGTATAGTTATGGAGTTTCAGTAGAAATCAAAGTGGGTAGGCCTACCATTGTTATGGCCATACTCAGCCCAGAGGGTCGTCCCTAGGACGACCCCTAAGGGTCTTCTATATTTTATCACCCAAACAAAATACAAAATACTCCTGAAAACCATGAATACAAGGTATGACAAGTAGTGTTACATACGGCCTGTCACTATGCACTACCCCTTATACGCACCGCTCGCCGGCCATGCAGGTTATAATAGGTTGGTTGCACAGAGGACATTGGATGTCTATGCATATTGTTGCACCTTATACTACCTATACTTGGTCGATATCTAGGCCTACTTTCGGAAGAGCTTTCTTGTAAAAGAAATAGCAATCAGATTGAAATGATTTGGACCTGGTCCAGGACTTCCTGACAACCCTTTATAACGGACACTAGTTACTTGAACAAGGGGCGGATCCAGGGTCTGTCTTCTAGGGGGGGGGGGGGGGGCAAGATATCTGCCCCCACCCCCATGATTTACCTTGCAAAATTTCTCCTCGGATTTGTCAAAACTACGAGAGTTCATTATTGGTCGGGGGGGGGGGGGGGGGGCAATTGCCCCTTTTGCACCCCCCCCCCCCTGGACCCACCACTGTCAACTGTACAAACCGTGAAGGAGTTGACAAGGTTTATAGTCCCATGAAGCAAACATTTAAAATGTGCTGGTCGGTTGGTTAGGTATATTTGTTGCTTTACACCCTAATTTACTGCCGGGGTCATATCAAGGGAAGTGCTGGTGATCAAATCCATGAGAATTAAAGAAGAGAGCATACCCCTACACTTTAACCAGGGCAGGTGTTCTTTAATGTGCATGGTCCTATATATTATAGTTGCCAGTGGGGGACATGCAGAAGGGAGAAGCAGGTAGCTCAGCCCAGACCTGGATCGAACCCAGGCGGCTCACTTGCCAACCACTTCACCACCGCCAACACCTGTCCAATGTGTTTAACGTATATGTATGACGCCTAACGGATTTAGGACGGTACACCGGAGACCCCGCTACCCTCCCTTTTGGACTTAATAAAAATGTAAAACTTAAGACTTTGATATAAGAGCCCCCTTCCTAGAATCCCTGGATATGGGTCTAGACCCCTAAAATCGACACGGCGACAGGGGCTTTTCTTAAATTCGACAGGGGACATAGCCATTTCTTAAATTCGACAGGGGACATGACAAATTAGTGACAAATGACATGGCCCTTTTCTTAAATTCGACAGGGGTCATGACTAATTCCTAAATTCGACAGGCGACAGGGCTATGGGTCTAAACAAAGATATATGGACATGCGACAGGGGCGTTTTTTAAATTCGACACGCGACACAGGACCCCCCCATCTAGACCCCCCTGGATCCACCCGTGAGAGTGTGAAAGTCTGTTTGAAGTAATGCCCCCCCCCCCCTCCAACATCATGGATCCACCATTGTATGCAAGCAGTTTGTAGATATAAGTTTATACACTTTTCCCAACAGTTTGCGCGGTGGACCCTGCCACAGATGCCTTGTACCCAAAACTTTATGCTTGGTTCCATTGAAATTAAGTATACTAAATTCATTGGTTCAGATATATCCGCTAGCAGGTCGCCACACTAATGAAATTATATATCCCAAAAGCCTTTCTCAAAAGGGCCTTCTGTTTATAGATGATGTCACGCACAAGATGGTGGGTGGGTGGGTTGAACAGGGTGACACTGCCTGAAACCGGGCCTTATTTTCGTTTAAAACAGAATATTCAGTGTAACAGGGGTTGGGGGGGGGGGTCCTTAAAGTACCCTGAACAAGTGTGACATCATTAAATTGTATGGATAGCCCCCAAGGGGGCGGTAGGTGGTTAAGTTGAACAGTGTGACACTACTTGGAGGCAGGCCTTATTTTCATGTTCGAAATAGAAAGATAGTGTGACAGGGGAAAGTGGGGTCCTAAAGGTACCATGAAAAAGATGTGACGGACGGCCCCAAACTAAATGGGACGCTCCCTACGTCATTTCGGACCCCCTTTTCTCCCACACCGGCCCCATCCATAAGACGAGCCTCTCCTCTCACCAGGGACCAGCTAAGACAATACCGCCCCGATTATGGAATCACTTCTCCGGGTATCCCATAACAGAAAGCTGGGGGGTGAGATGAGGAGGGGGTGTGAACAAATGAGGGAATTACTCACTGCTCTGGGCGGGCCTGTGTGCGGAGGGAGGGTGCACAAAAAGGGTAATCACCACAGGAAGAGCCCGCCGATTAAGGCAGTCGGAGGGAGGAAGGCGGATCGGCTTTCAGCTCATCAACAAAGTTTCTGATTATTGTTGGGTTGACACCCGACCCCTTTTGAAGGCCCCCCGCCGTCGGCCGACAAACAGGAGGGTGAATTACCCTGAATTACCACCGCCGTCTCCAGGCGCATTTTTCTGGGTGAAAGTGGGGGAAACCAGATTAATAAAGACACTGATGAAACAATTAAAAAGGTGCCAATTCCCAGATGAGAAAATGTGGCCTTTTGAGACTGAGATAAAAGTAGGATGATTAAATCACGTGACTTAGGACGGCGCTGGGGGTTTGTCTCATTGGCCATCGCCGTGAGAAGACGGGAAAATGTAGAGAGGCGATCTATCGAACTCTGGTATTTATATTTTATCAACTTTGATATTGACAACGATTTGTCGATAACGGCAGCAGTCGTACAGGGTGCAAGGTGTAGGCCCCACCATGACGAAATGAACCTCAAGATAATCACCCTAGACCCTTAAAATCGACACGGCGACAAGGTCGTTTTTAGGGGTTAGTGACATGCGACATGGGATTCTGAATAGATAGTGGCATGCAACATGGTTATTTTTAAATTCGACATGCAACATGGGGGGGGGGGCACCATCTAGAGCCCCCCTAGTCCGTCCCCATACTATCCCCATCCTGCCCTGGCAATCCAAAGTACCCTACATGGGATTCAGGGGTGGACACACACACACACACACACACACACACACACACACACACACACACACACACACACACACACACTGGGCGGATCCAGGGGGGGGGGGGGCGGACAAATTCCTGGGTCCGCCCCTGGACTCACAGTGACACACACACACACCACACACACCACACACACACACACACACACACACACACCACACACACACACACACACACACACACACACACACACACCGCCGTACTGTCCAAATATCGATTAGGCCCACTAAACGTAAAATTCCCGGTCCCGGGGGGATCGAAATTTTGCAACATACAATTTATGAAACCCACCTCAGCCTTTGTCCTCGCCCCCATCCGGACCTCTTCTACAGTGACTGTGATACTGTGCTTGTTCTGTGACAAGTAGGGCCTACACTTACCCCCCAACCCTCGGCCCCTTAACCTCATACACGTCTAAATGTGGCTGGTCATTTCCGCCGGTCCCCGGCGAGTCGCACTCATACCCAGGCCTGCACGCCGACACCAGCGGCCATTTAACTGGGCCGCTTCCGCCAATAACAATAAGTAGGAAAGTCTCTATGTCATTGGTGTGTCCTTGATAGAACTAACGACCCCAGGTATAGTAGCTGTGGACGATGGGGGAGGTGTGGATGTAGAGGTGAGAGTTGGTTAATGACCGTTTGGAGGGTCCGTGTAAGGGGTGGAGGCCCCACCTACCACCACCGCACCTGTGGCAGATAACGTTATAAGTGTATGTGTAGGTTAATTCTCCCTACCACGGATGGCCAATTTATTTATTTTTACCTGCAGGTTAGCCTAGATCAGGTTGCATGCTGAGTAATATGTCGACTAAACTCAAGGGTTTATTATGGCAATTTTTATTAATTATTTCATCATTTTGTTATCAAACATGAGGAAAATCTATTGATCACTAATTTTCAATTTCTATACATGTATATGTGATATTTCCAAAATTGTTTGAAATAATGAAATTATTTCATTTATCATAGATGGATATATATATAAGAATTATTTACTTATTTTCTATAGCGTTTTCAATGGTTTTGTCGACAAAATTAGTCAAAATTAGCCTGCAGGTACCTAAAATAAAATAAATCAGCTATCCGTACGCGTGGTAGGGAGAATTGGTGGAGACGGTTAGGATACGTTAGCCATACAAACTTACTCACACGTAAGAAATGTTTCATATTGTTCAGTTGATGGACCCGGACATGTCATCTACATAAACATAGTTTCTATACAGTGCATTTGCATCATTTCATACTAGTCTGTCACCCTATTTCATAAAACGTCACTGCCCAGATTTCAGATAGGCCTTTACTATTTACTGTCAACCTCTGTATGTTTTACTACTTACACTATATAGGCCCCATTCATTATACTACTGACACAATCCCCTTCTCTATTGTTATACGTACACAACCCCCTTTTTCATATACTGCTTACACAAGACTCTTTTTCCCTATCTTGCATATACAAGGCTCTATTCCATATACCACGCACACCCAAGCACTACTTACATAAGGGCCTGTTCTATGTTTTATTTGAGTCCTTAGGTTCTAACCTTTTAGCAGTGTTCCACTAATCTAATGAAGTTCGCCTTCTATCCACCCTGCTCACTAATACAGTATATATGTTTACCACAAAGAATTTTAAGTTTGTAAGGTCATTTATACGCCAACCCTTCACTATTGATTATGATCATTTTGTTTTCATATTCATATATAATTTTCAATTGAAAATTGTTGTTCTTTTCTTTCTCTGTGGGTGGCCCTTATTGTAGATGTAAGATTCAGGTGTCAGAGGAACCTCTCCGGGTGCTGTTCATTAACCCACCAGAAACCCGCAGTCTGTGTTTACGTTAAACTGCCCCCACCACAGCAGTGGGCAGGGGGGTGGGCCACCTGCGGCTAACGGGGCCAATTAAAATGAGGCATTAGCTCATGGCAGGGCGTGATCTACGACCCCGCGTCAAGTGGACCCCCTGCCCAACCCCGTCACCAGCCCCCCAAGGCGTGGACTAACCCTGCAGTATGGTGTTGTTGTGAATGGTGAAGTTTGTGTTGGCCCCTCCTGACAGACGACCCCGCCGAGGCGATGGCCTGGGCTGGTGGGGACGACCATTGTGCGGACCGCCAGGGAGCATTGTGGGAAGGGGTGCCATCAGCGTGTGCTCCCCCTCTTCCCGGCCATATTTATTACATCTCGGCAGGGTGGTGCAGGGGCGATTTAAGCAAGTGTGTGCCGTTAGGTGTTGTGTTGCGGTGGGGGCCCCAGATGGCCGGCGAAATTAACTCAACTCTGGTGTCGTTTTCCCCATTGTTGCCTTGGTCGTATAGAAGCGGCGGCCGCAGATTTATTTAGCATTGCGTCGCCGGGCGCATGGGCTGGCCGCGGATCTATCACTCACTGCCTGCTGCACAAATGTCGCCTGTCCACGGGAAGAAGGACGGAGGAGGGCGGAGAGGGAGGGAGGGAAGGAGGGGCCAAGGGGGAGGGACGACGCAGGCGCAGAGGGGACAAATTAAAGAGAGTCTTCTAGGATTAAATCGGCCCTGATGATGTATTAACAATAGGCCGCGCGCTGCGCCCCACAATGGGGTGGGCGGCAGGCGCCGTGTGATGTAGCGGTGGGAAGTCATCCCCTCGATCAGCAAAAGTGCGGGAAAGACGCCAGGGCTATTGCTCCTTGCCCCCGCCACTCATCGATAATGTCCACACGTCGACCATCAACAACCAACACAACCAACAGCCACCGGCCCCAAAGACGGCATGGTAATCCCCCCTAGTCACCCTCCCCCACCCCCCACCTCCCGTCACCAACCCTACCGCCGCATTATGATTTTCTTGTCGCCGCCCGCCCAACCCACCTTGGAACCCTCACCAGAAGGAAATGTTCCATTTCAGTGCAATGGAATTTCATTAGGTTGGACGTCAGGCGTTGTGTTCTGTTTGCCGGCAGAGGTGTCAGAGTTATTAGAATAAACTGGCAGGCGGCAGGGGAGCGGGCGGGCGGGCGGCGGGTACAACAATACGCCAACAATACCAGGAAAAGGCCAATTGAATTAAAATGAAACACTCACTCCTGGTGGCGACACCAGGCGGCGGGCGCGGCAATCACTGGCGTGGCGGGGGGTCGCGACCTCACGGCATATCTTAATAGTGATTAGGCGGGAAACGGATTGGGGTGAGGCGACCCCTGACCAGAACATATCGCCAGCCTGTCGCCAAACCAATCTTGGCGACAGTGTCCACAACGGCCGGTCTTCGCCAGAGCGAGTCAGTGCGGCCACCTTGACGGATCAAGTGAGAGGGGGTCAGGGCCGGACTACGGATTTATTACTGCTAATGCAATGTAGATGAAATAAGTCGGGGCGAGACAGTGCGGGATATGCCGGCGTTCCCATAACCCCGTGCTGACCTGGGATATGATTGGTCCTAAAGTAGCCAATGGGAGTTGGGACCATTGTTGTGGGCTACTTATTGTGCCCGAGCCAATCTCCATGATTTGACTCCAGTTGGTAATGTATGACTTGGATACAACTCTTAACTGTATCATTTTCTCACCTGAAACTAACCAGACACTAGTGCCTCTTTTTTAAACAGATCTTGAGTAATGATGGTTTTATTTCTTTAAGAATATTAGCCTAATTCGTATTTATATTTGTTAGATATTCAATTTCTATATCGACATGTAAAGTTTACACTGAAACTATGCAACTTGAGGTATATAATCTACAGAAACTGCAGTATCCTTTTACTTTTAATGTTTCGTACATACTCGTGCAATATCCACAGAGTGATGATATTTGCTTTACCATTCATCAGCTGTTCATCGTTTGATTTTCTTTTAGAAAGCTTTACGAGAATAAGATATGATGAGGCGCTCTAGGTAATTCTTCCTGAAATATGTATTACCATCTGACATGCAGGCAGTAAAACAAAGCCAGAGGCAAAGTAAGCATTCATTGTGTTCTTTTTCTATCTTGAGAATTAAGGATCGTCTCAAGGCATAACATCCTTTTACAAGACCTTATATTAGATGTACATATGGTATTTCCCATTTATACTACCGTATCCCTCTATAATATACTTGTGTCCATGTCGCTATACTCTAAATCTGTTTGCTTTCAATTAGTGCATATTGTTTCTGAAATACCTGCAAAAATAGGGAGTGTATTGAATAGGGTATTGTATGTTTTAAGCTCCTGCAGGTTAATTCTTTCCAACTTTGTTGACAAAACAGTTGGTAATACTATAGAATATAAATGAGTAATTGTGATATATCCACATATAATACATGAATTTCCAAATGCCTTGGACAATATTTAATGTTTATGGATATGAATTGAAAAATAATGGTTTCTAGTTTTACTTCATGCCAAACTAGAAACAGTGATAAGATTTATGAAAATTTCCATGCTAAAGCCTTGTGATTTGTCGACATGTTACCCAACATGCATCCTGAAGGCTAACCTGCAGGTGCAAATCAAGAGAATGGCTATCCGTGTTTGGGTGAATTGATATGTGGAATATAGGGCCTTGCGTATAATAGTATAATGGAAATGACTGAAAGTCTGTATATTTTATTAACCACACAAAGGTGGGGCTGAAATAAAAATCGAAACTGGAGCCCAGTTGCCCTGGCCGATGCTTTTGTCGCTCCATGCACTGACAAATCTATCGGATGCATAAAGCCCCATTCGCCGTGGCCGATACTTCTGTCACTTGGAGCAGCGAAAAAATTATCACTTGCATATGACAATTCTCTGAGGACCGATAAAATGATCACAAATGAAATTGAAGAAATGGCATTCACACTGAAAAAAGGGGACTCTTATGATTGCAAACGATAAGAGTGCTTGTAGCCCTGAATCTTCTGTAATTCAAACATTTGATCCAACATGTTGAATCTGATCGGTTGCAGATTAATCGTTTGCATGATCGTTTGCACCAGGAGTTCACACGACAAAACTTTTACCATAACGGGTCGCAAGCACCGTATGGGCCATGGCGAATATAGGTTAACACAATGCTCTGATGGCCGATAAAATTATTGCATGCAACAAATAGCATTCACAATGAGAAGGGAGGCACATAACGGCTGCAAACGATAATTTTTTCAAGAACTTGACCCTGCAATCAGGAATTCAAACGTGACGACTAGGGGGAACGGGGCTTTATGGTGTGTTTCACACTTGCCAAATCGTAGGTGTCTATTCAAGTACGATCTTAAATAAATATTTCTGACCCATCTGTTTCTAAGCAATGTTTACTTAGTAAAGTTGATAGGTTAGGATTATTTTTATCCTCTTTGAGCAGTTGGCGAGTTACATACTGACAAAGTATTTCTTGAAGCCTATATAAATATGATAAAGGAGAATGGTCACCAGACTACGATAAAAAAAAACTTAAACAAAGTAAGAAAAGAATCTAAACAATAGTAAAAGCCTATTGATGACTAAAGGCAGTGTCAAAGGGAGATGACACTTTCATAAGACCAGCGTCTACATGGCAGTCTAACTTACCGGTGGGGTATACAGGCAGGCACGAATTTAGGGGGGGGGGGCGTGCTAGGCGTGCAGCCCCCCTATTTTTGAATATGAATTATTTTAATGTAAACTTCTTGCCCCCCGAGGGGGCAGGAACATACAATTGAAAATGGTTGATATACAAAGATACCAATACAACTGATAATGATTGATATATAAAGAGCCCAGACCAACCTAAAGGGGGAAAGCAAGAATGAAATGGAACTTGGATGAAGATGTAGGTTGAGGAGCTGGGGGGAATAACCTAACTTGGTTCGGTGGCATCATCTGATGACAATACGTTGACCTACCAATACCTTGACAGGCATAGGATTAATGTAGGCCGACTTAGCAATAAGGAAACCTATAGACTGTGCACGGTGAACTTCTGGGATGGTGTAGGCCATACTATGCCTGTTATTGCTGAACTGTATTGTTAATGACTCATCATATTGTCAATGACAACTGTCTGCGTTTGGATTTGAACAACCCTAGTGGAGACTTACCTCTATCCTTGGCTAGCAACAAGCAAAGAATATTGACTAGAAACAACTCACTTTTATGAACTAAAATAGGGTTCCCCAATATAAACATTAATAATACACAACACTCTTGTTCAGCTTCACCCCATGAAGCATCTGAAACTCCCTACTGATGGCTCGTGCACTTAACAGTTGGATTGACTATTTGACAGCCACTTCTTTTATTTATCTTTTAAGGCCTAAAAAACCTAGAGGAAATTTTACAAAAATAATTCCCAGTTGTATTTAACCCTACCGGCTACCTGACAATACATTGCTATAAACTAGCAAGGTACCTAAGCATAATCCAGTTGTACATTCAGCCTAAAAAGCAAGAAATAATCCCTCAAAATCAAAAATGGCCTATACAACATTATAGGTCAACACACAAACTGCAGACAATAGTCTGGAATTCACACAAAAAATCAATTGCTTCACAAATGGCCAAATATATCACCTGATGAGACACATAGTGGAAACCACAATGTATAAAAAGGTAGTACAATAAAATATAAAGAAAAAAGAAAGGGAATAGTGAAATCTCACCCCCGTGAGAAAAAATCAGGTCAGTCAAGACTGACCAATCAGCACACTGCTACCTTGACAACACAACAACAAAGCTGACCCTACCAGGTCACATGATATGCTTATAGGGGTAAGGGAGGGAAAATCAAACCTTACCTGGTCAATTGTGGTCGTGATAGCCAACACAGAAGCCACGTCAGTACACACAGCCACTTCTTTAAAGCCTAGTTGGTGATTCACAACTAAAAGTCCTCAAGGGTTCAACCACAGCTGTTACCAATTCACAGACAGAGTACTATGGTACCCACAGGCATGAACTCTCTATAGATGGCGCTATCCCTGTCTCATATTTCCTTAAAATATGGTAAGGGTAAAACCTAAAACTGTACCCTGCAGTTTGCACAGAGATATAATTATTTTAAATTTATGCCTAAGCTCTGTATTTTGTTTTTGTGAAATAAAAAGGAGTTTACATCCTAGACAATTTATAAAAACTAATTGGCTGTCACATTTTATTGATATCTATGTTCGATAAATGTGAATTGACAATTTTATAGAAAAGAAAATGAAACCCAACCCAGTACAGCAGTATACCATATAATTGTGGCTATGCTATTATTTGGAAAGTACTTTATGAATGGGATCACATGATCAACAACATAGCACAATGTGCACATAGGCCTTTTGGTTATTATAGGCAATGTGCAATGGTATTTATAACTCCTGTCCATGTTAAAACATATGTTTACCCATAGTTTTGCCATGGTTTTGTAATGCGCATTACTATAGATTTCCTTTAAACTGGCTAATTAGGACATGGGAGGGTAGGGGAATCCCATATGACATCACCATTAGTTATACCAGAGTCCCCCAGGTGGGGGCTTTGAACAAAAACCTCATCACAAACATAATACACAACCTCATATTGTTCCACTGTCATTACAGTAAACTATGGTTTAATGGCTATGGTGAGGGACTTCAAATTAGAAGGTTGCAGGGGCGGATCCAGGAACTTTGGAAAGGTGGGGTGCGGATATTAAAAAGGATCCCAGCCACCCCTGCAATGTCTCAAGTCTTACATTTAAAAAATCCAAATTTGGTCACAAAAAAAAGGGGGGAGGTGTGTGTGTGCCCCCATGTGCCCCCCTCTAAATCCATCGGTGGGTTGGTGGTTCAAACCCCTGATGGTCTTATTGCAGTTTGACCATGTTGCACTTTTTCTTGTGCAAGTCATCTTATCAATATCTTAGTAACTTTAACAATTCTAATCAATTATCTTAGGTATACACATAGACATTTCAAATTTAGATTGATGTTTCAAAGTTGAAAAAAATCAACTACTTTTTTTGTAATTTAACACAGCTGTAGAATTATAAGTATTTATGTATGTATAAGATAAATAAATGGTCCGATCGACATGAATGTGATATCATACTGTTGGTATTTTACCCAGGCAAATGCTTTTTAATGTGATTTCTTCATTTGTTAAAAAGAGTGACACTGGCCAGACATGGGTGGGGATTGAAACCCCTACCTTTGGATTTGAAATTCAAGACTTTAGCCTCTGGGCTATTTCTGACCATGGTAAATATGGGTGTTAATCAATGCTCTCATTATACAACTACTTACTTTCTAGGTATATTGGGTATGGAGAATTTCTGAAGAAGTTTGTGGGAAACCCTTTAGCCTATAAATAACCATCCAATCCAGTCTATGAGTTGCATTCTATTCAAGTAAGGGGTACTGAAGAAAAAAAAGTATACATAGAAATGTATCTCCCTAGAAATCATAAACCACAAAATTTCATAGCACACTGCGATAATTATTATTTACAATTGTATGAATAACAAAAAGATGACACAAGTTTAGTTGTGTTTTTATATTAATATCAAATAGAACTAGGTGGTCATTCACTGTGGTCTTCTGCTGGTCATCAGCTTATAGGTTTTGACAGTCCTGAACCAGTTGGATCCAAAATGGAGAGTGTGCTATACCCTTTCTTTTCTTAACCCTTTCCAGACCGCCAATGCAAATTTGGTACATATATGTACCATAAATGGTTTTCTTCACCCTACTTTTAATTTTTAATGAATTCTTTCATTTTTTTCTGCCTTATTGGTTGCCCAGGTGACAGCCCACAATATGAAACATTACATTTATCCAAATAATGATAAAATGTATTTCTCACACACCCTGATTTTGCACTGATTGGGATTTTGTTGTTATCATAAAATAACCCCAAAATTTGAAACCTTGTATTTTTCATTAATTATTGGTTATTTTTATTATAATATACAAAAAAACTAAAATTATTATGATTATCCCAGCCAGAAAGAATATTCTTTTCATATTTAAATGACCTCATATCCTCTACATTTGCAGTTTTTCAATTTTAATTGATAAAATATGGCACAAAGGTAGCATTGATAATGAGCAAGTTCTCTGAAAAGGTCAAAGGTCACTGACCACTCAGCGCAGGGCACCACATTTAATATAACTATATATTTGACACAGATTACTCCAGAAAAAATAACTTTTTCCCATTCAAAATGGTTTTGTGATTAGCCAATACCTATTTCTCAATGAATTTCATTTTGAAAATAATTCATCAATATCTTTTTTTGCAATTATTCATGTTTTATTGCCCCTAATTGTGGAAAATGAAGAAAATTGGTAATTTTTGACACATTTTCACACCAAACCAACGTTCTATCATTGACAATTATTCATAAATTGACAGTGCCTATATAGGAAAACAATATATCATTTTCTTGCATATACCATACACTATAATTTCTTAATTCAAAACTTTCTGAGAAGATCAAAATTTAACCCTTTTTTCCTTGATTTTCTGAAAAATTGGCAAAAATTTGCCACTTTTCTTAAAAATTGTAAGGTCACATGACCCTGATCATGTGACCAGGAAATTATAATTTCATAATTTCTATGCTAAATCTAGAATCTTGAGGTTATAAGCTTTCCATTGATGTATGCTATGTTTAATTTATAAATGGAATACAGGCAATTACAAGCATTATAATTTCCTAGGTCCATTAAAAACATGCAAAATAGGGCTTCCCCACGGTCTGGAAAGGGTTAAAGAAGTAAGCAGTAGATATGGTTCTAGAGGGTTCATGCCCTTGATGGTACCCTCCCACCACTGGGGGTAGGGGGGGCACCGTTCCTTGGTAACACCCATTATTAGGTGTGCAATTTCCAGATGATACACAAGACCATTTAACTAAAAACTTAGGCTTGTCAAAAGTATGTCAATTTGACAAGTTTTGCATTGTTGCCCCGATAGGGGCAAAAACAATAATGCTAGCTTTGTCAAACTACGAAACACTGACAAGGAGTCCTCTCACGTGCCAGGATCCCCAAGCCTTCTCATTTTGGTTCTGGGCATGGTCCTGACGTTAGGCCCTATAGTTCTGTGTCTATTTATATCTCATTTGGAAAAGGTGGATAATCAGGGGGGCATCTACAGAGGGACATTATTGGCCTGTGCTAGAGAGGCGCCAGGTGAAAATCAGGGGCACATACAGGATTTCGGAAAGGGGGTCAGCATTAGGCTAAGTACTAAAATGTTGCATATTTACACATACAATAGCTCTCTTTATGAGGTTTAAGTGTCCACCAAAAGAGGGGTGGTGGTTGTGGTCACGACCCCGTGGACCCTCCCCCCCCCCCCCCCCCCACCCCGCCTGCCGAGGTGAAAATGAATTGCCCTTGAAAAAAGACAATCTCCTGATAATTATGGAATGGCTCATATCAGGATATTTTTTCGAGTTAATTTTGGTGCCGAGGAAAGGGCAAAGATAATTCTGATACACAAAAACGTTGTATTTTTAAGAAAATTGTCTTTGGTTGAGAAAATTAAGAAACTTAGGTTGATTTAATTTTCTTTTCATTTAGACAAACATGGAGCTCTCCTGAAATCTCCGGATCCGCCCCTGAAAATATTTAAAAAAAACGGGAGAGCTCCGGTTTTTTTGGGTTCCAAAACGGGAGCTTTAGGCTAAATACCTCAATTGCATTGAAGGAGGCTACATACCATTTTTCTTAGTTGGAGGACCACACATGAAAATATTCATGAGTTTCAGTTCATTTCTGACAATTCCAAATGATTTTTTACCATTTTCTTTAGTTTCATATGTCTAGATCTAAATCTTGGGTCATGAGATCCTCAGAAGGTTAATATTTAACAATAGTGTGTACAACTATAGGCCCTATTAGTCCCCTATGTATTCATTAGGCTTACCATATATTATGCCTATACATCAAGGACAAGTTGTGCGGAAAACGAAAAATCATTCTAAATATGGGAGAATGGGAGATTAAAATCAAAAGTCAACAGAAAAGGGAAGTCCCCCGCTGAAACGGAAGATCTGCTGCCTCTGCCTATGTCTATAGACTTTTCTCTATTTCTGACTACCAGAAGTCTACAGGTTGTCCATTCTGGGCGAGCCGCGGCGAAGGGAGGGCCGAGGCTCTGGCAGCTACCATGACGTCATCACTCGGAGGGGGCGACGGACGAACGCCGCGGGAGAGAGGATGAGCGAACGTCGTTTTACAGCTCTTTGTAGGTATATACATTTACCTTTTAGTTTTGTTTTTAACCTAAACAAACTATCAGGGTTTAATGGCCTGCACTTGGTGATTCATTTGACCATGATATTGTGCTTGGCAAGAATGGAAATAACTAGTGCTGAGTGTGGGAAGCCAGTGGATGAAAAGGTGTTGCCAAGAAAGAAACTTTTAGAAACATGTCAATAACTGAAAAACTCCCTGTCTCAAAACTTTTTCACTAATTCTAAGACATGTCAACAAGTCAATGAACAGTTATGCGCAACAAGAACAAAATGAGACGGGTGGTTCAGCAATTATTCAGTCTCAAAGGTCGAGTCTTCACACCCCCTATTATCGCTCATGTACTGTCAATGTACCACGCAAAGTACGGCCCTGCTGCAGGCCCTGCTGCACCATAGCAGTAGTAATCGTAGATCTTTTATTGACAGTCAAGAAGTCAAAATTGACTCATATGTCATTAGGATAGACTCTCTAGCACGGGGGTGGACAGATAATGCTACTTCGGGCGCCGATACCTGGAAAGTGCATACCTCGGAGCGGATAATGGTAATCCCGGAGGGGGCTTTCAAAACGCCGGGTACGGAATTTCACTGTTATTTTTCATAATTCTAAATGTTATCTAGCACACCCATGGAATTTTTCTGGATACCTAGTACAGGGGTGGGCACAATTTTTCTTCCGGTTGCACATATTGGTTAATTGCCTTGTCGCACCAAGATTCTAAACCCCTATCCTACCCATTAAAACAATTCATAAAACAAATTTCTTGAGCTGTAAATTAACCTAAGTCTAAAAAGTGCATTGTCCTATCTAGATCAATTACACAGATCTCTACACACATAGTCCGAGAGGCCCAGACCCAACGTTCCCACTGGGAACGTACAGACAGGGCCTCTCGGTCTATACACACAGAGCCCATGCAGGTGGGGGACCCTAGGCTAGCCGTACCCCTACAAGCTCTAGGATTTTCTGAAATTCTTCACAGTTCATTGTTTTTTGGCGCTATGTTTTAATTCTTTAAAACTATATGCCCAATAACATTAATGGTCTGAATCTAATGGAATGCGCACTAAAGTCGCACTAAATATCTCAAGTATCAAAAGTCCATTTTCCCTTTATCTTAGTGGGGTATCTTTTGAAAATAGGGGCTATTTTAACTAAATCTTATTTAAATTTTGTCGTTTTAATGCAGGAATGGCCCCCTCAAAGACATCCTAGTGCGGGAATTAATTTTCTGATGCGGGAATCCTGCATCCCGCACCCCTAGAAAGAACCCTGTAGGAACAAATTTGTTGGCCGGATCGTATACCGCAGTTGGGAGTTATGTTTGCGCATGCGTGGTTCTTTGGCGCCATAAGTTTTCGGGGGTCAAGTGCGACTTTTCAGCCTATCCGAACCATCACTTTCCCAACATGGCGGCGCCCACTGGGGCCAACCTTAAAAAAATATTTGTTTTCTGTCCAGCGCCCGACTGACATTTGAGGGCCGACTAGAGACTTTTTTTTCAGATTTTTCGGATTTTTTTTTTTAACCAAAAGTCGTAGTTAAAACCTTACCAAAAAAAAAAAAAAAAACATTTCCCGACCTCCCGACTGTTTTTTGTCCGGCCCACCCGCTGGACAGGAAACACATTTTTTTTAAAGGCTGGCCTGGGCCTCTCCCTAACGCGGTATAGTGGTGAACAAAGACTGGTTGATGGTAAAATCAGTTCTTTTATTATTGTAAGTCGAGTATAACACCAAAACCACAACAACTGTCTGGGTTAAATTGGAGGCTTTATTTTGTCTATTGATCCAACGTTTCGGAAATCGTTTTTTCCTTCTTCTTCCTTTTTATTATCCAGGCTCTCCAGTACTTCTGATGTTATAGTTGTATAGTTGCCCCACACTGGGCTCTGCTGGTGAGTGACCCGTCCGTTCTCTCTCTCCCTGCCGCCGCACCTCTGACTGTCCAGAGACGGCAAGTAAAGGGACACTAAGTCACGTGGGGATCCCTAATTAATATTCATGCATGTTTGTTTGTTGGGGTAGTTTAACGTCCCGCCAACCCTTATGGGATCTTCATGCATGGACCCACACACACCAGTCATAGTAAAAGTAATATTGTATACACAAATAAACATACACTGTGTAACAAATTCAATTCATCTCAATTTACATCATAATTGTGGAGCCCTGACTCATCTGCTCCATGCCATAATGATGTAAACATGTAATTATACATGTTAATTAGCCAGGCTGGGAGTCCAACCCAGAGACAAAAGTGATGTAAACGGAGTGTCAAAATCGCATAGATCTCTGTACATTTGACGATACAAATTCATAATGTTAATCACGTTTATCATTGAATAGCACATCCATACTGTTATAATATAACAAGATCTTAACCCATTCACGTAATTTCTAAAAATTGTTCTAACTTCACCAAGAAAGTGTGTGATAGTAAAATACTTAATATAGAAAAAGATGCCTTATATCTATGTGGTTATTATGACAGGAATATAATATATATTATATATCTCTTCAGTCTATATATCTATTATGTAGTGTAACAGGCTTGCTTCCTGGCCTTCTTCAAACGGCGCCCCCACGTGCGGCTGCGGCTGCAGCTGTGAGTCTGCGGTTACAGTTCTGGGCGAGCCGCGGCCGGAGCGGACCGAGACTCTGGCAGCTACCATGATGTCATCACTCGGGCGGGCCTTCGCAGAACGTCGCGGGAATCGCCGGGGATGCGCGTCATTTCAGAGGTGTTTTCTGGTAGGTGAAATTACAAGTTGAATGTACATCTAACCCAAAACAACTGTTAGTATTTCACAATCTGTACTTGGTGATTCGTTTGAGCATGATATGGTGTTTGGAAAGAATATATTTAAATAGTGGCGAGTGGGGGAAGTCAATGAATGTCAATGTATTGCCATGAAAGAAACCTTTAGAAACATACCAATAACTCGAGAACTCCCCGTCTCAAAACTTTTTCACTAATCCTAAGGCATATCAACTATTCACTCAACTGTTATGTGGGACAAGAACAAAATGAGACAGGTGGTTCAGCAGTTATTCCGTCTCAAAGGTCGAGTCCTTCAAAGCCCCTATTATCGCTCATGTGAGCACCAGAATCAGATGCAAGAGTCTCTTGAAGAGGATGCATCCTCCAAATGTACGCCGTCCAGGGAGGGCACTGGGTACTATTCCGTCTTTATTCCATATTATCTGTGTGTTAATCTGAAACCGCTAATTTGCGGAGTGAAAAAATGGTATCAACTCTTTCCAACGACAGTGATTATTACGGGTGAAGATTCTTAAAAATCGACAGGGTGACATATGGCCATTTCGGCATGTAACATGGGGCTTAGCCTTAGTGATATGAATTGAAAATAAAGCGACTTGACATAGGGTATTCCTTAGATTTGACATGCGACATGAAAATAGCCATTTCTTAAATTCAACTCTCAACCTGATTATATCTATGAGAATAGACAGATTAGGAGTTTCTTTATCATAGACATAGGTGTTAAAAACGACCATGCCTCTTCAATCAATGTATCATTGCCAATCATTGCATTAAATCGGGTGACCCTGGTTGATGAACAGCAGTCTCCATTTGGTTAAATTGATTCTCAAATTTCAGTTCAAGTGACTTAAAGGAGTCTGCAGGAGTTGGCTCAGGCGGCACACTGCTGGGAGGAACCCCAGAACCAGTAGTAGTCGCTGCCGGGGGAGGGGGTACCAACGGCGTAACGGTCGGGTGACCCACATCGGGTGTTGACTTTCCAGGAGCCGTTCCAGCCGTCGAGCGGGTGCGAATCGGAGACAAATGAGCAGCCGAATACTTCGGAGGCTTCTGGTAATTATTTTTCTTCGACGATGACTTCTTTTTCTTGTTGCCTGACATCGTGAAACTGGAGAAAACACGAAGACTAAAATACAAAGTCTGGACGCGCTGCGGCGGAAGTTCAAGTGAGTTCTACGTGACGTCACGGATGCGTATCCCAGACAACGGGTGCTAGGCGACGGGAGTGACGTTTATAGGCGCCACAAGTCTTGCTATCCAACAAAAATCATTTTAAAAATTTCGTTTCGCAAAATTATATATAATCTTAATTATGTAATGGTTTGTAGCGATCACATAAGATTTATAAAGAAGTCCTGGGCCCGACGGCTCGTAGCACCGCTAATCACGTCGAACGTCCGTAATTAAATTAGGTAGGATAATCATAACAAGTTAATCACGATTAGGAGATACGGCTCATAACTCCCCCTAGATCATTTGAAACAAGCATTCTCATTGGTCTGACGTTAATTACATCCAGCTTAATCATGATTAGCGACCAAATATTTAATCTAACTACATAGGTAGATTAAGTTGATGATTAGGGAGACATAACAGTCTGTCCTGTGGAGTTACGAGACGTCGGGCCTGTTGATGCTATATTTGTTCAGTTAGTTTATACAACCCCATCGTTGTAGCATAGAACTATAAGCAGCGTACAGTTCTATGGTCGTAGATCTAAACAAAAAATTTGTTTACATCGCCGTCACCTCAAAGACATCGCTGTCGGCACCACGACATCATTTTTATGATAAACATAACATAAAAAAAAGGAGACACACCTAAAAACATCTAGTCAGTGTATCACCTTACAGAGCAGTGGCGGATCTAAAGGGGGGGCGCAAGGTGCCCCCCCCCCCCCTATTTTGGGCAAAATATCACATTTTTTTACAGGTACAATTCTCGGGCCTGGAGGGTCTAGGGGGATATTTTACAATAGCCCCCCCCTCCCCCTTTTGAAAATCTCTATATCCGCCCCTACAGAGGCTAAACAATTAAAGTGACGATAGCCAGTGCAGGACAAAACAATGTTTTAGCAGAGAAATACAGCACATAAACATGCATATTCACGCTGTATAACCTAAAATACCACCTCCAGACGACGGGGTATTTTCCTCACACCTCTGAAATCGGGTTACAACTGTCAAAACGTGTTATTTCTTTGCCATACTTAGAAATAAGAATGCCGTCCTTACATCCCCATCCCACGGAGTAATATAATACATATTGGTAAGACATAGACATTTCTGTGTGTACGTTACTGTAAAAAGCTATATAGAATGGTTCAAAAAACATGCATCATCCGGGTGCATACATTTGAAAATCATGCCACCTGCCTCAGAATCGTGCACCTCAGGTGCAGGGTGCACCCTTAATTTCGGACACTGCCATTCTGTAGATACATTCCTATGATTTTCAAGAAAATGAAGATCGCAAGGTTTGTTTTGATTCCGAGAGTGTGACAAATAATCCCTGCTGATCTGGCCACGGTACTTTAGGTTATACAGCATGATATTGTGCATAGTTAAATAAATCTGTTAGTTTCAGTACATGATACGGCCACACTAGACATGCATGTTTTACATGAAATATAAGTATTTCCAAGAATGTACATATTCAAACTCCACCCGCAGATTTTGGGCAGCCAGTCCATCATTTAATTGGCTTATAACAGAAAAAAAGGGACCAGGAGGACGTCACTGGTGGTTGCTGCTCCCCATTGCCAGTAAGTATATTCATATATGATGCATGCAAATAAATGTATGTAGGTGTCAGCATTGACCTCAGGATTTATAAGTTATAGGTTCCAGGCTTCTATATAAATTTTCCATCATTAATCAATTTATTGGGATTGGCTTAAGTTTAGCTGGCAGGGGTTGCCATATGATGTATACCTACGGCTGCGGATAGGGTCACCTAATTCAGTGTCCGAAATAAAGGAAAAAATGTATGCACCTGCTGGGTGCACAGTTCTATAAGGTGTGCACCCGGCATGTATGCTATGCATTCTCTCTTATATACAGTGTGTAATATTCAGAAAATCTATGCATTTCGGGGTGCATAGTATTTGTAATCCATGCAACAGAGGGCCAAATCATGCACCCCGGGTGCAGGGTGCACCCTTAATTTCGCAGGGTTCGAAATTAATGTCAGCCCTTCAGGTTTTACTATGTCCTTTCTGACAGCCCAAAAAGTTAATTTCGACCCCTGATTTTGGACATGTTTTATGTGCAGGACATCCACAGTGCATAGTGTGTCCACAGGGCACCTAGCAATTTTAAAATTCTGTGAGCCCTGATCCAATTTTAGATACTCTGGAAATATTGTTACATGTTTATTTTTTACAACTTTATGACCAGTCCACCTGAGGCACGTCTCCCCATCAGCGCCTCCACTTCCAGTTGTGTCACTCTTCCCTGGGGCATGACCGGGCATATGTGTAAAAGGAGCAAATCCCCAAAGCCATGAAGTGCGACGATCGACCCCCATATCCTTTATTCATACTTTCCGCCACATTGTCAACACACTAAGGCCTTAAGATTCTGATTTTCTGTTCTCCTTTAATTTCTTTTTTGCCCCTCTCCCGCTGTATTCCATATCAATAGCTACCTTCCATTTTTCCTCGTATGTTTCCTTTATTGCCTTTTCTAATGCTTTCACTGTGCTGTTTGACTTTTTTTTCAATGCAAATGTCACTGTCATACATGCTGGGTGAGCAACGGCGGAGGCAGAGGCGACCGAACTTGAAATGAGCCTCGTAGCATTGCGTACTTAAGAGTACCAGGGGTCTACAGCATGTAGGAAAGGGGAAGGTAAGGTGGTGCAGAATGACTGCATGAGTGACTTGCACACCTCGACAAATCCAGTGCCTGGGGAATCTGGAGCACCCTCTTTAGCCTCCTGGGCTCCCAGATTTCCCTGCTTGGGAGCCCAGGGGGGCACCCTAGTTTTGAATAAAAATTATTCATGATTTATGGCCAATTAAAAAACGTATATCTTTATCAGGAGATTCCTGTTGTTTATTGTTTATGCAATTAGAACATTCTAAAAAACATTTAAAATGTTAATTACTAGGTTTAACCATTTTCTCTGTAGAAATAGGCACTTTTGCTTGGGTGTCGGGCTCCCAAGTTCCCAAGCAAAACGAACTCCCACTCTGGCATGAAAATTCTTGGGGTCTGACTAGTGTTGGGCCTGCTCTATTCGAACTAATTATAGGGTCCTCTATGTTCCAGATTAGCGTCATGTCTGGTTGGCTGTGAGTGACAGGTGAAGGTACAGAGATGCCATTTTCCCCTCTTTTTCCGGATTTTTGCAAGCTCAGTATAAAAAGGAAATTTACATTTCTCTTTAATGAAGTCGCACATTTTGCTTTCCAGATTGTTCTTTCATTGTTTCTATGCTATTTAAACCATGAATTAATGTTTCCTAGTGAATATTTCAACCCTTTTATATCTAGAAGTCAAAATCCGGAAATGTCCTTCCTACTTTTCCGGATTTCTCATCTTTCCTGAGTGGCATCTCTGAAGGTAGTGTTAGGATGGGGGGGGGGGGGGGGGGCACTTTGGTCGGGTCACAGCTGATTGGCCGTGCCGGAGAGAATTCGTCCCAACCGGACAGAATTCATCAAAACATAATACTGTATAACATCCTCTACGACCAGAAAATGGGTTTGGACGACCAGAAAATTATTTCCAGTTGTCCTCCTGATACTCAGATATTAAGTAGAAATTACTGATATTTTCTCCTTAAAAAATCATCCCTTTGGCCACTTAAATAACTGTTTAGCTTGACCCAATATTGTGGACGATCTATAACCATAATGTCAACGACCAGATTTTGATAATTGGTTGTCCTCCAACGACTAGGAAATTGGACAAATTTTCCTAGACTGCAGGGGCACATTCATGATTGACTACTGGTCACCTGGAGTACTGGACAATCCTAATATGACGTCAATTATCTACTTGACATATTTTCTCAGCCAATGAAATTTACTTCCATCCACACTGCTCTGTTGGATCGGACACCCAGAGGGTCCTGTCAGGGTGTCCTGTGCCTTTAGGGGGATGGGCAGGACACCCTTGGGGTCCCGTGCCTTTAGTGGGGTTGACTGGACACCAAGGACTCTGGATTTTGTGAGGCCTGGTTAAACATAGAAAAACAATATAACAAGGCACTATAGGGATTCCCGTCTACACACTCCAATCTACCACTAGCAATACCACACTAAAAATACGATTTGATTTTTCAATGATTTGTTCATGCCTGTCAGATTAAAAATTTTCAGTACTTTTTAACATTTTTAAAAGAATCAAAATCAGATGCAGCACTCCTGAGATATTGAAACAAATGAAATGAAAAAAATAACATGTTTGAAGTCCGTAATGCTAATTTCATGCTTAAATCTGCGGATCTCTACCTTAGGCCATATATTATTGGCTTATATCAATGAAAAGAACATGTTTATCCATGGATCTCACTACTTTTGCCATATTTTCTCTGATTATCATTATTGTTTAAAAATTTAAATTATTGTGTAAAACCTGTAGATAAAAAATCTTGAAAAATGTGGCCCACATTGGGCGAGGACTATTGAGCCAAAATGAGTTGTCACCTCTGATGATAAAAGTAAAAAAAAAAAGAAATAAAACTTAGACCAATTTTGATATACTCCGCATTTCCATACTCAAGAACCCACTCTTTCTTATGGTGTTATTGGTTTTTCTGTGCTGTTAAAATTAGAAAAGTTATAGTCAAATTGCTATGGCCAATCCTCTAAAATATGCATTTTTTCTGATTTGACCATAGATTATTCTAGTGTTGTGGTATTGCTACTACCACACTCTCTGCTGCCTCTGACAGTCCTCACTGGTCGGACTCCCTGCTGAGAGGGTCCTCTCACCTGTAATAAGCCCTTTTACCACTGGGGATGGGGAGAACAGTAGAAATAGGCCGTGAATATAGTGCATAGAGCAGCCAATGGGGCAGAACACCTAAGCGTTAACTCATGTCATCACTAGGGTGCCGTAAAGGCTGCCTGATGGGAGTTATTACTTCAATCTAAAAGCTGCCACTTCATTCTAAAGCCGCCAATGCCTTCTGAGGGATGCCACTACACACTGTAGTCTAGAGGAAGGTCTCAAGGTGTTGTTTTGGGGAAGGTCTTCAGAGTCTGAGTGTATTGGGGAGTTCTTAATCCATCCTTAGATACTGATCTAAATTGTAGGTTGGGGTAGACGGCGTAGTTCCTCTCTGAGTGACAAGACCACTTCTGATCTAAACTGTAGCATGAATTATTAATCCAATTACATCACTGTTGTTACTGGGTTCAACTCCCAGCCTGGCTGATTGACATGTTGGTTAAACATGTTTTCAAGACTTTGGTATGGAGCAGATGAGTCAGGGCTCCACAATAATGATGTTATTGGAAGTATGATTCAGCACAGCAATGGTACTGCCGGCTAATAATGAAATAATGTACTGGAACAAAATCGGAACGAAAGTAGAATGAAACTGTAAATCGAGGTACGAAATCCCAAAATAATATGATACCGGAAGTGATGACATGGGGTGACGTGCTGGGATCGCGCTTACCGCTCGCCAAATCGCCGACGGCGAATGCAGAATAAATTTGGGGACTTTATTTCATGATAAACTAGCCAAATTTGAAAGATTTGGCGAACTGTTTTGGCAAAAATGTGTCCAGAGTCAAGTAAAATAATAGCCCATTTCCCGTAAAAAAATAATTCTTGTATTTAAAATATTTTTCAATGGAAGAAAAGTTTGCTATTCCAAATAATATTTGGCTAATCCAAATCGTCATGAATTCGCCAATTTAGCGACTTCAGAAGGGGGTTTAGTGCGAACCCAGACGTGATTATAAACGACCAATGGGAAGACACTTGTAACTATAAAAAGGCACACAAAATAAACATTTCCTTTATGGTACTCACTGTGTTCACATGCCTCTTTCTTGGGATGGACAGTTTCTCTACTTAGCCTGAGCATAGGATCTTGAATGGGAGTTCTCGGACGAATAAGGGCCTAACTTTAGAGTTCCAGATTTATTAGAAGAATAGGCAATCAACACGAAAGCCCGAAATGGCACGAAGGCCCGAGATGGCACAAAAGCCCGAAGCTGTAGATAGTCAGCCCGGATCAGGGGAATGAAAGCATGAACCATTTGGTACGCGCTACCACCCTCGGACTGTGCGCAACAGTGTACTAATGGCTTAGTACTTTTAATATATTGGCATGATATATAATCCAACAAGGATCAGGCTTAGCAAGTCTACTTCTAGTCTACTTCTAGGAGAAATATCTTACGCTCCTAGCGCCACCTGTTAACCAGTATAAAAGGCGCTGCAAGGTAGGGAGCGAGGAGTTAGTTGGTTAGAAGTTAGTAGTCACTTAGTTTAGTGAGAACATCAGCTAAACATGTTTAGCCAAGGAGTTATACCTGGAGTAAGTACATCGGCTCCGTGTAACAGACTGGAGTTTACCAATACCCACTACCTCGGACATAGGATTGTGTTAGAGCTGAATACTAGAATGGTCTAGAAGGTGTTGGAGCAACTCGTGTTCTAAATGTGGTTGATTGCTGATAGGAGATGGGAGGTGGACTGATGAAGACTTATACATGGTGGCTTTGACTCGGGATGAGATGTTTACTGAATAAAAACCCTTTCATATTAAGAAGCTCCCTCATCGTTCATTTCTTTTGAACTATTGGGAAGTGAATGGACAAACTTTAAACGCGGTCTGAATTACTCAGGCATTCTGGAAAGCAACTCATGAAGACTTGGATATACACGAATCTTACGCAGTCTTAAATCAAACATTAACAATAGTTCAACAGCCCGAATTCCCTTGCACCTGGATTGACCGAGAATAAGTCAGAACGACCGAGACCGAGACGAGCCGGAGATCCAAACCCCAACCGCGAAATCCCCAAAGACCCCCCTCCCCTCTCGTAGAACGAACGCTAGCCCAAAGCTCCACTGACCAACCTTGACCCCGTTCACCCTTGTGCACGAGGTACGGCTCTCAACTAAAACAGTCTCCCGCACTGAGACCTTGGTCGGGCCGAGACCGAAATTCAAACTCCCTTTTGCTGAGGAGAACAGAAAACCCCGACTCCCCAAAGAATATCACACAATGTAGCCCAAGAAGTAGGATGTATAACAAGGTTCTCATGTAACAACATTCAATTTAGTTCTGATTTCTGAATGTAATGCCAAATGTTTATTTTATTCCTAGCTGTCTAATTTTGCAAAACGTTTGTCAACCGTTTGATCTTAGACCTATAGCAATTAAGAATTGAGGATTACTTGAGAGTTTCATAGCATTGAGAAAAGATCTCAGACTACCATAGCTAGCCGTCTTATCTCACTGCTTTATCACCCTTCTTGACTGGAGAATTCTAACAGTTCACTCACAAGGGGGCTTCCTGACAGAAAGCTGTCAGCTGTGCTAAGCTTATCAGACATTGGCGGATCCAGGGGTGGGGGGATATAACAAAAGGCCCCCCCCCCCAGCAAAAAAGAAAAAGAAAGGGAGAAAGGAGAGAGAGACAAAGGAAAGATGAACTTGCTGGCCATTTGCTTCCCCTCCAAGCCCTGAGCTTCCCCTCCTGGCTCTGTGCCCTTTCCCCCAGCCCTCCCCCCCCCCCGGCCCTGACTTCTCCCCCAGCCCTCTTAGGCTGTTATGAAAAAAAAGTCTCGTTTCTGGTCGACGGGCTGGGTGGGTATTTTAGGGCTGGGTGGGTTTGCCCCCCAAACTATGTAATTTTCAGATTGATAATTTTTCTAAAATTCCTTTTCATTTTTGAATGTGACCATTTTGGACCAGTTTTGGACCAATAGATGTCCAAAAGACGTGATTTTGATGGGCAGCCAATGTCCTCAGGACGTCCTGTGGACCAAATAACTGACCAGTTGCAGATGTGTTCTGAAAATTTGTCAACGTCTTTTGGACGTCAGTTTGCTACCTGGGGTGCCTCCTCTCTCGGCCCTATGCCTGCCCTTGGACTCCCAACCCTGTGCTTCCCCTCCTGGCCCTGTGCTTTCTCTCCTAGCCCTTTGCTTTATCTTTCAAATTTTCTCAATCTTCTAAAAATATCCAAAATATAAGAGTCTGCATGAATGATCCTGGTAGTGGTGTGACGTCCAAAAGAAGTCAGCAAATGGTAGAAAGAAGTTGGCAAGTGGTCAGTAATTTGGTCCGCAGGACAACCTGAGGACGTTGGCTACCCATACAAATGATGTTACTTGGACCAGTGTATCCCAAAAACCACCGGACATCCGGACATGTCCAGCAATTTGTCATCAATGTCCGATGTTATCCCTTGCAATTTCGGACATTTTGTCCAAGGAAATGATAATACCTTTCCAATAATAAAAAGCATTTAATGTCACACATATTCTTCTAGATTCTTTAAAATACTGCCTCGTTTTTCATACGTCCGATATGGCATGTAAATGTCCAGTGTAATTCCCTTAAATGTCGGACAAAATGTCCGATGTCCAAGAAAGTTTTTGGGATACACTGTTGGACGTCTTTTTGTCTGAATTCAGTCGGAAATGGTTGCATTCAAAAATCTATGAAAATTACATAGAGCAAATTTTCTGAACATTTTCATAAAATATATTGTCAGATGTTACATTGATATAACAACATAATGTAGAACAAGTTTTATCAATTGTTTTAGTGAATTACCTTTTAAACATTTGCTGAGGAGAACAGAAAACCCCGACTCCCCAAAGAATATCACACAATTCAGTCGGAAATGGTTGCATTCAAAAATCTATGAAAATTACATAGAGCAAATTTTCTTAACATTTTCATAAAATATATTGTCAGATATTACATTGATATAACAACATAATGTAGAAAAAGTTTTATCAATTGTTTTAGTGAATTACCTTTTAAACCTTAAAAGTGAATTACCTTTCAAACATTGATTTCTTGATATGCAATACTTTTACAAACTTTTATAAACATTCCCAACAACATATTGTAACAACTGTAAGAGACCAAAGAATTGTTCATCCCCCGTACATCCCCTCCCCATACATCTTATTCATACAATTTACTTTCTGAACGTTTGTCTAATGCTGGCCGGACTCGGAACTCCCTACCTTTGGATTTGGAAGCTTTTTCACTGAGCTTTCTGGACCATAAGCTTCTGTTGAATGCCTTACTCCTGGGGTGGGGTATGGGTGGGGATGTGTGTGGGGTGTGGGTTGGGTGTCTGGTTGGGGATCTGGGTGGGGGGAGTCTGGGTGTGGGTGGGGGGTCAGGGGTGTGTCAGGAGGGGGTCAGGGGTGGGTCAGGGATTGGTCAGGAAAGGGTCAAAAGGAGGTCAGGAGTGGGTCAGGAGGGGGTCAGGGGTGGGCCATGGATGGGTCAGGAGGGGGTCACGGGTGAGAAAGGAGGGTGTCAGGGGTGGGTAAGGAAGGGGTCAGGGGTGGGTAAGGAGGGGGTCAGGGGTGGGTAAGGAGGGGGTCAGGGGTGGGTAAGGAGGGGGTCTAGTGGGGGCCAAGGAGGGGGTCAAGGTGGGGTGGGCAAGGTCGGGTTGGGCAAGGTGGGGTGGGGTTGGTCAAGGTGGGGTGGGGTGGGGTTGGTCAAGGTGGGGTGGGGTTGGTCAAGTTGGGGTAGGGATGGTCAAGAAGGGGTCAGTAATTGCAAATAAAGTCTAATAGCGACCTATTTGTTGTCTAACAACAACTCATCCCTCTATGAAATCTCGCACAACTTGTGAGTTATATATGAATATGAGGTAGGTTCCCTTTAGGGTTTCTTTAGGTTTGACAGTTTCCGAATTGAAAAAGCAGTGACATGCAACAAATCTGTGGGGCGGGACCATTGGCCTATCTGTCCACTTTGCACCAGCACTGTGTATATTGACCAAGCCAGGAATCGAACCTGGGTACCACACAAATGAGTGCATGTCAATACAATTACAGTGTTAGAAATTAAGGATTTATCTTATGCACACACCGGGTGCATAGGGGTTTAAAATCATGCACCCGGAATATTTCTGATGCACATATTACTATATAATGGCATTTATGCTGTTGAAAAATCATGCACATGCCGGGTGCATGCCTCCTGAAAAGTATGCACCCGGCAGCCAAATTGTGCACACAGGGTGCAGGGTGCGCCCTTAATTTCGAACACTGAATTATGAGCATCTTTAATCAAAGAAAGGAAAAAGAGGAAAGAAAAAGTTGTCCTATAATAATGAACACTCCCAGTCCAGGTACTTTCCATGAGTTAATCAACTCTAAACAAACAATTATGACTCCAATTCATAAACCTACCTCAAAAATGATGGATTCAGAAGGTTGGGGTTAATTTGGGATAATTTGCCCTAAGCAATCTGGGGTAAGGTAGGGTAAGGGGGGTAGGTAGGGTCCTTCAAACCAATATAGGCTACAGCAAAAATACCCCACCGAAACAACTAGACATCTAAAGATTTCTGCTGGAGACTGGCTGATGTTTTGACAGGGACTCTTCAAACACCAACCCCATGAGGGAAAGATTTTCTAACAATAAAAACCCGGGGTCCCAGTAAATTCAACTTGCAACATAAGGAGGCCCCCCCCCCCCCCCACACACACACTACACTCAGTTCTAATAAAAGATATATTGTAGAAGCAGTTTTAATACTTTAAAGTTACTATCACATAGCGAGACTTGTTTTTTCTCAATCCTCTGCAATGGTTTTTGGTCATTGTTCTATATTTTCTTCACTAATATTTCAACTACTTGTGTTACCCTGCCGATAATAAATGACATATACATGGAATGGAGTGTATTTCCGGCAACCATGTTATTAAAGGTGCACCTATATTTTTAACACTATTTTTCCCTAGTTATTTCTTTTTGGACATATATCAGCTCATACAAATCAAAATCAAACCATTATACTTATTTTTGAGGAAAACAAATGAATTCTACATGTCTGTGTACATTATCCTGCATTATAAAATGGCAATTTTTAGATGGGCCATTATTTTCAGTAATATTTCTTTTAATGCGCGCAGGTGGCCGTGCGTGTTAAAGAATAGGCGACTTTGTATCGGGGGTGAAATAAAGAAAAATGTAAGCCTGGTAATGTACATGGTAGTTATCATTAGCTATTTTCTGCATAGTTAGGGTATGACTAGGCTAATTAATCTTGGGTACATCAGGAACAATGAGTAGCCCAAGGCCAGTACCAGTACAAAGTACGCCATCATACACCACAGTCTACTTCATCATATGTCAAAACACATCTAATGCCAGTAAAGGGCTGACACCACGTCATTGTGATTAAATGAGATTGCCGTTCATAATAGGCCTTGATTAAAAATATTATCAAGGTAATTAAAGGTGGTGGACCGAGTTCTCTAGTCCGAGAACGGCTCTAACTGTCAGCTGACAGTCAGAGCCGTTCTCGGACTAGAGTTCACCTGCGGACCGAGTTCTTCTGTTAGCACACCAAGACTGAGTGTGATGAACAGAGCGGAAAAGACTGTCAAACTCAAAACACCATGTATACATATACAAACCTGAGTTAACATGTAGGCCTACCACGTACTCCATTAGATCTATATATGTCAAAACATGTCTGAGGGGTTGACACCACGTATGATGCAAAGAGGGGGACAAGTCTGTCAAACACCACGACCACGTATGAATAAACAAACTGCGTCTGTGCTAGTTTAGACAATCCTAGAGGTGTATGGACGATTGATTAACACAATAATGTGCCGATAGTACACCACAGGTGCCGATAATACACTCCAAAAGATGACAAAATAATTAACCTAATATTTTCATATCAATTTCTGAATACCATGTACGAACTCCGAAGGGGATTTAAATATGTACAGACTATCTCATGGAATACATTGTCATTAAAATCTCGAGGAAATAAGCACACAATAATATATTGTCTAAGACGGCACTACTCCAGAGCTGTCACCATGTCCACGTCGCACCTCGCACCATTTTCGAAAGTTTGTAAGGGGGAGAAAACTAAACATATATCACTCTCTTCTGATAGAACTTTAGGATTCGTACCTAAAAGGCTAACTCGTCCCTATCCCACAGTTTGTAAGGGGGAAAAAACCAAATATTATATATATATCTCCTGAAATTCGGGGGAGGCTCCCGGGCCCTGCCCTGGCCGAACCCCCTGGCCGCTCTGACGGCACCTAGTGCAGCGGACGCCGTAGTGTGGGGGCCGAATCGACGGGCCGAATAAGCGACAGGCCAAATCACCTGGTCACCTTTCGGGGGCTGCAACACTTTAGGGTCGAGGGCAGAACGTCCGTGGGGCAGAACGTCGGGAGGGCAGATCGTCTATGAATATCCCATGAATCAGACGAGAGCAGGTGCTAGACTAAGAGTAGAGGGTGACTCAACGGCAGCCCATAGAAAATGTTATTTATCTGCTAAAAACATCAATCTTACCTCTCTCATCCTTTATTGTGAATTCTACATGTTTAACTCCTGTCTTTACCGTAGTTTACGGGCGAAAAACGTGCATGAAATCAGGTCATTCTGACACCGCCTCCCGCCATCTTCCCTCGCGACGCTTGGTGCAAAACCTAACAACAGTGCGGCTAAAACGGCGCATTCAGACGCGTTACAACGTCGTGACGTCATGGTAGCCGCCAGGGTCTCCTTCGCCCATCCGCCGCGAGAGGCCCGTCCAGGATGCAGGTTGTCCTGGAGGCGGGAACAGTTGGCCGCCTGGTGGACTCGCCGCAAACTATAAATAACTTAGTGCCGTTTCTCCCCGTCAGACGGCGCCACGTGATGACGTCACTCACCTCACACTCTCCAAGCACCTACCCAGAGACCGGGCGATAATAGGAGGAGTTCACCCCCGACCGTCATTGTGGCTTCGTCATCGTTAGACACGATTAAATCCGTCCCTTTTCTGCGGACTTTGCCCTTAGATCAGATGGAAAATGGACTCAACTACTTGTCGAGGTTTCCGGAGACCATGCAAGGTGCGTGTTGAGTGTTTTGTCGGTGAGGGGGGAGGTTAGAGGAGGTTTAGGTGGGTTATTTATGCTGATGAGGGCCGATCGATGTCGGTTTGTTGTCGGCCTCCCCGGCCTCCAATGGCCGCCGACTAGGGATGGGGAGGACTGGGGCATTTTTTACTAGACAAATGACATCTCATGATCTGATTAAAGACCTGTCGCAGTTTGTTGCAAACCAGTTTGTTGGAGCTGGTAAAAAGGTGTACGTTAGTCGTTATGCTGGATGCAACGTTACGTCGTTAGACAGGTCTCTTATTATCTGTGTGTGAATTCTGATGCCATTTATAAACATTCACATAAATATTATTCAAGTGGCTAGCCATTCAATCTTTCAATATATCGATCTATTTCTATAATAAGACGTCAGTTTAGATAAAAACCTTAGCTAGAACGTACAGGGAAGACCTCAAACTAAGGCCTACTTTAGTTTAGGTCTACTTTAGATTGCCACGCCCACCTTTCTTTTTAATTTTACTGTCCAGATCTCTTATTCTCGTGGATCCTATCAAATTTTTTTTTTTTTTTTTTTTCAATTTTTTATTCAGGCAAAAATTAAGTTTCACAAAACTTGTCTCACATTTCTACCTGAGTTACATCGAGATATATTACATATAACGATGTCTATAACAAAGTTTTATAGTCTTGTGTTATGCATTATATGTCAATAATCTGATATGCACATTACAATTAATGTAAGTCTATACAATAAACTTAAAAGAAACTGTTTGGTCTGATGTGTACTATCATCCAACACTAAAATTCAAAAGTAAGGTTCAATAATTGCTTATTATTAACAAGTTTGTAAATACTCACTGTCAGTAAGACCTAAATGAAATCAAATAAGATACAGTTCTATAACATGTATTTCACACCAATTCAGTTATTGATTTCCGGAGCCCAGACTGCAGAGTACTTTTATATTTACAAAATGTTTCAATGTTCCGTAATCTAGGTTCTTGTTTATTCCAAATGATTGCACCTCTATAAAAAACATTCATCTTGGACTTTTCATAGTTTGGCTTAATGGTTTTAAAATTTGGCGCACTCTGCTATCTTGTATTTACTCCTGTATTATTTAGAAGGTCATTCCGATTCAATTGCTTGTACATAAATAGCTTTGTATGCAAAATATATCTATCATGTAATTTTGCTATTTTACAGTCCTTACACAATTGATTTCTCGACACATGATTGTTGACATCAAGACTAATTCGAAGTCCTTTATAATAAAATCTCTCTAGTTTTGTACTAATAGCTTAGTACTTTTAATATATTATCATCTTCTGTAACTTAGTTATGATTAGACCTAGCAAGTCTACTTCTAGACGGAGATATTTTGCGCTCTCAGCGCCACCTGTTAACCAGTATAAAAGGTGTTGCTAAGGTAGGGAGCGAGTTAGTTAGGAGTTAGAGTTCAACCATAGAATAGAAGAACTGCTTGGAGTAATACCTACAGCTCCTGCGCAGTATACTGGAGTTTACTCATACCAACAGCTTCATGCCAAGGAATTGTGATAGAGCTAAGCATTAGGGCGGTCTAGACTGTGTTGGAACAACTTGGATTTTAAATATGGTTGGTTGCTGAAAGGAGATGGGAAGGTGGACTGATAGAGACTTATTCACTGTGGCTTTGACTCGGGATGAGATGTTAATTGAATAAAAACCTTTCACTTTACCAGCTCCCTCATCGTCCATTTCTTTTGAACTATTGGGGAATGGATGTATTAACTTTTAACGCAGGCTGATTGACTCGATAGCTTGGATAAACAACTCATGGATCGAACAAGTATATACATCAAGTATTATTAAACAAACAACGACAATAGTTCAGTTTATCAATATTTTTCGCAGTCGTACCGTTGTATATTACATCACCATATTCAAGATATGGTAGATAGACTGATTTAAAAACCATTATACTTGCCGACCGAGTTAAGTACTTACGAATCTTAGCAAATGTAAATAGTTTAAAACTCAAAATTTTAAAAAGCTCAGTACAATGTTTGTTAAAATTAAGACATTCATCTAAGATAAAACCAAGGTATTTGTAAGAGATAACTCTTTCTAGCTGCACATTATTTAACATCAGATAGATAGGTTGATCCTTGGTCTTCCTAATGTCTGAACGCATGCCATATATACAATATTTTGTTTTTTTACAGTTTATAGTTAATCTGTTCTTGAAACACCACGCATAAACATGATGTAGATTTGCCTGGATGTTATTATATAAATAGTCGACATTATCTCCTGATTTATATAATACAGTGTCATCTGCATAGAGAGAAATTTGACAATTATCAATCACATTCACAATATCATTTATGTAGATTAAAAATAACAATGGCCCCAGAACGCTGCCTTGGGGTACACCACATGTCACCAATCTAGTCCTAGAATTACACTTATTCGCAAAAGTAAATTGTTTTCGATTATCCAAATAATTTTTAAACCATTTCAGACAATCACCACTGACACCGTTTAGCTTCAGCTTTTCAAGTAAAATATCATGATTAACAGTGTCAAAAGTTTTTGATAGATCTAAATAAACAGCTAAAGTGATATTATGATTATTAAGTTCATTATAAATATCGTCTAGGAAATTTGCTGTCGTTCCAATAGTAGAATGTCCAGGTCTAAATCCACCTTGTCTCTCATCAATTCTGTTACCCTGATTAAAATGCTGCAATAGCCTGTTGTGTACAATTTTTTCAATTAATTTAATGACAATAGGTAGATTTGAGACTGGCCTTAGATTGGTGACCCTAGATGCATCCTCAGATTTTTTCAACGGCGTAACTTTGGCTATTTTCCAGGCATCAGGTATACAACAATTAATAAATGAGCAGTTAAAAATATCTACAATTCGATCCGGAATAGCCAAGAAAGCATCTCTAATAAATGGGATACATGAGATAGTTGACCGATTCACAATGTGTAGCTCAGTACTGTCTTTGCTGATTTCCCATCTTTTGTCCAAATGTGATCACCATTGCTTAAATTATCTCCTCTTTTTGTCAATGCTGGGGGTATAGATGGGGCCAATGCTCATACCGGATTTTTTTTCTTTATTTTCTTTTCTTTTGTAGGGATAAATATTTGCTAATGTTATCTGTGCCGTCACAGATGTGCCTCTCACCTGTCACCCATGCAGCCCCCCCCCCACCCCACCCCAATAACACATACAATGACCCCCTCCCCCTGCCCAGTCCCCCCTGTACCACATAAAATGGCCCTCCCCCAGGGGGGCGTTCCCTCAGATCATAGAGTTCACTCAGTCTGAGTGGACGTAGTACAGGCTGTCTCAGGACCCCGTCTAGGCTGTACGTTAAAGTAGGTGGATTTGACTGATGCAAAGTTAAATGGTACATATTGAAAAACATGTCCAACTCTTAACACATAACCATCAGTTTGTCATTCTATGGGTGGGTTCATTTCAATCAGATCGGACCATTTGGATTAATAAGACATATCAAAACGTTAACCAGGCGAGGGCAGGTGCCTAAACATTGACTTGATTAAGGGAATCCGTAGAATTATTCTAAATTACGTCAAATTGACCAATAAGTTTACCAGGCCTTATGAAATCTGTGTGCTGTCACTAAATATTAGAAACATTAAGAGGACCCCCGGATGGACAACTAATATAAATGATTACTATTAAATTTTTGTTTTTACACCTACCAGGTCTCTGTATATTATTATCAGGGCTCACCAAATCCAGCGTCCTGGGTGTCCTGTCCACCCCCCTAAAAACACAGGACACCCAAACAGGACCATCTGGGTGTCCTAGCTGTGGACACCCTAGAAATCATACCTTAATATCAAGGTCGAGGCAATGGGACCCCCTGTTTATGGAGCAGGACACCCACAATGCATGGTCAGGGTGTCTGCAGGACGCCTAACCAATTCCGTGAGCCCTGTGTATTAGCAACTTCAAATTGGGCAAATGCTATGCAATTTCTGCAAGCATAATATTATCCATAGGGCAAACTGACGTTTAATCAACGTTAGGGGCCTTCCATTTAGTACGTATCCAAAAAATCACAAATTCTAGACCCCCACCCCCCCTAAGGCTAAAATACACATTGGATTTGTATAGGAACGTAGGCAAAATTCCAAAAATTCAAGACCCCCCCCCCCTTGGTGCGTACGTACTTGATGTAAGGCCCCTTAGTGCTTGGTTGAATTTGTAAATTGAAAATAAGGTGATCTAACCAATCAACGTTAGTTTAATGTTTATTTAATGCTGAATTTGCAAATTGAAGCGACATCTTCAATATTGTTTCATTGGTTAATTTAGGTTGCAACCAAATACAACCAAACAACCTAAATTCAACCTTTTCTCACCGTTGATTCAGCGCTCTATGCCCGCTGGGTATATACTTGTGTTGTCACCTTGTTTGTCGGGCTGTGTAACGTTGATGTGGATGACTTGTCGGTGTGTGTCTGGGATGAGACGTCCGTGAGAATGTTTGTGTACATCTACATTTGCCTGAACTATTTATATTCAATTGTCTGACCAGTATCAGTGCAGCATTAACTGATCTAGATCATGTAGTTGTTGAATTATTATGATAGTGACCTCCATGTAAATATATACACACGTAGACTAAACTGGCTTCTGTTTTAGTCATAGAGAGCTAAAGAAATGAGCAGATAATTAGTGCCCTAATCTAAGGTAGGTCTCTTAGTGTTGGTTCTGAAGAGATTAGATTCATTTGGCTGAAACCAGTTTTTGAAAATGAGGAAATCTCCAAATGACGGAAACCTAGGAAATTGTGTTTTTCTAATATTCTATTATTACACAAATATTTAGGAAGAAACATTTTGTTCATGAAAGACCATTTTGACGACTTCTTTGATATATATTTCCTCTGTGTCTTTAATTCGTTGTCTTCTAAATTTGCTCCCGGAGAAGTATTCTCCATATCTTAAAAAGGATTGCTGCGAAATTGAAATAAAGAAAAGAATAAGTTGTCCCGGAAAATTTCCGAAAATGCCTCCTCCTGGATAAAACATGTTCCATGCCTTAAAGAAATTGCTGTAAAATTCTAGGGAAAAAAACTCTCCTTGAAAATTCTCAAAAATATCCTATAAATTTCAAGTTCTGTAATCTATGTGCTAGAACAAAATGGCAAATCTGTCATAATCTCGAGCCCCCGATTGGTGAGTGTGCCCCCCGGCAGACAGCGCCCCGGTCGCTAACCTGTCCCTCCACCTTTTGTAGGCGGTCATTTCTTCAACGAGAGCTCAAACCCAGAACTGGATTACAAGGTGAAGAAAGGTAAGCGCCAATATCAAACATAGAAAGTATAACCGCCTCAAACTTAAGACAAAATGTAAAGGTTTTTATGCATGTGCATGTTTATTTTCTATCATTCTGATTGTTTTCCTAAAGGCAAGGGCATGCTATTAGAATTGGTAATTATTTTTATTTTGTACCTTCTTCTTGTTATTTTGTTATTTTTTTCACTTATTATTTCTAACCTATAGTGGCATCTAGGAGAACTACCTCCCCAGCATTGTTTAGTGTACACAGTTTAAACACAGAATTGACTTTTATTTTTGTTGATAACACATGGTGTAGACTGTATACCTCATAGTTTGTGTGCGACTTTCCTTATTTTCCCCCGGTCAGTGACGGAGAAGTTCTCGGAGAACCTCCACATCGTCGCCAATGAACCGTCGCTCGCTTTCTTCAGGATCCAGGAACATGTCCGCAAGTCGCTGCCCGCCCTCGTCGAGAAAAAGGTAGGCATACCTGGGGTCCTTTTATTTCCATTTTACAAAACAAATATTTTATTTATACTGGAAATGTTGTTCAGTGCTACACCCTTTTTCACTTAATTCCAGTCTCCAGAAATGTAAACGCGGGAGGATTTTATACACTGACAAGTGGTAAATATGTGTGCATAGTGAAATATTTCGGAGGCACATTATAATTTTTTTCATCTTGAGTACATCGATAATTGACACCAGAAAGAAGTATACCAAATTAGAGCTCCACCCTCCAGAAGTCAGTCCCCTGTTTACACCAGGGACTGCAACAGTTTTATTGTTTAAGAAGATAAAAGCCTTAGTTAAAAGCAGTGATATCTGACCATGAGATATAAAACCCATGTCTGTAGTTGGTTTTTGTTTGTGTTTTCCCTGTCCACAGCATGAGGTGCAGGAGGTGCAGCAGCAGGTCCAGGGCTCGTGTTTCGACACCGAATACGCCATCAAGTAAGTGGACACAGGGGGCAGGGGCAGGGTTTTCAAAAAGGGGAAGGGAGGTCATCATGAAAGTAGGGGGAGGGATCAAGACCCCCTCAACCTTCAAGATCCACTCCTGAGTATATTATTATAGGTGTAGGATATGTAATATAATATCAGTGTTCGGAATTAAGGGTGCGCCCTGCACCCGGCGCGCACATTTCCGCGGCCGGGTGCACGATTTTCGAGAGTTTGCATCCGGTGTGTGCACGTTTTTTCAGGTATTTATTATATCTACATATAAGGAGAGTGCATGGACAAGGTCCCGGGTGCATACTTTTACCATATATGCACCCGGCAGGCGCATGAATTATAAAGTTAATTTCGAACACAATAATACCCCTGAAAATAATAATGTTGGGCGTGATACAATCGTTATATTCGCCTTGGTGATTTGGGGTAGTTCTAATCATGTACCTTGCAGAGATGTCGTTTTCCCTAAGTTTTGCCTGGATTTAAAGTCATACTACTTAATATCAAAATGACAAAGGACGCCTTTTTCAACGCTAACTCTATTATCCTGTTGTATCTGTTATGCTGATGGGTGCACGCACAGTGTAAGCTGTAGTATCCCTATGCCAGTACGGTGTAGTCTAACTTATTGCCCCCACTGGTCCTCTGTTCACCCACCTCTGTGTTGTTTTCAGCGCGGTGAAGGGGATGCGGCGGAGACAATGGTCAAAGTTAGACATCTAAGTGTATGCTATCTTCTGTTCTGTGTTGTTCTCAGCGCGGTGAAGGGGATGCGGCGGAGACAATGGTCAAAGTTAGACATCTAAGTGTATGCTATCTTCTGTTCTGAGCTGTTTTCAGCGCGGTGAAGGGGATGCGGCGGAGACAATGGTCAAAGTTAGACATCTAAGTGTATGCTATCTTCTGTTCTGAGCTGTTTTCAGCGTGGTGAAGGGGATGCGGCGGAGACAATGGTCAAAGTTAGACATCTTAGTGTATGCTATTTTCTGTTCTGTGCTGTTTTCAGCGCGGTGAAGGGGATGCGGCAGAGACAATGGTCAAAGTTAGACATCTAAGTGTATGCTATTTTCTGTTCTGTGTTGTTCTCAGCGCGGTGAAGGGGATGCGGCGGAGCTGTGTCCACTTCCAGAACATCCAGGACCTGCTGAAAAACGCCATGTTCATGAAACAACAGATCCACTATGAAAACGTCAGAAAGTATGTTACATGCTTATCATGAAAGGTCAAAAACTAAGTTAAAGATTGGCTAGGAAATCTTAAGAAAGTTGGTCGCATGTTCAATGAAACAACTCGTATGATATTGCCTATAATTGCCGAATCAGGATGATAGATAAGTAAGTCGACAATCAGTAGGAACATATGAGGCATTTTGCGGCCAAGGAGACAATGATTGCCGCCAATATATCATGTGATCTCATTGATATTAATTAGATTGCCTCCGATACAATCGTACATGTTCGTAAAATATGTATTGATGTGATAGTATTGATAATTATAACAAACATGAAAGTGAGGATGTCAGTCACTGATTCAGTATCAAAACGTAATAAAATAATTATGTCACAGGTTCACAGACTATGAAAACAATCTTTTCATTTTCTTTTTAAATTCCAAATCGTGTTTTGGAGTTAGTACTTTTGTTGCATGCTTTTCTATACTGCAGTTGTGCATACTTTTTACAACTTTAGATTTCTATTCTTTTTAGAGTTGTATTTCTGCTGTATCATTTTGATGCAATCTGATGAAAGTTATTATAAAATGATGTGAGTAGCCTTAATCCTATGTCAGTAACTAACCCGCCTGCCCCCTTACTCGCCCAGGGAGCAGGAGCGGGTGCGGCCCAGCATGTACCGCACCATGGTCCGCACCAACACCATCGACATCCCGGCCTCCATGCAGACCCCGAGCATGACCGCCCCCGAGGGAGGCGCGCAGGGACCCACCCCGTGAGTACTCCACCAGAAGGGGCACTCCATCTTGGTTCTTTTTCTTGTTTTTTTTTTGGTTTTTTTTTTTCAAAAACAAGGATGTAAGTTTTCAGATTTTTGTCAGAATTTCGAGATCCATAGATAATGCCAAACCCTGGGGAAGTTGTCAGTTATTTTTCACACCAAGTTCAGATTTTCACAAAAATCTGAGAGGCCTAGCCGAAGTAAATAAATAGTGATAGCTGTTAGGATATTTTTCATCAGTCACACTAACATCCCAGAATGTTGTTTCTTTAGTTGTATTCCTAGATTTGGGGATAGGGAAAGGGCTGTATAGGGATAAGTGGAGAGGGAGGAGTCGCAAGTTACTGTAGTCTAAGATTTATAAAATGCTACTAGGGTATTCGGGGTTTCACAACATCTTTTTTTTTTCACAAATAATTCTTTTATGGTAAAAACCATCGCCAACTTTCAGGGTAATATTGCAAGTTTTATTTAGTCATATCTCCAGATACTCTTTCTGAGGGAAGTATCATAATTATGATTGACAACCCCAGCCCCTGTCCCTTTGCCTGATTCTGTCCGTACTTGTCCACAGGGAGGGTTCCCCCCGCGTCCGGTCGTCCTCCATGAGTACCCCAGACCGCAAGAAGATGACGCAATGACCGGACCACCCGGACCAACCCCGAACCATCCCGACACTCTGCAATGAATCACCCTCCACTGCATGAAGCTGACTCAATGACCGGACCACCCAGACCCACCCCGACACTCTGCAGTGAGGGCCCAGACTGCAAGAAGATGACCCAATGACCGGACCACCCCGAACCACCCTGAGACTCTGCATCGAATCACCATCCACGCCAGGAAAATAGTCTGTGAGAACTGACTCTACTATGTACGCCTCTAACTATATACCGGCGTTATAAGATTACTACGCACTGCTGCTCCAAAGTAGTCCGGCGGTTTTCGCTGGTCAGTCTGGGCCGCAGAATCAGACCAAGCGGCGGCCTACAGCGCAGGGACTGTTATCGTATTCAGAGAGGCAAAGTGGCAGAGTGACCACCCTGCTGTATCAGTCAGATGTGACACGGCATTAAACAAAGAGAAGAGGTGGGATGTTGGGATGTGGCCATGCATTTAGCAAAGTGTGGTGTAGACTTTGAACTTGATATCAAGAATTGACGTGAAGCATTCAATGTTAAGATGAGAGTTTGTCGTTTTCCTTCTCATTCAAATACCACTTATTGATGTTTTTGACGTATTTTCAAATTGTTCACCATATTTCAAATATTACAATTAAAAATTCTACATGTATGTGCATTGCTTAAGTTAAAAAGCAGTTATTTTGTTCAGTTATCAGGGGGAGAGTTTTTCTATAACTTATACGATAATCTCACCTGCCAATGATTAACTCATCTTTAACGAAATGTCGTAAACTGTATCAAACTAAAGCTCCAAGTTGGTGCACATCTTTAATAAGTGAATATTAAGTCAGGTTTTTGAGGTGGGGATCTTCCCTGAATATATAAAGGTACAAGCGTTCAGTTATGGATGCTGTGCTTCTTTGTGAAAGTAAATCAGACCCTCGGGGTGTTATGTCTGGAGCATATATAAGTAAAAGTTGAAAGACTGTAGATAAATTTGTAAATAACCACTCTGTGAACTTGGGCCTTCTGGTGTAAATCACTTCCCGCAAGTGCAAACCTTGTTGTTTCGCCATTGTCATGATATCACGTTTGTTTATGCTATGAACAAGATTGAAGACGGACTGTATCTTTTGTAACGGTTTGCATGTAATCTCCTAGGGGGCGCCACCGATGACACCGTGACAAAACGACTTACATGGCTCAGTGTAGGGACAATATTTTGTCAGATTCCCTTCGGAAGTTACAATTCCATTGTCCCATCCTGGGACGCCCACCCCTTTAAACCCCCCCACCTCCCCTGCCCAATGGCCTTAGCTCTCTGCTGGAGTCTCTAGTGCAGGTACTCAACTCTTTATTTATTGGCTAAGAGAATGGGAATAAGTTGATCATTATTGTGATATATATGTATCGTATGGACGCATCAAATGTGACTACATGTGTATATAAAACGTCTCTGTATATAACATGTCAATAAAGTGTTTAATCTTGACGGATTCTGTGACTAGTTTCATTTCAATATTGCTCCTCTTATTTTTTTAAAAATTGTTGCAATCAAAATTATGGTCCGACATAGCTACTCTTTTAAAGAAAATAAAAGAGATTAATTGTTTTTTAAACCCGCTTTATTTCACAATCCTCTTGTATATATAACAATAGTTTGTAAATCCGACCGTTACTGACAGAATGACAGTATCAGTCACCATTATGTACATTATACCATCGACTATAGGCGAGGTTCACCTTCATACAGACTATACAAAACCCTCATGTAAACGGGAATGGTATGAGATGACATCCTTTCCGCCTTTCTCTTTTTAAAGGAACGTTCCTACCCACATAATCAAGTAAATTTGTAACTACCCAGTTTCCTTTTAGTTTCCCACTTAAGAAAATATATAAAACACGTTCCCTATCCCGGACAGGCTGCTTATATTATAAATAACAGAATGATTATATCAGAACATCACAGGCTACCACTGGTCTCAGAGACCGGTTTACGCGGGGGGCTCGGTGACTGTGACGTTGTTGACTTTGGGTTTGTTGGGGTTGTTCTCGATCAGCCAGTCGGCTAGCCACACCTGGAAACCGCAAACACGGGGCATTATTAGTCACAGTATTTTAAACAGAAACAAAAGATTGTCGTATCACATGCACAGATTAATTGAAGAACTTTTAACAGTAATTTCAAGAATACTGAGGGATCGAAAACTTAAAATGAAGACAGGCTTTTAAATTTGAAAAAAATTGCTGGATATGCCACAGGGAAAATTTGTTGTGGGACAGGGAAATCTCAGGGAAAACACAGGGAATTCGAAAATGGAATTTCGGTTGGTACCCTGAATAAACGGGCAGTTCTTGGGACCTAACTAAGTCTACCGTCGCCACCAAACTCACCACGGGGTCCTTGGGCTTCTTCTTACACAGCTGTGTCAAAGCTGTCAGCAGGGTCGGGTTGACTTGTTTAGCGAGGTAGTCTTTGGCCGCCTGACCCTTGGGAACGGGCTCCACCACACCTATAACACAGGGATAGAGTCAGTTAATGTTGTGTTTAAAGTAGAGTTGACATGTTTAGCGAGGTAGTCCTTGGCCGCCTGGCCCTTGGGAACGGGCTCCACTACACCTATAACACGGAGATAGAGTCAGATAATGTCAGTTAATGTTGTGTTTAATGTAGGGTTGACTTGTTTAGCGAGGTAGTCCTTGGCCGCCTGGCCCTTGGGTACGGGCTCCACTACACCTATAACACAGGGATAGAGTCAGATAATGTCAGTTAATGTTGTGTTTAACGTAGGGTTGACTTGTTTAGCGAGGTCGTCTTTGGCCGCCTGGCCCTTGGGAACGGGCTCCACTACACCTATAACACAGATATAGAGTCAGTTAATGTTGTGTTTAACGTAGAGTTGACTTGTTTAGCGAGATAGTCCTTGGCTGCCTGGCCCTTGGGAACAGGTTCCACCACACCTATAACACAGGGATAGAGGTAGGTAATGTCGGTTAATGTTGTGTTTAACGTGACGTCTGATTGACTTTAATACTTTATAATTTAATACTAATTTATTTATTTTTACATTATCAAACCAGGATGATTAAGCATTGTTACAAAATGTCTTTAAAAAGTACAACTATGGTAAGGAGAATGACCTTACATTATCAATGAACAAACTTTTGTTTCGGCACATTTCATTTCAACCTTCATTGATAATTTGTACTAGGGAGATCCAATTCAAATGGTTTTTGGCGAGTTTCTCCTTTCAGGTAATTTCATTCAGTTACAGTTTTATGATAAGAGAATGACTTCGATCACTCACTGTCTGGGAAGAAGAAGCGGATTTCCCGGGCGGCGCTGGAGTAGGAGTCGCTGCCGTGAAGACCGTTCCGCTGGTCGTTTGTGCCATAGATAGCGCGTAAGCTGAAACGAGGGAAGTTTTCAGACATATTTAGATGCAAACTTTCAAATCCCATTTTAGTTCGTCATATATCCGGACTTTTTTTTTTTAAATGTTCCCCAGTAGGGGGCCTTCCATTTAGTACGTACGCAAAAATTCTCAAATTTTAGACCCCCCCCCCACCCCCCCATAGGCTAAAATACGCATTGGATTTGTATAGGAACGTACGCAAAATTCCCCAAATCTCAACCCCCCCCACCCCCCCTTAGTGCGTACGTACTTAATGGAAGGCCCCTAGGATGAACCCTTGACCACTTATAAAATATACTGGGTTTTTTTTCATGGGTCTGGTGGTATGATAGTTATACGAGATAAGTTGATATTGTTTAATTGCCTAAACACGTTTGTTATTTTTATATATCACTGAAGACATATAAAGCTACCAAGAAAAAGTTACTCTTGGAAAAGTGCAATCCCTGAATCTTAAGAATGAGAAAATCCAGAAACTGGGCAAACAGAATTCCTCGTGTCCCCACGACCCTCACCTGTCGGGGTGTGTCTGGCGGGCGGTGAGCGTGTTGGTCGGGCCGATCAGCTCCCTCCAGTAGGAGATGGCCTTCTCCCGTGCCAGCACCATGACCGTGATGGGACCTTCACTCATGTAGACCACCAGGCTCGGGAAGAAGAGCCGCCCATAGTGCTCCACGTAGAAGTCACTCGCCTGCTCCGGTGACAGGGAAACACGCCTTTTCTGAAATTAACAAGCATGATTAAGGAGTATACCAGGAATTGAGAAAAGATTCAAAGTCACTCACCGCATTTTCATGATTTTGATGGTTGATACAAGGAACGTCACTAAATGTATATCAATACAAAATTGTAGTTGTTCACGATTGATCTTAGAGTAAAATCCAATTTTTAAGACAAAACCAATTTTAAGAAAAATTGTTGACAGTGACAACTACAGCACCGTGAATTACTTTACTAGTATATAGCATTATAAGTTTAAGTTAGACCTGCAGTGCTGAGTAAAAAAATTGGTAGAATCGTGAACATTGACATTTATATTTGAAGAGGTACATTTCAAGTCATTTTCAAGTGTTTCTGATCTCACTTCGGTCTACAAAAGGAATTATGTTCAGGTAACCTGACCTAACACGTTACCCTAATATTTTCCCAACAATGATTTCTTTTTCTATGAAAATTAAAGATTATCAACTAGGCCTAGGCCTATATTACAATGCAACAATTTTTTATTAAAGGCTAGGAATTTGTGTATGCAGTATGCGGGTCTTAAGGATAGACAACACCTCTCAGCAGCACATTCGGGGAACGCTCTTTAAATAGGCATATATTTTCCAATATTTATATCATTAATATGAGTGTTATATCATGAAATACCCTTTTAACAACCCTCTCTGTTCATATAATCTATATTTTGATGTGTAGATGTATGCCTGTAGGAGCATGTCAGGAATACAAAAAAAAACACATTTTTAACTTTTATTTTTTGAACATGGATATCTCACTTAATATTTCATGGAAAGACATGAAATTTTCAGAGTGTGTAGACAACATTCATTTGGAGGGAAGCGTGTCTCAGATTTTTGATTTAGGTCTTAGTTTTTGTTTTATGAAATCAAGAAAATAATGTTGAAAAAAATAATCAAAAGTTTCCCGTTTTTTAACATAAAATAAAAACTAGGACCTAAATCAAAAATCTGAGACATGCTTCCCTCCATACCAATATTATTGACAAGCTCTCCAAATTTTGTAATGATATCTTAAGTAGTAACTGAGATATCCATGTTCAAAAAATAAATGTGAAAAAAAAGTTTTTTTCAGAGAATATCTAGAATTTTAGAGTTTTGATAACAAAATGTATCCCAAAAGATGGAGAAAAATGTGGCCTTTCATTTGATATCTAATATGCTGTTTTAGCTTTCCTGGCTACTGCAAAATATTCATTCTCGCAAGTGAAGCCACTCTGACTCTGAGGTGTTGTCTATCCTTAACATCTGGCATCGAGCACTGAAATTTCGGGGAAATTGTGATTGGTAGTTGGTGGTGCTTTTAATAGGTAACTGTTATATTGCATTCCACCAGTTTTCCCATCAAAAGGTGTCCCCTGTTTTTGAGGTAAAAGCTGTGACCGAGTTTTTCACTCATAAAATGAAGAAATAAGCTCAAGATAATATTTGATGAACCTGCAAGAATATTTATCTACATTATTTTCTCTTCAAAATGACATATAGTTTTGCTTGTAATTTGCCCAGGAGCTGCATAGTGAGCCTTCTAAATAACACGTCTTTTTGACAGGGCAAAACCAGGGCCCGACGGCTCGTAGCCTTGCTAATCACGTCAAACGTTCCTAATTAAGTTAGGTGATTAGTGCTAATCATAATCAACAGAAACGTCTCGTAACTCCCCCAAGAACATTTGAAACAAGCAATTTCATTGGTTTACCCTTAATCAGATCTGCCTTAATCATGATTAGCGACCAAATATTTAATCTAACTCATGAGGTAAATTAAGTTGATGATTAGGGAGAGTTAGATAATCATGACAGTCTGTCCTAATCAACCTACGGAGCTACGAGCCGTCGGGCCCAGAAACTGGCAGAGTAACGTTAGGGGGGTCCGATGTCATGTCGAAATTTAGATCATTAAGTTAATAATTAACTCGCATAGTAACAATAATACTCATACTTAGAAACAGCTCTGGTCTCTGTTGCTCGTTAGTAATGTTGCAGTGGTAATGGAGGGGGGAGCTACACAAATCTGACATTTTATCACTTTCCAGTATCACGTCAAATAACAACAAACCTGGAGAATGGTGAAGCCCGATCTCAGAATGATGTCCTCGATCTCCTCCGCTTTGTGAAGTGCGTCCGGCTTTATGATGGCTAAAGTCCGCTCCACGAAGATTTGTGGTTTTTCCATTTGAGGAATACCTTCTCCTGATTCACCCGTCATGTTTTCTGGTAAGTTTAAATGCTGATAAACACCCAAAAACCACCTTCTGCTCCCCTCTCAGTCCGCCTTGTTTGGGTTGCTATGTCGACGGCCGGAAGTCGCCCGCTAGAGCTGGTTCTCGGCGGGACGTCTTTAGAAACAGTCAGATCACGACCGGGACCAGCGGACGTCACTCTCCCACCACCGTCACAGTGTGAGTTCATTCCGATTTGTGTTCGGAGAGTGTAGATTTTCGCGCCACCTCTTGAAGTTGAGGGTGGGGGAAACCAGGCCGATTCTGGTGTAAACATTTGTTGTAAAATAATGATCTATTCAGTTCACCAGCTTTTAACAGGACATGCTCCCCCCCCCCCCAAAAAAAAAAAGAGAGAAAAAAATCGAATTTGTATCTAAAAATGGGAAACTTCTGGGTAGGGTTACTTTAGATTAGAATGAAAAATATACAGAAATCATGGACATGTCGCATCCGAGAAGGGGAAAAGCAGAAAAAAAAGGTAATAGAATTAAAATAAAACATTAGAGTAGAAGTCGTTTTCGCGCACTAAGGGCATACAATTAAAGTTGAATTTAATATTTAGTGAAAACATTAATTCAGGTAAACTTCTTTTACTTATACGTAGGCCTAGTGAAATGACTTCCACCAATATGATCATTATAAAAAGTAAATGAATACGAACATATTTTTGTAAAATCTAGATTTATAACGTTAGCATGTTTATTCTGCACTTTTCGCAAAAGTGTTTGAAAATTCGGAAAAACACGTGAAAAATGCGCGAAGTATAACAAGTGCTTTATTCTTTTGTCACTAATTTTCTCACAGGAGTCTATTTTGTAAAACATTTTTAAAGAGATACATTACTGATATGTATACGCCGTATGCGGGTCTAAAAATAGCGCATCGCGCGACGAAATTTCGCGGAAATCGCGAACGGAGGTCGGGTGGACGTTTAACATAGGATCCTATGGGAGAAAACATGATATTTCGCTGTAACTTTTTAAATTTCACTCCAATCTTCATACAGTAAAAAAGAAAAAGTTTGGAATTAATCCCAGGAATGCGATACAATCCTTCAAATTTTTATAATCTGTCCATTTTTCGCACAATCGCGAAAATTCGCGTTTTCTCCATAGGAGCCAATGCTAATTAGGGTCACTTCTGGCGCCCAGTATTTCACTGCGCGATGCCGAAAATGACGAGTATACCGCTAACCCGTTTACCCAGCAAACACACAACGTAAATACAACGTTGCAATTTAGTTGTAAATTGGTTGTGTTATAAAAATACATACTAATAACGTTGCCACACCATCAGGGCACAACGTTGTGCTGCAACGTGCACATAACATTAGGAAACTACGTTCTTACAACATCATTTTCACAATGTTGTGACAACTATACATTCACAATGTTTTCATAACGTTGTAGAACAACATAAATACAACATATAGGTGGCACCACTTTTTAAAAATGGCCAAATTTCAAAAACGTTTTTTCATCTAAACCATTTAAGACAAGAATTTGATATTTGTTTTTTAATTGAATGCAAAAATATAATGTCCTGTATCAAAGGGTATTGTTTATATTCAAAAGGTTTTAAAATTCTGATGTGAGGAAGGACATTTAGATGAAAGCTAATGTTAAACACCTTTTTTGTTGTTAGTGCATACGGTACAGGCCACTCAGCATTGAGAGTCTTAAATTGCAAATGCGACAGGTCATTAACCTGACATGATCTAAAATATGATGATCATTATGTTGGTTTTTAGATGCAACATGCAATCTGAAATCAAAACTGTAGGATCACTGATAAAAAAAACTTTATTTTGATTCATTTTCATAGTTTTTAAAACAGAATATTTTTTTTATTTTAGTTTAGGGAAAACACAAAACGTATTATGACACCTTAAGGGAAGAGGAATGTATCTGTAAATGTATTGCCTGATTTGAATCATATTCTTAATTTGGAATATGACATCTATGAAAAAATTAATGGTGTACAAAAACTTACCTTTGTGAGGAAGTCTTGAGTCAGGGTTTTAGAATGTTCCCAAACACAGGCTCCTCACATGGAATAAAGTTTGATCTAATAAAGAAGGGGGGAAGTCCTAACCAGAACTAAGAGTGGTAAACCAGGGGGTAAATGGTTGTGTTAAACCACGTGTCGGGGAGACAAATTGTAATAAGGGTAAAGCTTAACTCGCTGTGTAAATTTGGCAGTGATTAGTAAGGTACATCCTTTATTGATATTAAACCAGTGGCACAAATGAATAAGTAATTTCCAAATAATCTTTCGTACAAACCGTTCAATAATTCTAAACTAGAAGTCCTAAACTGTCCTAAATGTTCCTTTGCCTAATTGAGTCCTGTGATATGAATGATTCTAATTTCTAACACAATGCCTGTAGAGGGGTTTCCAAGTCCTAGAATTAAGTCCAAAATGAGCTCCCAGAATGTTTCCAAGTCCAAGTCCTGGTTTTAGTCACACACACAGCAAATACGATATAATTTGGTTGGTCCTATAAGCCTAGGTCTGCTGCTCAGCTCCGAGAGGTCCGCCGCTCAATGCCACGCGCTAACGACTGGCGGCTTGGGCGCGGCCGACGCATATATGAGTGGGCCGATTGAGGGAGGAGCGCCGGCGGATATGCGCGTCCGGTGACTATCCGTTGAGTCCGATGTGACTCATCAGTCACTCCGGTGCGCGTGGGGTGAGCTCACCTCAGGCGACCTCCAAGCACCCAGCGACCTGAGCAGGGGGCGGGCGCCATGATCATAAAACACACTTAACGGGATTGCCTTAAGGGCGGTCTGACGGTTTCATTTGTGTGACTGTTTCTGATAACGAATACGTAGAGAGAATATCGATATACATTTATAAAATACAATGTTGTGTTTCGCAACACTTTTTTGGTTGTAATAAGGTTGTGAAATGGTTATATTACAACGTTATAAAATTACGTAACCGCAACTTTCCTGGGAGTCCACAAATTTATGTTGTAACTACGTAGATTTGCAACGTTGTTGCAACCAAAAGCTAACGTTGTAGCAACGTGAAATTGTTTGCTGGGTTAATCCGTATATGAGGGACATCACCTTAAATGACAAACTTATTTGTTATTTGGGTAAAAAAAAAAAACTCTCATTCATTTTATAATCATTAATTTAATCATCATTCTCATTTATTTCATGATGAGTTGTATTTTCCTCATTAAATTTTCCAGCAAGTTTTGGACCAATATTGATAAAGAAATCATTAATGAAGTCAGCAGTATCCAGATCTGCATTACAGTTTCCATCGTTATCTTGAAGATTAATTTTATCTTTATCTTTCTTACTTTTTTTGGTATAACTGAATAAATGTTTCTCCAATATCCTATAGGATCATTTTGCACAAAGGTAGAGATTAACTCATTTACTTTGCGCATTATAATTGGAATAGTGTAAAGGTCACCAGTTGAATACAAGAGGATAATAAGAATTCTTCCAAATTACTTAGCATATGACAATACTTAGTATAAATATGGTAGGTGCTGCTGGTAGGTGTAAATATACCTGATGACAATGCTCAGCGGGGTACACCTCCCAACAGGCATCGATGCCTGGGGTAAAAAACAATACCAACTGCTATAAGAAGCGGGAACGCAGTGTAAGAGAAAAAGAGAAATCATTAACATTTGGACAATACGGATCGAGAGATTCGAGGGGTTTTAGATAGCTACGCAACCACCGGGACATCTGGTGACTTACACGGTACTACCGCACTACGGCTGGAGGTGAGACTAAGCGGACTCTGAGGAGGAAGCTTACTCTACCCTGAATTGGAATTGTAACACCTAGGAACTTATAACCATCGCTGGCAATTGTACGCATCGCCGTATCCACCAATAAACTTACCCTACTGCCAAGCGTTGTTCATGTTATGGATTGAGCGCCCATCTCGTGGACTTACTTACCACTCGACTAGCACCCATTAGGAATAGTATTAATGACAGTAATCTCAGACAATGCACTATAACTATAATTAACCATAAACAATACTATAGCGTTCAATTTTTTGATACATTAAACTCTTCCTCAAAAATGTGTTTTTCTTGCTGATTCTTTCAGATAACCTGTTTGATTTCTAAGAAGCTTAGCTCAATTCCAGTCGTCTTGAATATTAGTTGTTTTTTGTTGTTCCTTTTTTCCTTGTCAATGATAAACTCTATTAATTCTTTAGTCATCCATGGATCTCCATATTATTTAACTTTGAATTTCTTTTCTGGACACATTTTAGCCAAGTCTTGTAAAATATTATTATTAAGAATTTCCCAACATGCATCTGGATCATCTGGATCATCATATTTTAGCCAAGTCTTGTAAAATATTATTATTAAGAATTTCCCAACATGCATCTGGATCATCTGGATCATCATATGAAAATAAAGGACCATGATCCAAGAGACGAAGACCTTCTTGAAAATCAACTTTGATATAATTTTTATAGCTTCTTCCTTGAAATTCTTTTTTTTTTTTAAATATTCTTTATTTTCCTTTTGATACAAATATAGCTTGATGATCACTAAAATTTAGATCTAAATCCTGAATTTGAGATATAATTTGAATTATAAAAAAATCAAATTAATACAACTAGTATTCAGGCCATATCTGGTAGTGTCATTATTTAAACCACAGGTAGTCATGAAATTCAAGACAATTTTTTAATTATCATCTTTCTTTTTGTTGATTCCGATATTAAAATCTCCTGAAATACATATTTTTCTATTTTCAATGTTATTAATTGAATTCAAGTTGTTATTCATCTTTTCAAGGAACATCTTAATGTCCCCTTGTGGTGGGCGATATATGTTGGCAACTAGAATTTCTCTAACATTTATTTTGGAATTTTAATTTCAATCCAAAGAATCTCGGCATCCCTTGATGAGACATTGTTTAAATTCTGTATCATTATGAGGTGTCAATAGTGTTGACATTATCATATTCTAGGATGTACTTTGAGTAGGATACTAAAAAACTACAGAGTAATTATGATTAATGTAGGCTTTGATCCTAATTTTATGAATATGGGAGTAAGTCTATGTAAGAACTATGAAAGAATAAAGACTGTGTGTATCATTATACACTTTTATAGATATAAGTAACTATAGAATTATGAGTGTAGATCCATGTCAAAGATTGTCTGAAACTATTAATTAGACACAAATATGCTTTTTGTCTATTTTCGCTACTAAGAACTATGAAGTGTTTGTTCAAAGACATTTTATTGATATGAAGTTCAAACTAAGAACAAATTTGTACGAACAATATAACTGGAATTTGTAAACCTTATATATTGAAAGAAACAAAGAATTTACCATATGAACTGACCATATTGTTCTACATTTTCCATAATTATTTATCCAAGAACTTTTAGTAGTAATGAATATCAATTACAAAACCATGGTTTACGTCTCATAATATCATGCCATTGAGCGCAACAGCTGCTACAGATGGTATGTAGTTTTACCTATCATATACAAAATGATAGGTTTTACCTATCATATACAAAATGTTTTAGCGATCCATGAAAAACACTCTGAAGCTTGGTAAATGGATTATTACACTAAAAAAAGTTACTAGTTACTACTACATGCATTAGTGATGCGTATCAGGGTGCATGTGCATGCCACAAAATAATTGTGAAGAGCATATTTCTTTTAGATTTTATTTTCATTTTTTCATTAGGATACAGCGAGGTATGATATCAGGCATTTTCCTTGTTGTCTTATTATTAGTAGAAACATTATTTATGATATCAATGATTATTAGGACAAAAAACTTGTCCTGATAATAAAGGCGCAACCACTAGTGACATGCTTGTCTGAACAGTTTATTCTAGAGACAAGTTCAGGGATTTTCGAAAAAGGGGGGGTGGGGGGGGGGGGGTAAAATCAAATCTTCGGTCCACCCTAAAGGAACCGAGAACTTTACAGCAGTTTTATACTGTGTGTCAGGGTGGGGTGCCCCCCCCCCCCCCGCCCCCGCCCTAACCTGCCCCCCTGAGTGACTCAGTCTGCTACCAAAAGTATACCATGCAGGATTCTCTCCCCAACAGGTCGTATGCAGGGGTGGATCCAGTGGTGGGACCCCCCTCCCCTTTTGGGGGACACTTAAAGAAATGTCGCTTGCATATGTGCTAATGTGCAGCATTTCAGTACTTAGCCTATAATTATGTGGAACCCTCCACCCTCCACCCCCCCCCCCCCCCCCCCCATCCCCCACCCCCGCTTTCCGAAATCCTGTATCTGCCCCTGGGTCGGTATGTTTATTACCATTTTGTGTCATGACCAATCAGACAAGTCATGTAATCCGCCATTAGTGGATGATCAACCCCCGTTCGTCGGCACAGAGAGATTACCCAGGTCTCATAAAGCCATGGTCCATGTTTATGTAATACCAATGTAAGAGATTTCTGTGCTATTGTGGAATATGGTTTTGTTGTGTGTATAAATGAAGACTTGAAGACATGAGTTGTTGCGCATCATGATCAGAAGGAGGATATGTCATATAAAGGTATGATACACTCAGGCTATAGCTCATGCATTATGTATAATAAAGTATGTATTGGCTTAGTTTAGATCATTTGCTTATAGCTATCACTATACTAAGGAGGGTAGAGGTATGCTTAGCTATAGCTATGTCTATACTAAGGAGCAGAGATGTATGCTAAGCTCTCATTCTACTAAGGAGTAGCCTAGAGATGCAGATAATCAATCAAATAGAAAGATGTATAAAGGATAGGAAATAAAGAGATATCGATGTGGGAGGAGAAACAGGTTTCAGAGATAGCTTTATCGTAAGACTGTCAGATAGAATAGCTAAACCACCATAGCAGAAAATAGAAGGGTAACTTAAAATAAGAAATCAATTAACAGCAGAGTCTTGAGTATAGTTGGTAATGTACTTCTAATACAGTTTAGTTCGGAATATAATTATGAACCCGTTCGTCTGAATCTTCTATCTTCTGAAACACTGCAGTGGAGAGTGATTAATACATGTCCATGGTGGGGCTTATATTTAAGGCAAGCTCTCGGGCGGCTCGAGGGTAGAACGTTAACTGGACTGAAAAGACATAGAGTGATACAAATAGGAGAGCAGTGGGGAATTCAAGCAGTGATGTGGCAGTGATAAAGTCTAGTCAGTTTGACTTTAGATAAGAGCCGTATAGGAAGTATCACAAATCGACGACAAGAGTTACCTCTGACTAGTTGACCCTGGTCTTGCATGGTTATAATAGTCTGAGAATAGTGAAAGACCTTCAGTTGAGTGTATGGTACCTAAACAAGAACAGACATGGATAATACTTATGAATACACAAACCGTGCATTAATCAGGAAGTACCATCGAGACAATATTATCAATCAAGTTACAATCGTGATGTGTTGTTTATGATAATGACATACCTCTGCAAGTGCAGGAGTGATTAATTTGGACTTGATCAACCCAGATTAGGATAAATCTACCCTCGAGAGCAAATAGAGAAGAGCAAATAGTTTATGAATGAAGTTTATTGAATCTAATCTAATATATATCATACATAGCACTATCATGGATCCGGGATATAATAGTTAAAGAAAGAGAACTAAATCAATATATGATACTGTAATACATACCAAATAACAACACTTCAGAGTTCAATGCCATTATGCTCACGACCATCCTTAATACATGTAGAACTAACGTACAAATTCAGGAGACTGCAACCTTTGACTGTTCCACAACATTGACCCATGGACCAGGATAGAGGAGATATTCACGTGGATAAACAAACAAACTCCTCCTGTGAGCCCTGTGGGTGGGTGGTGGCCTCAGGCACCTCTCAACACTGGGGCCCTTGATGGGGGGTCCCCAATGTCTCATGTCGAATTTATGAAAAGGCAATGTCGACTGTCACTTAATTCTCCATGTCCCCTGTCGCCTCTAAGAGATCCTCATGTCCCATGTCGAATTTAAGAAATAGGCCATGTCATGTTGTTTTGTTTTTTTCTTCGTGTAATTAAGCCCCATGTCACATGTCGATTGTAAGAAATGATGCTCTGGCCATGTCCAATTTAGGGGTCTATAGGGCTATAACACTCACAGTCCTCCCCCGCATCCCACGCTGTTTTCTTTTGAACCAAACTCATTCTAGGATTGACGTGTTTTTAAATCCCCCACGCCTCTCACGGTGATTCATCCTGTAGGTGTCTCTTGGCCCATGTCCCCCTTTCTCCATGTCCTCTTTTCCCTGTGTGTACCTGGCCCTGACACCCCCCCTCCCCCTCCCCCAGGCCGGCCTAGATCCCGGTCTACCTCCACCCCCACACACGGAGGGCCGACCTTCACAGACTCAGAGGACAGACACCTTTAAAGGCAGCGCACCTCGCACCTAGCCACCCTGACCGCTCCTGGACACAGGGGCCGTCCATAAATGACGTCATGTGCCCGGGGGGGAGGGGGGGTCCAGGCCCCTATACATTTCTATAGTAAAAGCATGACGAAGGGGGGTAGGGGGGGGGGGCGGGGGGGGGGGGGGGGGGGGTCAAAAATGGTCAAAAATAGCATGACGTCATTTATGGACGGCCCCACAGATACAGCTCTCAGACTGACCTGAACACCCATCTCTCTGAACCACTGATAGGACGGACAGCGCTGAGTCTGGGTCTACTGATTGACTGTACAGACGCCCATCGTGACGTCACCAAAGACGATATTACCCTGCGTCTTAAGGAACCCCCAGCCCGGAGCTGTAGGCCTACCCCAAGCTGGTTCTATAAGTCTACATAGGAAGGCTACAAGAGGAGTCTACTTGGTCTATCCACGTCATTGAAATTTCCCTACGTCTCAAGGAAGGCTGGATATTGCACCATAATACAGACACGTGAAGGTAAGTTTCATTATGTACTATTGGCAATTTAATGGGCATAACAGGATATATTCTATATAATATGTGGTACATTGTTTGGTTCTTCTATAGCGAGGTCTCAGTCCAGGTCCGGCAGGGAGTACTGGTACAGTAGGCGGATCTGTGCTGGAATATTCATGTTCTGGGACAGCACTCTTATGTTGGGTTCATGGATGAATGTCTATCTATACTCACACAGACTAAACGTTGAGCATGGTCGACCCATGTTATGAAACGCAAAAGAAATATGAAGGGTAATATTTCTTGTTCACAGCAAAGAATCCCCCTTCCCCTAATTCAATTCTTATATTAACACTAAAGGGGGGGGGGCGCCCCCTTCCTCCCCAATCCTTTTGACACACATATTACATTTCTAATGTTAAATTGTAGCCACACCTTTAATAAACGTTTACATTAGGGCCCCCTCCCTTTTTCAAATCTCTGGATCCTTCACTGAGCAGCTTCCCCGCCCCTGCCCCCCGCCCTACGGGATGCCCCCTTATGATATAACGGTGGCATATAGCCCCTGTGATATAAATATGTACCACCTCGACTTACATCCAATCTATACTCAACATGTCGGAGACGCAGCATTCCCCCCCCCCCCCCTGTACCCCCCTTCCGCCTGTTCCCGGCGGGAGCTGCTCAGTGCTGGTCGCCATCGACCACCAGCCAGGGACCAGCAGCAGCACTGCCTGCCGGGCCGCCGGCAACGGGGGGGGGGGGGGGGGGGGGGGGGGATAGAGACCTGAAAGCCGTATTCCACATACCAATATTCATATTTGTTTGATTTTCTATAAGAATATAATATGAGACCTTACATCGTATTATAATTCAAAAGGCAATTTAAATGCATTTCCATTGATGTATGACATTTTGCCTTTTATATTTGCCAAACATCGACATGGTTAACGATTATGTATATATATATATATATATATATATATATATATATATATATACAGTGTTCCTCAACATAAAATTAGAATAAGAACATCATATAGGCTGACACCTTAACCTATGCAGCTAGTAGTATGGCTGTGTGTCAGATGCAATTCATTGACAAAATTGACAATCATTTTAATTGAGAGGATGACACGAACCTATCTTGCCTAAATGACCTGAGCCTATTGCCCGTTTCAGACTAGGCCTCAGAATGTGCATTGAGACTGTAATTGACAGCCCTAGAATCCATATATATATATATATATATATATATATATATATATATATATATTCTGTAACGAGTGTGGGGTAGGTACTAGGGTTCAGTAAAATATGACACTGGGCAGGGCGAATTCCGTTAGGTCTAATACTCTATAACACTGGCAGACATGAGTCACAGATATTTGTTTATTTAAGGACAATGGCGCCATTTTCCAGATATCTAAAAATTGAAAGTTCCTCAATCTAATTTATATTTTGCAGAAAGACTCAATAATATATGTAGAATTCATAAATGGTATAGAAAATTGGCTAAAAGTAATAGTTTTCAAGGTAGAAATGGGGAAATATGACTAATATTGAGAAAACTTTGCAAATGCTGAAAAATGAAATTTGCAACAAAAAATACAATATTTAGAACATATTTAGACTACTCTAGCTGAAAAGTTTGCATGGTGACCCCTGATTATTTTTGCATTTTTAGAACCTATATAGGTATAACTTTCACTGTGTAAAGTTTGAAACAATTCTCAATGTGAGTTCTATAATGGCGCGATTGTCCTTAACACTCGCCATGGAGATCTACAGAGCCCCTCAACCATCCCAAAGCCAAGGGCCTGGCAGGGACAGGAGGCAGGGTGGGATGGTGGACTGTGGGCCTTGGTCCTCATACAAGAATCAAAATACAAATTCATATAAGAATATACAGGGATTTTACTGGTAATTAAAGTTGATTAGTTCTATTCTTGATCTTTTAAACGCAATACACAAAGGAACAGGTAGTTCTGAGCAGTGGTGTTATTGCCTTAAATAGTCTATCAGAACAATAATAGGAAAAGTTCATAGTTCTGTGAAACAAATCCTTTTATCTTCCCAAATGTACGTCATGTTGTACCAAATGTCTCCTGACTATCCAATTTTTTTCCATTCCCACATGTACTTCATGCCGTACCAAAGTCTCCTGACTATCCAAATTATTTCCATTCACAGATGTACGTCATCCTGTACCAAATGTCTCCCGACTAAATGAATCATTCCCCTTCACAGATGTATGTCATGGTGTACCAAACGTCTCCTGACTTTACAAATTTTCCATTCACAGATTTACATCACGCTGTACCAAACGTATCCTGACTATACAAATCCTTTCCTCTTTCACAGATGTACGTCCTGCTGTGCCAAACGTCTCCTGACTATCCAAATTCTTTCCATTCACAGATGTACTTCATGCTGTACCAAATGTCTCCCGACTATCCTAATTCTTTCCATTCACAAATGTTCTTCATGCAGTACCAAACATCTCCTGACTATACAAGACTAAATTAATCTTTCCACCTTCACAGATGTATGTCACGCTGTACCAAACATCTCCTGACTATCCGAATTCTTTCCACCTTCACAGATGTACGTCATGCTGTACCAAACGTCTCCTGACTAAATGAATCCTTTTTGCCTTCACAGATGTACGTCCTGCTGTACCAAACGTCTCCTGACTATCCAAATTCTTTCCATTCACAAATGTACGTCATGCTGTACCAAACATCTCCTGACTATACAAATTTTCCATTCACAGATGCATGTCGCGCTGTACCAAACATCTCCTGACTAAATGAATCCTTTCCATTCACAGATGTATGTCGTGCTGTACCAAACGTCTCTTAAATAAAAGAATCCTTTCACTTTCACAGATGTACGCCACACTATACCAAATGTCTCCTGACTATCCAAATTCTTTCCATTCACAGATGTATGTCACGCTGTACCAAATGTCTCCTGAATATCCAAATTCTTTCCATTCACAGATGTACGTCACACTGTACCAAATGTCTCCTGACTATCCAAATTCTTTCCATTCACAGATATACGTTCTGCTGTACTAAACATCTCCTGACTATACAAAGTTTCCATTGACAGATGTACGTCATGCTGCATCAAACATCTCCCGACTAAATGAATCCTTTCCTCTTTCACAGATGTACATCATGCTGTACCAAACATCTCCTGACTATACAAATTTTCCATTCACAGATGTATGTTCTGCTGTACCAAACGTCTCCTGATAAACACGACAAGATGGTGGAGGTCAATGGTGACGCCACATCTGATGTCTATACCTTCAAGCTGATGGTGGAGGACCGGACGTCGGTGCCCGCGTCCCTGCAGCGTCTCTATGTGGAGGGTGTCCACCTGGAGGACGAGCGGACGCTACGGGACTATGGCGTGACGTCACAGACGCAGGTTCATGTCCACCTGGCAGAGGATGACGGCACTAAGTGGAAGCGGAGACGAAGAAGAGTGCCGGAGACCAAGGTGGAGGTCGGGGGACTGGGCGCACTCTGAGAGCCAAGTTGATAAATGAAATTCCAGGACCCCATAGATCCCTGTAATTGTGCCTAATTATGGAGCATTCCAGCAGCGGATTTAGTTTGACAATCAACATTGGCAAAAAATTATGAAAACTTCCCCCAACTTCAATTCCACCACTGGCACTCATAGTCAAACAGTTTTCATGACCCATTTGAATCACGGCTGTAATTTGAAACTTGAAATCAGATTGAAACCAATGGATGCAGACCTTACGTCAAAGAACATGAGGTAGATATTTCTAATAATTGAACAAGGACCTTTTGATGTCTTAATTAACCAGTAATTCTATGCAGTATTCTGTTAAAATGACTTTATAACCATTCATGGGCACAGAAATATGGCCTGTACTTAGGCTAGACGAAATGGGTCTAGGGACAGTCAGTAACATGAGCTTTTAAAAAAACAGCGCCGTGCTCCATAGGCCTTTTTCAGATCTGACACAAGGCATGGAGGAAAACCTGGAAAACGAAGTAGGCTATAATTATGTATAATGTATGATTATCAGATTGTGAAAGTAGGTTTTCGTGGTTTCCCTGTTCAAACCACCACACACACAAAGACATCATGGATGTACGTCTCCGGGGTCTCCGGAGCCACGAGTGGACCGGAGTGTGGGTGATTGTGATTCACTCTCTGGGGCTGAGCCAACCTACAGCTGGGGCGGATCCAGGGCGGGGGGGGGGGGGGGGGGGGGGGGCGGGACGACCTTGCCCCTCCCCCCCCCCCTTACCCTGTATATATATTCATGTTTGTGCCCCCCTCCCCCCCCCCCCTCTAGGAATTTCTGGATCCGCCCCTGTACAGGAAGGCATGGTGAGGGACCGACGTGATTCTCTAACTTCAATGAAATGGGTGCCGAATTCAACGTGCCGCATGTGTTCACTTCTTGCCCCGTGACCAGCGAAGTGCCCAGATTGAAGACTATAATCAGTAAAAGGATCCATCCTGATGAGGTAAAGGTCCTAAGTGCCAGCAGTGGCGGATTTAGAGACTATTTTTGTTTTTGTTTTGACAATTTCGGCCAAAACATTATTAAGGAAATTATTTTGCAATACCCCCCCCCCCCAACAAAAAAAAGAAAGAAATAAAGAAGAAAAAAAGAAAAAGAACAACTTTTTTTTTCAAAATCCTGGATCTCCCAGAGTGGTGACGTTACGCAGGCGGCGGACGGCCCAGGGGCATGCGCAGAGAGTTCACGTGACTAGGGATTACGGACAGGCTGATTCTGACCCGGGAGGGTATAATCTCCTCAATTCATTTACCATTGTATCAGTCTGGGGCATCCTAATGCCAGACTTATACATATACTATGCGTGTCTGGGGCATCTGTAATATAAACACCGTGAGGTCCTGGCTGTAGGGCTCCGACATGACATCAGCGTGCAGACCTAACCCTGGGACCTTTGGCCCATTATAAATGATGCATTTGGTAGTAACATACATGATAATAATATCTGAGCGGATACACGGCATGCTCTACAGTCCTGAATAACACACGCGGTCATTGATATTTGGTGTAGTTTGACATCACATCTGGGGAAAAGCAACAGGTCAAGAATATGGGTGCATATGTTTTGTATTGTATGAATTATACAATAATACCATGTAGCATGCAGGAACTGCCAACCAACTGAGTTGTGGTTCTATGTAGGTGAAAATCATCTAACGTGTTTTCTTCAGAAGATAAATTCAATGACAAAGATTCAATGTTCCTGACAAATTTAACGAGCGCATCTGTGATATTTCAGGTTTCTTATTTGATTGATGAACCAAAGCCAAATTTACAAGTAAACAGGACCTATGTATGTAAAGAGGATACATGTATATATTACATCAACTTTAGAGTGCGGACATTACTTAAGTTGAACGTTACAGGAGTTCAAACGCTTAATAAAATGTTGTAAACCGGTCTCCTGGTCGTCTGTTACATGTGATCGTATGGTATGCGTTGTGCTGTGGTGTAGCTTTAAAGTCATCTCATACACGCACGCACGCTGAAAAAAAAAGTTTTGTTAAGGTATCATTGCCCAAGAAAATGGGGTAGGTAGGTTAGAATTATTTTATTTTGGATTTTCTTTTTAAAACATGAGTCACAGACTCTAATTATTGACACAGTTTTTTACATGAATAATTACTTCCATACACCATCTACAACACTTGTAATAATATAGAATCAGTGTCTGAGAAAATACAAGTCATTTTCTGCCCATCAGGTCATTTTTTATTTAATTAGATTAAAATCTGGAAAATACAATTTTAACAAGTCATAATGTCTGTCCTGGAGCGGAGCTTCCATGAGAGGCGAAATAGTCCTAGGAATTTGTCATTAAGTATGAATAGAACCTTGTGCCTCGCGGGAAAAAGTTCAAGTTCAATGCATATATGTCACTGTTGCCGGGTGCCTCAAAGTCCCAAAGACTATCTCCTACATTTAGTACGCATGCACTTAAGCTGTTGCCGGGCGCTGGGTGCCAGTATTTTTCAATTTGCACCGGCGGTTTTTGAAAACATCATGACTTGTCAAAAAATGGAATTTCTCATCATTTTCAAACTTTAAAATGTGACTTTTATATGATGTTTTTGGGAAAAAATGGAATGGACTATTCTTCCCCAGATCTAGAGCTGTCACCAGGATGTATCCATTTCTCTGTAATAGTTCACATGTCTGAGAAAAAAGGGCGGACAGCACCAGTCAAATTCAAAAATAACATTTTTTTTGGTCATTATTAGAGTACAGAGGCGAAACGTCATTTCGCCTCTAAAAAAACAGTTAGGGTAGGGCCAAAAATGTAGGGTCTGTTGGGATAGCTGAAAACAAAAATTTATTCTTTTTGAGCCTGATCTCAGTTCGACAATTGAGCTGTTTTAATTGGTAGCTGGGGAATAAACAGAGACATATGTAACTCGACATAGGGGCTACTTATTGCTATCTCTATATTTCTACAACATATTCAACAACTACAAATGTAGAATGCTTCGTAACAGTAAGAACACATATCTCAGGATATAAAGGATTCATACTCTATATCCAAGAACAACGGACTATAGGCAGCAGAGTAACAGTCCAATGTGTTTACATCTAGCGACTTCAACGGGCAGGGATATAAGTAAGGGGGAATTCTGAAAACACGTTGAGAAAATCTGAAAGTATCCTAAATGTTATAGAACCTCACGGAAGCACTCATTTTAAAAAATTATTATCAAAGGGTTAAGGTCAAAAAGTTTGAAACCAGACTTAAATCTGAAAACTAACACTGTGCGAAATAAGACCTTTAAGAAAATGGGGCCATTGAGTTTCATTAAAGGCATCGGATATGTCACCTTTCCAATACCTTTGCAAGATATCTTTGATGAATTTTAAAGGTCACCTAAAAAGTTGTAGAAATTACATTTAGCATACCTAAATGGTCCCATTTACAGAAACTTCAAGATATTCAAGAAATTACATTTAGCATACCTAAATGGTCCCATTTACAGAAACTTCAAGATATTAAAGGTCTATTTTCGTGCAGTGTAAGGTCCCTGAATGGGGCTTTAGCCGTCCTAGTTTGTTTAGTGAACACGTCAAGGGCCAAGTCGGGTCAACAAACACAGATTCTATAACCATTCAGGAGCACGGAAATATAGCACTTTTTCTGGATACATATTGCCCTCAATAAAACAAGATAGGCAAGCATGTACCTTCCATGCAAGAAACAAACGGATTTTATTATTTGATAAAAATAGACAAGGTCAATATGCTTCTTTTTTTCTAATCAAACCATTTACAGATTGATACCTGCACCGGTTAGAATCAGTTTTCTGGTTGAACATATGTTTTTCTTCCATTACGTTATTTGAATTAATTTTCATTTGATAAATTTCAACAGTTATAAATTTTGAAATAATTATGTTCTTTGGAAAAACGTTAGGGAAGGGCCCAAAATGTAGATTACCGGTAGCTCGTTTGGCCATATCATTATCAGCGTACACAGCAGGTACCTGCGTGTACAATTCTAACCTGTATGTGTAAGACACACACCTCCCAGATCTCCCGTTACTTATACATCTACCACAAGTACAACTGTACTGAGTCTATTCAGGGAATGTTTCTCACATTGATATTCAAATTGGACATGTGTTAACTACCAACTCAGCTAAATTCATTTCGTATTAATTAATGTCTCTAATTTTGTCTAACATGAACCAGACATCATAAAAAGAAGTCGATTTTTCAATCTACAATCTTGAGATGGAAGCAAAGAGCAGTCAGTATGATACGTACACCTTACTAGCCATGGATTCCGCACAAAACCCATGGCTGTAAGAAAACACTGAAGCATCCGCGGGAATACAACAGTAAACGTACCGTAATCAAAGAACTATCTAATATCTTCAGCGCAAATACTGTGAACTGGAAATGTTCGTATGCTATAAAGTCCTACAATGTCGTCAAGTCTCTTGTATTAACAGAATATTTTTAACAAAATGTAAACATACAAACCTGTGAAAAACACAGGAAATTGTGTTAACAAACTCGTGAATACCACCTCTTTATGATCCCCCAAAACACGTGTCAACTCGTGTCTCTGTCTCTAGGGAAAGCACCTACCAGGGGCCAAACGCCGTTTGGTCAGGGAAGCACCAAACATAAAGGTTACACAAATACGTCAGACATAGGGAACTATAGTTTCATTTTGGCAAAGGAATAAATTATTCAAATATCCTGTTTGATACATATCCTGAAAATGGATGGACAATATCCATAGATAATAAAAGAATGTCCACAATTTGAATTCGAGGAATGATATTGAAAATAATTAAGCAATAGACTCCAATGGTGTTTAGGTATCATCGGTCGAATACAAATGGGTATGCTAGTAGGATTTCTTACTTTAATTCTTTTTTTTAACATTATTTTCAATTCAGACAGTGTTGAAAATGATGCTCTTTGAATTATTGATTTCTATCTGGAATCCAGTTTTTGGTTCAATATATGCCTTACCGTAAGGGCACTTACAATTAAAGAATATAATCCTCTTCTTATTTTTCATTCAACAAACGTTACGGTGGGTCCAAAAGTTTAAGGTAGGACAGGATACCTCAACAATCTATTTGCAATCTTAGTCTTAGGTCATCCATAAAAGAAATCTGCATCACGACCAGCTGGCTGACTATTTAGTTTTTTTTAAAGACATTTCCCCCCCGAAATATCTATGTTATCTCCTTATCAATTTACACACCTACCCCAACCCAACACCTTAAAACATCCCTGCTGCCTGGTCATCTGTAATTACATCAGCTGGATTGAAAACTGAAAACTTTTTCTTGAACGGCCTGAGGAAAGTCAAAATATGGTATGATGTTGTCAGAGTACGGTAGTATCAAGCAGCACCTTGAGACCGAAGGGGCGACACAGACAGGGATCGAAGGGATCGTAAAGGGAGCACTGTGTGAATACCTTTACAACTTGTTGTGTGACATTTCTTATACGGATTAAAGATACAATTAATAACTCTTCTTGTGCTTTAAACTCGAATGTTTTTATACCATAAACCTTTCAGAAATGTTGACAATGACTTAAAGAAATGTCCTGATACAAAGGAAACAATGGTACGGTACCGGTAATATAATGTATGCCAGAGTGCCTGAGCCTTCCTGAGTGGGTTTCAATCTATAAAATTGACTGCACCGATAACATCTAAGTTTTACCACAGACAAGTAGGAGATAAATGAAGGGGAACATCATTGGAAACCAGGAATAATACAATGTATGTAGTCAATTGGTACAATCCAAATGTGCGCTGCCATATTTTTGTAGAATGGAAGTTCTCGTCTACTCCCTGTCTGTGTGTTCTAACGGTGTCTCGTAGATGTCGCGGAAACAGATGTAGTCCTGTATGACCTGAGGTAGTCGGAGGACAGTCACTTTCTGCCGAATGTTGAACGTCAAGATTCTCCTGACGGCCAGCCGACACAAGGCTTGTAGCCGCAGAGGCTCGAGAGCGAGCGGAACAATCTCCGCTAATCTGTCTGCATCTTTGAGGGAAGCCCTGCCTGTGATTGTTTCACCCCGTGGAAGTCTAAAGTAAAAGATACGCTGTGACTGCGTTTCACGAGCTGTCTGCTCAGCCTTCAGGAGGTTCAAATACTGTTGCATTTCAGCGGTTGCAGTGTAACCAGCCACAGCTAAGGTCTTGGCCAGCACAAAGTCCTGTGACGCAAGCGCATGGTAGAATGGGAAGTCAGCTTTGTCGACGAGCACGTTGGGGTCGAGGTACGTGCAGCCCAGGAGTAGGGCCTGGATGACAGGCGTGTCACGGTTCTGGAGGGCCAGGGCCAGGCTGCTGAGGTTGTCGCGGGTGCGGAGGTGGGGCCTGGCCCCGGCCTGCAGCAGCATGTTAACGATGGTCAAACTGCCTTTCTTGACGGCCATGTGCAGCGCGGTGAGCCCATGGTGGGACACCTGGTCACAGCGACAAGGTCCCAGCAGCAACTTACGGGCCACCAGCGGGTAGCCTGCGATGATACTGTTCATCAGCGGCGTGTAGCCAAACTCATCAGCTATGTTAATGTCGGCGCCTGGAATGGGAAAACATCAAGGTGATGAGGGCTCAGTTGCCTTTAGCTGTTACTGTATGGAAAGATCTACTTACACCTGTAACTTACTTATTAGATGCTGAGATGATTGGTAAGCTTTTGAAATTAAGATGAGTTTGCAAGGGTTGCTCAGTTAAAGGTTTTCCTTTTCACAATAGTAATGACTTCAAGAATCATATTACATTAGACATCAAATCTGGCTGATAAAACGTTCCTCAATATTTTTCTTAGTATTTTTTAATTCTTATGTAATATACCTACATGGGTGGTTTGAAACAGAGAGTATCTTAACAGATATTTCATTCATTCAAATGGCACATGCCCATGAACAACTTTTCATATCTAATGGTGATCAATAAAATATTCAATACTCTCTCCTCAGTCAAGGAATAAAATGGCTATGATTGGATAGCTAACCGATCCTAGTTTTTTTGCCTTAATGCTTTTTAGAAGAACCATCGGTCTTTGTGAAAACCATTGAATTTATTGTGATTTTTTTATTTTTTATTTACATGATTGGGCTTACCCTAATTGAAATATATCCAAACTCATAAGGGTCATCACAGACTAATAACTTACCGGCTGACATGAGAACAATCACACACTAATAACTTACCGGATGACATGAGAACCATCACACATGAAGAATAGCCCTTCTCAGCTGCCACATGTAGCGCGGTCATCGAACCAATCAGCGGCTGGTCTACATCCAGGTCAGGGTGCTCCAGCAAGACCTCCTGTAATTGGAGGAGGTCGTTGTTGTTGACGGCATTGTACACGAGGTCCATCCTGAGGCGCCGGGCAGGTCGGTCTACATTGTGGACTCAGCTAGAGAATGGCCTGCAAAAGGACACAGAATACTACACTGTCAAGGTAAGATACACCTATTCACTGATTAAGTTTGCAGAGGGAATTATAGCTTCACCAGGTACCTGCACTTTTTCAGAAATCAAATTAAGACCTATTATAAGACCTCCATAATACCTTCTCGGGTACCAAAATTAGACCTTTTCAAGACATGAGTGTTTTTGGACCTTGTTAAATGTTCATAATTATACTCTGCCAACAAGAAGTATATGAATAAGTAACAGAAAAGCCCATTAGATCTACTCTTAGTGATTTCTTACTTGTCAATATCAAGTATGGATCTAGAGCAGTGTGGGATCATGACTTCCCCACTCCCCACCTCATCCCATCTAATTTAGCCAAAATGTTGAAAACTTTTCATGTAAACTTCCTGCACTCTGTGACTGAGGGTCCAAACTTTTGAACTTTAGCAACTATTTCTCCCCTCTTTTACAAAATGTCTCTGACCTTGTCTGAACGTTGTTTGTTTGCTAGGCATTCATCACAAATCACATTATGCTTAGGCCTACATAGAGGGTCTATAGACAATATGCATTTATTACAATCATTATGGTTTAGGCCCACAAAAAGTTGTGTTCGGGTAACCCGAAGGAGCGGGCGGTGACAGGAAATTCCAATGATTGCGCAACAAGTTACCATTTCAATACTAAACATGTGCCTGGAGATTGTCAGAAGTTAGAGAGTGGAACCTTCTTTGTCAATCTCCATGCATCCCTATGGGAAAAAGATTTGCTGTGCGTGGAGAGTGATGATCTACTGTACTAATAGCTTAGTACTTTTAATATATTATCATATTGTATAATCTAGTTAGGATCAGGCCTAGCAAGTCTACTTCTAAGAAGAGGTATTTTTGCGCTCCTAGCGCCACCTGTTAACCAGTATAAAAGGTGTTGCAAGGTAGGGAGCGAGTCAGTTTAGAGTTTAACCACAGAGTTAGTGGAGTTAGTAACAAGTAAGCAGCGTTAGCTGAGCTGCTCGGAGCTATGCCTACCAGCTCCTGCGGAGTATACTGGAGTTTACCGATACCAACTACCTCGGACAAAGGATTGTGATAGAGCTAAGCGCTAGGGTGGTCTAGGATGTGCTGGAACAACTTGTATTCTAAATGTGGTTGATCGCTGAGTAGGAGATGGGAAGGTGGACTGATGGAGACTTATTCACTGTGGCTTTGACTCGGGATGAGATGTTTACTTCAATAAAAACCCTTTCATTTTAAGAGCTTCCTCATCGTCCATTTCTTTTGAACTATTGGGGGATGGATGAATTAACTTTGAGCGCAGTCTGATTGGCTCAATAACTTGAATGAACGACTCATGGATAAGTTAATTATACACATCACGCAGTCTTAAATCAACACTAACAATAGTTCATTTGGTGGAGATTACCCGAAACATGACTTTTGTTGTTTTGCTCATCCTTGATGTCAGCCACCGGTGAATTTGAGGCTTCTTCTAACGCCCAGTCTCAATCTTTGCGGCCCGCAGGACACGATGTGTCAACATCATATACAGGAAATGTGGAAAACCGCCACCAGGTAGGTGATCCCTTAGACGGGGAGGCACAGAGACAGGAGGTATCAGCCAGACCCAAGCAGCTCTGCCCCGAAGGTGTTCATGATTACCAGACCCGTGGCAGAGGTAAACCATTTTCCTGGCACCTAGGGTCCAAAGATAAGCCGGTTCTTGACGAAGGACTTGAAACCCTAACACACTCGGGACGAGTTGAAGGGTGGAACCGTCTCAAAGACTACCAGCGATATTGGAATCCGAGGTATGTACCACCTACGGGCCACGAACCTGGTGCTAGCTCTCATTCTACTTGTGAATCCGATGTGAACAATCCGTGGTGTAGTCAAGGAGTTCCCTATCGTTTACTACCTGCAGCAGGGGGTGAATGTGAACAAGAAACTTTCGATGAGGATTACTTATTTCCCTTGGGGAACAGGAAAGACCGACAAAACATCGCGGATAACTCCAGCCCATCAGGGAGGAGACGCCCCGCAAATCCGGCAATTCTACCTGATGGGAGCTCTCTCACCTACCCACCTCTCCAACGACTTGAGTCTATCAGTCACCCGCTGGTAACACCGACTCACCCCAACCCGGGGGTGTCCATTCATTATCCCACTGTAGTTAAAGGAAAGACAGTAGGTAGGGACAGGGGAGTGGAAAGGGAAACAGAGGGAGACAGCGACAAAGTAGGCAACTTACAACCCTATCGGTTAACCTATGATATTGGGGAGAGCTTAGATGACGCTGATGAAGGAGCAGAAGCTCAAGCTCTGAATCTGGAGTTGGATGGGGATGGTTCTAACCCAGCAGAGCTAATAAAGAAGTTAGCGGAATCAGGCCCCGAGGAGCGTGAGGAGTTTGACAGGTTAAGCGATCAGGATAAAGCAGAAAATGTAACGCTAGAGACCCAAAGTAATAGGGAAGCGGAAAATAGAAATGAGAAAGGTAGTGCAGTAAAGAAAGCCTATCATATAGGGGAAAGAGATATTCAAGCCCGTGAACCGTATGATAAAAACGAAGGCGAGGACGAGGAAGAAAATAGTGAAACAGAACAAGCAGCCGCAGATGTTAGAGGGAGGAGTCCTAATAGAAAATTAGCTAGAGGAGAGAAATCATCTTCGTCATCATTTGAATTGATAGACGGGGATGTTTTAGGCGCAGACAAGAAAACCAAACCGGTAAGTGAGGACGAAATTAGTGAGGAGGAAGTCCCTGTGAAAGAACAGTGGGACAATAACGACATACAAAACCGCCACGAAGATAATATGGCGGAGGGAGGTGAACCATTGGTGGATCTATTGGGAGAAGAGCGTGACCAAAACCCACTTCAGCAACCCGGTGAAGGGGGAGCTGGGGGTTTAGATCCAGGGGCACTACAACCTAATCGTGGGATAGACCCTGGGGACCCACGGCAAAATATGATATTCCCTTTCCTATTACAAGCAATGGCGATGGGAAACAATCCTAACGCAGGTCAAGGAGGAGCGGGTAACCAACAGGGTCAACAGGCTCTGGGAGGCCAAAATAATCAGGCGAATCCACCAGGGCCTAACCCTCCTCTAAACCTTCCCAATAACCTTCCTTTAAACCAACCTAATAACCCTCCTCTAAACCTTCTCAATAACCTTCCTCTGAACCAACCCAACAACCCTCTTTTGAATCAACCCAACCCGCCGGGACCGCCAGGTCCGCCAGGCCCACCAGGGCAGAACAATCCGCCAAATCCCCCGAATCCTCCACAACCCAACCCGCCAGGTCCGCCAGGCCCACCAGGACAGAACAATCCGCCAAACCCTCCGAACCCACCGAATCCTCCAAACCCTCCGAATCCACCGAATCCGCCATATCAACCAAATATCTGGGACATCCTACCACAGCTGGGCGTAGCATGGGGTCAAGCGCCATCGCCAGTGCGGGGAACGACCCATAATGGTCACCAAAGAGGACCAAATATTAGGTTACCTTGGTTTAATGGAAAGGAAGATGAGCAGATAGAAAAGTATTTCAGAGAATTGAGGCGACTGAAAGCTATCTATGACTGGTCGGACGCCCATCTCCTGAATATGGCGCTGCTAGGCCTAAAGGGAAGGGCAGACGACTGGGCAGGAGCTTTAGCTGAAAGTGAGAAAGATACATTTGAGAAACTAGAAGCTCAGATGACAAAGATCTTCGGTGACCGAAGAGCTAAGTGGCAGAAACACGCAGAGTTCTGTGCCCTTAAACAAGGAAAGGACCAGAGCGTGATCGAATTTGCAGGTGTCTTGAAACAAAAACAGGTTAAGGCAGAAGCGAGCGAAAGCATGATGTTAGCCGTGTTTTTAGAAGGATTAAAACAGGGCGTAGCCAGACAAGTAGCTATACTGGACCCTAAGTCGTTCACCGAAGCGGTGGATTGTGCAACGAGACTAGAATCGTTGGACAAAGGCAAAGGGGGAACCAAGATATCTAATGCAGTGAGCGAGCTGGCTGGAGGCCAAGAATCAGAGGAGACCGCGGCCCTGAACTCCATCTCTGAGCGGTTTGGTGTGGTGCTGGCCCGATTGGAGGCCGCCCCATGGTTTCAGAAACCCAAACCGGGGCAAAGTGGATCTCCCCAGAGCAGTGGTGGTTATAAACAGCAAGGTTATGAAAGAAAAGATAGGTATGAAAGTCAGAAAGGCGAAAGGAACTTAGACCAGAAGGCCAAAACCAATAACACCCCGAGCAGAGAAGTAGACAAAGGAAAGAATGTGCAAACTCAGCAGAAAGGGGAGAGGCCTAGACTACCGTTCGATGAAAGTAAGTTCTGTATCATTCGCCAACAGCATGGCCACTCTACTGAGGCGTGCTTGTGGTTGAAGAATAGATTGAGAGAAAAACCACCGCGAATGTATAAAGATGGGAAGCCTAGTGGTACTGAGCAAAAGGGCCAGGGAAACTAGAGGAAGGGTCCGTTCATTCCACGATAGAATTAGGCGCAGTGGACGGACCGGCTAGAAGTGAGATAGGAGACGAAGCATTTTTCTTAACGCTAAGATTTAATGATCATAAGGAGGTTAAGTCTTTGGTGAACAGGGGCGAGCGATTGTTTCATGTCTACCTTTTGTAAGCAGCAGATCCCTAAACAATGTATTTTGGACGAGTGGAAAGTAACGAAAGGAAACATCAGCTTGGCAGACAATTCGTCCCAAGTGATATTAGAACAAATCCGATGTAAGTTTTCAATCCAGGGATCAGTGGTTTGCTATGATTTCAACATAGTGGACGATCTATGCCACTCTATAGTAATAGGCAGAAACTTGCTGACAGTGCTTCGTTCAGATCTATCTCTACCAGGCGCAAAGATAGAGGTGTTTTGTGGAAACCCTATAGTCAGTAAAGAAACAGTGAAAATCCCGCCGGGAAATGAGTGTATCATACCGGTTACCACCCGAGAGCCGCTGGGGATAGACTCACCAGTAGCTTACTGCTCACCGGCAGTAACTGCACCTGTCCTAGTGGAGGGGTGCGTCAATACGGTGGGAAGTCAGTGGTGGATTAAAGTCATGAATCCGCTAGACGAAATACAAATAATCACTCCATATGAAGTGTTAGCTTTTGCAGAAGAATGCGCAGTGCCTGAGGTACATCAAGATCAGATAGAAGAGTTCCTAGACTTGTGTTATTTAACTAAAACAGAGACCCCAATGTCCATCTGTAGGATTTCTGTAGAAGTAATGAAAGACGCAGTGCAAATGGAAGGTAAATCCTCTGAGGAGAAACCCCGAGGTGAAATGGATGAGAACGTAAGCAAAATAGACCTAGCCGAATCGTGTTTAGATGAAGAACAAAAGGTAAGGTTTAGACAAATGCTTAATGATAACAGAAATGCACTAGCGTTCTCAATGGAAGAGTTAGGGCACTGTGAAATAGCGCCGATGAGAATTATTGTGGATGAGTCGCAGGGAGTAATAAGTTCTAGACCGTACCGATACTCTCCACAGAAAATGGATATTATCGATGAACAAGTTAGGCAACTCATAGATATAGGTGTCATAGAACCCAGCGAGTCGGCTTGGCGAAGCCCGCTGGTGGTAGTGCAGAAGAAAGATGGCAAACCTAGGCTCTGTACAGACTTTCGCATGCTTAATCAAGTCACTTTCAAAGATAAATTTCCAATGCCCACAGCTCGATCGCTTTTCTTATATATGGCTTACAAGAAACCCACCATGTGGACAGCTCTAGATCTGTTGAGCGGCTATCACCAATGTGTAATCGAAGAAGACAGCAGAAAATATACTGCCTTCGAAACCCCGATGGGTGTGTATCAGTACAAGCGCGTACCTTTCGGCTTAGTTGGCGCGCCTTGGCAGTTTACCAAGGTGATGGCCATCGCGCTAAAAGGCTTGATTCCTAGAACATGCTTAGCATATTTGGACGACGTGATCGTCTAAGACACCACCTTTGACGAACACCTGGCGAGTGTTGAAGTGGTTCTCCAAGCGTTAGCGAAAGCCAATCTCAAACTGAAACCGTCTAAGTGTGAGTGGTGTCGTAGTGAGATTAATTTCCTCGGCCACGTAGTAAACGCAGAAGGGGTGGCTACACAAAAGGTTACCACAGAAAAGATCACAGCCTTTAACCGCCCGCATAATGTGAAAACTATTAAATCCTTTCTGGGGCTATGTAACTACTATCGGCCGTTTGTCCCTAATTTCGCTGATTTAGCAAAGCCTTTAAATCGGCTGCTAAAGAAAGAAGTCTCTTTTGAATGGACAGAGGCCTGCGAGGAGGCGTTTCAACAGCTAAAGAAACTGCTGACCTCACCGCCCTTACTAATTCATCCAGATATAGGAGGGCATTTTTATTTACTAACAGATGCATCAGACGCCGCGTGCGGTGCAGCGGTTTGTCACAAACTAGATGAAATCTATCGTCCGGTTGCTTTCTGGGGATGTACCCTCCGTGACGCCGAATTAAATTATTCGGTGACGGAAAAGGAGGCTCTGGCAGTGATTAAAGGTATTAAGAACTATGAGGACATGTTGCAGGGAGCTAAAATCACAATAGTGACCGATCACAAACCGTTGATTCCCCTGCTACAGAGTGCCTACAAAGCCCCGTCAGCCCGGCTGAGACGGTGGGCTTTAGCGCTGTCAGACTTTGACTTTGAGATCATTTATGAGCCAGGAGCGACTCATTTTCTACCGGACTATTTGTCTAGGGTCTATCATGAACATGTCCCGGGTGAGGAATATGAGCCCGCTGTGGGATGTGAATTGTTTGAGGCCGAAATTCAAGATGAAGAACTTTCTGTGGCCACGGTAATAAACGCGCAACTCCAAGATGCAGAGTTTGCGCAACTGATAGACTACCTTCAAGACGGAGACCTACCGCCAGATCCCCTTGAAGCTAGGCGAATAATGGACCAAGCTGATTTTGTGGGAATGGTAGCACCGGGAGTGCTTTGTAGGTTCAACGTCAAAAGGTATAACAAACACCAAGGCCAACTGGTAAGGTTAAAACCTCGCATGATAGTTCCAGGAAAGTTAATTCCCAAAGTCCTGAGGCTGTTACATAATGACATTTTAGCTGGGGGACATGTAGGGATTAGTAGCCTTACTACCAAAATCTCAGAGATTCTATTGGCGGAACATGAATGTCGATATAGTAGACTATGTGAAAGCTTGTGAGACCTGCTCTCTAAGGAGGCGGGCCCCACATTTCAAGGCCTTGGCTAAGTCTTGGGAGAGACCAACCCGACCCTTTGAGGTGGTCCAGTGCGATTTTGTTGGGCCACTAAAGAGAGCTAGGGACGGGTCAAAATATATCATGACCTTCATAGACTTATTAACCGGATGGCCAGAGGCTTTCACCACGAAAGATTCAACCGCGCAGACCGCGGCCAACTGTTTCCTAACCGGAATAGTGTGTCGGTATGGACGGGTAAACCGCCTGCACACTGACCGGGGAGCAGCCTTCATTTCGGGACTGTTCCGGGAAATTACCACACGACTAGCGTGCAAGCAAACGTTCACCACCGGACGAATGCCGACAGGCAACGCTCGAGTGGAAAGGTTACACAAAACAATTGAGAACCTGATCGCATATTATATTCCTGATGATCACTGTAACTGGACCGATCTGCTTCCCATAGCGTTGTGGACGGTCCGATCCACGATCAGTGTACGGTCGGGATACAGCCCTCACACCCTACTGTTTGGCAGAGATCCAATCAGCATGGGAATGCCTGAGCAGGGAACAATCCCTGAAACACTGAACGATTGTGAATTTTTCATGTAAACGAAGGACAACATTGCTATGTTTAGGAATATGGCAGAACGGGTAGTTCAAAACTATGAAAAAGATTTTAGGTTACGAATTGATGAGCGGGCGCGGCCTACTCAGATGTATGAAGGTGACATGGTATACATGTACGATCCTTTAGCTAGTGAAAATAAAGCGTCTAAGTTCTCAAACAGGTACACTGGGCCCTACCGGGTGATTGAAACTAAGGGGGATCATCTCGTTAGACTAGTGTCGCTGAAAACTGGGAAACAAATACCACACTTAGTAAATATTTCGAAACTTAAGCCTGCACATGGACCTTGGTCCCCCGCTGTCCCTCATATCATTCCCAAACTGGTGAGAGAAGCAATAATCACTAACTCAAAAGGGGCAGATCCTGACCGAAACCCTGAATTGCATCACACCCCGACGGGTGAAATTGCTGAAAAAGAAGGCAAAACAAGGGGTGCTGAGACTGAAAACTCATCGGGAACGGCCGGTTCCCGTGAGCATGATGCAATTCCAATGGCCGGGGAGGTACCTACACAAAAACCTGGTCCAAGTCCCACTGATTTAGCAGAGTCAGATGGGCAATTCACTGATGGTCAGGACGCCAGTGCGGACCCCGCACTGTTACCAAACTCATCCTTTATTCCTAACAAAGCCGCCTGTGAACGGGGAACAGCCGGCGCTAATGGACAGAGGAAACGCAAACGAGCTAAGCGAAGGGGCAAAAGCCAGCCGTTGGTGGGGAGATCCCCTCCAGGCAACAACAAGCCCATAAAACTGCCATGTGGTGATGCACCGATCTTGGATACATCGGTGCTGAGCCCGGGAAAAACAGATGAGGGCCATGTCCCGACGAAAGGTGGCTATAACCTGCGTCGGAACCGTCGGCCTAACTACGCCGCTCTGTTCAACGACGGGGAAAGCGACGACATGGATGATTAATGCAGGAAACCATGCCGCCCTGTGAAAATAAAAGCTTGGCGGAGCGGCACCGTTAGCAGCAACGCTAATGGAACAGGTGGCCTACCTCAAGGTCACCTTGCCACGCCCAGGGGCGTGGTAGGGGGGTAGGCAAACCGAGGGAGATGCCAGTGGTTGGCGTCATCTCCTGGGACTGGACGCAAGCGTTCCCCACCTGAAACAAAATGCGACTCCAAATATGGAGGCGACACGAGCAGGCGGATCTGTTATAATTTCGTGGGATCCGCGCCGATCTAGCAGTCGGCCCGCAACTCTGCTCCTGTACGGTCACCATTACTTCAGGTGATTGCTTTGCCTAGCCCAACCACTGGAGGAAACGGAGATAGACATTGATTCTATCTCCGGGCAAAAGTTGGAGATAGACAGTTTTCGGTTTTCAACTTCTCCTAGGGCAGACAGGCGAAAAACTCAAGCCGGAATACTGATCCCTCCGACTCATGGGGAACTGCCTGGCCCTCCGGCCCCACAGTAATCCAAAGGGAACTACAACTTTCCCTGAGGATCCGGAGGGGAGGATCATAGTCCCTCTGAGAAGGAAGCGAGTTAGCCGCCCTTACCAGCGGGCTGTGCCCGCTAGAGGGATGTTTGTAGGACCTTTCTTCTAAAGCACGCCAGATGAAAGAAAAGGCAACTGAGAAGGAAGGTACCAAGAAGCGTCCACCCCAGAATCATAGGCGGTGGAGCTGGCCAGGCCGGGGCGGTGTCCGCCCGGACTCTACCGACACCGGAGTTGCCCGAAAGAAGCCGAGGACACCGGCCCGACGGCCCACCAAGGCAGCCACCGGAGGAGCTAAGAAATCTACCGGAACAGCAGCAGCCAAAAAGAAGACAGCAAACAAAGACTTTTACTGTCTATCTGAGGTGAGTGACTCGGAGCCCGAACCAAAGCTGACTGTGGTGGCAAGGCCGGCCCAAAAGGGGGACATTGCCGCCAGACCTGTACAGATCCAGGCCGGGTGGTTTTGGGATCTAACCCGACCGCTGTTCCAACTATTTGAAACTGTTGACGAAATTAGACGGACAGTGGGGCTGGACGTGCCTAAAGTGGATAAACAGTTAGCTGAGGTTAAGGCCCAGGTTGCTCCCTTTGTGCAAAATCCCATCCAAACTCCTAAATGCGTCGGGGAAGACGCCGTACAGCGGGCAACACGAAGCGGTCGACCTCTGCCCATACAGGAAAGACAAGCGGAGCAAGAACAACTGGCCGCCGTCGCCCCGGGAACAAGGGTGGAGGCAGTGCGCGAACAACACGCACCGACCCCACCAGTGGGGGCCGAGCCGGCAACGACTCCCCTCCTCCACCACTTGCAGCCCGCGGACCCCGCCTGTTTGGACTTGAGCAGCTTGACGTCGAGCTGCAGCGCAAATCCATCACAACTGCTATGGAATCAGCAGCAATGGGCACCAACCAATCCACCGGGGGGACCTCTGTGGCCGAATCAGCCCCTAACGACAAACCCTCCACAGGTGCCGCAGCTGTTTCCACTGAATCAGCCATCGTACGAACCAACGGGGGCCGCCCAGGACTGGAGCCTGCTGGCCCCAAACCCCTCAGAGCAATGCGCCCCTCGTCCTGCGAACGCATGAGGAATCTAATGATTATGGTTACGAAGGACGAGGACGGTACCGTCAGGCGCGTTGTAAGTAAGAACGGACGGAGTCTCTATGAACATGTCCCGAACTAAGCGGATTAAAAGGCCTACAAGGGAGGCGTACTTTGGCGCGTGGCTGATAATTGTGCGAAGAGGAACAGTGGCGATTTAATTGTGGTGGTGTTCCTGGGTGTTTTACAAACTTTGGCTTCCTCGGAAGTATTCTATAAACAGTGACAATGAGGTTGTTAATACTATTCGCCCTGGTCATCGTGGGAGCCATTGGGGGGCTATGAAATGACTCCAGCCCAACTGACGGGCTAGCCCCTAATGCTGAAACTATAGCCTTAGAACAGTATGGGGTGGTGCTAAAACCTGGAAAGCTAATGTCCACTGCGGACATCACCCATGTCCAACAAGGCTTTCTGATCACCATTCCCCAAAAACGCTCCTACGTCAAGGCTACCTTTGGCCAGGTCTGTCATAGATACCCAGAGGGAGGACACGCTCTTGATGGAGCCTGTTACCGTGTCAGGTCGCTAGTGAATTGGATGGATCAAACATCGAAGGCGCTCAAAGGTCGGTATAGGGGAATTCTCAATGAAACCTTAAGCTCCCTAATTAAGAACACCCGGCAGAGGTCTCAGGCCCAAGGGCCAGAACCAGATTCGGGCGGAAGGGTTAAAAGAATGAAGAAGCTACCCCTCATGATAGACGATCCGGGATGGCCATCCTTCCCAATTCCAACCTCGTGGAACAGGGGGCTCTCTGCTGACGTTAAGTACAATAGGGAACTAATTAGGGTGTTACAGGAGTCCTCTGACCAGATGATCGAAGACCTGGCACTAATGAACGATAAGCATGACGAGGCAATAGAAAGAGTTAACCACGTCGTGATAGGTCTATTGGATAATCTGAAGTCGCTAAATCAGGCACATAATGGAACTCGCCGAAGAATGAGGCTCGTCCAACATAAGGTGGACTGGATGGAGTTATACCTGAACATGATACCAGTAGCTCTGGAAGACAAATTGGGAGAAATGGTTTATCTCCAGTCACTAATCGAGCAAACGCGCGTGTTCAGGAAAGGTGTGCAGCATCTGACACGGGGTCAGCTGACCATGGGTTTGGTACCTCGGCAATATATGGTGGGAGCGGTCTTGGAAGTCAACAGGTATCTAAAGGGAACCTACCCCAGATTCCATGTGGCGTTCAAGGACCCCTCTTTCTATTATGAAAACAGCCAGCCATCATTTGAATTCGATGAAACTACCCAAGAACTAATAGTGTATGTACGTGTGCCAGTTGTGGCCGACGAACACTTGTTTAGGGTCTATGAGGTGCTAACCTTCCCTGTGCCGGTACCAGTTAGGGGACGACAAAAGAAGGACGCTCTCCAAATTGTTAACCTGCCTAAAAGTGTGGCTATGTCTATGTCCCGCCAATACTATGTACCGCTGGCTAGCGGCAGTTGGTCGGGCTGTTATGGGCAAACCATCACGCTTTGCAAGGACTTGCCCTACATGAAAAAGATCACGGATAATACCTGTACTGCCGCACTGCTAAGGCGAGATGACGCCGCTATACAGGAAAAATGTAAACTGGACTATCTCTTGGAAGCGGATTTTGGGGAGATGGCTGTGTATCTGGATGATGGAGACATGTTAGTGGTCAGTGCTGATACTCGGGGTCAAATGATCTGCAGGAATCAGCCCGCCGTGGAGGTGAACATAGAAAACTATGCGCGTGTCCAGGTGGAATGTGACTGTGCCTTTCAGACGCAGGGGTCCTGGATCCCATATAGTCTGAGAAACTGTGACAGACACACCAGGATCACGACGGTCGTGTACCCTCATAACGACCTGCTGGAAGCGGCGCGTCATGTGAAGGGGTGGGACACGAACTTTACTAGGTCCGAACATGAGCCTACCACGCTAGAGTCAGATCCTATCCCTGAAATGATTAGAAAGGAACTGTTAGAGATCGAGGAGAATCTTAAGGTCAGGATACCTGTGCCCTCTCTGGCAAAGCGAATCCAGAAGCACCGGAAGGACTTGGCTAAGGGTATTAAGAAGGCTACTGACCGGTATGAAGTGAACAAGGACGCCCCATGGTTCTCTATAGGGAACTTTGGAGGCGGTTTCGGTCTTCTCACGATCTTCTGTATAGTAGTGGCAGTAACAATAATTGGGTGTATCCTCTGGAAGTGCTGGAGGAGACACCAGGGTAAAGCTGCTCTCGCTGGACTGGCCATGACTCTGCCTCGGGCCATGGCCCTAGAGACAGCCGATCCAAAAGAGTTGCTGACCCAGGAAAGAACACTCACTGGATGCCCGGACACTACAGCCAATCCAACTGCGGTGGCCGTACTAGCTATACTGTTGGCTGTACTGGTCATCGCCATAGTGGTCCTCGTGTGGAGGCACATCAGGCGGAAAACCGTGGATGGGTTGTATGTGCAGTTCGTCAACCCACATCTTATGGAGACAATCTTTCTGGGAGAATTGGCCATGCCTTCCGATCACACATACACCGAAGGCTATGTGCTTATCAGGGACGTGTTGGTCAACCAGCTGTGCCTGAAATACACCCTTACTGTTACCTGGGGAACGCAGCTGATGGGAGCGGCGACCAGACCGGGACAGCGACCATCTAATGTGCCGTTACCAGACACCTTGAGAGTGTCCAAGAAGTTGGCCCGCCTGATGATGAGTAACTTAAAATACAACACTAGGGCCCGACTCTTGAGGTATTCATCTGGCTTAGCCACTCCAGTGCCTATGGGAGTGGCACGCCTCGTCGACGCTGGCTGGTCCGATATCGGAGCGGACTGGCCCCAACAAGTGCTGAGACATAGTGCGGTCCCAAATGCCCCTCCTAGATCGACTCCGTCTACCTCCACTACAACTGGACCAGGCGCTGCTCAGAAGACTGCAAGACCTGGAACATCTGAGAAGGACTCAGGGGCAGTCTATGAAGTTATTATATAAACAATGTAACGAATGTTAACGCTGATCTAATGTCTGTAGGAGTGATAACAGGTAGATCTAAGAAACAACGGTGTGAACACTGAGCTGGGTTGTATCAAGGAGCTCGATGGAGTCCTATCAGCCTGAATAGGCAGGACCCCTTCGACTAACTCATTCAATAATGAGTCGTTAATCAGGGAAACCTGAGTCGGGTAGGCTGGTCCAACCATCTTCTATGGACCCATGGGTTATCTAAATTTATGTCAGATTGAGTGTCCCATGCCCGGTAGCCTAGCTCAATACTCTTATCACTAATTCGGCGACTCTCCTAAAGTAGGGATCCATTCGGAATCGATCCTAGTATCCAAAATTTTAGCATAAAAGAAAAAACACAAAATTCTGTAAAATACCTATGTGCGCTCAACGGGACCAACGCTTCCAACGAGCGATGTGGATTTCCCCAGGTAAGTACCATCCATACTTGGCCCCTGTGCTGTTGTCACCGCTAGGATCGGGCTGCGGTGCAGGAGTCACTTGGGGAATGCCACAACCTATCCTTTTAATGTGTATATATATACGCTCCTCAAAGATGGGAGGGCCGCACGAATGGCAGGAGCCCGCCCACATGCCTGGTGTCGGTGGTGCCTGGCAGGAGGCAGGTCGAGTGGGGCTACGCGCCACCGACGCTCTGGGAGGCACTGGGGTGGGCGCTCGAACATGGCGGCCACTATGCCCCGGGTGGGACGGCTCCTGACAGCGGTTCTCTCATCACAAAAAAAAATAATATCAAAAGTTTAGAAAGGAACTTACAAAAAACTAATATAAAGCAGTCCGATGTTTATTTAACTAAGAGCCCTTCCTCAGGGAATCCTGGGCAAGCTGTAGTAAAATATGAAACGCCGTATACATAGTACCAATCACAGGTGGAAAACTCCGTGACAGCGCACGAGAGCACACTATACGTGGCTCGTTTACTTCTGATACCCACATGCTACACTGGGCAGTGACGTGTGCCACTCCTGCCCGAGCCATGTTACACACAGAAAGTATAACGGAGGTCACAAGGAAAAGGGGTTACGGGAATATACGGGGAACTGGTGACATTCACAGGGTGCTCAACTCTCCCCTTCATAAAGGCGACTTTCCCTGTGGGGGGGGAGCTGTAGCTAAAACTCACAAGGGGGTGGGACGTGGTGCTGTCCAGTCAAGTAGTCCCATCACCTTGGTTATGTGCAATGACCGCCGGGTCACCGTATCCCCCAGTCGTAGGATCCTTGATTTTACTGAAAATCAGGGTCCAGCAAAAAGGTGTCGATGGAATACAGCTGTCCAAAGGCGTGAGACTAATACATTTAGGCCATGTTTAGACCAATTTAACCGGGACTTAGGCAAAACAACAAGAAGCCAAGTTTCGACCCGGGTAAAATAATAATAAAATAATAAAAGGACGTGCGGCTTCAGAATTGACCGCCGTCGAGAAAAAAAAAAAATGAACAAAAGGAAACTTTAGTCTCGGCCGCCGTCGTAACATAAGTAACCGGGTCCCCGCTCAACAGTTGAGCTCAGGAGGGGGGAGACGGACTACTAATTCCCTGACGAACGGCTACAAACTTGGTTAAATCCTTAGCAGATAGTTTACCCATCCTATTAGTAAATAGTCAAAATCCTAAAATTGTCTTTAGCAGAAAATTCCTGCCCCTCGTGCGCATAGTTAAAATAGGCTGGGGGCGGAGTCCTTTCAGGAGTAGTCTCGGCTCTCCACAAGAAAAAAAAGACGGGCAAAGACCTTGACAGAAGACGGGTTTAACCTTGTACTACACTTCGTTAAAAGAAGGCCCGACTTAATAGGTGCTGTCTGGAAGTGATCTGGAGAAGTGCATTTACACATCTCTTGGTTGTAAAAAGGGGTAGAGTGCATATTAAAGGAAATGTGCATGCTGCTCCTAATTATAACAATGTGGGACTCGGTGCCCGCCCATCTGGCTCCACAGAGTGGGGGGTACCGACGACCCACGTATAGCTGATGAGGTTCGGTGTTCAGACCAGAAATGGACCTGAGTCTGAGCCACGATCCTCTCAAGTAATAAAATAAGTAACGAATAATCAAAATATTCCTTGTATAGTTAATACTCAATGTCAGTTAACGGCATGTATACTTGCGGAGTGAAAACCCACGGTATTGTACAAATTTAAAATGGTAAATTATTACTGTGCATGCAGGCAGGATAATTATCCAAGAAATTGTCTGGTGGTGGGGACGCGCCTACCTGTTTGGAAAGGTGGGGCGTCAACTACCCAGTGTAAAAGGTGGAGTTTGGCGCTCAACCCCAGAACAAAATTAGGGGGGTGAACGCCAAGCTACCACCCAGTAACTCAATAATATGTACCTGATAAGATTTACAAATTACATATAAGACACACCGTTCAAGCAATGGCTCTTTAGAAAACCAAAAGTAGTCTCTCTATAAAACAACAATAGACCCAGTCCTAATCATCATTTCTCTTTCCCCCATCTGGACGACACTGCACAACAACATTATCTACAACTCTTATTCTAACACCACGACACTGACAGTCTTGGTATCGCACTCAAGACTGAACCGGTGTTTGTAGCCTTTGCTACGTCCTCAAAAACTTACCGCGGAGTCGCCGACGGTCAGTCGGACGACTCTACCTGGGGTGACCACATGAAGCGCCTACGCTTTATAGTCACCAATGGAGCGTTTCCATTACCTAGTAAGGGGAACGACGAATCAAAGAATTCTGTCACAGCCAATCTAGTGCTGCGCAACCCAGACCAGAATGCTTGGTCACATACAGTTCCACTAGTGCAGTGTCAGTCAACTAGTAGATAATAATCATAAAATAATATTACCAAGCCAATACGGCAAACACTACCCGCACACTGAGAGCCTACTTGAACTGGTAATGTCAACAAACCACTAAGTCAAGTAAAATCCTCTATTATCGCCCAACCTGCGCGCGAGATAAATAACACTTGATCATGTTCGCCTAACAAATCCTCCCACTAAAGTATACAACCTGACGTCCCTCAGTGCCCAACACCGTTATCTTATTCCATTCACATTATCCTAACCAACCACAGGACCTGGAAAAGACAATAAGTTTAGTACACGAGGTCCTAGTTTCCGGCCCGCATCCACCATCTTGTAATCAAAGTAAACACCAGGTGGCCCCACCACGCTACCCGTTACAAAATCACCAGCGAAATACAAACTCTGGTTCCGGGAGTGACGTCAGCTTCCGGAATTCAACCACATGAAGGCGAGCCGAAAACTGCTAGCAGAATTTTGGACCAACAATCTCCTTAAACCAACGAGTTAGTAGCCTACCTAACGTGCTAATAACGAGGGAAAAAGGTTAAACTCACCAGGAGTGGAGCGGTAGAGGTGAAGGGCCGGCTAAGCAGAGAAGGGCGGCGCCCGGCAACGGGCGAGGGAGAAGAACATCCAAAGTCCCGTGAGAACAGTCTTGTGGTCTGTGTTTCCCGTAAAAACAAACTGGCTGGTGCCTCTTGGATATATAAGGGTGCTAAAACTAGTGACCTGGGCGCTAACCAGGAATTGGATTAAAGAATTACTTGGTGGAAATCACTCCGAAGAAAAAAAAAAAATTACTATATACAAAAGGAGTGCCGACGGTCTACCGCTGGGGTAGCGGTAGGCGGACTATGACTCGGCCCAGGGCCCGGGCCCACCAACGAAGAACTCGGGCGGACGGCGTGTAGCCGTCCACTAATTCTCTAAAATCATTTACCGTCATCGTTCCATCCGCCAGGGTCTTGGATAAGTGGAGCGCGTGTCCGGTGTTGACGGTAGGCACCCCGTACCAATCATTGGCACGCTTCACCTCCCGGCTGATCCTTGGCACAAGACGGTTGACCCACTTTTGCAGCGACCCATCACTGTCCGTCAGTGGCCACCTTCGCGCATCGAAACCCAAAGGGGTGGCTAAAATAAGGGTGGCTGGTATAGGGTGGGCCTGGATGTTTAGGAAGGCTCTGTTGAAAAGTTCGGCGTAGAAAGTCACGACTGCATCGGGGTTAATAAAAAGAGGGATGTAGAGGGCCAGTTCCCGATCCCAGGTGAGGATATCTAACAGGTTGCAGATCACTATAAGCACGTCGTCCGGGTACAACATATGGTGGGCGAAGGCGTGTCCCGCCAGCTCTGCAGTGGTTGCCTCATCACAAGGAAAAGTCACGAAGACGTGGTCCGAATAGTTTAAAAGTAAGTCCGGATAATCCTGGATCCCTGCCTCTCGATTGGAACTGAAAATGGCGACCCGAACCATTGTAACTAGTGTAAAGGGATCAAAGTTAGTAAGACAAAAGATAAAACGCGTCCGAATACTTCAAAAGGACCGCCGGCACTGATTAAAATGACGTCATAACGAGGCTAATTTGGGAAACCCCCTTTCGATCCAAAGGATCCAAATTTTGAAATCGGCTAGCATGATCAAACCATCGTTTAATTTTCCTCAGAAATCGCGCTAAACTAAAGTTTAGGTCCCCAACCAACATAATTAAGTGATAAATTTCAGTTGTCTCGGCACAATAATTCATATCGAGCGTGCAAACTCGCCGAATTCATTCGAACCAGAAATTTGCCATCCGGGCACTTCACGCCTGGAGGAACCCAGACCGAGGTCGGGCCCTGGATGGGAACTCCAGTCAAGCGTCCTGCTAAGTACACATGTACTAAGGGTGACTGATGGGCGCGCGCTGGTTATGGTGGTTTATATGTGTCAAACTGTTTAATGTTGACCGGTCCACTGCATGGACCTTGTATTCACTGTAAATAATGTCATTTTAGTTGAAAATTGTTCGAAAATCAACCTACATTGTATGATGAAACCCGATCATTCAAGATGTCCGATTTCTCCGAAGTCACTTGTTATTATGTTAACTCGTTCTAGAATTGAATTTGCTGTTCATTTGTTAATTTTAGATGATTAAGACAACTTCACACTGTATATATGTTGAATTTCATTGACTTTTGTTCCAACCGGATAGATTAAGAATCTGTACATGTATGTACTAAGTTAATACTGAAAATGATATTGACTCGGAACCATGAGTACTGCTACAGTTTGCAGGACAAACTCCTTCACTTCAATGATCATTTCACAATCCTCTAGACTTTCCTTGTCACAGTTTGCATGACAATCTCCTTCACTTCAAGGATCATTTCACGATCCTCTAGACTTACCTTGTCACTTTATGAACGGGTTCCGCTGACCTTAAGCCTCAGCACGGGGCTGATAACAAAATGTACTTATGTAGCGAACAATTCCGTTCATAAGGTTGTGCTTTTTGGTTACGTCTCCGAATGACCAGAAAATGGAATCTACAAATATATTGACACTGTGCTATATGTACCACGAGAGTCAAAGCCACCCAACAGCAATTTGCTTTAAAAAAAATATATATATATATAATATGTCCAATAATCCAAATTGGGAACACAATCACATCTGGCTGAATAATCCTTATTAGGTTTGAGCTATGTCGTCCACCTCCTCAATCTCAAACATCTGACCGCCGTCGAATGTACTAATAGCTTAGTACTTTTAATATATTATCATATTGTATAATCTAGTTAGGATCAGGCCTAGCAAGTCTACTTCTAAGAAGAGGTATTTTTGCGCTCCTAGCGCCACCTGTTAACCAGTATAAAAGGTGTTGCAAGGTAGGGAGCGAGTCAGTTTAGAGTTTAACCACAGAGTTAGTGGAGTTAGTAACAAGTAAGCAGCGTTAGCTGAGCTGCTCGGAGCTATGCCTACCAGCTCCTGCGGAGTATACTGGAGTTTACCGATACCAACTACCTCGGACAAAGGATTGTGATAGAGCTAAGCGCTAGGGTGGTCTAGGATGTGCTGGAACAACTTGTATTCTAAATGTGGTTGATCGCTGAGTAGGAGATGGGAAGGTGGACTGATGGAGACTTATTCACTGTGGCTTTGACTCGGGATGAGATGTTTACTTCAATAAAATCCCTTTCATTTTAAGAGCTTCCTCATCGTCCATTTCTTTTGAACTATTGGGGGATGGATGAATTAACTTTGAGCGCAGTCTGATTGGCTCAATAACTTGAATGAACGACTCATGGATAAGTTAATTATACACATCACGCAGTCTTAAATCAACACTAACAATAGTTCACTACTTCTTTTACTATAGGAAATTCCTATTTCAATTTTGTGACAAAAAACTTATGGATTCTCTCCAAGATTACAACAAAGCAACCAAATATTTCAGAATTTTGGAACCAAACCACCATATACTAGAAACAGAACTACAGAAATACACATAGTTTGAAGATTATAATGCTGGCATTACTGAGAAAAGTGGAACGAAAAATTGGTCACAAAATTGTAACAACTTTTCTGACCCCCATTGAAATGCATCGAGTCAACCTGGTCAAGAAAGAGTGTAGAGAAGGTCGGCGGCCTAAGGCCTGCCTCCCAACAACAACAACAAAACGGCCTACCCTTAATGAGCCCATCCCATGTTAGATATATCCCAGGGTTGGACAAGGGTCGGACAGAACTACTATGTGAGTCAATTCTCATCTAGAGTTGGGTTACTGAAATAAGCAAGCATTTAATTTGTATATATCCCAAAGGAATGATAAAACATTTTGATTTCTTAATTGTTCCCAATTGACAGATTTATCGTTTTATCAGCCATTCAAAATGATGTCTTTCAGGGCAAAATAGGATTGGACATTACAGGTTGGGCTGACAGGCTTTACTATTGGTTCCTTTGGGGAAAAGTCCAAAATATAAGGTTGCGTTGTAGAAATTCTAGGACCACTCTGTCAACCTAATTGTTTTGATCGATTCTATATCATGCAGCTTTCTTCAGGGAATAAGCAATTTGGAGAATATTCTATGGTAAACTTTATTGTTGGTGTCAACTTGGATGGGCTTATTCATTGCCTAATGTTTTTGACCTATGCTACCTGAACACAACCATTCTTCTTTTTTTCTTTTCTTTTTTTGGCCTTACATCTGTCTGACTCCTACTAGAACGCTGAACTACAGAGATTTCATTATCTGTTGTAGACTCTATATGGTGTGTGTAATTAGTCGTAATTAATTGTAGATGCAAATGCAGTCTCCTCCTCGTTCGACTGCTGTCATCCAATACATAATTATAGTTCCCACATCATGTAAGACGTAACACTCGCGTGAAAGGTTGTTCTTTATTAATATTCTCCTGTGTATTGCCGTTCCGTGACAAGATCTCAATTGACAATGATCAGCTCCAAGGAAGGAATCCCCTCAAACACATTCAGTCACCGCTCCCGCCTTCTAGCACAGTCTGACTGCCTCTATTCCAAACAACAGTTACTCACTCCACATTTGGCTGACTGACTGGCTAGAGCAGCGTACGTGCCTTTAGTATGAAATGTCACACTTTGACTCCTCCTTCAACCCCCTACTATGTCTATGACAGAGAGTTATGGCTTTTGACACATGCGCTGTTCTAATGCTAACGCTATCAAGCTTACACAAATATGGACTGTCCACCCGCGTAAGTACAACGCAATGGTAGATAACATGTTTGAACAATACTATAATACAAATGAAATGACATGAATGAAATAAAATCAATTGCTTTTCTACTCACATCTTTAAGAAGCCCTACTCATTCTTGTCATCTTCATCTTTACATCTTTCTGCTCATCGTCAATTTTCATTGAAGAACCATGCTTGAGACCCTATTTTTTTCTGACAACTTGTAAACATACCTTCAAGCTTATTTTGACGAGTGTGACGTTATATGTATAACTGCAATGCTTGAGAAATCTTGAGAAAACAAGGAGCAAAACGTGAGCCCACTCTCCCTCTGTTTACAAACACGGCTCTGGGTGAAAGTTGCCTCCTCCGAACCCGCTCCAACCCCCGACATGACACCAGGGGGCGCGCCGTCCCGCCAACAGAGAAAAGGTAGGTATTTTTTTCTACACAGCTTACTGCGTAATAACAACCACAAATAACTATGAAAACCAATCATTTTATTTCACAAATCAGCCTTACACCTCATGATATCCGTTTCGTCGGGCTGCATCGTCCATACTTTGCATGTGCAGTGAAGATGTCTGGGTGGTGCAGTGTGGGCGATAATAAGTGTATCCTCAGGGTTACTGTACGTAGGGGGTGTGGCCGTCTGGGGCCGTCTGTATTTTAGATGAGGTGCACTTTGATAAGCACAGAGACCCGTATTAAAGGTATCAGAAGGGTAGCGTGAGATAAAAAGCATGGTGGCACTGCACATTAAATAGAGCTCTGATACATATGACCCGTGATGGTGATAGTTTTTTTCTTTTTTTTGTTCAACATTGTTGGGACAAATACAAGATACAAGATTCAAGAAGGTTTATTAAAGGGGCATTCTCGTCCGTAAGTTTTTAGAGATACATCCGCCGACGTTAGCTTAACGACGCGACGGCCGGTGCCCTGTTTTACCCTTTCAGAACGTAATAACGCAACGTCATTGGTCACGTCACGAAAATGGCGCCGTCCTGAGGGGGTTACAACGTAGCAAAACACGTCCCTCTCACGGACGAGAATGCCCCTAATGTAAAAGTTTACATTCATTTCACCTATAGGTTTCTTATAAAGACAATGATAACTTATTTATAATCTAATAAACATGGCATACAAAGGCGCACATTGCATTTATTGGATTTTGTTTGAGATCTTTCAGACACTCAGGATCAACATTCAAAAATTTCACATATATTTTACTCATCTGATAGTACATCGAAATAGTTTACATAATTTCTGTATTTTCTTAAGAAAGCGTTTCTTGTAGATTTAAACTACTGTACTTTGTAATGATTGATTTTAGAGATAAGCTGTGTTACTGTCTATGTAGCCACTGTAAATATGTTATTGTTGATGTAGTCTCTGTAAATATGTTGTTTATGTAACCACTGAAAATACTTGTAAACTGGACCAGAAGTATGTAAAATGACATATAAGTCAAACTTGACTTTTTGACTGTCAATAAAAGATCTACTACTACTGTAGATTTAATCCCTATAGCTACAATATCTACAGTCCTGGGAGCAGTTGTAGTCTGTCCGTAATTTAGTGAATATAGTTCGTATTTTGGGTGAGGTGATTTCTTTTAGGTAACTATACATGTCATATTCCCCCGTAGTCTATGGCATATATTTTTTATTTCACATTTCTTCTTATTTTTAATGTTACTCGCGAAACCTTGAAAGTTGTGGATGTACATGTCCTGAAGTTTTTTCTAGAAATACATGAATATCCATGATGTCACAACAAGACATTTGCTGTTTCTCAGCTATACATAATTAACCCATCATTAGTCTATTGACGATTCCAAGACGATTCCAAGACGAGCCTCACGTAGACTCACTCATTCTTGAAAATTCAGAAATCACTCCAGGCATCCTCCGCAAAAATGTATAGCATCCATAAATTAATGCATCTCCTGATCGAATGTAAATTATTTCTTGTCCTGTAGATCTAAGTAATTTTCATTGAACTTTAATATACTCTAGAAATATTTTCAGAGAAACATTTATCCAAAATTGAGGTTGGTTGTGTCACGCTGATACAATACGTTTAATTTTAGGCGTCATTTGAAATGACCCCACACTTATCCTCTTTGTTCCAGTCATGATGGGGGGCTGAAGCGGGCGCAGGATGGCGGTGCCCAAGTTGCCGAGTCAGACGCTGCTCAAGCTGCAGACGCTCAAGTGCTCCGACTGTTCGTATGTGACGAGCTTCCCGAATGCGCTGCAGGTGCACCGCCTCAAGGAGCACGCCAAGGACGACAAGCCTGACAAGCCCTACAAGTGTGGAGTAAGTACACGAGGTTCCTGGACACAAGACGAATAATCTTATTTTAAGAAACATTCAACTTCATTTATATTCATTTTGAGCAAAGTATTTGTATCCTAAGAAGCTACTGTCTATTCAACATCCCAACATTTCAATGTAATCCTATTGACATAAAATGTTTTTAGTCACTAACTCTCTCCCTACCTGGCTTCCAGATCTGCAGCTACCAGACGTCGTTCCGGTCGAACCTCCAGAAACACCAGCGGGTTCACACGGGGGAAAAGCCGTACGTGTGTGCCTGCTGCTGCATGCGCTTCTCCTTCCGCTCCAACCACAAGCGCCATGAGCAGCGCTGTCTGTCTGTGCGTGGAGCCCGCTGCTCGGAACCACTGGGGTACGGCTATGGGACCAGCCCCAAGTACAGCGGTCAATCCGGGAGCCACGCCCTCTCCCACCCACCACCGCCCACCATCGCCCCCACTCTGTCCTCCCCCAGACAATCCTGCGGCTTCGAGGCCGGCAGGGGTCATTACGGTTTGGCACTGAATCAGTTTGTCCTTGAGAGGGATGAGACTCAGCGTGCCATGTTGGACTTTTACTACAAGGCACTGAGTGGTGCCGCGCTCCCCGGGCCCTCGGGGCTGGACCTGTCGCACCTGATGGGGGGCAGCATCCCGTACCCGATGAGCACTCAGCCCGAGGTGAAAGTGAAAGTAAAAGTCAAGGAGGAGCCTCAGTCTGATGAACCTGTGAAGAGGGAGAGAGGGGCGGGGTACTCAGCCGCTGGTACCAGTAGGGGGAGGACATCCTGCCCCCGTAAACAGAGCCACCCTCGCCGGACACAATCATCACACCACCCTCAGAACGAGGCCAAGCCCGGCCTGCCCGAAGTCCTCCGCGGGGACCTCCCTGACCTCCTCACTGAGAGGGACCTGAAGCTGGGTGATATGAAGCCCCACAGTGAGGCGCTCACCGCGCTAGCCGGCAACAACCCTGTCATGAGCAACTCACTCTCACAGTCCCCAGAGGACCTGTCACTGGTGAGCATTAAGACGGAGCGCGGGGCCTCCCCGGTCTCCCTCATTGAGGTCTCCCCACAGTCCGGCCACCATGTGCCACGTCCCCGCTGCTCCACCTCCACCTCAGCGACCCCGTCCTCGGTGGCCGAGGCCGAGGCGAGCTGCTCGCTGCCCTTCACCCTGGACGCGGTGCTGGGTGACCTCTCGCTGCAGAATCTCATTGACCTGCTGGTGCAGAACGGGCGCCTCTACCGCTGCCACCACTGTAAGATCCTGTTTGAGGAGTACGCGACTTACGTGCTCCACATGGGGTGCCACGGCAGCACCAACCCCTTCTCCTGCCACTTCTGCGGGGTCGGCTTCCAGGAGAAGTTCGGCTTCCTCACCCACTTCATGAAGTGTATAGGAAAGTAGGCCGACCCGGAGAGGAACTATCGGGCCATTCGCTTAGGACAATTGTTGCATGTTGGTGAAGCTGTTAACGTTGTAGTTACTGCAAAAGGCATCTTCCATTTTTTCTCCAAGACAATATAGATAATGTATTTTAGATTTTTAAACCTGTTAACAGAGGAAAATCTTATCCGAAAAATTCTGGACCTGTCCTCAAGAATGTAAACTTGGCATATACCTAACGTTGATCATCTCTGTGTATTTAATACCTCTGTAGATACCGTTGGTGGTAGGTCTATTACTTGAAGTTATTGTCAGAAATTTGCCACTAGAGGTTAGAAGCCCGCATGTTATAATTCTCTTTGATTGCGGGGTTTTCTCAGTGGTTGCATTACTGTATCTATAAAGTTCTATACCTGAAAATTGTATTTCCACATGTATGATAGACTCGAAAATCTAGGCTTGAATCTTTAAAGACTTAGTCTTATTTCAGTGTCATATTGTGTAAAAACTATAGATCGGTATTGATAGCATTTTTCCAACTCATATTGAGCTTTACAGGTAATGTTTGTTTACGAAATAAAATGTTACTTATACTGTAGGCTATAAAAGATTAGGTTTTCATGGTAGCCGAAAGCATTGTTATTGTTGTATAATATCAGTTCACTCGTGCAAAATTATATTAATATTTAATAGTTCCCCGTTGACAACCCTCACAATGTTACTATACATATAGCTCTCGATGTTCATTATAATGCTAAAACGTTATTGTTAATTAGCTTGTACTCATTCTTGCTACAGTTCTACTTTTATGTCATTTGGCTTTCACTTGTTGGTGGGTTAATTAGAGTTTCATGTAAATATGTGGACGTCTACGCAGTTTTCTGTCTACCTACATCGTTAACTTGAGGCGAAGTTCCGTCGTTAACTATTTTACAGTTGATGGTTCAGTGAACTTTGTCTTTGGTCTTTGTCGTATATATTTCACAGTTTCCGATGTCTTTTCATTCCTTTTGACTTCTCCGTTTTGTCTGAGACAGGAAGTCACCTCGCCTTTCCCCTTTAGATTTGTATACATCTATGTGGGCTTTATCGTGTTTATTGTGTGGATGCCCTACATGGTATATCATGTTTCTACGTAAGGCACCTATTGATGTTAGACAAGATATGTATCTGGGATGTCCACTGAATCTGCCCTGTGACGTTTTTGAATCACACATATCCTGAAACTGTCGGGCTGAGTCTGATATATATATGTGTAGGGGGCTGGACCCCATTAACCGTTCGACTGCACTAAATATGTTTTACGATTATCAATTGGTAAAGTGATCTGTTATGCTTTTTGAATTAGAATATATTTTATTTCTCTTTAATAAATGATTTGTGTGCAGTAAAATGGCAACTACATGTACATTCATAATGAGTTCGTCTGAACTCATACAATTTTATTTTTACATATCATGTTCTGTTTCATTTGTTAAAGTATCTCTGCCGCAATCTTGACTTTTAAACCTTGGTCGATCACTCACTTTGCAGTATTACTGTAAAGAGATGTTTAGGTTATTTTTGTGATTTACGCTAAAAGACTTAGTAATGGAACCATTTTGCATAGTTTGTTATTTCATAAACTTAATGAATGTATGTATAAGAACCCATTTCATCCATCTATGCTTACGCAAATTATTATGTGTAGAGGTGATGGTTCGAGAACTACATACAGACTTCGTATTTTGATCTTGTAAAAATCAATGTATTATCAATGTACCACATATTATAATGCCGGCTGCTATAAGCTTTCTAATAAGTAAGCGCACTTTTGCCGAGTTTGCTATGCACCTTGTGTAAGGCTTTAACTTTTGAAATATGTGCTGAGTGCGTACAATGTCATCAAAAGTAGAAAACCCTTTAGTTTTATCCCATCGTTAGTAGCGCGTGGTTGGACGGGGACAAGTACCAGTTCGCGCTCTGTGCTGTAGAAGCCTTGTGTGGCATGTACTTACACGTATTAAGTACTTACTTCATTTAAAGTTGGGTTAATAATGGTGCTTATTTAAGCCATTTTTGTGGCATTGTTTGACATATTTTCTTTTTATTGGCAATAGATTGCATTCGAAGCTGTTATATGTTATTACATTTTAGTAAAATGAATCTCAATAAAGTATTAAAACTTTAATCCGTGTGTTGAAGTGGTACTTTATCCAGTCGCGGTTTCCTGTTTTCTTGTATACCTGCAGGTTGATATCAGTCTATTTTGTTGACAGAATCGTACATAGAGCTCAATAATAAGAGTTTGATGTTTAAATATATCTAATTATAATGTAGATTCATCTATTAAACAAACTGAGAAAAGATTAAGTGTGTACGGAAACGAGTGATGATCAATGACTTGTAAAACATGTAACTTGTAAGCTGAAGACTATATAGAGAAAGAATTGGTCGATATCTTATACAAAATGCACCTTGATATAGTCTACATATCCATTAACAGCAACGATATATGCGCAATGAATAGTTAACAAAACAAATCATTGTCATTATACCAATGCATAATCCATTTACGGTAAGTTGTCGTTGGGTAGCAATGGTTAACAATATTTTCATTCCAAAAACCTTTCAAGTCTATGTTGACATAACCTAATTATGAGAACGCATTGGCCCCAATCTGAAGGTGTTAATTTCCGACCTGTAATGGGCTCTATAGGCCTAGCCACTAATCCAAGCCTAAGTAGGCCTAAGTCGCCGACTCAGAGACGTCTATAGTGTAGAGTGTATAGAGACTCCCCACTGCCTGTGCGAGGAACGCCAGGGATCTACACGAGAACAAGCTTTCACACTTTTTGAAACGTTTCGGGTCAATTTTTAGATCAGTCCAAATTTGGGGAGAATTTCTTTTTTTGGATTGGGGTTGGGGTTTCACATTGGTTGCTGATACATTTCCAAATGAATATAGAAATTAGTGCAACAGAAATAATGTGGAACGGGTGCACAAGAAAGGGTCTTGGTGATTACTCGAGCATAGGAGAAGCGTATTACCGTCATTTACTATAAGGTTTATGTCCATTTTCATATAATGTTGAAAATATCAGCACAAAATTAGAAATTAGTGCCGTTCAACGACTGGCAAGCCTGGTGTGGCCACATACTCAGTGCTGGTATGTCCGGAACGGGTCCTCTCTTACTGAGGTATTTTGTTGGCATTGAACTGAGGCCCTTCTCTCTGCCACCTTTTCTCTGTATGTGTCCCAGATAACAGAGTCGCTCAAGAGGTCTGTCACAGCGAACTATGCTGGGTTTCTCTAGAAATACATATACGTTAACTGCTATAAAATTCATATATTCTAAAAGTAATCTTCAAATGAATCCCACCAGCACCCACCCAGGGTGTGCAGCAGTGTGATTACGCCCTCTTACACACTGTGCTCCCTGGTCTACTTCTTGGTCAAAGTATTGACTGGCACGGGCCAGGGTGGACAGGCCTACACCTGTCAGTTAGGTGGTGTATTGAGTATGGTCTGTTCTGGGTGTGTTGGGTATAGTTTGTTCTGGGTGTGTTGGGTATAGTCTGTTCTGGGTGTGTTGGGTATAGTCTGTTATTATACGTCGGTGCACGCATCCCGCCCGCTCATCTGAGTGTACTAAGGTTTTGGTATCAGAGAGTGTACCGCACGCCTTGAGAGAATACTAACTGTCGTTATGTTGTCACGTCGGCGTTGCTAGGCAGCGCCGATGTGACAAGGGCCAAGGTGAAGGTCGTGCAGTGCACGGCGAACATCGGAGGTTGTTTATTTGCTAACTTTGGTACTTTCCAACGGATTTTCATAATTTTTTTTTTCAATTTATCACAAAAATACTAGTCCTGTACGTTTGATGCACCATACATTCACGAAAATGCACATAAATGCTCCATTTTGCACATTGTGCTATGGGAAAGCAGAACAACAAGCCAAGTGAGTATTCTTCATCATGCACGGAGCTCTGCAGCAGTACAAGCAGCCCGTTTAATATTCTGTGATACCAGCACACTTTGAAATCAACTGTATTTTGGCTTAATTTAGCATTTTTACAAACAAATTCGACATATAATAAAAGGAAAACTACATTCAGATGATGGGATGATGCAGAATACTCACTGGTAGTAAAAAATTTGCCTGCACTCACCCTTCGGGCTCGTGCAGGCAAATTTTTTACTACCAGCTCGTATTCTGCATCATCCCACATCCTCATGTAGTTTTCCTATATTCTGGGTGTGATGGGTATAGTTTGTTCTGTGTGTGTTGGGTATAGTCTGTTCTGGGTGTGTTGGGTATAGTCTGTTCTGGGTGTGCTGTGTACCTGTCAGTTAGGTGGTGTATTGAGTATGGTCTGTTCTGGGTGTGTTGGGTATAGTTTGTTCTGGGTGTGTTGGGTATAGTCTGTTCTGGGTGTGCTGTGTATAGTCTGTTCTGGGTGTGTTGGGTATAGTCTGTTCTGGGTGTGTTGGGTATAGTCTGTTCTGAGTGTGTTGGGTATAGTCTGTTCTGGGTGTGCTGTGTATAGTCTGTTCTGGGTGTGTTGGGTATAGTCTGTTCAGGGTGTGTTGGGTATAGTCTGTTCTGGGTGTGCTGTGTATAGTCTGTTCTGGGTGTGTTGGGTATAGTCTGTTCTGGGTGTGTTGGGTATAGTCTGTTCTGGGTGTGTTGGGTATAGTCTGTTCTGAGTGTGTTGGGTATAGTCTGTTCTGAGTGTGTTGGGTATAGTCTGTTCTGAGTGTGTTGGGTATAGTCTGTTCTGGGTGTATTGAGTATAATTTATTCTGGGTGCGCTGTGTAAAGTCTGTTCTGGGTGTGTTGGGTATAGTCTGTTCTGGGTGTGATGGGTATAGTTTGTTCTGTGTGTGTTGGGTATAGTCTGTTCTGGGTGTGTTGGGTATAGTCTGTTCTGGGTGTGTTGGGTATAGTCTGTTCTGGGTGTATTGGGTACAGTCTGTTCTGGGTGTATTGAGTATAGTCTGTTCTGGTTGTGTCAGGTATAGTTTGTTCTGGGTGTGTGGAGTTTAGTCTGTTCTGGATGTGTTGGGTATAGTCTGTTCTGTGTGTGTTGGGTATAGTTTGTTCTTTGTGTGTTGGGTATAGTCTGTTCTGGGTGTTTTGGGTATAGTCTGTTCTGCGTGTGTTGGGTACATTTTGTTCTGGGTGTATTGAGTATAGTCTGTTCTGGGTGTGTTGAGTATAGTCTGTTCTGGATGTGTAGGGTATAGTATGTTCTGGGTGTGTTGAATAAAATGTTCTGTGTGTTGAGTAAAGTGTTCTGGGTGTGTTAGTTATAACACAAGCAGGATACCTCCAGTTAAAATGTGAGGAACAGACTGTAGCCCCTCCTCCAAACGCTCCCCCTACCCCCAGGTATGACCAGTAGGACACCTCAAGATAACATGTGAGGAACAGACTATATCTATAGGTTAAGCCAGGTACCTCCTCCTCATCCACCCGGGTATATCCGGCAGGACACCTCCAGTTAACATGTGAGGAACAGACTATAGGCTAAGCCAGGTACCCCCCCCCCCCCCTTCCTCCAGGTCCTCCAGCAAGCGGCCCCCGTCAGTCCTAACATGTAGGGAACAGACTATAGGATTAAGCCAGGTAACCCCCCTCCCCCAACCCCTTTCCCCCAGGTGCGCCCGGTGGGCGGCCCCCGGTCAGTCCTAACATGTAGGGAACAGACTATAGGCTAAGCCAGGTAAACCCCCCCCCTACCCTCAGGTGCGCCCAGCAGACGGCCCCGGTCAGTCCTAACATGTAGTCTGGTGGTATGGACCTGAGGCCGACCAGTAGTAGCCGTGTGGGGGAGACCGTCCGCCGCCGACCCACCACTGCCGTCTACTCCAGGTAAGGCATTGTGGCCCACGTTATTAAGGCCGGGTTACGTCCAGAAGGTGGTTTATTGACGTCTACCGCAGGTAACGTGCTCATTGTAGCCTCTATTGGTACCTGTTCATTGTGCCCCATGTTGATACACCCTTTACAGACTACCAACATGCTCATTATCCCTGTGCTGATCTGTCATTGAAATCACTTTTTGAAGGGAGTCTGTGAAGGGTTTCAGTCTAATTTACAACCATAACCATATATATATAAGGTGCTTTATTGCCGTCTCCCAGAGGTAACGTGCATATTGTCAGGTGATATTGTCCTCGTGTTATACTATTGGTAGGCTGCCCCAGAATCTGCATCCTTCGCCTTTTAGTCTATAAAGAGTATGAAGGATGTATGCCATGTACTGCATAACCTGGGCTGCAGCATCGATGAGTTATGATTATAGACAAATTTGCATATAATATGAGTCATATAATAATCAAAATATGGCAATTTGGGGCATATTAGATATGTGTAACAAAGATTTGTATTTCTCATATGTACCATTTTTCTGCAACATGTCATATCGCAGCCCAGGTCGTGTAGTGTAATACCTCCATCTGACTGTATTACATCCATGAGGTATGTTACTGCCAACAGACTAGCCCCAGAATGCACATAAAGCCTCTGTTGACCTGTCGCTATAATCGCATTCTGAGGCGAGTCTGTACAGAGTTTAAGTCTGACTTACGCCGTAAGGTGTTTATTGCTGTCTAACCTGCTTATTAATTGTTCCCGTGGTAGTCTGTACATAGGCATAATATATAATAGCTATATACATGGTTGGTATTACATCCATTAGGACCGGAAAAGGCCCTTTGTGGTTGCAATTGCTGCAAAGTTGTGGATTCATGAATAATTTAGTGAATGCCAACTTAATATTCATTGTGGGATTCTGTTTGAACATATTATAGATTATACCACGTCCCATGTGTGTATTCAAAGACCAATGTTCTGTGTATCGGTAGCTCATTGATCTAAGGCTCTGGATCTGTAGACATCTGGAATGCTAAGTTAAAGAGTGGTGTGTACGTTTCATACTGTAATGGTCACTTCATTTTTTACAAAGGAGATCTGTCTGAGCAAACTGTTTATAGGTGTATGTATCCAAATCTCTCCATGACATAGCGACAGGGATGTGTTATCATTTGTATTGCTGATGTTTTATTGTTTGCTAATATTATACTAAATATATATTGTGAATGGAAAGCTTGTAAGTGACACATGCATGTACATTATGGAATTCCTATTTACAGTCTAATAGACATTAAATTATACCACGTGTACGGTCGTTTGAAAACGATCAGACCAAGCATAGGCCTGTAGTGAGTTATGCCATGGAGGCCGCCATTGTCTCCCAGTTCAGGCACCTCAGGGGACAAGATAGACCCCTGCATCACTGATATCACCAAAAAAACCTACATATACTTCACTCCTGCAAGGCCGCACCAATGCATGTCACAGGGGCGGATCCAGGAATCCCTAGAGGGGGGGGGGGCAAAAACATGAATGTACGGGGGAGGGGGCCACCCATTAAACATGATTTAACAGGGCAAGGGGGGGGGGGGGGGCAAGGCCCGTCCGCCCCCCCCCCCCCCCTGGATCCGCGCCTGTGTCATAACATATGGCTGTCATTTGATCTCAAGAGCTGCAGTTATGAAATGGGGTACTATGAAAAGTACAACAGCTTGTAACTCCCGTCCTGCCTATACCAGAGACCTTGTATGTATATATATATAGGATATATCGAGACTGGAAAGCCAGGGCAAAACCTGTTATGCACTACAGGCCTGCCACCTAGGTGCTGGTTGGATTGGATTTGGATTGACCCTTATGCCTATTCTTAAAATGGCATGGGGGGTACCACTTACTATTCCAAAAACACTAGTAATGATCAGACCTTGGTCATGGTTGACTGGATTGGTTCCAATTGGCCACCAGGGAAACATGCACATAGGAACATAGAGAAGCTTTCCAGTCTCTCTATATATCCTATATACATACAAGGTCTCTGCCTATACCACACCATTGGTTCCTGTTTCACCTGGTGTTCTCCCATTGTCCACATGCATCATTCATACCCCAGTCATTGTGTTTACCCAGTGTTTACAGACACCATGTCCCTGAAGAGCCTACTACACCACACGACTTTGAGCTGTGATATCAGCGTGACATGATGATATTGTGTTAGTTCAAGTTGTAGGGGCTAGTGTAAATATAGTAATATAAATCCAGTAGTGAGAGGCACACAAGCACACACTATATTCCAGTTAGTTAGTCCAACAATCATAGTACAAGTCCAAGTCAGAGGTGAATCACTCATAGTACAAGTCCAATAGTTAGAGGAAAATTACGTGAATGGTACACAGCTATCCAACTAGTCACCAAAACCAGCTAGATGCTGGTTAACTGCCTTATATGTAAACAACCTATCTATTATAACCTTGAGAAGGTTGCATAGATTATCCTTTGAATGTCTCCCTACAGGAGATATTTTATAATTGCTATGTCCGTCCTCTATCTATGCTAACCCCAAGAAAGTTGCATATATTATCCTTTGGTTGACCCCTGGCAGAAGGTTGCATATTTTATCATTGTTATATCTATCCCCTAACTATGCTAATCCTGAGAAGGTTGCACATATCATCATTGTCATGATACATACAGGTTACCAAATATGGAGGTTACCTTGGCTATTGCATTAGAGGTTAAACAGGACTTAGAGGCTCCCTTATCATAGCACATGTATTGCAGAGGGTTCATCTTGTCTACTGGTCACCTTGATTACACTGTACTTCACTAACCATTACATTCTATGAAGGATGGCTTGTGTCCGTGATTCTGTTTAACCCTTTTAACTCTCATGGTATGAAGTACCTTATCGACATGTTCTTTTCTTCTCAAACGAGAAATTCTCAAAACCTCTCTTCTTAAGCATCAAGAAATTCTCATTCTCTGTGAAGAAATACTGAGAATTCTTTCTTCCCTAAGAATAGAAAATGAAAACTCTTTCTCCATGAAAATAGAGAATTTGAGCCTCTTTAAGAGAAAGGAATTCTCATTCTCTAAACTACCAGAGTGCAAGAGGAATTCTCTGGCATTGCTCTTCAAGAAGAAAACACTCAGAGATTTCTTCTAAGAAAAAAAGAGAATGTGTGAATAAGGTGCCATGGTCTATTACAATATTATAGGAAATGTCTATGCAAGAATAATATAATTGTTTGAAATGTGCAAAGATTTGCAGCATTTTACACATGTGTAACAAAGAATTGTATCTCTTTTATAAAGTCAAATCACAGCTCAAGTCATGTAGTGCAATAACCCCTAAAACTGTCACAGAGGCCTCCAGGTGGAGGATTGAATAGATATCTGCGCCCTCAAGCCTGTTTTCCACATATCAATTTTTATGCTTGCGATTTTTTTGTTTGATTTTCTCTGAGACTATAGAATGAACCCATAATCCTATATACCATTTGGAAGATAACTGAAAGACATTCTGTTGATATAAAACATGTCTATGTCAAACTTAATTCACAATGTCTGTTTAAAAACGTCAGTTCTAAAAACTGACAGGAAAATCGGCATCTGGAATATCAGCCTTAATCTCCTTGCTGCATAGACATGCCTTTATTAACCCCAGATGTTCTGTTATTTACCCCCAGGAGAATACGACCGATGAGGCAGACGTATGACGACCACATCCACACCGACTCGGGCCACATCATTCACGACACCAAGATGGCCCTCCGCCACCACAAGCGTTACATCCCTTACGTGGTGGTCTTCATCGTGGTCTGGGCTGTCTACAGGTTCCTCGTCAGGTCCCTCGGCACCCCGGACTACCCCTGTGGCCACTTCGTGAACAAAGAGGTGCAGAACTACTCGTGGACCTTCCCTGACTGTCCCCCTCCCCCGTTGGTCTACCCCGGAGGGGTCCGGCCAGTGTGGGGCGAGGAGTGCCACTATGGGACCCTGGAGGAGGGCAAGTACAGGACACCAGCCCCAAGGACACAGGAGGCTGAAGGTCAAACGGCTGAAAGTCAAGGCAAGGTCAAAGTGCCCGGATTGGCCAATGCCTGCCTGCCCTTCCCAGTGGAGGCCTTCCCTAGGGATGGGAAGGAGGGCAGGGCACAGGGGGAGGGGCACCATGACCACAAAGAGGGGCACCATGACGAGAGGTTCAAACCTCGCTTTGTGAAGTTAGCCCCTGATGGCTGGCTGTATGGTGTCTTTGCTGTGCTAGACACTCGCGTAGGGCCCTTCCCTGAGATCAGGATCTTCGGGGTCTCGCGTGTTGTCCCCGGGGACATCTTCTGTCAGATCTCCTGTCAGGAACATGCCCACGCTGTGGTGTCAGCGCCTGCTAAGGTCACCCCACTGAGGCTGGAGGAGGAGGGTGGTGACAGCTGCTTCTGGCAGGAGTACGCCTTCTCCTGTACCGTCCGGGACAGCTGCACCCCCGGCTATGTCAGTCTGAGCCGGGCCCCGTGCGGCCAGGTGTCGGGGATCATAGCTGTGAAGAGGGTGCAGAAGAGTGCCCCCAAACATGCCCTTGGCCTCTGCCTATCCACTATCTATGACAAGCGAGACTCAGACATCGCCTACCTCACAGAGTATGTTGAGTCTAACCGCATCTTTGGGGTGGAGCGGATCTTCCTGTATGGCACCCACAATGTGAGTCGTCGTTACGACGCTGTGTTAGATGTCTACAGGTCCCAGCGGTACGTGGAGACTGTGCCCTGGACTGTTCCCCCAGAGGTGGATGTTGTCTACAGGTATGGCCAGGTGCTCCAGTATGCCCACTGCGTCTACCACAACATGGAGCAGGTTAGGTACCTGGCCCTGGCCACCCTCGAGGACCTCCTCCTCCCTCTCCATGCCCCACACTGGAGCACCCTGTTCGCCCACCTCAGCGACCTCCAGAGGCTGGACGCTGTGTCCCACCTTACCTTGGAGAAGCAGTCACTGTGCCTCCCCTATCCTGGAGGTGAAGGGGACCCAGAGAGTGGGTCAAAGGGGGGCCGGAGACCTGTCCACCTACAGCTCGTGGACCAGCACACATTGGGTGATGTCTTCCGCAAGCCAACGTATATCGTCCAACCACAGGGTGTTATTGTGCCCAACGTGTACAGTGAAATCATTGCCATGCGTGGTTGGAAGTCTACCAAGGTGAACCGGGCCATGGCCATGGTCTATCACTATGGCTCTAATGACACGGGGTGTGCCAAGGTCATACCAAGGACACACCATGAGGGCAGACTCTGTAAGCATCTGCCGGAAATTGCCAAAAAGGTCCTGTATGCCTTAGAGATGTTTGATTTAATACATCCCGGGAACAAGCACCACCCCCTCAAACCCCACGACCTGAACTGTAATTAAAGTGGTCTATAGACTGTATTATGTACATATCATTATCTTTGTAAAGTATCTAATAAAAGAAAATTGGAAAATGTTTTGTACATACATGCATTATGCTTGTCCTTTCTACCTGGACAGGAATAACTTAGATAGAATTAATGCTATATTTATTTCAAGCTGTGCTGTGTTTATATCATTATCTTTAATAAAGAAAAATGGAACAAATTTTGTACATATATACCTGTCTTAGTTGTCTTAATATATTCTCACTTAGGAAAACTTGACTGTTAGCATTCAAATAACCTTATGTCAAATTAGAGTGTAAATAGATTATAATCATTTTAGAGTACATGATTATTCCATCAAATCTCCTTAAATTGTTAAGTTACAAGTCTAATTTATAGGTAGCCGAAGCAGGCTTGGCTTCTATCAAATGGGTGTGTAATTAATCAAATATTACAAAGCAAAGCAACGGCTTCATGAACCATGCGCCTATGGGTTCTAGTGTCATGAGTACACTTTAATCATGGTGCTTTCATTGATTGTATTTATCTACCCAAGGTTTCAATCTGTTAGGGTGGGGGAGAGTGTTGCTCATAGTACCTACAACTTCTCAAAAGTGTTAATACTAATTGTAATGGCTCCATTATACATATTGGCCTAGGTTTCAAATGCAAATGATAACATTAAAAATTACCAGTCAATTTTATTTACATTTTGAGAAAGGACATTTCAAAATAAGCAGTGTTATTAAGTTGATAACTGTTAGTGAAACAGTAGCTATTGGGACAATCTAGTAGTCAAAAGTATATGGGTCAGGCTCACGAAATCGTCGCCAGTTGGGTTGGGCATTGGAAACAAAAACATTTGTTGGTCTAGGCCCTGTTTTAAACTTGTTTTTTATAGTAGAGGAATTGCTGGTTCATGTGCAAAAAAAAATAAGGATCTAATCTATCTTGGCTTTTTTTGTGGCAGCTCTTTGAAGTTTGGTCTCCGTAGTCACAAAAAGGCCCCAGTTTATTTGTCAGATTAAGGATAAGGGTTCTTTCAGAGGCCTCTGTGTGTACCGAAATATGGTTATAAGACCATTTTAAAGGTTTATATTGATACTAGAGGATTGTGGCACTTAAAAAAATGCAACTTGCACATGTCACGGCAAGTATTCGGTTGGTTTGGCCGTTCCGAAGTTTTGATTATTTTTGTGCACTCTGAAAAATTCAGTTTTCTGGAAAAATTATTGTGCTTTCTGTTGTTTCCTGTAAAACTGAAATGCCCTAGACCAGGGTTTAAATTCCTATTTAATGGTATAGATGTACATATTTGCTACCTGAATAAATAATATCAAGCCCCGGTCCAAGTGGTGAGCTGTGGGTCTTGCCGAACCCACGTCGTCTGACGTATAAACCACTAAAATGGCCAATTTTACCTAAACAGTAACAGGGGCCCCCCAGCCACCCTTTAGATGAATTTAAGGATATACAACACCTCAGAGTGGCTTCATTTACGAGAATGAAGATTTTGCAGAAATGAGGAATGCTAAAACAACATATTGGATGTCAAATGAAAGACCACATTTCTCTCCATCTTTTGGAATACATTTTGTAATAAACACTTTAAAATTCTAGAAACTATCTGAAAAAAACTATTTTTTTCACTTTTATTTTTTGAACATGGATATCTCAGTAACCACTCGATGCATTCTAATGAAATTTCTTTGGACACATCCATAATGATCTTTTGGAGGGAAACATGTCTCAGCTTTTGTATTTTGGTCGTAGTTTTCATTTTATGACAAAAAACGGGAAGATTTTGGTGTGTTTTTTTTCAACATTATTTTCTACATTTTATAAAACAAAAACTAAGACTTTAATCAAAATTCTGAGACACTCTTCCCTCTGAATGAATGTTGTCTATGTGCTGTGAAAATTCCAAGCTTCTTCATGGAATATTAAGTGAGATATTCATGTTCAAAACGACCAGGTCCACCAAGAACTGCTCGCAGAAGACGGCCTTGTCCTCATTTGAACTGCTTCCCGTTGATGATCCAGGGGACTTGGTGCCACAACCGGAAGTTGACGTGCTCACGACCCAGCTCGTCGACCTTCTGACCAGCCTTCTCATCGGTGAAGGTACGTGTGAACTCGCAGGCGCTCTGGGTAACACCCACTTTCTTCAGCGGTTCAAGTCGGAGTGCAAAGTTCTGGTGCTTCTGGTACAAGCACACCTGTCACTTTGTCTTGGAGACAGGCAGAACAATCACGGGCCTTGCCTTCTTAAACCCAGCGTAGCTGACCCTGTACCGCTTGAAGATCACTTTGGCACTTCTTATTGCTTCCATTAAGCTTATCTGAAATTCTGGATTATTAGTAATATTTTAGATAATAGCATTTTACAATCTGGTGACCTTTCCTTCAACTTTTGATCCTATAATAAGACATTCTAATCTATTCAAGTATTGCCGCTAATTATATGGACAAGATATTAATTCCTCAGTGCAGTATGGGCCATCTGCGAAAAGGTTCTTGTTAGGTCACTCGGCCCCCGACTACCCCTGTGGGTACTTCATAAACAAAGAGGTGCAGAACTATTGTAGACCTTCCTAGACTGGCCCCTCCACCTAGTGGTGTGACCCAGGGAGGTTCAGTCTGTGTGGCGCGAGGAGTCTTTATGGAATGCTGGAGGAAGATAAGTAGATGACGCCAGCCCTGGCAACACAGGAGGCTGAAGGTAAAATAGCTGAAGGCCAAAGCAAAGTCAAAGTGCCAGGAATGGCCAATGACTGCCTGCCCTTCCCCACAGAGGCCTTCCCCAGGGACGGGAAGGACGGCTGGGTACAGGGGGAGGGGCACAACAAGGCAGAGCACCATTAATATAGTTTCAGCCCCCAGTTTGTGAAGTTAGCCCTTGATATATGGCTGTATGGGATCTCTGCTCAATACACACATGGGACCCTTCCCCAAGATCAGAATTATTGAGGTTTCACAGGTCATCACTGGGGATGTATTCTGTCAGATCTCCTGTCAAGAACATACCCACGTGGTGGTGTCAGTGCCTGCTGAGACCACACCCCTCCGGTTGGAGGAGGAGGATGTCGACAGTTGCTTCTAACAAGAATACGTCTTCTCCTGCACTGTGAGGGACAGCTGCACCCCTGGCTATGTCAGTCTGAGCCGAGCCCTGTATGGCTAGGTGTCAGGCATCATAGCCATGAAGAACCGTGTCCCCAAACACACTCTGGGCCTCTGCCTGTCCACCGTCTATGACAAGTGAGACTCAGATATCGCCTACCTTACCGAGTATATTGAGTCCAACCGCATCTTCAGGATAGAGCAGATCTTCCTGTATAACACACACAACGTGAGTCATCATTATGATGCGGTGCATGATGTGTCCAGATCACAGTGGTACATGGAGACCTTGCCCTGGGTTGTACCCCTGGAGGTGGATGTGGTCTATAGGTGCAGCCAGGTGCTCCAGTATGCCCACTGCGTCTACCACAACATGGAGCAGGTCAGGTACCTGGCTCTGGCCACCCTCGAGGACCTCCTCCTCCCGCTCCATGCCCCACACTGGAGCACCCTGTTTGCCCACCTCAGTGTCCACTACCACTATGGCTCTAATGACACGGAGTGTGCCAAGGTCATACCAAGGACACGCCATGAGGGCAGACTCTGTAAGCATCTGCTGGAAATTGCCAAAAGGGTCCTGTATGCCTGAGAGATGTTTGACTTAATACATCCCGGGAACAAGCACCACCCCCTCAAACCCAACGACCTGAACTGTAATTAAGGTGGCCTCTGTTTGTACATATCATTATCTTTGTAAAAAGTTCAATAAAAAAAAAAAAAGAATTTTGTACATAGATGCAATATAAAGTTGTCTCAATATGTTTAGAGCTGTAGACTGTACCGTGTACATGGAGTTATTCTTGTAAAACCTCTAATAAAGAACACTTGAAAAGATTCTTTATATATAATTATAGATGCATTGTAGTTTTCTTAAGATGTTCACATGCATTTAGAAAAAGGATATGCCATAATATTCAAGATTCCAACCATTGTGCAAAAAACACAAAGTTAAGGATATGGTTGGTTGGTTGGTTGGTTATTGGGGTTTAACGCCGTAGCAACATCTAAGGTCATATCACGGCGAGAACAGGATTTGACAATTCTGTCTTTGATGATCGTATCTATGGAATGAACGAATCTATGAGAAGATAGAGACCATACCCCTACACATTTACCGAGGTAGGTGTTCTTTAATGTGCATGGTCCCATAGACAGGGCCACACACACAACAGCCGGTGACTCTCTAGGAGTCTTTGATAACCCAGTTGTTGCCACTGGGAGACATGTAGAGGGGAAGTTAATGACATATATATATGCACCATTACCCTATGGGTTCTGGTATTAAGAGTACTATCAGTATTGACAATTTTCTACTCCTTTCAATTAAGGTGATTTTAGTTCAAATTTGAAATAAGTAAAACCGCTCCTCAGTCGTTGTGGGCACTATGATCAAGCCTCTCCAGTGCCCTAATGTATCGAAACCTATAGGCACAATTATTTGTTAGTTCTTGGATAACCCACAAGGTGGCATGTAGGTGAACAGCATCCAGTATGTTTATAATATCAGTAAATATCATTTACATTATTAGAAAGGGCATTTCTAAATGAGCAATGATGGTGGCAGCTCTCAGTCACACAGCAGCTATTGGGACAGTTGTGATGGTTCGAGATTATTGTGGATAAGCGGTGACTCTATAAGGGAAAGACAAACACAGCAAATTGTCTGAGACCCAATTTTATTACAGTGAAAACAGTTCACAAAAAATATCTTCCCAATTTGGGGTTTCAGCTTTGTCTCAATAAAGTCAATGTTACAGAAAAATAGTCTCAAATAGAAAATAGTCTCTTTGCAATAAAGGCTAATATTCCACAAAGTGGGTTCTCAAAAAATCCTTGGGCTCAGACCTCCATAAAAGAGACTAACAGAGATCGTTTGTTGTAATACCTTACCTATCTGGCAGTGGAGAGATCTGATTTTGGGTCTAATCCCTTGCCAACCTCACTAACCAGCCCAGTGGACCAAAATGGTGTTTAGGCTAAGTTACAATACACCTCCACTTTTACACTCAATAAAGGTAATCAAACTAGATTTTCACTATAGGGGATATTTTTCATCAAGTTTCTACACCTTACTAAAGATAAATACACCATACAAAGTATTTAGAAACACCATTAGACCTGATTTATCACAGAAAACTAGGTCGTGTTTGCATAACATTGGTAATGCGACACAGGCCGCGTGCGGACCGTAATCCGCGTTAAACCCATTCCGTTTACTTTCGGCGCAATCCGCCTTTTTGATTCCGTCGTTTCCGTATACACGACACAGTCAATAAGAGTCAAATTGGATATAACATTTCTAAGTGGATAGGGTATATACCCGGGGTATTATGTCTTGACGATTATTCCATATGGAGCAGACAGAGCTTTCCTGAACTATTGAGGGATTATTGTGAAGGTTCAAAGTCATGAGAGACGCAACTCATGTTATTTCTGATGAGGCACCTTACATTGTGTGAAGTTTTGACAAACACCATCAGCGAATAAGACATGCCGAGGGTGGACTAATAGACATAAGGGGGCGCGTTTGTACGGACTTCCCCTTTTTTTGACCAAAAAGCGATTGTCCAGTGCAAAACTCAAACTCTGGAAAATGGACTCAGGGTGGGTAGTACCTCCGGCCCACCCCCCTCCATGGAAAATAAGCTTTTTTAGATGTAAGATTCGGCCAAAACATCATCGAGTGAAAGGCTCTCTAAAGGCGAGCACAATATCCTGCCTGTATTTAAGCTTCTAAGGTCGATATTCTTAACATGATTCAATCTGACCACAGGTTAAGTACCCCAACATAGGCATTTTGAGAAATAAATAAGATTTGATATATTCCAAAAATGTCAAAACTAGATCAAATATACATTGTATACAGTTACACAAAGGTTTGATGTAGACATTAGGGAGTTTTAGCAACCCCCAATGCATCCCGTAACGCTAACGCAACGTATCTCTTATAATGTCCTTTGAGGTACACCTCTTTTCTCCTGCAATCATTGAATAGTAGTCTGTGATGTTACTTGAATGTTTACGTCAACGTATTGAGATACCTTGTGGTTGCTAAAACTCCCTCCTCACCTTTCTTACTCTTTAAACTCACAACCTTTAAGGGCGCCGTCTGGCAGGGGATCTAAGAACTACAGGAGAAGACCTCATTTTAGCCAATTCATAATTATTTTGAGGTTTACTTGGAACCGCAATCAGTACGTTTTGCTTTAGATAGAGGAATATGGGAAGAAATCTCCTTTTTGTCTTATCCTACAGATTTAAGTGAGAGATATTTTGTGGAAAATACACGGCTGATCGCAGGGGTCATTGTCTAACAGGGAGAATGCTTGCAACAACAATTGGGCTTATGGGTCATTTCATCACAATTATATTGTCTCAGCCATGAGACAGAAAACATCTCAGCAAAAATTGCATAGCGCGAATACGCCTTTATTCTTGTTTTTCATGTTTTTAAATTTTTGGTGAGTTCGTGAAGAAATTCTCATGATTATCATACTGTGTAATATAAACTGATTAACATAATTGAACCTAGTGGTCAAAAGTGATATAACTTTTTTCAGTTTTCTTTTTTCAGCCAAGGTAATAATTTGATCACTATGCCTTCATTTAGACATAAATTAAGCCCCAGCAAGATTTCTAAGAGAGGTGTTTGGTTTTCAAAATGTATAACAAACACCCCCTAATTATCTAGTGGATAGGGTCATAATGCCTGATGATGAAATGGATATACATATATATTATGTAGCGTTGAGGTTTTGACTATCCGACGTATGTGCAGATTACTGATGAACTTGTATGATATTATGAACGAGGATAACAAAAAACGATGATGATTATTATGAACGACGATAAAAATGTAAATAATTATCTCTGAGGTAGGAGATAGAAATCTGTGTAATGGTACGGGTAAGAAATTATATTTGTGTAAACCATAATTAGAAATAATTATATAGGAAAAACTGGATGTACGGAGCCAATACCATTTGGAATTGACTGCCTGCACATATATACAATATGCAGATACAAAACCTGCAATTTACATGTGATGCTATGTAATCAATATGTGATATTTCTGTTTTCGTATGTTTGATGAATAGGTGGTGGGCAAATAAACCGACGTCATGAAAAGCACACGATTGTGAAGATGTTAAGTTCGATTAAAAAAAGAACCTTTAACAAAATGTTTGCCCCCCCCCCCCCCCATGCCCCAGCAGGATGCAGATATAAGGGATTGGTGCTTTGGGATGGGCTTGTCTCGTCCTACTTCATACATTTCCATAATTACTGAATAGAAATAAAAAATTGTTGCTGTATAAATGACCGATTAGTTAAAAAGACTATGGGTAGCACGAGTCACAGGTCAATAACTTTGTCATGGCTCTGTCATTGTAAGGATACCTTGGAGTGGACACTCCCATCAAAAGTAGTGAACATAAAGGCCGTATTCCACATACCGAAAGCGTGCTGCCGTTATATAATAGGCGGCCCTGCCGATAATATTTACCAAAACGTTGGTAAATTTTTCCTGACGATTTTCCACTGGTTGCTGAAACGGCACTTTCGGCGGCCGATCTTTCACTTTTGCAGCCGATTTACCGAAAGTTGAAGGTCCCGTTACGGAACGTCACCATGGGGTTGCTCAATATCGGCGGCCCGTACTTTCAGTATGTGGAATACGGCCTTCAGGGCTATATTCAAAGTGGCCTGTTGCACAATGACTAATCGTAACAACCGCAAACATTTTGAGCGCATATAATTATGTTTAACAGAGATGTCTCTTTTCCACTGGAGGAAATTGAATTCTATAAATTGAAATAATTATGATGGGAAGTGTAAGTCTATATACCGTAAAAATTACAGCTCATTTACAACATTATAAATAGTCTTTTAAAGTGTGTAAAGAATGATACAAGTATATAATTAAAGGTTTCAATGTTGTGCAGGTGGGCGGGTCAATGGGGTGTCCCCCAGGGGCGGATACAGCATTGGTGAAATGATGGGGTCAACATATATTTATCACCCGCACGGTCAGTGCATATCAACAGACACGTTCCAGGATTTTCAAGCCATTTAGAATTTCGTTTGAATGATAAAATAAAGAAGAACCTTAAGGGTCGTCCTCGGGCGTGTGTATGACGATTCCCTCTGGGTCGTTCACACCCCTCGGACGCCCCCCGCGATTCTTCTTATATTAATACTCTCTTTTGCGAAACCCTGTATTAACCCCTGAGTACGTTGTAACGCTTGGTATTGTTCAACAGGCTGCGGCTCATTTTCAAGAAAATACACATGGGGTTGAGGGATCTTTTAGGACAGAGCTGTCGTGTACGGTGTCCCTCCCGACTGCACATGGAACAAAGTACGTAAAAATAATGTAATATCATCCAAGAAAATTGATGGGTCATCCACCCCCATTTCCCACCAGAGGCGCTGAACATAGCTCTGGTTTTGAATTATCTAACTGCCTTGAATACACTTCCTCTTACCACTTTTTGATGTGATATGTTACATGGTTATGCTACCTGCTTCGTGCCTAACTTATTGGTGAAAATAGAATAGACATCTAGACACTTAGAGCGTGACTGTTTCTCTCCGACAAATGGGTGCCCACCCTTTAAATCTACACGACGACATGGCTGTTTCTTAAATTCGAACACAAAATAAATGACATGGCATAGGCCATTCCTAAAATTAAACATGCGAAATTTAGTCTATTTAAAATCGACAGGAATACATCAAGAACATAATGACGTGCAGCTAACCATTTGTTAAATGTGCCCTCCGACAAGGAGACCCCCATCTACACCCCCCAACAGGTTCATCACGGTGCAGCTGTCAACCATTCCTCAGGCAGTACATGTATACAGTTATATAGGTTGGTACCATCTCACACACATCTCACACCCATGGCCGACGAGTCGCCATGCTGGGCCCGGCCTTGTTCATAATAAGTCTACTCCTGCTGCAATACGTGGTTCTAGTCGAAGGTATGGTTACACACATCAGTCATTATCTCTTTTTGATGACAATTCATGGTAGCAGTCTCAGGACTAACAATACATATCAAGCAGGTAAAACGCACAGTACCAGTCTCAGATAACTATATCATACTATATGTATAGTTATCCGGTATTTTGTATATCACGTATTGCCTCTGGGCCTTGTAAAATGCAAGGTTCAGTCACAGGTACATTTTTACATGTTTGTTGTATAGTTTTTGCCCCTGGTACAATTATTATATAATACTAGTCACATGTATATATTTACGTGTTTGGTTTCTGTCCCTTTAACTGTGAGTTCTATAAGAAATAGATATATATTATTTTTCATGTTTCTGTTATTGTCCGTGGTATATAGTTTTGTTTCCATCGTTCGCATACTTAGAAGTGTCTGCAATGCACCATTTTGATCAGAGAAAGGTACGTGTAATATGTAAGAATGTATCTGTTGGTTATGTGTGAATGTATGAATGTATGAATGTATGTATGTGTGTATGTACGTAAGTATGTATGTATGTATGTGTGTATGTATTTTTGTATTTAAGTATGTATGTATGTGTATGTATGTGCATAATGTGTATGCATGTATGTATGTGTAATTATACCTGACCCGCTCTATTTAATAACCAGACCTAAGAAATTCATTACGAAGTTCTGCATGAGGAAGCTTACCCTTCCCGACCTGGAGCTATCAGTTTGTGTTGAAGCAGTACGTGGTAGATCTGGCACAAGTCGTGGGCTGTATGCAATAAATTGGTGTGGATATCGCGACAATGTTAATTATTCAAAGAGCATTGAAATCTTAATTTTGGGACTCACAAACCAATAATATGCGTGTCATAGAGGTCAAAATACTTTGAGACATATAAGTTTACGTAAGTATTGCATTTGCTTCATGAGACTTCTGTATAATAGTAAGAAGGCTGTGCACCCTGACAGAAGGCCATACAACCTGACGGAAGGCTGTGCACCCTGAATGAAGGCCATGCACCCTGAATGAAGGCTGTGCACCCTGGCAGAAGGCTGTACACCCTGACAGAAGGCTGTGTACTATGACAGAAGGCTGTGCATCCTGACAGAAGGCCGTGCACCCTGACTGAAGGCCGTGCACCCTGACAGAAGGCCGTGCACCCTGACAAAAGACTGTGGACCCTGACAGAAGGCAGTGCACCCTGACAGAAGGCCATGCACCTTGACGGAAGGCTGTGCACACTGAATGAAGGCCATGCACCCTGAATGAAGGCTGTGCACCCTGGCAGAAGGCCGTGCACCCTGACTGAAGGCCGTGCACCCTGACAGAAGGCCGTGCACCCTGACAAAAGACTGTGGACCCTGACAGAAGGCCATGTACCCTGACAGAAGGCTGTGCACCCAGACAGAAGGCAGTGCACCCTGACTGAAGGCCGTGCACCCTGACAGAAGGCCGTGCACCCTGACAGAAGGCCGTGCACCCTGACAGAAGGCTGTGCATCCTGATAGAAGGCTATGCACTCTGACAGAAGGATTTGCTGTGACAGAAGGCCATGTACCCTGACAGAAGGCTATGCGCCCTAACTGAAGCCTGTGCATCCTGACAGAAGGCTATGCATCCTGACAAATGGCTGTGCACCCTGAGAAAAGGCAGTGCACCCTGGCCGGAGGTTATGGGTTCAGAGAAAAAAAGATAACGAATCTTGACAAAATATCTCCCTGTACATATTTCACAGTTCTTCCTTCAAGACATTGTTATGGATTTACACCATCATTTTTTTCACATATAATACTTGCAAGATTTACGATGAGAATGTCTCCCCTGCCATCAAGCATTCTACTTTGTACTTTTTAGGTTTGTCAAATACCCTCAAAGTGTGTCCTGGGAAGGTGGTGACGGTGAGCTGCCCGGACCCCGAGACTCAGGTGTCTGAGGTGTCCATCAGATACAGTTCTGGGTGTCCCAGTGGAGCGGTCACCCCTCCTCCAGCCTGTACCCACACCTGTACCCTGAGGGCCCCCACCTGCCTGGACACCTGTCAGAACATCACACTCACCTACAACTGTCTGCTGGTCTCAGGTCAGTCCACCACTTTTTGAACTATGTGAAATTTAATTGCTTTATCAGGGACGTTTTCTCGTGGGCAATCTGCAATGATCGCTAATTGTGCCTGTTTGGGTCCTCCTTGTTGTTTATTTTGGTCTTCAATGGAAGAGAGCCTTCCCAAGTAGTTATCTGCGTTGGTAGAGCAGTCATCAAGTTTTTCTGTAAAGGTTTTGATCGCCTCTTCCAGCTCCTTGACAGTGCCTTCAAGCACTGTAACTTTGTTAGCCATTTCGGTATTTTCACTTTTTAGCTTTTTTTTATATCTTCCTTGCTTGTTTTAGTGTGTTCCAGAAATTGATTTACTTTGATTCTGGATTCGATCACAGCCAATTCCTTTTTGGTATCCTGTCTGCCTCTTCGAATCTCGTTCAATAAATCTTGTAGTGTAGGTTCCAACTGTCATGGCGGCCCAAATGGGTTGTGGCTTTTCGAGATCTGTTTCAGGATTCAGGTTGCTACACATCTTCACCACCATCTAGATTCAGCAAATTCATACAGTATATAGGTTCCAATCCTAGAGTAGAACCTTTTTCAATATCATGCATGTCGAAATACTGAATTCACCTTTGAACTGAGGTAAGACTGAGCTACATCTAGGGAGTCCCAGAACCTTTAGACCCCTACCCTAGTCCCTATGTCCGTCTGCATATGAAAGAAGTGTCTAAACAAAATACATCTACCAAACCTCACTCAAGATAATTTTCCTTAAACTCAAAATACTTTTAAGGTATTCCATATACATGTCTTAAACACTTTACAGTACTTAGAAAATTCTCTGAATTTTATAATGAATTCACATCATCATTTAGAAGAAATCTCTAAGAACTACAGAGCATTGGCATACAGTGTCACCTGGTGGAGAACAATTTAACTACACACATGATAAATGAAGGTGGCTCTAGCCATGCAGCTGGTTAGCCATATTCAGGATGTTGCATTTCCCCTCCTCAGATCAATGCTTCCTCTGTTGACTTTTAACCCAAACTTTATTTACAGCACCATTAGCTTATAATTTATTTGTTAAAACAGTTCATGTCTAGTTCGCAGTATTTCTTCTCTGTGGTTTTAGGTATTTACATTCTAACCCTATCTAATCCAATACATGTTTAGAAATAGAAAGTGTTTAACTGATCATGAGAGGATAACTTTGAGATCATGTTAAGCCCAAACAATTATGTATAATGAGGATAACTGTACAGTGATGATAGAAATAGCAGCTGTTCTTCTAGATTAATTTGAATTATATGACTGGTTACATAGTGGCACAGTTGATATCAATATAATGTATATTAGATTATATACCGTATTTTCTGTACCGGTTCATTGGCCTCCCACCTGTCTATGTGTCTGTGCTGTAGATTATTCTCAGAATTCTTTTTTCACAGAGCAGCAGAAGGCAGAAGGGAAACCATCCTACCTCAAATGTAAGTGTTTCCTGGCTATACCCCACCTTCATATTTACATGGTAAATTTAATATTTTTTTATTTTCTTTTTTGATTGAAAACAATATCATCACTTTACAGTGCTTTTCATGATATGTCTAACTTTTGTTGTGGTTGTCTACTCAGTGCAGCATTATGATGTCATGATGTATTCTTGAAGTTTTTCATAAATTAAGTAATCAATGCTTTAACCCCCTTTCCCTAAAGTTGATATACATGAAAAAGAGTTACATAACATAGAAAGCCTTTTCCCCCCACAAATTGTCCACCCCACAATCTTTATATACTGCCGATGAATAAGCAAATGTTGATATAAGAGCACTAGAGTTACATCCGTGATAACTGACTTACTAATAATGAATATTGTTAATTCGACCATGATTTTTAAGTCTTGATAAGTATCAAGTCTACACCAACTTGTCCTCGATTTAGATGTATTTTCTATAACTGAATTATAAATTTATAACTCTCTGTCTGAACGTTTCAGATGTAGTCATAGGCACCGTGCTCCTAGTCATTTTAGTCTGCGTCACTGTATGTTCCCTACTCATCTACAAGGCCTCTAAACAACTCAAGGCTGCACATGGGTACGTTTATAAATGCATTTTCGTCATGTTACATGAGGCTATGCATTTAATTTATAATCATATCATCAAATTATATATTATAGATGAGTAGATCAGTGGTATTCAGTCGTAGTATCTTATACTATATAGTGATGTATGTCAAACATAATTACGGGAGACTAAAACCATTACAATTACAAACTTGCAAAGTAAATGCCACTAGATTTATGTTAATTTGTTTCTGTTGTATTACAGTGAATCAGCCACACCCCATACTTTTCCTGCTCGCAGTCTGTCGTGGCTGAGTCGTCATATACTCCGACGTAAAAACACCTACACCAGACCCCCCGAGAGGAGCATGTATGATAATCCAGTGTCACCCCCCTCTGTACCTATATGACTGGTACTGGAATGGCGGTTTGTTCATAGATATCGTCATGTATCATAATCCTGTATCACCCCCTTCTGTACCTATATGAGTGTTACTGGAATGGTGGTTTGTTCACAGCTATCATCATGTATGATAATCCAGTGTCACCCCCATCTGTACCTATATGACCGTTACTGGAATGGGGGTTCGTTCATAGCTATCGTCATGTATGATAATCCTGGATCACCTCTGTCTCTACCCCTGTGACTGTTACTGGAACAGCGAATTGTTCATAGCTATCATCACGTATGATAATGCAGTGTCACCCCCTTCTGTGCCTATATAACCATTACTGGAATAGTGGTTTGTTCATAGCTATCATTATGTAGTTTAATCCATTATTATACCTTAGGGTGATACAAGTTTAGTAGTTAAGAGTATCACCCCTGTCTCTACCTATGTGAGTGTCACTGGAATGGCGGTTTGTTCATAGCTATCGTCATGTATGATAATCCAGTGTCACGCCCCTCTGTACCTATATGAGTGTTACTGGAATGGTGGTTTGTCCATAGCTATCGTCATGTATGATAATCCAGTGTCACCCCCCTCTGTACCTATATGACTGGTACTGGAATGGCGGTTTGTTCATAGCTATCGTCATGTATGATAATCCAGTGTCACCCCCCTCTGTACCTATATGACTGGTACTGGAATGGCGGTTTGTTCATAGCTATCGTCATGTATGATAATCCAGTGTCACCCCCCTCTGTACCTATATGACTGGTACTGGAATGGCGGTTTGTTCATTGCTATTGTCATATCTGATAATCCTGAATCACCCTCGTCTAATTGTGTGTAATTGTGTGACTGGGATGGTGTTTTTTCATTGTCAAATGCTGAATTATTAATTGATTAATTGTACCTCCATGTCTCATCTTGTTCATCTCTATGTAAATCATTATCAACATCTTTATATCAACTGGTAGAACACTAACCTCGATGTAAGTAAAGTAGTGGAAAGAATTTTAGAATGTGATACTGCAAGAATCCCTTGACAATGGTTTTCGGATGAATTTACATGGATTTAACCCACAAACTTTATGGTCTCCCCTTCTCAACCGCCAATGGTTATGTGGCACTATGTGGTTGCTGCTATAAACAGTGACTGTCATGTGCTTAATGAGTGCCATGGTTGTTGTCAGATGAAAACAGAGGTCAGACGACTCTCAAGAGTGACACACATATTGTAAAAAGTATATGCTATAAATTTACACTAAACTTTACTAAACAAATAGCATTAACTTTTGACAGTGCAGAGTGATATTCCACAGTGGCAAATACAAAAATAAGAAGTTCATTTTTAATTTGTTATTACTATACTGAGATTCCAGCCCTTCTACCTTCACTATTGTCCTGCCTTCTCTGAAACCAGTGAATATGAGATCTGTTATTGCTCTGGAAGGCAATTATGCCTGTTTGTGAATGGTAATGCCAATTTTTGTGTTCTCAGTAAAATATGTCGACATTATATTGTGTAACTGATATAGAATAAATCAAATACAGACTGCAGTCGCACTCAGCTATGTCTCAGGCTAAAGCCTTGACAGAATTTGCAAACCAGGGCAACAACAATAACTTTGTGCCCCTTTGGCCTGTCCTATGTATTTCCTTTGAATTGTAGTTGTTTCACAACATGACATTTATCTATCTGGGTCCGATCTACTGTGATATAAAATAATTGACTGCTCTAATAATTACTTACGCTCGACTCACCAGTAAACTGCTTTGGCCAACGTGAGCCAGGTCGATAGATCAATAAGAACCAGTATTAGGTCAACCAGTATTAAGCAGGGGCGGACCCAAGGGGGGGGGGGTCCAGGCAGTCCTGACCCCCCCTTTTTGGTGGACTCCTAAACTTCAAAAAGAGGGGGAAATGCCACGCGCGTATGAGCAATTGCACACAGTTCTAGTACTTAGCCTTTATGCTGACCCCCACTTTCAAAATACTGTATCTGCCACTGTTAAGTATCTTATCATGTAAACACACTTGTAATCATACAAAAGAAGGGAAGATTTGGTTACTCTATAATTAAATCGTTGAGTTGGTGTTGGGCTTGGGAACTGAAAGGTCATGCAGAACTATGTTCATTATTGTGACTTTACTGATGTTCTAACTATCCCTTATGAATGTGGCTATTTATTTTATACTGAACAAAGACGGAGTATATATTCCTCATCCATTCAAACAAAATCTCATTGACATGTAAGTTGAGTTAATATGTAAATTGGAGGTCTAACATACCAACATGGTTAAATTTTCACAAGTTTTAGATGTTGCAAAACACAGCTAGGTCAATGAAAACAATGTGAACAACAATTTGTGTAAAGCATTTTTTATTTTGTCAATGGGAATGTCTGAACAAACTCATATTTCATCACAGCATTGTTCATTAAGCTATAAAAATTCACAGCAAACGGCTTATTTGTATATACTTCCAACATTATAATTGTAAATAAAATATAAAATCTTTGCTGCATGTTCTTCTACTGACTCTGAAGGAATACCACCGCCAAACCCAAGCTGACACAGTATAAAATACACTCATATATCAGAAATATGTACACCACCGATTCCCTTTACACCCTAGCCCATTTACCATCTTTTGACCACCTGAAACCTTGTACCTTGTCCTCTGTACCTGGCCCTCAACTCCCTACAGGCTGACAGGCTGACCTCCTGACCGCAAGCTGGCCTCCTGACCCCAAGCTGACCTCCTGACCCCAAGCTGACCTCCTGACCCCAAGCTGACCTCCTGACCCCAAGCTGGTCTACTGAACCCAAGCTGACCTCCTGACCCCAAGCTGGCCTCCTGACCCCAAGCTGGCCTCCTGACCCCAAGCTGACCTCCTGACCCCAAGCTGGCCTCCTGACCCCAAGTGGGCCTCCTGACCCCAAGCTGGCCTCCTGACCCCAAGCTGACCTCCTGACCCCAAGCTGACCTCCTGACCCCAAGCTGGCCTCCTGACCCCAAGCTGAAGATATATATTACCACTGACCCCTGCCCTATAACCCCTGACCCCTGACCTTTGTCCCCTGACCCTGACCCCTCACATGAGCACACACCAGTCCTGGTACCTGAGCCGCTCACTGCCTGTAGACGTGTGACCTATAACCCCTGACCCCTGACCCTTGACCTTTAACCCCTGACCCCTGACCTTTAACCGCTGACCCCAACCCCTCACATGAGCACACACCTGTCCTGGTCCCTGAGCCGCTCACTGCCCGTAGACGTGTCGGACTCACTGGACGAGCTGCTCAGGCTGCGCCTCATGGCGGATGTTAATCGTTGGCCCAGCCCCCCGCGGCCTTTCAGTGACCCCTGTCGGGAAGGCAGGTCACGGGGCACCACATGGAAGAGGGCATTAAGAACGAGCAGGAAGACGTGGTGCACGTTGACGTCCCACTTGGCGCTGGTCTCCACATACGAGCAGCTCTGGGCCCTGGCAAGCTGCTCCATCGGGGCCGGCCTCACACTGGGGTCAGGGTCTAGGTCAGACTTGTTGCCCACCAATACAATCGGCACTGTGGCACCTGGAGGAAAAAAAGAAAGGGTGACCTTGGGGTTGACTTTTGGATTAGATCTAGTGGTTAGACCTTGAGGTTGACTTTGTGGTTCGACCTTAGGGTTGGCCTTTGGGCTCACCTTGAGATTAGACCTTGGGGTTCGACCTTGTGGTTCGACCCTGGGATTCAACCTTGGAGTTTGACTTTGGGTTTTGACCTTGGGGTTCAACTATGGGGTTCCACCTTGGAGTTCGATCTTGGGGTTCGATCTTGGGATTTGACCTTGGGGTTTATATCTGGGGTTGACCTTGGGGTGACCTTGGGGCTTGACCTTAGGGTACGATGTTAGGGTTGACCTTAGGGTTAGACCTACATGTTAATCTACATGTATTGTGCTTTCTGTGATTAAGAAGACCAAACTTGTGTTACTGGTAAAAAGATAAGCCAAGGTAGCCTTGTGTTTTACATAGAGGAATCTGCACTGCACGTTATTATTTAGAAACAAGTCTAAACGGAGCTTGTTCTTTCGAGAATGTGAATCACTTCCTGTGCAGCATTTATGTATGCATTGTATTTGTATACATAACAGTATTATAAGAACCGCAGGGGGCGTCCTCAGGTGGCTGTACAACCCATATGGAATCGCTACAAACTGAGGACAATCCCCATGGGTCGTACAGCCGCCCGAGGACAACCCCAAACGTTCTTCTTTATTTTATCATCCGAAGATTCCTCAAATTGTTAAGAAGATACTTGGAATGTGGAGCAGTGCATATGGCATGTCAATACGTCTTGCCCTCAATACAACCCGCCCGAGGGCCATGCAGGTGATATATCTTAGGCTTACCTTTGCTCTGCCGGATAGAGTCGATGAGGCTGGCTGCATCTTTCATGCTGTGGGTGTCACCCACTGAGAAGACGACCACGAAGGCCCGGCCAGACTGTACTGCAAGGTGACGCATGGCGGGGAACTGGTGGTGGCCTGCTGTGTCCAGCACCTCGATACCATGAATACTACCATCTGAAAATAACCATGGATAAGACAGACTTAGAGTAGGGTGGGGGTTGACCTGAGAGGGGTGTAGTGGGCTGCTTTGTCCAGAACCTCTATATGCCATGAATACTGCCATCTGAAAACAACCATGGATAACAGAGACTTAGACTTTTGAGAAGAATATATTAAACAACTAATTAAGTGTAATTATTGTATCACAACTGGCCAAGCACACATATTTTGGTACCATGAAGAAAACATTCAGGTACCATGATAAACACATTAGGTACTATGATAAACAAATTTCAGTACTATGTTAAACACATTGAGGTACTATGTTAAACAAATTTAGGTCTTATGTTAAATACATTGATGTTCCCTGATGAACATATTAGGGTATCACGATAAACACTTTTCTTTTCCCACCTGTTTATTGGGGAGAATATGGCAGGCCTTAAGCTTATTACAAATTGTGTTTACAACACGTGACCAACTCGTACACACAATACCTGTTTAGGTCAGACAGACTTCCTAAGACGTAATTATTCTAAATTGTCAAAACCGTTTCTTTTAAACCAGTGGTCAGACCGAAGCACCTGGGACTCTTTTTAGTTCACGTGGGAAAAGGTTAACAGGAATTAGCGTCAGGGAGAAAGTTCTTTTATTGTGTTTTTTAAAACTTAATGAATTTTCATGAAAATGACTCATGCAACAGAGGTGACTGGTTTGTAGAGATCCTGGTATACATTTACGAGACACGCGATTCATAAAAAAAACTGAAAAAGAGGGTACGGGAGGTATGTATCGCGAGGGCTGTATATATATATACATGCAGAGATCCTGATATGCACTGATGGGAGTTACAACTGGCCAACTGATAGCATGGAAAAGGATATGATGTGGGGTTGTAAAAATGTGTAGAGGTCTTAGCAAGCAGTGATGGGCATGCAACTGGTCAACTTTTCAGTGATATTTCGGGATACCCAGGTAACAAAGACCCGTGATGTGCACGTTGTAGAGTCGGGATCCAGGAGGCCAAACTCGTGTCATACTCGGGATTTTGTGGACCTCATTTCTGGTGTTTCCAACATGATTTTGACACGAGATTTTGACACGAGATTTTGACACAAGTTTTGCCATATAAAACTCGTGTTTGTGCCTTTCCGTTTAGAATAAAATACTGGGAGTCGAACCCAGGATTTCTCACACACGTTTCCAGCACTGTACCACTGAGCCATCACACACTTCCATACTGAGATGGATAAAGTGGTTGTATTTGAAATATATTTAGAACATTGATGCACTCGGAGTTTAGCAAGTATGTATTCAAATGCTGCATTATAATTTCATTCATAATTTTAGATTTAGTAAATATTAATCAGTATGACTTCAAAGCATACATGCTACCGTTGCTACCGAGTTTGATATGTGTAAAGCTGGTGCTTACTCATATTTTTCTCATAGTTATCAAGTAGATTAACCAATCATAACTAAAGTAAAACTCATGTGAGACTTGTGTTAAATGCATGCTTTTCACTGATATTACACAGGTCCAAAACTCGTGTCACAGAGAGAGGGTTTTCTCAGATAATTCCCAGGGTTTTACACAACACCAGAATTACATGTAAATAACACATGTAAAAACTGATGTAATAAACCTGATTTACATAGAGATTGTCACTACACCAGAATGTCACATGAATGACACCAGAATGTAAATGTATCTACAAGCTATGCTAAGGCATTATTATGTATAGCATGACAAAAATTGACATATGATATATATAAGCAGCGTTATAGAAAATATAATGACACATGTGCATAACTGGATGATATGTCGTGGATAAACTTGTTAAAGTACTATAATTACTCAGAGATTACAACCACACTGATTATACATGAATTTACCACGTGTTAAACTGGGGGAATAAACGTGTCTTGTTTGCTGGGTGTACTCCCCCCTCTGGGTAAGTTAAGAAACAGGCCCTCACCTTGTAGTCTGACGATGGGTCTGTACATATCGTCCACTGTCAGGGAATAGCCCCCCTGGTGGGTAAGTTAAGAAACAGGCCCTCACCTTGTAGTCTGACGATGGGTCTGTACATATCGTCCACTGTCAGGGAATAGCCCCCCTGGTGGGTAAGTTAAGAAACATGCCCTCACATTGTAGTCTTACGATGGGTCTGTACATGTCGTCCACCTTCAGGGTATAGCCCCCCCCTGGTGGGTAAGTTAAGAAACATGCCCTCACCTTGTAGTCTGACGATGGGTCTGTACATGTCATCCACCGTCAGGGTATAGCCCCCCTGGTGGGTAAGTTAAGAAACATGCCCTCACCTTGTAGTCTGATGATAGGTCTATACATGTCATCCACCGTCGGGGTGTAGCCCCCCCTGGTGGGTAAGTTAAGAAACATGCCCTCACCTTGTAGTCTGATGATAGGTCTATACATGTCATCCACCGTCGGGGTGTAGCCCCCCCTGGTGGGTAAGTTAAGAAACATGCCCTCACCTTGTAGTCTGATGATAGGTCTATACATGTCGTCCACCGTCAGGGTATAGCCCCCCCTGGTGGGTAAGTTAAGAAACATGCCCTCACCTTGTAGTCTGACGATGGGTCTGTATATATCGTCCACCGTCGGGGTATAGCCCCCCCTGGTGGGTAAGTTAAGAAACATGCCCTCACCTTGTAGTCTGACGATGGGTCTGTATATATCGTCCACCGTCGGGGTATAGCCCCCCCTGGTGGGTAAGTTAAGAAACATGCCCTCACCTTGTAGCCTTACGATGGGTCTGTATATATCGTCCACCGTCGGGGTAAACTCCCCCCTGGTGTAAGTTAAGAAACATGCCCTCACATTGTAGTCTTATGATGGGTCTGTATATATCGTCCACCGTCGGGGTATAGCCCCCCCTGGTGGGTAAGTTAAGAAACATGCCCTCACATTGTAGTCTTATGATGGGTCTGTATATATCGTCCACCGTCGGGGTAAACTCCCCCCTGGTGGGTAAGTTAAGAAACATGCCCTCACCTTGTAGCCTTACGATGGGTCTGTATATATCGTCCACCGTCGGGGTATAGCCCCCCCTGGTGGGTAAGTTAAGAAACATGCCCTCACCTTGTAGTCTGACGATGGGTCTGTATATATCGTCCACCGTCGGGGTATAGCCCCCCCTGGTGGGTAAGTTAAGAAACATGCCCTCACCTTGTAGCCTTACGATGGGTCTGTATATATCGTCCACCGTCGGGGTAAACTCCCCCCTGGTGTAAGTTAAGAAACATGCCCTCACATTGTAGTCTTATGATGGGTCTGTATATATTGTTGTCCACCGTCGGGGTATAGCCCCCCCTAGTGGGTAAGTTATGAAACATGGCCTCACCTTGTAGCCTTACGATGGGTCTGTATATATCGTCCACCGTCGGGGTATAGCCCCCCCTGGTGGGTAAGTTAAGAAACATGCCCTCACCTTGTAGCCTTACGATGGGTCTGTATATATCGTCCACCGTCGGGGTAAACTGCCCCCTGGTGTAAGTTAAGAAACATGCCCTCACATTGTAGTCTTATGATGGGTCTGTATATATTGTTGTCCACCGTCGGGGTATAGCCCCCCCTAGTGGGTAAGTTATGAAACATGGCCTCACCTTGTAGCCTTACGATGGGTCTGTATATGTCATCCACCGTCGGGGTATACTCCCCCCTGGTGGGTAAGTTAAGAAACATGCCCTCACCTTGTAGTCTTACGATGGGTCTGTATATGTCGTCCACCATCGGGGTCTAGTCCCCCCCTGGTGGGTAAGTTAAGAAACATGCCCTCAACTTGTAGTCTTACGATGGGTCTGTATATATCGTCCACCGTCGGGGTATAGCCCCCCCTGGTGGGTAAGTTAAGAAACACACCCTCACCTTGTAGCCTTACGATGGGTCTGTATATATCGTCCACCGTCGGGGTATAGCCCCCCCTGGTGGGTAAGTTAAGAAACACACCCTCACCTTGTAGCCTTACGATGGGTCTGTACATATCGTCCACTGTCGGGGTGTAATCCTCCTGGAACGTGCCTGTCAGGAATCGGTTAATCAGCGAGGTCTTGCCCACCCCTCCTGCCCCGAGTACCACCACTCGGTAGTCCCTCATGGTACTGTGTGGTGTGTGGTAGTCCAGTCGGTCCCACACAGCAGTCCCCTCGGTCCCTGTCCCAGCCTGACTCTGACATCTCTCCGCCTCCCGTCCCTTTATAAACTGACTCGGCTCCTGTGACATCACAGGTGCGTTGGAGGCAGCTGACCGTTCCGGTGAACTCTTCCCACAAACTGGTGACATTTTACATTTTATGTTGAATATTCACATTCAACACGGAACTTTCAAAATGATTTGTCCTTTTTATTAAATGTGTCCTTATTCTATTCCATTTCAAGGACAGTCATATCATCAAAGATCTAAGATTGATATTTCTCTAAAACTCTACATAATCAAAAATACTTCTATAGATACCGAAAATGAGAACAAAATTATAGGTCACCATTACAATAATATTATGACTGATTATATGACCCCTTAATATGAAACGCCCTAAAAAATCACCTGTTTTATGAAAATACTGTGATAAGAATTTTTTTCCAAAAATAATATTACAACCAGACTAATTATACTTATTTAGATGCATATTACCTGTGAATGAAGAACTTTCCATATTTGGATATATGAATAATGGCGCCACTGTCCCTAATTATATTTTAAAAGCGCCATACCCACTAGGCGATTTTAACACCGACGAGTGACGAGTGACTGGCAGAATCCGCCCATTCTCCCAGTCGCCTGTAAATATAACATATTGGAATGGGAAAGTTTGATCTTAGTTGCTGGTAAAATCGGCCGATTCTAAGCATAGAATCGGCCGATTTTAGTGCCAATCAGTTGGCCAACTCATAATTAATCGCCTAGTGGTTATGGCCCTTAATCAATTGTCCTATTGCATTTTGGTTGTTGTCCACATAAGCAGTATTAATGAATTCTTTGGGTAAACACCATTCTAGGCCAGCTGCATCTGCCTAACTTCTCAAAACATACACAGATGGACATCCAATACTAAGTGAACACTAAGTGAAGACTAATTGAAGACTAAGTGAGGCATGCAAAGTCTGGAGACGTGAGGCCTTTATCAAACCTTAAAGAAGCGTCCCCACTTGGGCGACTAAGATTTTAGTCCCCAGGCGATTAGTGTTAACCCTTTCCAACCACGGCAACCAAGAAAGAAATCAAGCTGTAGTTGCCAATGGAAGAAAGGGTTAAACACTAATAGCCGCGGGACTAAAATCTTAGTTGCACAAGTGGGGACGCTGCTTAACTGTGTGTGACCTCTGTGTGAGTGAACTCTGTGTGTTACCTCTGTATGTGTCATTCTGTGTGTGTAACCTCTGTATGTGTTATTCTCGCTGAGTGTAACTTCTGTGTGTTATTCTCTTTATGCTACCTCTTTGTGTGTTATTCTGTGTGTGAACTCTGTGTGTGTCATTGTCTGTTTTTGACCTCTGTGTGTCATTCGTCTCTTTGTGTGAATATTGTGTGTGTCATTCCCTGTGTGTGACCTCTATGTGTGAACTCTGTATATGTCATTTTCTCTGTGTGTGAGCTCTGTGTGTGTCATTCTCTGTATGTTACCTCTTCGTGCGCATTCTCTCCATGCGTTACTTCTGTACTTTTGTATATGACATTCATCATTCTTGTCTACCAGGATGTCAAAGAGGCCTTGACTAATGCTTGGATCTCACACAATAAACTAGGATCCTCATAATTTGATTGTTTCTCAAAATTGTATAAAGATATGTTCTCCAATGTCTAATATTAATCTTAAGGATTTCAGGATGAACACTTCTTTGTATGTATTTTAAGTGATTCTAACAATAAAAGAAGTAATATCAATTGTAATGGGTTTATTAACAGAAGAAGGAATGTTTTCAATGACATTTGCATTGATTCGTCATAATCTATAAGGGATCATGATAAATTCGACAAACTGAAATGACTCATCAATATCACAATTATTAGTAAAAACAAATTGATGATGTTAACAAGATTATGATAACTTCATCCTTCAAGACATATTAACAGAATTAGGATACTCTCAACAAGGTTATAATGGCATGATCCTATCATAAGCTTTGTAGGAAATGGCAATTCAACATTATTCATTGCCCTCTTCTGATTAGAATGCCTTTAATCACAGACTTAGAACAAGAGGCAAAATTTCACAACCTGCCTCGCACACATTTCATGAAGTAGACATGTAACAATTCAGTACATCAGGGGTGGATCTAGGGGGTGGGGGTCTAGGGGGTCCTGACCCTCCCCCAGTTTGGTGGAACCATAAACTACAAAATAAAAAGAGGGGAAAATGCTGTTCACGTGTGTGCAATACATACCATTACTTAGCCGATATGCTGACCCCTCCCCCGCCCCACATCTTTGGGTATCCTATACCCACCCCTCATTCACACTCAAGTCAATAACGAGATATAATATGGGATAGGGTTAGGGAGCAAAGTGGTTGGGGGAAAAATTACAAAAAGGAATGAAGAACTGAAAAAATTGAACAAGGAAGAAGAAAACTTTAACAGATAGAAAGTTTTCTCACATGTGCCTTTTTAAACCCCACAGTTGTGATAGCTGGGCTTTTACTAGATGTATTTGTTGAAAGGACTGAACATATGAGGCACACGGGAAGGCATTTCGTGAATATGACAGTAGAGCCAATGTTCAACAGCCATAGTTACATAGTCAGCGGTACTAAGTACTAAGTCAATATTATGTGCTCCTGAATTGCTCCTACTGTACATCCAGACACATCCCTTTCTCGCCCTTTGCTTGTTTAACGCATCAAGACCTGTAAATGGTAGCCTGTGGCCCATTGCACAATAACTGACTGTAACAACGAAACACTTTGAGCACACATGCTTAACAGTGACATCTTTGTTATCAAAACTGTGATGCGAAAAATCATGAACCTCTTTTCTACTGGGTCAAGTTGAATTCTGTAAATTTACATATAATGGGATAGTGTATGTCTGTATACCTAATAGACTTACAGCTGATTTACAACAATGGATCTTTGAATTGTGTAAAAAAATAGCTGAACAAAAATCAATTTGGACAATTAAAGGTTTTGCTGATTTGCAACTATTTGTTGCCATGATCGGTATTGAGCAACAGGCCTTAAAGCTAGAGAAAGTATGGTTAATGGAAAATTGTTCAAATGCAAGTTCTTTTTCTTATGGATGTGTAACAAAAGTTCTGCTATGGAGAAATCAGTTCAACATGGACGGGCTGTGTAAAGGTACGCCCAGTGTCCAATGCAATTGTGATTTTAACAATGATTCACTTCGATTATTGTTAGGCAAGTTTTTGCCCAAAACATATTCAGATTGCTGTAAATGGCGTGTAATTTGTGCAATATATTGACATACAATCTCACTTTATATATAAATTACCAGAATTCACCTTGATGCAGTAGAAATGGTGTTACAGGCATTTCATGACAGCGATGTCGTAACAAATGTTGCTGCTTTAAACAACATGTGTTTAAAGTTATTGTTGTTATGATAGGTCATAGCGCAATGGGTCACGGAGACTGGATTCAGCTAACAAAACATGGTGGGACTATGTGATAATTATGTTCTGGTACCTGAAACGGCTAAACAACTTTACGAGCAATATTAATTAACTTCAATACACAAGAAGTTATTTAGAAACAATAACTCATTTTGGAGATGATACACAAGTTCATTATGATTTGATAGAAGTAATAAAAAACGGAGACAGAGTTATACAGGACGTCACACGGTTTGTATCTCACAGAACCCCAGGACCAATTTAGCTGGGCTTTTACAAGTTGTCTGTCAAATAGAGGTGCTGTGGCGTTTTGGATAAAGTGAAACAATTTTATGTAAAGAGGCTATGGTTACAAATTGGTTTCAAAGTTATATAACAAGAAAGGCCAGGTCACTCAATAATGTAAGTGACGTCACAAGCTATGCTTATAGAGCTACAGAGCATTGCTAGTGATCTAAGGAAACTAACTATATAATTATCATACCCCAGGGTGATACAGGTTCAGTACTTAAAAGTCTAATGCAGCACTGATACAGGCAGGGTGATAACCAACGTGTTATCATCCAAAGGGTGATAAAGAAAGTAGTTCTGGCTTGTGAAAATAGTTCTGTTAGTTCGGTTATTCTAAGCTTTGACATTTCACTATTGTATCAGGGTTTGACAAATATATAACCAACCGGTACAACAAGTTTTTGTTGAGTTCATTAACACAGGTTGCATCAGGGATATGGTTGCAGGGGGCCTGGGGCTGATATCCCTGAAACACCTTGGGTTGATAACCCGCCAAGGACCTCTTACCTGATTTACCACTTTTATTAAGTATATGAATGTTTACTGACATACATGTGGACCCAAGTACAAAAAGACCACCTAACACTCACTGTACAAAAATAGCACCAGCCTGGAAGACAATGGGGACTCTACGATTGCCTTCTCCTCCATGCAAATTGCCCAATGTAGAATTACTGAGTAATTTGCACTGTAATCAGGTCGTGTAACTTCTGTTATTTTTCAGGACCTGTCAAACAGTTTGCGTAGAGTTGTACTTTTTAATCTGACTTTCAAAACAGATGAGAAGTTTAAAACATTGAATCTCTTTCAATTCATCTTTTCCAAGTCTATTTCCCTTTAACAGTGTTGCATAATTGTCTTTATCAATTTGACTTATTAGCATTCCTTAACCTTGTTACAAGCCTTTTCACACAAGTATACAGATCCATTCCACACAAATATAAAGAAGCAATGATATGTAATTGGTTAGTTCTAGCAGATGCAATCACTTCAGTAACTGTGTGATCAAAATAAAGGTTTTCAGCGTAATTAAACAACTGAGACCTAGATACTAAGTCTGAAGTAGAGATACCATGTTCAGGTCATAGTATCGTGTAGTTTGGTCAAGGTCAAACCCTATGTACACCAATGTCAGAACACATGAGGTCCGGCACAGGGCCAAACGGAATGTGAGGACATTGTCAGAACAGGTAATCGGTATAACAAGGTCATCTTAGCGTCAGCTCAAGGTCAAACCAATGACAGAAGAAGGTCATACAAAGATAAGGGCAGGGCCAATCTAATTACAAAACAAAGTCCAAACTATGTGAGGACAAGGTCATACTAATACCAGAGCAAGGTCAGACCAAGGTCACACTGTGAGGTCAAGGTCGCAGTAATGCTCTGGTAGGTACAGCCTGTTCAGCCCAAGGTCAAGTCCTGTTTAGGGGTCAGTCCTGACCGGTTCGGGCACCTGAGGAGTCCAGTCAACCCTTATAATCTCTGAAACACATCGGTATCGTTACAACTAAAAGCTTCAAAATGCAACCCAGGGACCGTTATTTTTACATCAGGGGAACGTTTTGCAAAGTGAAATGCTGCCCAATCAGATGGGTGATAAGTAGGTCACGTGATATGAGGAGACGCCGGGCGGGCGTCCGTCTCCTGCCACTCCCACACAATGCACTCTGGGTAATGCCCTCTACGTCCATGGAGGTCTTAATGCAGGCCTCCCTAATTAGTCAACTGTTCATTGGTTTGTGGGGTAGGTCCTCGCGCCTACGTCATTGGTTCAAATATAAACATGTATTGTCCTCATGAATCAACATGTGATATGTGGAAGATAACTCAGCCCTTGGCGGATTCGGAATTTCCCAGACGTACATGCAGACATCAAAGGTCCTTCATCCAAGTGGTCGGTATAAACAAGCGGTTCTGACGCTCAACGTCGTCCATGCCATGACGTCAGAGGCCGTAACGTCACCTCCCCCCGTTGGTTGCCTGGTTACGTGTCGGAGATCTCCAGCTCCTCCAGTTTGAAGTGACCCTTGACGTTCTCTTCCCGGAACCGGGCCAGGTTGATACGGGAGATAATACCCACCACCTGAAAAGGGGAATAATAAAATAGTCATGAACTTATGTTTGTTTTCTTTACTCACATAAAACATTGAATACATCAATATAAGGTCCACTGTGTGACTCTTGTTTAAGATATGATTGTAAGTATCCATTATCCCATAGGTTTATCAAGGTTTCTTTGATTTCCTTGGACACTATGATTGAAAATCAATAATATTATGTTCCCATATGGTTCACATTATCTTGCTCTGTCTAATATGACATAATTGTACTATTTGTAGCTGTTCAATAAACTTATCCAGTTCCCATCTGACCCTCAGCTATCTTCGCCTAAAACTTACCCTGTTCCCCAGTGACTAACATCTCCAAGTGTGACTTACCCTGTTCCCCACTGACTAATATCTCTGAGTGTGACTTACCCTGTTCCCCAGTGACTAATATCTCTGAGCATGACTTACCCTGTTCCCCAGTGACTAATATCTCTGAGTGTGACTTACCCTGTTCCCCAGTGACTAATATCTCTGAGCATGACTTACCCTGTTCCCCAGTGACTAATATCTCTGAGCATGACTTACCCTGTTCTCCAGTGACTAATATCTCTGAGTGCGACTTACCCTGTTCCCCAATGACTAACATCTCTGACCGTGACTTACCCTGTTCCTGTCATTGGTAACTACCAAGTGCCTCAAGCCAACTCCTCGGAATAGCTTGAAAATTCGTGGAAGAGAAACATCCTGAAAAATAAAACATAAAGTGTAAGCATAGCGTGTCAGTCAACTCGTAAGTTTGCAGTCTTCAAGAAGTCATTGATTCTTAAAGGGATGTTCTTGTCCATGACTTGAATGAGGTACATCCACAGACGTAAGCCTGGAGACATGTTTTTCACTTCTGGAATGTAATCCAGCAACGTTATTGGTCACGTCACGAATTTGGCATGCCACTTAAATCGTTACAACATAGCCAGCAGTGACGTCGTAGGTGACGAGAAAGCAGCTTTAATACCACTTGATATCGCAGTATAAATTGGCAAAAACAAAAAGAATGAAAAGACTCTTAGGAATGTACCAACATTGGTTGGCATTAGAATCCCTCTTCTTGTCAACGAGGAGAAAGATTAACTCTACAAGGAACTCCAAGAGATAGGTTCTCCCTTGATACAACAGAGATGTTTTCGGATAAAAACACTGCCTAATAACAAATTCCTTTAATTGTAAATACCTGCTTGACAAATTGCTAAAGATATAATCTGAATATTTTGATAACGAGAACATAATTATTTCAGCATTACTGTCATAATGTTTTTCTATGGAGCTGGGCCTGAGTTCTTGGGTTCTATGGGAGAGTCCACTGTGAACACTCGTGGAAATGGTGTATAGCAGGGGCAGATCTAGAGCTAGTGTTAGCTAGTGCTAAGGGGGGGGGGCAAACTATGACCCCTCTTAATTAGGGTTTGTGCGTACCTCGTGTATAGAGTAGGGGGCCATGTCCATGTGCATCCGCAGGTCGATGGTGGCATCGAGCTCGTCTTCGGCGATCTCACCGTTCTGAAACAGGCAATCGAACCAATCAGGGCAGGGGACCTTCCGCTTACACGGACCAGGGAGATCATGCAAATATACTTCATTCGTGGTCTAAATAACCAATTGTTAAATTTCACAATCCAAGGAAATTAATGATATAAAAAGATAAAGAAGAAAATTATGTTTAACCAGGGTAATAACAAGTTTCATTAATTATATAACAAAGAGGAGGTACACCTTGCATTCAGCTTTAGGAGAGGGAGAATGAACCAGAGTAGGACTCCAAAAGTAAGGCAATCCCAAATATTGATGAATCTATATACTATTATTTTAACTAAAATTGCTTACGAAATACATTCCATGTCTCTAAACTAAGCTCATGTAAGCATAAGCTTACATTTTTATGAATGCTAATAAGGGCAATATTAATTAATCATTTGTAAAAATTTAATTGATTTTGTATCTATTAAACAACATTCATTGAAACGGTCATCCATGTAGGTGAACTGTGGTGAAACTTTTTTAATCGAAGTGGACAATGATTGAAGAATTGTTTTATAATGTTTAACTTAGTTTTCACAGCTATATTTTATCCTGGTCCCTCAATAGCCTCCAGGAATATATTAAGTCAGGTATTGATTTGAATTTTCAAATGAAATTTGTCACTTTATAGCAACTCCTTCACAATTTCCCCTTTAATTGAAATTGTTGCTTTGTGCTTCATTCTCTGGGACAGAAAACAGGGTGTACCTCTTGAAATAAGATTAGATATAAATGTCTGAATGCATGAGATCAAATGGGTGACATTCCCCAACCATTTGAAGTGTAGATAAAGAGTGTTTGCCAAGTGCAATAAGTCAGCCAGAAATTGGCAAAAACTACCTCAGGTTAATCGTGACAAATAAACGCGTGCTGAGTGTGAGTAGTTTGTACAAGGCCTACAGCTATACCCAGTGTATTCAGCAGTTTTAAAACACCCTCAACCCCCATTTGCCCTGGCCTATGGTCCTGTAGCAGAGACCAGTGAAAATTTCATCTCATGCATTTGCAAAATATCTAAGGTATGACAAAACAATCACTTGCAGGCCAGCGAACTTGAACAAAGAGCATTCGCACTGAGAAGGCAGCTCGCTTGTGATCATTTTCACAAGCAATCTCATCTATAATTGCATAGGTTCTCTGCAAAATTATTCGACATGTTGAATAATTTTACAAGGCACCAGGTCTCAGAGGGCTACCGTAATCCAATGTTTCCAACATTTGCAGATCATAGAAACCTACAACCGCCAGGGCGAATAGGGCTTTAGCCAATACATTAGCATCAGCTGCATGAAGTCAGAGACCTTGTATGTATATAAATAGATACATTGATAATTGAAAGCTCTTCTATGTTACTATAATTATGTGACCACTCCCCTGGAGGACTGTTTGAACCAATGTGGTCAACCATGACCAGGGTCTGACCATTATCGATGTATCTTTGGAACAACAAGTCCACCAGAAAAGCTATTTTAAAATAGACATAATGGTCAACAAGAGTCCACTCCAGCCACAGGTCAGGAGAGGCATCTACTCTGCATAATAGGTTTATCCTTGAATTTCCAGTTTCCCTCTCTCTCTATATAATTTATAATGTAGGCCTATATACATCTATAAGGTCCCATACGAAGTTCATTCGGAATGCCCAGCCCCCTAAACCAGTCTGTTGTATCCTAGACCTAACCCCCTTTCATACCCTCTCAGATATATCCAACCCCATACCCATCCCCCTCATGTAGTGTATCCTTCATCCATAACCCATAATAACATTACAAAAATGATTCTGTTGCATAAACCTGTGGTCAAGTAAGGATGTGCTTCAAAAGGCAGGCATTAAATTGATTTTTCTAAATCAAAACCAATTCCTTTCTATGTACATGTGACTAATATATCCTTGTAATCAATTCAATAGTTTTCAACTTTGAAACATGAGGCATAGGTAGCATGTGCAAGGAGGGCATAGGCAGGGTACAAAAACACACACATATTAAAATGAAAACAAAGTCACTCCCTGATCACCAAGGCCCGCGCCAATGAGATGATGTCACCGAAAGTTCTAATAATAGCACATAATGTCTCTGAATGTTATTAGAATTTCACAGAATGTGACCCTTAAGGTGGTATTACAATCCACTACATGAACTGTCATCATGACTATGTCACAGAAAAATCACATAATTATCAGAAGCAAAATTCTTTTTTTCACACATGTGTAGAATACTCCAAATTACCAATTTTAAACAATTATATCACTACTGCATGTGAATTTTCTGTAATATCATCATATCACACTGGTATTGCAGCCCAAAGTCATGTAGTGTAATGACACCTTAAGGTACATGTCACCTCTTGGCTTGGACTGGGACGGTGTCAGAGGTGGGTCAAGCAGGAGAACACGGGCAGCATTCAGTGAGGGCCTACCACACGGTTCATCGAACTTGTCCTCCAGCGAGGACCCAGTTCACATATCGACCTTTGTAATAGATCCTGGCAGGCATGGAATTGGGTCCAATTAAGGTTATGTTATTCACTCAAACTAAACTGGCTTCTAGTCATTTGTTTTGGTAATAAATCATGGGAAGTCTCAACAGAGGGAAAGGACTGGATTCTGATATATGAAAATATCAAAGCAATTAGTAGGCAACATTATAAAGTATTTGGAGTTCTATGAATAGATGATTTGAATGATAATTTGTAACAAGCATGAAAAATGAAATATCATTAAAAAGTTAAATATTGAATAATTGTCATGTGTTTCTTTCTTTTAGAGGGTTAATACTAGTTTTGAAGGAGTTTTCAATGACATTAGAATGAGGTCAGGCTGTTGATGGTCATGGCCAGCTTAGAAAGAATGGTGTGGAAGGGGTCCAAATGTTTGACACTGGTTTATCATTATCTATGTGTTGTTGCATTTCCCTTTTCAATTTGCATTTATCTTGAATACAATCTAAGAAAACCCAACCCAACAACATATCAAGGCAGCTCCAGTGTTTTCCCTCTTTATGTAGCTAAGGACCCCCACCCATTTTGTTTAACCACTGAAGAAGTTGTGCTCAAAGAGAAAAAGTAGGTTAGTTTCAGACTGATGAGTTGTTGATTTATTTAGGAATCAAGCATTAGACCTTTCACAGTTCTGTTAGAATCAGTGCCAGTTAGATCTTTCCTTCTCAGACAGTATTGAAGTATGAAAGCCAGACCAACAATGTATTTCATTCTGTAAGAGACAAATGGGTTACATCTTACCAGAGGTTCTACCAAAAATATCTGCCTGCAAAAAGCAAAACAAAATGAAGTGCAGGGATCAACAAAAAGGGTCTAGTCTAGTCTTAAAGGTAATGCTGGGAGGAGACATCGATGAAACACCGACTACATCAAAACATGGTTGGCGCATTAAACACAATGCTGCACCCTCTTCACACCCTATAAGAGAGGGCTTTGGCTCATCTCTTTCTATTCCTTCTTTGGAATCATAGGCTAAAAGATCAGAATTCATGTACAATCAATGATGTCTCACAGTTTGGTTGTTTTGGGTTTTTTGCTTTGGAAAGTTAGTGCACTTGTTGCTTGGAATGGACCTGATTTGCATCAAGTGTCCAGCAGCAGCCATACAAAATTAACTGAACCACTAAAAAACTGTTCAGTAGTAAATAACAAACATTTAAAATGTTCAAAAGTTTGTTTTGTTTCCAGACAATTCTGAGCATAGGCCAGTGACAAGGCTTACAGCTCTGTGACAGGGCTTACTGGTACAGTGACAGGGTTTACTGGGTCTGTGACAGGGCTTGCTAGGTCTGTGACAGGGCAAACTGGGTCTGTGACAGGGCTTACTGGGTCTGTGACAGGGCTTACTGAGTCTGTGACAGGTTTACTGGGTCTGTGACAGGGCTCACTGGGTCTGTGACAGGGCTTACCGGGTCTGTGACAGGGCAAACTGGGTCTGTGACAGGGCTTACTGGGTCTGTGACAGAGCTTACTGGGTCTGTGACAGAGCTTACTGGGTCTTTGACAGGGCTTACTGGGTCTGTGACAGGGCTCACTGGATCTGTGACAGGGCTCACTAGGTCTGTGACAGGGTTTACTTGGACTTTGACAGGGCTTATTGGGTCTGTGACAGGGCTAAGTGGGTCTGTGACAGGGCTTACTGGGTCTGTGACAGGGCTAACTGGGTCTGTGACAGGGCTTACTGGGTCTGTGACAGGGCTCACTGGGTCTGTGACAGGGCTCACTAGGTCTGTGACAGGGTTTACTTGGACTTTGACAGGGCTTATTGGGTCTGTGACAGGGCTAACTGGGTCTGTGACAGGGCTTACTGGGTCTGTGACAGGGCTTATTGGGTCTGTGACAGGGCTAGCTGGGTCTGTGACAGGGCAAACTGGGTCTGTGACATGGCTTACTGGGTCTGTGACAGAGCTGACTCGGTCTGTGACAGAGCTTACTGGGTCTGTGACAGGGCTTACTGGGTCTGTGACAGGGCTCACTGGGTCTGTGACAGGGCTCACTAGGTCTGTGACAGGGTTTACTTGGACTTTGACAAGGCTTATTGGGTCTGTGACAGGGCTAACTGGGTCTGTGACAGGGCTTACTGGGTCTGTGACAGGGCTTATTGGGTCTGTGACAGGGCTAACTGGGTCTGTGACAGGGCTTATTGGGTCTGTGACAGGGCTTACTGGGTCTGTGACAGGGCTTACTGGGTCTGTGACAGGGCTAAGTGGGTCTGTGACAGGGCTAACTGGGTCTGTGACAGGGCTAACTGGGTCTGTGACAGGGCTTATTGGGTCTGTGACAGGGCTTATTGGGTCTGTGACAGGGCTGACTGGGTCTGTGATAGGGCTGACTGGGTCTGTGACAGGGCTTACTTGGTCTGTGATAGGCCTTACTATGTCTATGAGTGGGTCTGCGACGTCAGGTCTGCCAGGGAATCGATCATTAAGAGGGCTTGCTGAGTATGTCACAGGGTCTAAAGGGTCTGTTAGGGACTAGGTCTGGGTCTGGAAGATACAGTCTCTTAATTAGACCAGCAGATTGTAGCTAGTCTCAGGTAGTCTTCAAACTTCATTAATTTAGTGGTATGACTTACAGGGTCTGTAATGATCTCCTTCAGCTGCGACTTGAGGATGAACCCTTTTAGTCGGCCATACGTCCCATCGGAGTTCTGTTGACAGAAAATGTTCATTAGTTTACATTGGTAATTTCATAAACCTAGGTCGGATATAAATAGGGAGTTTCAGATCCTCCAAGGCATGACGTAGCGTAAATGTAACATATCTTTTTTCTCAGATTTTATAGTCTCACCTTCTCCTGCTCAGGGTCATAGTCCTCGACCACAGGGAACCCGTTGTGAGCGGGCTCGTCACTCAGGATCTGGGCGATGCGGCCCAACTTCTCCTTGGTCGACATGACCTGGACGGGGCACGTCATCACCTCACTGCCAGCAAAGATAAGATCAAGATTATTATAATCTAATTTTCATGTCTGTATCATGAAGTTTATCACTCAGGATCTGGGCAAGTCAGCCCAACTTTCTTGGTCAACATGACCTATTTTTTTCTAATAATTTGCAATCGTTAGTAGCCTTTGGGAAGTAACAATTCAAAGTTGTTTGGCGGGAAAGAGGCATAACCTGTTCAATATGATTGTCTACTTATGTGAGACACCCAATGCACTGTTCCATGGTCCAATTTTACTTGGAAATGAGCAACAGGCATTATTGCTATTCATAGAAACAAGCTTGTTATCATTTGAGAAAATAGATATTAATGATTTACATAGAATGTGGAATACTTGAATCCCGTCCTAAGCCTAATGTCAACATAGACATTAAAAAATCCCAGGAGTAAAATTGCCTATAGTTTACAGGCAGGCGGCATTGCAGTACACAACTTGGGCTGTGATAAAGTGCAGTATGATGATATTACAGACAATTCTCTTGCAGGAGTGGTATAGTTGTTTGTAATTGGCAATTCGGAGTATTTTACATATCTATAATAATGAATTCTGTCTCTAATATGTGCAATTTCTCTGTGACATCACCATATCGCGGCTCGTGTTGCTTATAGATCTGGGACACAAGAAACACATATAAAACCTAAACATTTTCTGTCACCTCCTGTTAGTTTGTCTTTTCCTATGTTCTTGTAAATTGACCAAAATGCAACTGTAATGTCACAATTAGAGTGTAATGACAATATGTGTCCTGTTAATGTACAACACTTCATATAGATAACATTTATAATACCTAGCCAGTACTCTTAACCATCACTTTGTCACACTAAAAGGAACACAGAATTAGCTGTTTCTTGCTGACCAGATCTAAAGTGTAATTCTGCCTTCATAATTATAACCATTACATGTTCTTAAAACACCTACCCGGCCTTGACAGCGTAGCACATCTCCGGGGGCTCCCAGGGCAGCAGGGGGATGCCCATGATCTCAATGTGCAGGTCGTAAATCCCCTGTAAAGGTCAGCATGGTAATTGGTATTTAACGTCCATGTCAAACATCATTGTCAGGATTGTAATTGGTATTTAACTTTCATGTCAAACATCATGTCTGCGTAAAACGTGTACCTCCAGGGAGGCGGGGCACTAATAAGGCAGGGAGGTTTTTATTGCTGTTTTTTTTTTATGTTTGACCATTTCCTCGCGGAAGCTAGAGGAACACGAAGGTGGCGCAGACGGAACCTCCCATCAATTTACATTAAAGGTTGCACTCTTTGTGACTCAATTTCATCAGCAATTCACCTTCAATTGAGTCACAGGAGCTTTTTTTGGCACGAATCTCCCTGCCATATAGGGACGTGTGTGAAATGATGTGATGTGATGAAATAATCCATCTATGTATTATATTATAGTATGAAATGAAGATACCTTTTCATTCAAGAAGGAGATGTCTTTACAACAAATTCACAATTTTGACATCAGCAGTGAAGAAATGTCATAATGTTTTGACATTTAATGCATATATTTTTTTACCTCATATGGTGTTAAAATACCACGAGGTAGAGGATTTTCTAAGGTTTCTTATGATACTAGTCTACTGATACTTATTTTGTACTGATGGATTGAAAACTGAAGGTACTACCACATTCTCAATTTAACAAACCATGTATCAGCATATAATATTGAAGACATATTTACAATACTTGTCAGCTTATAAGAGAACCGACATTAATGGTAAATATCAACTATACACCAAATAACAAGAGTGAATAAAAATTGCAATGGCATAACTTGGATTATGTAGCATGCATGGCTGAGTCCACAGATCATGTAATATGGCTGCATGGTTGACTAGTGATAGCCCACATGTACTTACTGGGTTAAAGAAGTCGCCCATCCATTTGGCCACGATAAGGCTGAGCATGATGGGGATGCCGAAGGTGATGTCTCCTGTACACTCAATGACGATGATAGTCAGGCTGATGGTCATACGCACTGTGCCCCCGAGTTGACATGCCGCGCCGACTAACACGTATTTAGAGATATTCACACCCTGAAGATAAAGTGAGAGACAGCGTGAGATATGGAGACAGGCCGCATCAACTAACACATACTTAGAGATGTTAACACCCTGGAGATATAACGAGAGACAGAGTGAGATATTGAGACAGGCTTACAGTCTGCGCCCACCAACATGTACTTAGAGATGTTGACACCCTAAAGATATAATGAGAGACAGTGTGAGCTACGGAAACAGGCTGACAGGCGGCACCCACAAACATGTACTTAGAGACATTAAAGCCCTAAACATATAACGAGAGACAGAGTAAGGTATGGAGACAGGCTGACAGGCCTCCACCAACACATACTTAGAGATATTGACACCCTGAAGATATAACAAGAGACAGAGTAAGGTATGGAGACAGGCTGACAGGCCACACCCACAAACATAGACTTAGAGATATTCACACCATGGGGGATATAGTGAGAGACAGTAAGGTATGGAGACAGGCTGACAGGCTGCACCCAGCACACATACTTAGAGATAATTACGCCCTGAAGATATATATAACGAGAGACAGCGTGAGCTACAGAGACAGGCTGACAGGCCGTGCCCAACAACATGTACTTAGAAATATTCACACTCTGAAGATATGATGAGAGTTAGTGTGAAGTATGGAAATGGCCCCCACCAACATGTACTAGAGATATTTACACCCTAGGGGATAAAGTGAGAGACAGCGTGAACTACAGAGACAGGCTAACAGGCTACATCCACCAACATGTAATTAGAGATGTCCACGTCCTGGGGGATATAATGAGAGACAATATGAGATCTGGAGACAGGCTGACAGGCTGCACCCAACACGTACTTAGAGATATTTACGCCCTGAGGAATATAGTGAGAGACAGCGTGAGCTATGGAAACAGGCTGACAGGCTGCGTAAACCATCACACCCTGGGGGATAAAGTGAGAGACAGAGTAAGGTATTGAGCCAGGCTGACAGGCCCCACCAACACGTACTTAGAGATACAGAGGCAAGCTAACAGGCAGCGCCTACCAACATGTAGAGAAATTTATGCCCTGAGGGATGTAGTGAGAGACAGAGTTATGTATGGAGACAGGCTGACAGGCCGCGCCCAATAACATGAGTTATTTACACCCTAAAGATATAACGAGAGACAGCGTGAGCTACAGAGACAGGCTGACAGGTAGCGCCAATTAACACATACTTAGAGATGTTCACACCCTGGGATAAAGTGAGAGACAATGTGAGGTAGAGACAGGCTGACAGGCTGTGTAAACCAATACGTACTTAGAGATATTGACACCCTGAAGGTATAATGAGAGACAGAGTAAGCTTCAGAGACATTCTGACAGGCCGGACCCACCAACACGTACTTAGAGATATTGACACCTTTGGGGGTAAAGTGAGAGACAGAGTAAGCTACAGAGACATTCTGACAGGCCGCACCCACCAACACATATTCTGAGATGTTGACACCCAGGGGGATAAAGTGAGAGACAGAGTGAGGTATGGAGATATATAGAAACCTCATGTTTTTTTTGGACAGCAACCTCATGGTTTTATAAAATTATTATAATGGCCATAATCCATTAGTAAAGATCACTGTTCAGTTTGAAATACAATACTTTTAAGACATCAAGACATTTATTTGGATGGAACATATCATATATAGCTGTAAAATAATTTAACATTTAAACTTGACTTGCTATGAAGTGCATGTCAATTTTCAATCCCAAACCACATTTATACATCCAGACCCCCTTTAACTAGATTGCCAAAATTAGGCTCACACCACATGGCTGTCTGTCTGCTGATTCCCAATTAAAGCCTCTTCACCTTTCCCCTAATGAAGTGAAACACGGAGCTGGTTTTAATGGTAAATGTCTGCTGTGACCTTCCTCCCACCGACATGCACCAAAACGAGGCTGTCCCGCGGCACGCAGACACGTGACCACCTGACCGGCTGGGGAGGACCACCAACAACTACGCAACATTTCTGGTTTGTATTTTTTTTTTACAGATTTCAAAAATGAAATAAGCAATGGGCTCCACTGACTCATTCTTAGGCACACAACAGGGGCAGAATTAAGGGAGAGACTTTTCCTTAGTTACTTTTTGCCTGGATTTTACATTAAAAACGTCTAAATTTGGCCAAAGATAAAAGGGGGGCGCCTGGGTAACCCCTTTGTAGAGGAAAGTTACATTCTGTAGATGGTAAGCATTTACAGTATATGATGGTATATGATCACCCTGCATGTACGTAAATAGTTAATCTGATTAATAAGGATACTCCCATTAAAAGTAATAACTGAATTTAACGTATGCAATATATTGGATTCAACATTATCATAAATCCACATTAGAAGCAGTGCCTCTTAGCAGCATCAAGACAGTCTACAAATGCATATTCATTTCATATTCAGCACCAAAAAGGAAATCTCCCATCCTAATCCGACAGTAAAAACTCGGTAAAATAAACATAACTAGCATTAAGAAGCTGCCCAGACCAGAGCTCGGTGTTTGCCATATTTAGAGTCGACAAGGAGTTGACTCACAACCACAGGGATGCGCCTCATGACAAGAGCTCAGTCATGCCCATATTAAACGCAAAACCTCAAAGGCCAATTTTTGTTACAATTCGTTTCTATTTCTTCCTTTTTCCTTAATCTTACAATCATAATTTATTGGGAAAAAAGTCCTTTAAAAAATTTCAAATCAAGATGATAAATTTGCGATTCTGAGATTGCAATTAATGAATCTGAAAGATTGCGAATGAGTTCTCAAGGAGATATGTACTTGAAAGCTTTTTGGGAATAAAGACTTAAAAAAAAGAAAAAAAAAGTACTCACAGCAGCAGGGATGTACTTCATGACGACCATGCCGAAGATTCGGCCCCACACGCCCCCGATGAGAAGTGAAGGGATGAAGACCCCTGAGGACACCATGAGGCCATAGGTCCAGGTGGCCAGAAGGTGGTACACGAGGCCTAGCACGATCAGCGGCACGTAGTCAAACTCCTCTGTTAGAGAAAGAGGAGGTTTTATAACTTATAGATGACGGACAAAAGGTTAGGTTACACTCTAACACCATGAGGCCATAGGTCCAGGTGGTACACGAGGCCCAGCACGATCAGCGGCACGTAGTCGAACTCCTCTGTCAGAGAAAGAGGAGATTTTATAGCTTAGATGACAGACACATTTAAGGTTAGGTTATAATATGAGCGTGATCAGCAGCACATAGTCGAACTCCTCTGTCAGAGAAAGAGGAGATTTTATAGCTTAGATGACGGACACATGTAAGGTTAGGTTATACTGCACGATCAGCGGCACGTAGTCGAACTCCTCTGTCAGAGAAGGACGAGATTTTATAACTTAGATGACGGACACATGTACGATCAGCGGCACGTAGTAAAACTCCTCTGTTAGAGAAAGAGGAGATTTTATAGCATAGATTATGGACACATGTAAGGTTAGGTTATACCATAAACACAATCAGCGGCACATAGTCAAACTCCTCTGTCAGAGAAAGGGTAGATTTTATAGCTTAGATTATGGACACACGTAAGATTAGGTAACACTGCACTATCACCGGCACTTAGTCAAACTCCTCTGTTAGAGAAAGAGGAGATTTTATAACTTAGACGATAGCCACATGTAAGGTTAGGTTACACTGTACAATCAGCGGCACATAGTCGAACTCCTCTGTTAGAGAAAGAGGAGATTTTATAACTTAGATGACGGGCACATGTAAGGTTAGGATACACTGCCAGATCAGCGGCACATGTTAATGAAAGAGGACATTTTATAGCTTAGATGACAGACATATGTAAGGTTAGGTTACACTGCACGATCAGCGGCACGTAGTCTAACTCCTCTGTCAGAGAAAGAGGAGATTTTACAGCTTAGATGACGGACACATGTAAGGTTAGGTTATACTGTAACTAGCACAATCAGCGTCACATAATCAAACTCCTCTGTTAGAGAAAGAGGAGATTTTATATATAACTTAGATGACGGACACATGTAAGGTTAGGTTACACTGCGCATCAGCGGCACATAGTCAAACTCCTCTGTCAGAGGAAAAGGAGATTTTATAGCTTACATGATGATGATGGGCATAAAGTTACGGTACACTATGAGCACGATCAGAGGCACGTAGTCAAACTCTTCTGTCAGATTTTATAACTTAGATGATAAACACATGTAAGAATATGTCACACTGCACGATCAGCGGTACAAAGTCGAACTTTTCTGTCAGAGAAAGAGGAGATTTTATATCTTAGATAACGCACACATGGAAGGTTTAAGGAAAGAGAGTATGGATAATGAAAAAAATAAAGGGAGAATTCTAAGTGTACAAATTGTAGAAGATTAATGACAAATTCTGTTATCATGGTCACAAATTCCATGGCAAACATAGTTCAGGAAGACTTTTCTTACTGGGGTACCAGGCAGGAATTTCATTCTTTATTGCACTTTCAACCCCTACACTTTTCCTTCCCTCTTAGAAAATGAGTGAATAAAAACATATATTTTTGCTCCAGAAGACAATAATGCCTGTCTGTAAACGGTAGTGCCAATTATTGTGTTGTTAGTAAAAGTTTTCAACATTGTCCGCATAATTGATATAGAATAAATCAAGTACAGGCTGCAGGTGCACCCAGCAATTGTTTTGCTCTACTTTGCTAAAGCCCTCAACAGTATGTGTAAGCCATGACCATTGCTTTGTGCCCCCTTGGTCTGTACTGTGTCTATATCTGACTCACCTAGCGGGGCGTGCAGCATCCGGTGCAGGCCGGCCTCCGGGGTGCCGAACAACACCTTGGCCATCCGGTTCTCCTCTCCGTATGGGCAGAAACCCTGTAGGGGGAGAAAGGAGAACGACCATTAAGTCTACACACACAGTTTACACACACAGATGGAACTAAGTTGATATCTTACTTTGAAAAAAAATGTAAATGGGAGTCCCGTACCCACTAGGCGTTTCTTCTACCAATCTGCTCTGTAGTTAACTGATTCTGCTGCAATAATCCATTTAAGCGCTGATTCAGATCAAACATGTACATTTCAACAAAGCGTACAGACAGATGAGCTCTCAAAAACACAAATCATACGGGGATAATCAGCTGCTTTTTGCACCAATCAAATCTCCAGTAAGTACACAATATTGCAATGTTCATGTATTATATGAATCAGTGCAAAAATGAGCTGATAATTCTGATAGTATCAGCCAATTTTAGGGCTGATCAATCAACTGACTTGGTCAAAATCATTTAGTGGGTACAGGTTTTTTCAAAATTTTCTCTCCCCCGTACGTACCCTGAAGACGTAGCTGTGGCTGGGGTTGCCGTACGGGTTGCCGTGCCCCCCGTGCCCCTGGTTTTCCTTCACTTATATCTACTCCCCGTACGTACCTTGAAGACGAAGCCGTGGCCGTGGTTGCCATATGGGTCGCCATGCCTACCGTGCCCCTGGTTTACCTTAACTTATATACCCCCCTACATACCCTGAAGACGTAGCCGTGGCCGTGGTTGCTGTACGGGTCCCAATGCCCACCGTGCCCCTGGTTTACCTTCACTTATATCTCCTCCCTATACGTACCCTAAAGACGTAGCCGTGGCCGTGGTTGCCGTATGGTTCGCCGTGCCACTGGTTTACATTCACTCATATCTCCTCCTTATACCTACCCTGAAGACGTAGCCGTGGCCGTGGTTGCCATATGGGTCGCCGTGCCCGCCGTGCCCCTGGTTTACCTTCACTTATATCTCCTCCCTATACATACCCTGAAGACGTAGCCATGGCCGTGGTTGCCGTATGGGTCGCCCTGCCCACTGTGCCCCTGGTTTACCTTCACTTATATCCCCTCCCTATACGTACCCTGAAGACATAGCCGTGGCCATGGTTGCCGTATGGGTCTCCACACCCCTGGTTTACCTTCACATATCTCCCCTCCCTATACGTACCCTGAAGACGTAGCCATGCCAGTGGTTGCTCTATGGGTCATCATGCCTGCCGTGCCCCTGGTTTACCTTCACTTATATCTCCTCCCTATACATACCCTGAAGACGTAGCCGTGGCCGTGGTTGCCGTACGGGTCGCCATGCCCACCGTGTCCCTGACTGTGGTTGGTGGCGCCCTCTGTAGTGACCTCTGGGAGGTGTCCGGCAGGGGGCGGGGCGGCCCGGCGGTGGGCCGAGTGGTGGGTGGAGCTTGACTGGTTCAGCAGGTGCACGGCCGGCTGGGCATGGTCAGGGGCGTGGTCTCCGTGAGGGGCGTGGCCTCCATTAGGGGCGTGGTCGGAGGCGTTGCCCACGTGGTGGCCGTGGATGGGGCCACAGTTGGGCACAGCGTACATGAGGAAGACAAGGATGATGGCGCTGCAGGCGGCCACGGCCACCGCCTCGGCCACCTTGGCCCAGTTCTTGGTCACATATCTATGGCAAAACAAGAAAACAACCATTGAATCACACTACCTCTAAGGGATATTGGTTAAACAAGGAGTGCAAATTGGCTCACACAAAACAAAATCACTGTTATAAAGCAGAAAGCCCCATACCCGTATCTTGATTTTGACTCATGGGCCCAAATATTGGCCGATTCTATCAGAATAATCGGCCAATTTTAGCAATGATTCATATCAAACATGTACATTTTGTTATTGCATACTGATTGGCGATGTGATTTGGCACATTTATTGGCCACTTATTCAGGTAGAATCTGGCAATGATCACTTGGGCGACTTTGTCAAATTGTCACCAAGTAGGTATGTTGCAGGTCATAGGGGTATGAATCTTTCAGAAGAAAGGGATATATATTTAGTTTGTTCCTCATTACAAACTGGAAAACAGTGATTAGATATAGGGACAAGTTAGCCTTTTAGGTATGAATCCTAAAGATCTATCAGAAGAGAGGGATATATAATTAGTTTCTTCCCTATTATTAACAACTGTGGAAGGGGGCCCAGACGGGACCCCCTCCTTAAGGGCCCCGATTAGCACAGGGGGGTTAGGGGACGGCAGTCCGAAAAAAAAGTCATAACAGGGTTTAAAGTTCGCTGGAGGTCCAAACAGTTGGCACGCGATTTTATGTTGCTCCAGGAATTATTTGTTATGATTACCTGAGTAATTATGGTTTAATTATACTTTTCAAACTTTCTTTCACAAGTTAAAAACATTCAGAGAAGTTGGAACATGCAACATCATAACTTCCTTTTCCTGGTAAAAATTATAATTTTGTAAAGGAGCATCCAGTTTTTGAAGTGGTTACTCTGCTATTTTGTGGACTATAGTTGATACTCACTTTCTCCTGAATATTGTGATTTTGTAATTCAGTTGGATGAATGCAGCTCCAGAAAGGCCACCTACAAACACCAAAAAATTGTTTGACAATTAATCTAGAGAATCAAACATCTACCTATAAAAGTTAAAGATGGTGCATTGATGTATTGGACACACTGCATACAGGCAGCTCCCCCTGGTGTAAGATGTCAACACTAGGTAATGTGATAGTAATGCCCCCCTTTGGCTCTTTCCAGAACTCTCGATCCTAACTGCAATAGATTTAACTTTAGGACCGTTTGCTTGACAACAAATAATTTTAGACAGAAATGGATTATTCAATTATGTGACCTTGATTCTTACACGTTTGAGCTTGTGTCCTTGTAGTCCAAAATTATATCTGTTCTAGCTACCAAGTTACCAAGAATGTGTTTAGTTATGTCTTCGACTTTTACAAATTAAAAATATAAATTGCCATTTAAAGTTTACATAAAAAACGGTAACATACTTACCAAATATTGCCATAATTACAAATATAGGAAGTTCAATTGTTCGGAACCCAATGTCCTGCAAAATAAAAGAGATTTTCAGAATCATTTCACATCCAATTGACAAGAATTTGCTTCTTATATATGTGTGCAATTGTAAAACTACTGCACAGTTATCACACACTTGCAATCTGTGTTACAATCTATGAAGTCACACTAAAACATGACTGTTATGGGTGTGAATATCTAAGTACAGACCCAGCCAATGTGTGATGTAACGGTCACGTTACCTTTTTGGTTTGTCTGTTACTTACTAAAATGTTACGTTACTGTTATATTATCTTAGTTGCTGCAACTTAACGGTGTAACTTAACAGTGTAACTTAACAAGAATCAATCCAGGATGTTGCTGCAATGTTTTTAGAATGTCAAATCCTTGGGTGGGGAACCACTCCAAAACCATGTCCTGATGTTACTATATAGTCATGCAGTCATGGTGTTACTATAACATGTCCCGATGTGACTTATCTACCTACAGTACCACCCCTATAACATGTCGCGATGTGACTTATCTACCTACAGTACCACCCCTATTACATGTCGCGATGTGACTTATCTAAATACAATACCACCCCTATAACACAACTTAGTGTGACACTTACCCCGATGTAGCCTTATAGCTTATATGCCTACAGTACCACCCCTATAACATGTCCCAATGTGACTTATCCAAGTAAAGTACCACCCCTATAGTGACACTCACCCCGATGTAGCCGAAGCTGATGAGCCCGGGCTCTGACATGTCTTCAGTACAGTACCACCCCTATAACATGTCCCAATGTGACTTATCCAAGTAAAGTACCACCCCTATAGTGACACTCACCCCGATGTAGCCGAAGCTGATGAGCCCGGGCTCTGACATGTCTTCAGTACAGTACCACCCCTATAACATGTCCCAATGTGACTTATCCAAGTAAAGTACCACCCCTATAGTGACACTCACCCCGATGTAGCCGAAGCTGATGAGCCCGGGCTCTGACATGTCTTCAGGGTGACCCTTGATGGCAGACATCATGATATTCAACAGCAGAGATGCGGTCATGGACGAGAACAACTGCAAACAAACATAATAAGTGTACAATGAGCAATGTGATGCATATAGATGGATGTATAAGGCATAAGGCGTACAAGTATGGATGGGGTAAACATTAAAGGAAAGCTTGCACATAACGACAGGATGGATATTTTCAAGTGATTCTGTATAATTCTTTAATTTATTGACATATTGTCTTATGTTCCTTTGAAACATTTTTAAAACATATAAGTGAAGTGAAATATACAAAATTCGGCATTTTGTAAATTTACGTGCAAGTTTTCCTTTGATTCAGATTTCGTTCAGAGCATCATACACCTTCTGTCTAGTGATACACATACATACCATTCGCCATGTTAACATCTGGTTGAGGAAACTCGCGCCTTCCTCCAGACTGAAGAGCACACCACCTGCAGGGGGAAATAGGAAGCACATATTAGTGAAGAGAGCTGACTTACAGTTGAATTAAGATGGAAGATACATTGAGTGAACCCCACAGGGCCAACCCCATATCTTCTTTATGTTTTGCAAAATAGTGAAATCAAAACCATATATATATATATCATTAGATATAAAAACAACAGTTAGTGGAGAATAGGTCCAGGTATTGGGAGGTCCCATTCAGTCACAGAACTAGATTTACAACACACACACCTAAACCCCAATAAGTGGCTAATAACCTACCAACCTAACCAACTCACTGATGGGGCTGGAGAAGGCGGCGGACACTCCAGAGGTGAAATGAACCCCAATAACCGACCAACCTAACCAACTCACTGATGGGGCTGTGGAAGGCGGCGGACACTCCAGAGGTGGAATGAACCCCAATAACCGACCAACCTAACCAACTCACTGATGGGGCTGGAGAAGGCGGCGGACACTCCAGAGGTGGAATGAACCCCAATAACCGACCAACCTAACCGACTCACCAATCGGGCTGTGGAAGGTGGCGGACACTCCGGAGGTGTAATAAACCCCTATAACCTACCAACCTAACCAACTCACTGATGGGGCTGGAGAAGGCAGCGGACACTCCAGAGGTGGACTAAACCCCAATAACCTACCAACCCAACCCACTCACTGATGGGGCTGGAGAAGGCAGCGGACACTCCGGGGGTGGAATAACCCCCAATAACCTACCAACCTAACCCACTCACCGATGGGGCTTGAGAAGGCAGCGGATACTGCGGAGGTGGAGTTAACCCCAATAACCTACCAACCTAACTGACTCACCGATGGGGCTGGAGAAGGCGGCGGACACTCCGGAGGCAGAACCTGCAGCCACGAAGTCTCGTCTCTCCTCGTCAGCCCGCAGAGGTTCGCAGCACTAATCAAAACAAATTCATTGTATGTCAAAAAATAATTTAAAATGAAAGTATAAAAATTTTAAAAATAGATCAGTAGAGTGTGAAACCAGTTATATTTGGATCTTCAATAAGCATCTTCAATAATCAGTGTGTCTGATAAAATAGACAGGAATACACTGAATAAGTATAGTCCCCTATCAAAGTAAACAATCAAAATGCGAATTATAAAGGTTCAATTTAAAATTCATTTTCCTTTCATTTATACACTTCAAGAGTAGTTTAACAAATATACCGGTGAGAAGCGCGACGGATAGATTTGCCAAACCCTTAATGAGAGATACCTACCCTTGGTTTCCATTTCTTCTTCCCACATTTGAACTCAGCACGGGACATTCCTGATGCACAAATGGCACCGCTGTGTATCATGGGGCCTTCCTGCAACGTATTGGAGAGAGATTAGCCTTTGTGATTGCATCATCCATTATGATTAATGATTGAGTGAAAAGAGAATCATTTTGTATTTGAAAAACCGTTGGCTTAGCTACAATGATGAAAAACCTCTAGGGTGTCAACTCAATTTTCAAAATTGTACAGAACTCCATCTTGAAATACTGTTGACCGGTGACTAGACATAACACATGGAATGCTGTGCAAGGAGACTGTAAGAGCCATTTTTAGTGCAGGCTGAGTGGACACAAATTAATGAGTGTTGTGGAAGGGAGACTGATATATATATATATATATATATTCATATACGGATAGATGAAATAGACAATAATTATGGGTATCTCAAAGTGCCTCTTTTGTACTGGAATTGTAACCCAGGTCCTGACCCAGATAGGACATTGATTAATCGACTAATTCTTGAGCTAACATAAAGAGTGTAAGGGAGACCTAGACTATAATATAACCTTACAATAGTTCACTACCCACCTTTCCACAGGCCAGCCCCCCACATCTAACCCCCTATAGTTAACACACCCACCTTTCCACAGGCCAGCCCCCCACATCTAACCCCCTATAGTTAACACACCCACCTTTCCACAGGCCAGCCCCCCACATCTAACCCCCTATAGTTAACACACCCACCTTTCCACAGGCCAGCCCCCCACACACGGCCAACACGACGCCTCCCGCCTTGGCGACCAGGGTCTTCAGTGACAGCAGTCCCGGCAGCTTGATCCCGTTCAGGTAACATTTTATCTGGGGAATGCCGCTGCCAGCAGCTTGAGGCTGGAATAGGAAAAAAAAGGGTATTTTAATCAACTATGAAACGATGGTATTAGTATATAACTGCAGGAGGCGATCCAGGACGTCGTGAAAGTAGGGGCTCTTATATTATATTATATTCTCGGCACCCTTTCTACGGGTATTAGTTAAACACATATTGACAAAAAAGGGCATGCACTCCTCATGTGCTCCCTCCTAAATGCTGCCCTTAGCTGATGATATCATACCTGTGAGGTTTGACCAGGGTCGTATGCAGGCTCTGCTGTGGGGTCGGTGGGGGCAGGGGGATGGCGAGGTTCCTTAAGTGGGACTTTTTATTATATTTTCAATAATTCAGGCTCACAAAGGGCGTGACAAGGAGCAATAAGTGCATGAACAGTTAAATGTTTTCATCATATTTTAAGGTTTTTTGACAATAATGTTTTGGGAGAAAGGTTGAACTTTTTTGAAAAGTTGCTTTGCGGGAGGGGGGGGGGGGGGATGTTCGGGCCTGGGTTAATTTGAAAATTTAGTTTCTACAAATTAGCATTTTGAGCCCTCTATAACGAGGAATTTTGATCGTTTTTACAATAAGTGTGAAAGGACATTAAATTTTGACATGTGTATATTGTCCAGGACCCTTGCCCATCCTTGTCTGATTGTATCTTGTATAATACAATATTACAGGTGCCAAACCCAGCTGTTGAAACCCATTCTCCTTCGTTCCAGGGCCTTTGAAAGGCTTACCTGACATTAAGTATCAATGAAACCAATTAAGTTTTTAGAATATTGTCCGATCTAGTGTCAGTCACTACAATTACTGTCGGTTTTCTTATTTAACAGATCCTCTTACACCTGTCGTTTTGTCCTAACTATCGCCCGATTTTCAAAGGTAAGCAACTCAGGTGGTCCTAGAGGTCTCTGGAACATCCTTTTAAATGTTAAACCTTCATTTGATTATTCTTTTTGAAATATATTTCAATTGCCCCTCATTGAAAAAGGAGTCCATTCATGTCTATGATAAAGGATTCATTTGTATTCTAATACTACCATAATAATCTATGCACATATATAATACAGAGGCCCTTTATTATCATTCCACCCAAACCAAGGATGTATTATAACGTTGCAGCAACATTCTGATTGGTTCTGTATTTGGTTCCTATTACATTCTTTTGATAACTCCCAATTGCACTGACGTTATTACAGCATTCTGGTTACATTCTTTGTTCTTATAATTTTCTGTTTTGGTTTCATCCTAACCTCAATAAAAGAATAATGTTATAATAACATTCTGATTTGGTGAGGTTTTAACCTCACCGTCAATAACGTAATTATTATGTGCCATCTTAGTAAGTACCAAACTGACTGAAAAAGTATCTGGCAGAACGTTTCTGTTACATCGCAAGCTGGCTGCGATTTGCACTTGATGCCTCCCCCCCTCCATATTTTCCTTTAACAAAACAGAGATATCCCACCTAAACTAAGAAATGCTCGTTTCTCCGTCTCAGCCTGAAGGTTTTCAGAACGAGGCCGGGTTCAGCGGGGTACGGCGCGCCCTCTGGTGTCAGCGCCCGGCAGGAACTAGGGGCGATGTGCGCATGCGTAGTGATGACGTCACACGGCGAGATGGGGCTGGGGTCAAAGGCCATGGGGAGGTGTGGGGGGTGAGTTGGGGGAAGGGGTATGGAGTAAGGGGGGGGGGGATCCTACCCCCCCCCCCCATTTTTGGCTCAAAATATTTATTTGTTTGTAATGAAAAAATACCCTTTTTAATATATGCGCCCCCCCCCCCTTCTATAATTTCTGGATCTGCCCCTGGGGGTGTACGGAGGAGGGACGGGGAGGCATTGGGGGGCGGGGGGGCAGGGGAATGCCGACTAGCTTATAACCACTCCCCTACTTCTCCCCTCCTCCTTCCCTCCTCCACCCCATCACTTACCCCTAATCCCTCGCCCAACCCGCAACACATATGTCAAACGCCACACCTTGTTTTCAAACAGCAGCCATTCCCCACAACCCCGAGCCCCACCCAAGCCCGGCCGGAAAACGAGAGGTAAGGTGGGGAACATAGGGGTTAGAAGTAAAGTGCAGCTAAACTGGTGGAAGATCAGACTTTAAAGTGCAAGTGAAATGGTGGAAGATAATATTGGCCTTTATAGGTTAAAAGCGGATGGGGAGACGAACATTCTCGGCCGAGTAAAAAAATGGCCAGGGAGATTTTTCTATCTAAATTTTTGGTTTTATCTTGAAATAAAATAATAAGAATAATTGAATAAGGTTAAAAAGCTATTCTGCTCATGAACTGTCAAGAATACGTAGAAGTTGTAAAAGAAATGAAAGTTCTGGTATACTAATATATATATCAAATTGCGTTTTTTGTCTAGGGTATAACATGTTTTTGGAATATTTTGATAAGACAAGATAAATCAATAGTGGCTTGCAGGCTAATGGGTTAATACAGGTTACCGAGCTGATGGTTTATAACTTTGTGGGAAGTTCGTTCTGATTATATTGGAAAGTTGGTTCTGATAAAAACCTTTCAAGAATTCTTTTGTTTAATAACACTCTTCATATAAGGCCGCACAATGATTAAAGATATTTTTTTCCCATGCAGATGTATTTTGTTTTGGTATCTCTCACAACAAATTTAGGACATGTTGCGCCAAAGCATACACTCCTTATGTATTCTAACAGCTTAAAAACGGCCTGTTTTCAGGTACCCCACCTGACCCTGCCTGACCCTGAGACTGACGACCTTTGGCCAGAGGCCCTGCTTCACGGTGATTGGCTGAGCCGAGGTCAGCTGACCTCCTGACCAGAGGGAAAGAAGTCTGTAGGTGGCTGAGTAAATGGTGACTGTAAAGTCTTTATTGTACTGTTAAACTGTACTGGTGTTCTTCTTACTGCATTTCAATGTAGGCTTACATGTAATGATCAAAAGGACCTTGGTATTTATGATGAATGAACTAAATGCATGGGTAGGTTCCGCTTGGGGCCTTAGGGGGAGGTTGTGGCCCAGTGGGTTCATTAGCATTGGGATGAAAGAATGAATAATATGTATATTATCTCTGATTATTTTACTAAACGCGAGGTAGATGGACTTATGTCCTCCATTAAATGGCCATGACACACTATGTGTTGGCTGGTTCACGTTGGGGCTGTTTCATACACGTTTTTGCAGATGCAAATACCAAAGGCAAATCTTGCTGCCTAACGCGAAGTGTAATATATGAAAAAGCAAACTGATTGGCCAACCAGACCCAACGCAACTCCCAACGTGACACAACGCATGCCAACGTTACCCAATGTGACCCCCAATGAGTGCATAAACGCATAGTATAATATACTTTAGGTTGGGTACGACGTGTAGTGTAATATAGCTCCAACGCGAATGGTTGGTGTTGGGCAACATTACCCAACGCGAGCAGAGATCCAATGTGTAGTGTAATTAGGGCTTAAGAGTTACATGATAGATAAAGTAGACAGTGACTATAGACCCATGATCTAAGAAAGATTGACTTTTTCTCCCTTTTACAGCCATTTATGAAGCATTCTAATCACACCATAGGAACATTAGATTCATTTATTGGATACCTGAGGATGTAGAAGACATTATTGTCTTTCCTTTAAGTGGTTATACAACATTATAGTCCAATTTCTAATGATTTGGTGTGCAAAAAACCTTTCATATCACAAATTTTCACATTTTCAATCGAATCCTATAGTAAATCCCCATAGAGAATCTCTGAAATCGTCAATTTTTGCACTTTTTGACCATTTTGAATTTTAAACGATTTAGTTGTAAAATTATTTATATACATAACAGCTACTAACATTATACACCATTGTAATCTTCAAGTAAAGACAGATATGCCTGATAAATTTATTTTCACATATCACAAACATTACATTCTTTCTATAGAGCCTCAAATCAGATTGCATGACTTAATAGTAAAAGTATTTTTCATTTTTCCCACTTTGGCTCTAAAAAGAACATTTTCATTCTATGATACATTTTACAAAACAAGACTGGATGGAGTGTCCAATTCATTCTGAATCCTATGCTATATGAAGTAATACTGTAGCTCATGTATCTAGAAAGTTATGGTTGTTTGAAAAAAATGCCTTTTCCCATAACTTTTAAAATCACCCTTTCTTGGTGCATAGGTCTATAGTCAACTGCTCCTACTGGATAGGATGTCCCTGGTATACCCAGGCAAGGAGGGAAGTAATGGCCACTTTCTGCAACCATACGGTTTGGGCCAGTCTGCCATAGTCAACAGTTACATCATTTTACATGGTTGAGACTCACCAGAACAGAATGTTACAATAACGTTACATTTGAATGAAGTTGAGACCTTACGAGAACATATTAACAACAGTATGCAGAATGGGGGAATGAGTTAGGGGCAGTGAGTCGTATAGATGGATTCAGAGGGGGTTCAGACAGTCGGTATGTGGGAATGATCCTTCTCCAGCCCCCCTCCCCCCCTCCCAGGGCCCTGTCGGGGGCCTGGCCCACATCCAGTACCAGGGGTAGGAGGGGTCAGGGTGGAGTAGGCCGGGTGAGAACTGATATAGGGAGGTGAAAAGGTGCTGAGGTGTTTGAGGCCTGGGTTAGGGCGGGATCCCACTGGGGGATCCAACTTAAACTGGTCGAATCTCGTTGTTAAAGCGATCAGGAATAGTCAACAACAACAAGAAATGGTGTTCCCATTGAGCGATTTGACCAGAAATCTATAAAATATTAGTCGATCGCTTGGGAAATATCTTTTTTTTAAAATCTTTTATTTATACTGGAAAGGTACACAATTAGGCTGTGATAGCCTGTTTTCATTGGTATCCAGTCACATGCTTGAATAATGATCCAATCTGTTATATACGCATCAATAGGTGACAAACGAGTTTATCTAATAATGATAATCAACAATTTAATAGTTCAGTCAAAAGATATGAGTTGAAAACAAAGTTTAAACAATTTTCTATTATTTTAGATTAATGGGCAAAATCAATGGCTATGATAAGTAGGAAAATTTCAATAATATACAATGATAAGACAGTAACAAAAGAGAAAAAGGAAAAGGAAAAAGAAGGGGGGGAGGAAAGGTCAGGCAATATCTAACAATGTTAGTCACTAGAGATCAAGGGGAGAATCCAGAAATTCCAGAACTAGGGGGCGCCCATATCAAAGTCCTGGCGACCACTCCAGAGGAGTCAGTCTTACATTAGAAAAATGTATTATTTGCGCGGAAAATAAGGTGGGGAAGGGGGTCACCTGAAGGTGTTGCTATTGAACGATGACACCAGACACATTCCAATAAAAAAACCACATCGCTCAGTTGATTCCCACCTTCAGGCTGTTACCAGAAGGGGCAGAAGAGTCTGGGTAAGTTTGAATTCCTACCATTCTATATATATATATATATATATATATATATATATATATATATACATATATATAGGAGGAAATACGTAGACCAAGAGGGCACAAAATACCTACTATTGCCCTGGTTTGCACACGCCGTCAGGGCTTTAACCCAAGACATAGGTGTGTTGATCTATTCTAGATCTATATCAACGACACAGCAATAGTTGCAATTTCCTAGTGACAACACAAAAAATGGCATTAGCATTCACCTCCTGGACAAAATTATCTTTTATTCATCTGCTTTTGAGAAGGAAGAGCACTACTGAAGATAATTATAAGGATTGAAATCCACACCCTCGTGGCCATTAAATATATCCATAATTCATAATAATAATTGTTCATTATGATCCATGGATGTTTCCTTTGATGAAAGAGACCAAAACCTACACCATAGATGCTTTAGAACCATGAAAAATGATAAATCGAAATTGATCACCAAGATGGCGGCCTTCCCAATTTGGGAGGTGCGACGTCATGAGCACAACATCTATATACATCTATATGATTCAGCAAGCCTGGAAAAGTGGCTTGATCTTTGTACATAGAGATATTGGGAATGAAGGCAATATTTCTCAGCAGTGTTACAGGTGTAGAATCCCTGTTCTTTACTCTCAGCGGTGTAAAAATCAAACCACTGATTGGTCTCTGGTGGTGAATCAAGACAAACGCCCGGGGCGGATCAAAGCAGGGCGTCGACCCCTAAAAACACCTCTCCTCCAGGGTTTGACAGCAGTGACAGGTGCGGCGCTCCTGTGGGGGGTCTGTCTCCTACCTCAGGGGAGGGAATAGGCCTTGTTTTACACCTGTGGGACTTGGGCGGTGCTATTGCTGCTATTACAAAGACATTGTAGTCGAGTCGTGGCCATATCACAGACCAATTCACAGAGGTGTAAAAATCCCCTATAGTCATCATATCGCAGCAATATCACAGCCCAAGTCACAAAGGTGTAAGAATCCCCTATAGTCGTCATACCATGGCCATATCACAGACCAAGTCACATAGATGTAACCATCCCCTATAGTCATCATATTATCACAGCCATATCACAGCCCAAGTCACAGAGGTGTAAGAACCCCCTGTAGTTGTCACAAAGTGTACAAATCCCCTAATCTGTTTAATGAAGTGAGGCTCAGCTCGGCCCCACGGACTAACCAGAAACAATAGACCTAGATACCTGAGCCGGGGCTTCATTAAAGGGGCAGTCCCTGAGGACAGGGCGTGGTAACGGGTAACCTCTTCCACAAAGGGGGTCAGTGTTGTGGGTTGATCAGTGAGTTAATCAGACAAACAATGGAGGAGGGTGTGGCTGGGGGGGCTGCCAGTCGCTGGTCAACCAACAACAACAGCAACAACTGTGGCCCATTGCACAATGAGTTTCATTACAACGAAAGTAATAAAATAGCGCAACAGTTCGTTGTTACTTTGATCGCACATGTTTTGACATTAAAAAAATCCTATTTAGAATGATTGTAATTAGCTGGAATCTTTACAGGGATTGTTTATATTTGTTTCCCTTTTTACATCAATTTAGAGAACTTAATTTGATCCAGTAGAAACAGAGATATAAGGGTTGTGTAACAGCACAACCTTGTGCTGTAGCATGACCGTTTTGAAAACTATCTTTGAGCGTGTTCTATTACGATATGTCATTGTGCAACAGGCCACTGGGGATTAGGGTTGGGTGGCTGTGCTGGCAAACGTATATATATATGCAAGAATTACAAGAATACCTTTCAAACAGGAATATTGATATAATTGTTTGTTTTTTATGAATATTTTTGTGTACATTGTTAGAAATTGGGGGATGTGCCCTCAAACCTTCCTATATCCTTCATTTTTTCTGACTTGTGTTCTGATATGTGATCATCCTCCACCAACACGTTCACTACTGAGGTGATGCTGCTGCAAGGGGAGTAGGCTGACAGATAGTTAATTTAATTAATTTAATAATTAATAATTAATTACAGTGGCCATCCACCGCCAGTCAGGGCTTTAATTATAGGTGGGCAGATAGACAATAAGCACTGCCAACCTGTCTAGAGCCTCGGCCTCACAGACCTCTAAAGATTTATTTTCAGAATTCTTCGAATCTAATAGATGTTGTCAAGGTTGTCATTTAGAATCCTCTCATATCTGCCAAAGCGGCCAGGCTTGGAGCCTTTTCCAATTGGCTAGTTACCACTCAGATTGAGTTGGAATTCCCTCACATTGGCTAGTGACCACTCAGATTGAGTTAGAACCCCCTCACATTGGCTAGTAATCACTCAGACTGAGTTGGAACCCCTTCACATTGACTAGTAACCACTCAGATTGGGTTGGAACCCCCTCACATTGGCTAGTTACCACTCAGATTGGGTTGGAACCCCGTCACACTGGCTAGTAACCACTCAGATTGAGTTGGAACCCCCTCACATTGGCTAGTACCACTCAGATTGAGTTGGAACCCCTCACATTGGCTAGTTACCACTCAGATTGAGTTGGAACCCCCTCACATTGGCTAGTAACCGCTCAGATTGAGTTGGAACCCCCTCACATTGACTAGTAACCACTCAGATTGGGTTGGAACCCCCTCACATTGGCTAGTTACCACTCAGATTGGGTTGGAACCCCCTCACACTGGCTAGTAACCACTCAGATTGAGTTGGAACCCCCTCACATTGGCTAGTACCACTCAGATTGTGCTAGAACGCCCTCACAATGGCTAGTAACACTCAGATTGAGTTGGAACCCCTCACATTGGCTAGTACCACTCAGATTGAGTTGGAACCCCTCACATTGGCTAGTTACCACTCAGATTGAGTTGGAACCCCCTCACATTGGCTAGTAACCGCTCAGATTGAGTTGGAACCCCCTCACATTGGCGAGTAACCACTCAGATTGGGTTAGAATCCCCTCACATTGACTAATAACCACTCAGATTGAGTTGGAACCCCCTCACATTGGCTAGTAACCATTTGGATTGAGTTAGAACCCCCTCACATTGGCCAGTAACCAATCCGATTGAGTTGGAATCCCATCACATTGACTAGTAACCACTCAGATTGAGTTGGAACCCCCTCACATTGGCTAGTAACCACTCAAATTGAGTTTGAACCCCCTCATATTAGCTAGTGACCACTCAGATTGAGTTTGAACCCCCTCACATTGGCTAGTAACCACTCAGATTGAGTTGGAACCCCTCACATTGGCTAGTAACCACTCAGATTGAGTTGGAACCCCTCACATTGGCCAGTAACCAATCCAATTGAGTTGGAATCCCATCACATTGACTAGTAACCACTCAGATTGAGTTAGAACCCCCTCACATTGGCCAGTAACCAGTCCAATTGAGTTGGAATCCCATCACATTGACTAGTAACCACTCAGATTGAGGAAGAACCCCCTCACATTGGCTAGTAACCACTATGACTGAGGTGGAACCCCGTCACATTGGCAAGTTGCAACTCAGATTGAGTTGGAACCCCCTCACGTTGGTAAGTAACCATTCAGATTGAGCTAGAACCCCCTCACATTGGCTAGTAACCACTCTGATTGAGTTGGAACCCCCTCACATTGGACGGTAACCACTCAGATTGAGTTAGAACCCCCTCACATTGGACGGTAACCACTCAGATTGAGTTAGAACCCCCTCACATTGGCTAGTAACCACTCAGATTGAGTTGGAACCACCTCACATTGGCTAGTAACCACTCAGATTGAGTTGGAACCACCTCACATTGGCTAGTAACCACTCAGATTGAGTTAGAACCCCCTCACATTGGCTAATAACAAGTCAGATTGAATTGGAACCCCCCTCACATTGGCTAGTAACCACTCAGATTGAGTTGGAACCCCCTCACAATGGCTAGTAACCACTCAGATTGAGTTGGAATCCCCTCACATTGGCCAGTAACCACTCAGATTGAGTTGGGACCCCCTCACATTGGCTAGTGACCACTCAGATTGAGTTGGAACCACCTTACATTGGCTAGTAACCACTCAGACTGAGTTGGAACCCCCTCACATTGGCTAGCAACCGTTTGGATTGAGTTAGAACCCCCTCACATTGGCTAGTAACCACTCAGATTGTGTTTGAACCCCCTCATATTGACTATCAACCACTCAGATTGTGTTGGAACCCCTCACATTGGCTAGTAACCACTCAGATTGTGCTAGAACCCCCTCACATTGGCTAGTAACCACTCAGATTGAGTTGGAACCCCCCTCACATTGGCTAGTAACGACTCAGATCGAGTTGGAACCCCCTCACATTGGCGAGTAACCACTCAGATTGAATTGGAACCCCCTCACATTGGCTAGTAACCACTATGACTGAGGTGGAACCCCGTCACATTGGCAAGTTGCAACTCAGATTGAGTTGGAACCCCCTCACGTTGGTAAGTAACCATTCAGATTGAGCTAGAACCCCCTCACATTGGCTAGTAACCACTCTGATTGAGTTGGAACCCCCTCACATTGGACGGTAACCACTCAGATTGAGTTAGAACCCCCTCACATTGGACGGTAACCACTCAGATTGAGTTAGAACCCCCTCACATTGGCTAGTAACCACTCAGATTGAGTTGGAACCACCTCACATTGGCTAGTAACCACTCAGATTGAGTTGGAACCACCTCACATTGGCTAGTAACCACTCAGATTGAGTTAGAACCCCCTCACATTGGCTAGTAACCACTCAGATTGAGTTAGAACCCCCTCACATTGGCTAGTAACCACTCAGATTGAGTTAGAACCCCCTCACATTGGCTAGTAACCACTCAGATTGAGATGGAATCCCTTCACATTGGCTAGTAACCACTCAGATTGAGTTGGAACCCCCTCACATTGGCTAGTTACCACTCAGACTGAGTTGGAATCCCCTCACATTGGCTAGTTACCACTCAGACTGAGTTGGAACCCCCTCACATTGGCTAGTAACCACTCAGACTGAGTTGGAATCCCCTCACACTACTTCCCCACAGCCCCTCAGGTTTCCCTGGAAACCCACACAGTTTCCATGGTAAGGGTAGATGCAATAAACACTTTCCATATAAAAGACATCTAAATGGGTTTATTTGAATGTACATAATGGGTATTGGGACGCGCAGCAGTGAACTGATCTATGTACATTGGTCTGCGATATTGCTTTGATATTGCTGCAATAGACATACAAGGTTAGACAGGCTGGCGCCTCCTCCTGCGATACCAACTATGATATCATGCGATATGGTGCTCATGTCGTAGGCAGCTGTTTTTGTGTAGTGGAATACCCCCTTAACTCCATGACATTACTAAACATATTAAATGCATATGGTAACTTGGGTTAACGCTTTGTACATTTCCCTGACGAATTTTACTGCGATAAAAATTGTATTATACTACTTTAAAGTTGTAGCCAACTGAGATATACCCTATTACACTAATGCGATATGGACGATGTTGTAGGAGACATGTAGTGGAATACTCCCTTTATACTGCCTGTATATGCCTTTTTCGATAGTGATCTGCCCTGCTAGCGGGTATAACAGGAAAACTTCTCTGTTCCAGGCTCAAACAGTTGGTAACAAGGTTAGGGTTCACTGAGCAGAAAAAGCTGTATAGTATGTAAGTGTGGTACTCACTGCGTGGAAGGTGACGAGGTAGGAGCCGAGCAGGACGAGCGTGGCGTTGATGACCACCCAGACGAAGGTGGGCAGCACAAGGCATCCGACAGTATCACAGTCCTTGATCACTGAGATGGGTTAAGGACATTATCATTGTTACATTATAAGGTGGAAAAGGACATTATCATTTTTATATAATAAGGTGGGCAGGACAAGGCAGCTGACAGTATCACAGTCCTTGATCACTGGGACCGGTTAAGGACATTATCATTGTTACATTATACAGTGGGCAACACAAGGCATCCGACAGTATCACAGTCCTTGATCACTGACTTGGGTTAAGGACATTATCATTATTACATTAGAAGGTGGGCAGCACTAGGCAGTCAACAGTATCACAGTCCTCGATCACTGAGACTGGTTAAGGACATTATCATTGTTACATTATAAGATGGTTAAGGACATTATCATTGTTACATTATAAGGTTGTTAAGGACATTATCCTTGTTATATTATAAGGTGGGTAAGGACATTACCATTGTTACATTATAAGGTTGGCAGCAAGAGGCAACCAGTACCAGTCCTTGATCACCGAGATGGGTTAAGGACATAATTATGTAGGAATAAACCCATCCTAGTTCACAGTAACATTAACATTTACCATAGGATAAGAACTTCATGTTTTGATTGGTTGGCAAAACAGTGAATCAGTCTATTTCAGAAATCAGAATGTCTACGCTGTACTTGGGGCTATAGAACAGCATGATTCTGGTCGATTTCAGTGACCCAATATGCGGAGACTGGGATGTCTCATATTGTGTATTTTGTCTAACCCTGGGTCAAACCCCAGCACATACACAATGTGACCTGGGCTTCATGTGTTCATTGGGTAAGCAGTCACATGTATGGCTGTGAGCTTTTTTCTTTGATAAATTTATCAAATTCAAATTGCCTTTTATTGGATATAAAGGCTTGGTTGAGTTTAGCTTCCCTGATGTCAGGTTGTGAGGCTTATAATATTAAATCTAGCCATTATCCAAGTATCAAAAGTGACAAATCTTGATAGAGTCAAACATGCCCTGCTGACAGTGACAAACATGGCCTGCTGACAGTGTCAAACACGACCTGCTGACAGTGTCAAACACGACCTGCTGACAGTGTCAAACACGACCTGCTGACAGTGTCAAACTAGACCTGCTGACAGTGCCAAACATGGCCTGCTGACAGTGTCAAACACGACCTGCTGACAGTGTCAAACACGACCTGCTGACAGTGTCAAACACGACCTGCTGACAGTGTCAAACACGACCTGCTGACAGTGTCAAACATGGCCTGCTGATAGTGTCACACAGGACCTGCTGACAGTTAAACATGGCCTGCCGACAATGTCAACAATGACCTGCTGATGGTGTCAAGCATGACCTACTGACAGTGACAAACGCAACCTGTTGACTGTCAAAACTGACCTACTGACAGTGTCAAACATGGCCTGCTGACAGTGTTAAACATGACATGCTGACAGTGTCAAACACGACCTACTGACAGTGTCAAACACGACCTGCTGACAGTGTCAAACACGACCTGCTGACAGTGCCAAACATGGCCTGCTGACAGTGTCAAACACGACCTGCTGACAGTATCAAACACGACCTGCTGACAGTGTCAAAGACGACCTGCTGACAGTGTCAAACACGACCTGCTGACAGTGCCAAACATGGCCTGCTGACAGTGTCAAACACGACCTGCTGACAGTGTCAAACACGACCTGCTGACAGTGTCAAACACGACCTGCTGACAGTGTCAAACATGGCCTGCTGATAGTGTCACACAGGACCTGCTGACAGTTAAACATGGCCTGCCGACAATGTCAACAATGACCTGCTGATGGTGTCAAGCATGACCTACTGACAGTGACAAACACAACCTGTTGACTGTCAAAACTGACCTACTGACAGTGTCAAACATGGCCTGCTGACAGTGTTAAACATGACATGCTGACAGTGTCAAACATGGCCTGCTGACAGTGTCAAACATGGCCTGATGACAGTGTCAACTATGACCTGTTATCATATTGCTTTGATCAAGTCACCTGTCACACTGGCTGTCTATGTTGACGTGTCTGACACTAATTAACAGTTATTAGTGCGGAGACGCGCCATCAGTCCGAAGTCTCCTGAACCGACAAACAGGATGACTAGTGAGGCGCTGCCACCTGATCCAAAAGTTGTCTGATTAGAGCAAAAACAGGAGTACTGTCAGCCTGCTGTCAGAGTGTGGGGTATGCTCGACGTCAGCAGGACTGGGTGTAGGGGGGGGGGGGGGTGTACTCTACAGAAGCCTAGAGAAGGGTTATTCCCAATGTCCTTGTCTATGGTGGACAGGACAATAGCCAATGTTATTGTCTTACAATGAGGCATTCCACAGGGGCCAACTATGTTACCTAAGGCATAATTTAGTGGACATTGTGAATGCCACAAGAAAATAACCCAATGGAAATCTAGGAGAATAGGTTGGTTGAGAGGTTACCCTCTTAAATGTACCCTTTACCCTGTCTAGAGGATGTCTTCTTCCCAGTATCAGGGATGTGTATGTGTCAGGGGTTTGAAAACAGACCCATTCTGAGGGTCAGGTTTACTTACAGGTCTGCACTAAATAATTCATACCCCCATTAGATATTCAAAGTAGATAATATACGTTAAAGATGAATGTTAGGAATGTTAAGTGACCTTTCCCCTATTTTCACTCCAATGAAGCTGAAAAGAGACATATATAGGCTTATGTATGTTATTCCCTTTTGGAGACACCTACAGGCTTAGTTGAGGACCAGGAGCATGCTGTCAACCCTTCCTGTATATACTTGTTTAACATGTCCTGGTGTTCATTGACCAGGTGTCGATACCTCAGGTGTGACCTTCGATTGCCATGTTGTCCGCCTGATCACATGTGGCTCCCTCAGGGCTGGCTACTGAGCTTAACCCCACCCAATTAGTACACACAATTATTTACCTGTAAACACCCAGCCCACATCAGGATATTGATGAGCGGATGCAGGATTTTTGAAGGGGGAGGGGGGTCAGCATAAGGGTTAAGTACTAAAACTGCATGCAATTGACTGGACTTTCAGCATTTTCCCCTCTTTTGGTGGTTTAAGGGTCCACCAAAAAGGGAGAGGGGGCCAGGACCCCCAGGACTCCCAGGACTAGATATTTCAGCCAAACTGTTTGTCCTTCTTCTCTATTTCATTTGCATCAATTCCAATTAAGGTAGGGCTTAGCTGGGCTGTTGTTTAAGCCTGTAACACTGACCCAGAATGGAGAGACCTGTATATCCCATAACTAATACTACCCAATCACTGTCCTCATAAGGTGCATAAGACTTTGTTTTGACATTTACTCTGACAATCAAATCTGGTGGTGACCTTCACAGTGGTTAACCTTCCAAGTGATTGTAAGTTGTATAATAAATAAATAAATGACTATAGACCTCATAGAATGGCCTTATAATAGTGTCAGCTGGAGTCTATTGGCAATAACCTTAAACATAGGAGATGGGACTAAGATTACTTTTGACCTTGTCTTTGACCTTGTCAGTGTTTTATGCCATTGGATTAAGATCTGACCAATGTGCCCGGAACACCTTTTTTTAACTGTTTATTTCATTACAAAATCTCTTCTGGTTATATATGTATCCCTTTTGACCTTGTGCAAACATGGTCACATGACCACCTTTTGGTGATCACCATACATGTGCTCTTCAGAACCATGTGGCCATTATATACATCTAGAATTTATTAATTTCTTATTAAAAATGATAGTTTATTATGAAATCATATGATTATTTCAGAAAAGGTGGCATAAATATTTTTCCACATTATCTGGTTACAAGGATACATGCATATATTCCCATGAACTTGGCGAGGGAGATGTAGTTTATGAGCACGGCAACCATGATGGCGATGATGGCCACATAGGCCCCGATGAGAAAGTTGACGAACCAGCGGGTCAGGGAGATGCGCTGCAGGTTCTGTAGGGTAAAATGTTTAACAGTGTTAGCGGGGTACAGATTTCTTGATAACCATAATAAAATTCTCAAACTCTCACAGCAAATCAAATTTTCCCCCATCTTAAAATAGATATCCACAATTTTGACTTCACAAGCTGCAAAAGTTTAGATAGGAACAAAGTTTACATTCTAAGATAAAGAAAACATTGGGTCACAATCAAAAAGCCTATTATTGTTAAAGAAATTAATGGTAATATATTTAATGGAGTTACATCATGGTATATGTGTACAGTGACCAGTTCCATAACAAAATGTGGAAACATACAAAATTTACATTTTGTAACTTACTATCACCTTATGCCTTAATCGTAGCTACGGGAGTTGCAATAAATCTACAGGAGGTTTGGTTGCATTTACAGGAGTCTTGGGTGCATTTGTGGTAGTTCGAGGGTGGTATGCTTGAGTTCTGATATGCAACAGCAGTTTATAACTTTCGCACAGTTTCTGTAAACACACATGAAACCTGTACACTAAGGAGATTCTTGTCCAGCAGGACGTACAGGTAGGGTTACATGGTGTTTATACACGTTACATCAATATGTTTGTATACCAAGGACACATGCTATTGCTTTACCTTAGGGACTTTTGTTTGACTACAATAATGAATTACAATATTATAAGGCATGTGCAAGAAATACATTATATCATGGCATATTTAACTAGGGGAGAAAGTTATAGGGTTACTGGTAGGCAGTGGTAACCTATACATAAAATCAATATGTGCCCTGAGGAAATGTGGTAGACATCTGAACGTGTCTGGAGCTGTGAGGAATGCATAGTTGTGTATGTAAATGGGCATGGACGTGGCATCTGGCCTCTCTCCCATAGGTTAGGTCTAAACTGTAGGAGACTGGTATAGGGAGGGGTAGGGGTAGGGTGAGGGGGCAGGGGGTCGTAGGAACCTGTCTGGGATCTGTCTGTAGGCACCTAGACAGCTGGATCAACGTTTGAGACAGGTTGGCCTTGAAGAACTCACAATCATTGAGCAATACCAAAACTTGATGTTGGCCTTGAAGAACTTACATTCATTGAGAAATACCAAAGCTTGATCAAGTAAGACAGTTCTTCTACACGGTACAGACTCTATAAAAAGAGAATAGCTTTTTATTGTAGCTTTGTTTTAGATTTAGTAGTCCAAAATAATAAGTTTCAGAAGTTGTGGTTTGTGTGTGTGTGTTTAGGGAATGGGCAGGGAGTGTGTGTTGAGGGATTGGGCAGTGAGTGTGTGTTGAGAGAATGGGCAGTGAGTGTGTTGAGGGAATGGGCAGGGAGTGTGTGTTGAGGGAATGGGCGGTGTGTGTGTGTTGAGGGAATGGGCAGTGAGTGTGTGATGATGGAATGGGCAGGGATTGTGTGTTAGGGGAATGGGCAGGGAGTGTGTGTTGAGGGAATGGGCAGTGAGTATGTTGAAGGAATGGGCAGGGAGTGTGTGTTGAGGGAATGGGCAGTGAGTGTTTTGAGGGAATGGGCAGGGAGTGTGTGTTGAGGGAATGGGCAGTGAGTATGTTGAAGGAATGGGCAGGGAGTGTGTGTTGAGGGAATGGGCAGTGAGTGTTTTGAGGGAATGGGTGCTTTGTGTGTGTTTAGGGAATGGGCAGTGAGTGTGCTGAGGGAATGGGCAGTGTGTGCGTGTTGAGGGAATGGGCGGTGTGTGTTGAGGGAATGGGCAGTGAGTGTGTGTTGAGGGAATGGGCAGTGAGTGTGTGTTGAGGGAATGGGCAGTGAGTATGTGATGAGGGAATGGGCAGTGAGTGTGTGTTGAGGGAATGGGCAGTGAGTGTGTTGAGGGAGTTGGCAGGGAGTGTGTTGAGGGAATGGGCAGTGAGTGTGTTGAGGGAATAGGTGGCGTGCGTGTTGAGGGAATGGCCTTTCTACAGTTTTTCATTACTACAGTTTACTTTTTTAAATGAAATAGATACAAACTTCCTGTTTTATTTTTGTCTTTTTTCTATTCTACAGTAATGTGACCTTATATGCCTGCATGTGCAGGAAACAGAGGAAACCAGGAAGCCACATGAGAAGAAATCATACAACACAGCCCTGTCAGCAGTTTCTCCGCCTTCCCTACGCGCTAACAGGTACCTGCCTCTGAAGTAATTAGCAGGTTTGTTTTGCTGTGGGTGCCGCCGGTTTCCGACTGAGGGGGTGGCAGGACGTTGCTGTCCGACCAGAGATGGGCCATAATTAGAGCCGTCATCCGGCCGGAGCTCGGGTGGGTCCTTAATATGGCCATAATCAGGGTCCTCAGGAGGCACAGACTGTCAGATGGAGCGACGGGCGACACGTGACTGACAGGCAGCGGGGACAGATATAGACAGACGGAGTAGTGTGACATGGAAGGGTCCTTAATATGGCCATAATCAGGGCCCTCACACTGTGAAATGGAGCAACGTGTGACATGTGACTGACAGGCTAGGGGGGGACACATATAGACGGACGGAGCAGTGTGACATGGGAGGATCCTTAATATGGCCATAATCAGGGCCCTCAGGAGGTACAGACTGTCAGACGGAGCGACGTGTGACACGTGACTGACAGGCAGCGGGGACAGATATAGACAGACGAAGCAGTGTGACATGAGAGGGTCCTTAATATGGCCGTAATCAGGGCCCTCAGGAGGCGCAAACTGTCAGATGGAGCAACGTGCGACACGTGAGGGACAGACCAGGGGGGACAGATATAGACAGACGGAGCAGTTTGACATGGGAGGGTCCTTACTATGGCCATAATCAGGGCCCCCAGGAGGGGCAGACTGTCAGACGGAGCGACGTGCGACATGTGACGGACAGGCCAGGGGACAGATATGTATACAGACCGAGCAGTGTGAACTGGGAGGGTCCTTAATATGGACATAATCAGGGCCCTCAGACTGTCAGATGGAGCAATGTGTGACATGTGACGGACAGGCCAGGGGGGACAGATATAGATGGACAGAGCAGTGTGAGCTGGGAGGGTCCTTAATATGGCCATAATCAGGGCCCTCAGGAGGGGCAGACTGTAAGATGGATCGAAGTGCAACACATGAGTGACAGGCAGCGGAGACAGATATAGACGGACGGAGGAGTGTGACATGGAAGGGTCCTTAATATGGCCATAATCAGGGCCCTCAGGAGGGGCAGAAGGTCAGACGGAGCAATGTGCGACACGTGACTGACAGGCAGCGGGGACAGATATAGACGGACGGAGCAGTTTGACATGACAGAGCTGGGGGCTGTGAGTGTGTGGGGAGACATGTTGGGTTCTTCTGGGGTACGGAGTAGGGTTTGGCTGGGGTACACAGTTTGGTGAGATTTGGATAAGTTTATACGGTGCACCAAGATTGTTCTTTGTTGGATAAGGTGTAGGATTTCTGTGTTATGTAAAAGGTTTTGGATGATTAGTTTTATTATTTATAGAACCAGCCTCGTTTTACAACGATCTTCCGTGTAGGTATAAAACGATAGCTGATTTTCAATATTCAACAATTTTAAATTACAAAAAGTAGTGTTTGTGTGGGGTAAAGAATGGGGTTTGTGTTAATTACAGACTATAACTTGTGGGGGGGGGGGGGGGCATAGTAGGTTTTTGGTGTACTGAGAAGGGTTTGGGGGATATATGTTAGGCTATGTACAGGGTGCAGAGTCTGCTATAATTGTTCAGTGAATCGGGTTGTTGCAGGTGCAGGTGGTCCTTACTAAGGGTGGTACCCGGCCGGATGTTTTCCCCGATAGTCCCCCTCATTACGTACCTTGGGTGTGGTCAGCTGCTTCTCCTGCAGAAAGCGTTGACTCTCAACTACATTGTAGTCCAAACTCTGAAAACGGAAAACACAATGATAAATCCAGTATGACAGGGTCAGGCATTATAGATGAATTATGTAGGTCACCTTAAATTACCAGTAATTTTTTGTTTATGAAGCCAGCTAAACACTATTTTAGTTTTTATATATAAGTAAGATTCATGGGTCAAAAGAGGACTATGATGGGATAATAGCACAGATATCTGTGTATCACACTACATAGATGACACATTCTGACCCAGACTGACAATACACAGATCTCCACAACCGTCTATGTGTAATCATACATGGAGGACACGAAATACCCATGTGTAGCCATCCGTGGGTGGCCCAACCTGCCCATGTGTAACCATACATGGAGGACAAAACCTGCCCGTGTGTAACCATACATGGAGGACACAACCTGCTCACGTTTAACCATACATGGAGGACACAACCTGCCCATGTGTAGCCATACATGGAAGACACAACCTGCACGTGTGTAACCATACATGGAGGACACAACCTGCATGTGTGTAACCATACATGGAGGACACAACCTGCCCAAGTGTAGCCATACATGGAAGACACAACCTGCCCATGTGTAACCATACATGGAAGACACAACCTGCCCATGTGTAACCATACATAGAGGACACAACCTGCCCATGTGTAACCATACATAGAGGACACAACCTACCCATGTGTAACCATACATGGAGGACACAAAATACCCATGTGTAACCATACATGGAGGACACAAAATACCCATATGTAGCCATACGTGGGTGGCCCAACCTGCCCATGTGTAACCATACATGGGGGATCCAAAATACCCATGTATATGGGTAACCATAGTGGTCACTTAGCCAATGTACTTAGGAGTAGTAGAATACCCACCCATACCCAAAGCATTGGCATCGAGACTAAGTATTAGAACAATTCTCCCTACCACAGATAGCTAATTTGTCAGGCACCTGCAGGCTAATTTGGCCCTATTTTTGTCAACAAAAACACAGCCAGATCTATAGAAAATATACAAACATTTGCTATATGCCTATCTGAAAAGAATGAGTTTTCCAACCATCTTAGTTAACATATGATGATACAAGATGAAAATGAGTAAAAGCTTTCCATGATGTTAAACCACAAATAATTCACTGATTAATGAAGATTTCCTGTGGGTTTTCAACACATTTCCCAGCATGCATTGAAATTTAGGATAGTCTGCAGGTAAAACACAGTGAACCTGGTATTCGTGGTAGGGTGAATTATATGCAGCATTTTCCCTGAAAAAGGACATGGTCAGAGCCCCTTAAAACCCTCCACTTGGGACCATCCCTACATATCCAGATGAATATGCAATGATATGCAAATGTTCAACCAAAGATACCTTTAAATGTTCTGTGATTGAGAGACTATAAACAGTGCAGATAATTATACTTCTGCAATACCTATGAAGTGAGTGACAAGTCATCGTTGGAGGATGGTGCATTTTCTGAGCATTGCATTGCTGTATTAGCTAACCCTACAGTAAAACATACTAAAAAAAAAACAAATCATTTTGATTACATGAACTTTTTCTATCCATTACATTTAGTTGCTGAATCGATATTCCAATTTGATATGACAATTCAGGCCCTAAAAGCATACCTTTTCCTACTTCTGGAAAATCCATTTGTAAATTACATTAAGTAATTGTTACAACGAAGTATGGGATAAATGATAGATTCCATTAAAATTTGATGATTAATTCAAGCTCATCAGATAACATTTCAGTTGTGATTGTGGGTCATCAGAGTTATCAAGAGCCATTACACAAAATTTAAAGGAGTATAAGATAAAAATATGAGTCCTGTAAATATACCAAGGAGTGTTAGAGTTAATCTTGTATGGGAGATGTTGTCTTTTGAGTTTGTTTATTTGTTTGTTGGGCTAGTTTAACATCTGTCTAACCTTTCCAGACTGCACAAGGTAATGCTTTCATCTTTGGGTGATCATATCTACGAGATGAGATAGGAGAGACTGCCACCAGATCACCACCCTTCAAAAGGTGCAAGGGGTCTTTTATGTACAGTGTCTCAGAAAAAGGGTGTCAGAAACCGAGCCTTTGATGACCCTGTGGGGGGCACAGGTTGACAGGTCTGACAGCAGGGGGATGTATGATAAAAAGTCGACTACAAGTGTCTGATTAAGGAAATTGAATACTCCCAGTTGATTGTGTTGATTGGTCAGCACCATTTTGCATCAATTTCAATGTAATAATAACAAGAACTCACAACTTCTGGAAGAACACTTATCTACATAAAGGAGTACATAACACATATACGGAGAGAATCGATGCCAAGCATGTTCTGACTCTCCAAAAGGCCAACTAAGATATTCATGCTGTATATTCTCTACCCATCTTGTTGTAACTCTGCCCTAGACTCAGATGAGATATTCACACTGTGTATTCTCTACCCATCTTGTTTTGACTCTGCATAAAGGCCATAATTATTCCATATATACTGAAGGGCCATACCCACTAGGCGATTTTACCGTTGATGGGCGACCGGCGACTGGGGGAGGGGCCGTCGTCGTCGCCGAGCGACTGTGATATTCAGCAAGTTTGATAATTTGCCGGCGATTTTGCCGGCGATTTTGCCAGCGATCCTGTTGTCCGTTGCCCGTCGCCCAGAAAACACCCCATACCCACGGCGAATCGCTCGGTGACCATGGTCGCCGGGCGACTGGACACGGCCGATTATTTAATTACCCCTCGTCGCCGGTCGCCGGTCGCCGGTAAAGTCGCCTAGTGGGTATGGGGCTTTAGAGTGCTCTGCCAATTTGCAGGTGATGCACTTTTGCTACTGCCGATATATATATATTTATCTGGTGGCACTGCCAATAGAATTGACCAACATACTGGTAAATATTACCTGCCGATTTTGTACATGCTGCCGATTTTGATGAATAAAATAGGCAGGGCCTAATTTTGGCACACTTTCAGCACCGAAATTGTGCCAAAAGTGTACTGATTTTGAGATGGCCCGATGTGGAACATTACTATGTATAGGCTCAATATCAGCAGCGCACACTTTCGCTATGTGGAATACAGCCTTTAGACTAAGAAGAGATATTCCTACTGTATATTCCCTACCCATCTTGTTGTAACTCTGCCTTAGACTAAGATGAGATAGTCATACTATATAATCTCTACCCATCTTGTTTAAACTCTGCCTGAGAATCAGATGTATATTGGTGACTCTTATTGTACATCAACCATGCGAACTTTTAATGTATCCAATGAAACTAAACCCTATAGACTTTTTTGTGTTTGGGTATCTTGGCATGTTTTTACTGCCTTAGACTTAGATGAGATATTCATATTGTACATTCCCTTTTCCGCCTGTTGTGACTCTTTTGGAAACTCCGATGAGATAATCATGTTGTTGCCCATGATTGGGCGGCCATCTCCCTTACGCCATGTCTGGGCAATGTCTGGACTGTTTGCTGCTGTCTGCCTTAAGCAGGCTTTACACACTTAGTATGTGTATATTACATATAAACAGATATATATCATTATATATACACATATATTAATGACTGGACTGGCAATATGGCTGTCACAAGGCACTGATGTAAACAAGTTGCCCACCGATCGAAATCCTGTTTATTGCTTTAGTGTAAAACCATGCATCTGGCTCAGGCAATGCTCGCTGATGTAAGTGTATGATTATGAAGGATGTTATTTTGTCAGAAGTAGGATGTAGTATTATACATATAAATCAGGAAGTACAGAGAGGCAGACCAAAGCCTTCATAAGCATAGAGATTTGTATAACAATGTAATCTCTCACACCCCATTAATATCTATAGGTTATGTACAAAAGATATTGTGAACAATTGTCTGATTTCTCATGATACTACCCCTTTACCAAGGGAGATTGCTGTACAGTTAAATCTATTCTCACATGAATGTCTAAAACATTAGACCTGTCAAACATAATATTATATTATTATCAATAGACTAGTTTTAGATATTTACCTTTATAGACTATATCATTCTATGGTTATCACTGATCATTGACACTGTAGTACCTCTACTGAATTATGTGGACTCACAAGAAAACTGCCTTGGCGAAGTGAGCCACAATAATAAAGGATTTAAAAAAAAAGCAGAAGCACAGAATGTCCCCCAATCATTGTCTCTACAGCATTGTCACATGTAAACCGGGCTTTACCCGTGGTTCGTAGTCAATTTGTGCACTGTCAGGCTCCGCCCCCTTACAGACATAGGGGTGTGTATATATACGTATGGCCAGAACAAACACAGACGTGGTCCTATTGTGTTCTGCATGTGTGCCTACTCATGACCAGTGTCTGTGTGGGGGAATTCCAGCAAACCAGTCTACCCTCAAGGCCCTATGACACTACATGGCTTTGAGTTGCAATACTGGTGTGATCATTCTTATGTATGGCTGGAAGGACATGTGTATGCGTGAAGCCTTTTGAATTGATAATAATAGAAATAAAAAAAATCATGACATCATTACAAATTCACACATGGGAGTGGCACTTGTTAAAAATGGGCAATTTGCAGTATCTCACGCAATTATATGCAAAAGCGAATATTATCTCTAATTTGTGTGACTCCTGTGTGACATTGTCATATCACGGCTCAAGTCATGTAGTGTAAAACTGCCTTTATGCCTGCAAGACAGAAAAGGCTGTTTTTCACCTGATGTACTAAGTATGGTTTGGTGGGCACTCACTTCCAGCTTTGTAGGGAATGGGGAGAGGCATAAGCCAAACTCATAACAATTTATAAACTTTAATGCAATGGAGGACAAGTTGGTGGGCAAAAGAAGTTTGACTTCTAATGAAGCTATGGGAAAAATTAGGTAGGCCAAGGAACCTAAGACTAGGAGAAACAGGGAAAAAACGTTGGACAAAAAAACATAAATACCTAGCCTTGCGAGAAAAGCACAGATGTTGGTAGGCAGAACAGGTACCAATAGCCTACCTTGTAGACAATGGAGGGCAATTTGGATACTATTGGTTATTAATTTTGATGGAATAATTGAGGAAATTTGGTAGGTGAAGGACATAGAACTGAGTCCTAAGCTTGTAGGAAATAGGGAAAGGTTATTTGCTTATTAACATGATGACTTCTCAAGTCCGTATTACACTATAATATCTTGAGCTGTGATATGACACTGTTACAGAAGAATCACACATATTAGAGACAAAATTCATTGTTACACATGTGTAAAATACTTCCAATTGTCAATTTCAAACCAATATCAATCTTGCATGTGCATTTTCTGTAATATCAACGCATCGCAATGATATCGTAGCTTAAAGTCATATAGTTTAATAGAGCATTTACTAAATGTTTTCACTATTTAAGCTCCTCCACAAGTACTGAAAAGGTCCCTTCCATGCGCAAAGACGTTGACTGGACTGGAGCTTGGGGAAGATCTCCAATGTTACATTTATATTTCCAATCTCTTCCTGCTTCCATATCCATATATGTTTTACCGAGGGCCTAGTTTTCTGGGGTATCATACTACCATGCGTTTAGGAGACCCCGAATCCCTGGGCTTTACCCTGGTATTGATCTGTATAGGAATGTGGGGTATTTCTATGTATGGGAATGTAAATATACAGGACCAATGCATTTGCTAAGTAGCGGACCAGTGCAGGAAAGAGGACGAATGACATCATGTCTGCTCATACTATGACACTGCTGTAAGAGTAGCCTTTAATGAGCTAATCACTCCTAATGTTTATTCTCTCCTGATTATTCCCTATTTACTAGCATAAAATAATCATATTTCATTACCACTGTCCATATGACTATCAGGGGGGCAATCCATGGACAATTTACAATGCAAAACATAATATTATTCGTAAATTGATTCGTAAATTTCCAAAAGTCCAAAAAACGATTCGTAAATACTAAAATATACAATTACAAATATTGGGTTTGTACAATTTCAATCGTCAAAATTATGTAAAAGACACTCTTCCAAAATTTTGGAAACATCATTTTCTTAATTTTAGAGTGTACATCAAGATGTATGGGGTGTAAACTTATTAATGTTTAATGTTTCCAAATTATTGTTCTTACATTTACAAAGCGCTTACAAAGTATCTACGAACCCCTTTCTTCTGCATATTTACGAATTTTGGATATCCCTGGAATATTTGCTTCGTATATTTTAAATACAAAGCATTTTGTAAGTTTTCTCTATATTCCCACCCATATTCGGGCAAGAGTGACCGGGGTACTTTGTGCTGGCAGTGCTGTGTTGGTAAAGGTATCGCATGACACTATACTATCATTGTTCACATGTGTCTACCATTACATGCAATGTTCCCTAATGCTGCTGCCATGGTTTGATGATATCACATTACCAGAACACTATGGCAGGTAGGTATCTGACCTGCCACTCTCCTGATTTAGAGATTGTATCATAATACTTGTATTTGCAGGCACATGCAATGTGTTGTATATATTTTTTGTATTTACCCAGCCAAGCTGTGACGTTACAGAAACGTTCTGCAACCATACTTTTTTTAGTTAGTCTGTTACTTACTAAGATGACACGTAACAATTACATTATTGATGGTGAAGTTGAAACCTCACCAAATCAGAATGTTTTTACAACATTATTTTTTGGTGAGGTTAGGACGAAACCAAAACAGAGTGTTATGAGAACATCCTGATTAGGTTGAAGAACTTAACCAGAACGTTCTAGTAACGTCACAATGCCATATCACAACAGTACGTTGCAGCGACCTTACTGGAAGCCATCAAAATAATGTAACAAGAACCAGTACAGAACCAAACAGAACATTGCTGCAATGTTATAATAATGTCACATGCTTGCCCGGGTACTTAATAAGTGAAGGGGTCAAGACTCCACCTTCACCCCTGACAACAAGCACTGCGGGCAACTTTAAATCTATTTTGTTTAAAACAATCATTTCTGTTGCCTGAATGTGCAACATCTTTCGACAGAAATGTTTTTTCACTGTAAATCAGGGAGGGAAAAAGGGGCAGGAAAAACCACTAAGGAGGACTGACCGGAAACAGGTTGGACCAAAAAAGAAGCGCTCAGCCCAAACAACGAGGCCATTATTTCCCCCAACCCCACCCTAAAGGCTGGTCCCCACGGGGCGACCAATATTTCAAAAATCGACGGCGACTATGCAGTCTAATCGCCGGACGACTTATTAAAACATGGCTCCACAATGTCTTGTGACTAAACAACTAATCGCCGTGGTTTCTGGGCGAAATATTGAACATGTTTAATAATTCTCCATAGACACAGGCGACTAGTTAGTCGTTGGACGACGACGTACTAAAGTATCCTCTAGTCGCCCACAGATTTAGAACAAGAGCGTCCCAACGAGGTGATTAAAGAATTTGTTCACCGGCGACTAACTAGTCGTCTGATGACGTACTAACTCCTTAATTGGCAGGCGACCAACATTAATTGCCATGGTTTAGTTGCCACGTGGGGACCCGCCTTAAGTCTACCCTCTCCCCCACCCCTCACCCCTCCCCTCCTCCCTGTCCCTTCTCCACAGAGAGGGATTAGCCTTAATTGTTTGTTTATTTCGGGAGGTTGTCTGGTAAAAAGGGCCTAAGGCTGAGGGCATTAATCACCGCCCTGTGTGGGCCCTCAGCCCCATGATCGGCGAAGGTTTCTTTTTGGAGGAGAGATGGTGGGGGAAGAGGCCTGTTGCACAATGGGTTTCCCAGCAACGAAACTAATATTATTAACAAAACTAATATCTTCGTAACAACGATCGTTTTGCAACAATTTTTTCTATATTTATAATGCCCCCTGAGAGCTGTAACTGTTACTGAATTTTCTCTAATTTTTGCTTTTTTTACACGAATTTACAGAATTCAATTTCATTCATTAGATCCATAGATTTTACTATTTTTGTAAAATCGTAACAACGAAACTTTTCGTTAAGATATCTTAACTTGACCCTCACAATGAAATTCTATTGTGCAACGGGCCACTGAGGTCCCAGGCAACCATGTGACGTTATTATAACTTTGCAGCAACCAACATTCTGTATGGTTCTGTATTGGTTCTTGTTACATTATTTTGATGGCTCCCAATAAGGTTGCTGAAATGTACTGGTGCAACATTGCACTGTTATGTTATTATAATGTTCTGGTTATGTTATTCAAACTAAACAGAATGTTCTAATTACATTCTGTTTGGTTTCGTCCTAACCTCACCCAAAAATAATGTTATAATATCATTCTGATTTGGTGAGGTTTCAACCTCACCATACATAATGTAACTGTTATGTGTCATCTTAGTAAGCAACAAACTGAGTGAAAAAGTATGGTTGCAAAACGTTTCTGTTACTCCGCAGCTTGGCTGGGCAGGCTGAATAGGCATTAGCGGTCATCAGAGAGGTCCGGGAGAAGAGCCGTACTGGCCTGGGGTACGGGCTGAGAGAGGCAGGGGGCAACGGTCTCAGGGATGACGGCTGAAGGATGAGGCTATTTACGTTAACGAGTTTTTCACCAGATTTACATTAGTTAACTCAAATTTCAAAAAAGGAATCCTAAACCTCCACTGTTGGCCGGAGGTGACCTCAACCTCATTTAATTTCATTTCACTGTTTCCCCTTCAGCCAGTCGTGCCTTGTCCAGTAGTGCCTCCATTTCAGGTTGACCCAAGTGGCCAATAGACCATTTGCTGTTGTTCCATTAGCGCTGGTATTTCACCATTGGACCCTTCTGTGGCTGCTGTACTAAGAACGTTGCACCATTAGTTACCTTGGCCGTGGTTTATTCGACCTAATGCCTGGTCCCCACTTGGGCGATTAACTTTTTTTTTTCGCCGGCGACTAAGGTAGTTAGTAGCCCGGCGATCAAGTCCTCACTGGTGCCTTGATGTCTGGCGACCAAAACGCTAGTCGCCGTGGTTTTGGGGTGAAATATTTGACATGTTTAATATTTTCCACTAGTCGCCGCCGATTAAGGCAGTTAGTAGCCGAGCTGGGGGACTAATGTGTCCTCTAGTCGCTGGCAGTTTCATAGCAAGAGCGTCCCAACGTGGCGACTAACTTTTTTTTTCACCTGCATCTAGTTGGTCGCCCGACGATGTACTAATTTTTTAATCGGCGGGCTACTAACGTTGGTCGCCGTCGTTGATCGCTCAAGTGGGGACGCGGCATTAGTTCGCATCCCCTTTGTTTTTTGCACCCGTGACTGTTGTTCCATGGCCTATCGTACTCCTGGCTGCTCACCCCTGGCTATCGTGTACACTTTGGTACCGTTGGCTATCACACACTCTGCTACTGTACTTTTGGCCACTCACCCCTGGCTATAGTATACACCTCGGTACTGTACATTTAACTGCTAACCCTAACTATCGTTTACACTTTGGTACTGTGTATTTGGCCACTTACCTCTGGCTATAGTGTTTACTTTGTTACTGGGCTCTTACACTTTGGTACTGTACATTCAGGTGATGTTTCCATGGTCTTTGTACCATTGGCTACTTTAGTCATCATGGCTGCAGAACCTTAGCGGCTTCTCCTTTGGGCACTTTACCATTATTTCTAAGATCTATAATATCAATACCTGTGAGCCTGTGAGCCTGTTGCCTATGCTATTGCTGTTCCGACGTTTGTCTTTGTTATTACTGATAACACTTCTACAATTCTCCAAACCACAGATAGCCAGTTTTTCTAGTTTTACCTGCAGGTTAGCCTCAAACAGGATGCATGCTGGGTAATATGCCGAAAGAAACTCATGGATCAAGTATTTTAAGAAATTATATCATTATTTGTATATTAACATTTTGAAAAATAATCCATCATTGTTTTTGTTTTTTTAATTATTATCCATATACATAAATATGTCATGAGTTGTTTGATATTTCATCCATTGTGAATGGACACATAACCATTATTTGGTGAGTTTCTATATTTTTTCCAGAGATTTTGTAGACAAACCAGTCAAAATTAGCCTGCAGGTCCATAAAATACTGTAGTTCAGCTGTCATATTGTACCTGGATGCCCCAGGGTTTGTTTTGTGCCAGGTATAAAAAGGCTTCACTCACGTCAAACTTGGAGGAGAGCCTCTTGCGCGGCTTGTTTTTGCTGATGCTGCCGTTCTCAGAGCGGATGGAGGGGGAAAGACTCCCGCGCCGGGCGTTCTGAAACATGGCGACAAATTATGGTCAGAACTCTCAGATACATTAAATACAATGTACAATATATATGTCTATAAGACGTTGTGCAGATGACGTCATAAGTACCCAGGATGGACTGGCTGCCATATTGGTGACCAGTTTATAATCACTATTCTTTTCAAATCTTAAGCACTTAAAATACAAAAAAAGACTACTAGAAATACCCATAGATAATAGTGTCAGGCTCGTAATTAGCTTAAATCTCAGTAGAATATGATAAAATCATGACATTGTGTTTGTAAACAAAATGCAATTGCTTGTATGCATTAACTAAATCTAGCCGGAAAAAAACATTTTATAGTTTTGCCATGCCGGTGTTATGGTTTCCATTTCACCATCTCCCTGGGTTAGGGTCATGGAATGTATCTACATAGATATTTCAGATGGGCCATAAATTGTTGTTGCTCCCTTGTAAGTAATCATGTAATCACAGAAAGCATCAGCCACTGATGCTGCAGGCACATCTATATATAGAAGTAATTAACATACGTCCGACCTAACTTAATCCCTGGTTAAACCTCCCCACCCTTTACCCTGTCTGGCCGTTCTAGCCCCCACCCGCTCCACCTCCACTGGGAAGTAACATCCCAGCCATGGATGCGACGTTATTATAACGTTGCAGCAACATTCTGGTTGGTTCTGTAGTGGTTCTTATCATGTACTTTTGATGACTCCCAATAATCACATTGCTGCAACATACTGCTGTGACATTGGCCTGTGACGTTATTACACTGTTCTGGTTATGCTCTTCAACCCAAATGGAATGTTCTTATAACTTTCTGTAATGGTTTTGTCTCAACAACACCAATTTTTTTTTATAATAATGTTCTGATTCAGTAAGGTTTCAACCTCACCATCAATAACATGACTGTTATGTGTTATCTTCAGATGTGGAATGGTTAATAGAGGCATTCTAGTCTACTACCACTTCCTAACTTAGGTCTGCTCAGTCGATACCTCAGCCAGTGCTATAATGAATAGAACGGCTTTTCTTGGCCACTGGATACAGCCATGGATTATTGGTGTACATTCCAGGCACCAGCAGCCAAGAAAGTTCCAGGCGTGCTACACTGATATCTATAGCTGGTATCCAGTGACCCAGACAAGTCATTCTCTTCCTAATTCTAGCTCCCCCAGGCTGGTGCCAGTGTTCGTAGCCTAACATGGTACATCAATTTGGAGGCTAACATGACAGATTTGTATCCTAACATTGTGTTAGTCTATGCGGTTTGTAGAATGCGGTCCCTTTTAGAAACAAACTAGTATTCGAACTGATGTGTTTCAAAGTGCTCTGATGCACATCATAAGCGGTAGTCTGAACGGGGTATAAGAGACCCTTTTGAGTGTAATGAAGGGCCCCTTCCCAGCCAGCTTGGGACATAACAGAAACGTTCTGCAACCATACTATTTAGTCAGTTTGTTACCTACTAAGATCAGTAACAACTACGTTATTGATGGTGAGGTTGAAACTTCCCCAAATCAGAATGTTATTATAACATTAATTTTGGTGAGGTTAGGACAAAACCAAAAAAAGAATGTTATACGAACACTCTGTTTGGGCTGAAGAACATAAGAAGAAGATCGTAATAACATCGCAGTACAATGTCACAGCAGTACATTGCAGCAACATAATTGGGATTCATCTAAAGAACGTAACAAGAACCAAATACAGAACCAACCAGAACGTTGCTGCAATGTTATGATAACATTGCATCCTTGGCTGGGTTGGTCAGCGTTTACAGCTATGTCCATTTTGACTGGATGAGGCATGGGTTGCCACTAGTTCCACACTAGCAGTGCCAACCCTTATGGCAGTAATAAAGGGTCATTCAGTGGATACCTTTGTCAGTGTTTAGGTATGGTGGGGTCAATAAAGGCACTGTTGGTAGCCACCACGTCCTTGTGGTAACAGACTCCGATCGGTGAAAATGGTAGTCAATGTTTAGGTGTTGCATGATCAATTTAGGCAGTGTAAGCTTGAACCAGTTCCCTACAGGTGTTATAGAAAGGCCAATTGGGGAACATGTTATTCCTTCAGGTGTGGTGGGGTCATCAGACGCAGTCTGGGCTGGCACCACTTACCTGTATGTCTTATAACGGGCTGTAATGGGTACAATAAAAGGGACAGTCAGTGGGAACCAGGGGTACTGACCAAAAACATCCATGATTTCTCGTGGGCATTATTTTATGCCCTGATGAAGAAAAAAACATCCGGAGAACTTTTGTACATGAAAGTTTGTTGAAAAATTATACTAAAATCATTTGCATAATATACTTATTCACATATAATACTTTTTAAAGTGTGTTAGAAGGACATTTGAACACTTTAAGTGTTAAATTTTGTGATCATGTGTATTTTGACTTCTCATGACTCAGAGTTCTTGTGGATGTTTTTGGTCGACCCCAAGGTCAGTGTTTACGTATGGTGGGGTGAACTCAGGCAGTAAGGTCTGCCAACACTACCTCCTGGGCAATTACGGATCCAAGGTTTAATAAAAGGGTCAGCTAGAGGATACTTTGGCCAGTGTTTAGGTATTGCATGTCAATGGAGGCAGTCAGGGCTGACAACACTACCCTGCAGACAGTGATAGGTCCTAATGAAGGGCCACTCAGTGTATACCTTGGTCATTGTTTATAGCTATGGCCGCGTCAACTCTGTCAGTATCGGTTGCCATTGCTTCCACGCTGGCAGGAACAAACCCTCATGGATGTCATGAATTGGTCATTCATTTGATACCTTGGTCAATGTCTAGGTATTGAGATAGTGTGGGCTACTGTCAATTTGTCATTATAGTTTACAGACCCATATGAACATAATGAAAGGGCTGACCAGTCATACATTGTGTGTATATGAAGTACTGGTGAGAAAGTTTTTTCAGGTATGACAGGAACAATAGAGGCAGTATGGGCTACTGCCAGTTCCTCGCAGGCAATAACAGCCCCTAATGGACGTAATAAAAGGGACAAGTAAGAATACAAGAGTGGATGTTTATACAGGTAGGGTAGGTCAATAGAAGTAGTGTGGTCTACCAATACACCAACCCAGAGGAAATAACATACTCTGTAATGGGTGTAACAAAGGGCCGGTCAGTGGATACCTTGGTCGGTTGGTTGGTTGGTTATTGGGGTTTAACGCCGTAGTAACATCAAAGGTCATATCATGCCGAGTACAGAGTTTTACAATTCTGTCTGGGATGATCCTATCTATGGTATGATTGAATCTATGAGAAGATAGAGACCATACCCCTACACATCTACCAAGGCAGGTGTTCTTTAATGTGCAGGGTCCCATAGACAGGGCCAGAAACACAACAGGCGGTGGTCTACCAGAGACCTTTGGTATCCAAGTTGTTGCCACTGGGAGACGTGTAGAGGGGCATAGTAGCCAGCTCATCCCAGCCCAGGATTGAACCCGGGCTGCCTGCACAACAGGCGGACACTCTAACTACTTCACCACCCCACATGCCTAACCTTGGTTGGTGTCTAGGTGTTGAGACAGTATGGGCTACTCTTCTACTCTATGATTGGTGTAACAAAGGGCTGGTCAGTTGATCCCAGCCAGCTTGTGACGTAACAGAAACATTCTGTGACAAAACCATCAGAACATTATAAGAACATTCTGTTTGGGTTGAAGAACATAACCAGAATGTTGTAATAACGTCACAGTGTAGTGTTACAGCAGTACGTTGCAACATAATTAGGAGTCATCAAAAGAATGTAACAAGAACCAAATACAGAACCAACCAGGACGTTGCTGCAATGTTATAATAACGTTGCATCCTTGGCTGGGGATACCTTGGTCAGTGTTTACAGTTATGGAGAGGTCAATACTCGCTGTCTGGGCATCTCCGTATCAACCGATCACCGACCCTGTACATAACCATATTGACCAATCATTGACCGGCAGCCATTCACGCTAAACAGTATTGTGGATTTCTATTCACATAATATAAGCCTAGCAACTTCATGCTCCTTACACGGTCAGGACTCCCTCAGTGGTGTGGCCTTAGGTGTAAGTTCTCACAATGTGTCTCAGTTGGAATTTTTTGCTCTAGGGATCACTGCGATACAAAGAGCCCTGTGGCCCATTGCACAATTGGTTTTGTAACAACGAAAATATAATAAATAGCAAAAGAGTTCGTTGTTTCTTAATAAATTATTTGCAGATATTTTCTTAACAACAAACATTTTTTCAACAATTTTTTTCTATATTTAGAATGCCCTCAAATAGTTGTAATTTTTTACTGGTTTTTCTCTAATTTATTCCCTCTTTATATCAATTTACAGAATTCAATTCCATTCATTAGAACCAGATATTTCTACTATTTTCGTAACAAGGGACAATTTTCGTAACAAAGAAACATTTCGCTGTTAGTATTTGTTCGTTATGCTTTCGTTGTTTGATCCTCACATCACCCCCTGATGAGAAAGGTGTATAGGTGGGTACACAAGGTTCGTACTGAGCCCCACTCTCTTACTCTGAGGGGGTGCCAGTAAAAGGTGCAGAGAGTAATCTAACCTTAGTCCACTCAATCAGATAAAATACATGTGGTTACAGCTTAAACAATCGATAGAGTCGTTATTCCCAGAACATCTCACATGGATCACTGTTGTTTGTAAAATAAAACCTATCGACAATTTTGATTATTCTAATACAATTTCATTTACAAGTTCGTGTTCTCCCGCTAGAGACATTCAATTGCACGGTCATTCGAATCAACAGCAAAACTAAATGTATTATAATGAAATTTGATATGAGTATTTCCTGAAATCGACAGAAGACACATGATACCACACCTCCCCCACCCCCAGATATCCCTACCTGGCGGAATTATTGATGACATTAAAGCTGTGATCACAAACCCTGAGGTGCACAGTGTAACTTTACTGCGGTTCAATGTCGACAAACGGAGTGTATCGATACTGAGTACACCCCGCGTAACGGGCAAAAGGCCGCTGATCAATCATGACCGCTCAATTATTCATAGCCAGGGTTCTACAACAGGAGCTTTTGTGTACTGCTCTGCACTTTGACCTCACAGACAATTGCTGGTGATGGGAAGGTTCCAAGCCAGAGTAGCTCATAGTTTACAGTATAGGAATGTGTGATACATATACAACATTTCATTCACTGAAAGAAAAAATATCTCTGTTTTGCCTTTTTCTTTTACGGTATATTCTTATTTGGAACCCTCCCAAGGCCAATGATAGACCCACCCGACCCAACCCTACCTAATGTCTCAGAAGTTATGATGATGCAGCTCCTCCTCCAGGGCAGTAACAAATAATATTATATGTAAGACTAGTTATTAAAGATGTTCTAGTTCTAAGTCTTTGCTGTTTACCTATGGGTGGGGGACTCAGTGATGGCCTTTGTATGAAGAAAATTACAGGACACTCTTAAAACAGGCTTTGGGTTTCAGATCTCCACTCCTAGAGTTTCCTTTATTGTTTTTTTTAAATAGAAAATGTCTTTTTGCATTAGGACACCTTCCCCTGTATTCCAATAATGCAATCACCATGGACCTGACTCCGTCTGTTTAAATCATTCATTCATTTTGCGGTGTAAATCTTTCTCGACAAAATCAAGGTCTACGTTTTTGTGTATTTCTTCTTTGGTTTGTCTTTGCAACGTGTTCTTATGGATCTGCATGGGAGAAATGAAAGTATGGAGAAGTAAAAATGTCCTTCAGAATTCGTGGGTCATCATTTTATTTCGATCATTTGAGAAACCACTTTCAATCCAGCAATCTATTTAGAAAAACTGAATCTGAAAGTCTTTGCTTAAAGGTCCTAATTACTAATGAATCAAAATGACCAAAACCTGTGGTATTAGTAGAAGTTCTTAGGGAAAAGTGCTATCTCTAGAAAGATGCATTAAAGAAATAGGCATATTTCTAGAAAGATTTACGAATGATACATGAAATGGAGCAATTTCTAGAAAGATGCACTAAAGGTACAACCAATAGAACCATCTCTAGAAGGACACGCCCAACACAAGGACCACCTGGGAGATGTGCTAGGAACCTGCACCAGGCTCCTTCCCATATATACCAATAGGGGAATTCCCCAGGGTGCCCCAGGAACAGGCGAATGGCCAGTAGACTATGTGTAACAAGGTCTACTAACTGAAGTAAAGACATAAGGGGAACACCAAATGGTGAGCTTTAGGCCTCGTCTCCACGAGGTGATGAATATCCTGAAAACTGGCAGCGACAACAGTCAGTGATGGAGGTTTTACGCCATACCAACAGCCAGGGTCATTTTCTCAGCAAAGACAAGCTGGGATGAATTCTGTCTTTGGTGATCATATGGTGACAGGGTGGGCAAAAAGCAGGAGATCAAAACCTGGAAATCAATTTTGCTGTACCTCATCCCTTAGTGAACCCAGCACCAACCGGGAATTGAACCCAAAGAACCACTTGGTCAATGCTGGGTCCCCCGTATCGTCGCCTTATTCAATCAGCAGGGGCTACTGGGGGCCTATATTCTTCCCCGGAACCCCCATAGGGTGGCAGCGACAAGAAGCCAGAACATGGCGTTAGTCACCAGACAGTCTGGCGCTGAGTAATCAAAGAAGCCATGTGCTGCTAGGTAACAAACCTTCTGACTGAGAAAAACATCAGCGATGTTGGCGATGAACCCAATTAAACCTGCTTAATCTGACACCTCGAAACCCTGATGACAAACAGGTTCTTTCACCAGCCAGCGTGGCGCCATCATCCTGAAACTCCATTCACCCAAGACAATTATTAACTGTGATATCTAAAACGCAAGCGTACAAATCAACTACTTTGACACCACAATTATATACTCAGGAAGAATAATTCTGAATGCAAGAAAATGGTTTTCTTTCGGACCTTGGTTGCCATGGTTAGCAAAGGTTAATCCCAAGCAAAAATATGATGTTATTATAACATTATTATAACGTTCTTTTTTTTTTTTTTTCCTTTTTTTTTTTTTTTTGAACGGAATGTGACCATATGGTATTTTCCTGGAATTAATCCATTAAATTAAGACCCAGTGGGACAACGGATGATAAGCGTTGCATCCATCGTCTTTCTTCTTTATCTCTCTCCGACTGTGCTTTAGCAGAGTCAGGTGGGGAGGATATGAAGTAGAGGACCGAGATGTTAAAACCTTTTGTCAGCTTTGGTTGATCAGCCGGGCATTGATTAAAGCTACGTTATTATAACGTTCTGTTTAGTTTTGCTTTGGTTCTTGTTACATTATCTTGATGGCATCCAAAAACCTCTTTAGAACATAACATTGCAATGTCACACTGTGACGTTATTGTGACTTTCTTGTAACGTTCTTTCACATTATAATAACATTATTACAACATTCTTTATCAGTAGGTCTCAACTTCCCTAAAATCATAATGTTATTATAACTTTACTTGACATAAAATAACGCAACAATTTTATGAAAATTGGGCAGGTGACAGACTAACCCAAAGGATATGGTTGCAGAACATGCTTGTTATGTCACTGCTTGCCTGGGGTTAACACTTTTCACCAGGCAACTCAACTCTTCATCACCCAAGTGCAGACAAGGCATTTTTTGAGACATGGCTCTACTTGGGTTCTGCACTCTCTCAGTCTGGGAGTTCTCACTAATCAGGTTTAGGGCCAAGGTTTGAGGTATGGGCCCCCGTCAACAGTCAATATCCGGGGCAGTAATTAGAAGAGTCAGCTGAGACAGACGAATGGACTGACCCTGTCAGGGCTGGATTGGGGGCAGGCAGAATGGGCATGTTGTGGGTAGGGGTCAACTAACTGAGGGCACAGACAGAGAAAAACAGAGGGAGAGGGGAGTTGGGTTTAACAAGGGAATGGAGGGGCAGAGATGGTGCATTGTATGTGTAAGGGAACAGGACGGGTAGGGGGGGATGAAGTAATGGAGGGAATGGAGGGACTGGGACGGTGCATTGAATGTGTCAGGGAATAGGAATGGGTAGGGGGGGACAAAATAACAGAGGGAATGAAGGGACAGGGACGATGCATTATAAGTGTCAGGGAACAGGAACGGGTAGTGGGTGATGGAGTAACAAAGGGAATGGAGGGACTGGGATGATGCATTGTACGTGTCACAGAACAGGACGGGTAGGGGGGATGAAATAACGGAGGGAATGGAGTGACGGGGATGGTGCATTAAAAGTGTCAGGGAACAGGACGGGTAGGGGGGGATGAAATAACGGAGGGAATGGAGGGACTGGGACGATGCATTAAAAGTGTCAGGGAACAGGAACGGGTAGGGGGGGATGAAATAACGGAGGGAATGGAGGGACTGGGACAATGCATTAAAAGTGTCAGGGAACAGGAACGGGTAGGGGGTGACGGAGTAACAAAGAGAATGGAGGGACTGGGACGATGCATTGTATGTGTCAGGGAACAGGAATGGGTTGGGGGTGATGAAGTAATGGAGGGAATGGAGGGACTGGGATGATGCGTTGTTCGTGTCGTAAAACACAAACAGGTAGGGGGATGAAATAACGGAGGGAATAGAGGGACTGGAACGATGCATTGTATGTGTCAGGGAACGATGCATTGTATCTGTCAGGGAACAGGGAACAGATATTCTAGTTTTGTCCTAATGTAAATGACTTATAATTGAGAAGTTTCTAAAATCATTGAATTCTAGGACTTGCACGGAGCAGCTAACTATTGCCTATTTAACACAGTCCTCTTTTATAATTATTATGAATAAAGGAAACAGGATTCAAAGAATGAAAATCAATCATCCCCACCCTTCCCTTTTGGTGCACACCTTAAATATATATTTGTATGTATACAAAGAGGGGAAAATGCCCTGCCTGTGATTGAAAATACATGTCTATTAAGTACAGGACCTACATTATATTCATGCTGACCCCCACCCTCCCTTCCCAAACCCTAGGTCAGCCTAACCATTATCTCAAGTAACCTGATCCGTTGGAGACCAGCCATTATGGCAGTCTACAGACCCTGACCGCCCGCTCACCTTCCGCATGTCATAATCCACATGTGGCGGTCATTAACCCATGTAACCACTTCCCTTATTGACCGTAAGGGGGGTTTCTAAGAAGGCCATGTCAAGGTATTAATCTACACTTTAACCCTGTTAACAACACATAATGTGTCCAATACTACCTTTGTCTTTATTACTATTATCTAATTACATTAATGGTATTTTGGTCTTTCAATAGTCATATTATGACAATACATGGTAGTGTTTACATAACATACAAACATACAAACATAGACACACACATTAACATACATACATGTATACATACATACATACATACATACATACACGCATACAAGCATACGCTCATACATGCACAAATGCATTATGTGTTTTATACTTTCAATTAGAAAAATCCCCATTTACTTTGGATGTCTCAGCCAGCAATATGCGGGTTCATCAATCTGCCATCACTCAAACCACGATTGGGTTTTATTGTGAACTTTGGGAAGCATCAAACATTTCCTCTTGGCCTTCAACCATATTTAATAAGATAACCATGTTCTCTGTTTTTAGATACACATCAATCTTAGTGTTTTTGCCTGGGATATTGAAAGGACAACGGTTTCAATCTTGGAATGCATTTTATATAAATCATGTTTCCAAGATTTGCCTTGAGCAAAACACCCTGTCAGTATGCTCTGTGCATGTTTGATGCAAATTGGTGCTAAAATCAGCTTATTATTTAGGTAGAATTGACCAATTTAGGTGCCAATTGGGAGGCTGTCTTGCTGAAAATCACCTGGTGGGTATGTTACTTACTTCGTTCATAATATTAAAAAGAAAATGACATAGCTTTATTAATGCAGATATATTTCACAAGAAGTATGCTTGATCTAAGCCTTTTTCATGGTTTGCTTAGTCCTATGTAGTAGCTAAACTAATGTGATGAATTGTATTATCAACCTTCCCCCTATGGATCAGCACCTGCCCCACCTCTCTCACCACCCCTGTGCCCCCCCTCCTCCTGTACCCACCTGTCACCCTACCCCCCACCTCTCACCCCACTCCGGGCCAGTTATTGGCTCCTTTATCACCATTTTATGCACACGCGGCACGGCCACAATGACACCATCTGCTCCGAGCTGTTTATCAGGGCCACCAGTTCACCAATATAATTCACAGTGGGGTACTGGTCAAAGCACTACGGCCCTGTGTTTAACACTGTCAAAGCACTAGGGTCATGTGTTTAACACTATCAAGCCACCAGTTCACCAATACAACTCACAGTGGGGTACTGGTCAAAACACTACGGCCCTGTGTTTAACACTATACAGGCCACCAGTTCACCAATATAACTCACAGTGGGGTACTGGTCAAAGCAGCCCTGTGTTTAACACTATCAGGCCACCAGTTCACCAATATAACTCACAGTGGGGTAATGGTCAAAGCACTATGGCCCTGTGTTTAACACTTTATGGGCCACCAGTTCACCAATATTAAACTCACAGCGGGTACTGGTCAAAGCGGCCCTGCGTTTAACACTTTATGGGCCACCAGTTCACCAATATAACTCACAGTGGCGTACTGGTCAAAGCACTATGGCCCTGTGTTTAACACTATCAGGGCCACCAGTTCACCAATATAACTCACAGCGGGGTACTGGTCAAAGCACTATGGCCCTGTGTTTAACACTCAAGAGGCCACCAACTCACCAGTATAACTCACAGCGGGTACTGGTCAAAGCACTACGGCCCTGTGTTTAACAATATTAGGCCACCAGTTCACCAATATAACTCACAGTGGGGCACTGGTCAAAGCAGCCCTGTGTTTAACACTATCAGGGGCACCAGTTCACCAATATAACTCACAGCGGGGTACTGGTCAAAACACTATGGCCCTGTGTTTAACACTATCGGGGCCACCAGTTCCCCAATATAACTCACAGTGGGGTACTGGTCAAAGTAGCCCTGTGTTTAACACTATCGGGGCCACCGGTTCACCAATATAACTCACAGTGGGGTACTGGTCAAAGCACTACGGCCCTGTGTTTAACACTATCGGGCCACCGGTTCCCCAATATAACTCACAGTGGAGTACTGGTCAAAGCACTACGGCCGGCGCCCTGTGTTTAACACTATCAGGCCACCAGTTCACCAATATAACTCACAGTGGGGTACTGGTCAAAGCACTACGGCCCTGTGTTTAACACTATAGGGGCCACCAGCTCACCAATATAACTCACAGTGGGTACCAGCCAAAGTGCTATTGGTTTGTTTAATTCTGCCTGTTTCTATCATTGTAAAGTGTTTGTAACTGTCTACTATCTTCCCAATCCTACTGGCACTTCTTGTCCATTATCTTCAGCTACCACCATTTAACCTTACCTCTAACCCATTGTGTAACGCTGTATGTTTATATCATTGTAAACTGACTCTAAATATCCATTATTCGCACATTCCAGTACCACAAGCACTAAAATGTCGATCATCCTCACCTCTCCATGTCCTTTATTTCTCTTGTCTGGCACACTCAGCGCTTAACGTAGCTGAACATTACCTCTTACCCCAGGAGGGCTTTTCACAGTACAAAGTTAGGGCCGTACCCCGGGAGAGCTTTTAAATAATCAAGGGCGCTGTTCTACCTTTCAAGGGAATGACCCAGCATTGTATTATTCTAGCCAACGATGTAACATCGCAAAATGTCACCATTATGTTACTTCTAGGCTAGGAAACTATATCAATGTTGAAGAAGTGAATAGTTAACACTGGGAATGCTATGGCCTAATGTACCCAAGAGGGCATTTGACCAGCCAAGGGCATGACCTTCCCTTGAAGTGTGTTTACCTATGACCAGCAATGGGGCCTAGAGAGGTGGTATTGTACACCTTGCAGACAGAGTAAAGGCTGTATTCCACTAGCTGATTTTACTCACAATATAAAAAATCAGCAATGGGAATATTGGTTTATCACAGGCATGTTACATACCATAAGAAAGGTCTTAACATTCTCTTTCAAATGATGTGTAGAATGTGTGGTCTTTTGCATTATTACTGGTAACAACTTATAAATTACCAAATAACCACCGGACAGAATCACCTAGTCGAATACAGGCTTAACGCTTTGTACTGTGCAGGCACTAAGAGGGATTGGCCCGAGGACAGGCTGTTCTCCCAGACATCAACCCCCCCTAGGAGTGTACCTCCCCCCAGCAGCCCTACTGTCACAACAGACCCATCACTGGGCGGTGGCTCTAGACAAGGGACTGTCAGGGGGGAGGTGACAGACATGGCCATTACTGGGGGACCTACAACAACAACCACTGCTAGGTGTGAGGTGTAATGTGACAGGGTCTTAACCCGGACAGAGCTCCACCATTAGGCCTGGCCGGCTCACCCGGCTCGCCTTACCGGGCTAATTTTACTTGTCTTAGCTGTATTTGAACGTAAAGTGTTTACCTGTCAGAGAGAGACTTAAATGGACCTCTGCTCAGGAGGGCGAACACATCCCTTAAAAGGTTGGGAGGTCCTGATAGTATTGATCAGGAGAAGCCTAACTGATGTTGTTGGTGAAGCTATTTTTATATAGTTGTGTGATTCATTTAGGAAAGGGTGATGCTTACAGAAACTGCTATAGTGAGAATACAAATAAAAAACAAACAACCCTTAAATACATTTACCGTAAAGAAAACCAGTTCTTGGGGTGGGTTTGACCATACTGTTGCTGCTTGAAAGTTACATGGCATTTGTGCAACAGGTTGTAACATCTAGAGCTGTTGCCTGTAGGTAGCCTAGTACTCAGTTCTGAGAAATGAAATGGAGGATTGAACACCAGCTTCTGCAACTTAATTACTTCTGGGCCTCGGGTCTACTTCATATGCCTAAAAAGTTCAGTCTGTTTGTTTCTTAGAGACAGGATAATTGTACCCCAAAGATGTAAAGCTCATTTACTTAGCCAGAAATGGCTGAGTAAGCAATCTTTAATCTTAATCTCTTCTTATCTGTCCACCAAAAGTCCTTATGAAGGAGTTTCAAGTAGTGAAATAATTGAAAAATGGAAATAATTAATAGTTTCCCTTCTTACAATAGTAGCTATAGCATGAAAGACTTGCCATTCTAAACACCTGCCCTTGATTCAGAACCCCTCCTTTGGCTGTTCTAATCACCCCCCACTACCAATACTCATCTCCCACCCCTAGAGTCTCCAAACAAAAGAGTTTCAATCTTAGCAATTACATTTGTAAGTATGCTTAATCGTAGCACTTTTCAGTTGGCTTTGATTTCAGAAACAGGCTTTAGGTCCTTCATTTAGGTTAGTCCCAAGGGTCCTGTGATGGATGATGGCAAAACATCAGACGGCAGTAACAGACGCTGAATGTGTTTTTTCTGTGAGAGTAGGACTCATAGATAGGGCCAGAGCGGTTGGGGAGTACTCATCCCAGCAGCGCAACGATGTGGAAGTATGGGGCTTATACATACAACTACCGACAGCTGGCGTGGGCTGGTGTCTGTTGAGTCTCCTTTGAGACTCGCCCTGGTCAGGACGACTGGTCCCACAGGGTCCCTTACCCTGCCTGACCATACATGGATGATGGCGGCCGTGTTTGCCGGCTGTCTCAGGTCATAATTCACCGCTGTCTTACAGACAAAATGAACCAAAAGGGGGCAGAGAAAGACGTCCTTTTCCTTGGCTTTTATCCCCCTTCTCCATCTAACTACTGTGTATTCCCAACCTAACTAACCGCTCCACTTTCCCTCCCAACTCAACCAACCACTCTGTATGCCCTGCGAACCCCACTTACCACTCTACCCCACCCAATCAACCTAAGGCCCTCACCTCCAAACCAAAAACTCAGCATTCACTCCTAACTCCACCAACCACTCCATATTCCTTTTCTACCGACCCATCTACTTTACATTCTCTCCACCCCACTGACAACTCTGCATACCCTCCCCAACCTCCATCCATTCTACATTCCCTTCCCATCCAACCAACCCCTCTGCATTCCAGTCCAACCCCACCCCACTGGCCACCCTCCATTCCCTTCCCAACCAACCGGCCACCCAGTATTCCCTCCCTACCCACCAACCACCTGCATCCCCTCTCATTCCCACCAACCACTCATTCAATGCATTCAATCCCCACCCCACTAGCCACTCTGCATTCCCTCCCCAACCCACCAACCACTCTGCATTCAATCCCCATCCCACTAACCACTCTGCATTCCCTCCCCTCCCCACCAACCACTCTGCATTCCCTCCCCACCTCACCAACCACTCTGCATTCCCTCCCCAACCCACCAACCACCCTATGTTCCCTCCCCACCTCAAACTGTAATCCCACGAGACACCTCAAGAACCACTTGGCATTCATTCCCCACTCAACCAACCACCTTGCATTCCCTCCCCAACCCACAAACCATTCTTCATTCCCTTCCCTCCCCATCAACCACTCTGCATTCCCTCCCCTCCCCACCATCCACTCTGCATTCCATCCCCACCTCACCAACCACTCTGCATTCCCTCTCCACCTCACCAACCACTCTGCATTCCCTCCCCACCCCACCAACCACTCTGCATTTCTTCCCCTCCCTATCAACCACTCTGCATTCCCTCTGCTCCCTACCAACCACTCTGCATTCCCTCCCCTCCCCACCAACCACTCTGCATTCCCTTCCCTCTCCACCAACCCCTCTGAATAGCCTCCCCTCCCCACCAACCACATTGCATTCCTTCCCCTCCCCACCAACCACTCTGCATTCCCTCCCCTCCCCACCAACCACTCTGCATCCCCACCCCATCCCATCCACCCGTCTGCATTCCTTCCCCCACCCAACCAACCAACTCTGTATTCCATCTCCACCCACAAAAAAAAAACAGAGAGCCTTCCCACCCAACAACCAATCTGTATTCCCTTTCTACCCAACGAACCACTCTGCATTTCCTCCCAACCCCACCAACCACTCCACACCCTCTCCCCCACCCTACCAGACACTCCCCATTCTCATCCCCCTCACCCGTCACTTCTCATGGAGCACACAAAGACATCTTTTCCAACTCTTGCATTTTCTCCAATTACTCATTCCCCGGAGACGTTCCCAGTGTGGCGTGCTCTGGGTAAAAACACGGCCCGTCCCTGCCGCCCTAAACCTACCAGGTGACCCTTCCGCTGTGGGTTTAGGACCAGATGGTGTCTGGGCATAGAGTGGGGACATCTAAGGTTGTTTGTGTCACACAGTAGATGGTGTCAACAAGATGGTGGCGAGTCCACACGGCTCACTTGAAGCACACCGTAATGTGTTTATTGATCCGCAACCACTTAGACCACGCCTAAAGCCTGTGTTCTATGGAACAATTTAGACCTTGTTTTTCTTTTGTTTTTGCCAGGACTTTGGCATGAAAACATACATCCTTCATGCGACTTGAAGCAGAGTTGCAATACCTTCCAATTGATACAGAATATATCCAGATTAATTCCTTCTGCTGATTTTTACAATTGGCAGCAACATTGGCATGCATGTGGAACATAGGCTTTAAGGCTAGACACAAATTGCTGGTGGCTGTTTTAGATACAGACTTTTTTTTGGCATATATTACACCCATATGAATTCACATTTTATTTTTCGCTGTTACAGAGGCAACCCAGAATCAAATAACATTAATTACCTAGACTGATACGATAACCACACTTAACATGAACAACACTCGTCTGTATATGAAATGATCTTATTGGAGTATCTACCAAGACAGATCATTGCCTCCGATTGAAAATACCAGATGAGTTTGGATAAATACATACATCTTAGGTCAGTGGGATATTTTCATTATGTTCAGATATCTTATATAATATATCTCAATATCTGAATCATTGTTTTTCAGTCGTTATTATTCACAGGACTTATTTTGATGATGCTGAATAACAACTTGTAATAAGACAGCACCATATCTACCCCACATCCTGTAACTCAGAGGTTCAGCCCTGCTATTGGCCTTATGGACGTTCAACTCATGACCCCCAAGGGACCCATTTAGGGGCCTATTTGCAATAAAACTAGGGATAATCACCATGACAAATGCTGACAAACTACCATTGGATTTCCCAGGGGCAACACAGAGAATGTTTTTTCATTCAATATAACTGGGGATTCCGCCCCCGCTGTTGGGTGAAGTTACACTACACGACATGATATGTGGTATGACGATGTCACAGAGAAACCACACATAGTAAAGACAATATTCTTTATTACACATTATAATACTCTAATTGCCAATTTCAAACTTCTATATCACTCCTGCATGTGAATTGTCTTTTGTATCATATTGCGCTGATATCAAAGCTCAAGTCTTGGAGTGTAAAAGACCTTACAAGCAGCTTCGCATTGGGAGACACGGATCTCCTCAGCATTCAACATGGTGGGTGCGGATAATACCATATTGTTTGTGACTTTGTGCCTAGTCGGTCGGTCAACCAGCTTTGGTGGTTATAGTTCATCAAGCAATTTATGAGATAATTGACAAAAAGAGAGAAGAAGAATGAAAATGGGGATTCAAGGCAAATGACCCCATTTCTAACCAAATTGACATCCGCTGCAAAAAGCAGTTTCATGGCCTGGAATATTAAAAAGGGACTATCTCTTGGGCACTCAAATACTGAAAGAAATATGTCAGTATTCTAAGCGGAGCAAAAGTTACATTCATTTGAAGAGGTGAAGGTCAGATAAGGTAAGTATGGTAAAATGGTCCAACCGTTGGTATTTATCAAAATGAAAATTAAGATTACAGGGACCAAAAATTAAAATGCCAAATACAATTTCATTAGATATATTGCTATTTCTTTTCTATTTGAGATATTCGGCTGGGCTACAAAAAAAAAACAGATCTCAGATCCCTATTAGGATTTGTGTGAGCAGGATTCAACCCTGGGGAGACCGGTCACGATCCTGTCTGAAGGTGGTATTATGCTGCACGACTTGAGCTATGATACTCATATGATATGATGAAATTACAGAAAATTCGCATACAGGAGAGACATGAATGTAAAACTTATCAAAGTATTAAACAAGATCATCTGGTACTACCGTACCAAAGGAGGCGGGTGAAAATAGAAGGAATTGTGAATTGCATAACAAGAACTGTACATGATTGCGCAATCATGGTAACAAGTTCCTATTTAAATACCAAATATGTCCTTGGAGAATGTCAAATATGACAAGGTGAAATTTTCTTTCTCAGTCTCCATACAATCCTTTGGTAAAATGTTTTGCTGTGCGTGGATAGTGATGAGCTGGTTCCTTTATTATAGAAAATGTCTATTCACATTATGGTTTCCTGCCCAAATTACAGGAAAACAACATGCTATTTCACAAGTTTGGAACCAAACTACCATATACTAGAAATAGAACTAACAAAATAAATATAAATTGATACTTATAATGCATCCATTACTTAGAAAGGTGGAAAATTTGTCACAAAATCCTAACAAGCTTCGCTGGTACCCATCTTGCTGCCTCCCAATAAGTGTTTTGTCTCTAATTTGTCCTAATTTGTGCAACTTCTCTGAGACATTGTCATGTGGCAGCTCAAGTCGTGTAGTGTAATACCACCTTCAGACAAGACAGACATCCACACGGCTACCCCCTGCTCATATTAATCCCAATGTGTATATGATATATTTATCTTCGTAGCCCCGCCCCTCACATACTGAACAAGTGGGACCCCAGAAAATACTTATTAAGGAGGACTGGCTGAATGAGTTTAGTATGACACGTCTGGTTAAAGAAAGACACCCCCGTTCAGCGATGACGAAGCCCTTTGTTATGTTCGGCCGACTGAATGAGTTTAGTATGACATGGTTAAAGAAAGACACCCCCATTCAGCGATGAGAATGTTGTATGTTATAATCGGCTGACTGAATGAGTTTAGTATGACGTGCCTGGTTAAAGAAAGACACCCCTGTTAAGTGATGACAAAGCCGTTTGTTATGTTCGGCTGACTGAATGAGTTCAGTATAACATGGTTAAAGAAAGATGCCCCCATTTACCAATGACACAGCTTTTGTTACGGTCGGCTGACTGAATGAGTTTAGTATGACATGGTTAAAGAAAGACGCCCCCATACAGCGATGACGCAGCTGCTTCTTAGGGTGGGCTGACTGAATGCGTTAGTATGACGTGCCTGGTTAAAGAAAGACGCCCCCATTCACCAATGATGCAGCCGTTTGTTATGGTCGGCTCACTGAATGAGTTTAGTATGACATGGTTAAAGAAAGATGACCCCATTCACCAATAACACAGCTTTTGTTATGGTTGGCTGACTGAATGAGTTTAGTATGACGTGGTTAAAGAAAGACACCCCCATTCAGCGATGACTTATATTAGCTGTTTGTTATGGTTGGCTGACTGAATGAGTTTAGTATGACGTGGTTAAAGAAAGACACCCCCATTCAGCGATGACTTATATTAGCTGTTTGTTATGGTCGGCTGACTGAATGAGTTTAGTGCGACATGGTTAAAGAAAGACGTCCCCATTCAGCGATGACACAACTTTTGTTATGGTTGGCTGACTGAATGAGTTCAGTATGACATGGTTAAAGAAAAACGTCCCGATTCACCGATGACGTGGCCGTTTGTTATGGTCGGCTCACTGAATGAGTTTTGTATGACACGCCTGGCTTAGGAAAGATGCCCCCATTCAGCGATGAAGCAGCTGTTTGTTATGGTCGGCTGACTGAATGAGTTAAGTATGACGTGGTTAAAGAAAGACGCCCCCAGTCAGCGATGACGCAGCTTTCATTACAGTCGGCTGTATCAGGTTCGCCTTACGTGGGCCGGCATTACGTAGGTGTGACAAACTTTACTGGGCGTGGTCCTCTTCTAGAACTCAGGTGAGCGAAAGGGGATCACAGACTCCCTGGTCCCTGGGAGTTAGGGCAGGGGGGGAGGGGGTGTATGGTAGACACGTATTGTGTAGGAGGGAAGCCCTGGGCCTATTACATAAGCCGTCGCTGTTGCCTCCAGTTTATGAGTCAGCAAGGTGCCTCTTAATTGGGAGTTTCAGATCCTCCAAGGTGAGACGTAACGCAAATGTAACGTATCTTTTGTTTTGGTTATTATAAAGTATTTAAAAAATATTTCATTATCATTGTACAATTATACCTCAATCGTACATGATGGCATAGTTACCATTTCAAGGTTCTCCATGTTTAGCCTTAGATATAATTATATAGATTTGAGATACGTTGACGAATCGAGATGCGTTGTGGGATCTGAAACTTCCTGTGAAATTTCACGCTGTCTGCATTTTTATTGCAGAAAAATTGTGCAAACCCTGACAAGATGCTAACATTGCACATTGTTGACACGTTGTTGGCTGTTAACTCATTGCTTTGAAACATCCACTGTCTAGGCTAATTATTATTATAATCAAGTGCGTACCATGCTATGCTATGATATCAAGACTGGCACACTTGGTAGAATTGGTCTAACACATTAATAAACGCATTAAAAGTGAAAAAAAAAACACTTCGACAAGTTTGAGGTCTACAGTCATCTAGGAGTATTAGCCTCCATCCTATATTTTTCTTTTGCTCCTAAGCCTGGTCCCCCAGAGTGACCAGTTTGAAAAGAATCAACCAGTGTCATTTTCGGTGGTTTGGTCGCCCAGCAACTTATCAAACAAAGAAGCCGTAATGTCTGGCGACCAAACCACTAGTCGGCGTGGTTTCTGGGTGAAATATTTGACATGTTTAATATTTTTCTCTAATCGGCGGTGATTAGCCTAGTTAATCCCTGGCCAGGACGACCAATATGACCTCTAATCGCTGGCAGTTTGAGGGGAAGAACGTCCCAAAGTGGTGATTAACTTTTTTTTTCATCGGCGACTAACTAGACATACTAATTTGTTAGTCGTTGGCCGACTAACGTTAATTGTCGTGGTTTAATCGCCACATGGGGACCCTGCTTTAGTCTTCCTATTTTCTATCAACGATATTATTATGTGTGTGCTGGAGGCTGTTTTCACTCCTTGTTTATGCAATAGGTACCAGAGGGTTGAAGGTCACCGTTACGTCATACGGCTGGCCTGAGGGGTGGGGTGGGGGAGTCTGGGTGGAGACTGCATGGCTGGAGGCTGGGAGAACTGGGAGAGGGGTGGGTGGGGGAGTCTGGGTGGGGACTGGAGGCTAGTAGAGCCTGTGAGAGTAGGTGTCTGGGAGAAGCCACACGTCAAACTATGACCTTGTCTCACCTCTAGATACCTTGGTAATACTCTGGGGATTCTGGTAGCTAAAGACTCCCAGAGTGTTACGTAATCGGCCACCAACGGGTAAAACGTCGGTAACATCATGTATATATATATACGTATATATATATATACATATATATATATATATATATACATCTATTCCCATATTAGGGGTTTTGTAACAAATACACACTATTTTTGTATGAAATGTCTTCACTTTTCAAATATTTCGGTCTATTCAACATAGAATTAGTTTAGTTTGAGAAGTTTTGAATAATTTCTCAAGGATTTCTTACCCATACAGAGTGTAGTAGCAAATTTTACATCCATTTTGAGTGAAATATGTTCACTCTTTTCAGTGCTTTTTACTCACTTGAGCCTGAAAAATGACCCATGTCTTCACTTTTCGACTCACCCATCTGGGCAGACTAAACATGAAGTAGCACCCCCAGGTTCAAACACTACTGATATCTGGTATCATCATGTGTAAAGGCTCTATTACACTATGCATCGGGTCTACGTTTGCGTTACCGTATTACACTAAATTGATATCCCCAACACAACCTGACGCTAAGCATAATTTTATCATACTACACTCTATGCGTTTTGAGTCACGTTGAGGGTAGCGTTTGGTCACGTCGAGTCATGTTGGGTAGCGTTGGGCACCCAGTTTGGTTTGGATTTTAACAAACATGTCTGCAAAATAATGCAAATAACTTATGTTGGACAATGTTACTAAACGTGAATGTGACCCGACATGTAGTGTGATACAGCTGAAAGTGTGATTCCTGCCCACTGATATCTTGTATCATCATGTGTATGTCAGATTCCTTTCTTAACGATATCTGGTATTGCCAAATGTATCTGTTATTCATTTACCACTTATAAATCATCTGAAATCTGATACCATGATGGATCGAATTGAATTCTGTAAATTGACATAATGAAAGAACACTGATGGCCTATATTATGAAATAATTACAGCTCATTCTTAACCTACTATTTAGTTCAAATGTGTCAAAAATGGCCTAACAACGATCAAAACGGAAGACAACACATTCTTTGTTGACCTACATCGCTATTGTGCAAAAAGTGACAGGTATCTCCCTATACGTGTGATTAACGCCCTGATACCTGTTTGTGCCCTAACCCCTCCAGACCCCCTAAACAGGGCTCTAAGAGCCCCATGAGGAAACATCAGGGTGATCTATGTGACGGCGGGGAGCGGGGCTAAGCGGGCTTAAGGGGGTCAATCAGTCAGGGTATTAGAGCCCTATCTCAGCCTCTCTGTCACCACCCGGCCCCTTTTACCCGATCGATACAACACACGACCCATCCTGATCCTTTTTTGTTTTTTATTGTATTTTTCTTATTGAAACATCATCACATACAGTCATATGCTTTTCACGATGTCGAAAAAATAACATAAAATCTCTGTCGCCCAGGAATAAATGGTTTCTGTCCCTATGGAGGATAGGTTGAATATTCTATGTACGGGGTTTTCCATTCCCAGCCAAGGTGTGATGTAACGGTCACATTATAGAACCACACTTTCTTTTTTTGTCTGCTACTTACTAAAATATCACATAACTGTTACATTATTTTTCTGTGAGATTGAGACTTAACCAATACAGAATGTTATCATAACATTCTGGTGAGGATAGGTCAAGATTAAATTAAGATAAAACGTCATTGCAACATTCTGATTAGGTGAGGTCTAGACCTGACTTAAACAGAACATTGTTGTGACCTCCTGACCAGAGGAGGTCCCAACCTTACCTAAACAGAAAGTTACTGTGATTTTCTGATTATGTTAGGTCTCAACCACACCTAAGCAGAATGTTATTGTGACATTCTTATTATGTTTCACCTCATAAATAACGTTACAAGAATGTTGAAAGAGCGTCACAATGGCACATTGCAAAAGTTGGTTGCAGTGATGTAATTGGGAGTCATCAAAAGAATGTTGCTGTAACCTAAAAGTGTGACATAACAAGAATCAATCTAGAACATTGCTGCAACGTTTTTAGAATGTCATATCCTTGGCTGGCTCATGTATATATGCACCAACGGGGAAAGAGGGGTCTGACCTTTTTTGAAAATGTACATAATGTTCCCGTACAAATCTATTGCATACTACAGTCGAAGGGGGAATGGGGTCTGAAAGTCTTTTAAATCTACGTCCGTTCTTAATAGAAGGTCCCTTATTGGTATTCAAAGGTTCATTCTTTTCTGCTAAATGTCAGGTAATCAATATGAAATGGGACAAGTGACTTATGAAGTTACCAGTAAGGCTGTCTTTGTGTGTCACTTACCCCTTTACTGTTGGGTTGGCTTACCTTTACCGTGGGGTCCCTTTGGGAGAAGTTCTGTCAACCCCAGCCCTTGTCATGTCATCCACATACAGACTAAGAGTTACCTTCATGTTATTGTCAAACTGTTTGATTGTGTCACAATGTTAAACCTTTACCTGTTGTCACAGCCTTAACCCTTTAGCTGCCAGTGACAACCCTTTGGCTATCTTTAGAGTGTTCATCCTTTAGCTATCTTTACTTATTGTCACAGTATCAACCCTTTAGCTTTTGCCATGGTATTAGCCCCTTAGCTATTGATACACCGTTAACGTTTTAGTTATTGTCACATTGTGAACACTTTAGCTATTGACACAGTTAAACCCATTTAACAATTGTCAGAGTATTAAAGATAGCTATACTGCACGTGCACTGCACTGCGGTATCCAATGCCATTAATTTCTATGACAAATCGCTGCTGTAGGACAGGTTGGTGTGTTGAGATAAATACTGCCATATGAAATGTAATGAGATGGGCCGAACTCCCGGCAAAACATCGGTACCAGCAGATTGATGGATACTGTCCGCTTCTAGTCCTAGCAATAATTATAGGTCGTTGAATTAGTAACAGCAAAAGACAACACACTGCAACATTTTTAGCCTAGTAATTATTTTCTGTAACTAATTTCAGAAAGAATGATGATAGGAGAAACTTGCATCAAATATTATTCAGAATAAAGTTCATTTACCCACCCATCTACCCCATAGATTAAATCAACATTTCTATTTGTAAACAATGGCACATTCAGTATAAACATCATGACGAGCTTCCTATCAAAAACTATCCAAATTGATAGATTTGTTTTATCATTTCACTTTGATAGTGTTATATCCATTTCTGAATGACAGAATGAGCTGTTATCCAGATTAATTACGTTTAAAAAGTTTTTATGGAACAAGAATTGAAATTGTATTTTGGACAGATACATCAGCTAAGCCCATAGGTAGGATAACCCAGGCAAGAAGCGACGTAACAGAACCGTTCTGCGACCATACCATTTTGGTCGGTTTATAACCCACATAAAACTACGTAACAGTTACGTGATTTTAGGGGGATGTTATGACATCCCATGAAAAGGACGTTATAATAACATTCTATGAACATCAGGTTAGAACTCCCTTATAATGTAACATCACAGTGACGTGCCAATCAGGTCTGGTTGCGACATAACTCAAACAGAACGTAACTGATACAAACTAATTATGTATGGTTGTGACCAAACCTAAAAAGAATGTAGTTATGACGTGTTGATTAGGTGACATAAAGACCTAACTGAAAAAGTACATAACTGATACGGACTGACTGAGTGAAGTTGTAACCAAACCTAAAGCGACGTTCTTGTTACGTGAGATTTCGACGTTGTAGCGACGTCTATTTGATGGCTCCCAGAAACGTCGCTGCGACCAAAATTGTGATGTATTTGTGACATTCTAATTAGGTTAGGTCTTAACTACACCTTAACAGTACGTCAAAAGAATGTTGTGTTTAGGTTGGTCTGAACCATACCTAATGATGATGTCACATTGACGTTCTTTTAAGGTAAGGTTTCAACCTTACCTAATTGTGACATCACAGTGATGTTGTGCTTAGGTTCATTCTTGACCTCACCTAATCACCATGTCTCAGTGACGTTCTGGTTAGGTTAAGTCACAACTTAACTAAATCAGAACGTCACAAGTACCTTGTTTCCTAGTCTAGCCATAACCATTGATAGTACTGTTTTTCAACACCAGGGGACAGTGCAATACCATTTAAGTTGAGAAAAGGCTAAAGTTCAAGGTTTTATGGTTTATATCACTATTTTTCAAATATGTTTAAATGCTGCTAACCCACTATTCTTTATGAAATATCAAACTATCTTCTAGAAACATATTTATGGTTTAGTTTAATTGTTTTGGCTGAAATAAATGACCAGTACCATGAAAACACCTTTTTCAATCTTTCACAATGGGATACTGAGTGGGTCTGTCCCCTGGCCTGATATCTGACATTTGCCAGCTATGGAAAGGGCCTGTGTACACAAGTACTTACTTAAAAGGCCCCAAGCCACTGTGACCAAAGCTGGAAACCAAGATTTCTTGTCTTGGGAAAGTTACAGTATGATGTATAGTATAATGTTTGGTCATAGGTGGGTCACAAAATAACCTCAACAGAACCTGTCACAAAATAACCTTATTGGAATATAATTTGGGTTATAATATGATTTTATAATCATGTCGCAAGTATGTTATGGTGCAACGTCGCAGCAGTAGTTTCTAATCCACATAATCATTCTTTGAAAGTTGCAATGTGACGTCGCAGAAACACGTACCAAGAACGTCATTTTGTGACGTCGCAGAAACACGTGATAAGAATGTCATTTTGCGACGTCACATTGGAAGTCTCAGAGACGTGATTGGGAGCCATCAAATCTACGTCTATAGAACGTCGAAATGCGACGTAACAAGAACCAAAAAATGACGTCACAATAACGTTATTATAACGTCGCATTCTTGCCTGGGAAGTCCAAAGTGATCCAGTTAAGATGCGTCAAAACGTTTTGTAGTTATAAAAAGAATTGGCATTTTATTCTGAGTGATACCCCTGCTTTATACAGCCAAGCTGACTACTTGTTTTATTGGTACATATGTGTTCAAGTCGTGAAGGTCATCCTGTATTCTGTCCAAGGTCAGGGACACTGCGGTCCACCAGCTGCCTGCACGTGGTAAACATACAGGACGGGATGCATGAGATTCACAAGCCACTCACAGACAAGAAATTGTCTGTCGTGAAGCATTAGGGCGAGGGCTGTCTATTGGTAAATCAGATTATACGCAAGTCACAATGACTGAGGCTGCAACCTACGCATATACCACAACCCAAGAGGGGAGTTCGCCGTGGTGAATATATGTATGACATGGAAATGTGACTGTCGAGGACGCGTATAAATAACGGATGTAAGTAGAATAGTTGGGATGTTCCTTACATCTGTAGAAGGGAATGGGGAAGTGGAGAGTGAGAGCACCTGGTAAGGGTAGCTAGGGCATAAATGTGACGGAGAGCGTGGCTCTATTGTTACGTGTAAGCCCAGGGTTCGTTCATACCCCCTCCGTCCATTGGGGGCGGCGGCTACTGCCTTCTGATCCTTGAGGTAATAATCCCTCTGGGTAGCCGCGGCAGGCAGGAGGGCCAGTCTTTGTGTCAGAGTAACCTTTAACGGAGCGGTATGCCGTCGCCCTCTCAGGTACGGACGGGCCTCTGTACTGACCCCTTCAGGATAAGGATGTCACTCTACGTAACACACATGGCGTGGACCCCTGTCATCTGGGCATATGTTAAAGGGCGTAGAAAATGTCCTAGGGGTGATCGGACGTACGTAATAACCATATCACAGGGAGCCCACCTACATCTGGGACACAAGAAACAACTCAAAAACCTGAACATTTTCTGCCTCCTGTTAGTTCAATTTTTCCTACATCCTAGCAAATTCACCAAAATGCAACTCTAACGGCCCATTTGAAGTGTAATGACAATAAGTGTTCTCTCAGTGTGCAACACTTTACATAAGATCTTAGATGTCAAGTAGAGGCTACAGGGTATGTGGGGGGGGGGGGGGGGTCCGCAGACGTGTATTAAAAGGTAAATTGAAGCTTACAACATGAAAAAGGACAGGTGATTTAAATAGGAGGATTAATAGGGGGTCGTAGTTCCATTTCAGACTTTTTTTCTTCAGAATGTGAGGAGGAACACTGACATATTAAAGCAGAGATAAACAACTTTAGCAATTTTTCAGAAAAAGGTGAACAAGGTCAGGCAGGGCGAAGTAAGGCCTGGAATGTAGATTAAACACTCAGGGATACACGGTGCTGGAACCACTGACGGCTTCTAATAAAACAGGATTCCAATGTGATCATTTTGCTATTTGAACTAAGCAATAAGTCCCTAGGTTAGCTACCAAATAACTCATAGTCGACTTGATAAATTACATTGGTATTTTATTTGCTGTTTTGGGTGTTTTTGTTCCGTGTTTGTTTGTAATTTAAGGTAGCTTGAAGGTGATTTCGTATAGCTTGCATGTGCTTGTAAACGGTATTCGTCTGATATTTTTGGTTGTCATCTCTGTTTTATTCATATAAATATATGATGGTATTAACTGATAGTGTTAAGAATGTTATCATTCAATCAAGAGGGCCTATACATGGCAGGTTATATCAAGCTGCACCTTCCAAAGTAACAGACCGACCTGGAGCATCATAAGGCTTGCAAGTGACCAGAACTGCCTCATTCTATGTAACGCTCCTTATTAAATTATATGAATAACAAAAAGAAGACAACACAAGATTATTCATCCATCTAGTCTCCCAATCCAGCCATATGGGGTCACAAAAGAGTCATGAATTCATGTTTTTCTATGGTAGACGTAGAGTTCCCCCATTGAACCAGTTCATATCTAATACAACACGTGTTTAACTGGAAGAAAACACGAGCTCTCGTTGCTGGGGTGTAAAGGAGTAAGGACAAAGTGAAGAGTGGAGACTTAGGGTGCAAGTGGTCAAAATTACTTCAGGTTATGGAAATCCCCTTATTCAGTTAAATGCTAACAGAAGCCAGCGCAGAGTGATATACACCTTTCCCATGAACCTTTTGCAATGAGCCCTCCCATATCCTTGTACCCAATGGTTTGAGCCTAGTCCTATAGGAAACCATACCCAGGGAGGGATTTAGAGGGGGGAGCATGGGGCGTGCGCCCCCTTTTTTGGACCAATTTCTTTTTTAATGTAAAACTCAAGACCTTTGAGGGGTGGCCGGGACCCTTTTTAATAAGTGCACCCCCCTTTCCAAAGTCCTGGATCCGCCCCTCATACCCCAACGGTTTGGTTCATGTATATCCACTAGCAGGGTGCCACACTATTGAAAAAGGTGTATAAGGTAAACAGGTAATACTGTCGACTTACGAGGTAACAGCCGAGGTCGTCGGGCACGCTGAGGCGGTCCTTGGTGACCGCCCCCAGGTGTCTGGGAGGTACTCCTAGGGTAGACAGACAACCGTTCTCCGAGGCCACTCTCCGGGGGCCCAGAACAGGGGGGCCCAGGGTGAGAGCAGGCAGAACGAGTTCCCCCGGGGTCTTCCGCCCCTCCCCGGACAGCCCGTCCGAGACCACCGACCCCTCCACAGAGGACACTGAGTGACCTTCAGCATTCACGCTGTCACTCCCCGTGCCATTCTCGAGGCCGCTGGCATCGTCGTCGTCGTCCAAGTCAAAGGACAGGTCAGGTATGATGAGGTGGCCGTGAGGGCGCAGACGGCCAGGAGGGTTGAGGGTCGGGATGACCTTGAGGATAGCCTCTCTGGGGGAGGTGGACGAGGGGACGGGGCGCCGGGCAGAGCGCCCGTCTCTGGACCCCATGGTCATTAGTGTGGGTAAAGGGGTGGGATGGGGAGGGGGTAGATTATGATGGGGTTGATATGATCTGTACTGCCATCAGAAGATAAGGGATGTTAGATGGGTAGAGGACCGACATGATGCGGTGAATCAGGGGTGTGGTAACGTGGGTACCAAGGTTCTACGGTAAGTCACGTAGGAGTAGTCGTAGAGCGTCAATATGTGGGTGTTGGGTGTGGACTCATCACGTGGTAAAGGCGATCATTGTCGATAATCATGGATCATCAAAGACGGCCGACCTCGGTTGTATTGATCAATAGAGTGCCGGTAAACGTCTGACATGAAGTGGCTTTCTGTGTCAGCGCTTCCTGTAGCTGGGGTACAACCCGAGGTTACCTCCATCAAAAAGCGGTATCTCCGTGTACATGTCGGGGTAGGTATCCGCGGTGTATATAAAACCACACCTGTTTCAGGGTAGAGTGGTACCATAAAATAACACACCTGTTTTACGGTAGAGTGGTACCAGGGCCACAAGTCCACCTCCACATTCAGGGTCCTTATATACACATGCTGAGGGTGTTACATCCCATTTGTATGTAGAGCCACGAAACAAAAACCCCAGAGTGTGTCTGCGGGGTGTGTGTGTATATATCCGACTGGTGGATCAGGGTACATGGACGGCTCCCATCAGCACCCTATGCCCAGTAGGCGACAAACCCATTAGCTTTCTCCCTGATTTCCCACGGGGCAAATCGGTGATGTATCCAGCCGGTGAGCAGGGGTTTGGAACAATGGAGGTAGCCTTGAAGGTGGGCTTAGAACAGGGAGGGAAAGCCTTGAAGGTAGGCTTAGAACAGGGAGGGACAGAAGGTAGGCTTAGAACAGGGAGGGGCAGCCTTGAAGGTAGGCTTAGAACAGGGAGGGACAGCCTTGAAGGTCGGCTTGGAATGGGGAGGGACAGCCTTGAAGGTAGGCTTAGAACAGGGAGGCACAGCCTTGAAGGTAGGCTTAGAACAGGGAGGCACAGCCTTGAAGGTAGGCTTAGAACAGGGAGGGACAGCCTTGAAGGTAGGCTTAGAACGGGGAGGGACAGCCTTGAAGGTCGGCTTGGAATGGGGAGGGACAGCCTTGAAGGTAGGCTTAGAACAGGGAGGGACAGCCTTGAAGGTAGGCTTAGAACAGGGAGGGACAGCTTTAGGGTAGGCGTAGAACAGGAAGGGACAGCTTTGAAGGTAGGCTTAGAACAGGGAGGGACAGCCTTGAAGGTAGGCTTAGAACAGGGAGGGACAGCAGCCTTGGAGGTAGGTTTAGAACAGGGAGGGGTGGGCTTGAAGGTGGGCTTAGAACATGGAGGGGCAGCCTTGAAGGTTGGCTTAGAACAGGGAGGGGTGGGCTTGAAGGTAGGCTTAGAACAGGGAGGGGCAGCCTTAAAGGTAAGCTTAGAACAGGGGGGGCAGCCTCGAAAGTAGGCTTAGAACAGGGGCAGCCTGGAAGGGAGGCTTAGAACAGGGAGGGACAGCCTTGAAGGTAGGCTTATAACAGGGAAGGACAGTCTTGAGGGTAGGCTTAGAACAGGGAGGGACAGCCTTGAAGGTAGGCTTAGAACAGGGAGGGACAGCCTTGAAGGTAGGCTTAGAACAGGGAGGGGCAGCCTTGAAGGTAGGCTTATAACAGGGAAGGACAGCCTTGAGGGTAGGCTTAGAACAGGGAGCAACAGCCTCGAATATTATGGTTACAAGAGTGAGGAACAGCCCTAAGATAGGCTTGGAAGAGGGAGGGACAACCTTGAAGGTGGGCTTAGAACAGGGGGAGGGGGGCAGTCCCAAGGGGAGGCGGGGGCTAAAGTAATCCCTTGAGGGGAGGATTGGGATAATTGATTCGATGTGTACTTTTACCTAAAAACTTTCTCTTATATCCCCTGTGCCTAGGACGTAGCGATGGGGAAAACCTTAAATGCATATGCTGACACACTGAACTTTCACTTTCTGTTCAGCTCAAACGCAGGCAGACAGGCGTACTTTAGTGGTCTGCCCAAGATCTCTGCCTAGACTCTTCTGTTGAAGCATCCAAGAATTTTGTAGCAACAGTGTACTGGTATAGGCATGTTTATCCAATTCACTTGGTTCATTACATCATTGTTGTTTACATGTTGGAGCTTTTGCTACTATCTGTGTAACATCACTATTCGTGTATCGTTGTTTCTGATCACAATCGGCTTTTATTATTCATCCATAACACATGTCACGGCTCGTTTTCCTGCTCTGGCTCTACACCCACCAGTAACGTTATTAGGTATTTGATAGTAACATGATGTATATTCCGCCCTAGTTCCGCGCCCACTCTCAGAGATATATCAGTGTGGTGGTTTGACCGCTATCAGGGCCGTTCCGGCTACTTCTACCCTGCCCGGTCCTCCCGCCCCGCCCGCCGGACGCGCCCCGCCCGCCCGGCCACCAGGGGGAGCCACGGCCGCCACTAATTACGCCACCCGACCCCCGGCCCCCAGCCTCGTCAACCGGCCCCAGATAAATACCACAATAATTAATAATGAATAGATAGGGTGGGCAGATTAGGCGGGGCTCTGATTAGGGCGGTGAACCCCTGGGGGGGGGGGGGGTGAAGGCAACACGTGGGGGGTAGGGGAGGGGAGGGAGGGAGGAGTAGGGCTCCAGTAACATCCACCAAGGGGGGGCTAGATGACGGGGATCATCAGGTTTGTAGGTATGTAGGGCCTTCAAGCCAAGTGTAGGTTGTCAAAAGCATGGCACATATCCAACGTGTGAATTATTCCTGTTGAAAACAGCCAAATGTTGGCCCTGGGCCTATGAATCAAGGTTTGAACAAACTCGGAGGGCCCCAATGTAGGGGTGGCAGTGGGCAGGGGCTAAGAAGACTGGGTCCAATGGCTCTCAGGAATACTGTCTGTAGGTATGTATATCCGAAATGCACGTCGCCAAACTCTAATATGTACCTTTTACATTAAGGTGGCGCCCTGACGGCGGACCTGTATGAACCAATGAGTTGGGTAATGGCCTCCAATGGCCCCAGCTCACAAGGTTTTGGGTACAAGACCTCTGAGGAAGGTCCACTGCGCAGACTCCTGAGAAAGGTGCATAGATCCAAGGTTCATGCATGAAGTATTCCGGGTGAAAATCCCAAGTGAAAACAATCATATGTTATAAGTTGAAGGTCTGAGTTCCCTGGGCCGACTGAGAGCAGGCTTGTGGGGTAATTCAGGCCTTGAGGTACGTGGGCCAACTGACCATAGACCTATCGGGTAGATTTAGGCCTTAAGGTACGTGGACCAGCGAGGTAACGGGGTATGAATCAACTGTCCGTGATGGGTGCACGTCCGTCCAGGTCTATCCCCGACCCACGTGCTCCGGGCGACACGTGCAGTGCACCACCCAGGAGGTAGGTCCCAGGTCCGTGCCCACTGTAGAGGTACTTAACTCACAGAGAACGCTCAGGTAGGTCCACCTATAGAGAACGCTAAGGTAGGTCCAGCCTGCTCACACCCGCTCACAGGTAGGTAGGTAGGCCGTCCCCTCCCGGCTCTACTCCCGGTGCCTGTATAGTTCACTTCCCGGCCCTTCTCTCCAGTCACCGCGCACAGCGTCCCACAAGTCTCTCGTCCTTTCTCGTGGCCCCTACCATTGTCTCGAAGTTTCTCGTCGTTTCTCGTGCTCTCCGTGGGGCAGTTCCCGGCGTGTAGCGTCGGGCGGTGCGGCGCGGGCCGAGATCCCGCGAGAAGTGAGCGGCGCGCGAGACGCGGGTAGGCGCGGGGGGGAGCGGGAGTAGTGGCGGTACTATAGTGGTAGTAGGGGTGGTGCCAGGGGGAGGCGTGCGGCTCACCCAGTAGGGAGTACCCGCCGGAGATGCTCCGAGCTGTTTCGGAGTTGTTCAAAAGACTGGGAGCTACTGGGAGTTCAGACAGGCATAGGCGGGTAGTGCAGTGTGTGTGTGTGTGTGTGTGTGTGTGTGTGTGTGTGTGTGTGTGTGTGTGTGTGTGTGTGTGTGTGGTGTGTGGTGTGTGTGTGTGTGTGTGGCATGTGTATGTATGTATGTGTTGTGTGCATTTATATGTGAGTAGTGGAAGTGTGTGCGGATGTGTGTGTGTGGTGTGCGTGATGTGTGCATTAGTGAGTGTGTTTGCATGCGTATGCTTGTGGTGTGTGTGTGTTAGTGTGTGTGTGTTAGTGTGTGTGTGCATGTGTGCATGTGTAGTGTGTGTGGTGTGTGTGTATGTGTTTGTGTGTCTGTGTCTGTGTCTGTGTCTGTGTGCATGTAAGGGTTCAGGTCTCAGTGAGGCTATTAGGTAGAGAGTGGCCATGTAATGGAGGAGGGATGGCAGTATTGGGTTTACATACCACAGTCAGTAGTTAGGTAAGGGGTCGCTACAAGTTGAGTTTGCATACTAGGGTCTTCACTTAAAAGTTGGCCACTCTCAGGTACTGCTGGGAGTATGGGAGTTGCATCCACTACGTCAACCAGCACCCACGTGGGGTTTATGGCATGGCATGTTTTCAGTTGTTGTTCTTCACTTCTTTCAGTCCTCCGCCCTCGGTTATACTAGTGAATACTGATTTTGTTTCTGTCCGTGCCTCTAGGCCTTTCATTTTGCCTGACTGCCAACTTGTACGCATGTATGTCTTTCCCTCCTGATGTCGTAAATGATCCATAAATGACTTCATGCTATTTTTGACAAACTTTGATCCCCCTTTCCCCCTTTGGTCATGTTTTTACTATAGAAATATATAGGGGCCTGGACCCCCACCACCCTCACAGCCATATGACGCCATTTCTGGACGGCACCTCTTTACTTGTTTTCCACATTAAGTACCTCATGTGTACCGGTGATTAGATGGTATAAGCTTATCAAGTTGGCATAGCCCATTTATTATGATTATCTTTATGATATTACAGTTGTATCTATAAAATTGATGAGTGTGCATAATGTATGATGAACATAAAAAAGCCACAAGCACACCTTCTGAAAAACACGTTCCTTCCCAGGCAAAAAAGCTATTATAACGTTGCATCAACGTTCTGTTAAGTTCTGGTTTGGTTCTTGTTACGTTCTTTTGCTGGCACCCAAAAAGGTCTTTAGAATCAAACACTGCAACATTGCATTGTGACGTTTTTGTGACGTTCTTGTAATGTTCTTTCACGTGACAATAATGTTATTATAATATTCTTTATTACTGAGGTCTCCACTCAACTAAAATATAATGTTATTATAACATTCAATTTTACTAAGTCTCAACCTTGCCTAAAACAACGTCACAGTTAAGTCAGAATTGGGCAGGTCATAGACTAACCAAAAAGGTATCATCGCAGAAGGTTCTGTTACGTCGCTGCTTGCCTGGGTTTCCATCTCATTAGCTCATATATTTATCTTTATACATTTAAAAGAAATAATCACTTAAAAAAATTACCTCTTCTCCCTCTACATCCTACTCCCGGAGTTAAGGTATATATATCGGAATATCCTATTTTCCTATGCCAGAAAACACGTCCATCCCATGTTAATACTTTCCTGTCCCATTTAACAGTAGCCACATATCCCCTGCCAATATCCCCTCCTGTACATGTCCCACGTCATCATACGCTCCTGTCTCATGTAAATATACCCTTCTGTCCCATGTCAGCATACCTTCCTGTCCCATGTAAACATACCTTCCAGTCCCATGTAAACATACCTCCTGGTCACATGTCCGCATACGTTCCTGTACCATGCCAACATACCCTCCTCTCCCATGTCAGCATATCTTCCTGTCCCATGTAAACATACCTTCCTGCCCCATGTCAGCATATTCTCCTTTCCATATCAGCATACCTTCCTGTACCATGTCAGAATACCCTACTGTCCCATGTGAACATACCCTTCTGTCTCATGTAAAAATACCCTCCTGTTCCATGTAAACATACCTTACTGCGCCAATGTCAGCATACCTTCCTGTACCATGTAAACATAGTTCCTATCCCATGTATAGATACCTTCCCGTTCCATATCAGCATACCCTCCTTTGCATGTAAACATACCTTACTGTCCCCACGTCAGCATTCCCTCCCGTCCCATGTTTCCATACCCTCCTGCCCCAAGTAATCATACCTTCCTGTCCCATGTAAACATACCTTTCTGTCCCATGTAAACATACCCTCCTGTCCCATGTCACTATACCCTCCTGTCCCATGTCAGCATACCTTCCTGTCCCATGTCAGCATACCTTCCAGTCCTATGGCATCATACCTTCCTGTCCCATGTCAGCATACCCTCCTGTCCCATGTAAACAAACCTTCATGTCACATGTAAATATACCTTCCTGTCATATGTCAGTATGTCAACATACCTTCCTGTCCCATGTAAACATACCTTCCTGTCCCATGTCAGTATGTCAACATACCTTCCTGTCCCATGTAAACATACCTTCCTGTCCCATGTCAGTATGTCAACATACCTTCCTGTCCCATGTAAACATACCTTCCTGTCCCATGTAAACATGACTTCCTGTCCCATGTAAATATACCTTCCTATCCCATGTAAACATACCCTCCTGCCCCATGTCAGCATACGTTTCTGCTCTATGTCAGCATACCGTTCTGTCCCAATTCAGCATACCATTTTATCCTATGTAAACATACCTTCCTGTCCCATGTGAATCTACCTCACTGCCCACATGCCAGCATACCCTCCTGTCCCATGTAAAAATACCTTCCTGTTCCATGTCAGCATACCCTTTTTTCAATGACATCATACCCTCCTTCCCATGTAAATATACCTTACTGCCCCATGTCAGCATACCCTCTTGTCCTATTAAAACAAAATCTCCCATCACATGCCAGGATACCGGGTTGTCTCATCCGTACCCTGAGTAATAATTTTTAATTTTACGGCCACTAATCCCCATGGCTGTCATGGCTGTCGGCCTGTGAGCAGCGCGCTGTGAGGGATTGGTTGTGCCGCTCGAGGCCTAATCTCCCTAATCTGCAGGTTAATGAATGGGCTGAAGGGCAGCCCTGGAGGGGTTAGGTGTACTCAGAAACAGGTGGCACAATAAATAAAAGGCTAATCAGACTTTTTTTATGTGGTAACCTTTCCTAAGCTTGGTCCAAAAGTAGGCCTGCTAATATACTATAATATGCTGCCTCTTGTCTGTATCTATTCATTTTACTCCAAGAATGTTTTTTCTTTACAAGGCTTTCACCCACCCAAGGCATGAAGTAAAGACAATTAAGTAAAAAAGAAGAAAAATAATGTTAAGCTCCACCTCAGAAATACTATACTATTTATCAAGATTTGAGATATAGTCTTGACTTAACATTGTATTTTATGAAGCATGTAATTGTTGTAAAAAAACAACAACAATGAATGGGGAAATGACAGCGTCTCTTTATATAACAAGTATTTCACCTTTCACATGCCCTTTGTGACCAGTACTGTCAGCAGTTTTAGTGAAGGTCTACTTATCCTAAAACAGCTTGCGGTTCTGCGTAGGGGCCATCTCTGGTACCTATTAGTTAGGCACAGAGAGCCATCCTACTCCTTGACCTTCTGATGAGCCTTGCCCTATAGTCTTCAGTAATAACTGTTTGCGGTAAATTACCAACGTTTGCATTTAGTGCCAGTCCAGTCACGTCTTGAGGTATGGCCGAGCTATGCCAAAAACACCAAACTGGTAGATTGTGCTACTACAGACATTAACTGCCACCAACTTACAGCTCAGCTGTATTGGCAACCTTATATAGGAACATAGACAGGTGGTATAGGGTGGATACACCTTTACAGGTAGTATGATGTAGGTACACCTCCAGGGGCCCATTTCATAAACCTCGTTACTGCTGCGTGAGTTTTGCGTTTAATAAAGTTACAATCATTTTTTTAGGTGTCATAGCTACGCGAGTTTTGCATTTGCCTATGTGGGTTTGGGTGGATTTAGAGGAGTTTTGGGTGGTTTTACAGGAGTTTTGGGCAGATTTACAAGAATTTGGTTATGAAACTGCAAGTTACGGGAGTTTGAAACTCCAATACAGTTTCGGTTAGCACATATAAAACCTCTGTAGCTACGGAGGTTGTTATGAAACACCTTCACAGGTACACCTACAGAAAATGAACTGTAGGTCCACCTGTACGTTTTATGAGGTGTGGTTACACCTGTCTAAGTAAGTAAGATAAGTACTAGCAGTAACTGGCCCCGTTTAAGGTGACACCAGTGGTGACAGAAGGCGCTCTCCGCCTCGTTAGCGGGCCACTCACCGCCCCCTACCTGCTTTAATTAGACTGTTCCATGCAGCATCATGTTCCTTCCCGTTAAGTGTGTGTGTGTTGTCCTTGAGGTGGCCTCATCCCTGCCCTATTAGCCCGCTGTATGGTGTAAGGTGCCGGGCGAGGCGCTCTTTGCTACATGTCTTATTAATTACAGACAAACTTCACACAAGTAGAAGTGTTATTTGTGATCTGAGGGGGCGCTGGTACTGCTGATAAAGAAATCAAGGCTTGTTACCACAAAGACTTAGGCTGTCACCACAAAAAAGTTCATTGTTGTTCAATGCAATGTGGCTTGCAGAAAAAAACACTAACAATACGGTTATACTATTAGCAGTTGTAGATGTTCCCAGTGTGCCTTTATCAGCATTTGGTATAAAGCGGGTTGATACAGCAAAGTAAATTCCTGCAGTAGAAGATAGTTCTGCTTGTTCAGTTCATCTAAGGCTCAGGATTTCACTTTGAAATATTGCAGAGATATGATAAATCCATAACCAACCAGGGAGAAGGTCCTCGGTGGGTTTATATCAACCCTCAGTATGTCAGGGATACCAGGCTTCTGGTGGCCCTGTGGGCCCTGCCCTCAGGCTGATATCCTGATAATTAGATGTATGCACTGGGTACCGTTGGGAGGATTCATCTTAATTACATTGACCAATAGTCTACTGGGATATTATCAAATTAATAATTGATGTAGATAATGAAATGAGATGGGTATAGATAATATATAGGATTTACAGCTGCGGGCTCGTATAACTGAGGTTAATTCAGTATAAGAAGCTCCCTATTTAACCGTGGCCCTTTTGTAGTTAGCAATAAATGCATATGATGTCTAACGCTGTATGCACACTGCAAACAGAACCTGTATAAGTGTTTGTAAAAACAGAGAAGGTAATGTATTGTATGTCTGATGCCACTACAAACAAGCTGAAAAACACCTTTACCACAAATACGTATTTCTTATTTATCTGTTCAAAAACCACCACAGAATTGGTCCCATTAACAGGTAGAATGTACCAGGTGGTATAGGCCCATAACAATGCACCATCTTATCATTATGATCCGCTCCAGGGGGTGGGGTGTGTGTGTGTGTGGGGGGGGGATTAGGGGTTGCTGAGTCCCTCCCCCTTTTGGTGGACCCCTAAACTACAAAAAGAAGGGAATATGCCACGCGTGTACTTGCAAATGCCACCGTCTTAGTATTTATCCTTTATCCTGACCTCACCCCTTTTTTTGTATCAGCCCCTGCACTCTGTTAAGTGGCATAAATAAAGCAAGAGCATCGTAAACCTAGCAAACCTTGCAGCATTCCGTCAAATGGTTGGACGTACACTATGCATGTTGTGGAAATGAATATGCTCATTTCACTTTTGCAAACCACTAAACATTTATGTATACCGATCAATAGTTAATTTAGGATAATACCATTAACTTGTAAATTATTTTTGCAATAAAGCCAATAAGAAACGGTGTGATTCTTTTATACAAATACAGTCTGACAAAAAGTATGTAGGGGGCCTATATCATTCTTATCAAAACAACACACATTTCTTTCCATATTCATACATATATTAGGGTCCTTCTTCATTTACTCGCTCCCTTTCTTCCTAACCAGATGGTCTGCTTTTTTCCTTCATCCTACCCCTAGGTGTTCCATCTGAAAATCCCTGTGAGCAATCTTTTTCTTCACATATACTCTTCACCAGAGTAGCAATTAGAAAAATGGGGATAAGGGACCAACGCCCCTACCTTCTTCATCACCCATAGAAGAGGGAATCTGCCCTATATATGGTCATTGCTAGGAACAGGCTATACTTCTATATAGCAAGAACAGAAATGACGATAAGAGACCCGCTTCGCTACCTTCTTTATCTTAGACACTGACCCCTATAGAGGGATTTCCAGGATATGATCAGTTCTAGGAATAGGACAGACCTCTAGTGGTATTATGATACTAAAGGTGAGATCTCAAACATCAGGGTCAGTCATTAGTTACTGTGGTCTAAAAGCAGCCCTCAATCTCTCAGATTTCACGTTACTCCCCCCCCCCCCGCCGCTACTCCCACCGCCTATACCCACAGACAAATAACAGGGACAGTGACCTCCACAGAAGAGGGGATCTACTGTACATATGATGATCATTTCTAAGAACAGGACATACTTCTGGTGATCTTAGCGTACTGAGGGTCTTGGACGTTAAGCCCCATACCCACTAGGAGACTTTGAACCAAGTCCGCCGACTAAGCAACGCTAAAATCTCTTCTAGAAGAGTCAGCCAATTTTAGGGCCAAATTGTTTCAAACATGTATCTTTCAATATACCATACTGACTGGTAATCTGAATCAGCACTAAAATTGCCTGATTCTTTGAGAATAATAGACTGATTCTAGCGCCGATTGGTCAGCTAACTCAGTCAAAATAGCCTAGTTAGTATGGGGCTTTAGGGTCAGTCATCTTTCTCAGTATTTCACATTAGCCCCCCCCCCCCCCCCCCCCCCCCCCCGGCCAACCGCAGACAAATAATGGAGACAGGGGTGACAGATTGGGAACTCTATCCCTGATAAAGACCAACCCATGTCTCCACATATTGAAGTGAGCCTCATATTAAAGTGGGTGGGGAAAGGTTGTGGTTACTTTGACAACCGGCACTGTGGGCAGTTAAAGACGCTACCTGCTGAAGGAGGTGGGGGGGGCACCATTAGACCTTCTGTCACTGATATCAGCCTGGATGGGTCTTAAGTAACGTTGAAAAACAGGCACATGATCTATGTAATGTAGAGTTTCTTGTCATTAGACGTATGCGTAGGCCGTTGACTGTTTTTCATGGTCTCACTAATGGTGATGATACTGAAAATGTGATTTTGGATGAAAAAATGACATTACAGAGTCATACAGGTGGAAAAGTGGTAAACTTGGAAAAAACTAATTTAGATTTGTATAAAAAAGGTTGGAAATTTAGGGCCAAGCACTGTGGGAAAAACTACCATATAATATTAGAACAATTGTTGATAAACAGAAATTTGTTAAGAAACTATAGAAATATCTGTTGGAGAGTTTATTGTACAACATACAGGGAATCAGGGTAACATAACAACATGTATTTCTGTATATTTATGTTGTAAACTGTATGTTAATAAGATATACGAGGATTGAATTTGTATTTACTTTCAACCTTCTCTATACGTAGAGTTAGGTTATTGTCAATTGATTATTGTGTGCATTGTGAAAAGCACAATTTTTGGGACGATGCTTTTGTTCAATAATAAAAAAAAAGTCTCATACACACTAGGCAACTTTAATGGCGACTGGCGACTGGTAACGATGTGTGTTTGATCTGAATCAGTGCTGAAATCAGCTGATTCTAGCCTTAAATTCAGCTGATTATATCAGCGAATAGTCAGCCGACTGTGTGAAAATCGCCTAGTGGGTATGGGGCTTTATGAGTCCTGACAGTTAAGCGGCATAATCACTAGGACATTTTTACCAAGTCGTCCAACAGATCGGCACTAAAATTGGCCAGTTCTACCCCAAAGTCTACCAATTTTAGTGCCAATTCTAATTAAACATTCAGATTTTAATACAGCATACTAAGATTGTCATAAGAATCGGCTGATTCTGGTCAGTTGCCAGTTGCCGGTTGCTGGTAAAATCGCTTAAGCCCCATACCCACTAGGCGATTTTGTACAGAGTCGGCCGATTATTGATGCTAAAATCGGCCAACTCTACTCTAAGAGTCAGCCTTTTTTGGCGCCGATTGAGATAAAACATGATCATTTCAATATATCATAGTGACAGGTGGTCATAAGAGCCGGCCTATTCTCCCAGTTGCCCATGGCCAGTCGCGGGTAAAATCACCTAGTGGGTATGGGGCTTAAGTGCATATGAAACTTTAAGGGTTTACACCTATAGCAACTGCTTAGAGCGGACGTCGGGGAGACTTTTTAGGGCAACGTTAAGGGCCATACCCACTAGGTTATTTTGACCAAGTCTGCTAAATGATCAGCGCTAAAAATCGGCTGATTCCAATTTAATAATTGGCTGATTTTAGATCAAACATACATTACAAACTATGAGGCGGGTACCATTGGGAGGATTCATCCTAATTACATTGATAACATTAATTACATTGTCTATTGGGATATTATGAAATTAATAATTAATGTAGATAATGAAATGAGATGGGTATACATATATAGGATTAACAGCTGCAGGCTGATTAAGCTACAGTCAATTATGTAGTTAGCAATAAATGCATATGATTACTAACACCACATGCACACTGCAAGTAGTACCTGTATATGTGTTTGTAAAAACGGAGAAGATTGTATATTGTACGTCTGACGTCACTGCAAACAGGCTGATGAATGCCTTTACCACAAAATACACATTTCTTATATATCTGTTCAAAAACCCCCACAGAATTGGTTACAATAACAGGTAGAATGTGCCAGCTGGTAGGCCCAGAATAATGTATCTGCTCCAGGGGGTGGTGTGTGTGTGTGGGGGGGGGGGGGGGGTCCAAGGGGTGCTGAGTCCCTCCCCCTTTTGTTGGACCCTTAATCTATAACAAGAAGGGAATATGCCACGTGAGTATGTGCAAATTCATGTCATCTTAAGCACCGTACCAACTAGGACATTTTTGCTGAGTCCGCCAATGGATCGGTACTAAAATTGGCCAATTCTAGGGGTAGAGTCGGCCGATTTTAGCACTGATTCAGGTAAACCAGTCAGTATGTCATATTGAAATATATATCTTTGATATGAGTCGGTGCTAAAATCGGCCAACTCTTCTAGTAGAGTTGGCCGATTTTAGCAGCAGTGAATCAGCTGTCTCTAGTCAAAATCACCTAGTGGGTATGGGGCTTTAGTATTTAGCCTTTATCCATACCCCCCTTTGTTTTTTATCTACCCCTGCACTCCATTAATATAAGCGGCATAAATAAAGCAAGAGCCTTGTAAACCTAGCAAACCAAAGCAAGAGCCTTGTAAACCTAGCAAACCCTGCATCATTCCATCAACTGGTTAGACGTACACTATACATGTTTTGGAAATAAATATGCTCATTTCACTCTTACAAACCACTAAACATACAGATCAATAGTTCATTGAGGATAATAACATTGACTTCTACATTATTTTTGCAATAAAGCCAATAACTTGAATAAGAAACGGTGTAATTCTTTTATCCAAATACAGTCTTACAGAAAGTATGTAGGGGGCCCTATATCATTCTAATCATAACCACACAGATTTCTTTTCATATCCATACATATATTAGGGTCTTTCTTCTTTTACCCCCTCCCATTCTTCATAAGCCGATGGTCAGCTTTTTTCCTTCATCCGCTAGGTTTTTCATCCGAAACTGCCCGTCAGCATTCTCCTTCTTCATATATTCTCTTCACCAGAGTAGCAATAAGAGAAATGGGGATAAGGGACCTTGGTCCATAGAACAGGGCATCTGCCCTATATATGATAATTTCTAGGAACAGGACATTTAACAGAAATGGGGATAAGAGACTCGCTCTGCTACCTTCTTTATCTTTAGACAATGACCCCTACAGAGGGATTTCCTGGATATGAACAGTTCTAGGAATAGGACAGACCTCTAGTGGTATTAGGATACTAAAGGTGAGATTTCGAACATCAGGGTCAGTCATTAGTTACTATGGTCTAAAAGCAGCATTCCATCTCCCAGTATTTCACATTACTTCCTCCCCCAGCTACCCCCTATACCCACCCGCTACTGCCTATACCCGCAGACAAATGACAGGGACAGTGACCTCCACAGAAGAGGGGATCTGCTGTACATATGATCATTTCTAAGGACAGGACATACTTTTGGGGATCTTAGCGTACTGAGGGTCTCGGACGTTAAGCCCCATACCCACTAGGAGACTTTGACCCAAGTCGGCCGACTCATCAGTACTAAAATCTCTTCTAGAAGAGTCAGCCAATTTTAGGGGCAACTTGTTTCAAACAAGTATTTTTCAATATACCATACTGACTGGAAATCTGAATCAGCAATAGAATAGGCTAATTCTATGAGAATAATCGGCTGATTCTAGCAACGATTAGTTGGCCAACTCACTCCAAATACCCTAGTGGGTATGGGGCTTTAGGGTCAGTCATCTTTCTGAGTATTTCACATTAGCCCTTCCCCACCCCCACCCACCCGCCAACAAATAAAGGAGACATGGGTGACAGATTGGGAACTCGATCCCTGGTAACGACCATCCCACGGCTCTACATATTGAAGTGAGCCTCATATTGAAGTGGGCAGGGCGGGGCTGTGGTTACTTTGAAAACCGGTGCTGTGGGCATTAAAAGACGCTACCTGCTGGAGGTGGGGGCACCATTAGACCTTCTGTCACTGAAATCAGTCTGGGTGGGCCTGTTGGCCAGAGTCCTGACATGTAAGCCCCATACCCACTAGTCAATTTAACTGGCGACGGGCAACAGGCAACTAGGAGAATCGGCCGATTCCTATGATCGCCTGTTAGTATAGTATATTGAAATGTGCATGTTTGATCTGAGTCGGCACTAAAATCGGCCGACTTTGGAAGTATAATTGGGCAATTTTAGTGCCGATCAGTTGGCTGATTCAGTGAAAATGTCTTAGTGGGTATGGCGCTTAATACCATTTAAAAGAGAATTAAATACTTTTGTCTAATGGTATATGATATGTTCCTGATTAACCAATATTCCCACTGCCAATTTCTGAAATCGGTAGTAAAATCGGCGGGTGGAAACAGGACTTAATTGAAATGAAAATAAAAAAAAACTAGGAACTATATGAGGGTCTCCTATAAAGGCAACAAAACAAGTCTTTGTAATATACTTTTGTGTGCACAGTTTGAGAGTCACATACAGACACTTCTATGTGAGCACAAGGCCACGTCCCGTACAGGCACCACTGTCCCCAGGCACTCCTCAGGTCGGTCTGAGGGAGGGTTTGTTTACACGGAGAGGGCCGGACCAGGGACTGCCCAGCCAAGTTGCAAAGTAACAGAACCATTCTGCAACCATACTTTTTTGGTCAGTCTGTTGGTCAGTCTGAACAGTTACATCAACGTAATTGATGGTGAGGCTGAAACCCCACCGAATCAGAATGTTATTATGCTATTTTTGGTGAGGCTATGACCAAATCATAATAGATTGCTATAAGAACATTCTGTTTGGGTTGAAAAATCAGAACATTGTAATAACATCACAGTGCAACGTCACAGCAATAAATTGCAGCGACGTGGGAGTCATCAAAAGGACGTAACAAGAACAAATACAGAACCAACCAGAAAATTGCTGCAACATCATAGTAACGTTGTGTCCTTGGCTTGGCACATAATGAAATGGTGAAACAGTTCAACGTTGCTGTTGAAATGGGTCCCATTGTTGAATTGTGGCTGTTCTACAGAGTCAAATACAGAGACAAGAGTGTGTGGTATGACAAAACCAAAGTCCACTGTTAGGTGTCCCATTTTGCAATGGGCAAATATTGCACCTGCAAAGGTCCACATCCCTGCACCGAATAAAGGTAAACATCAAGTAGATGACACACACACATTTTGTAACCCAAAAAGATGTATCATCAATCGTCTTATTTCAATGCGATCAATAAACATGTCATAGATACAGGCATTGATGTTCATGACACAGCTGAATCCTTACCTGCGCTAACGACTGACCCAGTCACCAGTCCTGTCTGAGTGATGGCTTACTTTGTGAACCCTTACTACATACCACATGTACTGCTATAGCCTGACACACCAGTCCTGTCTGAGTGACGGCTTACTTTGTGAACCCTTACTACATACCACATGTACTGCTATAGCCTGACACACCAGTCCTGTCTGAGTGACGGCTTACTTTGTGAACCCTTACTACATACTACATGTACCGCTATAGCCTGACACACCAGTCCCGTCTGAGTGACTGCTTACTCTGTGAACCCTTACTACATACTACATGTACTGATATAGCTTGACCCAGTCACTCAGACGGCTTACTTTGTGAATCCTTACTACATACTACATGTACCGCTATATCCTGACCCATTCACCAGTCATTTCTGAGTGACGGCTTACTTTGTGAACCCTTACCACATACTACATGTACTGCTATACCCTGACCCACCAGTCCTGTCTGAGTGACGGCTTACTTTGTGAATCTTTACTACATACTACATGTATCGTTATAGCCTGACACATTAGTCCTGTCTGAGTGACGGCTTACTTTGTGAACCCCTACTACATACTACATGTACCACTATAGCCTGACCCAGTCACCAGTCCTGTCTGAGTGACAGCTTACTCTGTGAACCCTTACTACATACTACATGTACCGCTATAGCCTGACCCAGTCACCAGTCCTGTCTGAGTGACGGCTTACTTTGTGAACCCTTCCTACATACTACATGTACCGCTATAGCCTGACCGAGTCACCAGTCCTGTCTGAGTGACAGCTTACTCTGTGAACCCTTACTACATACTACATGTATCACTATTACCTGACCTATTCACCAGTCCAGTCTCAGTGACGGAGCAGCTTACTTTGTGGAACCTTACTACAGGTGTACAGCATGTATCGATCCTCCATGTAACAGTTATCACCAGATACGCGTGGAGTAAACAGGCACACCTGGTCCCCGCCCCTGGACACAGAGCGGGGGATGGGGGGAAGCAGGGAGTACAGATATATAAATGGGGGAGGGGGTGCAGGATGCTGAGGCAGAGGGTATGTACAACTATGTCAAGGTAGTACCAGGCCTGGCATGGGGAAGAAGGGGGGCATCCAGGCAGCTGATGGTAGCATTAGGGCTGGGAGAGGGGCAGGGGAAAGCACCGAAGCTGGGCGATCATAAAGACGACAGGGTTCCCTAGAGTATTCATCCATGTTGAAAATTTATATATTATATGATGTTACAATTGTCTGAAATATTTTATTTGCTCATGATAAAAGGGCTAAATAGTCCCCAATATGACTCGTTTGTCTTGTCTATGTAATGCGAAGACTTATGAAAAACATTTGTGAAGAGAACTAGATTTACATGTGTAGTATTATGTGTAGAGGTTAAGACAAGGGCAGTAGTATAGGGAGACTGGGTAAGAAGGGGCAGAAGGGAGAGAGGGGTGTGACAGTAGTATAGGGAGAGAGGGGTGTGACAGTAATATAAGGAGAAAGGGGTGTGACAGGGGCAGTAGGATAGGGAGAGTGGGGTGTGACAGGGGCAGCAGTATAGGGAGAGAGGGATGTGACAGTAGTGTAGGGAGAGAGGGGTGTGACAGTAACATAGGAAGAGTGAGAAGTGTGACAGGGGCAGTAGTATAGGGAAAGAGGGGTGTGACAAGGGCAGTAGTATAGGGAAAGAGGGGTGTGACAGGGCCAGTAGTATAGGGAAAGAGGGGTGTGACAGGGGCAGTAGTATAGGGAAAGAGGGGTGTGACAGGGGCAGTAGTATAGGGAAAGAGGGGTGTGACAGGGGCAGTAGTATAGGGAGAGAGGGGTGTGACAGGGGCAGCAGTATAGGGAGAGAGGGATGTGACAGTAGTATGGGGAGAGAGGGGTGTGACAGGGGCAGTAGTATAGGGAAAGAGGGGTGTGACAGCGGCAGTAGTATAGGGAGAGAGTGGTGTCACAGTAGTATAGGGAGAGAGGGTTGTGATATGGGCAGTAGTATATGGAGAGAGGGGTGTGACAGAAGTATAGGGAGAGAGGGGTGTGACAGGGGTAGTAATATATGGAGAGTGGGTTGTGACAGTAGTATATATATTGTTTACCTCTGTTTAGCCCAAAGCAGATGTTTGTAGGTCAGAGCTCAGGTTAATTGCCCTTTCAGTCAACGGGTTGACCATTACACAAGGTTGGCTCATGCTGTTATCGCCTGCCCCTACAGCCCACACTGTTTATCTCCTTTCCTGGCCCCCCCATTTAATCAGACATTACAGTCACCATCGTGTAACGATTCCCCTGGTGACCACTGGTAAAACCTTCCGCCAACCTTGACACAATGTCCCCCTGACCTTGACCAGTCTCCTCCATCAGGATCCCTGCTCCCCAGAGGGGGCTGATGGGGAGTGGAACAGGGTGGTACGGCCATCAAGGACCATACGAGAATAGGATAAATAGGTGGCCATATGGTGAACACTACCATTTAAGTAGTGAAATCAATAAAATTCATTGATAACAACATTATTCAATAATATTATGTTTTCTTATTCATTCCAGCATGATTTGCTCTTCTTCCAGATGCCAGCTTTTGATATTATGTTTTTCCCTATGACCAAACTTTTTGATTACTTTACCACCCTTTTCATTCTATATCAGGATTCCAACCACTATCTTTTCCATTGTCCTGCCCTTTCAGAGACAGATGGATATTAGACCTGTTTTTACTCCAGAAGGCACTAATACCTATCTGTGAATGTAAATGGCAATCATGGTGGTTATATGGAACAATTCAAATACAGACTGTGGGTACAATCAGGAATTGTATATGCCCAAGTTTGGACATACTGCTGAAGGACTTGAGTGTAAACATGGGCAATAACAGTTGCCTTGTAGCCAATTATTCTGTACTATGCATTTATCTGTCTACCTGTAGACATACACCTACACCTACCTGGATCCTTTTCCCATATTTTTGGGTTTAAACAAGAAGATAAGACTGGGGAGAGGGAGATGTTGGGGGTGACACAGAGCTCTTTGTATCTGCCCCTGTAAACAACAAACGAAGTAGTCTAAGCCTCACACTCCCATGTTTATATGTTGAAGCCCATTACCACAAACATGCGCCCATATGGCTTTACCCATAATACCCCGGCAGCCATTAGTAGGCCCAGGATCCTGTCTGGCCGGGTCTGTATTGACGACATAAGTACGGCCTTCCCAGGTCCACCCGTTTAAGTGCCGCGGGTCACCTTAACAGTACCCCTCACCTCACAGAAAGCTGTTACTGTCCCTGTCGCTAACCCCTCTCCCACGACCCATTTCATGGAGCGGTCCTGTAACAAGGGGTTAATGCCTAGTTTCACAGAGTGGTCCGGTAACGAGGGGTTAGCGCCTACTCTCACAGAGTGGTCCGGTAACGAGAGGTTAACGCCTAGTCTAGTCGGAATGGGGCCCGAACAGGACCTTTCCCATCAAGACAATGCCATAAAGCCACACCTCCAAACTTTGTAAGTTTACTTCAGCAAACAGGATGCTGTGGTTGGTTCTTTGGAAGGGGGAAAGGGTGTTCAGACAAGTCCCCACTGGGCCACAAACTGACTATATCAGTCAACAAAGGTGAAAGCTCTGCTTCAGCAACTTACGTTAATCATCGTCAAACATTTCTGATATTTATTTGTGTTAATCAGCGGACTAAACCCTTAGGAATAGGCTTTGTTGTCCGCCAAATGGAATCAACCCAACAGATTCACTTTTAGTCATTCAGTGCAGGCAGTGGTAGTTCAGTGGGGACTGGGCACAATTCACTAAGCCATTCAATCTGGAACTGATCATTACAAGCATTAGTTGTGTTTTCATTTCCTTAAAGGTGGAGAAGATGTGTTAGAATCAAATAGCATCTCCATCTTCAAAGAAGCTTTGATTAATTAATCCATCCAGATGTTATTTGATGAAGCCACAACTACAAACCTGGTAAGAAAATTGCAGGAAACAGCAATTGGAAAAGTTGGGTAGGGCAGAACAAAGAACATTGTTTGATGGATATCGGCGTTTGACCAAAATCAATGAGCCTCTTCACCCTTTTTACCAGGCTTTGAAGTTCCCATCATAAAAAGAAGTGTGGAACATTATACTTCACCAACTCTCACACAATCATTTAATACTTTCTCTAAAACCCCTCATTATGCACAGGTCTTATGCTTATATCACCTTATATCAAAGGAGGTCAATGGCCCGATGATTTATGATTTATCGTAACAACCATTACTGATAGCTCTACAAGAGACGTCGTTACAATGATTACTCAGTTACAATATCATGGTTGCAAAACACCAATATATTCGTTTCTCCTGGATCAAATTGAAATCTGTAAAGCGATGTAAAAAGGGGCACTGTAGGACTATTTCCTGTAAAGATTACAGGTCATTTACAGCATTCTAAATAGGTTTATTTGGAGGGTGAAAATGTGCATTATAACATGCAAAGTTGCTACGAAAGGTGTCGTTAATTTGCTACCTTGCGTTGTAACAATAGGTTTTGTGCAACAGGCCACAGGGGATCAGCATATATATAGCTATATAGGCTATGTAGTAAAAAACATCACTCATCTACACACTCATACTTGTGTTCCACTTTCCCTTCTTTGTGTAGCTTTATGTGTTCACCAAAAGGGGTTGTGAAAACCCCTGGACTACCCCGCTCCCCCCGCCATCCACACCTGAACTCGGTTTGTAAGCGTTACATCTTATTATACCTCAGGCCGCTACTACACAGATTTATTTTCCTTTCTGAAGGTGAAGGTTATAAATCAATACCTGTGTGGCTTCTGACTACATTTAGCCTTGAGGCATGTTTATTATTGGATGTTTTTGTGCAGCATTCTTTGTAGTATTTGGCAGAAAGCTCATAAACAATATGTACAGAGTATGTGGCACAACCACCAATATCCAGGCCAACTGTCTCACTGATCATACCTGATGCATTTGCATGCAAGTACATAACCCTTTGAAATACACCTGGCAAAAGTTGACAGTGCAAATGTATGTATAAGGTAATTGGGAACCATCTATCCAATAATAACAAGTACAGATAAAATACCATCGAAATTTACATCTTATATCTATCTCATGCATTTCATTACTTTGGGTGCCATTAGATGTTAAAAACTGAACTGTGTGGGGCCCGAATGGTAAATATGATGACCTCTCTTTTACAATTTCAAGAGGTACTTGATGCTGAATAGGTCAGAAAATCTCATTTTGATGTTTATCGAATAGGTTTTTATTCCATATCAGTTTTCCAACCATTATCCTGTCCCCTCAAAAACAAGTTGATCTGTTTTTGTCACCAAGGGCAATAGTGCATGTATGTACATGCTTATGCCAATTTTTGTGTTGTAAGTAAAACTTTTAGAATTTATTGTATGTGGTTGATATAGATTAAATTCAGTACAGATCACAGGTACACTCAGCAGTCATTATTGTCCCAATTTGTATACACCGTTGTCCTTGATGTTGTGCCCAAACCAGGGCAATAGTAATTGCTTTGTGTTCCCTTGGTCTGTACTACATATCTATGTAGTATATTAAAGCCCCATACCCACTAGGCGATTTTAACATCGACGAGCGACGGCCTGCTGAGAGAATCAGCTGATTCTTAAGATCACCTATAAGTATAGTATATTTGAATGTGCAGGTTTGATCTCAATCGCTGCTAAAATCAGCCGATTCTAGGCCTAGAATCGGCCAATTTTAGTGTCGATTAGTCGGCTGACTCAGGAATAATCGCCTAATGGGTATGGCCCTTTTATCCTCCCAGAGATGGAGGAGGGGAAGGTCAGTAATCCATGACCCCACTCCCACGTTGCCCGACCTTTCTTACTTCTTAATGTGGCATATATATATATATATATATATATATATATATATATATATATATATATTTACTAGAGGAGAACAAACCAATGTATTGCCATTCTTGCCGAATCAGGATGATGTAATAATGATGATACGTCCGCCCTTTTATTTAATATAAGCAATTTAACAATTAAATGATAAGATTAAAGAAAAGTTTTACAAAATGAGGGGGTCCACCTGCACCCAATGGCGGCTCAAAAACATGTGATCCCGCCAAAACTAACATGTAGGAATCATGTGACCTCATGAATATTAATGAAGTGCAGGTGTTCCCCCAAATATTATACCTACATAATTATATAATCATATATGTCATAAATGCTGATGCCCCAACAGTGCACGGTGACCCTTCACACTCCTCAGGCAGTTCTACACGGTTCTGACTCCCCAAACAGCTCCCATTGTTCCCTGACCCTGGCCACAATTACCGTCCACCCCTCACCCCTCAGACCTCCCTCATCCCTCAAACCTCTCACCCCTGGTCAGGATGGATCAGCGGTCACCCCAGCTGCCCGCCTCACTCACTCAATGAAACCCGCCCCCGGCTGGGTACCGTTTGTCCGGCCCCACCCTGCTCCTTTCAGCCCTCACATGAAAGGCTGCCCCCATATAAATATCCATATGTCTGTCCGACCGTGCTCAAATAAAGAAAGCGCAATGGGAGATATGTTCGTTTATCTGAGTTACGCACGGTCCGCTGCTATCGTTCAGCTTTTGTGGGCAGCGGACAATGTGATTTCAGAGCGGAAAGTTGGATAACTGCTCTGTTGACTGGTCTAAGATCTGCCATCTGTTTACTAGTCAGAGCTTGGTCATAATGTTTATTGTCTGACCTTTCCTGTCAGTTATGTGTATTGGGTTTGGCCATCTTTTTACTTGTCAGACCTTTGCAAATGGTTCATTTTTCTTCTATTGGTCTTAGCTTAACAATCAGTTTTTCTTGTCAGTGATATGTCATTATTTACTGGTTAGAGCATTGTCATCTGTTAACTGGTCAGAGATTTGTAAGGTATTTATTGGTCAAAGCTTTGCCATGTGTTTACTGGTCAGAGCTTTACTATGTGTTTGCTGCCTAAACTTTACCATCATTTTGGTTTTGGTAGATTATGTGTATGAACATGTGATAGTCATTGGGTATGGTATGGTTTCACTATTCATTTATTCAATTAAAATGATGTGACTACATTAAGCCTTCTTGAAATACATTTCCAGTAATACATTTTATTTCTTATCAGCATATGAAACAATGATTCAGCGGAAAGAAAGAAAAACTTACAGAATAAAAAAAAATAGAAATATTATTTCAGATAGTTATTCATTAATTTAGAAGATCACAAGACACTTTTCTTCAAAGAAAGATGATATCAAAACGCTGCATTAATGATATCCGTTTTTGTCTTGCTTTACCTGGAAGACGCAGCTTGATACAGGTAAGTCTGATAGACCTTCAAGTCGAACCCCATTGAACACCAAAGATTACATTTTCCGTGGAACTAGATTATAGACTGACATTTTTACTGTTTCCCTGAAACTACATTGGATTACTAAAATCACTACTTCTCTGAACTAGATTGAACCACTATGGTCATGGTTTCACCCAATGATGAAAAGCTTTACTTATCTAAAGCTGTTAAGACGGTCTAAGCCACACCCATAATTATATAAGAATAAAGTATCTCAGGGTATGGGTTTTATTGGAAATGTGAGATGAGGTCGCATTTACATGGATTGTTTTCTTAATTTGTGAAACATCCATTTAAATGAGTGTTCAGTTAGATATAAAGGGACACCATTATTTTGGGATACAAATTAAGAACCCTAAAGAGGAGGGTGTCTCAAAGACTAATGCCGCGTCCCCACTTGGCCGACTAAGATTTTAGTAGCCGGGCGACCAGTGTTAACCCTTTCCAACCCATGGCGACCAAGACCAAAAATAAGGAATAGTCGCCCATGAAAGAAAGAGTTAACACTAATCGCCGGGCTACTAAAATCTTAGTCGCCCAAGTGGGGACGCGGCTTAAGAGAACCGAAATCTCGCAAAAATTTTCTGTATGAAATTAGTTTTTCAAATTGATGCAAGTAGCAACAAGGATTAAGCTAAAGGCGTTGCCCTTACGTTCGTATATGGAATGTGTTGGCTTCTCCATTTTGTAGTCTGAAAAGAAGCTGACTAGCCCCAAATATTTGGTTTACTGCCGTTGTGTTGAGGATTTTTTAACTGTGGTTACAGTCTTACCCTGATCAGCTGTCTGAGTAGAGGTAATTGGGTCAATGTAGAGTAATATAGGTCAATGTAGAGTAAATTAGGTCAGTTTAGCGGTAATTAGGTCAGTCTTACCCTGATCAGCTGTCTGAGTAGAGGTAATCAGGTCAATGTAGAGGTAATTAGGTCAGTGTAGAGGTAATAAGGTCAGTCTTACCCTGATCAGCTGTCTGCCTGAGATGGAGCTCAGCGTGTCGTCGTTCCCTGATCCGCCATCCAGACTGTCGTCCTGCACGAACTGAAAAAAATCATTAGTTTATTAACAGAAAATGTCAGTTGATAAATTACTATTGATTGTTTTTTTGTTATCAGAATTTAAACAATTAAATCAGAGTCCAAATGAATATTGTAGTATGTATGACTAGATGTGCAAAGGTTGTCCCAAAGTCATGGTTCATCAAACTGAAAATATCAAACACATATTCGAAATGATGGTAAGCATTATCATTAAACACAGTCTGAGAATCCTGATGAATTCTCAGTTGTGTGAGTTTGTAGGCCCTATGCGTTGTTACTTCCTGAGCACTTGCACCCTGGAGATAGGACGATCTGCTCTACATCAATTATTTAAGGATATAGGGGCACAAATTAAAAAGATAATGCACGTTTTGTCCATAACAGGACTTGTGCGGAATCTTCTTAGAAAAATGATGAGATCAATGAAAACACCAATACCACACATACCATTACCCCTTTAGGACATACTCGTACCACCCGAAGGTATGGCTAGAGTTAGAGTTAAGGTAAGGGGTAGACCTCTAAAATCGACATGGCCTTTTTGGGGCTTAGTGACTTCTTAAAGGGGCTTTCTCGTCCGTGCGACGGGAGCGAATTGATATGTTGTAACTCCCTGCAGTCCATGCCAAATTCGCAACGTGACCAAGGACGTAGCGCTATTACGTTCTGAAAGGGCAAATCACGTTGCAAGTAATGCTTTTGCTAGGCTAACGTTGGTGGACTTAACTCAGTGAACTCACGGACGAGACAGCCCATTTAAATTTGACATGGCGACATCACTATTTTCTTAAATTCGGCAGGGTGACATCATCATTTCTTAAGTTTGACAGGGCGACATGTGACTCCCCCATCTACAACCCCATCTTTCTCCTAGAACCTCCCTGGGTATCACGACCACACATCATAAAACAGGACACAGGACTATGTGTGAGCCTGAGAGGACTCAGTATCCCCCCTCCCCTCAACTCATATGTCAGGGTAACTGTACGTTGTTCTCAGTCAAACTCATTTCTTTAAATTGAGCCTTTCTTCTCCGCCTCCTTTTTTCAACTCTCCGATGGCAGTATTGAGAGATAGAATCACGTGATCCAGGACCAAAGCCCCTCAGCCAATCAGAGCCCTTGGATAAGGTCACGTGACCACCATGTCCCACGTGTCGTCCCCAGGGGTTAGTTCCGGCGGGGCCCGTTAGGGGGGGGGGGGGGAGGATGTTTACGGGGGGAAACGACATCTTCTGTCACATGACTTTAATTCCAGCATTTCGAGCCAGGGGACACGACTAGATTGAACAATTTGATGGTTGATTGAAAAGACGAGGGATTCATTTTAGAAGTCATGAATTATAGATTAGAGTAAGAATGGAATTCATTTTAAAGCAGTACGTTATTTTCTTCAGATTGCGCCACATGGAATGGTCAACATTGCATGTCAAGGTAGTTCAAGGTCATGTAGTATCGGCCGACAATTCATGTGTGTCTGTGTGGCTGTGTGATTCTGTGTATGTGTTTCTGTGTGATTGTATGTGTCTGTCTGGAGTATGTAGATATGTATGCATGTTTATGTACGTTTGTGTGTTGTACGCAGTAGGGGATTTAGAAGCTTAAGGGGAAGCCCCCCCCCCCCCCTTTTTTTTTTGGAGGGGGATCAAATTTAGATTTTTGTAATGTTAAATTCTGAAATTAGAGGAAGCCCCCCCACCCCCCCTTTCTATTAGTGCGCCCCCACCTTTTTCAATAACCTGGGTCATCCACTGTTGTATGTGTGTGTGTGTGTGTGTGGTGTGTGTGTGTGGTGTGTGTGTGTGTGTGTGTGTGTGTGTGTGTGTGTGTGTGGTGTGTGTGTGTGGTGTGTGTGTGTGTGTGTGTGTGTGTGTGTGTGTGTGTGTGTGCGTGTGCGTGTGTGCGTGTTATTAAGCCGGGAGGGCAGGGATATTCGCTATACGGTTCCTGATATTTGTTTTTCCTCCGGCCTTTCTCTCATAAAGGCCTCTCCATCCAATCTCTCCCCTAGTGACACAACTCGAGACGTTCTCCACTGTAATACCCAGCACCCACAATACGGACAGGGACGACTGATAGAGGCGGCTCGTCACCCCACCTGGTGAGAGACAAGGGCAACTACAAGTCGGGGAAGGCCGCTATGAGAAGTTCATAGAAGTGTAGTTAGGGTTGATACCTAGAAAATCATCACAGGTTATAATGTCAGGAATGGTTCGGCACTATCTATGACGTTTAAATGTACGACAGAGTAGACATCGCCAGTGTATCAGATTGAAGTTTGGCATGTTCATTAATTGGTAACACAGCTTTAGATTGTTTATACTTTCTTTACCATTGTGGGTTCCCCTTTTAGACTTATGTCTATGCCCCTCATAATATAATTAACTTTATACAATTTAAACCGTCTTATTCATAAATAGACAGATGACGTATTGAAAACAGGTTGGAGATGTACAAGTTGAGTCTTTTCGAGTAGGGAAATGTTTGTGTTATTTTCATTTCCAAAGCTTCCTTCCCAAAGCTCCTTGCGATGATTACTCCCGGAACGAACGACAGGATCCTCCCCCCCCCCCCCCGCCGCCCCCCACCCTCCAACTCACCACATGGGACAAGGAGTCGCCCATTAATGCACCAAAGGGGTAGATGTCTGAAATTCGCTGAGGTTCCAAATCTCCCGATTTTCCGTGAGATCTCCTGATTTTTATTAGCTTTTCTGAAGGTCTCCCATTCCCAAATCGCTTCTCAGAAATTTCCCTATTTTGGGGGACTTAAATCTTCTCTTTAATGTAGGCTAATACATAGAATCGTGATTTCGATTAATTTATGTGCACAATTAGAGGGAAATCCTGTTTCCTCTACCCATGTTCTAACAAGGAAACAGGTAGTACTGAATCTTCGATCTATAAGGTATCGACATAGATATTAAAGAACCAAACATGAATCTTTTCTAACTGCACATGGTGTTCAATTCCCATAAGCTCCCTATTATTGTTAGATGTCCCGATTTTTGATTGACCCAAGTTGGATCCTCTGAATGAGTAAACACCCAGCCCGCCCTGACCAGGCTGCGACTGCTGCATGCAGAGATGCTGAAATGCTGTGACCAGACGGAGAAAGCACTACTCTGACACCTGGTGGGCATTGCCTCAACTACACGGGCAGGTCCACCTTCCCGAGTCGTGTCCTGGGTCTCTGCACAGGGCTACCCATGGATTCCTAACAGCTCCAGGGGGGGTCTTGGGGGTCCTGACCCCCCCCTCCCCCCTTTTTTTTTTGTTTTTAAATTTTGCTGGACCCCTAACTTTTGCAATACAAGGGCCCCTAAGTAAGTGATGAAAGGTAAAATAGCACGGATTTTACTTTTAATTATGAATGAAATACTCAGAAGGAATTTAATATTGGTACTTAACAACGATAAAAAAATACTTGAACTGGTGATTAAATGTTATTTTAAATCGGTTATAATGAAACCTTGACATCGTTGCACTAATGTATCATAGCTATCAAAGAATTTGCGTTAACCTCTTATTGTAATAATTCACCAGTTTAGGTTAGGAATGTAGGAATAGAGTATGCATATGAAGTATCCAAATTTTACCTTTTTAGGAAACAGATCTTATTCTGACATAGCATAAATACAATCAATACCAGTGTTTTAACTACATTCATTTAGACTTCCGAGGAACCGACTGTATGAAATCATTCAATTTATGCATTTCCTTTGTCAGCTTCCCGATCTCTGTAGTTTCTAAACAATTTGAGGTTTGTTTGGTTGATAAAATAAAGAAGAACCTTTGGGGTCGTCCTCGGGTGTATGTACAACCCATGTGAATTGAGGACCCCTTGGGTTGTGACGATCCCCTCTAGGTCGTAAAGCGACCCTCAGACGACCCCGCTCATGGTTATTATTATAGTACTTCTACGGGACAATTCAATATTCCTCAAAACTACGTACATATAACCAACCGAGAAGGGAGTACGAGGGTGGTTATCGAGGCCACCCAAAGGGCCGGCTGAAGGCTGATATCGGGGTCCCGGCGAGGGGTGATGACCGCCCGAGTACTCCCTTTGAGGTTGGTTATGGATTTTATACCTCTTCTGTTAGATCTGAGCTCCCAATAAAGGATGCACAGCGATCAGTGATTTTTTAAATGTTTTTTCATATAACTCTTTTGATATCCATCAATTAAAAAGTAAAATGTACCTAGGAACGTTATGCAGATAATGCTAGATGTTAGATTTTTTATTTCTTAATGATTTCATTTTTTTTAATGAATTTTAGAAAAATAAAAAGTTTCTGTATCACCCTGCAGGGCGATACAAGGCTGGTTATCATCCAGGTTTGTATCGCCCTGTGTTAATCTCTTAACTACTAAACTTGTATCACCCTAAGGTATAATAATATGTCCATCATCCCCTCCCCCTCCCCTTCTGCTGGTTATCGGCGCTCTCACCTTCCCATTGTGGCGGTTATCGGCCTGTCAGTCTATTTTTAGCACCTCTCGGGTCGTCCACATTCCGGAGTCGGATTAAGGGGCTATAAATACCCACACGGGGGGGGGGGTATGCAGGTTTGGGAGGGGGGGGGGGAGAGGGAGGGGGGAATTTACAAGTGATAAGACAGGTGTCACGACATTCCTGGCTGATGAGAGTTGTTTAAAAAAGATTATATCCGCGAAGCTAAGTGAACACGGCGCCTATAAATATAGAGATTAGACCAGTTTCAATAGGTGCGTAATGAAAGTATCGGGAAGTCCCCATTGTTGGCGTTACGTTTACTATTAGGATAGGGCGTATTCATGTCCACCGTGCTAAAACGCTCATAACCCTGTAGATAATATAAACTATAATATGAACAGATAGCTGTAATGCAAAAATCTTGATTATCTTTATATTTTCACAATTTTTTGATAAAGAAATAATTTTTTACCGACCGAGAATTCATTAAAACGGGTTCCTTAAGATTGCTTTGCCTAGACCAAGTAGTAAACAAAAACTAGTAGTGCCTTCTCAAAAATAGAAGCTAGGATTACATAATATTTCTTTTAATCTTTTATTAATCTATGTTCATTTTCTTTCTAGTTTAATAATGAAGACACATCTGGTGTCATGGAACAGCTCAGATAATCATTCTTCGAGAGGTATGGCAATCTGTCGATTTCCCGGTCGATTCCTAGGATTAATTAGATTTAGACAGTGGATGATAGAATTTTCATTCATGGTTTTCAGCTGGTGTTTCTTCCCTATCCCTTTCTATCATTGCTCTCTGGGAGTCCGCAGACGATGTGATAAACGCTGAGATAATCAGCTTTATGTGATATATGATAGGTATGTAGGCATAGGATATTAGTAGATCCTACACTGCTATCTCATTCTGCGTTCATTACCTTACCTCAGTAGTTGTTGGATTACCAAGTGCGTGAATTTATCACAAATGTTTTTACTACCAGATTACCTAAACATTAAACAAGGTTTTTGAAAACAAATCCTGCCTTTTTGGATTGGTATGGAAATTAAATACATTTATTTCCGGTCTGTTTTGAATAACGTTATCTTTCGGAGATAATATCAAGTAAAACAAAACTCTGCTGGACGTCATTTACTGTGTTTTATTATGTTACCCCGTAATGTTACAGTGCCTTGTTTCTGGTGTTGTGTTCCAGGAATTTGTCACGGTTCCCAGCTAGCTTACGACATAACTGAAACGTTCTGCAACCGCACCTTTTTAATAAGTTTGTTACTAATATGGCACTGACAATTACGTCATTGACCATAAGGTTGAAACCTCACCAATATTATTTTTCGGTGAGGTTAGAAAAAAACCAAAACAGACCGTTATAAGAACATTCTGTTTAGGTTGAAGAACATAACCAGAAGGTTGTAATAATGTCACAGTGCAACATCACAGCAGTAGGGCACAGCAACGTAATTGGGAGTAATTATAATAACGTCACATTCCTGCTTGGTGCCGAAGCCATGGGGTTACTGAGGGTGCCTTGAGCCTCCTTGTTGTAGGCTACCGAGCATGAAAACATGGACTTGTGAAAAACATGTATAAATGTACTTAACAGGGGCGTAGCCAGCCTTAAACTCAAAGGGGGTTCCAGGTAAATCTAAGGGGGTTCCGACTTACAATTTTGGCAAGATTTCTTATAATTTATGTCACTTATATTTTGGGAAATCAAAGGGGTTCCAGACACCCAGGAACCCCCCTGGCTACGCCACTGCTTAAAGATGTAAAGATGTAAAGATGAACTTATAATGTCTTGGATAATGCATTTACCTCTGGACTATTATTGTAAGAGGATTTCTACTTATAAACTGCATTTTCCCTACTTTCCACACTCATGATCATCTTCGTCACTTTGAAAATCTCTAACAATTAATCGCCTGCATTCAAACCGGCTAAACATGACTGAAACTGGAAGAACATGAACTAATGTAATTCTCCCAGACACAGTTCTCTAGTTAGTATGTTCATCACACATCTTTATATTGCCATTAGATAATACTTTCTAATGCTTTCCCCATGATTTTGTCTACAACATATGCCAAAATTAGCCTGCAGGTGCATACAATATACAGGAAAGGTTGGAACTGCGTCTGCCTGAATTGAAGTTGTCTTCTTCTCTTCATTATCGAAATTATATTATTATAGCTGTTCATCAACTTACATTTTGTCCATTCTAATAACAATATTGTAAACACTTCATCTGCATTTAAATAAGAATTTGTTATACATAGCGTCTGGCTGGGTCAATCTTGAAAACCAGTCTTTTAAGACTGAAGCATACCCAGGGTAAACAATTCTGGAAAAAAAAAGGTTGCGTATCTTTATGAAAAATAAACATCCATAACAAAATTCCCCCATCCCCCCCGCCCCTGGGCCGGTATTTAGATACGGTTCACACGCCGATGGTGATCAGCCCCGATAGGTTTGTCTGCTTATCTCAGTTTGTTTTAGATAAGCCCCCCTACCGGCCATATCTCCGCCCCTATCGGCCCAAATCGTATCTGCCTCCTCTCCCCCTATCTCTGACTACTCTCACTATCTGACACTAGTATCGCTACTGTCTCTATCGGCGCACCAGGGGATGTCAGAATGGATCGGAATTTCTGAATTTGTAATTTTTATTTCTTAGTTGAATTTCATTGGTATACGAAATTCTGGGGGGGAAAACTTTAAAATTCTTTGTAAAACCACTACAAATTTTTTTGAGTCCCCTGTAAACGATCGATATAGTCCCTTGATACTATAGGGCCAGCTACAGTGTCATATGTGATGTTGGAATTCCAATGGTTAACATATTGATAAGAATTCTTTTTGATATGGGTATTTCTGGCCAACAAAGCTGTCCAAAGACAGGAATTGGTAATTCATTTGTGATGTTTTAGATTTTTGTAAGTACACTTCTTTTAAAAGCCTTTTGTAGTAAAATCTGTGTTGCATTCTCCAAGCATAGCTCCATACAAATAATACTAGAGAGTGTAATTTCTGTTCATTTGGGGAACGGGGAAGGTGGTAAGGGGCATATGAATTTACGGATACAACAAAGAAAACATAACAAAAGAATTTGTTCAAGCAACCTAGAAGAAAGTTCTTTAGAAAAATCGCGAGAGTGTCCGTAATATTTGAGGGATTTAATATATTTTCATGAAGTACCCCCCCCCCGGCCCCCTACCCCCTTAATGGGCGACGGCGGCCATTGTCAGGTTTTTAGTCCTTCTCCATAATGATCAAGGAAATGGCCGCCAGAACAAGATGTTTGCATTTAGTAATGATAAGTGATATGAATCCACAAATACTGAAGACAACTGATATATGAATCGACGCCTATCTGAAGTGTCTGCTAAGGAAACAGGGTAGGTCAAGGTCACTGTACCACCTATGACCACTTACCATCTTGTCTTCGTTACAAGTATCAAAACATTAACATTAAACCTTTTTTCGTAATTTAATTAAAATAAGGGGAAAAATATGTTAGACGAGGCATAACCTGTGAGAGTTAGTTTTGTTTGACGTCTATTCTCCACATGTGGATATCGCAGCCAAGGTGTAACGTAACAGTGAAGTTATGCAACCATACTTTTTGGGTTTTCTATTACTTACTAAGATGTCACATAATTGTTACATTATTTTTCTGGGTGGTTGAGACCTAATCAAAATAGAATGTTATCATAATGTTCATGACATTCTGATAAAGTGAGGTCCAGATCACCCTCAATTAACAGAACATTGTTGTGACCTCTTGACCACGGGAGGTCCCAACCTCACCTAAACAGAATGTTATAGTGATGTTCTGATTACATCAGGTCCTAACCTTACCTAAACAGAACTTTACTTTGACCATCCTATCAGGTTAGGTGTCAACCTAACCTAAACAGAATGTTATTGTTACATCCTCATTAAGTGAGGTCTCAACTACACCTAAGCAGAATGTTATTGTGACATTCTGATTAAGTGAGGTCACATACAAGAACGTTATTAGAATATTATTAGAACGTCACAATGTAATGTTTTAACAGTTGGCTGCAGTGACGTAATTGAGAGTCATCAAAAGAATGTTGCTGCAACATAACAGTGTAACAAGAATCAATCCAGAAGATCACTGCAATGTTATCAGAATGTCATATTCTTGGCCGGGAACGTACATTGTACCTGCAGACTAGCCTAGATAAAGGTACATGCAGGAAAATATTATGCTGACAAGGCTTAAGCATTATACATTTTTATTGGTTTTTATATGTGGCTTAGCATCTAAAAAGCGTTAATCATTTTTCAGTCTGTCTCTGTGCACATTTACTATTTCCTAAGTTGGTTTGAAAGCGTGCTCATTATTACAGCAAGAAGTTAAATATAGCAGGTATTTATACATTTTCTGTAGTCCACAGAAAGAGCCCAAATTAACCTGCAGGTGATTAAAATACTGTTAATGAGTTTTCAGTAGTAGGAAGAAAATAATTACTTCTACAACTGCCTTCTGCTCTGTGTAAAGCCCTATTTCCACCAGCCGATTTTACTTAAGATTTGTTGGTTATTTATTAATTTTAACTGGTAATATGGCAAAGGTGGATATATCTTACATACCATTTGAAAGAGAATGAAAAACCTTTTCTAATGGTTTATTATAACATGTTCATAATTAACCAATAATCCCACGGCCGATTTCTGAAATCGGGAGTAAAATCGGCTGGTTGAAACAGGGCATGAAGGAGCGATTTGTGTAGTGCACATTACAGAACAGGACCAACACATCTGGAGTACGTGATATACAACATCTTTATTTCCTACTTGACAATAATTTAGAAGTTTGAGTCTACATAATGTCTCCCATTTACCAACATAAACGTAGGGGTCCACGCCCTTGGCTGGTGGTTAAACAAGAAGTATACATGTTTCCCACGAGTCTGCGTGGTGAATCGCCCCGCTGAGTCTCTGATTAGGCTGAACCCATGGGAATCTATGTCCTGGTCGATCACAGTCTGTGATCAATGGGGGATGCGCGTAGGCGTTGGGGGGAGGGGGGTCATTTTAAAAGTATGTTTTCCTAACATACAGATACTGCTTATTTAATGGGAAATTGTCTTTATAGGAACCCCTTCTAACTCACCCCCCAGCCGAGGGTATGACGTTATAATATCTTTGCAGCAACGTTATGGATTGGTCTTGTTCTGGTACATTGTTATCTCACAGTGACATTCTTTTGATGACTTCCAATAACGTCACTGCAACCAATTATTGCAATGTAACATTGTGATGTTCTGGTAACTTTCTTGTCACATTATTATGAGGACAAGTTAATATTATGACCAAATAAGAATGTCACAATGATATTCTGTTTAAGTGTGTTTGAGACCTTGATCAAAGAGAATGCCACAATAATGTTCTGTTTAAGTCAAATTGACACCCGACCTGATGAGATAATGACAATAACATTCTGTTTAGGTTAGGTTGGGACATCCCCTGGTGAGAAAGTCACAACAATGTTCTTCTTAAGTCAGGTCTGGACCTTACCCGATCAGAATGTCACTATATGACGTTCTGTTTTGATTAGGTCTTGACAATACCACATTAGAATGTTATGACAACATTTTGTTTTGGTTAGATCTCAACCTCTCAGTAAAATAACATAATGCTTATGTGATGTTTTAGTATGTAACAGATGAACCAAAAGGGTATGGTTGCATAACTTCAGCGTTACATTGCACCTTGGCTGCGTGAGAATCCCATCATATTGCATGGAACTACCTAAGAGTTTTGGGCCTTATTTTGATTTAAAATTAATGCTGATTTGATCAAGAATTGCACAAATTATTATTGATTTATTAAACAACACAAGGATGAGATAGTCGATGGCATTCAGTGTCTGTTCACTGATCCCTCTATCTGTCCGTTATCCCCCCTGGTGAGTTATATCTCAGCCCCGCAGATTAACCTGTTGACCCTGGTATTATACCTCCATCCACACAGACCTGTCAATGGGCGATTACCTAGGCCGGATTACCTGGGTCTGGGCAGGGGAGGTGGCACCTGTCACCTGTGGGGGGTCAGGTATACGGCTAATCACCAAACAGATTACACCTGAGGGCTACCCCAGCCAGCTTGCGACATAACAGAAACATTCTGCAACCACACTTTTTTAGTCAGTTTGTTACTGTAACAATAACATTTTTGATGGTGAGGTTGAAACCTCACCAAATTAGAATGTTATTATAACTTTATTTTTTGGTGAGATTAGGACAAAACCAAAATAGAACATTATAAGAATATTCTGTTTAGGTCAAACAACATAACCAGAACGTTATAATAACGTAGCAGTGGAATGTCGCAGCAGTAGGTCACAGCAATGTAATTTGGATTCATCAAAAGAATGTGACGCGAACCAAACCAGTACCAAATAGAATGTTACTGCAACGTTATTATAACATCACACCTCAGGCTGGGACCGCACATAGCTGGGGGGTCTAGATGGAGTAGCAGATCCAGCTTTTTCAAAAGATGGGGGCATGCTACTAGAAATGGGGGTGCACCCCAAACCTAGATTAGGCCAAAAATAGATGCACCGTGCGCTACTGTCCCAGCCAACCATATGACATTCTAATAACGTTGCAACAATGTCCTGTATTGGTTCTTGTTACGTCACACTGTTAGGTTGGAGTGACATTGTTTTGATGACTCCCAATAACATCACTGCAACTGTTTTTGAAGTTGCATTGTGACGTTCTGATAACATTCTTGTAACTTTATTTATGAGGCTAATATTGTGACTTCACTTAATAAAAATGTTACAATAACATTCTGTTTAGGTAAGGTTAAGACCTGACATAATCAGAACGTCAAAATAAAGTTCTGTTTAGGTGAGGTTGGGACCTCCCCTGGTCAGGAGATCACAACAACATTCTCTTTAAGTGAGATCTAGACCTCACCTAATCAGAATATAATGATGATGTTCTATTCTAATTTGCTCTTGACTTAACCTCACCAGAAAATCATGATAACATTCTGTTTTGGTTAGGTCACAACCTCCCAGAAAAATAATGTAATAGTTACATCACACTTCAGCAAGTAACAGACAAACCAAAGTATGGTTGCATAATGTGACCGTTATGTTGCACCTTGGCTGGGAGGGTAACTCTCTACATAAGCGCGATATGTCAGTATAATGCATGCTAACTCTGTCAATGAAGCACGCTGACCCTACATTATTAACCATGCCAACTCTGTATGTATAAAGTAGACCATAGTATGTGCTCTAAGATGACAGGGAGTTATGATTATAGTTAATCAATATACCAGTAATTACTCCCGTTGGCTTGTATAACTGGCAGCCCATCAGACCACTACATGCTGTGTTACGGGGCCTTATACAACCCGGTGTGGGCCATCCCTCACAGCGAGCAGGTACTAATCACCTAATGTAAATGTTATGTGTCTCCTATCCTATATATTATCAAATGAAGACAAAATAATCTTTTTGTAAGTTTAATATTATACACTTTAATACATATGAAGTGAATTCAGATTTTGAAGAGCTTAGAGATCCCTTAAGGCAGTTGTTTAATCTACTTAATAGCTCCACTCCATTCAGTCTGAGCTCATCAACCATCTACTATGGACCTAATGTGACATGTATCAGATATGGCCTGATAGTTTAAACAACAAACATAACCGTACATAATACACTGTCACATGCTGAAGGCTTGTGGTGGGGAAAGGAGATCTCCATATTTTACTCATAGGATGTTGTTACTACAAAGAGGTGTAGATTGATGCTGATGCACACACCTGTCCCTGAGGCTGCTGCTCTCAGCTATTTAAAAAAGACTCATCATTACCAACCAGCCAAAGAAGTGTGATTCCAGGAAGAAATCAGGGCTGGTTATTATCCCACTCACAAAATGTGTACAAGAAAGATAATCCTAAATGCAATCAGTGAGACCTGATAACCAGGGGACACTTTGCACTGTCTGTTCACCAGGGGGCGCTGTGTGAGCTACTCAGTCTGTTCACCAGGGGGCACTGTGACCTGTTCAGTCTGTTCACCAGGGGGCTCTGTGAGCTGTCTGTTCTCCAGGGGGCGCTGTGAGCTGTCTGTTCACCAGGGGGCGCTGTGAGCCGTCTGTTCACCAAGGGGCACTGTGAGCTGTCTGTTCACTAGGGGGCACTGTAAACTGTCTGTCCACCAGGGGACACTGTGACCTGTTCAGTCTGTTCACCAGGGGGTGCTGTGAGCTGTCTGTTCACCAAGGGGCACTGTGAGCTGTCTGTTCACCAGGGGTCACTGTGAGCTGCTCAGTCTGTTCACCAGGGGGCGCTGTGAACTATCTGTTCACCAGGGGGCGCTGTGAGCTGCTCAGTCTGTTCACTAGGGGATGCTGTGAGCTGTCTGTTCACCAGGGGACACTGTTAGCTGTCTGTTCACCAGGGGGCGCTGTGAGCTGTCTGTCCATCAGGGGACACTGTGAGCTGTCTGTTCACCAGGGGGCGCTGTGAGCTGTCTGTTCTCCAGGGGGCGCTGTGAGCTGCTAGGTCTGTTCACCAGGGGTCACTGTGAGCTGTCTGTTTACCAGGGGGCGCTGTGAGCTGTCTGTTCACCAGGGGGCACTGTGAGCTGTCTGTTTACCAGGGGCGCTGTGAGCTGCTCGGTCTGTTCACCAGGGGGCACTGTGAGCTGTCTGTTTACCAGGGGGCGCTGTGAGCTGTCTGTTCACCAGGGGGCACTGTGAGCTGTCTGTTCTCCAGGGGGCGCTGTGAGCTGCTCAGTCTGTTCACCAGGGGACGCTGTGAGCTGTCTGTTCATCAGGGGGCACTGTGAGCTGTCTGTTCTCCAGGGGGCGCTGTGAGCTGCTCAGTCTGTTCACCAGGGGGCACTGTGAGCTGTCTGTTTACCAGGGGGCGCTGTGAGCTGTCTGTTCACCAGGGGGCACTGTGAGCTGTCTGTTCTCCAGGGGGCGCTGTGAACTGCTCGGTCTGTTCACCAGGGGGCACTGTGAGTTGTCTGTTTACCAGGGGGCGCTGTGAGCTGTCTGTTCACCAGGGGGCACTGTTAGCTGTCTGTTCTCCAGGGGGCGCTCTGAGCTGCTCAGTCTGTTCACCAGGGGACGCTGTGAGCTGTCTGTTCATCAGGGGGCACTGTGAGCTGTCTGTTCTCCAGGGGGCGCTGTGAGCTGCTCGGTCTGTTCACCAGGGGGCGCTGTGAGCTGTCTGTTTACCAGGGGGCGCTGTGAGCTGTCTGTCCACCAGGGGGCACTGTGAGCTGTCTGTCCACCAGGGGGCACTGTGAGCTGTCTGTCCACCAGGGGGTGCTGTAAGCTGTCTATCCACCAGGGGGTGCTGTGAGCTGTCTGTCCACCAGGGGGCACTGTGAGGTGTCTGTTCACCAGGGGGCACTGTGAGCTGTCTATTCACCAGGGGGCGCTGTGAGCTGTCTGTTCACCAGGGGGCACTGTGTACTGTCTGTTCACCAGGGGGCACTGTGAGCTATCTGTTCACCAGGGGGCACTGTGAGCTGTCTGTTTACTAGGGGGCACTGTGAGCTGTCTGTCCACCAGGGGACGCTGTGAGCTGTCTGTTCACCAGGGGGCGCTGTGAGATGTCTGTTCACCATGGGACACTGTGAGCTGCTCAGTCTGTTCACCAGGGGGTGGTGAGAGCTGCTCAGTCTGCTCACCAGGGGGCACTGTGAGCTGCTCAGTTTATGCCCTCAGTGAGTTCTGATCACCATGGGGCCTATAGCAATGCCTGTTAGCATACCATGATAAATGCTGCCTCCCCCCTCCCCCCTCCCACCCCCTACTTCCCTCTGCCGTGTCACATTGTGAGGTGTGACAGGTGTATGGGTGGTGACAGATTGTCCCCACACCAGGCTCCGTCCTTATTAGCACCATTCACACCAGCCTGTGTCTATGGGGCGATTGTTTGGGTATGAGCTGAGTGATACATCACTACCAACACCTAGTCATCACCCGCTAATGGGCAATGGAGAAGGATCAACTCTCACGTACTAACCACATTAAATACCTGGAAGAGTGGTAAGAAGCATACTTGGAAAAGCACCACAAAGCATGTATTTTATTCAGGTATATTTTGAATTGTTAATGTGCTTAGTCAGCATTTATTCACAATGTGGGCAAAGGACACTTAGAGGTCATTCATAGTGTTGATATGGGACACTTAAAGGTCACTTACAATGGAGCATAGAACATATTCAAAAGGCCATGGATTGTGTATTTCTTCCCTGGTACCTCCCTGAGAGATGGCTGCAGCAGCTCTACAGACATCTCACCAGGTGTGTGAAATGTGGGTTCTCTGTTGACTTGGGTATACGTATTAGTGTTTCTTGGTCACTTTTCTCATGAAAAAGCCAACTGTCTCACGTTTTACTGGAAATGATAACACTAGGTTGCTACCAAACTGTAGGAAACTTAACACATGAATTAACATGACATTAGAAAACCTTCACGCTATCCATGTAAAAGGTGTTTTTTTTCCATTTACAACATTGATTCTCACAATACTAAAAGGCCACTTCTTCATAGGACCAACACTAAAAAGTGTCTTGGCTATTTCTCCCCCTTGTTAAAATATTCTTTAACATATTTAAACATGTAATGCTTTTAATAACTCTCCCTCCCTCCCCCTCGACGTCCACCCCCCCCCCCCCCCCATCCCCCCCCCCCCCTGGCCCTGTTCACATCCCCGTCACTGGCCGGCCTGATAAACAAACTCTACATAGATGCTGTGTCTAGTTGGAGGAGGTGGTTGAGATAAACGGAGAGGGCTCTAAGTGTGGCTAATCTGTGAAGGACACGGCCGTAAGGGGCTCCTCCTGGAGAGGGAGGGGGCAGGGGGGGAGTGTTGATTTAGTCAGTGATTTATATTGTTTATATACGAATTATTTTGGTAATTAGCGTAGTTTTGGATATGAATAATTCACTCTCATGTACACTTATTTCCGTAAAATCACCACTACCACATACAGACAGATATCACCTGGTGTGTCTAAAGTAGCGGTAAATTATATATGTCCTTGTCTGTTTTTGCAGGAAAATATACAGGCGGTCTCCAGCGGTATTTAGTTATTAAAATATGTCCTTAGAGCCCTGATTTATTGAGGAAGACAACAACGTTGATTTCCTTACACGTATGTGTCTTTTATGACATATCAGTCAATGTCACAGACTCGACCACCTTCAGCCCGCTTGCAGGAACCGATCCAGGGGTTTTGAATGGAATGATAAGGGCATGAGACGCGCCATTGAAAAGAAGTCTTGGAATTCTATTTTTTTTAAAAATCTATTGAAAACAGAAAGAAAAGAAGAAAAAGAAGCGAAAAACGCCCCCAATTAAATGCGTCCACTGTTGAGGGTTCTCCTGTGATCCCGTCACAGCTGGAAGATCTGAAGGAGGTGATCGTTCTCCCAATTCCCCTGACCTGAGTCTATGGGGCTCCCTTGACCCACCCCCCTCCCCCGTTTCCCTGCCCACCCTCCCCCAGCCCCAAGAGGGAAGACGCTATCTAAGAGAAGCCCAGCAGGGGACGACAAGGAGGAAAGCGCCAATTGTCTGATAAACCTTTCCCATTGGACCATCAAAACATTATCCTAGCATCTCTGATATCGGTATGACGTTCAATCTTATACCATGAGCATTGTTTACTTATTATTTTACATTTTATCAAATCTTATAGTTTCGTCGAATATTGAACTTTAACAGTAATTTTCGTCAGAGGATGCATACAGAGTACATTCAAGATGTACCATTCTAAATGCTAATTATTGTTCATAAAGATTCACTGTGCTTGTTTTAGTTAAATGTGGCATACAAATGTGTGCTAAATGTTTAAGCATTGTGGATAATTGTGATTATAAAATGATCACCAAAATTATGGACATCCTATTTTCTCAGATGTGACGTCATTAACACAACATATTTTCCTGAGCATCAGTGTGTACAATTAGCGTAGCTGGCAGCAAAGGAGGAAGTTGGAGTATTCTGTTTAGTTCTGGTTTGTCTCTTGGCACATTAGTGTGACCCGATAATATCTATAGCAGCTAACAGTATGACATTGCACTGTGACTTTATCTAACATTGCTATTTTGATATTCTATACAGGTTAGTTATCAACTTCACCCTATTGTTATGTTATTATAGCACTCTCTTTTGGCAAGTCTCAACCTCACATAACATAAGGTAACTGTTACATGTGAATTTATCAAGTAACAGACTGACCAACAAAGTATGGTTGCAGCTTGCCTGGGTACCCAAAAAGGAAAGTTCCGGAATATTTCACTGTTGCACAAATTTATGACAATTCTTGCTGTCATAACGTCTGACACCCAACGCCAACCAGCACTCAGGAGCCATTAGCTAATTCAATCTGATAATGTGCAGATGATGAGTAGGGTTATGTAACTAAGGAAACCAGGGACGTCTTTACCTGCTGTACCCAGGCAAGCACTGACGTAACAAACACGTTCTGTGACCGTACCTTTTTGGTTTAGCCTAATCTGCCAATTTTTCACGTAGCAGTTATGTTATTTTAGGTAAAGTTGAGACTTACTAAAAAGAATGTTATGATAACATCATTTGTAGTGAAGTTGAGACCTTAAGCCTGGTCCCCACAGGGCGATTAGTTTGTTAAAATTCGACGGCGACCAACGTGATACTCGCTGGTTTAGTCGTCCGACGATTTAGCATACAAGGGCGCCGTGATGTCTGGCGACCAAATCACTAATCGCCGTGGTTACAGGGTGAAATATTCGACTTGTTTAATATTTCTCTCTAGTCGCCGGCAATTAAGGCAGTTAATCGGCGGGTAGGGCGACTTGTGGGTCCTCTAGTTGCCGTCAGTTTGATATCAAGAGCGTCCCAACGTGGAGATTAATTTTTTGGTACCCCGGCGATTAGTTAGACACCCAGCGACCAATATTTCTTCCTTGGTCGCTGCAGAAATGCACTAATCACCGGGGTTTAGTCGCCATGTGGGGACCAGGCTTAATTCTTAAAGAATGTTATAATAATGTTATTATGACATAAAGAACGTTACAAGAATGTCACAATAACATCACAGTGTGACATCGCAATGTTAGGTTCTAAAGACATTTTTGTATGCCATCAAAATAATGGACAAATAATGTAACAAGAACCAAAGCCTAAACAGAATGTTACAATAACATGATGATAACGTCATGTACTTGCTTGGGTGATTGCCAATGTTAGTCAGTGCTAGTTGATTAGTGCTGGTTAGTGCTAACCAGTGCTAGGCAACGTTGAGCAGTGCAGGGCCATTTTACTCAGTACTACTCAGTACTAATCGATGTTAATCAATACTGGGCAGTAGAAAACGCTAGGCACGTGCACTGCCAGTTAACGGTAGGAAGGTATAGACAATGATTCGTAAGGTTAAAGGGAGCCAAAACCAATATTGGGTCAAAATTTGGCAAACTATATTAAATACTGAAATACATTCTATGGCCATAACTGAGGCCGATGATAAAATATAGACTGTGAAAACAGGCTTTAGCTTCATCAAAATTTGATAAAACATGTCCCAGGACAATTTTGGTGACCCACCAAAATTGGTTTGTTTACAAACGGGGCTGTCTGCAGACAGGACAGACAGGAGTTTTATGGAGTTCAATCTAAATTCAAGTTAGTTTTCATGGTTTTTAATCTGTACCAATAGCTAAGGTAAGACTCTTAGAATGCATTTCTGTAGCTATTTAAGTTTGAAAAATGTGGTCACATTGTAGCACAACATTGCTTTTGGCTCCCTTTAAGTGTTTCACGAATAATAGGACGCATTGGTAATGACGACCGGTAAAGATATGAAGGGAAACTACGGAAGCCAAGAGTATTCATCGGTTGTCAATATCAAATGACAGAATGCGAAGGTAGGCAGTTGGGGGCAGTGTTGAGAAGTAATCTTTTTTTTTTACTCTCTGGCAGTAGGAATGGCTTTCATTTACAATGTAGCAGTAGGCCATGTTAGGAAATGGCAGACAATAGAAGAGATAGGCAAGCAAAAACATACCAGAGTCGGAATAGGAATGTATGATGTATTGACAGAATCTGGATAATTATAGTTCTAATTAGCCCTTATCATAGGGCCACTCCGGGATATTATTTCAATTCTCCCAACCACGGATGGCCAATTTGTTTAGTTATACCTGCAGGTTAGCCTAAACCAGGATGCATTCTGGGTAATATGTCGACAAATGATAAGGCTTTAGCATAGAGATTTTCAGTAATAATTTCATAATTAGTTTTTTGATACGGTGAAAAACTAGTGATCATTGTTTTCTAATTTGTATTAAAATTCATTCGTTATAGATGGAAATATAACAAATATTTGTTTATTTTCTATAGTTTCTCCAGGGTTTTTGTGACAAGATTATACTGCATGAAATACTGTTACTTAGCTATCCGCGTTAGGGAGAATTGAAATTCAACAGTCTCCAGATCTAGACAAAGTTAAAATGTAAATCTGTCATTACAGATTGCTTTTGGCCTTGAGTTTCCTAACTAGGACTATTCAAAACCGCGTTAGCATCTAAGCACCAATTTGCCTTGACAATTTTAGTGCTGACTAAATCACCCAGTTATATGTAGTATTGAAATGTACTGGTTTAATCTTAAAGATTGTTAAAAGAATGTTGTTTTTTTATAAGATGACCACCAGAATCTGGTCAGATGACCCTGTCTGCTAAAGGTCTATATGTTCATCTAGTTGCAGTCATTTACTGTAAGCCATCATCAATCAATCTTTATACAAGTGAAACGTGATTGTTTTGTGTCTGTGAAAGTTTAACTCACTAAATCAAATTAAACTGGAAAAGGAAACATCCCCACAATCATGGTGGATGTCAGGGGCAGACTTTACTCTAGCTGGTCCCAGCAGGCCATAGTAGCCAAGGACATGTCAATGTCAGACAGAACAGGAGACATCAGTCAGCGGCAGGTAATAGGGGGGTGAACCAGACGGAGCTGGACCCTGGGAATTACCAGGCCCAGGACAACTACTAACTGGGCACCTCTCTGACCAGAGGGCAGTGCCTGGACACAGCAGGAGAAGGCAGGGTAGGATAATGCAGGGCAGGGCAGGATAGGGTAGGGCATGGCAGGGGAGGGCAGGGCAGGGCAGGGCAGGGGGGGGAGGCAGGGCAGGGAAGCCCTAGGGCAGGGCAGGACATGGTAGGTAGGTCATGGCAGGGCAGGTCATGGCAGGGCAGGTCATGGCAGGGCAGGTCATGGCAGGGCAGGTCATGGCAGGGCAGGTCATGGCAGGGCAGGGCAGGTCATGGCAGGGCAGGTCATGGCAGGGCAGGTCATGGCAGGGCAGGTCATGGCAGGGCAGGTCATGGCAGGGCAGGTCATGGCAGGGCAGGTCATGGCAGGGCAGGTCATGGCAGGGCAGGTCATGGCAGGGCAGGGCAGGGCAGGTCATGGCAGGGCAGGGCAGGTCATGGCAGGGCAGAGCAGGTCATGGCAGGGCAGGTCATGGCAGGGCAGGTCATGGCAGGGCAGGTCATGGCAGGGCAGGTCATGGCAGGTCATGGCAGGGCAGGTCATGGCAGGGCAGGTCATGGCAGGTCATGGCAGGGCAGGTCATGGCAGGGCATGGCAGGGCAGGTCATGGCAGGGCAGGTCATGGCAGGGCAGGTCATGGCAGGTCATGGCAGGTCATGGCAGATCATGGCAGGGCAGGTCATGGCAGGGCAGGTCATGGCAGGGCAGGGCAGGGCAGGGCAGGGCAGGGCAGGGCAGGGCAGGGCAGGGCAGGGCAGGGCAGGGCAGGGCAGGGCAGGGCAGGGCAGGGCAGGGCAGGGCAGGGCAGGGCAGGGCAGGGCAGGGCAGGGCAGGGCAGGGCAGGGCAGGGCAGGGCAGGGCAGGGCAGGGCAGGGCAGGGCAGGGCAGGGCAGGGCAGGGCAGGGCAGGGCAGGGCAGGGCAGGGCAGGGCAGGGCATGTTTTATTTGGCTCTCACTAGACTGCACATATAGATGTTATACATCGTTTCCTTTATGTATAGCCTTTTATAATATGCACAATACTGGCTGTGGTACATGCTATAGAAATATAAGTTTTAGATTAAAACAAAAGGAACAAGCAATCACTTTATACATACTTTACGTCATACTTTATGCCTTTTCTAATATGTCCATAAACAAAATCAAAACATGCCCGACAGGGCATGTCTGCACATCAAGTGCGAGACACACTCTTATAGGGACCGCAAACCAATATATATATATATATATATATATATATATATATATATATATATATATATATATAAATGACAAAACTTTCAAATATCTAGAAATATAGAAATATATCAGGTGAGTCTAGTTAAGGTTGAGGTTTACTTGCATGGCTTTCATTTCTGAAACTAAACCTTAATTTTGGGGGGCCGCGGCATAAATCGAGGGTTGAGAACTAGTTCATTCATTAACTCATGAGACTGGGGGCTTCCCTGGGATGAGCAGCCCATAGTCAATGTTTAATCAGGCCGTGAAAGGAGTGGGTGGGGTCTTAGACCCAGCATCATTATATCTCTAAGCCAGCAGTGCTTCGTCGGGTAAATGCCTGGGTCAAGTCCCCAGCCCATATAGATGGCAGTCAAAAAGCTGTTTTCCACTGGACAACATTACTCCCGACTTCAAAAGTGGGCAGTGGGAATAGTTGTGGATCTGTCATATGTGCATGGTATACTTTCAGAAAGAGTTTTCAATTCCGTTTCAAATGATATGCAGGATGTTGAGTCTGTTGCCATATTACTCGGGAACAGCTATAAATAATATATATATATATATATATATATATATATATATATATATATATATGCATATAGGAGTGCCATCCACCACATATCTTTTATGTTTCTAGTGTTTTTTGACTATGGACAACAGACCAGCTAAGGAATAGGGTCCATCAGTGGACAATGAACGACAGCTGGCAAATGAGACAACAACAACCCCCTCTTTTTAAAAAACTGCATGATATCTAAGAATATTGATTATAGTCCTTTGTTTTTTCTGATTCTCTAATAAAATATTCATTAATGATCAAGAGACGCGGAACTCATGCTTAAAGAAACAGGGACCTTTCTAGCCATGCCGTCTCCATCGACCGTCCACCAACAATCATCGGGTAATAAGACTGCAGCAGCTATTCCCGGAGCGTTTAAAGGAATTGGAACCATGGTCTCCCACTCAAACAACAGTCTTTAATGAGGGGGTGTATTTAACCATCGTTGGCTACATTTTTTTCCCCTTCTTCCCCATGCAAGCAGTGATATAATGGGTATAATGGCTATATTCTGCGACCATAGTTTTGTTATCAGGCTTTTACTGGCTACATTTTCACATAGCAGGTATGTTATTTTAGGTTAAGTTGAGACTTAATTAGTGAAAAGAGTGACATTGCAATTTAGTCAAATTGAGACCTTTCCAATATAGAACGTAATATCAATGTTATGTTTAAGCGAAAGAACCTGACAAGAAAGTCCCAATTATATGACAATGTTAGATTCTAGAGACGTTACTGGGTGCCATTAGAATAACGTAACAAGAACCAAACCAGAACTAAACAGATCCCCCTTCTTCACAAACAAAGGACCCTGTACCAAAGATGATGAATCTTATCATCCTAAAGGCTGTACTCCACTAGGCGATTTTGAATACCTGGAATTTTGCATTTTCTAAAACGTTATTAGAAATATGACAGGAACCCGTACATGTTACACATCATTTGATAGAGAATTTGAAGACCGTTCTAACGATATGTAACATGTCTATGTTTAACCAAAATTTAAACTGCCGATCTTTGAAATCGGGAATAAAATCGGATAGTGGAATACGGCCTTGAGATGGGTGTGGCGGGCTGGGTCCCGCAGGTGTCTCCTGAGTCTCACGTTAATTAATTAGTGTAATCAGCTCAGTCAATATCGCCGATCCCCCCTGACTGCCGGGGGCGTATTGTGTCATTAGTACGACCCGCGCTCAATACGCCCCCCTGAACAGGTCGATATACCTCTCAGGTAGAGTCGGACGTACAGGTGTCGATCGACATCCAGCATCTCTCGTTGTAGCATCACATTGTTTGAACCCCGTGGGGGTTCCGGGGAAGAATAAAGGCCCTCAGTAGCCCCTGCTGATCATATAAGGCGTTAATAGGGGGGATCCAGCACTGACCAAGTGGTTCTTTGGGTTGAATTCCTGGTTGGTGCTGGGTTCACAAGGGGATGAGATACAGAAAAAAATAATTTCCATGTTTTAATCCCCTGCTGTTTGCAAGTCCTGTTCCATCGTCTCATAGACACGATTACCAAAGACAGAAATTGTCCCAGCCAGTTTTTGCTGTGTAAATGACCCTGGCTATCGGTACTGTATAAAACAACCAGCACTCGCTCACTCAAATTGCTTGGGCATAATGAGAATGGAAAAGGAAAGGTTTCTGTTCTTAAGAAGGGCAGATCGTTGACTGCTAAGCTCAATAGGAACAATATTTTTGTTTGTTTACACATATTCCTGTGTTCATCAATGCTCATTTTCGATGACCTGTGGTCATTTGAACAGCTAGAACAGTCGCATATTGCTCAATGCCCCCCCCCCCCCCGGACCCTGGCCGCAGGTCAGGGTGGGTCCTCAGGGGTGGGTCGTTTAGACGAGGCAGATTGAGGGAGAGCTTACTTCCCTCTCCGCCTATCAGTAGGACTGATAACTGGAAACATCTTCACGTTATCTTTCATATCAGCGCTATCACACCAAGACGTCCGGGAGGAAATATATATATATATGTATATATATATATATATATAGATAGATAGATAGATAGATATAGATAGATATAGATAAAGATATATATATATATATATATATATATCCCTATCTCCGCACGGAGGATGGAAGGGGTGGGGGAGGTGGGGGATGCACTGAGCAATGACATTCTGGTCGAATTGGTTATCGCTAATTCGTTATTGCTAGCGTATGCCTAACATTGTAACGTAGGACATTTTCCAAGCGATTGACCTTTCTGATTTTTTGTTTGCATCACCCAATTGGAACCCGATTTTTGATTGTTAACAATGATTTTTGGTTGTTCTCATCAATATATGGTCGTTTTAATTCTAATATTCTTAGTTTCTTTCAGGACAATTGACTTATCTTTTATTTCTGATCGCGTCGCTCAATGGGAGCACAATTTCAGGCTGTTTTCGACTATTTAATTTTCTGTTCATTTCCTACCATTCATAGAGGCTAGTCCTTTAATTCAACGACTGGAATTTGAATTATATAGCTCAATGGACACCCCCCCCCCCCCCCGCCCTTCCTTGAGCCTAGAGTGTTCCTGTGGTATTCAAGGTGACATAGGAAATCAGGAAGCAGCCATAGAACAGCTGTGTAACAAATTAATGATGAGAGGAATGCCCGATAGGTAATTAAAATATAGCCTTAAAAGTGTCAAGCTATATGAGTAATGTAAGATTTGATTGGATAGTCAAATATAACACTATAAATGTGACCTTCGTAGAGAATCTGAGATTTGATATTGCAGTGTAGCATTTTCAGTAAAACTATACTATGGAAAAGCTATAAGATTAAACTGTTATAAAGACATCATCACTCCTTTATAATTTTCCCAATTTACTTCGGGATGCATTACGCATTTTGAGTAGATTTATGTTAATGATTTATTTTTCTATGTGCTAGTAACCTTTCTTTACTTATCATTAAGTATGTATTGAAATAAACTATTGGGAACTAGGGCATGAAGAAGCGTGATCTCTGCCCCTTCGCCTACCTCACCGGAGAGTGGTTTCTGTGTCAATGGATCCCACCAAAAGTAAAGAAGTAAGACACTGACAAGGTAGAGAGTAAGTGGTCAATGTATTATTGGTAGAAAACCATGTAAAACTGCCCGGTTCTGGGCCATTTCCAAGATGGCCAACTTGGCCAATATCGAGGGGAGGATGCGAACGTTTTCAAAAAAGAAAAAAAGAATGGGGGGGGGGGGGGGGGAGGCAGGCACCCGAAGCACCTCCTCTAAATCCGCCCTTGGTTTTGATGGGTCCTTTTTTAGAATAGGCCGGAGTAGGGCTCATGGAATGTATCTTCATAATTATCTGAATTTTAGCATATTGACCATGAATTCCTTGTATCCCTTACATCTTTTAATCCCCTCAATAAGCCAGTGTTCACCTTGCCTCTACAGGGCCCAGACCTGTCTGAGACCTCATTATAAGTTCCCTGGCAGAGTCACGCTACACTGAAGGTGGTATTACACCAGACTGGATTAGTTGCGAAATTTTAGAGAAGAATTCTTTGTTACACATGTGTTAAGTACACCGAATTTATTTCCAAATTGGATTCAATTATCATATTGCTAGTTTTCATTGCATACCAGAAAGATGTAATTCGTAAATGATAAGTAATTCCATGGCATGAGTTGGCTATACACAGGAGTTTCAGTCCATGTTGTAAACAGTTGTAATGTACAAATATAGTAATACACCTTAACCATTAAATAGATAGATATGTAATAGATAGTGTGTGTAATATTATCATATCACGCTGATACCAACTAGTCATGTAGTGTAACAGTGTAACAGGGCCTTGAGGCTGTAGTTACCGAGGTGGCCCGCCGTCGGTGGCAGCACCGTCAGACCCCCCGCGGAGAGGCCGACCAGAGGACCAGCCCCATATTAGGCCATCCTCCTCCCTCCATGGGGTAACACAGAAATAGAATAAACACGCGGCATTAAATGTTAATACAGGCCCGCCATAAAACACCACCCACCGAAAAATGGAGTCTCCGAAAAACGGGCCTCGAGATTCATTAATGCAAAGTTGATTACAGTTCTGGAGTTATTGCAGCGGCGGATTGGACGGGGAGTGGGGGGGGGGGGAGGGGGTCGGTGAGGGGACCTGAGGATGAGTTCGGTCTCTGGTTGGGTGTGTATGAAGGAAAGGAAAGGGAGTGGGTGGTGTGGACAGGGAGTGAGGGGGGTGGTACTACCGTAGACAAGGGGGGCAGAGGGGTTTGCCTACCTTTTCCTTTGGTGGAGACTTCAAAATATTGGGACAAAACGTTGCACATGTGCCATTTTAGTACTTTAGTAAAAAAGAAATCCTGTATATAAGTCTTCTGGGATGTGAGGGGAGGGGGCTGGTAAACCGAAAAATAAAGAGTGGGGGGGGGGAGGCTCACAGATGTACATAAGGACCTTTTCATTATGTTCAGGACGACCCGAGTTGCCACTTAGTCACTACTTAAAACATGGCCAAATTATTTGTTCCAGTTATGATGGACACCAGTGAATAGCATTTCTGCTGATATGGGTGACACCTAGCTATACCTGTAGATATATCTAGAACCAAAGCTTTGAATCAGCGTCACGACCCAGAAGCTACATGATACCTTTATCATGAAAAGGGATACCCTATTTTAGGACAGTACCAAAGACCGAGATGTTTTAGTCCTGTATTCCTAACCTGGGTTTTGAGAGAATCGCAAAATCTGGCAAGTCGATTAACTAAGCCCCTAAGAATATAGAAAAAACATATTAAATCTAATTGAACGAAATGGTTGATCAACAGATTTTCAAATGATGGAATATTATAATAAGAAGCACCGTGGGGGGCGTCCGAGGGTGGCTGTACGACCCATAGGGGGGTCGTCACGTACCAAGAGCGAAGCCCGAGGTTCGTACAATCCCCATGGGTCGTACAGCCACCCAAGGACGGCCCCTAAGATGCTTCTTTTTTTTATCACCCAAGCAATTGTCAAAATCCGTTAAAATGAATTACACTAAGAGGTTCACACTGACCATTGCATACCGCTCGTCGGCAGAGCGGGTAATAAACTCCAAAATTTTAGGGACCTCCCATTAAGTATGTATGCAAGGTGACGGCCCAGTCGGCAGAGTGACGTTATAATAATATTGCAGCAACGTCCTGATTTGGTCCTTGTTACGTTACATTGTAACATTGCTGCGATGTTATTTTGATGACACCTAATAACATTGCTGTAACCAAATTGTATTGTGACATTCAGCTAACGTTCTTGCCACATTATTATGAGGTTAATATTGTGACCTTACCCAATAAGAAAGTCACAATAACGTTCTGTTTGGGTGAGGTTGAGACCTGACTAAAATGAAATGTCACAATAACATTCTGTTTAGGTTATGTTGACACCTGACCTAATAAGACAGTCATAGTTATGTTCTGTTTAGGTAAGGTTAAGACCTGACCTAATCAGAATATCACAATAACATTCTGTTTAGGTTAGGTTGGGACCTCCCCTGGTGAGGAGGTTATAATGATGTTCTTTTTAAGTGAGGTCTCGACCGCACCTAATCAGAACATCACAATAATGTTCTATTTGGATTTGGTCTTTACATTACTTCATTAGAACATTATGATAACATTCTTTTTTGGTTAGTTCTCAACCTATCAGAAAAACAATGTAATGGTAACGTGCTATTTTAGTAAGTAACTGATTAACCAAAAAAGTATGGTTGCATAGCGTGACCGTTACGTCACACTCTGGCTCGGGGGAAGGGGAGGGGGGTCTGAATCTGTTGGAAATGTGTTTACGTTATTGTTCAAACCTAATGCGTTCTCTAGCCCAAGGGCGTGGGGATATCCTTAGGACCACCAGTGCTTTCTGTAACAGCACAACCAAAACGTAAACGTTTTGAAAGAACGGGGGTCAAAACGCCACCTATTTTTGTAGAGAAAGTGCCAGATGGTACTGAAACGTGGTAAAAGAATTGGCATCCAAACACCAGTCGTTTCCCTCAGAGCAAGGCCAAAACGTAATGTGTGCTTTAGATTTTCGAAGTTTTTAAAGAACCAGTGCGTAATATCAAGAGTTTATTCCTCTAAATTTAATGTATTTTTGCCTCCTAAGTACACTTCAGAACGCATAGGTTGTTGTACTTACAGATGAAAAACGTTTGCTACTTGATGAAAATGTACGCATTGAAACGTCTTGGCAACATGAATGACACTCATGGCCTTTAGATAAACTTGCTATGAATGCCAAGTGGAGCGCCTCAAATTTGTAGGGCTGCCCACTTTTTGAAATCCCTAGATGATAGATCCGTTCCTGCTGTAAGTTTGTGTATGTAGGCCTCTGTGTGTGTGTGGTGTGTGTGTGTGTGCTATACAATTTTGATTTTAAACTTTGATTAACTTCTTCACGCTATTACATGTTCTTCCAGACTTCTCAGTTGGAACATCTTTATAGTAATATTGAAATATATACAATGATATCAATTTGAGGATGGTACAATGAGATGAGCAATGATTTAACAATTTCCTAGTCAAATTTTAAATTTCATGGATATATATAGCAAGATCATGAACCTATATAGTCTTGCAGTAAGGCCTGATCACCATTTTAATTTCACCTTAGTCGTTGCCCTTTGTATTTCATGGGGCAACATCTCCCACACCTTTGTGCACCTTGACATGGGACTTTTCAGGTACAATTCATATCGCTGAGTGTAATAACTCTGCAAACCAAGGGAAACCTTGACGATTATTACAACTAAAATACTTTGGGTAAAAAAAGGCCTGTACTCACGCTGACTTTGCTCCGTCGCCGCTCGCCCAGCCCGGGGGGGACGTCCAGCAGGTCGCCCCCCGTCCCCACACTCGGCGTCTTCTTCAGTAACGGCTTGCCCGAGAAGCCGTTAGTACTGCCGTTAGTGGAGCCGTTAGTAAGGCCGTTATTCCCGTTACCCTCCGACATAGTGGTGGTCGTCCTGTGTGTCCTATAGGGTCTCCTCACAGTCTCTGAGCCCTGAGGGCAGTCAAAGGGCAGCTAAAGGGCAGTCAGAGGGGAAGTAGAAAGGCCCTGCGCCCTGCTGTGTTTGTTGGGTTGGGTTGGTCCACAGGTGTCCTTAAAGGTGGTGTGTTGGGGGGTCCTGACCGCCCGACGTCCCGGCGGTCTGTGAAGGTGGAGGTGGCGGTGATAGAGGTGGAGGGGAGTCCCAGCTGATAGCAGACCCTGCTATCACTATCAGTCCGTCACACAGTAGCCCGGCTACCTCTGCCCGCTAGTCTTGGTATTGGGGGGGGGGGGGGGGGGGTACCTCTCCCCGTGTCCCGCCAGGTGCCACTAGTCGTGGTATCGGGGGTACCTCTCCCCACTAGTCGTGGTATCGGGGGTACCTCTCCCCGCTAGTTGTGGTATCGGGGGGTACCTCTTCCCGCTAGTCGTGGTATCGGGGGGTTCCTCTTCCTGCTAGTTGTGGTATCGGAGGGTTCCTCTCCCCGCGTCCCGCCAGGTGCCGCTAGTCGTGGTATCAGGGGGTACCTCTCCCCGCTAGTCGTGGTATCGGGGGTTACCTCTCCCCACTAGTCGTGGTATCGGGGGTTACCTCTCCCTGCTAGTCGTGGTATTGAGGGGTACCTCTCCCCGCTAGTCGTGGTATCGGGGGGTACCTCTCCCCGCTAGTCGTGGTGTCAGGGGTACCTCTCCCCGCGTCCCGCCAGGTGCCACTAGTCGTGGTATCGGGGGGTACCTCTCCCCACTAGTCGTGGTATTGGGGGGTACCTCTCCCCGCGTCCCGCCAGGTGCCGCTAGTCGTGGTATCGGGGGGACGCCGCCCCCCGCCCCCCGACCACAGATAACGACCCCCGCTGATGTCCGGCATGTCGCCTACAGCCCGCCGCCTCCTCCAGCCGACCACCAGCGAAACGCAGGGTCTGAAGAACCTGGTCTGGGAAGAGCACAACTTATGGTGACGTCATCAGGTACACGAGAAGAGCACAGCTTATGGTGACGTCATCAGGTACATGGCGGTGACTTTCATAAGGTAAATGAGTATAGCAAAGCTTATGGTGACGTCCTCAGGTACATGATGAGAGCACAACTTACGATGACGTCCTCAGGTACACGTTGGTGACGTCATAAGACATGATGAGAGCACAACTTATGGTGACGTCATCAGGTACATGGCTGTGACATCAACGGGTACATGTGAAGAGCACAGCTTATGGTGGCATAATAAGGTACACGATAAGAGCACAGCTTATTGTGACGTCATCAGGTACACGAGGAGAGCAAAACTCCCAGTGACGTCATAAGGTACAGAATTGTGACGCCATGATGTACGTCACGATGACGTCTTCATGTATGTCCTAAGGTCCAGGCATTAACGTGGTATAGATCTATATCGGTCACTTTTCCCAGGTACACTTCTCTCATTCTGGTCCTTAAGGTTTCACTATCTGAAAAGAAATAAGCACTCATCATAAATGCACTACATAACATTAAAACGGATGTCTAATGATCTTTCCAATGGTATGTAGCATCCAGTGGTCCTTGCAATTGTTCTAACGAAATATTAGAATTAAGCAAATTTCTAGTAGTCAAAATGTCCAGTGGAATACAGGCTTTGCTTGTGCTCTCCCTCTTCCCTATCTGCTCCTGGCCTGTGCTCTACCTCTTCCCGACAGGTTCCATGCCTGTGCTCTACCTCCTCCCGACCTGCTCCTGGCCTGCGCTCTATTTCTTCCCAACCTGCTCCTGGCCTGTGTTCTACCTCTTCCCAACCTGCTCCTGGCCTGTGTTCTACCTCTTCCCTACCTGCTCCTGGCCTGTGCTCTATTTCTTCCCAACCTGCTCCTGACCTGTGCTCTACCTCTTCCCGACCTGCTCCTGGCCTGCGCTCTATTTCTTCCCAACCTGCTCCTGGCCTGTGTTCTACCTCTTCCCAACCTGCTCCTGGCCTGTGTTCTACCTCTTCCCTACCTGCTCCTGGCCTGTGTTCTACCTCTTCCCAACCTGCTCCTGGCCTGTGTTCTACCTCTTCCCGACCTGCTCCTGGCCTGTGTTCTACCTCTTCCCAACCTGCTCCTGGCCTGTGTTCTACCTCTTTCCAACCTGCTCCTGACCTGTGCTCTACCTCTTCCCGACCTGTTCCTGACCTGTGCTCTACCTCTTCCCGACCTGTTCCTGGCCTGTGTTCTACCTCTTCCCGCCCTGCTCCTGGCTTATGCTCTACCACTTCCCGTCCTTCTCCTGGCCTGTGCTCTACCTCTTCCCGACCTCTTCCCGACCTGCTCAGAGCTACTTCTGATCTGTGCTGAATCTCCTCCGTACCTATAGCTACTCCCGACCTGCCCCCACCTTGCTCAGTACCTGCTCACTCTTCGCTGGCCGGTCGCCGTCTGTAGGAACGACGACCAGGTGAGTTATGATGTGTGTGGGTGGGGGGGGGGGGGGGGGTGACGTAAGGGGCGTCATTACCACCTGATCAGACACATCACAAGGCCGGTATGAGGCAGCACCGGCCCACAGGTGTGGGTACCTGGGGGAGGGGGAGGGGACCGAGCGCCAAGATCCGTGTTTGGGGAGAGAGGGGTCATTAAACATAAAGACCTACATGTCAATCAAAGGTTGTGGCCAAACCCACCAGATTAGGTGTCTAAAACAAGAGTAGTGGAATAAATTGTAATACATCTTTACTTTTTATGTCATAAAAGGTTGATTGACGATCTATTCTCCAGAGAAAACACCTGGATACCATTAGGTAACTCTAAGCCAATCAAACCTGCACCAATGAAATCCCTGAGCCCCCAGTCCTCACTCTAAGACCTAAGTGGTCACAACAGCTCTGATGGCACGACCTCTGCGCCACAGCTTTCCTCGCAATAGGACTTTAAATTCTCAAACTACCAAGACTTTAGAATCTAAAGCCCACTCCCTGATGCCCTCTCAAAGTCTTAAAACCTCAGATTCATCAACCTCCAATTCAATTGACCTTGAATGATTTCAAGGCTTAATCCCCTAAGCCTGCTAGATTTTGTTACTTACCTCATTACCTAAAGTTCCTCATGCCTACTCAGCTACACACCTTATCGTAACATTGTGTGATGTTACGATAACGTTTGGTAAGTGCTGGACAAAGACCTCAGTCCCTAAGCCCTCAGCACCTAAAGCCCTCAGTACCAAGCGCCCTCTGTACCAAGCGCCCTCTGTACCAAAAGCCCTCAGCACCTAAAGCACTCAGCACCTAAAGCCCTCAGCACCTAAAGCCCTCAACATCTAAAGCCCTCAATACCTAAAGCCCTCAACACCTAAAGCCCTCAGCACCTAAAGCCCTCAGTGCCTAAATCCCTCAGTGCTCCTAGCCCTCAGTACCAAGCGCCCTCTGTACCAAGCGCCCTCTGTACCAAAAGCCCTCAGCACCTAAAGCCCTCAGCACCTAAAGCCTCAGCACCTAAAGCCGTCAGCACCTAAAGCCGTCAGCACCTAAAGCCCTCAGCACCTAAAGCCTCAGCACCTAAAGCCGTCATCACCTAAAGCCCTCAGCACCTAAAGCCCTCAGTACCTAAAGCCCTCAGCACCTAAAGCCCTCAGTACCAAAAGCCCTCAGCACCTAAAACCCTCAGCACCTAAAACCCTCAGCACCTAAAACCCTCACCACCTAAAGCCCTCACCACCTAAAGCCCTCACCACCTAAAGCCCTCAGCACCAAAAGCCCTCAGTACCTAAAGCCCTCAGCACCTAAAATCCTTACCACCTAAAACCCTCACCACCTAAAACCCTCACCACCTAAAGCCCTCACCACCTAAAGCCCTCACCACCTAAAGCCCTCACCACCTAAAGCCTTCAGTGCCTAAAGCCCTCAGTACCTAAAGCCCTCAGTCCTAAAGCCCTCAGCACCTAAAGCCCTCTGTACCTAAAGCCCTCAGCACCTAAAGCCCTCAGCACCTAAAGCCCTCAGGACCACAAGTCCTCAGCACCTAAAGCCCTCAGCCCTAAAAGCCCTCAGTACCTAAAGCCCTCAGCACTTTAAACCCTCAGTACCTAAAGCCCTCAGCCCTAGAGCCCTCAGTCCAAAAGCCCTCAGCACATAAAGCCCTCGGCATCTAAAGGTACCCCATACCCAAAAGAGTGTCTAAAGCCCTCAGCACCTAAAGCCCTCAGCACCTAAAGCCATCAGCACCTAAAGCCCTCAGCACCTAAAGCTATCAGTACCTGAAGCCCTCAGCACCTAAAGCCCTCTGTACCTAAAGCCCTCAGCACCTAAAGCCCTCTGTACATAAAGCCCTCAGCACCTAAAGCCCTCAGCACCTAAAGCCCTCAGCACCTAAAGCCCTCTGCACCTAAAGCCCTCAGCACCTAAAGCCCTCAGCACCTAAAGCCCTCAGCACCTAAAGCCCTCAGCACCTAAAGCCCTCAGCACCTAAAGCCCTCTGTACCTAAAGCCCTCAGCACCTAAAGCCCTCAGCACCTAAAGCCCTCAGCACCTAAAGCCCTCAGGACCACAAGCCCTCAGCACCTAAAGCCCTCAGCCCTAAAAGCCCTCAGTACCTAAAGCCCTCAGCACTTTAAACCCTCAGTACCTAAAGCCCTCAGCCCTAGAGCCCTCAGTCCAAAAGCCCTCAGCACATAAAGCCCTCGGCATCTAAAGGTACCCCATGCCCAAAAGAGTGTCTAAAGCCCTCAGCACCTAAAGCCCTCAGCACCTAAAGCCCTCAGCACCTAAAGCCCTCAGCACCTAAAGCCTTCAGTACCTAATGCCCTAAGTATCTAAAACCCTCAGTATCTAAAGCCCTCAGTACCTAAAGCCCTCAGTGTCTAAAGCCCCCAGCACCTAAAGCCCCCAGCACCTAAAGCCCTCAGTACCTAAAGCCCTTAGTACCTAAAGCCCTCAGCAGCTAAAGCCCTCAGTACCTAAAGCCCTCAGTACCTAAAGCCCCCAGCACCTAAAGCCCTCAGCACCTAAAGCCCTCAGCACCTAAAGCCATCAGCACCTAAAGGTACCCTATGCCTGAAACAGTGTCTAAAGCCCTCAGCACATAAAGCCCTTGGTCTCAGAAACGCCTGCTCCTTACCCGAAAGCTATCGGGCTCTAAAGGCCCCCAACACCTTAGACTACCACCTACTAATCCCCTCATTCCCTGAAACCAACAGCCCGTAAAGACCTGAGGGCCTTTGAAACATGCTGCCATAAAGCCCTCAGTGCCTAGGGCCCTGAGCGCTGTCTGCTATCGGTAACTGGTGCCCAGTGCTGCCCTGGTCGGTCTCTCACATGGGTCTGATACGGTCAGTGATACATCACTGTTAACTGAGGAGGCAGCCGACACATGGATCGGTCAGTCCCTGGACACGGGGAAAGGTCCAGTCTGATGGGTCCAGTCTGATGGGGTGGATAGCCTCTACGAGCAGATTCTACATGTATGTATGATATAGACGTTGTGCACATGACGTCACATTTCCCAAATTGGGATGGCCGCCATATTGGTGATCAATCAGAAAGAATCATTTTCACAATTCTAAAGGAATTATGGTGCAGGTTTTTTTTCTATTTCATCAATGGAAAACACTTAAAATTGTGTATATAGTCATGTGGGTGTGGTGACCACATAGGGATCACCACAATCTGCTCACGTGACCCTGTCTGCACAAGGTCTATACATACAGAATATGTATACAGAGTGTATACTAATAAACTGTGGGATGCATGCTGACTCACCACAGAAGTTATGTTAGTCCCCTATAGGATGTATGTTTGTCCCCTATTGGATGCTATAGGCTCCTAAAAGATGCACGTCCTCTGCATGTTGTATGAAGGTCCTTACATGGTAGAGGCTGGTACACAGTATCATCCTGGTCCCCTACTGGCTGCATGCCGCTTCCTTTTGGGACATTTGCAGGCCCTGTAGATACCATTAGAGAATGTTCACTGATTCCTAGCTCTGCCAAGGGGGACAGGTCATAAACTGATCTCTTTAAACGTGTGAATATTAGATCTCCTAAACATGTACGAATAGTATGAACCCTTGTGTGGGTGTTTGGAAGGTGCATCCTGCTTCCATAATTATAGGGCATGCACAGCTCATTGTAGGGGGCAAATATATATGTGCAGTTCTCATAGAACGTAGACTGGGTCCTCTGAGGTGTACACTGAAGGCCATAAGGAAATATAAGCTGGCCTACAGGTCCTGGTCATGGTCTTGATATAGCTGAAAAATTGATGAGTAGACATTAAACTCCAACACATCATCATCGCATCCTACAGGTCACATGCTGGACAAATCCAGCTTGTTTGTTTGTTCCATAAAGAGGGTACGATGGTCTAATACAGGTCATTAGCTGGTTCCCCGTAAGGTGCACACTGGTCTTATTATTCTTGGTGTACGCTGGTGGGCTGGAGGATAGAAGCTGGTCTGATGAAGGTTGTTTCCTGGTTTCCCTCAGAACGTCTGTTCGGCCGCATTAATGTAGAGCCTAATGCGGGGGAAAGGGCCGCCCCTTGGACCACTCTTATTCCTTTACGACCTGCTGATATTTCCCACTTGGGATTTGCTGACGGTGCGTTCTCCCAGTCACGGGGAATTCGGTATCTGTAATGAAGTAAAACCCCTCCCTGCAGATTGTGTGCACCCTGACTGAGGTAGTTCTGAATTTGAGATGGGCAGAGGGTCCAATGGTCGGCCAGACTGGAGGGTTGGACAAACACAACGGTCAGTGTGGAATTAATGTATTAATAGAGATCGTTACCCCAAGTGGTTAGGTCAATGTAGAAGTTGATATAACACATTAAGGCTGGGGGTCGATACTCGGTAGGAGCTTAGTGTGGAGCTTACCAATCAGTGAAGTGTGCAGTACTAGTGGGGTGGTCAGTGGGGTGGTTAATGACTAAGTAAGTAAGGAGGTAAGTATGAAGGTCAATGTAAAGGTCAGTGGGGGAAGGTCATTGACTAACTAGAGAGGTCAGTGTGAAGGTCAATGAAAAGTGGGGAGGTCAATGAAGAGGTCAGTCGGGAGGTCAATCGGGAGGTCATTTGGGAGATCAGTGGGGAGGTCAATGTGGAGGTCAGTGGGGAGGTCAGTGGGGAGGTCAATGGGGAGGTCAATGGGGAGGTCAATGGGGAGGTCAATGGGGAGGTCAATGGGGAGGTCAATGGGGAGGTCAATGGGGAGGTCAATGGGGAGGTCAATGGGGAGGTCAATGGGGAGGTCAATGGGGAGGTCAATGGGGAGGTCAATGGGGAGGTCAATGGGGAGGTCAATGGGGAGGTCAATGGGGAGGTCAATGGGGAGGTCAATGGGGAGGTCAGTGGGGAGGTCAATGGGGAGGTCAATGGGGAGGTCAGTGGGGAGGTCAATTGGGAGGTCAGTCGGGAGGTCAATTGGGAGGTCAGTGGGGAGATCAGTGGGGAGATCAGTGGCGAGGTAAATGTAGAGGTTAGTGGGGAGGTCAATGGGGAGGTCAGTCGGGAGGTCAGTCGGGAGGTCAGTCGGGAGGTCAGTCGGGAGGTCAGTGGGGAGTTAAATGTAGAGGTCAGTGGGGAGGTCAGTTGGGAGGTCAGTGGGGAGGTCAGTCGGGAGGTCAATTGGGAGGTCAGTGGGGAGGTCAGTGGGGAGTTAAATGTAGAGGTTAGTGGGGAGGTCAAAGGGGAGGTCAGTCGGGAAGTCAGTCGGGAGGTCAATTGGGAGGTCAATGACTAAGTGAGGAGGTAAGTATGAAGGTCAATGTAGATGTCAGTGGGGAGGTCAGTGACTAAGTGAGGAGTTCAGAATGAAAGTCAGTTGGGAAGGCAGCGGGGTAATCATTGGAGGGGTTGGTGAGAAGGGCAGTGGGGAGGTCAGATGTAGAGGTCATTACAGAGGTCAGGGAGGAGTGGAGGTCAATGGTTATCCGGGAGGTTCTGTGGTGAGGGACATTAGGAGGGTCCTTGTGAGGTCAGTCACCAGTCTGGATGTAGGCAGGGTGTACGTTGGTAGTGGATGGCTGTGGTCAATGCCTCGATAGTTGGTGAGTGTGTTGGTCACCTGTCGGTTTAGGTGTAAATTACCCTATGATGTTAGGCGTAGCTTGTCCTACAATGCTACATGTAGATTGTCCTACAATGCTACATGTAGATTGTCCTACAATGCCACATGTAGATTGTCCTACAATGCCACATGTAGATTGTCCTACAATGCCACATGTAGATTGTCCTACAATGCTACATGTAGATTGTCCTACAATGCTACATGTAGATTGTCCTACAGTGTTAGGTATAGATTATTGTACGGTGGAAGGTATAGATTGTCCCACGGCGTAAAATGTACTAGAGGGGTACATATAAGCTGTTTTACTATGCTAGCTGTAGATTAGTAGACGTGGATTATTAACAGTGGTATATGTAAATCGTCCTATGGTGGTACCTACAGATTTTCCTACAAGGGAAGGGTCAGATTGTCCTACAGTGTTAAGTGTAGATTGTCTTACAGTGGTAGGTGTAGATTGTCAAAATGGTGACGAGCAGAGATTATCCTGAGATGTTAGGTTTACGTTGTTTTACAGTGGTACCTGCTTGTCTTACAATGTTGGTAGTGGATTGTCTTACAGTTGTAGTTGTAGATTGTCCCAAAGTGGTAGGTATAGACTGTACAACGGTGGACTAGACTCTCTCACGGTGGTAGGTGTGCATCGCCTACAATGGTAGGTGTATATTGTCCTATGATGGAATATATAGATTGTCCTACAGTGGTATCTGTATATTGTCCTACAGTGGACTGGTACCAGTAGCCTGTCCTATAGTGGTAGGTACAGCTTGTCTCACGGTGGTAGATGTAGCTCGGTACGTGTTGAGTTACTCCATGCTGTGGCCACCGTCCGGGCCTCCGGGCCTCGTCTCAGGGCGCCGTCCCTCACCCGGTAACCACCTCCCTCAGACCTGTAGAGGGCAGCCTCCTTAGTCCCACCCTGACCGTTTACTCCTGGTCCAGACGTGGGGACCTGTCGTCCTGACAGTTAGGGGTGTGGTGATGGTCTGACGCCTGGCAGCTCGCTGTAAGGCCCTCTATACCCCAACACCCACACACCAGGCCTTCTCCCGGCCTCAGCCTCCTGCTGCTGCCGTCTGAGGGCCTGGAGCCATGTGATCAGCTGACGTCCCTCCAGCGTCCCTCCAGCGTCCCCCGAGCGTCCCTCCAGCGTCCTCTCCCGTCCTGCCGCCCTCAGGCCGCTCGCAGCGCCCCCTCCCGGCACTGCCTCCAGGGCCCTGCGCGCGCATCACTCCGGGCAGGGCAGGGGACGGCCCTATAGACCCATATATCCTATATTCCAGCTCCTATGCCTTCACCACCGTCCTGCCCTTTGAGGAACTGGGGAATAAAAGATCTGTTGTTGCCCAGGAGGGCAATAATGCCTGTCCGTGAATGCTCATAAGTTGTGTGTTGTTAGTAAAAATTGTCTACATGTTTTTTTGTAGTTGATATCGAATGAATCAAGTACAGACGGTAGGCACACTCAGTAATTGATATTGCCCCAGACAGGGCAACTCTGGCACTTGTTGGACATGCAACACTTTCCCAGTGTCCCAAATTGACCGGGTACACAAAGCATACGTAACCACACGAAAAAGACCTGTATATGTAAATATTATATACCAATGCCAAAATACATCATGAATACTAACTGGACACTGCTATTCAGTATTTTTGGTGTATTGGCACAGAGTGCAGTATGTGTTTATACTGCCTGCCTTGTTCTACTATGTAAAATGTTTTTCTCCTTATTTTCTGAATTCTTAATGGATTTGCATGGTTATTTTTTTAATTTCACGTGAAATAATGCAGTCTTATTAAATGGAGATAGTGATAGAGTACTTATTTAAGAGAAAATAATGAATATTGGGGAAAAATGCTTATAACTTACAAAATATGGTATATAATATAAGGAAAACTTACCTCGGTTGACAGTTCAACCCTGTATACTCGATGGGATGTCAGAAAAATTACAGCCCTCAGCCTAACGGCCTCGGGCAGTAATTTTTCGACACCCACCTCGTATTCAGGGTTGTACTGTCAACCTCTGTATGTTTTCCTATATAACCAAACACCTGTCGTCATCATTCCCCATAAGAAATCATCACATATTGCATCATTGTTATATTGAAGATGAAGTTGTTAAATGTTTGCCCACATGAATCCTGCATCCGCCGCCCTATATGTAAAGCACAGACGCTGGGTGGTGCAGGAAAACAGATGCTAAATCTGAAAACCATCCAGTGAAAAATAAAGCTGTTTAAAAAACAAAACAAAAACATGATAATTGTAAAGAGATAAAGACAGCGGACATTGCAATTGCTTCAATTCAAAAGGGCGATATGGCCATTTCTTTAATTGGACAGGGTGACGTTGGGAGTTCTGGAGACGGCATCACCTCTGTAGTCACCTGTTGAAGAAGGATATTGTTGGTATTGTTGGTCTCATATGGTTGGGATTAACCCAGTCAGCCGACCAGCTCTGTTATTGTTTATGGAGTAATTTAAAGGATTTTTTTTAAATGATAAAAGAAACAAAATAGGCGTTTCGGGGGCTCAGCCCCCGATTTCTAACAGCAAATATCCATTAAACAAAATTTGATAATCATATCAATATTCATATCTGAAATTATTTTTGTAATTGTTGGATAAAGGTTGACAGATAGAGCCACCCGACCCTAATCTTTCAATGTTGTTAGTTGGGCATCGAATGGCAGCCCTTGAGATGGATTCACGACATCAGGACCTCCCATCAACAGCCCCCCGAGATGTGAGGCCTATAACTCCACCCCATCTACCACTGTATGAATTATTCCCGACTGCTGGGCAACACGGACTCTGAGGACTGGGATATGCTATGAGGGTTTGTGGGGTGGGGGTGGTGTTTTTTATCTTGTGTGGGTGTGTGTGTGGGGGGGGGGGTGGAGAAGGGCAGTATAGGCATGGGCAGAGGACGTGAAGGGACGTCAGGTGGGTGGAGAATATGGTAGGGTGCAGGGTGCATGGGGATGGGGTGGGATATGGGGATGGCATAAGATGGAGCTGGTGGACAGGGTTTAACATAAAGTCTCGTGTTTTGTCTACATTTTACCCTGCATGTATGCTGATCGAGGCTAATGTGAAGGCAGAACTCACGAAATTGGCTATCCGTGGTTAGGAGAATAAGAAAGGAATACCTCCTCGCACAGTTCAAAATCGAGCACCGGTCTCTTTAAACCTTTCTTTAACCTTTTTTAAAACTCCTTTTATCCAGAGGCAGTTCCTCGGGCAGGATCTCAGCGGATGTTCAAGCCCCTCTTCACAGGTTACTAAAAGACACAGATGGTGACCTTGACTTTGACCTTCTGATCATTGTTCTAACCCCCACAGACCCCCCCCCCCCTTCGCCTCGACTTTCTAATCTGTCTAACAGGATTCCCGTGTACACATCCCCACCCCATCGACAGGGAGTCCCAAACCAAAAGTCACGGAGAGAGGGTTTTCCCTCAATCCATAGAGAGAAGGGCCGCTGAGGGCATTTGTTCGGCTTCCTCCAATCACTCAGAGACAGAACCAGAATCATCCAGACCTCGACAGTATCTCACGTCTAATAGACCAAAAGATACATGCTACTGTGCGGACACATATCTACCCGGGACGGATTTAGAGAGGGGTCGCCTGAGGCACGCGCCCCCTCTGTTGTAGTTGTTGTTGTTGTTTTGTTTATTTTTGGTCAAATTTATTAATTTATTATCATTGCTTTTTTATTTAACCATAATTCCAGCCACCCAATGGAGGGCCTTGGATTTTTACATCGGGCTCCCTCCACAATATTACAAAAATAAAACTCTCTGGATCCATCCCGGCAACCGGTTATATTGTCACTCTAATGCTTGAATTTCACATTAGTATATGTTTATCAGTTAAAGGCGAACTGCATCCAAGAAAAAAACATTCTTTATAATATGTATACTAGTTGTATTATAGCATTGTAGGCCTATACTAGTGTTAGCCCAGTTCGTGGGACCTCCAGGCATAGCCTTCATCTGTTCAGCCGTAATGAAGGGTGTCATCGTGGTCACAAATTGTAGCTGTCCAACTTTTCTCTGTACATTTGGTCTCTATAGCATGTCATCGCCTTATAATATAAAGACCTGTTCGGTTTACTGTGAGGGCTTCCCGTCCTGGGACCGCCGTCAGCGCCACCTGGGCCAACACTGCTAACACCCACTATTACATTACACAATACGAGCTGCGATATGGGAAAAAAATGGTATAGTAGTCAAGTATCAAAGTTATAAGTCGTGGAGAGGCAGACAAGTAAGACAATAATTTAATGATAATATTTCTTGTCTGGATAAATAAAGGAATATGAATAAAAAAGTACAATCGTGCGATATGACTCTCATATGAAAGGGAGTGTTTGTCGTATAGTGTAATGGGGGGGTCTAGGCTCACTCAGGTTGCCAATAACAGTGCCATACTGCAACCATGCCTTTTTTAATCAGTCTGTTCCTTACTTAAACCCCGCATAGCCATCCAAATACAGGAATAACAACCAAAACTGAACAGACAAAAAGTTGCTGTGACGTTATGATAATGTCACTCCCTAGGCTGTGGGTTGAACAACTTTAGGTGTTTACTGCCATAGGATGATAGAAATTCAACCCAGTCGCCCAGGACGAACCAGATATATATGCGACCTCGCCTATGTGAGGCCGTTTCTACTAAAGACGGTGTATACCTGACGCTCATGACGTCTCCTGAATAGGATAAACTATGTACGCGACATTAATCAACCATCTACAAATTCCCATTTCCATATACTACTAACATATCGTTTGTCAGCTTTGCACCTCACTTACAGAGCTATTGATCTATGCATTTTCATCAATAGAAAATGTTATTCATTGACTACCTAATGATGATTCAATAATACTATAAGAAGCAAATATAATGATTATGATTAAAGGCCGCTCCGGCATTCATACTACCACCGCTGGGCTCTATCCTTAATGTCATCAATCCACGCAACATGATTGCTTATATCGAGAAACGAATTTTGGCGACACCGCACATACAGGCAGGTCCATGCATGTGATACGCTTCAATTTCCCATTCCTGTATACTACTCACAGCAGTTCCATGTTGCGTAAATAACCACATCAATTCTTGCTACCACAGATAGCAAATTTCTGATATTGTACTTGCAAGTTAGCCTGGATCCAGGTGCATACAAGTCACAAGGCTTAAGTATAAGAATTTTCATTAATTATGCCATTATTTGTAATTGACAAGATGTAAAAATTAGCATTCAACATTTTTTGGTTTGTATCCATGTATATCTTAGGTATTTCTGAGTTGGTTTGGAAATATTTTCATGATAGATGGATTCAGAGCAAATATTTCTATATTTCCTATAAGTTTTCTAATCAATTTGTCGACAAAATCTGTAAAAATTTACCTGCAGGTGCAGAAAATGCTATAAATCAACTATCCGTGGTGGGGTGAATTGATATTGCAGTCACCCGGCGACTTTAATTTGCCGATCGCCCATCACACAGCGACGGTAACATCACCTAGTGGGTATGGGGGCCTTGGGGACCCTATGCTGCATGAATGAAGGGGAGTTCACACTATGATGATGATGTCGCACATATTGCAGATACTCTTCTTGGTTATACACGTGTTGAATACCTGAAATAGCCAATTTCAAACAATTATATTGCCCCTACATGTGACTATTCTGTGATACCCTCTTATCACACCAGTATCGCAGCTCAAGTCCACAGGTTTAAGTAGACTGTTGTTTTCAGGCAGCATGAAGACGAGTCATGTATTTTATCATAGTAGAAAAAGGACAGGTCCCACAGTCTTATAATAGAAAAGGACGGGTCCTGCAGTCTTATAGTAGAAAAGGACGGGTCCTGTTGTCTTGTAGTAGAAAAGGATGGGTCCCACAGTCTTACAGTAGAAAAGGACGGGTCCCACAGTCTTATAGTAGAAAAGAACGGGTCCACCAGTCTCATAGTAGAAAAGGATGGGTCCCCCAGTCTTATAGTAGAAAAGGACGGGTCCTGCAGTCTCATAGTAGAAAAGGACGGGTCCCACAGTCTTATAGTAGAAAAGGATGGGTCCCACAGTCTCATACTAGAAAAGGATGGGTCCCCCAGTCTTATAGTAGAAAAGGATGGGTCCTGCTGTCTTATAGTAGAAAAGAACGGGTCCCACAGTCTTATAGTAGAAAAGGATGGGTCCCACAGTCTTTTAGTAGAAAAGGACGGGTCCCGCAGTCTTATAGTAGAAAAGGACGGGTCCTGATGTCTTATAGTAGAAAAGGATGGGTCATGTCCCAGCCGGCGGTATGACGTTATAATAACGTTGCAGCAACGTTCTGGATTGGTCTTTGTTACGTTACATTGTAACGTTGCAGCGACGTTCTTTTGATGACTCCCAATAACTTTGCTGCATCCAATTGATGCAACGTTACATTGTGATGTTCTAATAACATTTTTGTGACGTTATTTATGAGGCTGAGACTTGATAAGAATGTCACAATAACCTTCTGTTTAGGTTGGGTTGATACCTGACCTAATAAGATAGTCACAGTTACGTTCTGTTTAGGTTAGTTTGGGACCTCCCCTGGTGAGGAAGTTACAATAATGTTCTTTTTAAATGAGGTCTCAACCCCACCTAATCAGAACGTCACTATAACGTTCTGTTTGGATTTGGATTTGACATTTCTTCATTAGAACGTTATGATAACATTCTTTTTTGGTTAGGTCTCAGAAAAATTACGTAATGGTTACGTTTTATTTTAGTAAGTAACAGACTAACCAAAAAAGTATGGTTGCATAACGTGACCGTTACGTCGCACTCCAGCTGGGGATGTCTTATAGTAGTAAAGGACGGTTTCCACAGTCTTATAGTAGAAAAGGACGGGTCCTCCCACCTCACATCTGGCCCCCAGTATTGAGTGGCGTGACGGCGACGACAACCTTCCCAGAATACACCGCAGTTTAATCAGTGGGCGTCGTAAACATGGCGCCAACTGCAACCAGCAGGGAGGAGGGGGGTAAGGTGTCGAGGTGCTGGGGGTGGGGTTGACGGTGATGTGATTTGACTGCCACACAAGATTGTGTGTGTGTGTGTGTGTGTGTGTTTGTGGTGTGTGTGTGTGGTGTGTGTGTGTGTGTGTGTGTGTGTGTTTGTGGTGTGTGTGTGGTGTGTGTGGGTGTGTGGTGTGTGTGTGTGTGTGGTGTGTGTGTGGTGTGTGTGGGTGTGTGGTGTGTGTGTGTGTGTGGTGTGTGTGGTGTGTATGTGTGTGTGGTGTGTGTGTGTGTGTGGGTGGTGTGTGTGTGTTTGTGTGTGTGTGTGGTGTGTGTGTGTGGTGTGTGTGTGTGTGGTGTGTGTGGTGTGTGTGTGTGTGTTTGTGGTGTATGTGTGTGTGTGTGTGTGTTTGTGGTGTGTGTGTGTGGTGTGTGTGTGTGGTGTGTGTGTGTTTGTGTGTGTGTGTGTTTGTGGTGTGTATGTGTGTGTGTGTCTCTCTCTCTCTGTGTCTGTGTGTTTTAACTGTATCAAAATCAACTCCCAATTTTTGGTGGACAGCTTGATTTTATTACCGAATTCATTAGTGTTAAAACCTCATTATGTTTCGGCTGGTTAAAGCCTTCAGCAGAATATGCCTTATACCTATGTTTGCATTTGATGTGTGTAATTTACTGGTAGGTAATGTTTGTATCCATATACCGAGTGAGTTATGTTTACCACAAAATTTGAAGAAAATTAATATAAAAGTCTTTAATTTACCACTGACAGCTTTATCAAAACACTTATTCTAAAGCTAAGGGCCGTCCATAGATGTTGTCATGCACAAGGGGGTGGGTGGGTGATTTGAACAGTGTGACACTGCCTGAAAATGGATGTTATTTTCATGTTTAGATTAGAGGATTTAGTGTGACAGGGGGTGGGGTGGGTCCTTCAATTACCCTGAAAAAGTGTGACATCATTTATGGACGGCCCCTAACTAAGTGCCATCGGTTACATCACCAAGTCGTTTAAGTGAACGCCCATTAACTGCATACGTAATTTGACAAGGTGCCTAGGTCCTCGACCTCCCTTTATCATATAATTGACATTTGTAATGCACTGAAGCCATTAACACCCTTCCCTCCTTGTCCTTCGTTAGTTAATGGACGATTCTTAATGTTTATGTTAGAATAAAAATGAATGTTAAGACACATCAGGTAACTCCATTTTATTGCAGTGTGTGTCACAAATCACTTCCACGGAGGTTCCAATCATAATCCAATATCTCTTAAGATCGGAAAAAATGACACAGCGCGTAGCGGGGTAACGTTGATCATAGTCATATAAAGTTGATAATATAATGATTAAGCATTTTGGTGAGGCAGATGTTAATATTTATAGAGAGACAAACGAGTTTAGTTCCTTATATATGTTGCAATTCAACATAAAACTGTTTTATGAAGTCATTACTGTACCCCAGTGAGATATAAATAAAAGAGAGAGGCATGGCTGGGGAATAAAATGTTTATTTTATGAATAATGTATATAAGTATATAAGTAGATGTAATAGATGGATTTATATTAAATTCCGCCTAATGCGGATATTAAATGTATATAATAAATATAATTGGTGAGGGTGGGTGGGATTTGATATATTTTGATAGATTTGAGATAGATGTTGTAGGTATGGTGGTTGGAGTTGTAATGGAAGGAGGTAAAGGTGATTATGGGATATATTGGTAGATTTAGTGTGTAGAGGAAATAATAGGTGGGGGTAGTGGTATGAGGTGTTGTATAGTATATAAGTTGACACCAGGGGGCAGCAATGAACCCCCCTGCACTGCACCAGCAGGCATGGGACGACCATTACTGTACCCCAGTGAGATATAAATAAAAGAGAGAGGCATGGCTGGGGAATAAAATGTTTATTTTATGAATAATGTATATAAGTATATAAGTAGATATAATAGATGGATTTATATTAAATTCCGCCAAGCCAGCCAAGTTAATTTATATAGAGGGGTGGGTGGGGAGGGTAATGGGAATTAAGAATTGATATATAAGATAAAAGTTTATAAGACGTGAGCGTCTAGTCCGTGACTGATTTTACTAAGGCCTTGGTAACGGTGCCAGTTTGGGTGTCGATATACCGGCGATACGCCATCGATCGCCAGCCCCCATGGCATTGTATCTGGAGATCTGAACACCCTGCCACATGTGCCTGGGTGGCCGCGGTCTTGCGGATACTGTGAAGGGACGCAGTCGCCCGCGGCTCCCCAATGTCTGCCAGTGCCCTGGTCCAAGCCTTCTTGATCATTGAGACTGGGACCGGGTTCCGGTCCGCGTACATGATGAGGGGGTCGGATTTTTTCTTTGTGGGGACTGCCAGTATATTGGCCATCAGCGCCGTAACCGGGCACATTGACGTGTCGGGTAGGCGTGGCAAAGTCACTGTCCTGTATTGTCCGATCTTCTGCATGTTCTTCGCCCACTTGATCTTTACCTGCATTTTGTCGGCGTGGTATGTCACGTCTCCTCTTGTGGGGTGCCGCCACTGGTCGAATGTCTTTACGGTGTTGGGTGCTATTTCTGATTGTCTTAGCGCCCCGTAGTATATCACGAGAATCGCGGTCTTCACCACGTTCCCCACCAAGTCCTTCGGCAGCGCCGCCACCGCGCGCAGCAGCACCGGCACTGGCAGTGGGGGCTTTACCCTGGGCACGTATGACTTTTGTCTGTCCATCGCGTCCAACGCCATCTTCACCCTGATGTGATCGAGGGGCAGCGTCGGGGCCCCCGCCAGTCGCATGAACACCCTGATCTGCGAGAGTTTGTTCTTCACCGACGCCGGCGCTGGTGTGTGCAGGGCGACGTATTCCAGGTACGCGCAGACGTGATGATGCGACAGGGCCATGGGGTTCACGTTGAACCTGGCCATGAAAGCCACGTACGTCCGCACCGTCGACGCCTGGTTCGCCCTCGTACCGGCGGCCCTGGCGCTCATCTGTCGGGAAGCCGCCCTCTCCATCAGCGATGTTAGTGCCGGATCTGCGGTGAACAATGGATCCCACATGTGAGACAAAGAACAGGCATGGTCGGACACACAGTAGGCTATAGTGGTTGACGAATGCCGCGGTGGTCGCAAGATGTGCTTTCCCCGTGTGTGCGCGGCTGAGTGCGTCAGCAACGTCGTTGTCTATGCCCGGGATGTGGTCATATGACAGTCGTACATCCATGACCGCCTCGATCATCCATGCCGCGCGGGCGCATTCCTGGAGCACTTTGTTCCTGACCCGCCCGGACGTGAGGGACTGGACCGCCGCCTTGTTGTCACAGCGCACCCTAATGTGGGTCCCTCGGTCCGCCGATGACACGAAGCTGTGGAGGGCCACCACCACGTTGAGCGCCTCCAGCTCGGTGATGTTTCTACCCGGGTCGTCCGTCGGCGCAATTTGTTGGCCGTATGCAAATTGGCCATCCGTGGCCCCTATCCCCGTTAGGCACGCATCCACCAATAGGACGCGCGATGGGGCTCCCGGAGGTATGAGCGCGACACCGTTCCACTCCTCACAGAAGGCCAAGAACCACTCCAGGTCGGCCTTCACCTCGGGGGTGACGTATATCCTATCCCCTGTAGCCTGCCTCATGCCCTCAAGGAGTCTGGACACGAATGTGCGTGCTGGCCTCACACACTTAGCCACAAATAGAAGGTGGCCAAGAAGCGACTGCATTGTGCGTTTGGTTATGTATGATTTTTTGTGCACTTCCCGCACCTTGTCCAATACCTCGCATACCTTGCTCCTTGGGATGGATATAGACATGTCGCGAGCATTAACCATGACTCCGAGCCACTTTATCGCCTGGGCGGGAGGCTGGGCCTTTTCCTTTGCCTCCGGCAGCCCCAGGACCTCAAATAGGTCCTTAGCCATGGCGTAGTGGGCGTCGGCCAGCTTCCTGTTTTGTGAGACGATTACTAGATCATCCAGGTACATAAAACATATGATGCCCCGTCCGCGCAGCACCTGTGTAATGCAGTCCGCGACCGACTGCATATGGTGAGACGACGCTCGTGCGCCGAACGGGATAGAAAGGTCACAGAAATATTTGCCCCCCCACGCGAAACACAGGAGGGACCAGTTGAGGGGGTCCGAGGCAAAATTTTTATATGCCCTCGATATATCAATCGTGGACATTTACGCCTGTGGTCCGAATCTTACCAACTCCGAGGCCAGTGCCTCCACCGTGGGGAGGGAGTGTGGACACTCCACTCCATATACGCCGTTTTTAACCACATACGCATTTATCGAATGCTCCTGGGGGTATGTCATATCTGTTATGACCCGTCGTTTGTCTGCGACCGCCTTGGCCCTGGTCATCAGGGGCGAGACGTGACACCAGGGCTCAAATGGCGGGGCCCCGAACGGGCCCACCACATCCTGGTCCCTGCTCTCCTTGTAGATGAAGTCCGACACATGTTCCGGGTAGTCCTCCGCACTAGGATGATTTTGCGTGGCGCCCGTATCTGACACCGGGCCCACGTACCCCGTGGGGAAGCCATACTTCACGAAGTCGACCACCTGTGCCCCCCCCGGTACATCGGCCATAATACGCTCCCAGGCCGGCACATTTATGTGTGACGGTACCTCTACCTTGGCCGACATGGCGTTGGGAAGACCCGTCGCCCGCACCACATCATATATGCGGACCAACTCCGGGTCCCATGTCCCGCCGACCATGCGGGGCCAATTTTCCCTACGATGTTGTGCCACCACCTGGGGGCGCGTGTCGGCCACCTGGCCGAATGGCAATGATGACTCGCAGGAACGTCGGATACGATCGAAGTCGGGTGTGTGTCCCCGCCCGCTCTTTACCGTGTGCTGCGGATCCGTCCGGCTGTTTATCTCCCTGCAGGGGGGGGCTACCACCACCCCGTCCTGTTGTCTTTCGTGAGTGCGCTCCCCGTCTGGATGGGGCCGACCCCGTGGGCCATCCGCCTCGTGCCCTCCAGTCGCCCGTTGATCCCTTCCCCGTTGCTCGTTCGGCGTGCCGGGATGGTCGTACCCCGACACGCCTACAACGCGTTTTTTGGCTGCTGCGTGAAGTGTGAGTGGGCCTGGCCCCTCCAGTATGGCGCGTTGGCTCCCTGCTGGTATGCCGGTGGTTGCGCGAACTGGCCCTGGTGCTGCTGCTGCGGGGGGGCCATTTGCTGCATGGGCCGGCTCTTGGGCTGCTGAAGCTTCCTCTCACAGGCCATGACGTTGTGGCCGGGGCACTGCCTATTTATAGAATCACAGTATGAGCACACATGGAGGAACCTAATGGCCTCCTCGTGGTGTGTGCGGAAGCGACACCCGGCTTTGTTATTAAAACCCCGGCATACCACCTCCTTCTTATCACCCTGCTGGCCCTTATCGGGGGCCACCGGCTGCGATGCCTGTTGTCTACCCCCTCCTGTCATCGCAATCCTGATCCTGTGGTTTTGTATGAGCTGGTAGTCGCTCCACGCGAACTCCGCCCGCTCTACCGCGTCCCACACATATTGCGACCACCGACGCACGCCCTCCCACTGCCTTTCCATCACATCATGGGTCACGTCCTGGAGGTGGCCCAGGATGTCATCCCTGTCTGCCCTGTCACATCCCTTGGGGTCCCTCAACAATTTGATGGTGGCGTTAATGTATTCCATTTGTGTAAGGGAACAGCGGATATCTAGCTTCTGCTTTACGGTATGACAGCCCTCCCTCACTACATACATGTAAGGCTTGATAATTTGACGACCGGTGGCAATATCAGTATGAACGTGGGTCTTACCGTCCGCCTGGGGGGGGTCAAACCTTTCTCGCATCATGATGTTGTCCACATACCCCGTCGGTACCTGTGCGCACAGTGCTCTCGGTGGGGGGAGTGTGTCGTCGGGGTCCGGCCCGGCACGGTGTGGGGCCGTTGTCCTGGCCGGCGTGCTGGCGTCAGTCTGCATGCCGCCGAGGGCTGAATGAATGAGAAGGTCAAGTTTATCATTTATGCCCCTGACTTCATTTTTTACCAAGTTAATCTCGGACTCCATGGTGAATACCCGGTCTGCTATACCGCCGACCATGCTTGTACGTGTGCCCTCCCCGGACTCGGCCGTCCCTGACATGGGGGACTCAGTAATTGTCTTAAAATCCAACTCCTTACCGTACCTTGGGTGTAATGACACCTCCGGGTCATCGTCGACCACCGACAGCATAGACTCACTGATTGACTTGATAGCCTTCTGCTTGGCCTTCCTCGCCTTACCCCTCGTGTACGGCGCCCTCGACATGGCGGACCGCGTCGCCGGCGTGCCAACTCGGTGCGTGTGGGGGCCTGATCTGTTTCCCTCGTCCTGCCGATTCAGGTGGGCCTGCCGTAGTGAACCCGACGCAGATATAGTGTGCGTGGATGGTTTGGATGTCGCGGTCGTGCGCTGTGGTTTTTGTGGATTGTATTGATTTGATATATTTTGATAGATTTGAGATAGATGTTGTAGGTATGGTGGTTGGAGTTGTAATGGAAGGAGGTAAAGGTGATTATGGGATATATTGGTAGATTTAGTGTGTAGAGGAAATAATAGGTGGGGGTAGTGGTATGAGGTGTTGTATAGTATATAAGTTGACACCAGGGGGCAGCAATGAACCCCCCTGCACTGCACCAGCAGGCATGGGACGACGATTAAAGGTAAATATGGGTATTCAACATGATTTCTTGATAACCATAATAAAATTATCAAACTCACACAGCTGTTAGATGAATGCATAGGGACTATAATAAAACTTTAAAAACCATATGTCACCATATCCATTTTTGAGATATTAGCATTTGAAAAAATGAGACTTTACCATTGGCTTCAATGGGGAAAATCACATTTTTCCCCAGCAAAAAATAAATATCCATAATTTTGACTTCAAAAACTGCAAATGTTTAGAAAGGAACAAGATATACATTTTAAGATTAAAAAACATAGGGTCACCATCAAAAATCAAAACTAAGTCCTGAAAATACCAAAAATTGACCCCCAAAATCCGCAAAATGGCCTATTCTTGTTTAAGAAATTAACAACAATATATCTTTTGGGCAAATTATTGTAAATATTTTCAGTTTATAATAATAAGATCACATTTCGGTATCATTTGAAAGAGTTTGAGAAATGAAAACTATTAACACCAGGTGGCGCTGCAGTGAATACCCATATTTACCTTTAATATTGTGCTTTATGTTATTTGCCCAGAGAGAAGATTACCTCATACCTTTGATTTAGGTCACAGCTTATATCGTGAGGGATGGAAAACACTATTAAAGAGCATATTCAACATTACCTGTTTTATAATACCAATTTAACGATGTGAGTTGAATTCAACATGAGACAAATACTCAATCTGTCCTTTGCGGAAATGTTTATATAATGACCAGGGAATAGAAAATAAAAGTTTTATTCTTCATTAATCTGTATTTTATGCCTCGGTACAAATAAACATAATATAATAGGAACCAGGGGAGACAAGTGGTACCTGCTGTATTGTTGTTACCTGATTCTTACTTCTAATGATCCAAGACGCGTTTACTAAACGGAATATTTATCCGCAATAATTGTTTCTTCTTCTTCCGACAATGCCTCTTAAACTGATTGCATTGTCGATCAGAACGTTCTACCTAAAACCAGTGTTGATTGTGATGGTGATGCCTTACCATGCTACTGAACATGTCAGAACGGGAACCCAACACCTGTTAGGATTTTGGTATAGACGTTGTGCAGATGATGTCACAACCTCCAAAATGAGGTGGCAGCCATATTGGTGATCAATGTAGAGCCATCTTTAATTTGGTATTCTAGACTTGTAAGAAGTAAATCTATGCCAATTTACTTAACAAAAAACTCTTGGGATCAAAGTTGACAATTTTGATTATTCAGAAATTAACATTTCTTGAGTTATTTCATATTCACATGGCTGGTGAACCACGTAGTGATCACCAAAATCTGGTTGGTTCTGTATTTGGTTTTGTTACATTCTTATGACTCCCAATTGTGTTGCTGCTATGTACTACCGTAACATTGCACAGTGACATTATTACAATGTTCTGGTTAACCCAAACAGAATATTCTTATAACATTCTGTTTTGGTTTCAGCCTAACCTCACCAATAAATAATGTTATAATAACATTCTGATTTGGTGAGGTTTCAACCTCACCATCAATAACGTAATAGTTACGTGCCATGTTAGTAAGTAACAAACTGACTAAAACAGTATGGTTGCAGAACGTTTCTGTTACATCGCAAGCTGGCCGGGAAGAAACAATTCTGTACATCTCGAGGAAGATGCAAACAAGTCAGGACAAATATGGAGCATTTGGAATATGGAATATTTTATGACCATAATTTTCTCAAAAGCACCAATTTGTGTCTGCTTTTAGCAGACTGGATTTTGTAGGACATGATTACTGTGAGTAAAAACCTACCGGTCTGAACAAGTCATAATTATCTGCCACCAGAGAGCTGAACGCCGGTTTTACTGTGTGAGAAGAGATGTCTGCCTCACCTGTTGGGCTCAGCGACCCCCGCCTACCTGCGCCTACCTCGGTTAAACTGCTTTATCCCAAGCCAAGGTGCAACGTAACAGTCACGTTATGCAACCATACTTTTTTGGTTTGTCTATGACTTACTAAAATGTCACATAACTGTTCCATTATTTTTGTGTGAGACCTAACCAAAACATAATATTATATAATGTTCTGATGAGGTTATGTCAAGACCAAATGGAAACGGAATGTCATTGTGACATTCTGACTAGGTGAAGTCCAGACCTTACTTAACCAGAACGTTGTTGTGACCTCCTCACCAGGGGTTGTCCCTGCCTCACCTAAACAGAATGTTATTGTAATGTTCTGATTAGGTCGGGTCTTAACCTTACCTTAACAGAATGTTACTGTGACCATCTTATGTCACATTGCAACTTTCAAAGATTATTCGGATTAGAAACTACTGCTGCAACGTCGCACCATAGCATAATGGCGACATGATTATAACATATTGTAACCCAAATTATGTTCCAATAAGGTTTTTTTGTGACAGGTTCTGTTAAGGTTATTTTGTGATCCATCTATGACCAAACATTACACTATACATCATACTGTAATTTTCCCAAGACAAGAAATCTTGGTCTCCAGCTTTGGCCACAGTGACTTGGGGCCTTTTAAGTAAGTACTTGTGTACCCAGGCCCTTTCTATAGCTGACAAATGTCAGATATCAGGCCAGGGGACTTATATACTCAGTATCCCATTGTGAAAGATTGAAAAGGGTGTTTTCATGGTACTGGTCATTGATTTACACCAAAACAATTAAACTAAACTATAAATAGGTTTCTAGAAGATAGTTTGATATTTTATAAAGAACATTGTTTCAGCAGCATTTAAACAAATTTGGAAAATAGTGATATAAACCACAAAACCTTGAATTTAAACCTTTTCTCAACTAAAATGGTATTGCACTGTCCCTTGGTGTTGAAAAACAGTACTATCAATGGTTATGGCTAGACTAAGACACAAGTTACTTGTGACATTCTGATTTAGTTAAGTTGTGACTTAACCTAACCAGAACGTCACTGAGACATGGTGATTAGGTGAGGTCAAGACTGAACCAAAACACAACATCACTGTGATGTCACAATTATGTAGGGTTGAAACCTTACCTTAAAAGAACATTACTGTGACATCATCATTAGGTATGGTTCAGACCAAACCTAAACACAACATTGTTTTGACATACTGTTCAGGTGCAGATAAGACCTAACCTAATTAGAATGTCACAAAGACATCACAATTTTGGTCGCAACGGCATTTCTGGGAGCCATCAAATAAACGTCGCTGCAACATCGAAATCTCACATAACAAGGATGTCTCTTTAGGTTTGGTTACAACTTCACTCAGTCGGTACGTATCAGTTATGAACTTTTTAAGTTATGTCTCTATGTCACCTTATCAACACGTTGTGATGAATGTCCATTCATCAGTATGTCAGCATCGGTATCGAAAACAAATAGAATAACGAAAGTAAAAGTGTATTTTTGAGGTACCGAAAACCCGAAACCCGAAACCCGAAACCCGAAACCCGAAAGTGTTAAACTGGAAATGACGTCATAATGACCACATGACCTCTAATAGCCAATCAGGGCTAACAAGTGACTATAAAAAGGGGCGGTGAGGCCCAAAATAAACAGTTCCATCTTGGTACTCCTTGTGTCTACATGTGTCTTCTTTCTCTGGTAACGCCCCGAATAGGGTCTAAGTTAATGAGATGGTTGGAAACTAGCTAGGTAACTCAACAAGCGCGAGATAATATTCATAGAAAATAGCTTAAGAAATAGTATGGGGTCTGAAGACCTGAAGGACCGAAACATGGCCCGAAGGCCCGAAACAGCTCGGACGGCAGTACAAAGCCGGAAGACCGGACAGGTCCGGAAACCCGAGATAGCGAGTAGTCCCCCAGTGACTGGGAGTACAAAGGCGCAATTGGCTCGGCTCCACGCCACCACCCTTTAGACGAGCGTCGGCCCAATACTCCCGACACGTCGAAGAGCTGGCACACCCGAGAGACACACGAGAAAGGATGGCGACTGCTGAGAGACTCGCCCAAATCCATCCCCATCATCTTCATCCCCCGTGTCTTCCACCTGTTAACAGAAGCCTCCGTCCCCCGGTCCCGATGTCCGAAATACCTTGATCTTGGCCGACTGAGACATCCCCCCCATCACTGAATACCAATTTCCTGATCGACCTGCTCATTCCCCCTCGTGCGCGAGGCATGACTCTTCATCTTACATCTTGGCTTCCTGCTCAGACTCCTTGCCTGACTGAGAACCAAAATAACCCCCACGTCCCTTTGCTGTAGAATTCAGAAACCCCGAACTACCGAGGAATGTCACAACATCATAGATACATTCCTTTTAGGTTTGGTCATAACCACACATAATTAGTTTGTATCAGTTATGTTCTGTTTGAGTTATGTCTCAACCACACCTGATTGGCACGTCACTGTGATGTTACATTGTAAGGTGGTTCTAACCTGATGTTCATAGAACATCATTATTACGTTCTTTTTATGGGATGTCATAGCTTCCCCCAAAAATCACGTAATGGTTACATAGTTTTATCTGGGTTATAAACTGGCCAAAATGGTATGGTTGCAGAATGGTTCTGTTACGTCGCTTCTTGCCTGGGACGGCTCTCTGGACAGTCCTCACCCCCCCCCCTCCCCAGTAAGACAGCTTTGCATGGAGTACTGCTACTACAATTAAACTGCTTTGTTTCGTTTTTATTTCTTAAACCACTCCTGTATACATGTGATCATCTAAGTCAAAGCTTGTACCCCAAAGTCCCCCCCCCCCCCCCGCCAAGCAAAAACCCACAAGACAGGTCTCTATACAGTAATGGTTACAATGCTGAGTTGAGGCCATGATCCACAAGGCGACAAAATGCTAACCGGTTTTCTTCCCATGCATTTTTTAAATATTTAGAATGATTTTTCTCTGTGAAAAATAGATAGATTATTCAAAACTGTTTTGAAAGTTGTATACTTATAAGAAAAATGATTATTTAACGAACTGATTTTCAATATTGATAATCTGCCCAAAATCACATCGTGGATCATCCCCTTTACTGCACGTAAGACAGCACTCCTGCAATGTAGTGATATTTATACTACTAACCTACTGCCCGGATTGTCCCAAATAATGCAACACTCAATACGAAAAGGTTGATTGGTTGCATGTTTATTGGTTTGTCACGCTGACTAGGTATATTGGATTACAGAGCAGTGCAGTAGAACATGAATCGCTACATCTACAACTGTAACAAGCACCAAACACAGAAAACATTGAATGATATTGCAAATGCACAAAGATACTTATAAGTGACAACGAAACCACCAACCGAGAAAACAGACAATAGTTTGATAAGAAGAACTGCAGGTTTTTTTTCACAAACCAAAGGTGAAGCCTGAGATTTGTATGATTCCCATTGGTCATACAGACACCCAAGGACAACTCCAAAGGGTCTTTTATATTATATCATCCAAACAAAATTCAATCATGAACATAAGGAGTGGTCCATGCAGCCTGGCAATATGCACTGCCCTCAATATGCAGTTTTAGCCCGTCATGTGGATGATAAGCTACCAGATACTTTCAATAGAAGAGAGGCATATGTTATAGGCTAAGTACTAAAGGACCAGGCCTGGAGACAAAAGCATATTCTGCACTTTGGTAGTCAGAGAGGCACATAGAGCTCACGGAGCCACTCAGAGATACAGAAAGCCACTCACAGACACACAGAGCCAATCATAGATACACAGAGACACTCACAGATACACAGATCCACCCACAGATACACAGAGCCACTCACAGACACACAGAGCCATTCACAGATACACAGGGTCACACACAATCAGAGACCTCACAGACACACAAAGCCATCCACGAACATACACAGCCACTCACATACACACAGAACCACTCACATGCACACAGAGCCACTCACAGACACACGGAGCCACTCACAGGCACACAGAGCCACTCACAGACACACAAATCCACTCACCTCCACGCAGAGCCACTCACAGACACACAGAGCCACTCACAGATACACAGAGCCACTCACAGACACATAGAGCCACTCAGAGACACACATAGCCATTCACAGACATACAGAGCCATTCACAGACACACAGAGCCATTCACAGACACACAGAGCCACTCACAGACACACAGAGCCACTCACAAACACACAGATCCACTCACAGACAAACAGAGCCACACACAGACACACACAGACACACACAGAAACACAGAGCTACACACAGGTACACAGAGCCACTCACATACACACATAGCCATCACAGACACACAGAGACACTCACAGACACACAGAGCCACTCACAGACACACAAATCCACTCACCTCCACACATAGCCACTCACAAACACACAGATCCACTCACAGACACACAGAGCCACACACAGACATACAGAGCCACACACAGGCACACAGAGCCACTCACAGACACACAGAGCCACTCTAAGACAGGCAAAGCCACTCACAGACACACAGAGCCACTCACAGACATACAGATCCATTCACAGACACACAAATCCACTCACAGACATACAGAACCACTCACAGACACGCAGAGCCACTCACAGACATACAGAACCACTCACAGACACGCAGAGCCACTCACAGACATACAGAACCACTCACCTCCACGCAGAGCCACTCACCTCCACACAGAGCCACTCACAGACACACAGAGCCACTCACAGACACACAGAGCCACTCACAGACACACACAGACACACAGAGCTACACACAGGTACACAGAGCCACTCACATACACACAGAGCCATTCACAGACACACAGAGACACTCACAGACATACAGAGCCACACACAGGCACACAGGGCCACTCAGAGACACACAGAGCCACTCTAAGACAGGCAAAGCCACTCACAGACACACAGAGCCACTCACAGACATACAGAACCATTCACAGACACACAAATCCACTCACAGACATACAGAACCACTCACAGGCACGCAGAGTCACTCACAGACATACAGAACCACTCACAGACACGCAGAGCCACTCACAGACACACAGAGCCACTCACAGACATACAGAACCATTCACAGACACACAGAGCCACTCACAGACATACAGAACCACTCATAGACACACAAATCCACTCACAGACACACAGAGCCACTCACAGACATACAGAACCACTCACAGACACACAGAACCACTCACAGGCAAACAGAGCCACTCATTGACACACAGAGCCATTCACAGACACACAGAGCCACTCACAGACACACAGATCCACTCACAGACACACAGAGCCACTCACAGACACATGGACAGGGCCACTCACAGATCCACAGAGACACTCTAAGACACACACACACACACACTCACAGTTTCCCAACAAAACACAGATACACTCAAAACATGTAGCGAGCTTCCATTATCATACACATTAAGGCCGAATCCACCAGTCACATCCTGCCCATGGCCCCACGTCTCTGCCCGTCTCTCAGGCCCTCATTGTCCTCTCGGGGCGGGCAGAGTACGGCAGGCTTACCTTAGGTCACAGGCCTGGACCCACTCACAATGAGCCCCGGACAATCTGTCTATCACCTCCTACGTCACTGACCAGTCCACGGAAATGGGCCTAAGATAAGTCTTGGAACTGCCCGGGGCTTTCCGGAGGGCATTGACAGGGGAGGCTTCATAGTGGTGAACATAGTGCAGGATGTAGTGCAGACTGTATAGTCCACAGTAACAATGAACATAGTTGGACTACACCCAGTAAACACTTAGTGTTGATTCAATATCAAAACTGCACTGAACCAGTAATAGATCATGTCTAAATGCTGATCTAATGTTGAATTCCCAATACTGATTCAATACTGGGAACTGATGGTGATTCACTGTTGAGCTGAGTGGGCCTAGAGGGGGTTGCATAACTTTCCGGTATATTTAATGGATGTTTAACGGCACCAAACTGTTGCAAAATAGACAGCGGGAACCCAGAGGTTGCAAAATCTGTTAACAAATTTCCGTGAAAGGAAAATTTTACCGGATTTTCCGCTAAATGCATTCGCTAAAACTATGGAAAACACGTAAATATTATTATGAATCGTTAATTAATAGATTTTCAAATAACAAAATATGCAACAGAGTGCATCTCCGTTTGTTGTGACAAAATAACGGAAAATTATAGCTAATGACAGTAACGAAAAGTTATGCAACCCCCTCCAGGTGGAGCTTCACAGGATTCAACGGGCAAGCCTCTTTTCCTTCAGGTGACACTTGAATAAGGAAATTATAGAATAACAGCAACAATATTTATGTAAAGTACTTTATTTAATGGGTCTTCAGCTTTCAGCAACGGGGTCTAGTATTGTCTATATCTACACTGAAACGAGTAAACATTGTAAAATTTTCATCTCATTGTCATCTCATATCACCAAGTCAAATAATGTGATCTCACTCATAAAATTGAAATTATTCTGTCAAACGTGCTAGTTTTACATCAAAATATAACATTAGTAAACAACATGATCTGTAATGTAAATCATACAAAAGAAATACTTAAGACGTGATACTCAAGTTATGGCTGGGAGTGAGAGAATACTGGAGAGATCCAACTCACAACCCGGCTAAATACAAACTTAAAAAACATAAAAAAAAGTTGATAACCACTGGGAAAACGTGGTGGACATCAACTACGTGGGAATGGGACCAGGCCAAAGATGAAACCTGCAAAAATTTGTTTAATGCCGACCCTCAAAACTCAAAACCATGTTCTCACTGTCTGCCTGTCATGTCAGATATTATTGACTGTATCAATATTTGTTCACGTAGTTTTATCAAAGATCTATAATTCGCTACGCTATAAGATGGTCCAGTAAGCAGTCGCCATTTTAGAAATGTACTGTAACCCCTGACTAGCTTTTGTAAAAAAACGTTTCTGACCCGTTTCAACGGGCTGGTACCCTAACAAGGAACTGAAATGTAACCTAGATGCTGAATCCAGGTAACAGAGGAACCACGTGACTTGATAAAAGTATGGAGCTGGTTCCCTCAAACCCAGTGATGTAGGGCCAGAACCAGCCGTCGATTCGGATCAAAACACTGTCATTCTATGTAATTTTGAAAGGAATACAAACATTTTTTTTTTTAAATTCAACGGAAAAATGTGTAATAAATGCAAATATGTCACTTTGGGAACTGTAATTTTAAAAAAACCCAGAGAAATGACCAGGTTTAGTTCGGGCTCCCTATCCCGCCAATGCTACGACATGGCGGAGTGCCTGACGTACGCCAGGTGTCACCCCAATTGGTGGTTACACGTTTTGCCGTGCTGGACCTCCTATCACTCTTTCCTCCTTGGTTTTATACAACATTTTGATGATGTGCGGTTAGACATATTTCAGATTGAATCATGTAATTTAACACAGCTGATTACATAAAGTTCATGTATACAGTAAAAAATTGAAATCTAACATTTTTAGGTTATATCAAACTAGAAATAAAAAAAAGACCCTGAGGACATATTCTACCTACATGCTGCATAGTTTTATGATTTGCAGATGAATATACTATCTGCATGGTTTTGAACTATAGAGAGTTTTTATCTGTTGTATATGGTCTACGTAATTAGTCGTAGTTAATCATAGATAATAGCTAGCTCCAAATGCAGTCTCCTCCTCGTTCGACTGCTGTTTTCCAATACATAATTATAGTTCCCACATCATGTAAGACATACCACTTGCGTGAAAGGTTGTTCTTTATTAATATTCTCCTGTGTATTGCCGTTCGGTGACAAGATCTCAATTGACCACTCCCGCCTTCTAGCGCAGTCTAACTGCCTCTATTCCAAACAACAGGACTCAGCTTCTAAGACCGAACCTTTCCAGGATGGTTACTCACTCTATGTTCAGCTGACTCTGACTGTTCAATACATTGGCATGTAAAAGATGATACATGATATACAAAAAAACAATAAATTGATATCCTACCCCACCAGAATGCATCTCAGGCAAGAAAAACATCAGAAAGGGGCCTTCCATTGAGTATGAAGGCACCAAGGGGGGAGAGGAGGAATAAAATGTGTGAATGTTCTTAGCCCATAGGTAGATTTTTTAAAATGCGGGTATAACTTAATGGAAGGCCCAAAACAAAAGTGCAAAATCATACAAAATATTGTATTACTTCGAGTCAACATTAAGCATATAATTCACATATATATAATATATATTTGATATTTGTGTCATGGTAATTACCACACTTCCGAAGTATTTGCATTATACATAGTTTTTAACTTATAGTTTTTTGTCATGTTATGTCACTGAAAGTTGAATTGCTTGTGTCCAGAACAAAAAAACAGTAGCTTTGCGATTTTAAGCTCTCGGTATACCTACTAGGTGATTTTACGGGCAACGAATGACAGGAAACGGGGAGAATCTGCCGATTCCTATGATCCCCTGTGAGTATAGTATATTGAAATGTGCAGGTTTGGTCTGAATTGCTGTTAAAATTGACCGATTCTAATGGCAGAATCGGCCGATTTTAACAGCGGTCAGCTGACTCAGGGATAGTTGCCTAGAGGGTATGGCCCTTAAATGACCCCCTCTCCCCCCTTCCCTGGCCCCCTCTTACACTTCACTCCTTTTGCCTTCCTCACACACCAGGTGGCAGCCCTGCTCCATCCGGGTTCCCAGCGTTCCACGTCCTCCAGGGTCTGTGGTAAGGGGTGATCGCTGGTCTCCGGCAGCAGCACCCCGACCAGCGCTGCCAGCAGGGCCAGCATGCCGAACACCAGCACCGGGACCCGTGGGTTCTGCTTGGCCTGAGGTAAATAACAATAACAGTGTCTTTTACACTGACATGTTTTATGTACACCATGTATTTTATTTTATTTTTCTTCATTTCATGTAATAAGAGTTACGTACAAAGTAAATGTAAAGAGTTGTATCTTACCACGTAGACGGCCCAGGGAGCTAGCAGCCCCCCGACCTGGACAGCCCCCTAACCATCAACCCAGCCAGAGACACCATGTTATTCATATTTTTATTTTATGTAATCAGAGTTATATACAAAGTAAATATAAAGAGTTGTACCATACCACGTAGACCGCCCAGGGGGTCAGCAGCCCCTCAACCCGGCCAGTCCTCAATCCAGCCAGAGACACCATGTAATTTGTTTTCGTATTTTATGTAATCAGAGTAATGTTTTAAGTAAATGTAAAGGGTTGTATCCTACCACATAGATGGCCCAGGGAGCCAGCAGTCCACCGACCCGGCCAGCCGTCAACCCAGCCAAAGACACCACGTTATTTAGTTTTTCTTATTTATGTAATCAGAGTTATATTTAAAGTAAATATAAAGAGATAAAGAGTATCATACCACGTGAACAGCCCAGGGAGCCAGCAGCCCCTTATATGTATAAAGGAGACATGAAGAGTTGTACCTTACCACGTAGACGGCCCAGGGAGCATGCAGCCCCCCGACTCAGCCGGCCACCAATCCAGCCAGAGACACTATGTATTTAGTTTTTCTTATTTATGTAATCAGAGTAATGTTTAAAGTAAATATAATGAGTTGTATCTTACCACGTAGACCGCCCAGGGGGTCAGCAGCCCCTCAACCCGGCCAGTCCTCAATCCAGCCAGAGACACCATGTAATTTGTTTTCGTATTTTATGTAATCAGAGTAATGTTTTAAGTAAATGTAAAGGGTTGTATCCTACCACATAGATGGCCCAGGGAGCCAGCAGTCCACCGACCCGGCCAGCCGTCAACCCAGCCAAAGACACCACGTTATTTAGTTTTTCTTATTTATGTAATCAGAGTTATATTTAAAGTAAATATAAAGAGATAAAGAGTATCATACCACGTGAACAGCCCAGGGAGCCAGCAGCCCCTTATATGTATAAAGGAGACATGAAGAGTTGTACCTTACCACGTAGACGGCCCAGGGAGCATGCAGCCCCCCGACTCAGCCGGCCACCAATCCAGCCAGAGACACTATGTATTTAGTTTTTCTTATTTATGTAATCAGAGTAATGTTTAAAGTAAATATAATGAGTTGTATCTTACCACGTAGACGGCCCAGGGGGCCAGCAGTCCCCCGACCCTGCCAGCTGTAACACACACCCCGAGGCCGGCGTTGCGTAGTGTGGTCGGGAACACCTCGTTAGAATACAGCACCAGAATGGCCAGTGATGCTGTGATGCCGAACTTACCCAGCATGCCCAGCGCCAGCTGCACCGGCTGGTCCCCCACCTCTGTATGGACAGACAGATTATATGTCATTGTTTAACGGACAGGGACTGAATATAAAGACAGATGTTTCTAAATTATTTAATAAAGGTGCACAACGCAAAGGCTGGTGCATGTAGTAGTTAGATACTTTCTCTAAAACAGTCTCCTTTGGCATGTTGCAGTCTAATCAATGAACTTACTTGAGATTATACCAAGAACCAGCGAAATAGGCTCTTGCTGGCCAGTCCATTTGGTTTTTAATTTGTTGAACTGTCTTTTAAAGGACCTGTGGGAACCAGCTAATTAGGTCATGACTCCATTATTTAGTTCCACTCTCTTCCTCAATATGGCTACATGGTGCAGTGGTTAGCAGGCCCCTATGTTGTGGGTTTGAATCCTGAAGGGATTTTGTCCATGGCACTACTTTATTGTTTTTGTCTGGTGAAGCCATTTGTACAGTCGCATTCTCTCAATCGCATTAGAATACTAAGGCAACAGTCAAACTACACATGTTTGACAACTCTACTCTGTCCTGCTATAGTGTATAGATATCCAATAGTACAAGCCCCTGTCACTTTACATGAGGGAGATGACATCCGCAAACCTTGGTACTAACAGGACCTACACACCATACAACATGACATCTGTAAACTCTCACCTTTGCCGAAGAACCCCCCAAACAGGCCAACTGCTGCCACGAAGTGGAAGAACGCCAGCGGCCTCTGGCGCCCAAACCTGAAGGTGAAAGAAAAGAAGATATAAATTCGTAAATATAATATTAGAAAAGTCAGGAGTCTACATTTTGTAAATTTACATGCTGTGACCCCTAGACCTGACTAGAGAAGCTTTGGTTGGCTCAGGAAAGTAGTGAAGCCAATTACAGAGCTTTCAAATGCTCTTACAGAGGTTGTGAAGACCCTTATGGAGGTTTTGGATCTAGTTTCAGTATTCTAAGCCACTTATGGTTTGGATACCCGCAGATATATTTTGAAGTAAAGCACCTATATAAGTTTCTTTTTAGACTACTGACTATCTTAATACAAGTTGGCTCTTTCAGATATAAACAAGGAATGCACTATACCATTACGTAGTGTGAGACAGTCCCACTCTGAATTGAGTGGAGAATATCTTAAAAATTTGGGAAGCATAATAATACCTAAGATGGACCATATTATAATAGGCAACCTGCAGTAGTAGTTTAGGTGACTATTTGAGAGAAGAATAGTGATATACTATATACCAATGCAAAGTTATGAATACTGAACAGACACTGCCACTTAGCATTTTTGGTGTATTGGCACAGTGGGCAGTATTCGTCTATACTTGGTGTAAAAGGTTTTTCTCTTTATTTTGTGAATTCTGAATGGATTTGCATGATTATCTTTTAATGCCAAGTAAAGTTATGCATTCTAATTAAATGGAGATAGTGATAGAGCCCGATATTAAAGGAAAGCTTGCACATAAATACACGATGCTCATTTTTAATTGAATTGAATTCAGTATGTTCTTTACTACTTGCAGTGTAAATGATAGCAAAATGGAAGGGACATATTTAGTTTGCACACAGTTACGGGATATTAATAAACTTGCTTTTTATCACATTTTTAAGGGAAATCCACCCAATTTATGACGTAGCAGGGGGAGTTCTTGGGGAATCCCATCTTCCCTAAGAAGGGAATCCCCATCCCTGTAGAATTTGTAAAAATAGTTATGCACTCTAACAAAAAGTAAATATATCTGACCCCATGCAACTCATAATAAATCAAAATATGTATCCATCTACAACCATTCATTAATCTGAGAATCCCAAAATAAGTTTAGAAGGAATTCCCATAGCTGTGACGAAGCAAGGGGAGTACTGAGCAGCCCAACATTCAGGGAATTCCCAAAAATAAATGACTTTCCTCAATAATTCCCTAATACCTAGACATTTTCAATTGTTTACTTTTGAAATATTTTTAGAATGCTTAAGTGACATTAATTATTCTAAAACTAGCACTTCATGAATTTATGTGCAAGTTTTCTTTTAAGTGAAAATAAAGAATATTAGGGTAAACTGCTTGAGACCAGTCAAAGCGTGTGCATAATCAATACATTGGGATGCTGCCCACTTTGCTGGTAATTTCCTTTCTATTTCACTTATAACATATAGAATATGGTATATAATATAAGGAAAACTAACCTCAATTGACAGCACAACCCTGTATACTTGGTAAGCTGTCAGAAAAAGTACAGCCCTCAGTCTAACGGCCTTGGACAGTAATTCTTTGACACCCACCTCGTATTCAGGGTTGTACCGACAACCTATGTATGTTTTCCTCAATACACCAATGCTGTCCACTAATAAAGTTGACTTAGTGATCACATTGCCCAATAGGTCTTACTTACTGTTTGAGGCAGACCATGGCCAGGCCATACGCTGGTATCTCTACGAGCCCGCTGAGGAAGAAGTAGAGGTAGCGATTGCCTCCCTTGAGAGAGGCCCCCAGCGACAGGCCGTAGTAGACGATGATGTTAATAAACCTGTAGAGAAGTAAAGTATCAGTAAAGATAACAGTCATCTCTACTGAGAGAGGCCCCAAGAAACAGGCCATAGGAGACGATGATGTTGATATACCTGTAGAGAAGTAAAATATGAGTAAAGATAACAGTATCGCAACTGAGAGAGGCTCTCCTGCAGAGACGTAAAGTATGAGTAAAGATAGCACTCATCTCCACTGAGAGAGGCCCCCAACCACAGGCCGCAGTAGACGATGATGTTAATAAACCTGTAGAGGAGTAAAGTACAAGTAAAGATATGAGTCATCTCTATTGAGAGAGGCCACCAGTGACAGGCCGTAGTAGATGATGATGTTAATAAACCTGTAGGGAAGTAAAGTATGAGTAAAGATATCATATCTCCAAAGAGGGAGGGCCCCTGATACTGGTTGTGGTTGTCCATTCTGTTAATTCATAAGTAGCAGAAAGTAATGGATTGCCAATATATTATATATAACTAGTGAATTGTTTTAGAATTTAGATATATAGATGTACATTGGTCAGTGGCTCACACTCATCTGTTACTAAGAGGGTGCTCAATTTTTTATTTTCTTTTGTTCTAAAATTACTTATGTTCTTGGAAGGAGTATCATGATATATACTCTAAAATGTGACATAATGATATGAATGTTTGCATGTCCAAAATATTTACATATATATCTAACAATATTTTGTATATCATTTTCACTCAGCACATTATAAAAATATTTATCCAATAATAATTATTAGGTAACCTTTTATAATGTAATTTTGGGAAAGATCTGCTGGAGTTACTCACCAAAGAAGACACATGACAGCGGTGTATAGCAGGAGGCACCTTGACCGACAAATGGACAACACGGTGTAGGTGGGCGGGTTGGGATCGGTCGAGGGTGACAGCTGAGACTGGTCAGATGACTGAGGCTTGTCCTCAATGCCAGTAGAGGGAGGCTTTTCCCCAGGGCCAGCAGAGGTAGGTTTGTCTTCAGGGCCAGCAGATGTGGAAGGATCTAGATCTGTGTGAGGAGGGTTTGAAGGCTGGGTCTTGGCCTCACTAGATGCCTGATCAGTCTGGTCCTGCAGCTCGATGACTTCTCCCTCCGAACCAATGACAACTCGTTCTTGTTTGTCAGCGGGGTTGTCCTCTGGTAGCTCCACCAAGAACTGACTGCCTTCGTCTCCATCCCCATCAAACTTGCGTGCTTTGCGTAGAATCTTCTCAGCCTCCTGCAGCCTGCCCTTAGCTACCAGCCACATCACACTCTCTGGGACCAACCTGCACTCGGCGGTACCAAGTGAATACAGAGTTAGAAAGTAGCACAGGAAATTTGCGGAAAATTACTATTGACAATCAGAAAAAAAGATGAAAATGAATGTTCAGAAAATAATCATATATATTGCAGAAGGTTGTAGGCTATTATTTCTAGAATTTGATATGTCACCATCTGATCTTGGCCAGGAGAGTTGATTATCCAGTCTGCCATTTAAAATGGTTTATACTACTTATAGGTACTTATATAGGTTTTCTCTATAGATATTCAAATGAAAAACTTAAGTTAAAGGTAATCAATATTTTACCTATTGTGACCCTCAGAATACTCTCAGAATAATCAGAATAATGTGAATACATTTATTATCTTGATATAGCAAGTACTACGAGAGATACATGAACAAAAATTCTTACTAAAATCGTTTTTTATCATTTGTTAAATTTCCACAAAATTAGTTTAATTTGACTATCTTTTAAATATCTCTGAAATTATTTATGTTCAGCAATCCTTAATCACAATACAAATTGTCAAGTTGTAACTAAGTATCTCTGCATGATTTGAGAAAGCTTCGTGGACTTTCATTATTGCACAAGGGGCATCACCATTCATCAAAGCCTGATCCCAGAAGCTAGTCCACATTGAAGTAGTTGTCATACTGACCACCAGATGGCAGCAGCAGGGAGCAGGCAGATTAGTGCGAGGGCCAGCTCCAGGTGGCGCCAGTTTCTGATGAGGAAGGCGAGCAGGGTGAGCAGCATCCAGGCCCCTGACCAGAAGAACTGTAGGCCGATACCTGCCAGGGGACGCTGACGGGCCGGGAACAACTCACAGGCCAGGACAATGCCACTCAGACCGATACCCTGTAAGGTGAAGTATGGTAATACAGCACAATGCAAGGTAAGGTATGATAATACAGTGAGATGCAAGGTAGGGTAAGATAATATAGCACAAAGCTACTAAGACCTAATCCCAGGGGGCGGTGCTGGGCCGGGAACAACTCACAGGCCAGGACTATGCCACTGAGACTGATACCCTGTAAGGTAAGGTCTGGTAATACAGTGAGGTGCAAGGTAAGGTGTGGTAATACAGCACAATGTTACTCAGACCTAATCCAAGGGGGCAGTGCTGGGCCAGGAACAACTCACAGGCCAGGACTATGTCACTGAGACCAATACCCTGTAAGGTAATATATGGTAATACAGCACAATGCAAGGTAAGGTTTGATATATAGCAAATGATAATATAGCACATTCCACTGCAGACTACTATCCTGTAAGGTAAGATATGATTATACAGCAAAATGCAAGCTAATGTATGATTATAAATATATGTTATGCAAGGTAAGGTATTGTAATACAGCCAGGCACAATGTAAGGTATGATAACACAGCACAATGCAAGGTGATATGTTGGGTAATATGTTGCCACCTGTGCAGGTTCTGGGACAACCTTGACAGGGCATGCACCTATTCAGCCATACTACCCCTCGACACTGACCTTGATATAGACCATCTTTGGACTCATTTCTTCTATAATAATTTGATTTTAACCTCAATTCCCTGGAATATCCCTCACAAATTAAAAACAAGCCTGTTTTAATAATTAACAATGATCTGTCTGAAAATTAATAAAACAAATAAAGTTAAAGGGTTGAGTACCTCTCTGAGAGCGCCCAGGAAGAAGCGGAGTGTAATGAAGGTGGCAATGGAGTCGGAGAAGGCGAGTCCCACGCCAAACAGCACGGCCGCCACCTGACACGCTAGGTGCAGGGGCACACGACCCCAGCTGTAAAGACAAAGGGTTCAATAGGTTGGTTAGTTATTGTTGTTTAACGTTGTATCAACATCTATGGTTATATCACAGCGAGAAGGTTTTTCTTGACAATTCAGTCATTTTTTTTATAATTGTATCTATGAGAAGGTAGAGACCATACCCCTACACTTTTTCAAGGCAGGTGTTCTTTAATGTGCAGGGTCTCATAGACAGGGCCCTACACACAACGAAGGATTCATTAGGTTTTTTTTTGTTATCATAAAAGATGTTAGCAATTGATGTTGTCTCATCTCTATTAGATATACACACATTTTCATTCTCAACCTTGGATACTTAAAAACAAACCCTTCTTCCTTGATGCCTGCATTTCTAATAAAAGGCAAGATTATACACCCTTCTTTTTAAAGGTGGCACCCCCTTTTGGCAGAAATAGGAACCCTGGTGAGGGGAGTGCAGTCTGCAGCACTCACCACTATGCTTGGTGCAGAGTGTAGTGACAATTGGTACCCACTCAGGTGGTCAAGGGTCTGTACCTATTACCAGTGTGGGGGCTGTGTATGTGGCAGGGGAGGGGGGCAGGGTAATTGTGGTTGTGCTGACTGGGGTCCAAAATAATCCCTCTTGGTGAGTACATGTAATTAACTTGTTTTTAGAGTTGCCCTCCTTTCAAAATAAAAGTCAAGCTGAGTTGAAATATTCCTTAATGTATCTAAACTACATCTTTTCTCATAACATTAGGTTACTTGTTGTAAAGAACAAATCTTTTTGCATACTAATACGGGTGCTAAAAATTATCAATTTGCTTTTTTGTCATTGTATTGATGAGATTTAGACAAAATGTTCAGAATAGTCCCTCTGTTAGCCTATATGGAGGGCAGTGTCCCAGTGAGGGGACTCCCGCCACCTTGGTCTGTGGCTCAGTAGGACTGCACTGCGCAGGGTCGTGAGAAGGGTGTATAGAATAATGATGTTGAGTATGAGACACATTACCATTGTTTTTATTGGTATTGCATTTATACTTATTCTAATTGTATCATTCCAAGTTGTTTATATTTATAGTATTAGGACAAAAGCCCATAACTAGTTCTTACCGGTCAGAGGCAGAGGGCAGCAGCAGTGCACCAACCATGACGCCAGCACCAAACACAGTCTGAGAGGTTTCCGAGAGGTGCTCTTGACCGCACACTAGGTCAAACTAGGGGATGAAAAACAGCACTGTCACATACAGTGTACCATGAGAGGTGCTCACGGCCACACGTCAGGTCGAACTAGGGGGTGGAAAACAGCACTGTCACATACAGTGTACTATGAGAGGTGCTCACGGCCACATGTCAGGTCGAACTAGGGGGTGGAAAACAGCACTGTCACATACAGTGTACTATGAGAGGTGCTCACGGCCACACGTCAGGTCGAACTAGGGGGTGGAAAACAGCACTGTCACATACAGTGTACTATGAGAGGTGCTCACGGCCACACGTCAGGTCGAACTAGGGGGTGGAAAACAGCACTGTCACATACAGTGTACTATGGGAGGTGCTCACGGCCACACGTCAGGTCGAACTAGGGGGTGGAAAACAGCACTGTCACATACAGTGTACTATGAGAGGTGCTCACGGCCACACGTCAGGTCGAACTAGGAGGTGGAAAACAGCACTGTCACATACAGTGTACTATGAGAGGTGCTCACGGCCACACGTCAGGTCGAACTAGGGGGTGGAAAAAACAGCACTGTCACATACAGTGTACTATGAGAGGTGCTCACAGCCACTTATGAGGTCAAACTAGGGGTGAAAAACAGCACTGTCACATATATTATACTATGAGAGGTGCTCACGGCCACACACTAGCTGTAGGTTGAACTAGAAGGTGAAAAACAGTGCTGTCACATACAGCACACTGTGAGAGGTGCCCATGGCCATACACCAGGTCAAACCCTGAGGTCCCAAACGTTATCTGGTCAATAAAATATATATTTGTTATTATGAGGAGTATGTAAGTCAATGACATTGGAGGGTCCCCCATCAGTGCCGTAGACGAACCCTAAGGTCCCACAAATTATCTTGTTAATAATATTTATTATATATGTATATCTATGTCAGTTATTATGATGAATATGTACATTGGTGATGATGGTTGGTCCCCCATCGGTGCCATAGATGAAAACTAAGATCCCACACATCATTTTCCTAATACTATATAATTATATATACATATATATATATAAGAAAAGTATTTATATATATATCAGTTATTATGACGAATACCTACATGAGTAAGGATGGTTGGTCCCCCATTGGTGCCATAGACAGACCCTATGTTGGACAAGTCCCTCACATTATTTTTTTAATTATATATGTATATGTCACTTATTATAACTAATACCCACATTAGCAATGATGGTGGGTCCCCATTCAGTGCCATAGACAAACCCTAAAGTCCCAAACATTATTTTGTTAATATTATATGATATATATCAGTTATTATGATGAATACATACATCGGTGACGATGGTGGGTCCCCCGTCAGTGGCGTAGACGTATCCTAACGTCCCACACATCATTTTGTCAATACTATATATATATATCAGTTATTGTGACGAATACCTACATCGGTGACGATGGTGGGTCCCCCGTTGGTGCCATACACAAACCCTAAGGTCCCACACATCATTTTCATTAATAATAATAATAATAATATATATCAGTCATTATGACAAATACCTACATCAGTGACGATGGTTGGTCCCCCGTCGGTGCCATAGAAAACTCTAAAGTCCCACACATTATTTTGTCAATGCTATAGGCCCTATATATCAGTTATTATGATGAATACCTACATTGGTGACGATGGTTGGTCCCCCGTCGGTGCCATAGAAAACTCTAAAGTCCCACACATTATTTTGTCAATGCTATAGGCCCTATATATCAGTTATTATGATGAATACCTACATCGGTGACGATGGTGGGTCCCCCATCGGTGCCGTAAACATACCCTAAGGTCCCACACGGCTGTTCTGACGACTTGTTCCACCATGTGCAGTGCTTCCCGAAGGTCACGTCCGGGGTGACCTTGTCCGTGATGACGTCATATGTGGTGCCTGGCTGGATACAGGAGAAGGCGTCGGGCTCGCCACCTGGTGGGAGGACAATATGTATTGAGTGTGAGGAACAGAGTTCCTTAGGTATACATTACAGTGTGTTTTTGTCATTATAAGTTGTTATTCCATCATCTTATTATTATGATATTAAAGTTCTTCTGATGACTTGTGCATTTTAGAAAAAGTCCAATTAAACAATACACTACAATCAATGATGAAAGGCATATGAATCAATGTTTCATGACAAAAGACTTTAGGATGACAATATCCACCTTACTTTCCCGCTCGACATGTCACAAGTACTTGTAGCTTTCCAAGTCCACTCAAATTTCAACTTATTTAAATAAATATCACTTAATATTTGTTTAAAATAGATGCATTGTGTGCAAGTTGACAATCCGCAGGATCGGGAGTAAATTTACGTCATCATCAGTGATGCTATTTTGTCATTAAGTGCATTAAGATTTCTTTTCCGGATGTCCAGATTTTTCACTTTACGAGATATCTTTGTTTTAAATCCTTATTTATCAGTATAGTGCAGTTGGTCTCAAATCAACAGATAATGATTCTAAATATCCTTTTAAGTGGCTGAGCTTGCTCACTTAAGGATGTTGTTTCGTTTCTTAAAATCCGGAAAAATTCCAATCCCTGAAACAAATAAACAGCCCAGTTCTAAGTAGTGTGGATGTGCATTAGGAATAGTCATACTAGGTCCCGTTTTCTGTACCCATGGTTGATTCACCAATGAACCTTTGATCTAGTGTAGATGAGGTTACTAGAACCCAATCATTGGGTAACCACCAATTTCCTTTGTTATTATATCAAAAAGACACTCACAATTAGCACTTATGTATTGTATGAATTATGTGTTATGTCAGGGTGGCACATCGCAAATCATCAGATTGAAATAAGTGAGTTATTTGTTTTGCTTTGTTTTGTTTTGTTTTTAAAGACGGTCATTACAGGCCTCATTTCCGGGACAAAATCAACCCAACAGCCTTTGGGTTTTTGTCAGCTGTCTCTAATAAAACACATATTTTGTGAAATTGAGAACTAAAATCTTTGTTTGTGATGCTTGGCTATTATACATTCTCCCAGAGATGATAGGGGACTGTGAAAAGCTGACCACAAACATTTTGTGTGGCGTAATCTTCACATAGCTAGCACTATTGTCTGTTTCGGTACATTACACTGTTCAAACTTGCAGACTTTTCATTGGTATTCACATGTAATTTTTGCGGATTGCCAACAGTGTGCTCAATGCTCAATTTGAGTCACAATAAACTTGTTTATTTTAAGGATAGACAACTGTGGCCAAGGCGCTATTTGCACTATCTCCCCTCATTTTGTTAATTCTTGCGGTATAGTATCGTGTCATATACCAAAAGAAAGGTAATAATTTTATTTATCTAATGGTATGAATAAAGTGAATGTTTAATCAATATTTGCGACATAATGAATTAAAAATCAATTTTTTGACTTTTATTTTTTGAACATGGATATTTCCTGTATCATAAGGTCTACTGACATCAGACTTTGCATGTCTCCTTATAAGGTTCTTATGCAGGGAACTATGTCTCAGAATCTTTATTTAGGTCCTAGTTTTTATTTTATTACAAAAAACGGGAAACTTTTTGTCATTTTTCTATTCTTAATTTTCTAGATTTCATAAAACAAAAACTAAGACCTAAATAAAAAATTTGAGACACAGTTCCCTCTGAATGGTTATGAATTATATGTATTCAAAATTTCAAGTCCCTAGGTGAAGAATTCACTGAGATATCAATGTTCAAAGAATTGTTGTTAAAATAGGTTTTTTCAACTTTCCGGTTATGGTGCATAGGTGTACATAATAATATATTTTTATGATTTATATCAACAGATAGGGTATTTAATTGGCTTTTTGCCACTATATAATATGAATATAAGAGATTAGGAATGCAGAAATAGTAACAAGATTACTGCGACCATAGCAAAACACCTCCTATCACCAGTTGTCTATCCTTAATTGATAAGACAGGGACAGTCTCTGAGGGTTTGAAATTGGAGGGGGGTGTAACTCGCATCAATGTCTACCCTAGGCACTATTAAGCCCATCCCAGTATTCATGAACATCTAATCTTAACAGGAAAGTACATGGCAATTTCTTTCTGATTTTGTCCCCAAAAATAGAAGTGTAAAACAAAATTAACCATGGTGGTTCAGTTGACAAATTGCTCCTAAAACTTATTAAGGATAGACAACTGTTGATAACAGGTGTTTTTCTAATGTCGCGGTATTCTGCTTACCATTTCTATGTTCTGTTGATATCCTATAAATATTATATATCACTAAATAGCTAATAAAGAACCCTATCTAATGATATAAATTATATAGATATATCATTGATCATGCATGTGTGTGAAGTCCAGGAAATTGAAAAATCCTTTTTTGACTACTATTTTTTGAACAAGAATATCTCTGTTAATATTTTGTTTACAAACTTGAAATTTCCAGTAGTTGTAGAAAAGGGCCATTCAGAGGGAACCGTGTCTCAGATTTTTTATTTAGGTCCTAGTTTTTGTTTTATGAAATGTAGAAAATATTTTTGAAAAAAATCACAAAAAGTTACCCGTTTTTTTACATAAAACAAAAACTAAGGCCTAAATAAGAATTCTGAGACACGGATCCCTCCAAATGAATGTTTTTGACTTACATACGAAATTTCATCCATTTATATTGAAAATTGACAGAGATATGCTTGTTCAAAAAATTTAATTGAAAATATTCATTATTTAATCCTAATTTCCATAATAAAAGTGCAATTATAATACTTTTTATATAATTAAGTAGAGAAAAAAATGCCCTTTTATTTGGCATATGACATGAAATTGTAACTAGTATAATATGGGAGAGGGGTTTACTAGCGCGGATCATGCTCTGTCTACAGTTGTCTATCCTTAAATGCAGCTTATATTGGCCTTTTTTTCATAGGAACCAATGTTCTGCTTGTCAGCCGAACCTATAATGTCCAACCCTATTTTCCCTAAAATACAGCATATTGATTGGCTGGCAAACCTGCAAATCTGTCAATTGGTAAAATAAATCATACTATTTTATCAGTACTTGGAGATATAGAAAAACATGATTCTTAGTTATTCCAGTAATCCCAAATCTAGGAGACAGGGATTGCTTATACAGTTATTTTGTCCAACCTATGTCCAACCCTGGGATATACCCAATGTGGAATGGGCTTATATTCCTTCCCTGTAATATTAGGGTACTAGGCATAGAATTAAAATTATTTCAAAATGATTTATCATTATCTGCAAATGACAGTGGTACTCCTATGTTAGGATTGCCTCATAAACAATCTAGAAGTTGGCTGGGTTTGTATGACAGATCGGTGTCACAGCAGTTGTCATAGGACAGCGTTCACCACTACTATATCTCGTTGTAATACCAGGGTTCTATTAGCTATCATATATAGCTACATGACGACAGGACCACGAACCCACAATGGGGGTGACTGCATTATAAAGTTGAGATCTCACTAGCAACAAGCTCCTGGTATATTCACATTAACAGGAAACCTACGAAAGATATTATTTCAAATTGGTATGGGCACTATATTATTTTATAATTATGTAACAGAAATGTTCTGCAATCCTAAATCCTTAGTCACTTTGTTACTTATTAAGATGGCACACAGCAATTATGCTATTGATGGTGAGGTTTCAATTTCAACAAATCAGAACGTTATTATAACATTATCTTTGGTGAGGTTAGGATGAAATCAAAACAGAATGTTATAAGAACATTCTGTTTAGGTTGATGAACATAATCAGAATGTTATAATTATGTTGCATTGCAGCAACATCACTGGGAGTGATCAAAATAATGTAACAAGAACCAAACCAGAACATTGCTGCAACGTTGTAGCAACATTACATGTTTGGCTGGGAAGTCATATGTTTCAAGATTTGTTTAAAGTCCTGGGGAGGGGGTCATAACTTAATGGATCGCAAAAACTAGGCATGATGGAAACTCTTGTGTGTGTACATCTCAGTGCTTATCCTTTATGCTGACCCCCCTTTCGGTAATCCTGCATCTCCCACAGTAGAGCACATGCAACCATTCATCTAATCAAATCTTAACTTCTTAACAATTATTATTTTCTCAAATTCTTTTACCATGCCTTTCACCCACCTAAGAAGACGATGGAGAGCATGTGCCAGGTGCCGGGCAGGTTGAAGCCGATACAGATGAGGCAGTAGGTGAGGACCCTCCACCTGCTGTAGGGCCTCAGCCGGGCCAGGGCCTGGTCCACCGAGGGGCCCCGGGGCCCTTTGGGGCTGTCCTGGTCCACGGAGGGGCCGCGGGGCCCTTTGGGGCTGTCCTGGTCCACCGAGGGGCCCTGGGGCCCTTTGGGGCTGTCCTGGTCCACCGAGGGGCCGCGGGGCCCTTTGGGGCTGTCCTGGTCCACCGAGGGGCCGCGGGGCCCTTTGGGGCTGTCCTGGTCCACCGAGGGGCCGCGGGGCCCTTTGGGGCTGTCCTGGTCCACCGAGGGGCTGTGGGGCCCTTTGGGGCTGCCCTCTGTACGCTCAGGCACTTCGTCTCCTGTATGATCCCCATCTCCCATATGATCCTTGTCTCCTGCATGACTCTCGTCTCCCGCATGACTCTCGTCTCCCGTATAACCCTCGTCTCCCGTAGGACCCTTGTCTCCCGTCTCCATACTTCAATCTAATAGTTTGATAGGCATTTACAAACTCAAGAGACGAGTTCCCAGTTGGAAGTGTTATTTCCCAGTTATAGGCGTTAGTTCCCTGTTGTAAGTGTTAGTTCCCAGCTGTATGGGTTAGTTCCCAGTTGTAAGTGTTAGTTCCCAGTTGTAAGTGTTAGTTCCCAGTTGTAACTGTTAGTTCCCAGTAGTTCCCAGTTGTAGGTGTTAGTTCCTAGTTGTAATTGTTAGTTCCCAGTGGTCAGTGTTAGTTCCCAGTTGTCAGTGTTAGTTCCCAGTTGTAAGTGTTAGCATCCATTTGTAAATGTTAGTTTCCAGTTGTAAGTCTTAGTTCCCAGTTGTAGTAGTTAGTTTCCAGTTGTAAGTATTAGTCCCCAGTTGAAAGAGTTAGTTCCCAGTTGTAATTGTTAATTCCCAGTTGTAGGTGATAGTTCCCAGTTGCAAGAGTTGGTTTCCAGTTGTAAGTGTTAGTTCCCAGTTGTAGGTGTTAGTTACCAGTTGTAAGCCTTAGTTTCCAGTTGTATGGATTAGTTCCCAATTGTAGGGTTAGTATACGGTTCTCAGGGTAATTGTGTCTGCTCGAGATCCCGTATTAAAGGGGTAGTCCGAGTATGGTTATACGCCTGTCCCGGGCCCGGAGACATGCAGCTCCAGGGCCCTGCTCATTAGGACCTCTGTCATAATGGGGTCAGCCCCTGCCCCTCATTTCCCCTGTATACCCCACTTCCCTCTGCCCTTGGCAAAGTTCACCCATCATTAACCAGATCATCGTATCACCACAGTCACAAAAGGCTACCCGAAAAACATGCCAACATCTATGTGAATTTCTTAGATTTGATATTTTTAAAAACGTATCATCCAATTGAATTGCCTGTTGAAAGCCATGTAAGGCACTCTGTTTCATATGCAAGTGCTAGGCTGCCTCCAATGTTTAGTTTTTCATAGTTAAAAGTCGTACTTCTTTACACAATGTTGGCTGTGATATTAGTGCGATGTTACAGATTCATATACAGAAGTGTTATAATTGTTTAAGATGAGCAATTTGGAGTATCTCACATATGTGTAACAAAGAATTTATCTCTAATATAATTATGTGACTCTGTGAAATCGTCATATTGCAGCTCGAGTCGTGTAGTTTAATCCCCCCTTTATTGGTGGTAAACCTTGACCTAACTGGGGCAACAGTGAGTGAGTGGGCTCTCAGAGACAGAGGGTTTACTGAGACTTACTCACCACACTGCAGAGGGCGCCACTGTCTGTAAACTATCACCTTAAAGGTACTTGTACCTATCTAGCTGGATTTGAAAGTCCAGTGATATTTTGCCTATATTAGGTCCAAATATTCTTCAATATGTCAATAATCCATAGCCAAAAGGAAATTACATTTTACTATTTGGTTTTGCACTGGAGGATTGGAAATAATAGAGACCTTTACTATAATGTTCCTATGAGAAATGTCTAACTTTTCTTGTCACAAAACTATGAATCTGTAACATAGCCCCAATATCACATCCCACATCATGTAAAAAAGTACCAATTTTAACTATGAAAACAATGTACTAAAAATGTTGTTTTGACTTTTACCATTTTAAACATGATGCTCCCATAGCATCACTATGATAAGAATTGACAAACAGACCCTCTGCACAGCAGTATGTAAAACGCATTATATATAGGGCCAGTCACTGAAAAACACCAGGTGCATGGCAGTGCTGGGACTAGTTACAAGGGACTGTTAACTCTCATCAACATTTATTACTGTTATCAACTGTAACCACTATCCATTTTGATCTTATCTTTTATAAGACTAGTCTGAAAATTAGACTGAGTCTTCCATCCTTAAAACTTAAGACAATACATGTAGTGCAAATATCGGCACACTTGGAAGATCAGGACCTGTCCTGAAAGTCCTGCTTTGGAATAAACACTTTAAAAAAAAAAAAAAAATCTTTAAGTTCCACACACTCTCAATACAGTGTCAGTACAATAATATTAAAAGAAACTTAAGAACTCAAAGTGTTCCAAAAACGTATCAGGAGACCCTGAAATTAAAAATCGTTCTTCAAGGGTTAGGGTCTCTTTGAAGCACAGCAACATAGTTTGGCCAAATATACCACTCAGTGCTGATAAACTGGAATGATAGAAAATGAAGACTGGTTGTCAAGGATCATAAACCTGTCATTCAGAAGTCTTCCATATTAAAATATCCAAATGTCTGTGTAAACCAATCCTACTTCATTCCTTATTCTGTTCATATTCTTGCTATGCTTTAATCACTCATCTTTCTTAATATGTTTATGTTTAATTCATTTCACCATAAATATCAATAATAATTTAAGTTTCCCCACTTCGTGCCTTGGATCTTTTAGCTCTGCTGCAGTACTGGTGCAGTAACAAACTCATTATGCTTCTGACCATTCTGTACATGTCGTCCATCACGATGCGACATGTGTTAATGAGGACGCGACATGATACATGCGGGTCATCTCCCTGACAGTCATCGATCAATGGCTGCAGCCTACCCTCTATGCCAGTATACTCTGTATGTGGGTTCGGGTCATCTGCATCTCCGAGGCAAGAATGGACCTCTGCAACAACAAGAAACTCTCTTAAATTTGCATAATTCCTATAATTCCTATGAAATTTGAACATCTTGTTTACAGCAAGATGACATCACAATCATTGAATTTCCCCCCATAACCAGATATATCCAATTCAGATAATGCACATTTTGAGATTTATTCCATTATACGTGTCCCTTAGTTTCCCTATAAATAATACCTTTTGCTTACTAACTGACTTACCTTTATTTCTATAGATTTTATTGGAATATTCGTAAAGTGGCATGAGATGTAGCTTTATTTTGATCAGCAATTCAACTAGTGTGAATATGGCTATAGATTCAGAACCCCCAAACAGTGAAACGTACATGACACTACAGTTGACCATGTACATTTCACTCAACCCAGTTTCAGCCCAGTGTACATTGCACTCAGCCCAGGGCCAGTCCATTAATGGGAGGGGTAGTTACATGTATCAATCCAGTTGAGTGTCACCCATTCTTGAATAGTGCATCATTATATGCATTATTCACTTTGACTGTAGGACGTGGCAGGTCATTATTCACTTTGACATGTATTTCCTGGAAAACCTGGAAAGGATTTCAAAGGTCCAACCAACCACCCCCTCTATATATAATTGGGTATGTTCTGTAAAGAGATATATTGATGACATCATCAATCTTTGGGTATAACCTAATCACACATGGGATGTTTCTGACAGAGTATTCAGAGCAGCTGTTCAACTCAAAACATTCCTAGACCTTTGAACAGATTATTACCTATCAAAATATGGATTATGATACGTGAATGGGCATATCATACACTTAATAAGTATCCAGAAAGGGATTAGAAATACATATAGGTTTCATTAAATACACATAACACAAAGTGGATGAGAACCGCGACGTCTGCCTTTATTAAAACAAAAAGAAAAAGAAAAGATAAAGTTTGTAAATGGGCTGAGATATGAGCCCGTTTCATGTGCTACCTAGCTTGAACCAATTGGTGCAGGCCCAAGCAGTCTGGTGGACAGTTAGTAGAAGTAGAGGGGTGTCTCCCTCTACTGTCCAAGGCAGCCACTAAAGGAAAACTTGCACATAAATTCACTAAGTGCTATTTTTTAAGTAATTAACTTGAGTTAAGTATTCTAAAAATATTTTAAAAACTTGAAAAAGTCGAGGTCCTAAGGATTTATTCAGGAAAGTGATATAATTTGGGGGATTCTCTGAATGCTGGGCTGTTTGGTACTCCCCCTGCTACGTCACAGCTGTGGGAATTCCTTCTAAATTTATTTTGGGATTCCCAGTTTAATGAATGGTTGTAGATAGATATATTCATTAATTTGTTATGAGTTGCATTGGGCCGCCTATATATAATTTGGATTAGAGAGCATAACTCTTATTACAAATTCTACAGGGATGGGGGTTCCCCTATGAGGGCAGGTGGGATTCCCCAATAACTCCCCTTGCTACGTCATAAATTAGGGGGTTCCCTTAAAAATAAAATATAAGTTTTCAATGTCCCATAACTGTGTATAAAGTAGGAATTCTCCTGCAATTTTGCTTAAGTTGTGACAAATATGCTGAATTGAATTAATTGACAAATAACTATACTGCAGTTATGTGCAAGGTTTTCTTTAATATGTATATAAAACCGGGCTTCAATCTCAAATAAAATTTGGCCATTTATGTAGTTGGATTAGTTTTGGGTTGCTTGGAGTGATATTCATTTGATTACCAATAGATATGTACTGCTTTCAGGACAAGGTGCTTACTCTGCCATGTCAGCCCATTGTGATGCCTTGTCATTCCAGTATAGTTCGTAAAATTCATACAACAAAATGCAATATGATCGAATGCTATATTATATTCAAATTTGTGGGGTTCGTTCTTCCATATGTTTTTTTTCTTTTGCATAAATTTTTATTCAGTAATAAACATGAGAGTTGCAGCTGTTTTTCAGTTCATTACAAAATTGAAAAATGAAAAAAAGGTGACTTATATAGAGAACAATAAATACTAGCAGTGGTCGATAAATTGTACACAAAATATCATCAAATACAATCACATGTCTAACCAATGAGCACGGCTTTGAAGACTGAATATGTTGCAATGTCTGTTATGCTTCTATACTTCTCACCATATTCTATTTTCAGTTATACAAATTCTACACAGAAATAGTGCATCATGACCTTCATAGAAATATGACAGGTGCTATAAGTTTAGATTTATCATAGGACACCCCCCCCCCCCGCCATGTACGTCCCTCTGATTCCCATTGACGAGATCACGTGTGAGTCTGGTGCTTAATTTAATGGTACCGCTTGTCGGTGAACTGTATACGAGGATGGAATGATAAAAGTGTCACTGCTATTAATCCAAGCTGCCCATTGAACACCATAAACTCCCTGTTATCCTGTTAGAGCACCCCTCGATAGAGCCTTTAGCGTGGGTTTGTGACCCGCCTGCGGAAAAGGCGGCTCAGGGGCAGCTGTATTTATCATCTAAATCATAATTTGTCCCTCGCATAACCAAACCATTGCAACGGCGAGACCACAGCAAGGACTTAGTTATGGGTCTCATAGTTGCGATATCCTTATGATTTTCAAAGTGCCAACCATCACAGCAGCGATGGTTTTGCACAAACTTTGAACACAGTTAATTTTTTGATAGATACAGTTCTGCCACTTGCCTCTTGTATATTTTAACTGCTGAGGCACACAGGTGTTAGTCACTGAAAGCAGAATATTAAAATAGATATAATGGTACATATCTATTGGTCATTGCTATCGCTAAAGTAGGATTCCCTGTGGCCCATCGCACAATAGAATTTCGTTACTAAGATAAAACAACGAAAGCATAACGAACATTTGCTTAGTAACGAAAAGTATCGTTATAACAAAAATACAATATCTCGGGATCTAATGAATGAAATTAAATTCTGTAAAGTGTTCTAAACTAGAAAAAAAAATAGAAAAAATTCAGTAAAAGTTACAGCTCTTTGGGAACATTCTAAATATAGAAAAAAAATTGTGCAAAACCATCGTTGTTAAGATGAAAGTAACAACGAACACTTTCGTTGTTTACAATATTTTCGTTGTTACGAAACCCATTGTGCAACGGGGCACAGGCTGTTCAACAGGGAAGGGTCTCGCTGTTGGTGCAAACTCTCACAACAGCAAACAGATTATGTGACGGACCATGGTGGCCCGTTGCACAACAGAATTTCGTTTTGAGGATCAAATTAAGATAGCATAACGAACTTTTGCTTAACAGGGAAATGTTACATTGTTACGAAAATTTTCGTTGTTACGAAAATTTCTGTTGTTACAAAAATAGTAAAAATCTCTGGTTCTAATGAATGAAATTGAATTCTGTAAATTGATATGAAAAGGGAGAAATATCAGTAAAAGTTACAGGTCTTTGAAGGCATTCTCAATATAGAAAAAAAAGTTGCAAAATGATCTTTGTTACGAATATATTTGCAAATAATATATTATTGAACAACGAAATTTTATGCTAGTAATATTATCTTCGTTGCTAGGAAATCCATTATGCAACAGGCCACGGGTGAACATTTGAGAACCTAAGAGTAAAGATTTTGAATTTCATGCATTTCAAATCTAAAAACATTAAATTGAAATAATAGTTATAAGTATAATTTGTGAAATAAATTGCTCTGTCCCAAAGGGTGATGTTCCTGCTATTTGGTTATCATGGGAAGCATGTTTTTGGTAATCTACAAAGAATCTGGCAGTGCGTGGAACAACATTGTTAGGGACTCTGACATTACGTTCCTGTATCCTGACTCTCGCTTTTTGGGGATACATGTCTTTATCATATTTGGAGATACTAAATATCTTAAAGGCAATGATCCACGTTGTGATTTTCGGCCGATTTTGAACCAATTTTGAAAATTGGTTTCCTAAATAATCATTTTACTTATACAACATACACTTTTCCAAAGAGTTAAGAATAATACATATCAGAAAAATTGTATTTCCATCAGGAAAATTGATTCCAAATATGTGAAAAATGCATGAGAAGAAAATCGGTCGGCCCAAAATCGCAAGGTGGATCATGGCCTTAAGAGCAAAGCACATGCTCTACAATACTTACGTTAAAGCATGCTTTACGATCTGCAGGTCACACGCAGGGATCGATGGCGCTGAAATATACATAACGGCGCCCCTGCAGTGCATGGCGCCTGCCTATAGGGGGCCATCAAAGGCACCAGTTCAATCCGCACTATACAGGCCCCCCCGGCCCTCTACCCTAATGACAGAGCATACAGGTGTGTGGGGCAGGTCCGGGCGGCGCCAGTCAGTTACAGAGCTGAGCTAACGTCCGCTGTCCCTAACCAGGTAAGGTTAAAGTCCGCGTGTGTAGACCACAGGGTCAGGGATTGATCTTGAGTGACTTCTGAGTGAGTCTGAGTGACTTTTAAGTGAGTCTGAGTGAATCTGAGGGAGTCAGAGGAGTTTGAGTGAAGCTGAGTAAGTTTGAATCAGTCTGAGTGAGTTTGAGTGAATTCCGAATGAGTTTGAGTGAGTCTGAATGAAACGGAGTGACATCTGAGTGGGTCTTGGCAAGTCAGATCGAGTCTGGGTGAGTCTGGGTGATTCTATGTGAGTCTTAGTGACTTCTGAGTGATTGTTAGTGACTTCTTAGTGAGTGTGATTGAGTGTGACTGAGTCTGAGTGACTTGTAAATGAGTTTGAAGGAGTTTGGGTGGGTCTGAGAGTGTCAGAGTGACTTCTGAGTGTATCTTAGTACCCTTAGTGACTTCTGAGTGAGTCTGAGTGAATCTAAGTGATTCTGAACGACGTCTGAGTGACTTTTGAGTGGGGCTGTGAGTGTCTGTGTGAATCTGAGTGAGTTTGAGTAAGTCTGAGTGAGTTTGAGCGAGTCTGAGGCTGTCTGAATGACTTCGGCATGAGTCTGAACAGATCTGAGGAATTTCTGAGCAAGTGATTCTCAGTGAAACTGAGTCACTTCTGAATGATTCTCAGTGAGTCTCATTGAAAATGAGTGAAGCCACCTTTGAATATCTACTGAGAGTATTGGTTTATTTGGCTGACAAACGTGACGACTTGTGAGCTGACTTGTGGTGTGACCTGCCTTAACTCTCTGCAAGTACACAGGTATGAGTCGTGGTGAGTAAGGCGGGGTGTTCTCCAAGTGTTCTCCAAGTGACTATAGACGTTGTGCAGATGACGTCATAATGCCCAGAATGGCACAGGCCGCCATAGTGGTGATCATTTTGAAGTTGCCATTTTTATCAATCCTAAACATTAAGAACATATATCATATATATTCTAGAATTCTTAATTTTTTTTTTATTTTAGCCACGTGGCTATGAAAAGCACATGGTGATCACCAAAATCTGGCCAGGTGACCAGGTCTGCACAAGGTCTATAATCGTTGACAATAGATGTAAGGCAGTGCCCAATAAGGATGGCATGTAAATATTAATCAGCAAGCAACTTACCAGACGTCAGATGACTGAATAATTAATCCCCCAGTTGGGGTTTCTCGACCTGTTGATGCTTAGAGTTAAAAAGAAACCTCTAGTCGGCCTTTAACTGCTCTATTCCTCAATGATTAGTGGTCAAAATCAAAAAGTCAAAAATTCTTCAGGGGAAAACCAGGGTGGATAAGGTATTAATTTGAGTCACCCACCATCACGGCGCGTTTGATATTTTCTCGCCGATTTTCTTGGATATTTTCCCAGCGATCCTATTGTGCGTCACTGGTTACCGAGAATGCACACCATACCCTTGGGGAATCACCTGACGATTGTGGTCGCCGGGTGATTGTGCCAACGATTTGTTTCTTGTGGAGTCACCAAGCGACGGTAAAATCGCTTAGTGGGTATGGGGCTAAAGCGCCATGCCCACTAGGACAATTTTATACAATCGGCCGACCGATCGGCACTAAAATCAGCCAATTCTAGAGGTAGAATAGGCCGTTTCATATCAAACATGTACATTTCAATATTACATACTGACTGGTGATCTGAATCAGTGACGATTTAACCGGCAATTCTGTTAGTTGCCCATTGCCGGTTGCTGTGAAAATCGCCTAGTGGGTATGGGGCTTTAATAGTCCCTGATGGGTACCCCATCTCCCTGTAGGAGCGGCTCACAACCAGGACAACGGGACACAGGACATCAGTAGAGTACATGGCACAGACCTGGGGCTCCACCTGGGACACTAAGGTGGGTCTTTCACACCTCTTATACAATAAGGAATGTAACAGCATTTACTAAGTCTGAATATATGGTACATTTCTATTGTATTCAGTACCTTTTAGTTGGCTTCAATTATTCATAACTTTTGTCAGTACTACTGGGGACTTCTGACTGATCGTCATAAAATATTTATAAGAATTTGTGTAGCTTCGCCAACTGACATCAGTGTTACTAAATGTGTTTTGCAAGCTCCATTTCCTGGAGACTGTTATATGTAATAAACAACTTTGATTTGTTCTAAAAGAGATGATTAATCAGAAAACCCTGTGTCGGAGTCTTTTAGGTCTAGTAAGTATGTTGAATGGCAGCGTAATGATATGAAGAAAATGATCGATATTGTTTCACGTTAACGTTGTTACATGTTCTTCTAGTCTACACTACATGGAAATTGTTATGATATGAGTAGAGAAAAACTTATCAAGCATAGACACCCATAACCTTCCTCAATTATTCTTTTGAGAACAATATTAGCATAAGGTTTTCATCAAATATTTCAAGATAATGCCTATGAAATGATACCATCAGAAATTACCCTCCTGAAAGTATTAGTAGGTGAATAGTAATTAATATAAAAAAACCAAGATTTGCCAATTTCTTATGATTCCATGATCTTTGACGATGTACCATACATGGATGTGTCCGACCAAAAACAGAAGATGTGTAGAGGACCTGGTGAGGGCCTAAATGGATATATACAAAGTTGTCAACATTTTGAAACAAAGGTCTATGTCAAAGGTCAATCAGTAGGTCATCTCATATAAATAACAATTTATCTATTTATTTATTTACAATTATAGTTGAACCACTAAATGCATAAACAGAACATTCACCATATAGATGGAAAGTTAAGCTAACATTCGTTTTTGGTGAGGATGAGAGATGACCAAACCAGAACATTATTAACAATGTCATAGTGTAACATTGCAATGTGAAGTTGCAGCAATATTATTGGGAGCCTTCAAAGTAATGTTGCCGCAGCCTCACACCGCCAAGTCAGGAGAACCAAACCAGAACTTTGCTTAGGCAACCATGCACTATTAACATTATAAAATTGCAGTAACATCCTGTTTAAATCTATGGCCTGTTTCATAATATATTTTCGTAAAAGATCATCATTTACCATCATCATACACTGTAAAAAGTTAATGCTTTTTTTCACAGCAAACTATACTGTTCATTTACACAATTCTTTTGCTGTTGGAAAATATACAGTTAAATATACTGTAGGATTACAAAATTTGTACTGTAAATTTGAAATTGCATGATGAGGTTGTATTTCTTACTGTAAAAAAAAACTTTGACCATCAGGAGTGCAAAAATGAATAATAAAAAACGTTTTAATTATATTACTTTAAAACCATATTTCAGTGTGAATTAACAAATTCTAATGATGGCAAATAGTGAATACCATACACATTATATATACTTATGTATTAAGTTTTTTAAATACATACATATTGTGTAATTATTACGAAATAATGATAGTCTTCATGCAAAGACACCTTTTTGGTTTAAAGCTTAGTAACAGTTTATAGGTAAGTATTGATCTCTCAAAGCTGCTGCAACAGCCCCCAGTACATGTATGTGCTAGTCAATCTAGTATCATTACATCCCACAACCCTTTATATATTGGTTTGTGGTTGTGAATTAACATTTGAATTGATTTATGAGGAATATTCTATGTAAAATATATGAAAAAGAGCTTTTAATTAAAAGTGCTGTAAAATAACAGTGCAGTGTAAATTTACAGCGAAGTTTGCTGGAAACATTATTTACAGTACAGTTTGCTGTAAGACATCTACAGTACCATGTCCTGTAAAATGTAAAGTACATTACGTGCTGTTGGCTGGAAACATTGTTGCCAGCAAAGCTTGCTAAAGATTTACAGCGTTTACTTTTTACAGTGTAGCTACATGACTTTGAATTTTATTACATGGGTTTGGGCTTAATTTACAAGAGCCTGGGCTTGATTTATGAAAAATTAGCTTCATTTATGAGAGTTTGGGGTGGAATCAGGTGGGTTTGTTATGAAACGGCAGCATATGAGAGTTTCAATTCCCCATACAGCTCCCTTAAGCTTGCATAAAAGCTCTGTAGCTACATGAAACACCCTACTGGTTTGCTTTATGTCATGTTATTTCAATGAAAATGTATGTAAAACCTTACACTGTGAAATTATTGTCATATTCTGGTCATGTTCTCTCACTAAAAGTCATGTTATTATAATGTTCTGTATTGGTCAGGTTGAAAGTTCACTAAAAGTTTTAATGTTACACAACACTCTGTTTTGGAAGTCTCAGCCTAACGTAAAATATTTTAACTGTTACATAAGAATTCAAAAGTAACAGACTGACCCAAAAAGTATGTTTGCACAACATGCCTGTCATGTGTCTGCTTGCCTGGGTGGGACTATGTTGTCGGTCATGATCATGCGCGGGATCAAATAGTCGTCATGTTTATCAATTCTGTTTCAAGTTTCTTACTGTGTCAATCTATGAACCATTCCAAAACCATTATTAATTCATCCATGGCAGTTTTATTTTCAGTTATGTAAATTTGCTGGTCTAGGTATGGTCCATTGAACTGTCGGTTGCCATAGCGACTGTATTTACCCCATTCCTGTGCTCACAGAACCAGGTTAACCAATTGGCTTTCAAGTGATATTGATGTTTCTGTTCAAATTTGAAGGGTCATATAACAAAATGTTTGGGTTAGGTACAGATGTGGGCATTAGTAAATTAGAGTAAAGTAGCCAGGCGGGAACCGGGATCGCTCAGTCGTAAAGCGAGTCATCTGGATGATGTACTTTGATTTACTGCCCCGCAGAACCATGGTGTTGAAAGGTGAGGTATCCAGTCAAACAGGACAAATGCTCTCCTTTTTTATGTAAATGTTACATCTGTCTATCATGGTAACTGGTGGACAGTGTGATCTAGAGTCACAATCTGAGCCTCTTGGCAGGGGTGGATACAGGATTTCCAAAAGGTGATGTGGTCAGCATGTAAGTACTCTTAAAAACATGTGAATTTGAGTGCACACATGTGGTATTTTTCCTTCTTTTTGGTAGTTTTGGGATCCACCAAAAGACAGGAGGGGACGTCAGGACCCCAGAACCCCCTGGATCTGCCCCTGCCTGACCTTCACAGAGATCAGAAACAGGCTGATCTAAAAGTCATTTCTGTCTTCTTTTTCTTTTTTTTAAATATTACTTTATTTCAACTGTTTCAAAGTTGGCACACGCTGGTTTCTGTTGAATCACCAGAGCCGCACTACAAGGATTGATGGTCCCTTAGGAAACTTTAACTCGTCTCTTTAACTCCTCTGTTTAACCGATTCATCTTTGTGAAGTTGAGAACAATTTTGCCAAGGACCTGAAACCACAGATTTTTTAGTAGGAATAAGTTTAGACCTATAGCATGCATGTAATCAGTCAGTACTTTGTGACTGACAAAGCTAAAGAGGTACATTCCTTTCTATTTGACAGTGAACCCATTTAATGAGGAGGAGAAGAAGAAGGTGGTGACTGCCCACAACAAGGACACTCTGCCCGCACAGTGGGCCATGGCGGGGTCAGAGGCGGGCAGCGAGGGGCAGCCGACCGTGGGGCAGACGGTCTCCTCGTGGGCAGCCAACAGCTCGTGTAACGGGCTGCCCAACATCCAGCGGTCAGGGCACCCTCTGAGGAGGGCATGCTGGGTCGGCCTCTTCCTCGCAGGCACAGGTCAGTACCCGAACAAGCATGCAACACTATTATAACATTGCTGTGCAATATTCTGTTTAGTTCTGTTTCGGTTCTTGTTACGTTATTTTGACGGCACCCAAAAAAACGTCTCTAGAACCTAACACAAGAAAAAAAAAACTAACATTGTGATGTTGCACTGTCACATTATTGTACCGTTCTGGTCACATTCACTACATGATAAATTTGTTTTAAGATTGTCTTTTGGTAGAGTCTCAACTTGCTGGACGAGGTGATTTTTCCCTATCTTCTGGATAATCTGTAATGGTTGATTCAAAATAGTAGAAGTAGTTGGCAAAGTAGTAGACTTTACAATTAGTATGGCGTGGGCAAAGAGTTTTGCCCAGAGACCCACACTCCTTCTCTCTATATTGGCAGTATCTCAATATTAGCCTTACCCCATGGCCTCCACTCCAGGGCCACTCAGCCTCTATTGGGACCCCTGGAAGGGGTGGAAAAAAAGGCAGGAATCTATGAGATTGAATACCTGCCTAGCCTGATATCATGAACACTTGTTTCTGTGTGTGAGAATGTTTGGAAAGCAATCTGTGAGAATCCTGTGCTTTAAGGTCAACTAAAAACAGCAATCAGTAAGTGGCATTCTGCACTCTCAATCAAAAAGAGGAAAATATGAATGTCCCAGTGTTTCATGACTAGCACCTCCTTACAGAACATAACAGATTCTACACCTGTTATGGTAATGTTAACTTCACATCTCACATGATCTGTGTTTAGTGAAGCATTTTTTTAGAGACGAGGTCCCTACATTGCATTATCCTTGTTGAGTAGTATAACATATGGCAAGCAGCAGAAATTTTACATGTTAGTAAGTAGGAATGAAAATGTCTTCTCCAATTAATTTGCTGTGGCATCTCATCTATCTGTATAATCTGATTGCTATCACTGTCTGTGTTCTTCAGGTCTGACGATATGGCAGGTGTCGGCCACAATCATCGCTTTCCTTAAGTACCCCGTTAACATCCACATCATCATAAACTTCTCCAGCAGCCTCACCTTCCCCGCAGTCTCCATCTGTAACACCAACCAGATCAGGTCAGTCACAAGGTCAGGTCAGTCACCAGGTCAGGTCAGTCACAAGGCCAGGTCAGTAAAGATGTCGGGTCAGTCACAAGGTCAGGTCAGTCACAAGGTCAGGTCAGTCACAGTTCGGGTCAGTCACAAGGTAAGGTCAGTCACAAGGTCAGGTTAGCCACAAGGTCAAGTCAGTCCCAAGGTCAGGTCAGTTGCAAGGTCAGGTCAGTGACAAGGTCAGTGATAAACTCAGTGATAAGGTCAGGTCAGTCACAAGATCAGGTCATTCACAAGATCAGTAGAAGGTCAGGTCAGTCACAAGGTCGGTTGAAAGGTCAGGTAAGTGACAGGGTCATGTCAGAGAAAGGTCAGTGACAAGGTCAGGTCAGTGACAAGGTCAGGTCAGTGACAAGGTCAGGTCATAACAACATAAATACTGTTATAGAATATGTTGTATACTTAAGTTCAGTAATGTGTTATGTATCAGTTTACTAAAGCACTGAGCGCAATCAACAGGTAACCACACAAGCAGTTCTTGTTTGGTTCTCTTTGGTTCTCGTTACTTTATTTCTCACTTAACCTCACTAAATTACTATAATAATTATTATGATATTTTGTTTTGGTGAGTCTTCCAATATTGTAACTCTAGGTGAAAAATCAGCAAGTAGCAGACTGACCCAAACAGTGCAGTCACAGAATGTGCCTATTACACAGAGGTTTGCCTGTTTTGGATTATTTAAAATTTTAAATGGAAATCTCATTTAATCATCACTGACATTGATTGTTATTTAATGTTTTCACTCTACAGGAAAAGTGCTCTTCCATCATTCCGCTCCCTGCTGGAGGACATCCTTCCCCACTCCTACAACCAGAACACAACACGCGGCATGGTAAGCGGGGCACTGGGGGATTGCAGCAAATGGGCATTGTGTGCATAATGTACCACTGGGCCCAGTAATGAGAGTATGGTATGATGTAACCCATACCCAATGTCCTGTACCTAATGGACAAAGTTATATATAGATGTGATCAATTATTACATTATTGCATGACCTTTCAAACTAAAAGCTTGTGGAGAATCAGAATCAATCATATCAGATTCTCTACCTGTTTACCACAGTCAATCTACCATGCTGTTTATAGTTCTAGTTATGTTTGATGTACCTTTGCAGGTCTTTCATAGCCTTACAAAGTTCTACACTATTAATTATATTCCCTCTCCTATCTTTAATGCTGGCTATATAATTATATACATAGGACTTACCCTTGTGGGACCAGGTCATCATTCTGTCCCTGATAAAGATCTAGTATAGTCTGTATGAATCTTTCCCTTAGATGATCTCTATAGGGGAATGTGTAGAGGGGCCAGTCCCATGTTCTAGTCCATAGGGACCTTTCCCTTAGATGATCTCTATGGGGGAATGTCTAGGCCAGCCCCATGTTCTAGTCCATAGGGACTTTTCCATAAGACAATCTCTATAGGGGAAGTCTAGAGGTCCCAGTCCAATGTTCTAGTCCATGAGGACTTTTCCCTTAGATGATCTCTATAGGGGAATGTCTAGGCCAGTCCCATGTTCTAGTCCATAGGGACTTTTCCCTTAGATGATCTCTATGGGGGAATTTCTAGGCCAGTCCCATGTTCTAGTCCATAGGGACTTTTCCCTTAGATGATCTCTATAGGGGAATGTCTAGGCCAGTCCCATGTTCTAGTCCATAGGGACTTTTCCCTTAGATGATCTCTATGGGGGAATTTCTAGGCCAGTCCCATGTTCTAGTCCATAGGGACTTTTCCCTTAGATGATCTCTATCGGGGAATGTCTAGGCCAGTCCCATGTTCTAGTCCATAGGGACCTTTCCCTTAGATGATCTCTATAGGGGAATGCCTATATGTGCCAGTCCCATGTTCTAGTCCATAGGGACTTTTCCCTTAGATGATCTCTATCGGGGAATGTCTAGGCCAGTCCCATGTTCTAGTCCATAGGGACCTTTCCCTTAGATGATCTCTATAGGGGAATGCCTATAGGTGCCAGTCCCATGTTCTAGTCCATAGGGACTTGTCCCTTAGATGATCTCTATCGGGGAATGTCTAGGCCAATCCCATGTTCTAGTCCATAGGGACTTTTCCCTTAGATGATCTGTATGGGGGAATTTCTAGACCAGTCCCATGTTCTAGTCCATAGGGACTTTTCCCTTAGATGATCTCTAAAGGGGAATGTCTAGGCCAGTCTCCTGTTCTAGTTCATAGGGCTTTTCCCATAGACGATCTCTCTCTTTTTTTTAAACACTTTTATTTATCCTGGATTAATACAGTTTAGTCAAGGACTAGTTTTCGCTGCCATCCAGCTCATATAAGTATAGTAATAAGTTATACAAGTTTACCAGCTACCAACAGTATTTGAACAAATAATAATAAAGATAAACAAACAATCAATTATATACAATACATAAAATTTAACACAAATAGTGGACCACATATAAACAATTACAGAACAATTTTCATGAGTGTGCACATCAAGATCACGGTTATGAGTTATTATACAGAATTTATCTATTTAGGACTAAGAGTAGGGATGCCGTCAAGGACACATCCATATAAGATAATTACACTCAGCCACCAACTAATACAATTTTTAATTAGTAGAATATACGATTTGTTTTTAAAATATCCTTTTGCTCTAATTTAAATCTACTGAGGGAATTAATGTTTCGCAAATCATTAGGTAGAGAGTTCCAATGCAATGCGCCTTGGAATAATATACTTCGTTCAAAATTCGAGATGTGACTTCTATATTCAATTAATACAGGAGCATCATAGCGTCTTAATGGAATAGCAGCTATTTGCAGAAATTCTTGGTTTCTAGATCTTTGGTACACAAAATTTAGTAAATGCATAAGCCTTTTTTCACAAAGGTAATTCATCCCACAATCAACATGCAATTAAGCAACACTACATCTATTGTTGCGTAATAAAAAAATCTCTACAGCGGAATGTCTAGAGGGGCCAGTCCCATGTTCTAGTCCATAGGGACTTTTGCCTTAGATGATCTCTATAGGGGAATGTCTAGGCCAGTCCCATGTTCTAGTCCAAAGGGACTTTTCCCTTGGATGATCTCTATCGGGGAATGTCTATAGGTGCCAGTCTCAAGTTCCAGTCTGTAGGAAACTATTCTGTTAGAAGGGCCACACCCATGTTCTGATATATCTTTTGATGAATCTCTCCTTGTCTGCAGGACACAATTCTGGCCCGGGCTGAGCTGAGAGAGGACTTTGACCAGAGATGGGCGCTAGTCAACAACAGTCTGAAGGCCTGGGCCGGGCATCAGAAAGACCGAATGATCCTTGACTGTATGTTTAATGGCATTCCCTGTGGACCGGAGTAAGCATGAAGGATGTATTACTATTGTGATACGTTTCCTTTTCTATTTATTCATTTCTTTAATTCATCAAATGATTTTGTTCGTTCAATGATTTGGTGACTGCATGATAGTACAAGGATGCCAACATTGAATGAAATGACATAGGATATACTACATCTACATTCTTACTTACATATATACTTCATTCACATTCTTATTTACACATACACATAACTGCTCTTTAGTATCAGTACAATTTCATGATATTTAAATCCACTCTTTTTATCCTTCCTTTAAATGATCAACAACATATCTTTGAAAATTATCTTTTTTGAGTAATCCCTAATCCCTAGCTGAAACTTAATTAGAACGTTCATTCATTGAGTCCCTTGAGTAAGGCTAGTTATTGTTTCAGGAATTTTACAATGTTCCTTAATGGACGGTATGGAAATTGTTTCGCCTTCAACACTGGCTGGGATGGCCAACCTGTACAGAAAACCCACAAACCAGGACCAGCCTCAGGTACTGCCATCAACTTACAGATAACAGTTATTACATCTTTAGTTCACCTAAATATAAAGATATTAACCTAGATCATGAACATTATAAAAATATATAACAAAAAAGTGGTTTTGATAAGTGGTTTCTCTGTGAGTGTTACAGTTAAGCCCTAGTTCTCCCTACCATGATTTTTTTTTTTTTTTTTCCAAGATTCAAGATTGTTTATTTGACTAACGTATAAGTATACATTCATGTCAACACAGAGTTTTCGAGGTTGTCAATCAGACAAGGATAACATGTTTACGATATTATATACATCACACACAAATGCACAGATTCCATTCGTTGCTTTTTCTTTAAGATCTTTAGTACATTTAGGATTAACATTCAAAATTTCACATACTTTCTCCTCAGCTGTCTGGGCATCAAAATTGCCGACATAATCACGATACTTTGATAAAAAATACTCTCTCTTACTTTTAATCTCTGGTTGATTACATTCAGTGAGTATGTGAGGGACGTCTTGGCGTGTATTACAATGCTGAGGTCATTAGAAGCGTTTTCCCCCTATAGCTTCGATATCTACAGTCCTGAGAGCAGTTATAATCTGTCCGTAGTTTGGTGAACATGGTTCGTATTTTGGGAGAGTGTATCTCTTCTAAGTAGCTGCACATACTATATTCCTCTTCCTGACATATGTTTTGTGTTAAACATTTTTTATGGTTAACGTCGTCAGAGAGGAAACTATGAAAGTTTTGTATGTACATATCCTGGAGTCTTCTTTGAATAGATAATTTGAGACTATTTTTTCCCCATTCCTGTGGTGCCAGCCATATGTTCCTGCACCCTATTTTCCATAGAAAGTATTCAATGTTTCTCAGCCATTCGTGATTTTCTTTCTTCATTGTTTGAAAGGCTAGATTTAAAAGGGGGTTTTTAGTTTCCTGTTCTAGCCTTAACCAGTACATTAATGTCAATAATATCTTACGATGATGGAGGGGATATCTCCCTAGTTCCCCTAAAGCTAGTTTTGTACTAGAGAATTTGGACAGACCCAGAGCATGTTTCCACGAATTGTAATAAAAACTGTATAGCTAATGGATAGCTAATTCTTGATTTTATTCTGCAGGTTACCTTGATCAGGGTGCATGCTGGGTAATATGTCGACAAATCATAAGACTTTAGCTTAGGAATTTTCACTACTCATGTCACTATTTCTAATTTGACATGAAAAAAAAAGCCTAGTGGTCATTATTTTTTAAATTTGTATTCATATTCATTACATATTTTCCAAGTTGTTTGAAAATTAATTCATTATAGATGGAAATATCACAATTATTCACTAATTTTCTACAGTTTGTACAGGGGTTTTGTCGACAAAATTGATCAAAATTAGTCTGCAGGTGCCTAAGATACTTTAAATCAGCTCTCCGTGGTAGGGTGAATTACACTATGTGTCGGTTAATTATTCGTATTAGAATCCCAATGAGAATCCCAATGCAAATACCAATGCAAATACCAACGCAAATCCCAATGTGAATCTTTTTTTTACATATTACACTTCGCATTGGGTATCCAGATTCACATTTGCTGTTCAAGTCATCAAAAACGTGAATGAAACAGCCCCAATGTGAGCCAGCCTACACATAGTGTATTATGGCCTTTACAGTTAAAATATCTTTACTAAACTTTCTTACCTGACCTGTTGGTTTGCCGATGATTAAGTGCCTAATGAGGTAGGTCCACCTAAATGCCTATCTGTGTTATATTATCAGTAAAACGGTTGATGATAAACCCATTTGTGGACTGATAGGTGTGTGTGATGTACCCTTGTATTACCTGCATTATTTGACCAGTATTGTTAAGGGCCGTCCATAAATGATGTCACGCACAAGGGAGTGGGTGGGTGTGTTGAACAGTGTGACACTGCCTGAAAACAGGCCTTATATTCATGTATAGATTAGAGAATTTAGTGTGACAAGGGAGTGGTTGGGTCATAAAAATACGCTGAAAAAGTGTGACATCATTTATGGATGGCCCCTTAAACCTGTCGCAGGGTTGACGCTGGAGCTGTTCGTGGAGCAGGAGGAGTATGTGGTGGAGCTGACGGAGGACGCGGGCATCCGCCTCCTGGTGCACCCCAACGAGGTGATGCCCTTCCCTGAGGACGTGGGTCTGCTGCTGGCACCTGGGCAGCTCACACTCATGTCTATGAGGATGGTAGGTAACTGCTCGAGTACTCCCTTTGAGGTTCGTTATGGATTTATTATACCTTTTCTGTTAGATCTGAGCTCCCAAGGAAGGAAGCACAGCAATCAGTGATGGTGGGACTGTGATGCTGCACATTCTTTTATGTTTTTTCATATAACTCTTTCAATATCCATCAAATCCACAAACAGTAAGCATTAAAATGTAGCTAGGAACGTTGTGCAGATAATGCATGTTAGATTTTTATTTCTTAGTGATTTCCTTTTTTTCCTGAATTTTAGAAAAATAAATAGTTTCTGTATCGCCTGCAGGCTGGTTATCACCCAGGTTTGTATCACCCTGTGTTAAACTCTTAACTACTAAACTTGTATCACCCTAAGGTATAATAAACAATAGAAACAATATTATGATGATGATAATTGTTTTAAAGATTTTATTTGATATTGAAAAACACCAAAGATAGAAAGAGTAAATCATCATTTAATGATTATTTACCTATTACTTTTAAATTAATTAATCTAAACAAAAGTCTAGCCAGGGAACATTTTGCTGAGGTTCAACAAACCTGCTATAAAATGGGTCTTTGACTACTTTCATTATGCATTCAAACTTTATTGACATGCTTGTGACTCAGACTTCTTCTGACCATCATTGAATGTTAATGCCCCCATATTACATTCAGAATCAGGCACCCAGAGCTGCATGACCTCTCCAATGTGACTATAGATTTTCTGTCGTCCGAAACCAACACATCGAACCAAAGATCTCATAGACTATGTTTTTTGTTCTGTTTGTTCAGAGACAACAAACCCCAAATAGATCCATCTGTAAATGTTGGGTTATATCGATCAACACGTACGCCCGCTTTTCAGAGTGCTACTTAATACATCCAGACTGTTAATATGTGCAGAGATATTAGGGAAACCGATCCACTCAATAGTCCTGGAGTATTACAAATAGACTGACTGTAATTCTCCTACTTTACAGCACTTGACTAGCCCTGAGAATATCTGATAATTCAAATATAACACATGTGTATATGCATGTGTAGTAGGTTGTGTCAAAGGTTCCTTTTCCCTGTGAAATTCACTGTGATCATAATGATCTCTAAAACCATAGATGACATATGAAAAAAAAACTATATTGGAATCCAAATTCCATTGAATTAAGTTCCAGGAAGATTTTGAAGTCTTTTGATAAGCTTATCTTAATACTTCTGGTTGACAAATTAGTTTTTGTAATGAATTGTCTAGTAATATTAAACCTAAAGCACATTTATATTTTTAGAGCCAGATCAAATCGTTGTCATCCTTTCAGGTCATCCGTCCTGAATTGATAACGGGTCAATATTCATTGCGTGTGTTTCAGACCAACATTTCACGGTTACCCGCGCCGTACCCAAGTCAATGCTGGGACCTGGAACCAGAGCAAGCCCAATATAACAACATCTTCTCCGAGATCCTGCCTCATGTTGACTACAGTTTACAAGTAAGTGTATGAGTACATACCTTAAAGTCAGTGTGGGGACACATAGGCAAGGCAGGAAAAGTATGACAATATGTTTGGTTGGATCCTCCAAGACATTGCTTACAGCCTACAAGTAAGTATATTAGAGTATATACTATACAGATAGTGTGTGAACATGGAGACAATGTATATGATCGGTGGCTGAGGTCCATCTTATGTCAACTCCAGTCTACAAGTAAGTGTACATTGACATAGAGGAAAGGTAGCACCCCATACACCTTGACTCTTTCTCTCTAAGAAGAGGAGAAAGGTTTCCCCTCATCCTCTTGAAGCACACCTCTTACTCCCTATTATACTTATGTTTGGCTCATTTGGTGAGGGATCTTGCTTCAAGAAAAAGAGGACATACATGCACCCCCTGGTGGTATACATCAATACTAAACCTCTATGTCTCAAGAAGAAAACCTCACCTTATAAGCCTCATGTGAGATATAACAGGAAGAATCTTTGCTCTTAAAGAGGATGAGTGGAAACCTTTCTCCTCTTCTTAAAGAGAAAGAGTCTAGGTGTATGGGGTGCAGGTAGATATCAACATGGTCTTTGAGATAAATTAAGGCTCTTCAATTAGGGGCCTTCCATTAAGTATGTACACACCAAGTGGGGGTGGGGGGGTCTGAGATTTTTTAAAATTTGCGTACGTTCCTGTACAATTCCAATGCGTATTTTAGTCCAATGGGGGGTGGGGGGTCTAGAATTTATGGAAATTTGCGTACGTACTAAATGGAAGGCCCCTTAGTGTTAAACCATGAAGGCTCTGAATAAAATCATGAAAAGAATATATTGTTAGCCATGAATCCTTATCAATGTGCTACTTACACCACAAATTTGTTATGGTCTGTATATACTTTGATGTTTATTCCCTTTGTAAGGTGCCAAGTTGGAAATGCTAGTTTCAAGAACCTCCTAATGTGCAATGTATCATGGAAGCACCTGGCTTTCTGTTTGATCTTCCGATGATCCTATGTTTGACCTTCATTTGACCTTATATTTGACCTATTGAACTATAGGGTTATAATTTACTGTTATCCATTAGTTTACCAATGATAAGTTTCCCTTCTTCATGATTCCAGTATGCTAGCTGTATATCGCCGTCTTCTTTCTTGTCACGATTGTGAGTCGTCCTAGAACATAGTTTGTAATTCATGAATGACAAAGAATACGCATTTGAAAGGATAGCATTTATTAATCCAAAAGCATGTAATATGCGTCACTGAGCTCCCGTTGACTATGCCAGAACAGAGAGATTGTCCACTTAACTATCAACAACATACACTCCTAAGCGCTACCACCTACCAGGCTCTGGTCACTAGCCCAGACAGTAACCTGAGTTTGCTGAGCCTAACACTACTTGGACTTGCTTATTCAGCTAACATATTCACTCTAAGGAGCATGGAACATTGCATGTCAATTTACTCATACCTATGACATCATCTCTTCATTCTCCATCCAGTTATTCAGAGAGTCAATCTTAGCCCTGATCCTTGCTTTACAGCTAAAGCTAACTTAGATACTGCAGAGTGGACTGACACACGGGCAGTACACTACATTTGACCTCCTTTTGACCTAGGGGATGTTAAAGATGTGCTACCAGGCCCACATGGTGAAGGTGTGTGACTGTGGGGAACCCACCCTGTTATTAGATGGCCTGTCCTTTGACTTTATGATTGACCTACATTTGACCTTCTGTTTAACCTAGGGGTGTTTGAAGAAGTGCTATCAGGCCCACATGGTGAAGGCGTGTGACTGTAGAGACCCCACCCTGCCGCTAGATGGCCAGTCCGTTGAATTTATGTTTTGAACTTTATGTGGCTAATTATCCATTAATGTTAAGGTTACTTTCAAGAGGTTGTTTTGCCTTTCGATAATAGCTAGCTCCTATCGCAGTCTCCTCCTCTATCGACTGCTGTCATCTAATACATAATAATAGTTCCGGTATTATGTAAGACATAACACTCATGTGAAAGGATGTTCTTTATTGATTCCTGTGTAATTGCATTTCCATGACGAGATCTCACCCTGTTATTAGATGGCCTGTCCTATGACTTTATGATTGACCTACATTTGACCTTCTGTTTGACCTACGGGTGTCTAAAGACGTGCTACCAGGCCCACGTGGTGAAAGCATGTGACTGTGGAGACCCTACCCCGCCACTAGATGGCCCATCCTTTGACCTCCTGTTTGACCTACATTTTGACCTAGGGGTGTTTGAAGACGTGCTACCAGGCACATGTGGTGAAGACGTGTGACTGTCGAGACCCCACCCTGCCACTAGATGGCCAGTCCGTTGACTTTATGATTGACCTACATCTAACCTTCTGTTTGACCTACATTTGACCTTCTGTTTGACCTAGGGGTGTCTGAAGACGTGCTACCAGGCCCACGTGGTGAAGACGTGTGGCTGTGGGGACCCCACCCTACCGCTAGATGGCAGGGCCATCAGGGGCGACAAGTCCAGGCCTGTCAACCCCTGCCAAACAGATACCGAAGGTAGGGAGGACACAGACTATGTGACTAAAAATACAGATAAGCAAAAACAAAAAACAGCTTAAGCCACCTAGCAGCTGGCATGAAGCTCAAGTGGCAAGTGAATTTTCGTAACAACAATAACTTTAAGATGACGTTAACCCTTTGCTGACGGCACCAAAACGGATTTCATAAAAGATAATGGGTAGTGTATTTTTCATTTTAAAATTCAGATTCTTAAACAGGTATATCATGACAATTTTTTTTTTACATATATGTAGTGCATTGTCACATGATTTAGAAAATGCAGTTTGATATTTGATTTTGGTTGCCATGGTTACCATAGAACATTTTTAGTACTCATCAAATTTCTAAAATTATCAGTATTTTAAGGCTCATTTTCTAAGAAATGCAAAAAATTAGAATAGACATTGATTTTAGAGAAAACTTTTGAATTACAAAGTTGTACCCCTTGTGATTTACAATTGTTTGATACTAAAATCTGATGTATGCATAATCATTTGGGGTACCCACCATGTTAATATCTATGGGAATGTTTGGCTCCAAAATTTGGCATTTTGCTATTTTTTACAGTAAATCAAAATTATATGTTATTGTATTACCCAAAAATACCATTTAATATAAAAATGATTATCCAAAATATCACTGACTTCAATACACTGGACGTTAATGCATGTTTATGCACATTTTCAAAATATTTTGACTACGTTGATGCAAAAAAATTAAGAAAAGAGCATAAAAACTGTAAAATATGCATTGTCATTGGCAGCCATCTTGAATCTGCATCAAAATGGCTGATTTATGACATTTTTAAAGAACAAGGGAGTAGTTTTTATTTGACAGTAGTTATATAGAAGCCATCATAAAAATGATTTCCACTTACCAAATGCAAAACATCAACTGTGCTCTAAATTTTCAAATCAATTCAGACATAAAATATGGAAATAAGAATTATAAAAATTCTTTCTTAATCCCTAAATATTGTTATATCTATGGCGAGAGAAGGGGGCCCTTGTGAGCAAAGTCCTTAAATTTATCAAGGTGCTGGCCTTTGGAGCATCACAAAATTAATGTAGGGTTACATATCAACAAAATATGTTGGCCTGTAGTATCATGACAACATCTAATATAAATATTTCAAAAATTAGCCATGTGCCTTGAATATTATCAGAAATATAGCTTACAGAGTGACCATCGATCATATGTGATCGATTTCCTATGGAGCCGTCAGGAAAGGGTTAAGATTGTTTTTGTAACAGCAATAGGTTTCGTAACTACAACACTTTAATATATCTGGTTCTAATGGATGAAATTACATTCTGAAAATTGATATATGAAGGGAAATACTTGAAAAAAATCAGAAAAAGTAAAATACTGATTGACCACATTCTAAATAACTTTTTTTTAATCTTCAAAATGATTGTTGAAAAAGTAAAAATGACAGAACAACCACCAACCTCATCAATTTCATCAGTTATTGTCTACTAATCATAATTATGTTACTAATTTCTGAAAAGCGTTTGTTAAACGAGATAGTTTTGCTCAATAAGAAAAAAAAAGATTGCTGCTACTATAAAAGTAACAACTAAAGGTTTCGTTGTTTGATTGATTTTTGTTGTTACGAAATTCGCTGTGCAATGGGCCAAAGGGGTTGGACCATGTATTGCCCATTTTATCTACTTCTAACAATCCTACACATAATAACTGGCTCCTCACTAAGCCTGGTTTACCTCATGCCAGCAGCTTAGGGATCAATAACATAGGCCAAAAAAGTATACAGATCTTTACAGATCTATAGTCTGTGACTGATGACAACGATTTTCATTGATGTTGGCAGAGGCGTGTGAGGGGCGTGTGAAAGCGGCTGCCAAGGCCGACCGTCTGAACTGTAACTGCTCTTCAAGCTGTAGGTGAGTATAGCCTATAGGTCTGCAGGGCAAGAAAGGACTGAAAAACTTGAAATATCTGGTCCTTCTACCTGTCTTAAAAACGCAACGCTGTTAATAACGTTATGATGAAAATAAAATTGGTAAATTTAGATTCAGTATATTTTTTTCTATCATTCCATACCAAAATTGTTTGTCAGGTACAAGTATTTAATGAAGAAATGGGAGTAGAATCTGAGAAAGACGGCACAAGTTTTCAAAATATGAGCATCCTCCCATGTGATATTGCTAATGAATAAAATAATTAATGGGAACAAAGGGGAAAATATATAAAATATGTTCAGATGGCCACAAATGACACACAAAATATGTTTAGAAAATTCAAAAAGTCATCAATCATGTACTCTCCCACCAGTAAACTTATGTGAGTGATATAAACAAACAAATTTTTGGAAAGTATGTGTGTGTGTGTGTGTGTGTGTGTGTGTGTGTGTGTGTGTGTGTGTGTGTGTCCATGTCTGGCCTTTTAGGCTCTACTCCACAACTGACAAATACCATTTCGTATTAACTGCACCTTAATAATACTGCTCTTTCTCCACTGACAGAGAGGTGGTGTTCAAGAACACAGGATCCTCAGCAGAGTGGCCGAACGAGCTTCTAAAGGTATGTCAGAAGGTTAAGGCAGTATTACACTACATGACTGGAGCTGCTATAGGACGTTGTTGTATAGTTGTCGCATTAGAGACAAATCTGTTTGTTACGAATGAGTAAATACTCCAAATTGCCAATTTCAAACGATGATATCACTCTTGTGTCTGAATTGTCTACACATTATGCTGATATCGCATCTCAAATTGTGTAGTGTAATAGAGCCTTAATGGTTAAAGTGAACTTCTGTCTGTAACTTACCCATGTGTCAAGGGGTGGAGCTAGGGTTCATTTTTTTTAGAAATGTGCTTAGTAATAAATGGACAGCACCAAATATAGAAATCAATATATTGTATCAGTATAACAATGTGGTTAGGCATACTGAGGGAGAAACAAGTACTTTAAAATGTCATTATGACTCCCATTGAAAACTATTGCAGGTAGTTAGGTTAATAGCAAGTTTTATCAACTACAATATATCACAATACACTGGCATAATCTCAAAAATAATGTGCAATCCAAATCACAGACTACTGGTTTCAGCTTAATGAAAGGCAATCATTTATTTATTGATGGTACAGGAAAAAGAGTGTAATTTCTCTAGCATGATTTTGACATCAGTCATTACAACAGAGATAAGAGATATGTTGTGTTTACGTTACAGGATGCATTGGCCCGGTGTTGCTAACACTCCCAACTGTCACACTTTTTCTAATTTAATTGTATTGATTACTAATGATATATGTGGAACGAACAAGCTGGGCCAAACTTTGCTTATATTGTAGTCCATTGATGTTTGAAATAATTCATCACTTCATACCACCTTTATCCCTAGGACACGTACTACAAGGTGTTGGCGTCCAACAACCCGCACATCGCGCACATCTTTAACACGTCCTCCGGCAAACCAGGACCAAGGTAATCACAACCAGCCCTGTACAACTTTGTTGAAACATAAACAAACAAAAACTAACATTAAGACTAAAACAACTCTGTAAAACATGCATTTCAGGTTCTTTATCATACCTTAGGGCAATACAGGTTTAGTGGTCAAGAGTTTAACACACACACACCATATCAAACGCTGGTGATATTCCATATAGGGAGTAATAAAGCCTTTTCCATTACCTCATTATTCTGTTTGTTATGATAGTCCAAGTTGCAGTCTTCTGTCCTTAGACCATGAATCAGCTCTGGATGTAGCTTAACCATCAAGAGTTGACAAGAACACTCACGTGAAAGGATGTTGTTTATTGTTCATCCAAGACATGTAATATGCGTCATTGACTTCCTGTTAACATTTCACCAGTCCTTAGGCTAGTCCACTCAGCTCCTTCAACCAGAACACTCCTAGACAAAGTTACGCCTATCCGTAAAGCTCCCTCCAATACTCAGCCCTGCAGCCTTATAACACGAGGTCTTCACTTGCCAATATTATTTGAACATCTCTGAATCTACTGTGGTGCAGTCTCGCCTATTAACTCACTTGACTCCCCCTTCTCCGGAGATTCACTGCCCAGTCCTAGTTCTAGTTTTTATAACTACAGTTTGTTAAGCGAGGACTGATGCCATGCCACACCAGTACAACACATTTCATACAATCATTCATTTCCCTGTACCCTACAGATATATAAACATATGATCTGATTAGGCAAAGCCACATTGTTAAAAAAATCCCGTCAAATTTACGGTAAAGTACTGGCAACTATGTTGCCGAACTTTTACGGTAATTTTAACGGGTGACCGTAATTCTGTGTGACCGTAATTTTTACAGGTGAATACCGTTTAAGTTTAACAGTAATATACCGTAATATGTACAGTGGACTTTCATTCTTACGGATCGAAACCATTTAAGTTTAACAGTTATATACTGTAATACATACATCGGACTTTCATTCTTATGGATCAAAACCGTTTAAGTTCAACAATAATATACTGTAATACATACTATAGTAAAATGCCATACAGTTTACACTGGATGTAATTTTAGTAGCATTGAAAGTTTTATTTTTCCTGTAATCACACTACAGGATGATTTAGCCAATAACCAAGTACATCCTTTTTCTCTTGGTTTAGCCTTGCATCGTTTGTTTGACTGTTGAAGGTAAACCTACAGGGCTATAGCTAAGTTCTTGTACTAAAAAGGTGTTCAACATGTTAATCCTACTGAAAAGGTGTTTTAAAACATCTTGCAAATGTTTTAGGGTGTCCTGGTTGGTTGGCCATACCAAAAATAGCAGGCTAATGAGGTGATTACCTTAATAATGCTATAAAAATCTAAAAATCTAACCTTTTTAATCACAAAGTTCCAAATTCCTAAATGTATGAAAAAGATATTTTACTAATAATGGCCAAAAATACAGATGGCATACTGCAAACCACTACTACTGATAGTACTATTATTGTATAGTAGTAATTTGATAACATGACTAGCCGAGGTTTGAACCCGGGATCTCTCACATATGAAGCATGTGCTCTACCACTGAGCTATGGAGGCCTGTATGTACACAGAGCCCAGCTTTGCTACTTAGCTAAATAAGTTGGGGTATAAAAATAATGACCTAATGTCTGTCTAATGTTGAACACCTGTGTAGTTGTACTGATCCTACTCATTGGTGCTGACTATGACAGTGCACACCTCATGCAGTCCAAGTTAGCTCAGTTGATTAGGCATCTGCCTTGAATGTGGAGAATGTGGGTTCTACTCCCAAAGAGCCTATTTTCCTTTTCCATACAGTTTACAATTCCCAGATATGGTATATTACTGTGAGGCTTAAATTCAGTAATAAATACAGTTATATACTGTAAATTGCAATGATATCATGCTAGATAACCGTAAAATAAATTATGTGCACTCACTGATTTCCTTTTCCCTCCACAGATATAACCTGGTCAAGGTACAGCTGTACTACGAGCAGCTCAACCAGGAGCTTATAGCAGAGAAGGCGGCGTATACGGTAAGTGGCATATGTAAAAAACATCTTACTCTGGACCTTCCGGTTACATTCATAATGCTCTGATCATTCTACCACTGTGAGCCAGAGAGGGTGACTGTTCACTAGTAACTATAACTAGAGGAATAATATATGATTGTGGGTCCTATCATCAAAGTTTATACAAGAAATGTGAAGAAATACCTTTCTGGACAAGCATTGGGTTCATTGTCAGGTTTTCATTGTTACTTCATGTACATAATGATTATAAATCGGGACTCCTACTCCCACACTGCTTTCAATCTATTCTTTATCTTTTCCCCAATATAGAATGCCTATATACAATGATCGTTCGAGCTGTTTGGAGACATTGGCTGGCTACTCGGCTGCTACCTAGGCCTGTCTATTGTCAAGTTTAAGTTTTTTAAGCTCATCATTTACCTCTTTATGTGTTCCTTTTCAGCCACTCACACTGTTTGGGGACATTGGCAGGCTGCTTGACTTCTGCCTGGGCCTGTCAATCATCGAAACTCATGTTTTTCTATGTTTTATTTTCAGCCCATCACGCGGTTCGGGGACATCGGCGGGCTGATCGGCTTCTACCTAGGCCCCTTTGTTGTCATCATGTCTAAGTTCTTCTTTCAGCCAATCACGCTGTTTGGGGACATAGCAGGGTTGTTTGGCTTCTATCTGGGCCTCTCCGTTGTCTATATTCATGTTTTTCTATGTTTTATTTTCAGCCCATCACACTGTTCGGGGACATCGGGGGGCTGTTCGGCTTCTACCTGGGCCTCTCCGTGGTCGCCATGTTTGAGTTCTTCGAGGTCATCGTCGACCTCCTCACTATATGCCTGAGGCGGGGGATTTTCAAACCCAAGGTCAAGCGGGTCAAACAAGACGAGAAGGAGGGCTGAGGCCTTGAAGCCTTCAATAGGCCAGCCCAAGCAAGAAAATGACGTTATTGTAACGTTATTATAACGTTCTGCTTTGTTCTGGTTTGGTTTTTGTGACTTTCTTTTGATGGCATCCAAAAACGTCTTTAGAACCTAACATTGCGACGTCGCATTGTAACATTATTGTGACGTTCTTATAATGTTCTTTCATGTTATAATAACGTTATTATAACATTCTTTATAAGGTAGGTCACAACTCGACCACAATATAACGTTATTATAACATTCTTTTTAAATTAGTTGTAACTTTACCTAAAATAACGTTATTGTTACGTGACAGTTGGATAGGTTTCAGACCGACTAAAAAAGTACAGTCACAGAACGTTCTTGTTACGTCGCTGCTTGCCTGGGAGTGGCCCACTGCACAATGACATACCGTAACAATTACAAATTCACTTTTGATCACTTTACAACGACGTTGTTGTTAGGATGTTGTTGTTGCAAAAAAATTATATCTTTCTTTATACTGTGCTCCTTCGCATAAGCCAACCCTCGCAACAGTGAGAGCACAGCAATGACTTAGTTAGGGGTCTTGCAACAGCAATATCCTTAAGGTTTTCAATGTGCCAATCCTCGCAACAGTGATGGTTTTGTACACATTTTGAACACATTTAATTTATTAGAAAATATATTTCTGCCACTTGCCTTTTGTACATTTTAAAAGCTTGAAGGCAGATGAACAGCGATGTGTCTCGCTGTTAGTGCCAACCCTTGCAACAGCGAGAAGATTATGTGATGGACCACTCGCTGAAACTGAATTCTGTAAATTTATATATGAAGGGACAATGTAGATCTAGATACTGTAAAGATCACATGTACAGTTCATGTACAGCATTCTATGTTTTATGATGGGGCAAAAAATGGCCCAACAACAATCAAAGTGGACAAGGAACGCTTCTGTTGTTACAAACACATTCATTGTTACAAAAGTCGTTGTGCAATGAGTCACAGGTGCATTGAGGCACCAACATCATATCTAGAAGCTAGATGCCTTGAGGCATCTTTTCAATAAATATCATAACAGGGATTTAAAGTCAACTGTTCAAGAAAAAATAATTGCTGTTCCAAGACACTGCAACAGTAATAACGTTGAAGATAGTGTTTTATATACCTAGGTCTGGAAGGGTACATTGTGCCATATGCATATGTGGTGCCCTTTGAGACTATTTATTATAGTAGACTGCCAGTTTCTAAATCCTGAATGAAGTTTTAGTGGCTTAAGGAAAAGGCTAAGCCTGTATTCCATAGCCTGATTTGATGCTTCCTATTTTGCATCTATTGCACTTGTTCCTAAGATATCACTTGAAACGTACTTTCTACGTTTAAGAGAGAATTGTACGACCTTTTTAATATTGCATAATGTTCATATTTATCCGCCAGCATGAGGAATACAGGCTTTAGTAAGCATGTATGCAGTTCACGTCATGTATATTACAATTGAAATTAAATGGAAAAGTATGCATACATTTTGTACATTTGTAAACACCACAGTATAAGGATTATGAACCAGACCTAATGTTCGGCATCAATGATATTTCTCAATTATCAATTTCTTATTTTTCTTTCAAATAATTATGCCATTGATAACAATCAAAGAGTAATATGCAATGCCGTTGTTATTAATATGCAATGTCTACAGATTTTACTTTGTTGTGCTACTGGACTTGCCAGCATTTGAAAAGACAGCCTTAAGGCTATATTCCGCTTTGGGGTTGTTTGCGGCAGCTTTAACAAGTTTCCGCAAGCCATTTGCATTTTTTATACCAACATGTTGGTATCTGGTACTGCCAGCTATCCAAAGAAAACCAATTTAAAATAGCAAGTGCCGCAACCCTACAGCAACCAAGTTTGAGTTTCATGGAACCATAAGCAAATACCGTATAGTAGAATATGGCTTATAGTCCTGTAACGAGTCTCAGTGAGTAACCATCATTTTGTATATAAAATATCGAATTATAATAAAAACGCTTATCAGTACAAAACCATTACGTCTTGGAGTCGTACAGAAACGTTCTGCCAGGTTAAAACTCACTATTTCTAGTAAGACGGGTAGTCTCTGATCTGTTTTACAATAGGGGTTGAAATGTGCATCTTTTATCATGTAAACTACCTGAGGTAATGAATTATGAATAAAAACATTTATATCCTTGTTCCAGTTCTTTTACTAGCTCATACTTTACAACCTTAGCCACAGCTTGGGAAACTCCCACAATGAAACATGTTAGTAGGTCATGGAACATGAAAGCTGACTAAAGTGGCCAAGATAACAGTGCTTTGGGACAACTTCATGTGTGGGTATATTGTACTAGGCATCTCATATGCACAAAGCAAATAAGACACGCAGTTAGTGCTGGTGCTCCTCAGAGTAAACCAGATAGTCTGTGAGACAAGTCTAAGACGTAGGGGCTCAGCGAGCTCGGTTGTTGTCTGGGTGAGTGAGCGGAGCCAGAGGGTGAGGTCAGGAGTAATGTTGAATTGGTTGTACGGAGTAGAGTGGACAATCTCTCAGTTCTGACATAAGTCAACGGGAACTCAGTGACGTATATAATAAGCATTTGGATTAATAAATACTATCCTTTCAAGCAAGTGTTCTGTCGTCCCTGAATTTGGAACTAGAGTAGGTTCTAGGACGATATCCAGTCAAGAGAAGACGGAAGATCAATTGCTAGTTTATTGGAACCATGAAGACATAAACTAACTGAATGGTAGACTAATAGATAACAGCAATATGAAATGCGATGATTTAATATTGCTCTGGCTTTCATGCACTTGGACAGAAAAGTTTTGACTGTGCGAGTGCGAGTGTAATGTGTCCATAAGGTAAAGGCAGGCAACGTGCAATGCGCAACGTTTTTGTTTAATTATCAGATTCGAATCTTTTTTATCTTTTGATAATAAATCACAGTACCTTGTGGTTTTTGTTGACAAGACCATTTCACCAGTCAATTCCTCATGCTAACTCACCCATAAAATAGTAGTGGTTGCTATGATCAAGTTTCCAAAACATGCACTGAAGGCGCAGACAGTTATTTGGCATCAGGTGAGTTCCCAGAAATTTAGCATAAGGCGAGTTCCCAGAGACCGTGTTTTATATAATTATACTCTGTACGTTCCCGCCACCTAGTGAGAAAAAATGTAACCAAACCGAAATTTGGACTACCCATATAGATCAACCCAATTACCTGCTATTTTGCATTCTGTAAAGTCACTAATTCTATACACCATAGCCATCAGATTTCTTGAAAATTACCTGTAGCTAGCCCAGATCAGGATGCAAACTGGGTAATATAGCAACAAGGAACAATACTTCAGCATATTTGTGGTTTAACATGATGTACCAGAAAACTACTTGTGATTATTCTTCAAATTGTATCCAAACATATTTTTCATTTCTTAGGTTGCTTTGAAAATATATTCATTATAATCATATAGATTTACAGCAAATATTCTAGTTTCTCCAGTATTTCTGTCTACAGACTACTCCAAATGAACCCAGAGATGCTTAAAATATCAGAAATCAGCTATTTATAGTAAGTATTTTATTGACAACAAAGACGTCATTACAAATTTATAGTATCATAGGGAAAATCATCACTAATTATGTTAAACAGAAAGACACTTAAAACAAAACACTTCTTTCTGCATATTGCACTTTATTACAGAGTTGTCCTCAGTGGTTAGGTGGGATTCATCATACTCTGACCAGTGGGGGTCTGAAGGCAGGCATACAGGACCACCCACAGGCAGAATGGTACCTCTCAGACCTCAGTCTGTTTATTACATGTACATGTGTGCTTTTCTGTAAGTCTAATGACTGTAGTTCTTGTTTTTGAAGGTTTATAGACATTGTACAGATGACGTCACAGCCTCCAAAATGAGGTGGCAGCCATATTGGTGATCAATGTAGAGCCATCTTTAATTTGGTATTCTAGACTTGTAAGAAGTAAATCTATGTGAAATTCACTTTAAAAAACTCTTGGGATCAAAGTTGACAGTTTTGATTATTCAGAAATTAAAACTTCCTGAGTTATTTCATAACCACATGGCTGGTGAACTACGTGGTGATCACCAAAATCTGGTCACATGACCACATCTGCACAAGGTCTAAGGGGACTAATGTACAAGAGGTTAGTCTCACTAGGCAGACCTTGGTCTTTAGCCTTGGCTATACCTGCTATGATACAAACAGAAGTGGCTTCTGAGGTTGAAGCCCTTGTTCACAGGCCAAAGACCACAGCATGATTAGTGAGATCACATCTGAGCATACTGTTAATGAGATTCAGACATTTAAGCCACATTCCAAGTTTTCCCTTCAGATTCATTGCCATCTCAAAATCATTTTTTAATTATTTTTTTTAATTTTAATTTGTTGTAAGAGTCACTGACAGAGCCTTTACTATATAAACAGATGACAAAGATCGCGACAAATCTCAAGGTAAAAATCACATTTGGCGAATGGTGCTTTAGTCTTAGCGAAGGCAGCCCTCGGTTGATGTACAGTCAGCAGTGAGAGATCACCCTGTACAAAAAAGTTGTCTCTATTTTTAATACAACACAATCTGACAAGAACTTTTCTCCAACTTGCCAATACACACAACCAAGGGACAGCTCTTCTGTAACTTGCCTTTTCACACACAGAAGTTTTTTAACCTGTAAATAGATGCACAACTTGAAGAGAACAGTTCTCTTAACTTGTTAATAAATGCTTTTTATACAACAGGAAATCAGAGTCTAACACTTTCCAGCAGCAGGTAAGAGGACAACTAATTCTATTTGATAGGAAGCCCAAAGTAATTCTTTCTACAGATTCTGAGCAACAAGGGTGATCTTGTTTAAAAAAAGGCACCGTCAATGTAAAAGTACTATCAGACAATGGATTGGTATAAAAGAGATTCCCTTACATAGAGATTCAGTGATCATATAGAAAAAGACATATAAATAGAGAATATTCTGTTAAATACAAAAATATATCTGAATGAGTCAGACCAGGGCACCAAAAGGAAAGCGTGGTCCGCAAAATACATCTCTCTAAGAACCTACATGCAGTAAGCCGATTCTTACACAAATACAATGACATCTGAATTCTCTCTATGACAATCCTAAACTAGGATTTTAAGGAGCAGTTATTTGGGATACATTTGGGTAGGTCTGTAAATCCTACAGTAGAAAAAGACATGCCAGGTGACTTTTAGCAGCATAAATGCACAACTGCAATAGGCTCATTACCTCGAGACCTGTATTTCACACAATATGCATATGTATATATGAACACAATCCTCCTTAGATGTTTCATTGGCCTTGATCAAAGTTAAAATCACTTCATATTCAGATGTATCCCCAAATTCCTTACCTATACATATGAATATATACTATTACCCTACTGACAAGGTGAACCGTTGGCTACCGTTAAAGATGAGACATCGTTAAGCCGTCCTCCTATCTAAATACTGAAAAGCTGTATTGAGATATGCTCTAAATCAGCCTGATGAATACAGGACACCTTCTGTCAGCTCCAGTAAAAGTTTGAGTTTATATTTCAGACAATAAAAAAATAAGATTTGCATAGAGTGAACTTTGAATGAAGCACCTGGCCCAGTAGAAAAGGACACTTGTTTCATATCAGCTTAATCCCTTCCTCTAACTGCATACTGAATATACATATAACCTAAATAATTCCAAGTATGTAATGTATATAAATGTATAAGTACATGAATTGGTAATAAGTACAATGCACTCAACAACCTTTTTTTATTCCATTTGTCTGTTAAGTACCGGTGGCGCGAGGCCTGGAGCGTCAGACCTTGCGTAGGACAGAGACAGCCAGGCAGTCTGCAGCATATTAATCGTCTTGTTATCTTGGACTTGAATACAAATAAATAGAGCCATCTTACTCAATGTAAATTTTCTCTCATTAGCTGTGAATGTTGTTAAACTGAATTGATGAATCATGCAGCCACATAAATATAATGATTGGCATCAGCCTTGTACCAGACAACCTTCTCCCTTTTCCCTACTGCTCACTATATTTTCTGAGTTACCTAGGGCCTGCATTGACTAAGGATTGAAGTCTTCTATGAACAGGGCCAATGGGAAGAGTGGGAACTGGCCTACCTCCATGTGGCCTATGGCGCAGAGGGAATACAGCGAGTTGGCGTGTTTCTTGTAGGTGTACCGGACACCCGTTTACCTGAGGCCATGGTCACACAGAAGGGCACTGTACAGTGAACCCAGGCCCTACAATGCACCTCCACATTAAGGTTGGATGGTACTATCTAGAGCCACAGAGTTGACCATCAGGATGAACATATTCCTGATTCGATGTAGATTACAAAACAGGGCTGTGTGTCACTGCAGGGCCTCCGCTGACAGGGGTCTTCTGTCTAGCCATGGTCTGAAAGGCATTACTCACGGGAGGGACCTCCGTCCCCGGTTAGTGGCGGTGCAGGTTAGCTGTCTAGGCATTCTCTGTATAAAATGTAATCTGATTACAATAACACGTCATCGCACTGCGATATGTAACAGAAGCCACCTGACATGGCCAGTTCACATGTGTCTATATATAATACATATTCAGAGACCGGTGTGTTGAATCTGAAGGCACCCCATCCCCCACCCCAATTCCAAATTTTGATGAATCACAGAATCATTGACATGGAATGTCGGAAGTCACATGGCAAATACCTCCTACAAAGTGAACCCGATCCATTCCGTATGGATCCCTGCACGCTCAACACTGCGATTTGAAGCAGAGGTATTTTGAACACTTTGTGTTTTATCAACAATGGCCGAAGTATAAATTCCACAATTGGTGACACATGATAATGATAATAGTTATCAATAAAACCAAATATACACTTTTCTTCCTTTAATTGATTACAATAGTTCATATAATGATATATACAGGTCACACAGACCCATGACCCTCATAGTAACCCCTGGCTATCTAGACCTGGCACACATATACCATCGGTGAGTCCCATAGTGGATCAGTGTGATGTTCAACATGCACGGTAATCCTAGACCAATTGAAATGCCCCTCTCCCCTAGATGTGGGGTCCAACCCCAGATGTGAAGTCCATGAGGCCGGCCGAGGCGTGTTTGGTGTGTTGTCTCGAAGAGGGCAGGTCACTGGAAGTTGGCGTAGGCCATGTTGATGTCCATGTATGTCTGGGCCGCCTCGTACAGGAACTGGAACTGCTCCTGGAAACAGACGCTCTTCATTTTAGTTACAGACCCTGGGGAAGGAAATCGGGTATTGTGCTTGCCTTTTGCCTGGGGAGGGAAATAGCTTACGGGTAAAAAGATGTGACCCAGTCGTGTATTATTATTTTCAGGGCTGCTTTGGAGCCTTGGTAGGAAAGGGGGAGAAATAAGCGCGGAGAAAACTATGATGGCAGAGTACTGATGGCATTGACAAGGTAAAGAGCTTGGGGTATAACATATACATCACACCGATGGGAGAAAGGCCAAAAACAATGCAGCTAATCAACCAGTGTCAGTTAAAAACCATCATCAAGGCATAAAGGATGCTTAACAAAGAGCAAAAAAAGGCTGGTAATCACTAACAAATACAAAATAATGAGGCAATTTGCTGAGTACACGAGGAAACAGACTGGGTTAAAAATCACTGCTACCTACCTTTAACAACAAACAGTATGTTCTATGCAAGTACAGCATTAGAGCAATTTGAGTAATTTATATGAAATACAGCTTATAATAGAAGCTGTTACTCACGATGTTGGGGACGAGCTGGGGTCGCGACATCTGGACCTGTCTGACGGCCTGGAAGACGTCCACGTCCTGCTCCACGTCCATCATGTCAATAACGTAGTCCAAGGCACAGTACAGGCCGCACCGGTCTACACCATATCTGAAAGTTACATATAATAATGCTATGTTTAAACTGCAATTTAGTGCACTGTAACTTACATAATCATTATGCATGTATAACTTACTTCTTAGCTGTATATTACACATCATGGTCAAAGTACTTAAGTTTTTAAGATTCAAATGACAGGGCTCACTACAGCCTTAGGGAACTATGATGTTGTTGGACCAAATGAATATCATAGAAATACAATTTAAAGATGTGCTTGTACACTTCATAGTACAATTATTAGCTGATTATTAATTACAATACACTTTGATATTTAAAACCGAAAGCAAAATAGTCCTTGTGCATGCTACATTTTTCATAATTCATCTATCCTGGTGATTACAAACTTGCAGAGTATATTTTGATAACAATTTCTCTGGGCTTGATTCTAATTATCTCTAAATAGCTTGAAAGCTGCTGATTTAAACCTAACTGTTTTGTGTTGCACAGTATACATATATAGACTGTAAAAAAGCTGTAAGACCTACTTGCACATGACGACGACGGTCTCGTCGCCTGACTGCTGCTGCCACTTCTTGACAGCCTCCTTCAGCCCGATCTGCTGCTTGGCCGGCAGCGGGGTTTGGTCGTTGGGCGGGAACTCAGCCACCGAGAAAACCATGACTTGACGTACATCCTTGTCCTATGGGAGGTTTAGAGACATAAGGGTTAGTTAGTTACAATAACACAGCGGGGTTTGGTCATAGGGCGGGAATTCAGCCACCGAGAACACCATGACTTGACGTAAATCCTTATCCTAAAGGATGTATATAGACATTAGGGTTAGTTAGTTACAATAACACAGTGGGTTTGGACATTTGGCGGGATATTGGCATTCAGTGAACAATAGCCCAGTTTCACGCCTCTTTGATTTTATACAATGCAAAACATTCAACAGTAAATCTTTGGTGGCCCTGCTCTTTATTGCATTATAACAGAAGTGGCCATTGCAGAAAAAACATCCAAAACACAAATCTATATGGAATTTCTCGCAAAAATTTATCTTATGAAGTTACAACTTATTATCATTAGAATAAAAAACGTTACAGATAGATTTATTGGTGGGATAAGGACATGATAATCACCAAAATGTATTTATGTAACCACATCTGCACAATGCATTTTGATAATACAATGCATACACATGATGGTCATTGGGCAGAGGCACACCAGGTCAGAAATCAATAAGAGAAATACTCATGTCCCATTTCTTTATCGTTCTTGTAAATTCCTCTTAATTGGGCAGTATTCCTACATCGTACCTTTTTCACTTTGAGCGTGAGCTCGCTGGTGGTGATTCCCTTGTCGTCGACCGACATCTTGGCGTTGTTGACAATGAGCGGTCCGAAGTTCATTGTGCCTCCCTGTTCTGGCCAGCATGGCGGGAACGACTGTGGACAAAGGAAGAAACATGGACTTATGTAAAAATTGGTTTGTTGTTTGTTATTGTAGCTAAATATCCAGTCTCTTGCCAGATTGCCTAAAGGTTCGATATACTTTATCACCCGCACAGCCGCCGAGCCATGCTTATTGTGTACAGGCTGTATTAACAGGCCGTATGCACCGCGGCATATTATCACTATTTTCTCAAGAATTTGACAATTGTTTGGGTGATGAAATAAAGAAGCACCTTAGGGGTCATCCTTGGGTGGCTGTACAACCCGTGGGGATACGTGACTATCCCTATGGGTCATACAGCTACCCTCGGAAGCCCCCCGCGGTGCTTCTTAATATATTACCAATATTTTGCCTTACACTAGGGGTGGGTTCAGGCTTAATATACCTTTTTTCCATATCTTTAAGAAAATCTTAGCTTCCTTTAGGAACTCTAGAATTTCTTTCCTTTCAGTACTACGGAAGATACTGTTCAGAGACGATGAATGCCTCTATGTAGAACATGGATCAAAATGATAGACTACTTTAAGTTCATTCATTTCCTCGCACGTATTGCTTATGGGCACCAATATGTGAAAATGCGAGTAGACAGAAAAAATAATATCAACATCATCAAAAATATGCGATTGGAACAAGTAGAATTACAGCAGGAAGCCTGAAATCTACTCTCAATGCGAGGTGCAGTACAAAGATCTAACACGGCCAAACTATGTACTTCTACAGCATTAGGTGTTCCTCTTTTATCTTTTAGACGTCTCAATTCATCCCCTGATGACAGTAGATTGCGGAGGACCTCTAGGGCCTATACTGCCTATAGACCTGTGAGACACTAGACACTATAAAGGTCCTATACAGGGTACAGGTAGGGGCCGTCCATAAATGATGTCACACACTAGGGTGTGGGTGGGTAGGTTGAAAAATGTGACACTGCCTGAAGCAGGCCTTATTTTCATGTTCAGATTAGAGAATTTAGCGTGACAGGGGGGTTGGTGGGTCCTAAAAATACCCTGAAAAAGTGTGACATCATTTATGGATGGCCCCGTAGAGTGAAGGCTACTACAAGCCGGTGAGGAGGGCCGGGCAGGTCTCACAAAGCGGGGCACAGTCTATAGTATAGACGAGAGGACTAGAGAAAGGTCTTTTATTATATACAATCCTCTACAGGGCTAATTCCTGGGGCCATAGATCCTTAAATCCGACGACGTGGCCATTTCTTTAATTCTCCCTTCCACGGATAGCTAAATAACAGTATTTTATGCACCTGCAGGCTAATTTGGACTATTTCTGTCGACAAAAACACTGGAGAAACTATAGAAAATAAATAAATAATTGTTACATTTCCATCTATAATGGATGGATTTTCAAACAAATCAGAAAATGATAACTGTACATGAATACTAAGAAAAAAATAACAGTGGCTAGTTTTATTCAATGTTAATCTAAAAATGATGGTACAATTTATGAAAAGTCCTATGCTAGAACCTAGGGTTTTGTCGACATGCTACCCAGAATACATCCTGATCTAGGATAACCTGCAGGTGAAACTAACAAATTTGGCTATCCGTGGTTGGGAGAATTCAACAATGATGTGACATGAGTGTGAAAAGAGATGACATTAGGTACTTATATAGCCTGTTTCGACAAGGGACATGACAGATTCTTAGGGACATATGCATGTTACATATTGGTTCAACCATAGAGATATCTTATCCATCACTATGCCTTAACATACAGAGCAATTGCAAGCTCCGGCCATTTAGAAACTATATCTATTCCCTAAACGGGATGTGAGAGGGATACTTTTTCATGTATTCAATTCAATTTAATTCAAGTTCCTTTATTGTAATGAATTTTGCAAGTATTTTTGTAAAAGCATAAAACTTCATACAAAGAGATAAAGAATATGAAATTTTTAAGAACTAAGATATTTCTACCGGAAACGCATGCTATTCAACTAAACCTATAACATACTATGAAATGGTGTGGTTCACGTGCGGTTAGTACAGAAGACCAACTCTGATCGCAGTGAACTCTAGATCAGGTGGAACACAAAAATAACATTGGTGACGTCTCTCTACACCAGGTGGCAGGACGAGTCAGTGAGTGCACACCTGTTAACCTACCCTACCCCCTCCCAGACCCCCCCCCCCCCTTCGGCCATACACATCCTCCCCTCTCCCCCTTAAGGGCTAGGCCCTATTACACTTCACGACTTTGAGCTGCGATATCGGCTCTATAAGGAAATCACAGGAACTCCAAGAATATTTGAAATTTGCAACCTGGAGTATTTTACACGGGGCTAAAAAGAAATTGTGTTATTTATCTGTGACCTCGCCATAGTGCGGCCATGTCGTGTAGTGTAATATACCCTTTAGCTTTCAGGTTCTAGGCATCCCGGGCCTGCCTGCCTGCCGGACCTGACCTCGTCACGGGTCAAAGGTCAAAGGTCAAAGGTCAAAGGTGACATTTCCGGGACGTACGTCAGGACGTTACTGACTCACCAGGATCTAACCAGCTGTGGGCCTAGACTCAGTACTCAGTAATCAGCTGAGGATTAGTCGTGAGGGGATCAACTGAGGGTTACTTAGGGTAGTCGTGAGGTGATGAGTTGAGGGTAGGGCCAGTAATGAGTTGGTGGTTAAGGCTGTATCACACTAACCGATTTTTTTCTTTTTCTATAATTCTTTTATTAAACCACATTCATACGAGATGTAGGTGAAATAAGAATTGTTACAAATATTAATAACAACATAATATTACATACATTTGTTTAAAGAGTTATTTTCTTTATCATGAGTTTATGATTAAGATTGAGTCTAATCTAGGTAAATCTTAGTAAATCTTGCATGAGTTTATGCGCAGATTTGCATAGGAATTGTAAGTTATATCATCAATATACAATCTCCGTAACATCATTATTCAGAAGCATTACCATGCATATAACCAAAGATGTACAAAGATTTTACTCCCGATTTCAAAAGTAAGCAGTGGGAATATTGGCTAATTAAGGATATATTATATACCATAAAAAGGGCTTATAATTCTCTGTGTAATGCTATGTATGAGCTATAGTCCTTTGCTGTATGATTTATATTAAGTTATAAATAACCAAATTAACAGTGGTCAAAATCGGCTAGTTGAATACAGCCTTAGGGGTAGTTGTGAGTGGACAGCTGAGGGCTACTTAGGGCACAGTTAAAGTAAAATAATATCCATGACTAGGGTAGTGGTGAGGTGATCACAGAGTGTACCTCACGACCACCCCACCCCTCGGGGCGTCAACCCGGTACTACCACCTTACAACCACCTCAGGATACCTCAGGGGTTATTGTAGATTATCACTGTTTACGTCGTGCATTCCTGGGGTATTAAAATAAAGGGGACATCTCCCCCCTCACCCTAACCTCACCTCGTGAATTTAAAGCGCCTCTCCTACCCCCCCCCCCCCCGCCCCCCCCCCCCGCCCCCCCCCCCCCGCCTCACCCATCCCATGTCCTCTACATAGCGGCCAACAGGCACGTAGGGCGGTCAGGTCGTGTACAGGGCCGCACCAGGATATATATAAATACGTATAAATACAGGATAAGACCCGGTCACAACATCGAACAACATAGCCGTGAGCAAAGTGTCAAAGAGCTGTTTACATAGTTCCAGGATGAATTGGTATACCACACTATCAAAGGCTTCCATTTCACTAACCAAAGGTAAGGTTAGTTATCCGTGGCCCGTTTTGATGTTATTTTTTTATCAAAAGATTTGAAATTCTAAAATACAATTAAAAGAATAATTTAAAGATAATATAGTAAAGTTATTGCATTTGTTGTGTCTGTAGTATCACCAGACACTCCCAAACTACCCTAAAGTAACAATGACTAGGCTATAAGCCTGTACTTCGCCCTTTCTTATAGAATATAGGTCTAGAATCTTAAATTAGATACGCGAAATGGGGACCCCTCATCTAAGCCCCTTCTATTGGTTTATCATACAGAGCAATTTTCAACTCCTGCCATTCAAAAAACAGTGTGTGTGTGTGGGGGGGGGGGGGGAGTAGGAAGTGGGGGGTAAGTAGACCATGTCGGTCCTGGCAAACTAACTCTCAGATAATTAGGTAAAGTACGCCATCTCTTTATATAATGCTAGTAACATCGTTGAACAATGAAATTCAGCTGTAAGGGTGATCTGCCAAGTGAAAGGTTGACTCATAATAGTAATTGTGATACTCAGATACAATATGACCAAAGAGACTTTACAGGTATGACAAAAGCATGATTCAATAAATGATTCAATCACTGATTGAATGGCACATGCAGATTTATCTAGAAGAACACTTAATCATTGGCCAAAACACTAAGCCTTGGCTAAAAGCAGCTAACATTTCAAATAACCAAAGTTTATCCAATCAGAAATGAGCAGTTGGTTTTGTATCACTCATGGTGCTCCGACCAACTCGGGTACCAGTCTATCAAAGCTTGCGTCCTACGAGTCGTGGTGGCTGTGGTAGCTGAATACTAATCGTGCACTAATAAAAACAGTTCTGTGTGAAGCCAGTCATGAAGTGGAAAGAACATCACAGTATATATACAACAAGAGACCAGCAAGCCCAACTTTCACAAGACTTAACACACACAGGCAGACTTAACAAAGAGCGAGGTTTGAGACCACGTCTGAACACGACAGGAACCGACCACCGACAAACACCAACATGACAGTTACCGTGCAGTCAAAACCAGACACCCTTAACTCCTATAACATGTTTGACAAACTTAAATGTGAAAGCTCTCAGTTCATTTTTTTCAACTCAAAGAAATGAGTCAGAGAGACTTGCTATTAGACTTGGTTCCTTGCGAACAAGGGTGTGCCTGGTAAGATGTTTCTACAAGGTGGTCAGTGGTCGGTTGTGCCTTCTCCGCGTACAAACCCGACTCGTATCTTACCTCTTTGTCGTCCCCTGCTTCCTCCACCTACACACAAGGTGACAGGGCATTAGTACGGTCTGCTCTCAGCCTTATGCAACAACTAGTTGTTGACACAAATCACTAAATCACTTTGGTGCTTTTGACACCACACAAACAGTTCTCATCATCATAAAAATCTTCCTTGAAGAGGTATACAACCTTTTCCTCACCCTTATGTAGGTGTCAATAACAACCATGTTAAGCTGTCTCCCAACTATAGGTCTCATTTTAATTCAATTTCCTGGCTCTAGGTCTCACCCAAATCCCACCTCCCGGCTCTAGGCCTCACCTAAATCCCCCCTCACAGTTCTATGTTTCACCTGAATCTAGTGTATGCCAATAACGTCTGAGATCTGGATATGTCCGGCGTATGTCAGACCTGAGCTGATCAATGCGTCTATATTCAAGTATTGAATGTCGGACAAATGTCCTCACAGCTCTATGCCTCACCCCAATCCCACGTCCCGGCTCTAGGTCTCACCCGAATCCCACCTCCCAGCTCTAGGCCTCACCCGAAGCCCCCCTCCTGGCTCTAGGCCTCACCCGAAGCCCCCCTCCTGGCTCTAGGCCTCACCCAAATCCCACCTCCCAGCTCTAGTTCTCACCCGAATCCCACCTCCTGGCTCTAGGCCTCACCCAAATCCCACCTCCCAGCTCTAGTTCTCACCCAAATCCCACCTCCCGGCTCTAGGTCTCACCCAAATCCCCCCTCCTGGCTCTAGTTCTCACCCTAATCCCACCTACCGGCTCTAAGCCTCACCCAAATCCCACCTCCCAGCTCTAGGCCTCACCCAAATCCCACCTCCCAGCTCTAGGCCTCACCTGAATCCCCCTTCCAGGCTCTAGGTCTCACCCGAATCCCACCTCCCAGCTCTAGGTCTCACCCGAATCCCCCCTCCTGGTTCTAGTTCTCACCCTAATCCCACCTACCGGCTCTAAGCCTCACCCAAATCCCACCTCCCAGCTCTAGGCCTCACCCAAATCCCACCTCCCAGCTCTAGGCCTCACCTGAATCCCCCTTCCAGGCTCTAGGTCTCACCCGAATCCCACCTCCCAGCTCTAGGTCTCACCCGAATCCCCCCTCCTGGCTCTAGGTCTCACCCAAATCCCACTTCCCAGCTCTAGGTCTCACCCGAATCCCCCCTCCTGGCTCTAGGTCTCACCCAAATCCCACCTACCGACTCTAGGTCTCACCCGAATCCCACTTCCTGGCTCTAGGTCTCACCTGAATCCCACTTCCTGGCTCTAGGTCTCACCCGAAGCCCACCTACCGGCTCTAGGTCTCACCTGAATCCCACCTCCTGGCTCTAGGTCTCACCTGAATCCCACCTCCCAGCTCTAGGTCTCACCCGAATCCCACTTCCTGGCTCTAGGTCTCACCCAAATCCCACCTACCGGCTCTAGGTCTCACCTGAATCCCACCTCCTGGCTCTAGGTCTCACCTGAATCCCACCTCCCAGCTCTAGGTCTCACCCGAATCCCACTTCCTGGCTCTAGGTCTCACCTGAATCCCACCTCCCAGCTCTATGTCTCACCTGAATCCCACCTCCTGGCTCTAGGCCTCACCCAAATCCCACCTCCCGGCTCTAGGTCTCACCCAAATCTCACCTCCAGGCTCTATGCCTCATCTGAATCCCACCTCCCAGCTCTCTTTTTCACCCGAATCCCTACTCCCGGCTCTAGGTCTCACCTGAACCCACCTCCCGGATCTAGGTCTCACCCGAATCCCACCTCCCGGCTCTAGGCCTCACCCAAATCCCATCTCCCGGCTCTAGGCCTCACCCCAATCCCACCTCCCGACCCTAGGCCTCACCCGAATCCCACCTCCTGGCTCTAGGTCTCACCTGAATCCTCCCTCCCAGCTCTAGGCCTCACCCGAATCCCCCCTCCCAGCTCTATGTCTCACCTGAACCCACCTCCCGTCTTTAGGTCTCACCCAAATCCCACCTCCCAGCTCTAGGCCTCACCCGAATCTCACATCCCGGCTCTATGCCTCCCCCGAATCCCATCTCCTGGCTCTAGGCCTCAACCAAATCCGATCTCCAAGCTCCAGCTCTTAGTCTTAGCCAAATGTCTTTTGATAGTTCATGACTTACCGAGTCTGTGCGCTTGTAGTCCTGGAGACAGATGACTGACGTACAGGAGTAGTCGTAGACCATCCGCCAGAAGTCCACGCGGGTGTCAGGCAGAGGGGCCTGGGTGATGAGGAAGGCCTCGCGCTTGTAATAACCCTGATTGGGGAACAAGATGGGAAATAAGTTAAAGGTTAAAGATACAACTCTTCTCAGGAGCATGATTAACACATCTTGTAATGTAACTCACAATTAGTGAACACAAGAGGGGCACACTCTCAGAGAGCAAACCTCAGAAAAATGGCTCTAGACCCTTAAACTTGAGAGTGTACAGGGAAATTTCTTAAATTTGTTAGTACTACACATCAATTTCTTAAATTTGACACATGACAGGGCAATAGATAAGGGAAATGCAATATAGGCTAGACCTACCTGTACAAATACGGCATTAATGTAGTCGGTCGTCCCATCTACCCGCGTCTGCAGGTACGGCCGGTAGTAAGTGGCTGAAAGGACATTTATAAATATCAGCTATCATGTTATGCTCTCTTTCCTCACAATAAAAACCAACAAGCCATTTCCTACACAGGTATGTTAGTCTCATACGCAGATCTGTTCTTTTTGTTCCAAATTAATTTCTGAAAAGATTCTACTTCCTGAACCAATTGTTACATTATTACTGTTATTTTCTTCTTTGTATCTATATGCATAGACATAGGATATTTCATACAAAGCAAATAACTTTCGTTTTACCCAAGTTTTTGTCAACCAAATATATAATGTCTGCATGCTCAAAACGCACAGAAATACAGTTAGGCTTCCAAGTCCAAGTTACTTTAATCTCTGATATCTTCCTCAAAATTCATTTTGTGTACATATAGCATGATTACTTTAGCAAAACTCATCATTTGCTCTAACATCCAGAATGTCTGAATTATTTACAGTGACCTGAAGTCACCCAATACAGGCTGTTCTCATGGTCTGACCTGAACAAGTTACTTTGATCAGTGATGTTTTACTCAAACTTTCTGTCAGGGAGTCAAAAGCAATGTTGTGTCAAAATATGACAACATTTTGCTTTCTCAAATCACTATAAAAATATATTCTAAGAGTGTAACTTTAGCCATTGGGTTAATAGTTAATTTCAATAGTTGACCCAATTTTGACCCTACATTGCTTTTGGCTCCCTTTAAGACTGTTTCAGAAAAGTCTGTTTCAGATAAGGCTGTTTCAGATATGACTGTTTCAGATAATGCTGTCTCAGATAAGGCTGTTTCAGATAAGTCTGTTTCAGATAAGGCTGTTTCAGATAAGGCTGTTTCAGATAATCCTGTTTCAGATAAAGCTGTTTCAGATAAGGCTGTTTCAGATAATCCTGTTTCAGATAAGGCTGTTTCAGATAAGGCTGTTTCAGATAAGGCTGTTTCAGATAAGGCTGTTTCAGATAAGGTTGTCCCTATGTTCTAACCTGGCAGGATGTCCTCTCTCCTGTTCTTGTTCTTGTTGCTCGACTTCAGGGCGGCCTCGAACTCGTGATCAGGGAAGTTCTGTTTGACCACGTCCAGAATCTGAAAACAAAATATATTATCGTTAAGGTCTGAACTGAGAATTGTATTTATATATATACAAGATTCATAAGTGTATTTCATTGAGAGGCTCTCCAGAAATAAAAGTCTACCCCTACCTAATATTGCGGCCTAGCAAAATGCTATAGTGATTGTTGGTTTACTATTAGGCCTGTTTGTCTTTACTCTTCCTTCTTTTTTTTCTAGATTTTTGATAAAAGAGTGTGTCAACAGAATGCCCATTGACCCATTGAGGAAATCACGGAGGATATGTTTTTGCATCCAGCATCCTCTTCCTGGTCCCTTTCATTTTGACCTGAATTTGTATCTATTTGGGAAGTTTTCTTATGTTAGTTTTATGCTAAGCCTGTTATTACTTACCCTGAGTTGTTGCAGTTTGGTGAAGTTAGTTTTACGCTAAGTCTCTCTGTGCTTACCCTGAGTTGTTGCTGCAGTTTTTTGAAGTCAGTTTTATGTTAAGTCTGTCATTGCTTACCCTGAATTGTTGTTGTTTGGTGAAGTCATTTTTACGTTAAGTCTATCATTACTTGCCTTGAGTTGTTGTTGCAGTTTTTTGAAGTCGGTTTTATGTTAAGTCTGTCATTGCTTACCCTGAATTGTTGTAGTTTTGGTGAAGTCATTTTTTACGTCAAGTCTATCATTACTTGCCTTGAGTTGTTGTTGCAGTTTGTTGAAGTCAGTGTTATGTTAAGTCTCTTTTTACTTACCCTGAGTTGTTGTTGTAGTTTGTTGATGTTGGTGGTGGGGTCAGGTTGTAACCACTCGGGGTAAATCTCGCTGAACTGGTAACAGGCGATGGTCGTCTGTCCCACTGTGACGGCCTCTAGTAGTGCGTCGTAGATAAAGTTATACTGGTCCTGGAATAGGCAGGGAAAACACAGTATTGATTATACTCATTTTACACAAAAATAATAGTTTATTGTCTCAAGTAAAGCATAAAACAGCAGGATACATCAGGATAGCCCCAGGGAAAGATTGTTTTCACTGAAGGGAGAGCAGCTAAAAAGTCTGAGTTAGTGAAAAGGACCGGTCATAGATTAAAGTTGACAAATTTTAAAAGTGAATAGATTATAATGGGCAAAACTTTCCATGACTTGTGATCCACTCTAGCATCTTTCTTTTCCTTGCTCTGGCCATTTCATTGAGGGAATTTCCAACACTGGTATTGATCGAACAGAAAAAAGGACAACTCTGGTCATGCCAACCTTCACACACGCTATGCCTGGCTAGCATCCATTGCCATTATCTTCTATCTCTTGTTTATCTAAGATCATAATGGCAAACATGTAGTTCGTATATAGACCATATACCTAGTTTACCCATAAAAAATCTAATATTAAAGAATCTGAATGAGTTTTATTCAAAACACAGGAATGGTAAAAACTGCTATTACACTGGACATAGATGTATTGAACTATAGAGAGGTTAATTATCCATTTAAAGTTAATGCGTGTTTGTGATGTTTCGTTGTATAGATAATAGCTAGCTCCATTCGCAGTCTCCCTCCTCGTCGACTGCGGTCGTCCAATACATAATTATAGTTCCCTCATCATGTAAGACGTGAACACTTGTTGTGAAAGGATTTGTTGTTTATTACCCAATGTCTAGTCGTTCCGTGACAAGAACTCGATTGACCATGATCAGTCCCGAGGTTAGAGTCCCCTCAAATACATTCAGCCAAAGCTCCGCGCTCTAACACAATTTCTATATGCCTCTCTCCAGAACCTAGACTGCAGATTAAAGGTCCAACCTTTACAGGATGTTTACTCACACAGTGCTTGCAGCTACTCTGGTTAGCTAAGAGCGGAACACATTATTATATGGTGGTACGTCACACCTTAACTCCTCCCTCATTTCACTACTGTCAAAGTGAAACATTGGCTTACATGTGCGCTTCTAAGCTCACGTTATGCTGCCCAAATATGGACTGGCCACCCGCGTCAGTACAGTATGAATCTAAGTAAATATCTGGATAGGACCAAAGCCCATAGGAGGAAAGTAGTGAAGTAATTCTCATCATTTGTGGATCTAAAATGGATCTTTCAATGTAAATTGTGGATTTATGTTTCCATGTAAACAAAAAGTAGTAATACCAGGGACTGGGATCTAAGTTAGACTGGTCCCAACCTGTCCACTGGTCCCAGTCAGTACTACAGCTAGTATCAAGGCGCAGGCTATGGGGGAGGGGAGTTGTCACCAGGACCCAGCAGACCGTGACCGGCTTTTGTCAGCGAGTCACGACCTGGGACGTCGCGACACACTTTACGACACGCAAGACCATGTGTACTGCAGGAAGTGTCTAAGTAAGACACCTCTCTCACTGAATAGAGGGGAAATATCCACACTCAATTATATGGATACTTAAATTTACATCCCGAACCATCAAAGTAATCATATTGATGTTTCACACTGATGTTTTGCATGGATGATTCGTGAACTAGCCAGTGTAAGACGGTCTCTAGCCCATTCTCTAATTCTAGTACATCTATAATGAGTCAATAAGAACCAGGGTTAAAGCAGGAAACTAGATAGAATTGATTAATTGATTCCTACATCAGCTTTATCAACCTTTTGCTGGAATCCAAGGTTTGATACATGTAGTTGAATCTAAAATAAGTGGGATTTTAGTAATTTTCTTTCTACATTAATTTAAAATATAAACAGAAAGAAATTTGTCAAATTCTTCTACACAACATTTGTACTAGAATGAGGACATGCTCCTTTCTTCAGCATTGCAGTCAGCAATGTCAACAGTTGCATATTTGTGAATCCACATATATATGCTTGCTTACGGATAAATATGATTGTATGGATATTGATATTTGTATGCATATATACATTATATATCACTATGTAGATTTTATATATGTAAATGAATGTATTAATTAGTATATGATCATGTTGATGTGAACTATGGAACTAGTATGTAGCACGATGCTGTTTCTGAAAAATGTATTGCTTTGTCTCTTTCAAAAGGGAAACCCTGTTTATTGACCTATATGGCTATTGACTTGGCATGCTGATCGGAAACTTACCCATGTTTGCACCATGTTGACTCGCTGGTAGCGCATGCGCCACACACACCCGAACACGTCGATCCTGCCCTCTGACTCTGCCTGATTCTTCAAATAGTCTACAGCCATGAAGGTTCCTGATCGGCCGACACCCGCACTGAAATTCACAAATATGTATATGTAAACGCAGGTGAATCTTCTGAAAATAAGTATGATGTCTCGTCTCAAACTGCTACACATAGAAATGCTATCGAGGAATTTTCCAGCATAATTATAGAATTCTTGCAAATGTAAATGCACATGTTACTCTACCTGCAGTGGACAACATTGGACCCAGTGACCATGTTTTGGGCCATCACTATATCATCCCTTCTTTACAAGCTATTTGAACACTGTTACGTACCTCCATCACTATATCAAACATCTACACCCCCTCTTTTCAAGCTATGAGAACACAGTCTCATACCTCCATTACTATATCAAACATCTACACCCCCTCTTTACAAGCTATGTAAACATTTTTATGTACCTCCATAACTATAATATCAAACATTACACCCCCTCTATTCAAACTATAAGAACACCATCACGTGCCTCCATCTCTATATCAAACATGCACACCCCTTCTTTACAAGCTATGAGAACACCGTCACATACCTCCATAACTATATCAAACATTACATCCCCTCTTTTCAAGACATGTGAACACTATAATGTACCTGCAGTGGACGGCGGTGGGCCCAGTGACCCCGGCCTTGGTGGCCATCTCTCTATCAAACATCTACATCCCCCCTTTACAAGCTATGCGAACACCATGACGTACCTGCAGTGGACGGCGGTGGGCCCAGTGACCGCAGCCTTGGTGGCCATCTCTATATGAAACCTCTACATCAGTTCTTTACCAGCTATGAGAACACCATAATGTACCTCCATCTCTATATCAAACATCTACACCCCCTCTTTATAAGCTATGAGAACACTGTCGCATACGTCCATCACTATGTCAAACATTTACATCCCCTCTTTACAAGCTATGTGAACATCACATACCTGCAGTGGACAACGGTGGGCCCAGTGACCCCGGCCTTGGTGGCCATCTCGGCCCGCACCCTGCGCCGTAAGGTCAGTAGCGGGGTGGCCTGCCGCGGGACGCCGTGGTCAGGCCATCCCGTGAACTGGAATTGTTTGATCTTCCGCACGTCATCTCCCTACAAGACAATGGGGTTACTCATTAACAAAGAAATACCACGTAAAACAAGAAAATGATTGATTCTGTTGTGAAGACCTACATCTTTTTTAATGGAGTTAATTACATTTTACAGATCTGTGCCTTCTTTACTTAGTGAAGGCAATGATTTTGCACTGTGAGCTCAAATCTTTAAAAATGAAAGAGTGTTGTTTATCAAAATACCTTCTTCAAATTGAGCTGAGTGGATATTCAAGACCAAGGTAAAAAGGGTCATACCTTCTTTAAGTGGAGCGTGCGTATCGTAAAGTCTGAGAAGATCTGTTCCTCATCCGTGTACACAGAGAGATCCCCAGCAGTCTTGGTCTGACCATTATCTGGCCAGTACTGCTCAGATTTTGGCTGAAAAGGAAAAAGAGATCAAATTTGTTTGAATATCTCAACTTACAACAATATCTATGCATAGTTTTAATCTTGACCTTGAAAATCTAATAAGAATGAGACAATTCAGATACTATATATATTTTAGTACATATTATCTCACTCTATTTCAAATACATATTTTGATATTACTAACAGAATGTACTGGTGGTAAATAAAAAAAAATCTAATAAACTTATATTACATAAGCAACATAAAGATGAGATTATTTGTGTCTCAAATCAAATCTTACCCGTCCGTTCTCTATACAGTTGGTCACCATGACAATAATAGGCACCTCGTGCTCCCAGCACATTCTCCAGAAGTCGTTCACCGTCTGTGGCATGGGACCTAAAAGTGTATGCAGAGTGATGACTGAGTACATACTGAAGACCAATACTGCCATCAAAGGGACGGACTGCGTTTTACTGTAAAACTCATACCTTCTTTTAGTGTAGTGAGCATATTAACAACACATTATGAGTGATGGTCATCCCACAATAAGCCAAAACAAGCAACACATGTACCAGTATTATTCCTATTAGTTTACCCCACCAGGATCCACTCCTCAACATACCCCTCCCACCAACAGAAGGCTGTATGGGCTATGAGCACTGACCACCACTACTACTCTGCTGTCACAGTTGGGGGAAGGGTTTAGGAAAGGGCTATTACTAGGTACTTCCTTGCACTGCCATGCACCTACTACTGAGTGACCAATCACTCACCCACCTAGACCTGCCCACCTGCAGGTGACAGTGAAGGGGTGAGGGGCTGATTGGCTCAAGTATTGGTTATGTAACCTATTTCTGGCTTCGCACACTACCTGATTCTAACAATTGGAGGACAATATTTTTTAACTACTGAGCATGAGATTGTGTAACCGGTCATTAAGAACAAAGTGACTTCAATGACTAAAGACATGACTGATTGAGGGAGTCCCCACCAATAGCTCCAATACTGTATAGATATAACTAGGGACTCTATATGAGTAGAATATGAGTGATATCATCAGACCTTCCTGTAAATTCAATATAACAATGCCAAGAGGTTTCTCAGAAGGGGTAGAGTTTCTGATCTGTGAAGTCAGAGGTTATCCTTACCTTGTGTGGCGATGAAGGCCTTGGCCTGCTTGTAACCCTGGGGAGTGGAATGAGAGAGAGAACATGTACAACAAGTCTATATGATTATGTCTATGACCAAAGGTAATTATTTCAGAGAAGATACACGTATACCAATGTCAAAAGAGGTATATTTCGCGCGAATATCAACCGCATCATTCATATGAAACTGCACAGAGTATGAGTTGACATACCTTGTAACTTCTAGATCTGTTGTTGGAACATTTTCAATGATACATAGCATGTCATATTTTCATTTATATTTTTCCATTTCTAAATAATTAAGTAATAAAAATAGCTTGCACTTAGAATTATGAATTGCAAAATAAACAGTATATTTTTCTACAGTCAACAAAGTTTACAGTTGACATATAACATACTTATATTTTGTGTGATACAACCTTTATTACTAAACATGCAATAAATGGTTATACATGCGTAAACACCAGTCATTACTTACATCCACAAAGTTGGCATTGATGTACTCGGACGCGTCGTCCTTCTTCCTGGTCAGCAGCACCCGGCTGTGGTCATCTGAAAACACGGGCCAGAATACGTATTTATATGATTATTAGGAATAACAATTATCATGCCCTTTTGGTTATAATCTATATTTACATAGCCCCTTTTATAGTATAAAAGGTAAAGTGTAAACGCAAGGTTCAACTTTAAGATCAGTTAAGAGAAAAGTGTCATGTACTTACAGGCGACGATGTTGCCGAAGCGATTCTTGTCGCGGTGAACATTTTTCTTCATGCCAAAGTCCCAGGGGGCTGTCTGCCCCTCGGGAATTTTCTACAATACAAGGAATGAAATATGATATTTCACTATTGAGAGGGCTTTTAGTAAAGTTGCTGTTTTAAATCAAAAAAATGATAACATTAGTATACTATCATGTACTGAACATAATATCCACTGAAAGTCAGGCATTGTGGTTCAAGTGTTCCGATGTAAGTCAGATTTTGAATATTTGTTTCCTTGGAATTAGACAACCTTTAATAACATTCCATTATCAAGCTATCAGTTTTATGAATTATAGGAACAAAATGCATCTGTGCTCTCTCAAGCAGCAATCGTGAATGAAGGCTCGAAGGCGTAGTAGTGGACATATTAAACCTCAATTTTGATATTGAACTAAGTTACACATGCCATCATTGAAAATAGAAGAGTTTGACCTTGACTGACCTCGTACTCCTCCTTGAAGGGCATGGCCTCCATCTGGCGCACCTTCTTGATGTGGGCCTCCAGGGCGGCCACGGGCTGCGAGTAGTCGTGGGGCGGCTCGGGCGGCATCAGGTCATAGTCCTCAGGCACAGGATCTGAGCCCGACACCTGCGAGTCAGGGCGGGGGGCGGCCGGGACGGTGAGACTGTTCTTGGTGGGTTGGGCATCCTCAGGGCCGGCTGGGGAGAGAGAATATATACATTAATATTACACGTGGTATACAGGGATAGGTCTATATGGGAGGCGAGGGGCGCAGGACGGCAGGGACTGACAAACTGTTCTTAGGCTTGGGATCCTCAGGGATGGCTGGGGGGAGAATATACATTAATATTACATCGGATATACCGGAATATACGTCTATAGGCCTGTATGGAGATACACCATGGGGGCGGCCATGTTGTGTCACGTGGTACAAAAGGACACTCCTCATTGGTTGGAAAGTCGCGCTTGACCCCCGACTGGTAGTGGCGCCAAAGGAACACGCATGTGCAAAAGTGAACTCCCGACTGGCCTATACGGGAGGTGAGGGGCAGGGGGTGGCCAGGACCAACAAACTCTTCTTAGTGGGCTGGGGGTCCACAGGGACGGCTGGGGGGGGGGGGGGGGGGGGGGGAGTCTCAGCAGGACAAAAACAACAGCGGGGACATTGCTAAGCTGGAACCAGTAACAGTTGTGAACACAGGTTTTGTGTGGTATAAATGGAGTGAAGACTTGAAGGCAGGAGATTGTAGTTGATGATAAATATATATTTTCTACAGTCTCAGGAGTGTAGGCCAATGGCCTGTTGCTTCTTAGTGGTTTACATGTTGACTCTTCTTCTGCTGGACCCAGAGTGTCCCTTACAGCATACCTGCACCTCCCACCTGACCTCTGGTCAGTGACCTAATTACAACTGACCAATGAGGGCAGGGGGGGGGGGGTGCTAACTGTCTAATTACCATAAACTCTATGATGTAATAAATAATATGCATATATGTTATAACTTTTGATTATTATAATTTAGACATCAAATATGTATATTAATAGAAAATATGATATTAATATATTTTATATAATAGATTTGATGAATTATTGTAATTGTTAATGTGAGGATATGCCATGCCTAAACTTAGGTATGACACAGTTACTAGTTGGACTACATTTGTACAATGGTAGACACACGTTAACCTTTACTGTGTCACTCAGTAAGACATCATTACTTCGGTTACACGATGTCACTTGTGTGAATTATACCCTTGCCATCCCAATGCTATTTCCCTAATGGGTCCCCTACATGGTAGTATGATGAATATAGTAAAACTAGCAACTCACGGGCCTCGTCCACTGGGTCCCGTACCGTATACTCGTCCAGCTTCTTCTTCAGCCGCTGCTGGCGCCTGCAAACAGGAGGGTTTGATGTACCATTATGAAAGGCGAGGGGTTGATGTTACTTCACTGATCCATCATGATAGGGCCTATGCTTTAGTTAATGGATAGGGTAATCATGATATAAGAAGATTCGTGGGGGATGTCAGAAGGAGCCTGTACGACCCATAGGGGATCGTCACGTACCGGGGGCGAAGCCCGAGGTAACAATCCTCATGGGTCATAAAGGCACCCGAGAACGACCCCTAAGGGTCTTCTATATTTTATCACACAATCAAAGCTCTAAACTTTCTAAAAAATAGAGCATGCAAGGAGCGGTATGTACAGCCTATAAATATGCACTGCCCCTTATTCACCGCTCAGCTGCCGTGTGGGATCATACATGTTACCCCTCTAACCCACTCATCATATTTATCATACGTATCCCTTTCCTGTACTGGGTCTCGCCATTCGTACCTCACTCTACGACCCCGACACACACTCACCTCCGGCGGCTGACGAAGACACAGATGAGGACGACGAGGATCAGAACGAGCAGCCCGGCCACCCCGCCCATCACGTAGATTATCCATGATGCAAGGCCAGATTCCTCTTTCTGATTAGTGTTGTCTCCACTGGCATCAAGAGTTCCTCCGGGTGCTGGGGTAACTGTTAGTTAACAGGAAAGAATCATTGACAATATGAGGTTAGACATCAGTAGTTTCAGTGATTAAGCAGGGGTTGCTACATGTAATCACGAGATAAGTGGGTTGAATTCAATATATATAATCATGTGTCTTTGCATAAGGCGATGTACTTTATCAAATTCAACACTGAAGGCACTGAAGTGAGTTGTTAGGTGAATTTGTGTAAAGTTCATGAAAAAATAAAGTTCTGCTCATTCAATTTTTTTTTAAATTCAACACTGAATTACTTGATGCATAACATTACAAAAGAGATTGTTCTATTATATGGGCTGCCATTTTTAAAGCCAGAGTATCGTCCGTCTGTGTGAAGGTCAATGTCTCAACCCCTAAGCCTAGTGACATAGCAGCCGGCGACGTGTTTTGTGACATTAGAACGTAATCTGGCGACGTTATTGGTCATGTTGCGAATTTGGCGTGGCCGTACAGGAGTTACAACATAGCAAATAACGTCCACCACACGGACAATACACTGGCTTTAAAACTGTGAATATGTACTCACTAGGAGGTGGTTCTCAGTACAGGGGTAACGTGTGCTGGGGGTGGTTAGGGGGATTATACTTACCCGCTGGTGGCTCACAGTCTGGGAGGGACCCATCCCCTAGGTCACATTCAGTGCACCCTGTGACATGGTCACAGGTTTTACATTTAAGGGGACAGTCCTGTGAACAGTCCTCCCCGTACTTCCCCTCTGAACACTCTGAAACAACACACAGCACACGCGGGGTATGAGCGAAGTAAGGCGTAAAGCTGGGACAAGCAGGGTATGTGAGAGTTATGTGTTGAAAATATATCTAAATAATTAAAGACAAACACCATAAGGTTAATTAATAAGCACTGACTTGATTAACATAGGAAAAAATAGCATTATTGGTTGTTGCAATATAGAAGTTAATATTGAAAAAATATTAGGTAAAGAATTATTACAAGCTGGGGGACGGTTTGAAAAGTAGTGATAACTAAGTCGGAGACATGGGAAAATGATACCTATCGAGAAAATCGTTCCCACTTTTACTTCAAAAACAAATAGCGAAAATATATTTAAAAAATGGTTTTATATCGGGATCTTCTATGGATAAGGTGTAACTTTGCTGGTACCTTGCAGACAGTCAGTGACGTTAGGTGAAGTATGCTGGTAGCCGGCCTCACACCCCGTGACGTCACACACCGGACATGACGTCACGTTGGCGCAGTGACACGTGACGTTACAGATAGGGCCCAGGGTGCCCGGGGGGCAGGCTGTGGGAGGAGGCGGGGTTAGAGACAGGTGAAAACATAAAGGGAGGGTTAGATGCGAAGCGCATTCTCTCTCAGGCATTCAGATGAGAGGCTCAGTTTGGAGTGCCTTTAGGTAAACATGACCCATTGAGTGTATAACCCCTCCGTCTTCTATGTATAGACCTTGTGCAGACAGGGTCACGTGATCTGGTCACCATGTCGTCACCCCAGCCACGTGGTTATTAAAAATATCCATAATTGAAAGGTCATAATTGTTTATTATGATTGATTAAGCTTTCTTTTGATGAAATGGACAAAAGTATACATCTTTGATGCTTTAGAATTGTAAATAATAATAGATTTAAACTGATCTCGAACATGGCTACCATCTCAAAGTGGGAGGAGTGACATTATACACCCAACGTCTATAAAAACATTATTAGGCCTAAATCCCAATATATTTGCAAAATATGAATTATACATATATTTACTAGGTGTGGGGAGGCTGCAGTGGATTCAAAATGTTCCAGGTTGATATATATATAATTTGAATATACATTTCTACCTTTCAGACAATGCAAACCATTTATAAATATCCCCAGTATAGGCTGAGATATGGGAGTTTGAAATCCCCTATGCGGTACACACTGGTACACCCCTGTTTGACCATTTGTGCTCCATTTCCATATTATAGCCCCTTGAACCAAACGATATTTAATTAAAAATTACAATTTTCTTACTCATTAAAATTCTTCAAAATATAATAACTTTTCACACAGATCTTCATTCAAATAATGGTTTTTACTACCAGAACGTGAAAAACTTCTGTTATTAAAATTGACCAACATTTTCTATGCAATCTCAACATTCTTTTTTCTGTTGCCATGGTAACATGACAACATTCCTTATTGCAGCACTCTTTTAAAAAAGGACGTTCCTTACCAAATTACCCACAATGCAACTTTTATAAATAAATAGAATGATTTTTGGCTCATAATCTTAATCTCTGGAAAATTCTGCCTAAGTCACATTTCTTAGGGAAATATGCATTATTAGCTTGTTTTCGTCAATAACGGACTAATAGCAAAATAACTAAAATCCCTCTTGGGTACCATATCCCATGTCTGGTCATATATATATATATATATATTAAATAGTTATAACAGAGAGTTTTTGGATTTCGTAATGTAATTGTCATTTTGGTCAATCAGCGCTATGTGTCTGATGCTGATCCCCATTATAATGATGTGTGACTGTTAACCCTCCCTTCAGTAAGCATCTACAGATGGTTCCCTTTAGACCCGAATTAGGGACTGTCTATAAATGACGTAATGCATATTTCGACCTCTTTTTAGCGCCCACCCCCCTTGCTTTTTGTCACGCATCAGACTTAAAAGACACATAGCGCTGCCCCTATTGGGTGTGGTCATTAATTTATAGACGGGCCCCTTATTTAAAGTGCTGTATTGACAAAGGCATGCTCCTCTCTTGGCCTGGCCCATCTATTTTAATAGGTTCTCCATAGGCGGGTAAATCTTGTAGGGTACAAAACAAAGTTTAACAGGATCATAAAATCGTAAGGCTCTTTAAATCTCGAATTCGTGTTATAGCTAACGGAATTAAAGTGTGAAAAGCAAGTGTACATTCCTAAAAAAAAAAGAGTTAAACACGTGAATAGCCTTTGGTTAACGGACAGGAAAATTTGTCAATAGAGGCTTCATACCAGGAGATGAAGTTGTCATGGTTGGCATAGACACAGCTGAAAATAGAAAGGTGACCATTAGGAATACATTACTACCGGATTGTTTAGGAAATCAGGAGTTGGCGTCTGATTAACAAGGACGGAAAGTCAGAATGAACGTTCTAATAATATTACGATCCCTCTAAAAAAAAAAAGTAGGCCCTATGGGTCAAGCCACTAAATTCGACACGGCGACACCCCAATTTTCTGCTTAACGACACGCGACAGCGGCTATTCTTAAAATTGACACAGAGACAGATCCATTTCTTATATTTGACATGCGACATGGCTTATTCTTAAATTCGATACTGTGACAGAGCCATTTCTTAAATTCGACAGTTGACATCGGGACCCCCCTACCCCGTCTAGAACCCCAAAAGTACCCTTTAAATGACCTATCTTTACTGACACCTACCTTCAATAGTCTCAGCGCAGGTAGTTCCTGTATAAGCAGGTTCGCAAGTACACGTTCCTCGACGGTTACAGTAACCATTCTGGCAGTCACGTGCACACGTCCTACTACAGTCAGGGCGGTATCTATTTTTCTCGTCACAGACTACGGTCAGCAGCGGATTAAACAGAAACAAAGCGGTGAAATATGCAGATATTTACAAAGTAGTATTCTTCACAAGGCAGGGAATAGTATGATAGGCATGAAAAACAGGCGATGGAAGGTCACTCAGCCAGTCCCTGGGCGCTGTTCGATATCAACTAAGGACGTTCATCGTGAGCCAAGTGTCGATCTATAGAACAGAACTGTTATTAGTGTTACGTTTAAAGGGACATGGATCGGAGGCACAGTTCGTACTGCGTTATGCAGCAGCAGGGTGTTTCATAATCGTCTACGGTTTTGGAAAATATTTCTCGTGACCTTAACATGAGGGTTTGGGTCGTCTTAGTTATGATGCTTTTAATTTATTTTCCTTACGATGGTTTTGGGGTCACTTACAATGGATTGGGGGTCACTTATGATGGTTTGGGGGGTCATTTATGACAGAATTATTAGAGTTTTCAAACCTTCGTAAGAAAATGGTAAGGATTCATTTATGTCATAACTACGAATAGTATTATGAAACAGGCCGCTGCTGGAGATACTACGTCAGTTAGGTTAGTGGGCTTCAGGCAGGCGGAATACATGGCATGGAGGGGCAGCAGAGCCTAGAGGGGAAGCACTGGGTGGGCAGTAGAGGGGCAGTAGAGTAGGGGACACCTGCAATATACTGAGGCCCCTATATTGACTTAGGGGTTGGTTATAGAACCTTACCATCTCGGCGTACCCTCATCGCACGAACCACATTACGTCTTCTCTTGTTAGGATCTAAGATTATGTTGGGTGCACAAGAGTTAGATTACACATAACAGATGTACAGAAACTCAGGAAACGTATTACCTATATAGCTTGAATACTATATGCATTGTTAACGTGATCTTTGTCAATACATGATGTGAGTATTTATGACATCCAAATAAAACTAGTATTTCCAGACAGGTTTTGACTGTCATCAACATGCTGGTTAATCTTTATAGAAGGACATAAGCAAGCCTTAATAAGGCCTCGTGACCGCCTCCCAACACATATACCTGCAGCAATATATTTTCATTACTTGCTTAATATACAACTTAGAGAACATTATTGTACATCAAACATATTTTTTTCCTCCAATAATCGGTATATTTTGTTCGACAATTATATTAGTCTTCTGGAAATTCCTTGCAAAATTCCAATTTCTTCCTTTTATTTTTTGAAAATGGGTTTTTCAATTGTCCTTTTTTGGGACATATTAAATATTTCACATAGGTATCAAAAACAATCATATATGCCAGAGTAAATTAGTGATAATTAAGCAGCAATTGACATAATATTATGACAGGCTGTGACGCTCTTCATCAAGATTATGTACATATTATATATATATATATATATATATATATATATATATATATATATTACATAATTCAAATAATATCTTCATATCGGGCTTTATGTATTTGTGTACATTATATGTGTATCTAAAGATATCGTGTTTTAGACTTTTTGTAATACCGGCTAATCAACTATCAAATGATAGCGTAGTCAATTGAGAACTATTCTATCTTCGACAGACTGTTGGCAAAGTTTAATAACGGGTTAGTGAATATATTAATAAGGTATGTTTACCTATAAACTTGTAGACAAATATTGAGCTCCCAGAATTTCCACACTGGAGGCTCGTAACTTCAGCTGTACAGCCCGTGCAAAGGGACATATTCGTAGGTGGGTTGCCACTAAAGTTTCCACAGACACATTTATCGGACTGAAATAGTAAGGGTAGTAGAGTGAGTCTGAGACACGTAATTCTTAGCACTCTAAATAGATATGAAGTCTTTTTTTTTCAACTGACCATTAGCTAAAACTGAAAATAAGGGCAACAAAAAATATATTGATGTGTTCGGGTTTCATATCTCAAAACAATTAGGGCCGGTAGGTCGGGACTGATTTTTTTTTCTTGTTTTTTTAAATATTTTTTTAAAACTGTAAATGTAATGATAGGCTGGGTGTTCATTTTAGGTACATTTTCCCTACATTTTCCATCAAAAACTCGGGGCTAAAAAATAGGGTCGGTTCGGAAACCGGAACACAACTATTCTTTATTTTTGGCCTAATGTGGATCGTTTTATGCATGTAATTTTCCAACCATTCGTTTATCTAATCAAGGCAGTACTGATGAAAATAAGCTTGTTAATGATTATCATGATCAGAAAATTTGTTGGCGTTCATCAACAGAGACAGCACATAACTGATAAGAAGAAATCCGAAGTGATGCTTTACAAATGGCAAGCGTATGTGCTCGCGCTCATAGATGAAAACTTTAAGCTATCATATAAATTTAGCTGTGCTGAACTGTAAACTAAATCATGTAAACTGAGCTACAATGAACTGCAAACTAAGAAAAACTCATTTCTGGTGAAAATTATGAACATAATGCAAATATCTATATCTTATTGAATCGTAAGCCCAGTACGAGACATACAATACTCACCGCAAGCCCAACATGGGTATACTCTCTTTCGTAACATGATATGATGCATTCTTTGTTGAGTGCCGGGGGGTCCACCGGGACCGACCAACCATCTGGTATATTGTCATAACACTCCATTTCTTCCATACCTGAAAGAAACAACAGTTACTCAAAATCCTCTGCGTCCAGATGAATATGATAAGGAGACAGGTTTGGAAAGGCGACATGCCTATTTCTTATATGCTTAGATTATGTAGTTATTATGCTCAATTGTACAACGCTATGCACTCTCTAAGAACATTCTACTAAAGGCATTTATTCAGTTTTGGTAATTCAATATCTAATTCCTATTCTAGTTAATCTGGGAGAACAATTCTCACTGGCATATATTTTTTTATCAACAATTGGTGATCCGGAAACACAACCGACCGACCCAATTTCATTTTCAACGCACTGATTAAAGAGAAAATATTGTTGAAAACCACTAAAACAACCAGAATTGAACAAATGAATATCAAATGGCCTATCCAATATATAATGAGTCTTACAAATGCAAAAATAAAATCGTCACGGGGGACACATCTAGGAAGCTCTACTGATAGTACATTCTGAGACAATCTCTACAGCTATTCCCTATTCTTTGAGTCATGAAACCTGAATGTAACAATGATTTCTTTTTTTTGCCTTTTTTTCAAAGACAATATTGGAGAAAAGTGCAAGTTGCCAAAATACCATAGCTACTTGCACAGTTTTGGGGGCTCTGCACCCGATGGATGCATCGTAATAACCCTTATAATTACGGACACTGTATTATCTCTAAATGTCATGGAAACGATAAAATCATGTTGAAATAAGGCCGAGAGAAAAAATAGTTGCATTCCGGTAACCCGACCTACCCTAAAAAAAATTGGGGGCAGAAGTTACCGTAACACAACCTTAATTTCCTTGGCCTAACACTTTGTGGTCTACCTCAGTGGTATTATTTTGATAAATTTGGAGGAAAAAAACTATCCTATATAACCCCCTAAGACTCAGGCCCGTACCCAGGGGGGGAGGTGGGGGTGGTGGGCCACCCCCCCACAGAGCACCAGTCATAATTAGTTCCACCCAGGTAGAAATGTTTCCTTCTTCAAATTTCTTTAGAGTCAAAATTTAGAGGGAACGTTCCACTGAAACGCTTTACCTGATATTCTTTTTTTGTTCAATAACCTTTGAAATGCCACCTTATAAGATACTATCTGGTTAAATCAAATGTCAAGAGCCCCTATCTGCCCATTGCCAGCCATAGGCAGTGTCCCAAATCTGGTCATAGCCATCCAGAAAAATAGAAGTTTGCACTGTTGTCTTCTTTTTTTTAGGTGATAATCAACCCTAAAGGATATCCCAAGAGAAATAGTCTCAAAATGTGGATAGAAGTCATAGTTTTTTTTTCATGAAAAATTGAATAAGTATGAAGTTTGATAGATATACTTCCCCTGCCAGCGGGTTGCCCTCCCATTTTCATATCCAAATCTAAATATTGCTAGATGCACAGTGTTATGACTTTATGTATCCACGGGAATTATACATGGAACTTATGAAGTATTTGCTCAATAGGCCTATTACTTCCCTAAAAACATAATAGAGTTCCACTTTTTGGAACTCACCACCCCCCCGCCACCAACCCTGGGCACGGCCCTGGCCCTTCTCCTCCTCCTCCTCCTCCCAGTAGTCGGTGTGAGTTAAACCATCACTAAGGTACTTCAGTTTCAGGATGTAACGCCAGAACAATTTGACGTTGGTTGCTTATGTTATTGTCATTTAATGTTATTTAACACAAAAAGATGATTAAATTGTATCTAACTATTTTTTTAATGATTTTTATTTGGGTAATATAAGGCTCGGCATAGCCGATCTTCCGCCCGTTCGCACTCCTGACTGAATTACAGATATATGAGCACGGGGGGACGGTTTACAGATTACATCATTGGTGATACCCAATTAAATGAAATGAGATGAAATGAAATGAGGTGAAAGTTTTGTACAAAGTCATGTGTTACATTCATTCAACATAAATAGGCCTCACTTTTTAAAAGGGTTTACAATTATTTCTTTAACATTTTGCTTAAAAACTGATCTGTCCAAAACCTGTGCAATATGTACTGGAAGTTTATTCCAAACAAGCATTGCCCTATATTGGGAGTTCTTTGGAAATTTACAGTGGTTTACTTCAGGAGCATTACAATCGGTGGGCCAAGTCTACGTCGTGTAAAAGCTATCTTCTTGAACAGTTGCTGTTTTGATAATACATCAAAAACATTAATATTACAATGAAATTATGATATATGGGCATTTGTGGATGAGACCAATAACATTTTCCTGGTATGACCCACCTGTGTCAGTGTGTGTCACACACCGTATTCCCCGACCTGACAGCTGACTCGTCCCCCCCCCCCCCCCCGACCTCCACTACTAATGGCTCTCATAATAAACACACTTCTATCTCCCAAGCGTCGTCCTGACCTGGGAGATTTTATCATATCTGCTTGTAGTAATGTTATATATTATACTGCCAGTGTTCGAAATTAAGGGTGCACCCTGCACCCGGTGTGCACAATTTGGCAGCAGGGTGCATAGATTTTACAACATGTGCACCCGGTGTATGCACAGTTTTTCTTAACTTTAAATACCTCTACATCAGGGTGAACCCATGAATAAATTGCCGGGTGCATGATTTTTACCATCTTTGCACCCGTCGTGTGCACCAAATAAATCCTTAATTTCGAACACTGACTGCCCATGGCGCTGTAATAGACATACGTGATATCTGAGCGGCATCTGTCACTGCAGTCGTACCTCACTATATACTATAGTGGTGTAGATGGAGGGGTCCATGAAATGTCGCATGTCGAATTTAAGAAATGATTATGTCGCAGGTCTCTATGTTTTAATATTCGTGTCAATTTTAAGAACCCTCTATGCCACATGCCGAATTTAATGAATACTCTGTGTCATGCCGTTTATTTTGTTCTTCATGTGACTAAGCGACATGTCGCATGTCGATTCTAAGATATGGCCATGTCGCCCTGTCGATTTTAAGGGTCCACACCCTCCTCCCTCCTATCCTGTATGGAGCAGCGTGGAATAATAGAGGCAGATATACATATATTATATCTATAGCATTAGATTGCTTTATATATGATAAGAGTAATACATACACATAACTAGAAGGTAAAACTATGAACTATAAACTTTAATATTTATTTGAAAATTACACGAATATGAATTAAGATTTATAAACCTTAATATTTAGCAAACAAATTTGTGTACGGCTCCTGCAATACCCTCCCCCCCCCCCCCCCTCCAATCCCTAGGGCGTAGCTAGCCCTAATAAAAGGGGATTCCATGGAATACTGAGGGGCGTGTAGGAAAATACATGTAAAGCATTTGTTATTGCCCTAGTTTACATATATACCGCCGAGGGCTTTAGCCTGATACATAGGTTTGTACAAACTGGGGCAATAAAAATTGCTGAGTGTGCCCACAGTCTGTACTTGATTTATTCTATATCAATTACTCAGAATATGTTGAAAAACTTATTTTAATGACAACAAACAAAGTTGGCATTAGCATTCACAGACAGGCATTATTGCACTCTGAAAAGTGGGTTCAGTCCTAGATTTTTCACAATTAGTTGTTCATATTTTACTTATGTTTTGGATAGTCAAAGGGGGTTCTAGACACCCATGAACCCCCCTGGTTACGTCACTGTAATTATCGAGGACTGGAGTCGGCTTGGGCGATCCCCTTGACTGTCCTTGTTCTGGTACGGGTCTAGTCCTTACCTTTAGAATAGTCCTGGCCGTGCACAAGTGCTGTGAGGACGGCCCCCACGATCACCAGGAGGTGTTGGGCCCGGCCCGGGGCCGCCATGATGTCCTCCTGTCTCCTCCTGTGTCTACCTCCTCAGGGGGTCAGTGAGGGGTCACGACCTCATCAGGTACTCCACGGTCGGCAAGGTAACCTCCTCCTGTACGGGTAGGGTTTTAACTCACTCCTGTAGGTGGTATAATGTGACTCCTTAAGGTGGTTTATAACGTACTCCTGTAGCCTGTCTCTACTCCCTCCGTCGGCCCGTGCTCCTCGACTTCCGTGTGTGAGGAGGGGGGGGGGGGGGGGGGCGTGACGTCACCACCCACCCCGGGGTCGGCCAACCGTGACCGGGGGACGCCGCCCCGCTGAGTGTACGGGAAGGGCCGCCGGGGTACCTGTACAGTAAGACGGGGGATAGGGGTAGGACTGGAGGAAGGGGGAGGGTGAGTCAGTCTGTGTGTTTGTGTGTGTGTGTGTGTGTGTGTGTGTGTGTGTGTGTGTGTGTGTGTGTGTGTGTGTGTGTGTGTGTGTGTGTGTTCGTGTGTGTGTGTGTGTGTGTGGTGTGTGATTACTGAATGTGTGTGTGTAAGTTAGGATAAGTTAGTTTATCTGTAAGGTACTTATGCAGTGTGTGTGTGTGTGTGTGGTGTGTGTGTGTCAGGTGTGCGTGATTAATGAAATGTGTGCGTGCTGTGTGTGTGTGTGTGTTACTCTAATCTGATTCTATGTGTGTAAGTGTCTATGCGTGTGTTATTGTGTTATTGTGTGTCATTCTGTGTGTGAGTGTGTTGTGTGCCCAACGGGGTCAGTGGCCCCCAGCCACATTTATATAGGTGTGTACACAGCCCGGCCAACCAGGTGGGGGTGTAGGCCTAAGGTGTGTTTGGTGGTGGTGGTGTGTGTGTGGGGGGGGGGGGGGGGTTGTAAACAGGTCAGGGCAGTGGTTGGAGTGGGGCAGGGCAGGTGTGTCGGGGTGAGGTCGGTGTACGGGGGTCCGGGAAGGGGAGGACTAGCCGCAGTAGGATCCCCCCAGAGTCGTGAGTGGGACTGAACAGGTAAGGGGATCGGAGGGGAGTGCTATTTAAAGGGGGCGAGGGGAGTTTGCTATTTAAGGGGGGTGAGGTGGGGGTGCTATTTCAGGGGGTTAGTATGGAGGGGTGCTATTTATGTCAGGGCGTTAAGGTATGTGTCCTGGTTCACGGAGGGGTGTGTGTGTAAGGTGGTAAGAGGTGGTGTAGACTAGACTCTCTCCCTGTGTGTTGTGTGTCGTACTCCCCGACTGTTAGCTCTCACTGACTGGGCTAGAGCCGCAGGCCACCCACTGCCACCGACTAAGCTCTAATTAGAAATTCTAAAATTCAAAAAGAAACTAAAATAAAATGATAAAAATAGAAAAAGAAATTAAGGCAGCCTGCTGCTCGGCCGTGTGACTCAGGGCCGAGGTGACGTCACGCACTCAGCTAGCAAAGTCACAGCGAAAAATGAAAAGAAATAAAAGTAATGATTTTAATAAAGGCTGGTAGTGGGCGGCACTAATGAGGCCGTCGACCTTTGTGTGCGCGGACCGGGCGGAGGGGCCGGCAAGGGATTTTTTTTCCTTTTTCTTTTTTTTAATATTGTTATTATTATAAGGGGTGTGGATCTGGGGGTTTTGATGTCGTTTGTCGAATTCAAGAAATGGCCATGCATGTCGCCTGTCACTACATTTTGAATTTCCATGTCTATTTTAAGAAATGTCCATGTCCCATGTCGAATTTACGAAATAGCCTGTAGACGTGGCGTCACTTTTAATATTTTTCTCTTTATGTCACTAAGGCCCATGATGTCGCATGTAGAATTTAGGAAATGTCCATGTCGCCTTGTTGATTCTAGAGGTCTACACCTATATTATTGTTTATCCACTTTCTTATTATACCAGCGGCCTACCTTAAAAAATCCATAGTACCTACTATAGGTTTGAGAACCCCTCATGATTTTTCTGCGATTGTTTTATATGTATTTCATAAAAAATATTAATGTACCACCTAAACAATAACAAGTATACAACCATAGAGATGCAATTCATGTAGCTCAAATTGTAAATAAACAATGATTAGTGTCGATTTCTAAACGCCAGATTTATTTTGAAGGAAAAAACTTTTTTTTATGTAAAAATACCACCCCGTCACTTTTTCTAAATATCTTTTTAATCCTATTCGCAATTACTTTAAAATCTTCAATTTTCCTTTGCTGTTCATTCACCGCATGTCTGTCTTTCAATTAATTCATTATAATAAAGTACACGTAGAGTGGTGGTATTGACGGGTATGGAGCCCCACCCGCCTCAGCCTGTCCGGGTCCCACTGACCGACTTCTACCGCTGGGGCTCTAGACCGGGGGGGGGGGGGGGGGGGGGGGCAGAGGAAGCCTTTTCTTAAATTTATAAAAAAAAGTGTGCGTGTGTTGGGAGCGGGGGAGGGGCGCACCTCTTGTAATTCAATGTTTCGCAAGGGGTTGTTGGGGGAGGGGGGCGTCTCGTAAACCCAGCCCACTTTACACCGACAAAAGGGCTTATTAAAGAAATATTTTTGAAATTGCATGTGCTTTTTTCCACGAAAAGAATTGCATAAAAAAAATGCAATTCAGTTGACAAATTGCTCCTAAACTTTGTGAATTGCAGCTTTATAATTATGGCCTTTCCCCCATAGGAACCAATGTTAAAGCCTGTCAGCCCATCCTATTATGTCCAACCCTAGCCCCAAAATACAGAATTTTGATTGGTTGGCAAACCTGCAAACCAGTCATTTGGTAAAATTTAAGAAATCATATTGTTTCATCAATACTTGGGGATAGAGAAATATTATATTATTTCCTTATTTCAATAACCCTAACTCTAGGAGACAAGGTTGGCTTTTATGGTCATTTTGTCCACCCTTTCTCGAACCCTGGGATATACCCAATATGGGATGGGCCTATTGGACATAGGTTTCGGAAGAAGGCCCCTTTTCAGGACTACACTAGAAAACATGATTGAAATGACCCATTATATGTTTAATTCTTAAATATATTTTTTGTACTCATTTTCTGAGAATTTGATTATCTGCAAACATATATATAACTTTTGAGCATTTTTGCCTCACCGAGAATAAATATATGAGAACCTCGTTCTCCAAAACACAATTTTTTTATTTCTATTTCTTTTTTGTAAAAATGACACTGAGTCTCCAAGTTTGTTATTATTTTTCCGGTCCCTCATCGGTCTGAGTCAGGGAACACTCCCTGCGTTCTAACGGGTGCTGCCACCTGGTGGAGTGAACCTACATTGTAAACCTACATTAATTGTAAAGTGAAAGATCCATTCAGGATCATGACTACTTGGAAGCACTGCAATCAGGGTCTACCTCATTAATAGATTTATAAAAAAAAAAAAAGAGAAAAAAAATCAGGCCTAAGATGCCACTCCTTACTGATGTAAACCTAGGAATCACCTTTTCTACTGTTTTTTTCCCCAAAAGCAATTGAGAGAAAGAATAATCTTTAAGAAAAGATTCTTGACATTATTAAAGTGACACAAAAGTAATTGAATTGAGAAATTCTCTGTTACCCCAACCCTTCCATTACCGTTAGGAAAATTGTACAGGTAAAAAAAAACTAGCTAGTTAATTGAGCTAAATTGAAAAAATGAAAAATATATCTATTTCATCAATGTGGCATGTACTCACTGAACCATCGGGAGACCAACTATTCATCTGATTATGTTTGGTCTTTATATCAGATGTCGATTATGTCTTTATTGGGATGGAATCGTCTCCATCAAAAGCGTATAATATTTTGGTGATAATTAAAAATGATGATTTGTTCTCATTTTAAAGTGTACAAGTCTAGAATGTCATTGAAGGTGTACGAAGTTTTGCTGGGAAAATAAAGGTTTACACTTAGAAAATTGCAATTTTCTGAATTCTAAGAAACAAAACTTCCAGGGACTGGCCAAACAGAATTCACCTTATTTCCCTGTATTTTTGCCAAATTTCCAAATTCCCTGTGTTTCCATGACAGGTAAAACTGCCTTAATTTTGGTCTGGACTCGCCCAGAACCAATAGCTCAGAGATTTGGTCTGGAAACCAACTTGTGTGCCAGTTTCTTGCATGAATAATAACAACACATGATCTTTACCTTGTAACTTTATTTCAGATTAGCGTACTTTTCATGACAGACGCAAATTGAAAAAATAAAACAAAACAAATGAAACACAGTAGACACTGGAAAGCGATAAAAGCTTAAGAGACATTTATTGCACAAAAAGAACTAGATTGTTCGATGCGGGTTGAAGAAATGAGATTTATACAATATGATCATAAGGACAAACTAACTCGGTGTGTCATTCAGCCACCTGCCGTCTGAGCGAAAGTCTTGTTTGTCTTTGTTCACAAAGAGACTAGAAATAAGGAGTCACAGAAACACCGAGCGGCCGCACACGGGCCCCGCTCGCTTCACATGGGGCGATGCAAATAATGGGTCCAAAGAAGAAACACATGGGTTGTCTAGACTTATAACACATCTTGCACTCTTACTGCCTTCAATAGAACTTCTAGGGCGGGGAAAACCACATCCGTTTGGAATTAGTTTTCTCGACATCCAGAGTTGAAGTTTCATAACAATATAGGATAGAATATATTATCAACAAATCCTAGCACTTAAATTAATACTACAAAAAAAACGAGTGTATAAATATATATGTATCATATATATATTATATATACCATAATGTATGTACTGCAATAATCCTTGGCGGCTCACCATTCCACATGAGGTTTCAGAGATCGTTACGTATATACACATCGGCAAGAGGCTGCCAACACAGGGTAGGACAACAGAAGCTGATTTAGTATCATCATAATTATCATACACTGATCAGACCAAACCCTTTTTTGTACATTAACATCCTTTGCGCTTTGCAGAAGTGGCATGTTCACACAACACAAAAATAGGGAAATTGTTGTATGCCTCACAAAATAGTGTTTGCTACTCTTGTCCACGCTGTACAGAGAAAGGTTGCGCCTCTCCGCGGGAAGCCGCCAATTTGTGGGGTTCTGGGAAGAGGAGCCAATGTTTCTGCAGCAGAGAAATGCAGGCACAAAACGTGGTGGCACATAGCAGGATGAACACCGGTGCCAACATTAAGCGATGAAAAGGAAACCACCGCAGACCTGAGGAGGTCATGTGACAGGAACCTCACAACCCCCCACAGTCCTGGGGGGTCATGTGACAGGAACCCCACAACCACCCAAAGTCCTGGGGGGTCATGTGACAGGAACCCCACAACCACCCACAGTCCTGAGGGGTCATGTGACAGGAACCTCACAACCACCCAAAGTCCTGAGGGGTCATGTGACAGGAACCCCACAACCACCCGCAGTCCTGAGGGGGTCATGTGACAGGAACCTCACAACCACCTTAGTCCTGAGAGGTCATGTGACAGGAACCCCACAACCACCCACAGTCCTGTGGGGGTCATGTGACAGGAACCTCACAACCACCCACAGTCCTGAGGGGTCATGTGACAGGAACCTCACAACCACCCACAGTCCTGAGGGGTCATGTGACAGGAACCTCACAACCACCCACAGTCCTGGGGGGTCATGTGACAGGAACCCTACAACCACCCACAGTCCTGAGGGGTCATGTGACAGGAACCCCACAACCTTCCAACAGTCTTGAGGTCACATAACGGGAACCTCCACAACCACCATCTATACAAAGGGGAGGATTTGGGGTTGTGGCCATGATGAGCTACAATCGTTAGTTTCAATAAAATTTCATTGACTAGACTGATCACAGGGCGACTGAGACAACCAGTGTATACAGCGAGTGTTTGTCTGCAACTTAGGCCTTACGAACCTTCACAAATGTCTGCAGGTAGAACCTAACCCCCCATGGTGTTGGTCATCTACAAACTCACCAGAACCTTGGGTCTCCAACAAGGTGAGAGCAGAGAGGTCCCTTCTCAATCAAGATGGCTGTTTTCCATAATACTTCAAGTACCCGATTCAATTTTTGAGAACCTCCCTCTTACCCAGATGGCTATAAGCCTAGGTATCTCAGATAAAGAAGAAATGTTCCCAGTAAACAACTTCACAAAGACTCATGGCAACCATCTTAACCCAGAAGACACCCCTCTACATGAACACTTTCTAAAATCAGGAGTGATAGAAAGACAACAGCTGGTTTTGTCGTCCAGGTGACAGGGCGTGCATTTCTTCCTGTTCCTAATAATGTCAGACTAAACTCGCTCCCTGATAACTGCACAGAAGCCAATGGGAGAAGGGGAATGCTTGTGTTGGAAAGCACAATAGATATAATTAAATTGAGATTACCTACTAGTCTCCCACATAAAATATATATCTACAAGGGTTCATTTGGAATGAATGACTGTAACAATGTTAGTAGTTTTTGGTTTAAATTGAAGGAATGCTGTGATTTTAGTGAAATGTGGGGTTTTTGTTTTCTCTCCAACCATCGCTTAAATATCTATACATATAATTAATGCTTGTCTCTCATACAAAACTCAGATATTTACTCACACCTTTCATGCAATATCTCCTCACGCAAGCCCATATGTAACAATATAAACAGATCCTCGCACTTAACAACAGCCTTGTGCACGCAGAGCGAGGGTTGGAAGAGACCTATGTCAAACCCAAATGGTAAAACCATTGGCGCCCAGCAGAAAACAAGTCGCTTCGAGTGGTGCCACCATCTAACGTCTAATTGGTTTGGCAGTTCTGGTCAGGCAATACCTTCTTTGTAGTTACTGTCAGTCATCTTTTCATATGATACATTTCAAATATATATTATATATAGCAAATAAGCTGGTAGACAGTCATTGGTATAATCATTATAAATATTACTTATTTCCTTGCTTTTATTCTGGGGATCTCATAGAGACAGATAAACTGTCTATCAGTGACTATAGTATTTACTGTATTGACTCCTCAAATGGTCCCATACTCTGGGGTACACCTAGGCCTAAGGGCCTTCTTCCTTACTTGTCAATCACCCAAGCTGTAGAGTAAGCGCCGCCCACTGGGCGGGGCTAACCATGTCCACTTGCCAATGAGCTGCCTCCATCCTTGGCCAAAGGTGTGACCAGCACCGGGCAGTGATATCGGCCAATCGCAGGATCCCCAAATTTTGTGTACCTATCTTAGAAACACAAGGAATTTTCAAAATAGTGTCTTGAACCTTTATGCTGAATTTCTATGAACTCATTTTACCTAATGGATATTGCATTACAAATTCTGTGTTAACTTTATATCACAACTGAAAAGCTTCACGTCAGATATGATTTCTTTTGACAACAATTACAAAATATATCTGAAAGACTCTACATGTACGGTAACAACTAATATCTTCTATGACAAAATATTTTTTGTCGGGCAGACTTCTTGACCCATTCTTGAATGGTGTTTCTCTCGGATACATTAAGGTTTACGATTTATTGCTCAGTGCAATCCTTGTCACCAATAACAAAGTCCACATGATGCACTTTCTGGAGCAGTGTCTCTCAGTACCCAAACTACTCATACAACAAGTCATTTAAATCTCATTTGAAAAAATAATAACCTAAATCCATTAACATTACATATAAAAAATAGGTCAAAACACAGTGAAGCAAAGTACGTAAACCGCAGACTGAATCCTCATGGTAAGAAGTGTAGTTTTGACAAGAGGACCGCGGATGACGCAGCATGCACAGCACTCCTCTGACACAGGAGGCGTCGGGTATATCCAGCACGGAGAGCCTGTGTCCGGCCGTCCCTGGCTCTGATGTGAGGGGCGAGCGGCGGGTGATTGGCAGCAAGCTCGGATCCAGGTTGTCAGAAAACAGGGGTCCAACAGATGATAACTGCTAACAGATCTGAGTGTTGCCCTTGTTGTCTCTCGTGGTGTGACAGTTTTGGTCCCTACCCAACAGCGGGTTGACAACCCCTGATGCCTCCTGGATCCGCCCCTGATCGAGTCAGCTAAGAGGCATGACCTTTTGTAGTTGGCTCAGCACGCGGACGTCGATGTTGTGTTACTGACCGACATCCGTGGCTGACGTGGTTCGATCTCCAGGGATGCCTTGTAGGTCTCCTCATCGTCCAGAAGCCGGGTTGTGTCAAGGAGATAGTTTGTCACCTGCAGATGGAGAAATCAGTTACTTTAATCACTGGTGGTCTACTGAAGTATTTGTAATGATATCAAAGTATTGTATGTATTGTAAAATTAATTTGTATTATGTCCAATCAGAGTATCACTCATAGCTGATTAAAAAGTAGGAAACACTTTTCTAACTTTTTTTTTCTAGAAGCTACTAGGAGGGAAATAATCTTTAGGAATAGAGATTTGACATTGAATTTATTTTTGATTGGCTTGAAACTGACACAAAATTACTGTAAAACAGTTATTAATTCAATGGAAGAAAAGCTGGTTGCGCAACCCAAAATCACCAAAAAGTTAGAAATCCTACAAAAGTAGGAAAAAAGGCATCTCTGCCCAATGAAAATGGAGATTACATTCTCACTATCAGAACTTTCCATGAACGCTCTTGATTTCCTGTCTGATTCTTGAAACCAGTTCAAACTCTTTTTCAATAAAAATACTACGGGTAGTTATGCCATTATCATTGTATAAGATTATACATTAGATTTATCTTGGTTTACAAGATATTATTTCCTGTCTGTAGCATGAAGATTGACCAAACACAGGTTGCTGAAGTATTCCTGGAGCTTACGTACCCGCTTGTGGTGCTCTATTCTGTATGCCGTCTGTTGGAAAACCTGGATCTCCCGAATAACGTGTGCAATCTGTTTGCAAAAAGAAAACGTTCAATATAGCATCATTTGATTGAAACAACCATTACACTATGTGTCATAGCTACTTTTTTTAATTTCAGGGTTATTTGGGGATTTAGATGTACTTGTAGATGAGGAACAGCTATGTGATCAGGCAGCTTACCAGAGTTGGTCATATGCTATAATACAAGAATGTTAACACAGTATATCATTTCTGCACTTGAAACTGATTGGTATAATAATTTCTCTATCTAAGAAGGAACCGATGAAAGGCTAGGACATTACAGGAATCATGTACAATTTAGGGATAACCAGCAAATTGATTATGCTGTTTAAGGTAAATGCCATGTAACTCTTCTGTGTCTAGATTAACACAATAAGCTGTTTACACTGTCCTTGGTATTGCAGGATGTTTAGACCAACCATCTTTGGTGTTATGAGGGGTTAACACTCACTGTATTTGATGTTTAAACTATCAGTCTTTGGTGTTTTAATAGGTTGTCAGCAACAGTCTGCCTTGTTTTGAGGTGTTTTAACAGACTGACTATGTTGTTTTACAATTTATGACATCTGACTATTCTGTTTCATGATATGCGCTAACAACCACTGAGCTGGCAGTCAAAACCCCAACACGTACCATTCTCATCTTGGAGAAGTTGATGAGGTGGTCCTCGGTGACGTTGGGCGTGCCCTCCTCGATGAAGGACAGGTCGGTCAGGTACATGCCCAGGTACGGGATGCAGGGCGGGTCGCTCCGGTGAAGCGCGTCTCTCATGTTCCTGAAGCGGCCATCAGACGAGACCAGCGTCTGCAGCTTCTCAATCATCTGTTTGGTCTGAGGGGAGAATGGAAGGATATAGCTGAGTGGAGTGAATCAGTAATTAAACGATTACATGTACTTAGTCCAATTTTGCAAATAGAAAGGATATAGTTGATGAGTTAATGCGTACCATAAATTAAAGGAGTCAATGAGTACCATAAAGGCTCTAGTATAAGCCATGGCTTGTATGATGGGTAACTAGGAAAACTGAAGCTCAGGCTATTAGGATAACTCACAGGGTCATTAATATAATGTCTTCATAAACATTCCTGCATAATTAAAGGAGTGGTTTGTCCATAAAACATATGGAAATTGATGCCTTCTAACCACGTACAAGAGGCATTAAATTCACAACCTACCTAACCAGATCACTGTTCTGAAAGTGTAAACAATGTTCTCTTTCGCCGCCATACTTACATTGGCAGACATATCTCTTTGAATTCACACATGAGAATGGACCTATAAAGATTCAGGTTTTTATACTAGCCCCCTATTCATTTGGAGAGTTTCACCCTTTGAATTCACTCATGAGAGTGCTCCTTCAAAGAGTCAGGTTTTCATATCAGCCCCTACCTGTTTGGAGAGTTTCTCCCACGTCTTCTTTAGTCGGTAGACAGAGCTGTTGACGAAGGCAGCACAGATCTGCAGCACACCGTTGTAGTTGTGCATGCAGCGGCAGATGTCTGCAATGGCCGCCCACTTCTCTATACATGCCACGCGGTCAGCCATATTCTGACGGCCCACGATCTCTGAGACCACCAACCGACTCACCTGGGAATAAGTCACAAGACTAAAACTTCTGGAGTTTAACTTTATACATTTTATTTTCTTTAAACTTTAATTTATAGCCATCAACAATCTAAAGATTATCAAATACTGAAAGTGCATACATATGTGCATTTTCCTACACGGTGACCACTAAAATTTATTTTCAAATCCTTCCTATAGTTAAAGTGAGGGGCCAGTAAAATTTCAGTTATGTTTATATCACACTTTATGAGTTATATTTGATGCCAAAGTTCATAAAAGTACCAAAACAACAGATAATTTTCCCAAATGGGAAATTCTACTCGATTATAAAAAAATCTCTTTAATCTCTTGACCCCTGGAAAATGCAGACATGTGTATATCACTATTATATTTGGTAGTGTTATTACACACCTCGTTGAAGCGCTTGCTGACTAGAAGTACATGCGGTGCCTTGTTGGCCTTGTCCGGCTTCATCCATGCTTGGCACAACAGCTCGCTGAAACACAAACCACAAGGAGTTAGTACTGATGCTGGTCATGGTGAAAGGACAACCCAGGCCTCACCAAATCAAGCATCCTGGATGTCCTGTCCACCCCTGAAGGCCCAGAACACCCTGAAAGGAACCTCTGGGGGTCCTGTGGACACCTTAGAAATCGTACCCTAATATCAAGGTTAAGGCAATTGGACACCAAAGTTTACATGCAGGAGTGGACTACCCCAGTTCGCAGACAGGTCTGGGATAGTTACTTATTCAGGAGCCAGACAGGAAACATATTTTAGTGAATGTGGGCCATACCCAATGTGGTAGAAATTAAAGCTTTTTTTCCTAATTCTTTATTTCCACAAAACCTTCGTGTTCAGACATGATCTTCCAAGCCTTTGTGTTTAAGTCCTAGTTTCAGGACATTTAACTAGTATATTATAATAAATAGAAAACTGAAAAAAACAACATTGTATCTATAGATGTACTCACTTGCTGCGGATGGCCATAAATATCTGGTGATCTAGATAGGTTAGTTGTTCTGCGATGTCGAGAGCGGAGAGGGTGTCAAAGTTGTCCTTTACTGGTGTCTGAAACATCAAAAAAACAAATTGCTTAATCAAGGTGACAAGCGGATATACCTCATGGGTGGACTGAACCATGGGCCCCTAGATTTCCTGGCCAAGGGGCCCGACTGGCCCCTAGAAAATCTTGGATAACAATTACAGATTTCTATATATTTTACAATAAAACAATGTTTTCAAAGACAATCTGATTATATATATGTGAGGGCCCCTAGATTTTGGTGCAGGCCCCTAGATTTGGAAAGCTGGGGGTCCCACTGGCCCCTGGATTTTTAGACTTATGTCCACCCCTGTACCTCTAAGATGGCGGCACCATGATACAACGTCTACCTCTGCTTTGTACACCTGGTAGCTGTCAAATGGAGGGGTTTATATCCTCCGGTGGTCAGACCTGTTTGTATATCATAACTAACAATCACTACACCTTTCTAATTCTCCCGACCACGGATAGCTCATTTAATGTACTTCACCTGCAGACTAGCCTCAATCAAGGTGCACGCTGGGAAATTTGTAGACAAGTTACACTGCTTAAGTATAGGAATTATCAATAATCGTGGTCTAATTCGATGGAAAACTAGCATTGACTACTTTTCCATTTGGTATCTATATATATTTGATATTTTTCAAGTTGGTTTGACAATTAATTCATTTCATAAAGATTTATAGCAAATAGTTATGTAAGGCCAATCACCCCTTATGGCCGACACCCAAAAAAGTCCACTGTAAGACAAGGATAATCAAAGGTGACTCACGGTGGGGGGTGCGAGCAGCTCGTCGAGGTTGACCTTCATCTTGGAGCCCTCCTCCTCCTTGGTGAGCACCCGCAGGATGGAGGCTGCTGCCTTGTGCTCGGCCGGCAGCAGGCACGAGTTACACACCATCTCCTCCAGGAGGTCCTTCACCCCCTTCTTCAGCTCCATGTCAGCCTCAAAGTCCTGCCGCGGGGAACAGAAACACGCAGGGTCAGCAACAGGTAGGGGTAGTTCGGCAATGATGTTAGATTTGGAGAATCAGGCAATTTTGAGGGAGTTTCTGAGGTATTGGATTCATGTCTGGAGAATCAGACAATTTTGAGGGAGTTCCTGAGGTATTGGATTCATGATAATGGGACATGATTTAAAACAAGTATAGCTTACTATAAAGTTACAGTCTGCTTCCATTATGGCTCATTATCACATGTATGGCAAACAACTATAGTGAATCGTGGCAAGTGGATTTGTACTAGAACGTACGCACATTTAAAACTATTTCCAATTGCAATCCTCCCTCCTCCCCCGTTTAATGCATGCATACTTAAGGGAAGGCCCCATACATAAAAAGTGAATACATGAATAGTTTTTATGCCAATTTAGGAAAACAAGGACGCAGAGCTGTGTTATGAGATAAAACTGCTCTCTAGAGAGTTGGTCAGAGTGTCTTTTAATACTAGGATAATTAATATGATTGATGGGGTGAACATTGATTTATGTATGACTATTATGAATGCCAAACAAATGTTGACACATTAGGTAATTGTTGTGTTTGGACACCCAGTACATCAGAATGTTGAAATGTTATGTAACTTCTGTTGTTTGGACACATCTCAGGACATTTACACATAGTTGTGTTTGGACAACCATTGTCTCAGGACTTTGATGCATTACATACTTGGTTGTGTTTGGACACCCAGTGTCCCAGGTTTGAACATGTTACACACCTAGTTTAGACACCCTGTATCTCATGACATTGACAGGTTACATACCTGGTTGTATCACCTAGTGTATCAGGACTTTGATGCTTTACAATCTTCATTGTATTTTTTTTTTCAAATTCCATTTTGAAACACACACAGCACTTGAATTGAGTAGCCGGTCTTCCAGCTGTGGCCAGTCTCACTAAATACAGTTTTGACGTTTTGGACACAGAGTGTCTCAGGATGTTGACACGTTACATACCTGGTTGTATTTGGACACCCAGTTTCTCAGGACTTTGACACGTTACGTACTTAGTTATGTTTGGACACCCTGTGTCTTAGGACGTTAATACGTTACATACCTGGATATGTTTGGACACCCAGTTTCTCATGATGTTGAGACGTTATGTACCTGGTTATGTTTGGACACCCAGTGTCTCAGGACGTTAATACGTTACATACCTGGTTGTGTTTGGACACCCAGTGTCTCAGGACGTTAATATGTTACATATCTGGTTGTGTTTCGACACCCAGTCTCTCATGATATTGACATGTTACCTACCTTGTTGTGTTTGGACACCCAGTGTCTCAGGACATTAATACGTTATATGTCTGGTTATGTTTGAACACCCAGTCTCTCATGATATTGATGTGTTACGTACCTGGTTATGTTTGGACACCCAGTGTCTCAGGACGTTGAGGACTCTCATGGTGGCTGCTGTGCTGATCACAGACTCTCTCTTCTTGTTCAGGTTGTGAGGTTTGAGGTCGCCCGGACCTGTCATAACAACAATACAACAGCATGCTTTGAGAACAGAGTCATCCTTAAGGTAATTCGCCCTGTGTCAAATTAGTTATCAAAGCCTTCATCAGTGCAGAACCAAGGTAAACTTCACTGTGCTTAATTAACTCATTTGCGGTTTCGGTACTGAGCAAGAAACATCTTTTTAACTTAGAAAAGTAGCTTAAATTAAATTATTGTGTGTCTGGACTTAAAATGAGCACCATCTTTGTAAATCATACAGACAACACGTATGAAGCTGACAAAAGCAATATGAAGCGCTGCATGAACTGCATATACAACCTGATGATATTCACACCAACCAATTCTGCCTTTAACAAGGATTATGCTAACCCTATAGGATTAGTAGCATTTTATTTTTATCTCCTAATTTTGGTCAAACACTACAAATAATACACAGATTAACAATGACTTTACTGCAAAATCAAGTAACATCAATTGGGATCCTATGGAAAAAAAAGCAATACATTACAGCTCTGAAATTAATCAATCAAAATGCTTAAAGGAGCCTAAATATTAATTTCAAAAGCAATAGAAATAAACAATTATTTTATAGAGTTCAATCTGTTTTTAGAAAATGCTGATAAACTAAAATATACTGAGGATTATCATAATGAAACTATGATCTACTTTTATTGGTTACACCCCCTAGTTTTAAACAAAACTGAAAGCTGACATCACAAGAAGACAACATGAACATGGCCAGGAGGGCTGGGCTACATTTTGGGTACATCTCTTGCAGAACATTGATACAATCACATTGATACACACTAAGATACTGAATCAGAACCCTCTTATAAAACATGTTTGTGTTTTTCATCTTGAATACTGAGTGCAAACCTGCCAAAAGAGTGGGAATTTAAGAAGATTTGAATCTCTGCTCTGGCTTGAAGTGTCTGTATTTCAAAGGATGGAGGAAAAGTCCATTTGTGATGGAACGGACTGTGCTTTGGTTTGTATGAGGCAGAAGTTGGAGAAAGCGTGTGTATACCAACTGAAACGTCCATTTGTCATGCACAGTAAGACTAAGGGAATGGGGAAGCCTGTCAATGGGCAATTAAGTGAAGAATGGAAGGCACGGAACAGACCGAAGGTGAATATTTGTTGAGATGACAGATTCAGGTAACAGAACAAAAACAGACTTAGAGTGGACTGTTCATTGAAAGATGCAGGAATAGTATCCAACTGAGAAGGGATCATTCATTGAGAGAGTTTTAGATTAAGGGGAAATGGCAGATTGAGGAGGGATCATTCATTGAAAAATGCAAGGAACACATCTGTATTAGAAGGGACCATTCCTTGACAGACATCAGATTCAGAGACTTAGAAGGGACCATCCCTTGAGAGATGAGATATTCAGAAGGGATCATTCATTGAGAGATTTCAGATTCATGGGATATGACAATTTGAAAAGGGACCATTCATGGGGAGACGCCGGGAACATATACGAATGAGAAGGGACCATTCCTTGAGACATCAGATTCAGGGAAATAGACTGAGAAGGGATCATTCATTGACAGAGATGCCACTCCCGAGTGATGAAAAATCCGGAAAAGTAGGAAGGAAATTTCCGGATTTTCACTTTAAACACTAATAGGTTGTAAAAATTTACCAGAAAACTTTAATTTATGGTTTAGATGGCTTACAAATGACATAGGAATAATTTGAAAAACAAAATTAATGACTTTCATAAAGACAAATATGAATTTCGTTTCTATTCTGACCTGGCAAAAATCCGGAAATCCGGAAAAAGAAGGAAAAATGGCATCTCTGCATTGAGAGATGTGAGATTAAGGGATGTAACAGACTAAAGAGGGACCATTCATTGCAGGAAAATTAAGAGCCACAGGGTAGATATCTTAGAGGGGACCATATATTGAGAGATGTCAGATTCTTGGGATACATCAGATTGAGAAGGGACCATTCATTAAGAGACGCAGGGAAGCTATCAGACTGATGAAGGACCATTCACTGCAGGATGATAGACTCTGGGGATGAAATAGAGATAGAAGGGATCATTCATTGAGAGATGTTAGATACAGGGGTGACTGAGAACAGGTAGTTCTTTGAGGGATGATAGACTAGGTAACAGAGGGGACCAGGACTTTGAGACAGGTCTAATATGACAGATTCTTAACCATGGATATGACCCAAGTTGTGGCGGGATGGCCTGCTGTGATACAAAACGGTTGATGGGCCTATCTATATGTGAATGATCACAATGAATCTGAGCCTATGGCCCATTCGACACAGTTTTAATGAAAAATGGGACCACAGTTTTTACGTCTACAAACTGGTCTATAGATACATGTATAAACAACAGCGACAACAGTGATGAGTTACCTAGGTGGTGAGGAGAGAGGCTACTGACACACGGCCGAATGTCCACACTCGCCCTATCTTTGACTAAAGACGGGCTTCCTAGAGTGGCGGCAAACAAACGTGACAAAAACAAACAAATGAAAAACCCAACTTGTGACCGAACTGATCTTTTCCACACAGAAGCTTCCTTCTGGTTATTTCAAGGTCAGATGGTGTGTCCTTACAGGGCATGGGGTACTCTTTGCAGTGTCCTGACATTTCTCACTTTTTCACTCTGATGCTTTATTTTTTTTGTTTACAGTGTAAAAACTCTTTCTACAAATCTAGTTTAAAAAAATCTCATTAAAAACTTTCTCTCAAGATATAATGATTTTGTTATGAAGATGTTTATCTTGATATAATTATATGCCTGTTCTGTTGCTATACAGTTTCACAGATGACAAGTAACAGAGCATCCATTAGGTATTGTTTATTTGTTCCATATGTGAAAGGTATTTCTTTTATTTCATCCATGGACCATGGTGAAAAGAAAGGGTGACTTTCTAGCCCTTCGCGAAGCAGAAAAAAGGTTGTATACTGGAATGCTATCTTTTTTCTTTCTTTATCTTCTTTTCTGTAGTAGCACCAAAAGGGTGAACACTCGTGTCATCTCATATCATGGAATACAAAATTTTAAGATGGATTTCACCAAACATAGAAAATGTCCTGGACCTATATCTTTGGAACTGATTTGGCTAATCAGGGAACTTGTGATTAGCATCTCACAATAAGAAAATCTGTCTTTCTTTTACACCTAATAATCCCTCTTTGAGACTATTTTGAAACAACACCATTAATTGTGCTGTATGAAAAATCTGTAATAACTGGCAAGTCATAATTATTGTAAGGGTGTTGTAAAATATATTTTCATTTTTCGTTAATCTCTTTTCGTTGTTGTTTTGTTGGGGGAGGGGGCAATTTCCATATCTGACCATTGAAGCGTAAAATCTATACTGGACATCTGTTTATGACATATACTTTAACATAATGCAATTATCATGTTCTTTCAAAGTATTTTTTATCAATAGTATCACTTTATTTTAGACATTTTAGATAAATATTTGGGTATGATACATATTCCTTTAATGTTCACTTCCATAATAATTTTAGAAAAAATGTCTCAGCTTTGAATGTCACCCTTTTTTAACACACAGGTCTATAGTTCTGATGCAATACACATATATATTTGTTATATGAGATTTACTCTTTAAGATTTTGACAAATTTATGCTGACAAAGTGATAATTCTCATGTAGGAAAGTTTAGGCAGAGTAAGATAAAATAATCAAAAATCATAAAATGTTAGTAGGCAAGTGACAACCACCATGTAAAAAGAATTGAGAGCAGAAACAAAGCATTAACAGGTAGTGAGAGAAGAAGACATGTTAGCAGTAAACCAAGGAAAGTAACCGTGTACAAAGATAGAAGACTAAGCTACCATAAATTCAGAACAATCCGTAAGAACATGTAGCGCTGCGCAAAACTTTATACACCATTATCAAAGGTTTATCCCTGGCTACACCAAGCGATGAAAATGATACTTTTATAAGTAGTGGATTACATTATGTATATTTGGCTATATCCATAAACAAAACACTGCTTGTACATTCTTTTGGTTACTTTACTTATTTGCTTCAGTCTTTGGGTTAAGAAATGTTATTATGAGTTTTAAGTTGCACTTTTATATTGTAGAATGTTTTATGGTTTTAAAGGTTACGCGTAGTTTATCTCTAGTTTAACCCTGTAGCAGATTACGGTAGACGAGTAAAGCGTCGTACTTACCTGCACTGTGGTACCTGGCTATGCCCTTAGGGTGGTCTTTGGGGTTGGCGGAGCCTGCAGTCGCTGCTGCAAAGGCTGCCGTCGCAGCGGTCGAGCTTGACCTGCAGACGGTATCAAAATAATACAAACTAGAAATAAAAAAAGGGCAAAACAAAACTCTCTTAGAATACTCCTTTATCTGTCTGACTGGCTTTCAATGGGGGAAAGAAAATTAGTTACAATATCTGGTATCTAAAAATTTACAAAATCTGGTACGCTAGATCGATCTAGAATAAATGTATTGATGGCAGCAAAGTCTATGTTCTTCTGTTGCATCAATACACAGAACGTCTAAATCCACAAACACAAAAGCTAAAGCTAAAATTCAGGAGCAGTTTCAATACAATAGTATAGCAATTGTAAAAACTTAACCAAAGTACTAAACAAAAATGTACAATATTCTCTAATATTTATTCACTGTGATTGCAAAAAATGTGATAAGGAAATTCTTGAAATTGCGTAAAACAACTATACTGAAATCTCTCTGCTGATTAGATTATACAGAGATAATATGCTTATATCTATAGGTCCACTCGGATGGTATGGCAATGATTGTGGGTCCATTTCAATATACATTGTAAAAAATGTACTGTTGAGTAGTAAAACGACAGCTGATCTTCTCTGAGAAGAGCAGTTTCCTGTGCCAGGCCTCATGACAACTCTTTCTGAGGTGTCTGCGGATGCGCCAAGCCTCTTGCAAAACAGCGGCTTTTCCAGAAATATTCATGAGGCAGTGCAATAGGAAACTGGCCTTCCAAAGAAGTTACTACCCCTCTACATCAATTAACTTGGAGAATGAAAAACTGCATTAATATAAGTATTTTGATTTATAGTCAGGGCAACATTCTTGTTTCTCTCTAAATCATGCATCATTTTCTAGGATTTTAACACTTTACAAAGAATTCAAATTACTCAAGTCAAAAGAGAGAATATGAGAAAGAGTTACTGTATCACTAATTCAGAAGACTGATTCAGCAAGCGTGAGATGGTGGCTACCTTTTAAAGTGAGAAACAAGAAGAGTTTCTGCCGTACTGGTAATAAAGGTCATGTATGTGGGGGTACTGACCTTCGCTTAGATGCCCGGGACGATGTCACCACTGTTCCTGCCTTGGCCTGAGGGGGCGAGCCCTCAGCTGCGGCAAAACTGCTTCGCGGAGACATAAAGCTCCCAGCCTCTGAGGCCTCGCTGCCTCTTTTCCCTGAAATAATGATGTGAGGTTAGCTATGGTAAATAGGAAAAAACTGATGGTCAACTAGGTCAACGGACCGGTCAGAATATTTGGATGTACAGCGTGTACTGACACTGCTTGTCTTATTCGGACAGATTGCTCTGTATCAAACTTTAGGATACTCTAAGAGGACAGAGTGTCTGTTAACAAATTAAAGCAAAGAAACCTGACTCTATATCAGATCTGAACCAAGAACTTAAATTCCAGACTTGAGCAGCCAATCCAATTGTAAGTTATAGGATGCTGTTTCTAAAGGATGGGATCACTGATTCAACAAACTTTCCATGGATAGTTTAATAGTTCAATTTAAAACTACTGACATTTGACCATTATGTAACCATGTGAACCTTTTCAAAATTAGCAGCCTGTCATATAGGGTAGGTTTTACTGGTATTAACCTAGCTCAGGAGTCTTACAGTAAATACTTAAACAATTTGTGGAAGCATTTCTATTTATAAATGCTTCTTGTAAAATCAGTTTACTTACATCTCATTTTTATGATTTAGCAAATAGCATCTAATGCTCTTTGGAACCATAGAATAAATAACCCATTTGAATATTTATCTTTATGAAAAAACTTTTCACTGAATAAAAATATATAGTTTTCTACCTACAACAAATGCTTGTATTAGGGTCAGGGGAAATTAATGAAATTAAGGACCAAAAGTAAATATTCCACCAACGTTGAAGGGTTATAGCTAAAAACAGCAAGGAATACATCGAACAAAACATAACAAAGGAAGCATGTAAAAAAAGTAGTACATTCAGCTCTTTCACCAGAATCTTCTCCTGGAAACTAAGACGAACACTGAAAAGTACGTAAATGATGCAAAATGACGCTCTACACAAAACCAAGACAAAAAGGCCGGGTTATGACTTCCCAGATGCATGAAGGTCATGTGGGAATATTCAGTAGGGTCACACTTGCAATAGCTACAATATGGAGACAGTGGACAGCTACAAGAAGGTTTTCATAAACTACTTCTAAGACAATGATTTTCATCCTAAATTAAAGACTACAAAAAAAGGGTTTGAAATAACAAAGCATTTACAGAGCAGCAGGTAAACCAAGTAATGATTTGGGGAGCACAGAAGCAACGGCTGGGTAGGGGCGGGGCATCCTTTTCACTCGCATCATACTACAGGTGCACATTATGGTGAGTCTGACAATCTGTACTCCAGGGACCTTCTCTTTAAGGGTACCACAATTCAGTCTATTTCATTTATATTTTTTTATTACTGTATTTGTTTGCAGTAAGCTATATGATTAGATTCTTCATAAACTGAATTCCAGCCTCTTTGTCAATGTAGAGTGTGACTTTAATGGAGTGTTTGGGCACTGGTCTGGGTAGTCTAGGAATAAGTTGAAGTCAAAAGTCAGAGTGGGTATCATTTTAGTGCTAATATACTACCTAATGTTTGGTGTGAGTTGTACTGAAGCACTAAGTAGGCTATATTTAGGAACGACCGTGAGGTGCTCAACCTTGAAACTGTACAGACGGTGCAAGTGATGGAGATCATCGGGGACACAGAGGCGTGAACTCACATTGCCATGCAAATGGCCGCTACCCATCACTGAACATGGGGACCGACACACATAGATCAGAGACAGAAGATCACTAGAAGGAGGGCACACCGAAGCGTAAATTACCTGATCGCGACTTGGAAAAAGTGTTGATGATATTGGGCGATGAGAAACTGTAGCTGATGGGGGATGGGGGACGCTTGGCCTTTGGGGAAGAGACGGGGGACCGGTGGGGCGAGGGAGAGGTGGTTCGGGGTAGCACGGGAGAGTTGAAGCCCCCGGTGGGCATACAGTGTGGTGATGTAGCCCGACGAATTGGGGATGCGGCCCGACGGGGACTGGTTGCCGGAGACAGCACCAAAGCATCCATCTGACTGCTGGGGGGGATTTTAATTGGAGGTGGGTTGAATTTCTTGGTTTTGAAGCGCATCTTATGTGCGGCCGTGGACCCAGTGGACTGGGGCATGGTGGCTATGGACTTCTTTGGGCTGGTTAGCGGGGAGCCGGCGGGGCTGGAGTGCGGGGAGGTGGCCACCAGTGTGTCTGAGCTGGTGGTGAGCTGCACGTATGGACTCGTGGACAGCGACCCCATTCCCACCAGGGTCTCTGAGGAGGCACCAGACGAGGACATAGAGGAGAGCGGTACGGTGAGGCAGGCATCGCCCGCTCCCTGGTCACGCCCAAACGACTCCTCTCGTAATTCCGGGTCCTCCAAACTAAAGGTTATATTGGTGGGGTTGCTTGGGGTCACAGTCACAGCTGCCTGCAGCTCATCTCCCGAATCAGAAGATTCTGACTCGGTGACTTCGGTCAGGAAGTCATTGGGCTCAGACAGGGTCTCGCACGAGGCTATTGGGGCAAGCTTTTGTTTAGGGGGTATGAGCAGTGTGGTGGTGTCCGGCTCGTCAGCACTTGAGCTTGACCGGTCCCCAGAATCTTGACGTTCATCTGAAATAGTATAAAACCAAGACGGACTTGAAGCAAACTAAAGCGTGACCTAATGGTACCTTGGTTACATGGTTTAGGAGGGGAAAACCACCGCAAAACCAGACAATGCAGCATACAAAAGAAGGTATTGCAGGGGAAACACAATCCTAGGAAGAAAATATTGGTTAGTCTAAGAAAAGAATTACTTGCAGAATTCAAACAAATTATCAATTTGGTGCGCAAAAAAGTGTTCGTAAATTTGGACTTGACTTAACCCAGGGAACACATTATCAGAAATCATTGATAAAAAAAGCTCACAGTTCTTGATTTACTGCTTTTACTTCTAATTTTTAAAACAGTACCCTAGGGATTTGGGTGATACATTTATGAACTTTAATTTGAAAAGTTTACAAATAGTTGTTATAACAGTGATAGGACCTTCCTGAAGTCTATTTTAGAGTCATTGGGGCATTATCTGAACATTTTACATTACTTTTATGAAGCTTTATTTAGATACTTGTCATTTGGCCAAACAATAAGGCCATTCTGGTAACCTGATCTACTCGTGTGTTTTGCCCTGACCCTTAACTTTTTAAATAAATCTTAGTGAAGAATAGTAACATTTTGTAAAATATCACAGTAATGAGGACATTTCCTCATTAAAGCCAAGAAAAATCCCGATCTACCTACCCTAATTTTACTGGAACACAACTATTTTTTTCCTTGGCCTACTAGATATTGATCTCATCGTGGGTTCAATATCTCCTGAAAATGTTACTTTGCATTAATAGAAAAAGTTACTGGAATGCTTTCCAACTATTCAGAAAGTTTATTCTGGAGGTGAGATAAATCTATATGTCCTTTTCAGTTTAAAGGTGCACTAGTTGCACTGTGGCCCAACACTTAAGAAACATAATATGATTATGATACACCCTAGAAGAAAACTCGACAGGGTGCACGCTGCAATCTATTCAGGACAATTTGTTCCAGGTCCCAATGCAGAATATATTTTCAAATTCCGTGTGTTTTCCCTGTCTCAGAACAATTTTTCCCTGTGTGATATTGAGCAATTATTCAAATTTAAAAGCCTTCGCATGCAACAAAATTTGGACCAAATAGCTAGAAGTCAAATTCTTCTTTTTTGAGAATCAGGAATATCAGAACCTGGCCAAATGAAAATACCTGTGTTTTCCCTGTGTTTTGTTAAATGAAATTCCCTGCGCTTTTGGTACAATTTGCAAATTCCGTGTTTTCCCTGTCAGGGAATTTTGTTGTTGCCATTTTCCCTGTTTTTCCTGGGCTTTTGGGACCCTGCTTATTATCAGGGGGGCATAACCTTTCCACTAGAATATCTGTTAGATCCTCTGTTATTGAACCACAACAAATGGATTTCACAGGGTTGCATTTTTATCATTTTAGATAACAGATCTGCTAAAAAATATCTTCTACTTTTCTTATGATATTACCAGAAATTTCCAGTGGAAAGTCTGCTAAAATTCACTCCTAGCAGGGATTTCTCGCTGAATTTTGCAATACCATGGTCTCCGTTACCCTATTTGCAACACTTGGTCTCCGTTTCAGATCTGTTATACATCTGTTAATGTTATGCAACCCCCTTCTTGGGGAACTTTTAGCCCTATGTGCAACAGTCTGGTTAAAGATCTGACCTTGGGCCAAACTTTCCCTAGCAGATAATTGGACTTCTATTTGGTCCTTTATTGGATAGTGACACATTTTTGTAGGCATGCTTGTGTCTCCAAAAAAAATTTCACTTTCAGATATCAACTCATATGCTGAGACTTTCAATTATCCCTTTTAGTAAGTCACTGATCAAATGTCTCCTGAACTTTTTTTTTAGATGACTTGACTTTTATAACAAATCAACATATAACCTTTACTTTACAAAATCACCTTTTTTTGTGAAAAGACATAATCTGTAAGAAGGTACTCACACTTCTTGAAGCCGCCCAGGTGGTGTCCCTCAATGGGCGTCTTCTCGCCGGTGACCTCAATTTTCATGCTGCCAGTGCTGATTCGTCGCATCTTTTCTGCCTGTGGTTTGATAAGGTGCTTGGAGAGTGGAGGTGTGTTGCTGAACTGGACATGGTGTGGGGGGCTGTCGGTGCTCCCGTCCAACGGGTGCGTGTATGGCGTCACTGTGTTGATGGAGTGTCTGCAGCCAAACAAAGCATATACTGTAGTTCCATCAAGGTCTGCTAGTCGGTCAAACTAGGACTGTTAACCAGCAGCAATCTTAGGTGAGAGCTCCACCCTGCATCCCAGCATGCTTTGCTTCTTTTGGTTTATGGCAAGAGGGGGTGCCATAAAGAGCCATAAGTCAAATCACAGGTGTAACCCATACCATAAAAAACTACCCAATGGAAATAATCCTTTCCATAACATGGACATTTTGAACTGACCAGTGAGGCCCATTGGCTTTGTGTGGGTGTAAGGGCCTAATATGCAAGAGGTTACTAGATCATGGAAGGAATAAACAGAGCACAGTTTGACCAATCAGAGGAATGCTTACATAGGGCTCAGCCAAAATCTAAATTGCTAAGTTACATATATATCAGCTGATAAAAAGCTATCACACTTATAAAAGGTGGAGTATTTGTGTGACCCTTGCCCAACAATTTCAATGAAGCCAAAGTTTGGTTTCCTATGATGACAACAAATGTTACATCTTAATTAATAAGAAATATGGTGTTTTCCACTAAAAGAAAGAAAAAAACAATTTCATGTGAAGATTCATTATTCTGGACAATTTTGTCTGGAGTTTTTTTCATCAGAATTCAGTGTTTAAAGCAACAGTATCATCCAACTCTATCTAGGATTAGGTACACCAATGACTTCAATGGTAGGTTTTTTGCCCTTCCAGAACATAATCCAATGACATCATTCGTTACATCATGAATCTGACATAGCGCATATGCACTACAACACCAGAATACTAGCAGATTTTTTCGATAAATTTAACTGCTTACCCTACCATCCTTCTTTTGCTGTTACAACTAATCTCTTGCCCCTTGGAGCTCTGGGAGGGAAATCAACCTAAAAATGGACATGAAAAACATTGATAAAAGTAAAGCAGATGATACCTGTGCAAGGGTTCTTGGTGTGTGGATCCCCCAGAGGACGACTCCAGGTTGCCATACTCCGGCTTGCGGTAGACCCGGCCGAGCGCCTCCAGTACCGTCTTCCCCGTGGTGAAGACACGGTATGTGAGCAGGAAGGTGTTGAGAAAGTCAATGCTCAGGAACCGTAAGTCTGTGAGGCGGTCAAGGAGCCGGTCCACAGATGCATGCCGGATCTGGAAAAACAGCACGAATATCTCTTGATCTTCTAATAATGGGTGTTACATATACAATCTATAACACTCAGTTCTCTGTTTGGATAAGGCGGCAGACAATAACTGACCCATTAGAAAATATATTTAGTCAATCATACCATGATGACATCAACAGATAAATGTTGTGTTACAGAGGAACCTTTTCCTTGTCGAATAATTACCTTTTATTTGCTCTTTGCTTCTTTATCATGTTAAATCAGGGGTAACATGATGCAAATGCAAACCACCTTACATGTCTGCAATCTGTTTTTCAACACAGCTGACCAGAGGAAATAGATAGAGCAATAACCATGGTGGGAAATAGGCTTCTCATCTTTGCATGCCATTGGGTGGTCAGAGTAATGGTTAGTAGGTGCATGCAAACACTGGGCTCACCTGGGGAACCTTGCAGGAGTTTAGAGTCCGACTGAACTTGATGTCTACATCGTCTCTGAATAGTTTCGGGTCCGACCTGTTGTTACAAGCAGATGCAGGTTAGTAATGGGGACTGGTGCGGGGTGGGTTGATGATGCGGGGCCTCCCAGTCACCCCAGGGGGGGTACGAAGTGTGCGCAAGCCCAACAGTAACAAACCAAGGGTCTTACTCAAACTATACAGGAAGTAATGCAACAATTGGAGTAGTGTTAAGGGCTGGTACACACAGAGTAAGATGCCAGTGGTAGATTGTGATCTAGTGACTGATAGGAACTCATGTATTTTGCTTTTAGAGTTTAGACAATTTAAATATCAAGGCTGACTCTTTAGCTATGTTAGCTATATTGGTTGAAAGCGTATGATGATGTGGACGACAATTGTCCCTCTTCAGGGTACTATTAAATTTTGTTAGACAATTTAAATATCAAGGCTGACTCTTTAGCTATGTTAGCTATATTGGTTGAAAGCGTATGATGATGTGGACGACAATTGTCCCTCTTCAGGGTACTATTAAATTTTGTTAATCACAGTACGAAAAGGAAGACACTTGCTCTACCACCAACAAAAGCAGTTATTTATTGGATTGACAACTGGTTTGACCATGGGCGAATAAGGCTGTACCGTGAATATTTTAAAGATTTTGTTTCTGTGTTGCAGCTGCTTTTGTGCTGTTACTCTGTGTGTGCCAGAGAAGTTGACGGAAGGCCATCTGGTTGTAGCTATCAAATAAATGTCCTTTTTTTTTTTCAATTAAAAATACTATACAGAGACAGGAGAACATGAGACTAGGAAACTTCAAACTGAAGTGAAGCCCCAAAAGGGTCAGAGTCCTGTGTTCTACTGAGGCAAGGCTCCAAATGGCCCTCCATTAGCAATTTATAAATCCTTTCTAAAAGCCATGCAGATTGAAAAAGAGAAAACCCCATAGTTTGCTAACTACATAAAATCACTTAATTTGCTTAATGATATAATTTCAAATATCTTTTCATTTGTTTTGTCTCTTGGTTTTTCTTCCAATTAAGATTTGTGCAAAGGAGCTTTATTTGTCTATAAAAGGATAACATTTGAATTGAAATTTGAGTGCCTTTCAAGAGAATGTTGTGAAGTAATGGACATAAAAAGTTGTAGTAAAATGAGCAGTTTCTCTACTGAGAGTTGTGATGTAGCGATAACAAAGGGCAATCAGAGAGTCTGTTACAGTCGATAAAGGGCTTAGCAGTATACGCCTTAGCTGGGGACCTTTGGATCATGGCCGGGAGTAATTGTGTGTCCCCGCCTGGCGAGGGGCGTGTGTACGGCCGGTAGCCTTGTCCTAGATCCTTCCTGGCCAGCCTGGCAGGGTAAACAAACATGGCGCCTGTTAATCGCCAATCTCTAATGAAAGCGTTTGTTGTCAAGTATATATTTTATCATGTAAACTACACTTGTAATCATCCCCAAACCTCCAGGCTAAGGATAATTTTGCAATAAACAGTTGGTGAAAGAAACTGAGAACAGCAGTAAAAACCTCTTGTATAACTATTAATTCAAACTTATAAAAGTAAAAAAGAATATACTAAACTGGATAGACTACAAAGCTCTTTCACTTTAATCAGCCTCATGTCAAAGTAGAGGCTATTAATTTCTGTAAGGCTCACATTTTTCCCTAAGGCCCATAACATCATCCAGCATTGTTTGACTGTAAGCATCACCATTTTGTCAAACATGAGTGGAGCTAGAACCTTAAAGTTTTCTTCCATAAGTGACAACATTTGATACCATCACCAAGAAAATGTTAGTGAGTGCAGATAAGCTCACAACCAATAATCCTCTTTTGGTTGTAATGTAACTCCAAAGGAGCTATCCCTTGTAACCAGCAAGCTGTATGCTGATCATATAGATAAGTTCTGTGACAAAAAGAATGAAGGTGCATGGGCAGACCAATCAAAGGTGATTGTATGCATAAATCCTAGAAATATTGCATCTTCTTGTGTATTAGTATTTTAGAGCAGGAAAAAAGAAGCAGGAAAAAGCATAGATGACAAGATAAAGAAGACAGAATCATGCAAAACATGCAAGAAGGAAGAGAAGACAAAAGTGGTTCATCTACAAGAACCATGACATTGAAAGAAATGAAAGTGTTGATGGGAGGCATTTAAGAAGTTTGTATCCACAGTCCCTTAAAGCAACCAGGCAGCTTCTCTTTTTTACCCTAAGGTCTGAGTGAATTATCTTATTTTGCAATCACCTACATAAGTTTGAAAATAAGATATAACTTATAGAAGGTATTTCCCAAATGCCCTGGACATGTAATTCAGCCATACTAATTGGCACTTACAAAATAATCTTAATACCCTCAAAAACAATAATGAAACAGAAAGAAAATACAGTAGGAAGCCTGACATGACAAACAAAACAGGATGAAATAGGCCGTTCGTCTATTTCATTGTACGTTCAATGTCCAATGACATGACACCCAAATACACCGTACTAGCTTCAGGTCCTCTCACCCTCAACAGAATTGATGAGCTAAACACAGGTGCTTAAACAATGATTCAAAATGTTTCCTTTCATATGTTATTCTTACATAAAAACTTATATTATCACTAATATTATGATCATCTGGTATCTTCATTGCTATAAATAATTTTTGAACTAATAAAAAAAAAAGGAAAATCTAAAGCTGGTATAAAAAAAGAATAAGTGATTAGTTTAGATAGTTTGGTTAGTGCTGTAGTTTGGTTAGTGCTGTTTAAGTTACAGAACAGCTTTGACAGTAACAGACCAAACACGTGTTGTGCCGCAATGTCAATCGTGGGTTGCCCGACTTTGGCCTTTTCTTGCACACTCTGCACAAGATCGTTCCAGGCTAAGCATGTTAGAAACTGCAGCCACTGCAATTGGCAACTTTAAGGAACTTCAGTAGACTAGAACATTAGTTGAATATTTGATATCTAGGTCAATGTTGCAACATATTTGGTTTTCTTCTTCATTACCAACTATCATGTTCTAGATTAGCATCTGATTATCAACTAACCTGAATTCTGGATTACTGCGTCAAATGTGTTTACAACACAAAACGTGAAACGAAATACCATCAAAAGAAAAGACCATAGAGCTGTGTCTGCTGTCCAAGCAGGGGGATTAATCGGAACAAAGGAAGAAAAGACAGCAAACCCCCATAAGGTAAATCAGGCTTTGTCCACAAACCAAGATTGGTGGTAGAAAATGGTGACGGCTCGCTGGCAGCATGGAGACTAGTGAGAGGGCCAAGCCGCAGGGTCGCCTTGAGATAATTTCAAATTGACTGGTCATGTATAAGTACACCATGATAAGCCCGCGGAGGAGAATTGCAGTTTAGGAAAGGTGAAATGCAGACAGAGAAGATGAATTTGTTTACTCAAGGTGAGAATGTGCAGACCATGGCCCTCTTTCTAGTTAATGCCCTAAACCAGCAACAAATAGGATAAGGTACTCAGTGTGATGACCAAGATGTTAAATGTATCAGAGTCCTTAAACCTACATAACTTCATACCAGACTATTTTCTTAAAGTGAATTTTGTGTGTATAACTTTTTCGAAATCTCAAATTTGGAAGAAGGGCAAAAGAAAAACTATAACAGCAATTATCTCAATTTTCATATCTGCTTACTGATGTTGGTTGTCATACTTATTTCTTATAAATATTGATGAAGCAGATATTCAGGCAGACAGATATTGTAACTGCTCATTTAATATTTTGATGAACTATTTGTGGGTTAAAGTGCTGAGATAGGTGGTGAGAAAAGGACTCTGATACAGGAACATTTGGGTGGTGGGACTGAGTGCCTTGTCTCTGAGACAGCTGGGTGTCTGGTACTTAGGAGACACATGGAGGCTGACAAGACTCACCAGATCTGAGTGCTGTGAATGTACCTGCACACCCAGACAGAGAAAAGAACTCGCATTAGATATCGCCATGCTCAGACTTGCATACGGCCATGTCAGAGAACACATCACATTCTTTGATGAGATTATGTGAAAAAAAAAGTTCACAGGATCACAGAAAAAGCTTACATTTGCATTGGATGAAGGACAGTGACATAATCTTCAGACATTTCTAACATAGATTTCAGAAGTATATACAGTTGAATTGAAGCTGGAAACAATAACTCTAGATTTTTCATGGAAAACCAGGTTCAGATGGGAATGTGGGCACATTAAACATTGGTACTGTAGGTGATTATGACGATCGTATTTCCTGTTGTCTTTCAAATTTCTTGTTCAAAGTACAATGACCCTGAATTTCAGATCAAGAAGTATAAATGTTATTGCTGTTTTTTCAAATCAAATTTAATGAGGGATATTGGGAAAGATACTTAGGGATGGTACCTTGCTATGTTCTGTAGGGATGGTACCTTGCTATGTTCAATATAGTATACTTATGTCTGCTTCGAGTGGCAATATTTTCATTCTGATAGCATCAGAAACTAGTTAACCTATTTCTTGTATAAAAACACTTTCCCCTACTTTAAATAAAGCAGTAAATACTACCAATTTAAAATCTATATGAGCTAGTGTGGAAATTATAGTTGATTACATGAAGCAGTACATAACAATGAGGTCCTGAGATCCCCTTAAAGGACTATTTATGACTCTGACTAAATAGTCAAATTATTCCTAACTCAGTCAAGGTTTTAATTGCTTTAGAAATCAATGATGACATGCATATGTACATGGCTAGAGAACACAGGATAGAGGATTAGTAGAGGTACTTTCTATAGTTTCATGGGCAACCGTTGATATGAGGAGAGTAGAGTCATGCTATACGATAACCATGCAATTCGCTTGGCCAGATGCTGAAGAGACAACTGAGAGACCTACTTCAAGAGAGAGAGAGAGAGAGAGATGGTCACTTCAAGAAGAAGTGCCCTACACATCTTAGCTTCATTGATTTGAAGAACACATGTCACATGATAACCACTGAAGCTTATTCTAAATGGCAGTTTGGTTTTCCACAGTGACCATGCATCATATGAGATGGTTGATCATACATACTGGGGTCAAGGTTAGTAAGTAGAGTTCACTGGTAAGAGCCTGGAGGGGGTTTAACGAACCAGTCAGTTGCTTATCATGAACACTATATATCATCATTTTCTTAAATAAGATTGGTTTATGTCTACAAATGACAAGTCTGATCCCTGGGCCCTGGGCCAGTAGAAATGGGGCCAGGCCAGTAAGAAATGCAATGAAATTTTGGCCAGAACATAGGACTTACAAGAAATACAGTGTCCATGGGCAGTGAGAAGAAAATGTAATTTTGCATGTGGATGATTTTTGTCAAAATTTCTGATGTGTATTTGAAATGTTTTTTGATATCTTAATTGTTCTCTTGAAGTCAAATAACAATGAATGGTCTAGCTTGGATAGATATTCTTTTGTGTTTGGTCCAAATATCGTTTAATTCTGTATGATCATGCCTAAGACAGAGAGCAGGACTATGTCTATGTCAGAGTAGAGTTGAGCTGAATCTAACTAGCAGAGATGTAGTGAGGAAACAACTAGCTAAGGCTGACTAGGCAGTACAGGTGTGTGATAAGGCCACTAGGTTCAGCATTGGCAGTCTTGAAGTTAGATGAAAGTAAATGATGCAATATTCCTAGTTATGCCAATGAAATACATGATACAATAATATTTAATTAGTTACTACCAAACACTTTCAGAAGATAAAGTGGGAGGAAATTGTTTTTGCTAATCAAATTAGTAACTTAAATTAGTTTTTTTTAAAATAAAGTTTGATGATTGTTTTTTTTTTCTTTGGCAGTTATATTTTCTAACCCTCATTTCCTTGATTGTCCAAAGATCTGCTCCTTTGGAAGGTAGAACTCAAACAGGTATTGTTTCAGTTTACGTGTTTCAGATATCTATTAGATGGCCATTGGTCATGGCACACAATGTAAGTGGTAGTCGAAAGCAAAACGAATTCTTATCAAACAGTGACGACTGATAAAGCGGTCACCCACAACCAGTCATTTACCCAAGAATGAACATATCTCAGATGCTGTGGAGCAGTTTCATACACTTTTCCAATGAAAGGGACTGTAATAGTTAAGAGGTTTTGTAAGTGAATTGTCTCTCCTTTTCCAAGATGGTTATATTAGGGATATGTAAATTCCTAGAGTGAAAAGATATCAATATTTAAAAGGTCTTTTATTGAAAAAGAAAAGAAGAAGGATCCACAGGCATTATTTGTTTCTGTGGACATCCACAAGTCTAAGATCAGATTAGACATAAATTATACAATTTGAACATGTCTGTTCACTCTTTTCATGTACCCAAATACCAGATGAATAATATTAATTGAATGTTTTATCAATATGTTGCTGTTTCTTTTGGGCCATCAGCCGTTTGGGCTAGCTGGCCTTAGATATATTTTTAGAATATGATATATATATGTCAGCCAATCAGGCCAATTCTCTCAACCACAGATAGCTTATTTTCTGTATTATACTGCAGACTATACTAGATCACACTGTAAGCTGGCTAATATGAAGACAAGCCAGAATGCCTAAGGTGTTACAACCCGACTTGATCATAACAGATCACGTACAATCCTGTACACACTGATAAGATCGGCGCAGAGCATCTGGGATTGTCAGGACTATCCTTAAGCACAGAAATTTCTATTAATCTTGGCAATATTTGTACCTCAACTAAAGGAAAAGTAGCTTGGATTATCTACATATATATTTAATATTTTATGAGTTGGTTTGAAAATGCATTCATTACATATATATATGGCAAATATGAGTATATTTTCCATTGTTGTCCCTGTGTTTTTCTACTAAATTAGTCAAGATAAAGCTGCAGGTGCTTATAATACCTATCTGTGGTAGCGAATAACCTTTTTATATTTTTCTGAAATTCTAGGCCCGGGATAGAACCGTTGGCTGCTGGCAGCCTTGTTGAAGTTAGTTTCAAACAATGATATGCCAGCAGAGTCTTTCGCAAGAAGACTCTGCAGGCTCTGTTAGTCTTAAGCTAAAGTTATTTCGTCTCATGTCAAAAACACCACCCTGGCCAGGTTAGTTTGCTGGATGCATGTTCGTTCAAGGACCAGGTTAAATAACACGCGTCATTGACCAAGTGCGAAGACTGACCTGACTGATTGGGGCATAGTGACGGAGGACGTCTCGCTCATGGAGCTGTTGAGAAGGTCACTGTAATGGAGATTCTCAATGCACTGCAAGGAGGAAAACAGAGCATTCAGATCAAGGAGCCACACCATTGTGATTCCCACATGAGCAGTGTTCGAGACTAACTTTTTTGGCTCTCGGCCATCAGGGCCGAGAGTGTCAAAAGACTGTCGGCCCTGATAGCTTTCAGTTGGCCCTGAGTTAATTATCAGACCCCCCTCCTGAAAAAACAGGACATTCTGTAATAACAGATCACAAAACTGTCCTGTTATTTCAGGACAGGTCATTTCATCGGCATGATTTTTTGTAACATTTAAAAAATAAAAATCAATAGAAAAAAGTGCATATTTTGAATCCACTAGGATGGTTACAAATGTGGCCCCCTCCCCCTCTCCTCCCACTGTCGCTACCCTGAGACATGATACCACCCGGGGTTTATGGCCTATCAAAGGCCTGCCTGGAGGAGGGGTGGGTGTAATGGCCAGTGATGACCGACACTACCAGGCATTCAGGGAAAAGGAGTAAAGAGTTGCTCAGATACACTATATTTGAATACTTCTTATACCTTAATCTGTGGACACCTATGGGGATCTTTGTAATTTTCGAGTTGGGCAGTATTGAAATTTGTAAATATGTAATTCTTATATAGGTGAGACTCACTTTGAATATGTTAACAAATCCAAGAAGGGTTACTGCTATTTTTGATGCCAAAGTTCCATCTGTATAATTGTATGAAAAAGAAATATAAAAACGTTTTGTTTAATTCATGTAATTCAAATAAACAAAAAGATTACTGTAGTCTCAGATTTTGATGGAATCCCCTAAAAAGATAGTATTTCATGGCCCCAAAAGTGTGTACACTGGGCAAGTAGTGACAAAGCACGTGGTCAGTGGCCTAACCAAAACAAAGAGGATGCTGGGTAGGTCCAAACAACCCCCCACCCTGCCCCCAACCCACCTTGCCTGTTACGTAATGCGTAGAGCAGCTTGTCCCCCAGTCACGGTGAACTCACGCAAGGTGTAATGACGCCCCCCCCCCCCCCCCCCACTCACACACACAAACACCTCCTTTCCAAGGAGTTGGGCCATCAAATTCGCGCTAAATGTGTGAAAACGCTTCCTGGGGGGACCAATCAACGTATCACGGAAATTCGCGTACATATGACGGCCACAAATAACGTAAATGACGGCCGAAATGGCCGTCGGCCATCCGGGCCGAATGAACACTACTTTCTCCATTATTTAACAGCCCTGATGCAGAATCGTCGGCCATTGGCCGACGGGCAGGCGTTAGTCTCGAACACTGATGAGTCCATTAATCATTCACTAGGGAGAATGCTTTTGATTTACAACATTGTTTCCTCAAAGTTTAATTTTGTACACAGCATCTAATTTAGAAACCTAGAGTCAATGAAACAATTTAAGTACTTGTAGATGTACAATATTTCAGTCTGGTATTTCAATATCTGCACAAATTTTGCATAAGCCTATTGATCTTTGGACCAAGACTTGACAATTCAGGTGAAGTAGCCAGGGAGAACCAGAAAATGGTACTAGAATGAGGGCCTTAGTTGCCCATTGGTAAACAACATTGTATGGTGCAATGTTTGGATATGCAACTCAGTGCCTGAGCTGGGCAACAAGATTTGAAAAGATTATTGTCAATGCCTGTGGTCAGAACAAACTGTACTTGACTAAGTGATTTTGACTACTATGAATTTGCTAATTTCTGAGTTTCTGTTGGAAACATTACAATAACCCCTGCATGTTACATAAAATTTGAAAAATAATTTGAAAGCCTTTCTCATGATACAATTACATAACATGTCGCGTTTCCCTCTAGCGATTTGGAAAATTTGTGCTATTCTGTCTCACGATTTAGAAAATTGCAAGTAAAATCAGACAATGGAATATGGCCTTAAGGCGGTACCTGGCCGATGTCACTGCACCAAGCAGCCTTCTCCTGCAGGGTGGACGCCACGAGTGTGATGGTCACGGGCGGCCCGCTTTTAGAATCCAGGATGAGGCGGAAGTCGAGCCCATTATAGTCGGGCCGGGAATCCTTGTCGTTGGTCTGGGCCGTCAGCAGGTTGTTGTTGGAGGACTGGCTGCCCAGACTCAGACTCGAGTCCAGCGACGAAGCTAAAACAAATGAGGTACATCATTTGCTTGGTTAAGGTTAGAGTGCAGTTAACAGAGATGCCACTCAGGAGAGATGAAAAATCCGCAAAAGTAGGAAGGACATTTCCGGATTTTCAGTTTTATATATAAAATGGTTGAAATGTTCACTGTAAAACGTAATTTTATGCTTAGAAACATTAAAGGAACAAGTTGAAAAGCAAACTTCGTCACTTCAGTAAAGGGAAATGTATATTTCATTTTTATACTGAACTTGTAAAAATCCGGAAATCCGGAAAAATGGCATCTCTGGTTAATAGGGACAGCTCATAGACATCCCTGACAGGAAAAAAAAGAAGAATATTCCAGAGAATCTAAGATTGTCACAAGCTGACTGAAATGACTAGATCACAAAGATCTCTTGTGGGTGAGAGGAATATCTTCAGTTGCTGGGGTCAGTGAGAAACATTATGGTTGAGTAAAGTATTACCTCCTGTACAAGATGGGTTTCAAATGTAGTTTTATCCTTATTTCAAAGATTTCCAACTAATACTAAAATAAGAAGGACCACGGGGGTGTCTGAGGGTGGCCGTACAACCCGTAGGGGATTGTCAGTCACATACTGAGGGCGAAGCCAGAGGTTTGTACGTTCCCCATGGGTTGTGCGGCCACCTGAGGATGACCCCAAAGGTTCTTCTTTATCTTATCACCTGAGCATTATTCAAACTAGGTTAAAACAATTTTCAGGTACATAATTCTTTTAGTGCACCCAGGAGTTTATTCTGGATTCCCATTCAAGAGTGGAGTAGGACCGTCTGTTTTGTCAGGAAGGGGTTAACAATTAGGTTAGGTAGGTCGATTTATGTCATCTTTACTTACACAAATCACTCAGTCATCCTTTAAAATTCAGAATATCCAGCAAAATTCCGTCCACAATAATTTGAGCATCTAAAATACATCTCTTGAACTCATGCCATTTCCATTCCATCATGTCATTTAATTGAGTTTTAAAGTAGTTTTATTTTTAGAAAATAAATCCTCAAAAAAAGCTAGGGTAGGCCAAAATATTGGGATATGGTGAACTAATAATTTCCATCCACCACCTTCCCAAATATAGCCATCTTTATTATAAATAACAATTTCCGCATGGCTTGTACGGTGGGACAGGGGGAGAGGCCATCGTTAGTCCCATGTAATATATATCCTATGTGCCAAAAGATAGATACTAGACTTCTAAAGAAGAACGATAAAGATTCTTAATTCAGAGAAAGGGGGATTCGCTACCCACGGCTCTTGAGGCCGACTCTCACACACAAGGGGTGCTTTTAATAGATGGCGATATCGATTTTAATCAATAATATTACGCTTTTTTTTCAAATAAGGTTATTTATATAGGTAGATCAATAATTCAAACAATTCAAACAAGACGTCTAGTCTCCCATCAAAGAGTATGCTTTCATAACAATTAAAATCTATTACATTTTAAACCACAGGGACCCTGGAGCTGCTAACTCTGACTAGACTTTAGACAGACTACAGTGTGAGTAGTGCAGCGGGTGTGGGCTTGTGGCCGGGCGAGTTCTGTCTGTAGTGTACACATACGTAGTGGTTGTAGCCTTGTGGTGGGGGCTAGAAGTATAAGGAGATTGGGCACTGGCCCAGGGACTGACACCAGCACAGGACCTCACACTGTCACAGGCCTAGCCGTCAGGACACAATCCTACGGGAACCTGTTAGATATTTAGATCTACTACAAGGGGCTGCTGCTGTGTGACAGCTCTGTTTATAAATGTATGTAACAACTCAGAGACAGATAGCTGTGACTGTGTTACCTGGAGGTTCCCTGTCAGTTGACAGCGGTGAGCCGGAAAGGTGAAGTGACACTGGTGAAGCACAGCGATCTGACACTGACAGGGGGTAGACTAACAGGAGTCTGTCAGTTGACAGTGGTGTCACACTGCTGTGACAGCGATGTGGCAGCGCTGTGACAGAGGTGTGACAGGACCGTGACAGCGTTGTGACAGCTGTGTGACAGTGCTGTGACAGCCGTGTCACAGTGCTGTCACAGTGCTGTCACAGTCCGGCTGTCAGGGGCCGTCCATCCGCCCGTACCACAACAACAACACAACCCTCCTCCTCCTCCCCCCACCCCCCGGCCCGGGGGGACCCCGCCCCCTCCCCCGGCCCCCCACCCCCCGGCCGGCACACAGGGGCATACACACACCCCATACTCCCCCCTGACCCCCCTCTGACACCCTCAGACCCCTCTGTGACCTTGTCTCCCTCCATATGGCGGGCCCGACATATGGAGTCACAGCCCGCTGTCACTGCTGTCACACCGCGCTGTCACACTGTCACCGCTCCCTGTCCCCCCCGGGCTCCCGCCTCTACCACACCCTCAACACCCCACCCAGGCCTATATTAGACTTATATAACACCCAGGGGGCCCGTCGGCCCCCTCTGACCCCCTGGTTCAGGCCTGGCGGGGTCCGGCCCCCCTAAGACCCGTCAACAAGTCGCCCCTCTTAGGCCGCTGTCAACACAAACACACACTCACACAAACACACACTCCTCCCAGAATATAACCCCCAAATTAACACACTACTCACTCTCATCGTCGAAGAAGAAGATGTCCGAGTTGGAGTCCTCGACGAGCGTACAGTCGATCAGGGGAATCTTTCCATAATGCTGAAATCAGACGAAGAGATGTGTAGACGGCATGTAGAGAGACGGAGGCAGCAGCCAGTGGTGGTGCTGGTGGTGGATGGTGGTGGTGGTGGTGGTGGGGGGGGGGGGGGAGTGGTGCGGGGTGGTGCGGGGTGGTGCGGGGAGGAGGGGGCGGGGCCGCGGGGGAGGGGGAGAGGGGAGAGGGGAGGTATGGTTTAGGTACCGAGTGACTGGAAGGACATGGATAGGGACAGGGATAGGGATGCGGACAGGAATGGGACAGACAATTGATGGATAGAAATTAAGAAATGGGAGAAGGATTCGACGCGATGGAGCAAAGATAAGTTCACACTGCATGAGACGGAGCGATTGAAGAAGGAAAAGACGGGGGGCTGTGCAGTATCCTATCCTATTTGGGATACGTAGGGGTATTCAGTTAGGCTGAGGGTATAGGGGGGATTCCATGTAGTTCACATAATTATAAAACTAAGAATAAGATGATGAATAAGCAGACCATAATAACTTGATAGATGTAGGCTTCTCATGCATGAATTGTTCCGTGCATTTGTAGAATAGGGCCTAGGCCCTATGCTTCAGTTAATATGGAAAAAAACTACAAATAACATTGATTAACAAATAAATGACAAAAAAAAGGTCCTCGTGCTAGCTAGGCTATGATCTAGCACCAGGCAACAGTATTAAGAAAGAAAAAGGCTCTAAATTAATATTAGGCTTATTATGTTTTGATAGTTCGTTCTTCACTCAAATTTTCTATCGTATTCACATTCTGGTAAACTGTACGTAGGCCTATGCAAAACAAAAAGTGTGTGCTAAACATATTGTAGGTCTTGCTAAAATCTAACCACGCAGCATACCCGCCCTCCTCCCCCCCCCCCCCCCCGCCTCCCTCTGCACATACGCCACTAGAAGTTTGAGATGGACTTGGTAGGGGTGGTTCTAAAAAAAAAAAAGGGGGGGGGGGGGAGTCCAGGGGGTCCTGACCCCCTCTTTTGGTCGAGACTTCGACTTCATATAGAGTACAAACCATTGTGCGTGCATGCATGAATGGCCGACGTTTAAACTATTAGCGGACCCCCCCCCCCCCGCCCCGCCCCCTATTTTTTTATAATTATTTCTTTCAGTTTTTTTTTATCTTGCTGATTTAAAAAAAAGACTAGGCCTACCTGGGGGAACGATTCTTATAAAATAGGTTTCAAAACAATTGTTATTAGGTGAAGGGGTAAGGATCCTACTTTTAGTGAGATTTTTTTCATTTCTTCCCAGCATAAAAAACAGTTGAAGAAACAAATTAGAACTGATCATTAAAATGGTGAACTAAGGATAAATTGCAGAAACGTGAAACCACCCTCCAAAGACTACAACAACAATTGCTATATAGTTAATTTTCTGAATTAAATCTATATTACTTAAGATAGGTCTTTCTAAAAATCAAATCAAATGACCTGTGGGGCCTAAATCATTTTGCACATTACCATTATGCATAGTTCCCTGTGAAACCGGGGCAGATAAGTTTATACAGGGCTTAATCAAATTTTAGTTTGAGATAAAAAAAATCTTCATCACAAAAAGGCTAGATATACTTTTCAGGTTACACACCTATTTCCAGAATGTTAATCTTAATTCTGGTCGTAGTCTAACGATGATATTAACTACGCAGGACTATAGATAGTCATTCCCTGCTCCCTGTGTTCCCTGCCCACCCGATCTCTGGTCCCTGCCGCCCCCCATCATAAAATGAGCATGTATGGCGTCCAGGGTCGCGCGGGGGGAGAGGTGGTGGGGAGAGGGAGGTGGGTTTTGGGTGGCAGCAGGGCTTGTGGTAATATCTAACTCAGCAGGCCTGTCTGTGGCCTCCTGTCACACACGGCTCAGTTAAGGCTACTGCTTATCTCTTACGCCTATTGCACAGAAAATGCACACTGGTATATATATGAATTTTAATTTTTCCATCCCATGTCCCTTGCTGCCCAATGCCTCTACCCCTTATTATATGTTATTGCCCCTTTCTACCTATTTGTTCAGTTTTTACTGCCTGATTTACTCTTACTGCTCAATGGATCTTCCTCTTGCAAATCGTCTTCATGATAAATGCTTTCCCCATTGTTTTCTACTGCATTATTTTCTTTTCTGAAGAGTGCACTACCAACAGTCCCTCACTGCCCTATTCTCCTATGTGCACATTATCCTTTACGTACCTTCATTAACCCTAGCGCTCTCACTGCCACCTGCCCCTCCCTGCCTCCTGCCTCTCACTGCCTCCTGCCCCTCACTGCCTCCTACCCCTCACTGCCCCCTGCCCCTCACTGCCTCCTACCCATCACTGCCTCCTACCCATCACTGCCCCTTGTCCCTCACTGCCCCCTGCCCCTCACTGCCTCCTGCTCCTCACTGCCTCCTGTCCCTCACTGCCTCCTGTCCCCCACTGCCTCCTGTCCCTCACTGCCTCCTGCCACTCTCTGCATCCTATCCCTCACTGTCCCCTGCCCCTCATTGCCTCCTGCCCCTCACTGCCCCCTGCCCCTCACTGCCCCCTGCCCCTCATTGCCCCCTGCCCCTCACTGCCCCCTGCCCCTCACTGCCCCCTGCGCCTCACTGCCTCCTGTCCCTCACTGCCCCCTGCCCCTCACTGCCCCCTGCCCCTCACTGCCCCCTGCCCCTCACTGCCCCTTGCCCCTCACTGCCTCCTGCCCCTCACTGCCTCCTCACTGCCTCCTGTCCCTCACTACCTCCTGCCCCTCACTGCCTCCTGCCCCTCACTGCCCCTCACTGCCTCCTGCCCCTCACTGCCCCCTGCCCCTCACTGCCTCCTGCCCCTCACTGCCTCCTGCCCCTCACTTCCCCCTGCCCCTCACTGCCCCCTGCCCCTCACTGCCCCCTGCCCCTCACTGCCCCCTGCCCCTCACTGCCCCCTGCCCCTCACTGCCCCCTGCCCCTCACTGCCCCCTGCCCCTCACTGCCCCCTGCCCCTCACTGCCCCCTGCCCCTCACTGCCCCCTGCCCCTCACTGCCCCCTGCCCCTCACTGCCCCTCACTGCTTCCTGTCCCTCACTGCCCCCTGCCCCTCACTGCCCCCTGCCCCTCACTGCCTCCTGCCCCTCACTGCCCCCTGCCCCTCACTGCCCCCTGCCCCTCACTGCCCCCTGCCTCTCACTGCCCCCTGCCCCTCACTGCCCCCTGCCCCTCACTGCCCCCTGCCCCTCACTGCCTCCTGCCCCTCGCTGTACTGCCCCTCACTGCCCCCTACACCTCACTGCCCCTTACTCCCTCTTTCCCCTTGTTTCCCGTAACTGCCCAATACTCCAGTCCTCTGCCTCCCTCTTCCCGTCCTACCCCTTACTGCCTGCTGCCCACATTGCCAGCCCACGTTTCTGGCCCACGTTGGTGCCTGTACTGTTGCAGCCTGCAGAGCTCCAGTCTGTGAGAGCGCCATGTCACAACCACTGCAGGAGGCAGTGGGGGAGCCCTATCCCAACTCCCACCTCCCTCCCCACAGCCCCTGCAACGTGCTCAGGATCCCGCGGGGGGCACCGGGCTGTGAACACAGGGTGGACCAAGCACATAAAATAAATCAGACGCAGAGCTCCAGCGGTAAATGCTAGGGTTGCCTAGGAATACCACTGGAATACTCGTCGATCAAGCCCTCCATGTTATCAATTGGTATTTTGTGAATTTTCACGTGAAACTTTCGAACATTCATATTATCTCAAAAGTAAACGGAAAAATTAGTTTTGTCATGGGCCATAGGCCAATATTGTTGGAAATCTACTTATTTGCGTGAAGAAAATATGAAATACCCTTTAAAATTTACAAACAAGTCTTGTAAATTTTCAGATAGACAAAGCAGAGAATCTAGTAATCTATTCTGGTATTCAAGATCATTTAAATGCAAATATCGAAGTAAAAGAAATTTAGAATTAAATAAAAAGACATCCTCTGATCAAAACTTATTTTCTAACAAAAACAAGCGGTAATGTAGTGTCAGTTAATATTGTGTTTACTGGGACCCTTCCCACTCCCACGACCCTCTATTTGCCCAGGCTCAGTGAACCGAGATGACCCTAACTCTGACCTCTGACCTCTGACCCATGAGGGAAGGTCCATTGTTCTGGGTCAAGCTGACCAAACGCCGTCGTGATTCGTACGCGTCCCACTCTAACTGTAATACAGGTAGCCCTCGGCCCTCTTCAATTCTACCAACCATGGATGGCTTAATTATTACAGTGTACCTGCAGACTAGCCTAAATCAAGGTGTATTCTGGGAAATATGCAGACAAGTCACAAGGCCTAAGTATAGAAATGTTAAAATACCATGGCATAACTTTGGTTTAAAATAATGGAAAACTAGCATTCACCATTTTCCATTTCATACCTATAAATATCCAATATCAGTCAAAATTAGCCTGCAGGTGCCTAAAATACAGTAAATCAGGTATTTTCGTAACAAAGATCGATTTGAAACAATTTTTGTCTATATTTAGAATGCCCTCAAAGAGCTGTTACTTTTACTGATTTTTTTCTTTTTTCCCCCTTTTTATATCAATTTACAGAATTCAATTTAATTCATTAGAACCAGAGATCTTAATTTGATCCTCACAACGAAATTCTATTGTGCAACGGGCCACTGCCCTATAAGCGCCCTTGTCTCTGAGACACAAATTCGGCAGAAGTTTTAAACTGGACAAATGTACCTTTCAATGTCCAATAAAAAACAGAAACAAATAACGCACAAGTCACCAGAGGTCGTCAAAGTTGATGGGATTTGTATTTCCCCGGCTTCCCACCAGACGTCGCTCCTGCCTGTAGTATCACCCCCCTCCTCCAGGGCTGCAGACCTAGGAGTACCAGTCCGTCCCTGACCTACTTAGCCTTTTCATAATTTAAGCGACTAGCTGACTTGCACAGAACTACAGTCTCTAGGAGAAGTCTACATTGGTAAAGAACGTCAGCTACAGGGAGCACGGGCATGAACTCTCTAGATGGTGCTACCCCTGTCTCATAGTTACTTATAATACTAAAAGGGTAAGAACCTAAAACTGTACCCTGCAGTTTGCACTGACATATGTTTTGGATTTATGCTTAAACTGTATGTTTTTTTGTCAAATAAAAAATAGTTTGCATCCTAGACAACTAATAAAAACTAATTGGCTGTCACATTTTATTGATATCTATGTTTAATCAATGGGAATTGACCATTTTACTGAGAAAAAATGAAACCCCACCCAGTATTGCAGCATACCATATATGGCAATGCCCTTATTTGGAAGTACTTTATGAATGGAGGTCACATGACCAACCATATAGGGCAATGTGCACATAGGCCTTTTGGTAATTATATGCAATATGCAATGGTATTTATAACTCCTGTCCATGTTCAAACCTATGCTTTCCCATAGTTTTGCCATAATTGTGTAATGTACATTGCTATTTCCTTCAGACTGGTTAATTAGGGCATGGGAGGGTAGGGGAATCCCCTGTGACATCATCGTGTTAGTTATACAAGAGGCCCCTGAAAGGGGGTTTTGAACAAAAACCTCATCCCAAACATAATACAGCAACCTCATTCAGCCCAAGCATTTTGTTCCACTGTCATTACAGCAAACTGTGGTATAGTGGCTATGGTGAGGGACTTCAAATCAGAAGGTTGGTGGTTCAAACCTACTGATGGTCATGTTGCAGTTTGACCATGTTGCATTCTTTCTTATACAAATCATCTTCAATCTAATATTAATATCAACTTTTACAGTGCTAATCATTTATCTTTGGTATACACAAAGATATTTCAATTTTAGCTTAATGTTATAAAGTTGAATAAAAGGAAAATGATTTATTTTTTTACAATTAGACACAGGTCATTAGCTGTAGAATTATAAGCATTTATACAGCCTATATATAAGATAAATAAATGGTTGGATAGACATGAATGTGACATCATTCTGTTGTTCTTTCACCCAAATGAATGCTTTTTTAAAGTGATTTCTTCATTTATTAAAAAGAATGACACTGCCCTGACATGGGTGGGACTTGAAACCCCAACCTTTGGATTTGAAGTCCTAGACTCTAGCCTCTGGGCTATTTCTGACCATGGTAGATATGGGTGTCAATGAAGGCTATGATTATACAACTACTAACTCTCTACTTGTATTGAGTTCAGAGAATATCTGAAGAAGTTTGTGGGGAAACCCTTTTAACCCTATAAATAACCATCCAATCCAGTGAATGAGTTGCATTCTGTTCAAGTAAGGGGCACTGAAGGGGGAAGCATACATAGAGCTATATCTTCCGGGAAAACATTAACTACAAAAATTCAAAGCACACTGCAATAATTATGATTTAGTATTGTATTAATGACAAAAAGATAATAAGTTTAGTTGTGTTTTTTTCATATTAATATCAAATAGAACTGGGCCATTCACTGCAGTCTTGTGGGAATCCCATGCATCTGCTGGTCATCAGCTTATAGGTTTTGCCAGGCACCAGCTAAAAACAAAATGGCGAGTGTGCTACCCTTTCTATTCTTATAGTTCTAAGCAGGAACCCTGGTGCCATCTAGAGGGTTCATGCCCGTGACAGGGAGTTTGCGTTGGACCCCTCACTATATATATATATATATATATATTACCAATGGTGCATTAAGAGGTGCCTCCCCCCCCCCCTTATTTTGGGCTAAGTATAATTGATTTCTTTTAATGTGAAATTCTCTGACCTGGATAATTTTTACAATAGGGCGGCTCCCTGCCCCCTTCTTCTTCAAAATCTCTGGATCCGCCCCTAAACATTTATAAATGAGGATTATCATTTATTGACCTGTGCAGTGTGGGGAAATACTTTATACTTCTAAGTGGATGTTGCTATTGAACTATAGAGAGTTGATTATCTGTTATGTGTTGTGTACGTAATTAGTCGTGTTTTATTTTAGATAATAGCTAGCTCCAAATGCAGTCTCCTCCTCGTTCGACTGCTGTCGTCCAATACATTATTATAGTTCCAACATCATGTAAGACATGAACACTTGCGTGAAAGGATATTGTTTGTTTATTACCCTGTGTATTGACGTTCCGTGACAAGAACTCAATTGACCATGATCAGTCCCGAGGTAGGAGTCCCCTCAAACACATTCAGTCAATGCTCCCACGCTCTTACACGATTTCTATGCCTCTATCCAGAACCAAGACTGCAGCTTAAAGGTCCAACATTTCCAGGATGGTTACTCACACAGCATTTCAGCAAACTCTGACTGACTGAGAGCAAAACACGCTCTTTTAATATGGTACATCACACCGTGACTCCTCCCCCATTTCACTATTGACAAAGTGAAACATGGCTAGCACGTGCGCTTACTAAAGCTCACGCTATGGTGCCTAACAAATATGGACTGGCCACCCGCATCAGTACACTATTGGCTATCCCTGACTTGGTTTCAACAAAGGTCTATACTTATCTACGCATTATTAGAGTGTGCTTGGTTGCAATATGGCAGTGCTACATATGATAAGTTACAGTTCCTGACCTGACTTTATTTAAATGTTCCAGATCTACATGCTGCGAAGTATTGCCACATCATCATTACTGTAAGGGTTGCCATAAACTTTCCCTACCCAGTGTTACATACATATATAATGTTGCTATACTGTTGCTGCCCTGTGTGTCATGGTGCAGTTCTACATAGATAGTAACTGTCCCTGACCTGCATGCCGTGGTGCTACATAGATAATTAATCGTTAATTAACTGTCCCTGCCCTGCGTGTGCTACATAGATAGTAAGGTTACCATTGATTAACTGTCCCTGAGCTGCATAGATAGTAAGGTTACCGTTAATCGTTAATTAACTGTCTCTGACCTGTGTGCCGTAGTGCTACATAGATAGTAAGGTTACCATTAATCATTAATTAACTGTCCCTGCCCTGCATGCCATGATGCTACATAGATAGTGAGGTTACCGTTAATCATTAACTGTCCCTGACCTGTGTGCTGTTAGGCAGTGCTACATACATAATTATAAGGGTCGCTATACTGTTGCTGCCCTGCGTGCCGTGGTGCAGTCCTACATAGATAGTAAGGTTACCGTTAATTAACTGTCCCTGACCTGCGTGCCATGGTGCTATATAGATAGTAAGGTTACCGTTAATCGTTAATTAACTGTCGCTGAGCTTTGTGCTGTGGTGCAACATAGATAGTAAGACTACCGTTAATTAACTATCCTTGACCTGCGTGCTGTGAGGCAGTGCAACATACATATGAAGGTCGCTATACTGTTGCTGCCCTGCGTGCCGTGGTGCAGTCCTACATAGATAGTAAGGTTACCGTTAATCATCTATCCCTGACCTGCGTGCCATGAGGCAGTGCTACATACATATTAAGGTCGCTATACTGTTGCTGCCCTGCGTGCCGTGGTGCAGTCCTACATAGATAGTAAGGTTACCGTTAATTAACTGTCCCTGACCTGCGTGCCGTGGCGTACCTTGGTGAGGTGAAGCCGTCCGTTCGAGGTGCGGGTCGTCAGTAACATGTGGTTGGTGAACAGGAATACCTGTCGCACCGTCTCCTTCTTGGAGTCCTTGAAGGTCGTACTGAACGACCCCAGCCGCCCCCGGCCCCCTTTGGGCTTTTCATTCAGCACCTGGATGAGGGAACCTAGAACAGACGGATAACATTTCATTAGAGGCTGAGAAAATGAACCCTTCCCCCTATTTCTTTCTCGTTTATACATCAATATAAATTCGCCCTTGATCCACGCACGTAACCATTTATTGGTGATCACATTGTACTCATCACAACCTTGTGACTATTACATAAGTTGGATGCTGAGTAATGAAAATAGGTATTTATAACCTAGAAATATTCTTTCCTAGATGCGTTTAATGTTTGATAGTAAATTACTAATAATTTCAAAATGATGACCAATACAAATCTATTGAAGCATACTCATTGTATCTGACCACAAAATTCCAAAATGTTCCCGCCACCTAAGTAAATGGAGGATATGATTATCATCGTTCTTGAAAATAAATAATACCCACTTTTCATGGACTTTTACCTAGGAAGAAATACCTTTTTTCCCATAATGCGGACGGTAGGTGGCCAGGACATATCCCTTTTCTTTTTTCTTTTTGTGGTAAATACGCCCACATACAATCTACCATTTTTCTTTTTCTTTTCTTTTCCCCCTTTTTTTCTACAAAAATGCTTACATGGTATTATGGGCTTTTGAAAATTTTACCCTTTTTCTGAATTTTCCGGAGCACTGATGTGTATCCTTTCGTAGCTAGAGTGGAGTGGGAGAAGAAAGACATGGTATTCACAGTTTACAACCCCCCCCCACCCCCACCCCCACCCCACAGGGCACCCCTCAGGCTCTCACCTTGCCGTACGAAGGTCTGGTTGACGTCCAGCAGGATGTCGCACCCCTCGACGATCATCCGCTCTATGGCCAGGTTCTACCCCCCCCCCCCCCCCCCCACAGGCCGCCCCTCTCACCTTGGCGTACGAAGGTCTGGTTGACGTCCAGCAGGATGTCACACCCCTCGACGATCATCCGCTCTATGGCCAGGTTCTTACGGATGTTTTCTGTTTCGCTGACCTCATCCTGCATGATCTGTACAACCACAAAAGTCACGTCTCAGCATGTGTTTATATGTTTCTAATAATTATATCAATGACGATGATACCATCAGAACTAGGTTGAATGGTTAAGTGTGCTAAAGAGGGTACTCTTATCCAACATCCTATAAGGGGCCTTCCATTTAGTATGTACGCAAAATTTATCAAATCTTGGACCCCCCCCCCAACCCCACCCCCCTTGGCCTATAATACGCAATGCATTTGTACAGGAACATACGCAAATTTTCAAAATTTTAAGACCCCCTGCCCCCCGCCCCCCTTGGTGCGTAGATACTTAATGGAAGGCCCCCAAACCCACTGAAACTATCATACACTGTACCCATATGCACCCAAACAATTGATTACCTCTAAACATTATTTTCTCATTTTCAATGGGATATTTTTTCATATGGCCATCATGATTAACAAAAGAAAGGGAATAGAAGGGTTATTTCTAAAGTTACTTCATATGACCTGTTTTAAAAACTTAGTTCATTTGTTTCACTATTGTCGCCTTCATCTTTTACCATAGTAATTATTGCAATTACTGTCTTCAACTTTGATCACCATTTTAACTATCAGAGTAATCATTTGGTGGGAGGGGACTGGTGGTCCATTGCACAATACCAATTGTAACAATGAAAATAATAAAAACAGCAAAACATTTCATTGTTACTTTTATTGTAACAATGCTCGTTTTGACACTAAAAATCTTATACTGAGAAAGCCCTCAATGAGCTGTTAATATAACTGATTTTCTCTCTTATTTTTACCCTTTATATATCAATTTGCTGAATCTAATTTCATCCAGTAGAAACAGAGATATTAGGGTAATAACAGTTACAATAATTATTGCTGTTATGAAAACAATCTTAAGAGTTATCTTAAAGTTATTGTAACAGTAAAATGTAATTGTGCAACAGGCCTCTGGTACCGGACTGGAGGTTAACTGATGGTTAACTAGTGGTTAACTGTTGGTTAACTGTTGGTTAACTGGTGTCAGAGTGGTGTCAGACTGGTGTCAGACTGGTGTCTGACCGGTGTCAGACTGGGGTCAGACTGGGGTCAGACTGGTGTCAGACTGGGGTCAGACTGGTGTCAGACTGGTGTCAGAGTGGTGTCAGACTGGTGTCAGACTGGTGTCAGACTGGTGTCAGACTGGTGTCATGCTGGTGACAGACTGGTGGATAACTGGTGGTTAACTGGTGTTAGACTGCTGTCAGACTGCTGTCAGACTGCTGTCAGACTGCTGTCAGACTGCTGTCAGACTGCTGTCAGACTGCTGTCAGACTGCTGTCAGACTGCTGTCAGACTGGTGTTAGACTGGTGACCTACCTGAGACAGCTCCTCCAGTTTACTTTGAGCAAATTCCAGACTGCGTCTCTCCACATGGTCATGGGGTGTATGAGCCAGCAGCTCATGTATCGTGATGATGTAGCGAGGTATCTGCAACAAGCAAAGGCACGCGGGTTAATTTTAGAGTTAAGAATAGTTCATGTTCTGTGATGTAGGTATGTCTGAAATGAGCAAATATACAGGAGTCACTTTGTGTATTATGATGATGCAGCGAGGTATCTGCAACAAGGAAAGGTACGCGGGTTGATTCTTGAGTTAAGAATAGCTTGCGTTCCGTAATGTAGGAATGTATCTAAAATGAGCAAATACTATACAGGAGTCACCATGTGTATTATGATGATGTAGCGAGGTATCAGCAACAAGCAAAGGTACGCGGGTTAACTTTAGAGTTAAGAATAGTTCGTGTTCCATAATATTGGAATGCATCTAAAATGAGCAAATACACAGAAGCTATAGTGTATATCTTGTGATGATGTGGTGAGGCAACTGGGATGAGTTAGTGCCAGTCTTTTCATGATGTAGGATGGCATCTGTAGTGAACAATTAAACCTGCACGGTTACAGTGTGTGTATTATGATGATAGTTATCGGTAGGGAGGGAATGCACAGGGGTTAAAAACTATTCATGTTTTGGGATGTCGTAGGAAGGCATCTGTACCAAAAATAATATAGCTACACAAAGATAGGTGACTCGGATCAATGCCTACATGTTTTTCATGACGTTGTTGAGATGGGCGCCCTTACGAGACTCCCTGCAAACTGTATGTCATACGTAAACAAAAGGTTGTGACATCACTAAAATCACAAAAATTGACGTCGGGTTGTAATGGTGTGCGCGGAGTCTCGTACGGGGCTCCCCTCTCAAAATCGTCACTGCAAAACGTAATCCAGTCATTAATCTTTCCTCTGTACTATCATTGTCTGTACTGAGCAGATACACAAGTGTTACACTGTGAGTATTACAATGATGTAGCGGGGTATCTGCAATGAGCACATGCATGGGAGTTCAAGACATTTTGACTCCTGTGATGATGTAGGAAGGTATATGTACCAAACGAATACACAGGCTTAAAAGTGTGTATGTTATGAGAATGGAATTAATAGATATATGTAACGAGTGAATGGGCAGGGGTTACAATGTGTATAACATAATGATGTAAGGAGGTTTCTGTAACAAGTGAATGCGCAGGGGTTTAGAATGGTTTTTGTTCTGTGCTGATGTAGCAATTCTGTACCATAGTAAGCTATACCCCATTTTAACTCGTTAACTGCCATTGAAGAAAATGTATATATTATATTCCCTGAACGAATCGTAAGGGTACAAATATCCGAAAATACTACACTGAAGACATAAATTGTCCTAAACTCATCAAATACTCATCAGTTTAACAAGCTTTGCTAAGTCAAGGTACTTTCAGAGTTCTTAACTAGTTTTAGATTGTATCCTTGTCAGAAACTTGTCATAAATTGTACACAATACTTGTTGCATTATAGGGCGAGCTAGAGTTGGTTTTTCTTAATGTGGGCTAATTAATTTCCTACTTTGGAGGTGTAATCTGATAAATATCTGTTTAAATTAAAAACTGTGTGATGACCACAATATTTCAATAACACTACAAAAATTAATATTGTTTTCAAATAGTTGTGATTGTAATTGTAAATATAAGGTAAAAACGTTTCATAAAAACGCCATTTCTGTACATAATAATGGCTGAAGTGTGTGTTTGAGTCTGTCCAGATGTTACAAATAATAATACTGTTGAGAATTCTTTTATTATACTTAAACTCTCCTGTCATAATGTTCTTTGATCCTGGTATCTAAATGAGAAGCCCTTAAGTCACTGTAAGTAGTGGGAAGGAATGTGTAGCAGGGGGCAGAAGCTGGAGGAAGGGCAGCCCCTTTCTTATGACCTGTCTATCAAAAGGGGAAAAGCTTTTAATCAGTTTGCAAATTTTTGACTAGTCTTTGATGAGGTGGCAGCTCCAAACTTGCTGATTTTGCCATCGTCACTTTGACAGGGCTAAGCATGTCAATTTGACAAGTATTTGGCCCCGCTGGGTTTCCAGTGTACTGCTGAGACCCACAATCAGATGGGTTGAGTTAGTGCCCCCTTTTCTCACCAGACGGCAGCAGCAGAGCCTACAGCCCAGTCTGTGGTCATACTACGGCCTGGTGGCGCCCCCTCCCGTACACCAACCTCACTACACCACTGTCCTAGTGTCCTGCCACAGGTAGCTGTGTAGCTTTGACAGTTTTTGTTCATAGTATTTAAATAACCTGAAGGCTAATTTGGACTGAATTTGCGAACATAACCCATGGAAAAACAAATAATTTTCAAATTCAGAAAATATTAAATGTTTATTGACACCAATTTAAAAAGAAAATGTTTTTCACCATGTGAAATTACAACCAAGGGTACAATTCATGAAAATGTATATGCTAAAGCCTTGTGTTTTGTTGGCATATTACCTAGCATACATCCTGTTCTAGGGTAACCTGTAGGTATAGCTCAAGAAATTCGTTATCAGTGATTGGCTATGGGAGAATTATCTGACCACTTCTGGGCACCAACCATAAACAACTTTAATCTGTATTGTAAGGATGTCTTTCTATGGCAACAAAACATCTACAGTTCTGTAAATCTCCCACAATGATTTCTAAGATGGACTGTATTGCCTGGGAGTGAGGATAACATAGGTTATCACGGTCAGGTTATTGAGATGAAAGTATTGAATAGGAAAAAGGTCATATTATTGAAAGTATTTGCATGGATTTTGCATGCTATAATTGTCATCTCTCGAGAGTGCCTTGCTTCATTTTGATTAAGGTCAATTTATCTGAAAACTAAATTGGGAGCAATTGTCAAAACATGTCATAGAAAACATGGATTATGATAAAAAGGATGGAATGATTAAACTGTAGTGAATATTAAGCTGAGTTTTACCTGGTGCATAGGATAGGTGAGGAAGGTCTCTAGAGATCGGCCTTCGCAGATGCTCTTTTCTTCGTAGCGCCTCAGCAGCTGGTTAAACTCGGGCTTCTGTTTGCACTCAGCCAGCACCTGTAGGCTGTAGTGGTGGTTCCTTACGTACTCCTGATAAATGCCCAGCATGGGTAGCAACATGTCAAAGAGGTCACCTGCAAGGCAAAGGCACAGACATGGTCTTAGCGACATCGAACATGATGGCGGTCGAAGCAGGGGAGAGCTAGGTTTGATAATAAGCGGGTCGTAAGCAGACAGAATACCCAATCCTCAGGCATGGGGTTGGTCCTTAGAATTACTGGTATCAATGAATTTCTAGGTGACTGGGGTTCCTATGAAAGGCCTATGGGAAACTTCTGTCTCTCTCCAGTTTTTTTGAGTGGGAATTATGTAAGAGGGAATGGGGACAAGGAATGGGTAGGGCTAGATTATAGATATATCCAAAATATGTGTAAAGACATGTATAAAAGCATAAAGAAACTGGTGACAGCTGACTTCAGGAGAGCTGAAATAGACAAGCTGTAACAAAAGGTGGAGGTTGGAGCTACTTGGACCTGCTCGTGGACCTGAGGCCACTGGGAGAGGGGCACCAGCTGCTCGCGACCGCTGCAAAGAGCACTCATCAAGCAGTCGCGCTGTGTGTCAGACACAAATGGCACAGAAAGATGGCGGTCAGATCTCCCTGCCCACTGGCAAGGCAAGATTATATTATCAGTGGGCCATACATGGTGTAGGTTTTACAGTTTTCTGAATTATCAAGAATTTATGTAGCAACTTATTTCTACAACATTCTCTTTGCAAAGTTCTGTGAGTTTACTCAGAGGAAGGTCTTAAAATGTTATTAAGAGAGGAAACTCAGAAAGGTCATTTATGGTATAATATTTATTTTTACTTTACATTTAAGGAGAGTATTGTGGTCTTGACAGAAATATTTCACAGATTTATATTTGTGACTATTGAACTGCTGTCTAGTTTAACAGGAGAGTTAAGGGTTTGGGAGGTATTCAGGCAAAGGGAATGTATGTTCTGCCTCTAGTTAACAGGCACACAAAGAAGCATGGGAACTAAACTATATAATTAAAACATGTCATTATATACCAGCAAAGGCAAGGCTCTAACATACCCCTAAGACATGGAGTTTGGAGTCAAGGGAAAAGAGAAGGTACAATTGTATCTAAGTTATTTTGGTACATTTCAGATTAAGAAAAAACAGCATACCATTTCAAATATTACAAGTTTGAGAAATTTACTTTTTGAAAGATCAGGATAGCATGAAACATTGTTCATTGTTACACTATTTGAGAGAATGATTTAACAATTTAAAGCTAAAATATATACTTAGATAGTTGCAATCATTAACATTGTTATTTAGATCTCTATTTTCTCTACACAGTGCAATGAAGAATTATCTTAACAGTTATACTACATCTATCCTACAATATAAAATCTACTAGTAAATTATTAGGTAATATTTTTAATACTGCAGCATATATTTTTCACTCATGCTATGTAAACTTAGTTTAACACTTACAAACTCATTGTCAATACATGAGTTACATCTCACTATAGGACACTTGAACCAGTTAATACGACGCACTAAAGGAGCTACCATGAAGTGAGTGTTGGTCGCCATCATGGACGGTAGTCTGTCTATGATCGGAGACATCGTGATTGTATATCAGTCACTAAGGCAGACTAGGAGAAGCGTAAGAGCAGTGGGGTAGCGCGCACAGCGAGTCGAGTTACCCAGAGTCACATGGAACTCCTTCATGAGTTTCACACAGGGCTCACACAAGGCACATCCGACACGCGTGACCCATTCTTCACTTAAGCACTGCACATGAGTCACACATGTAGGATGCATACAGTAGGCTCACGTGGAAAGGCTCAAGTAAATTGAAAATAAGTAGGGCTTTCTGTAATTCTGCTTCCATCTATAAGAAATGCACAGGGTGCAACTTTAGCATCTGTTAATCCAAAAGAGTGAATCAGAGATACTGATTGTAGAATATTTTAGATCATATTCCTCAATTAAAAACCTGAATCCTTTATCAGCTGTATTTTTTTAGTATAAAATACTAAAAAATATAAGTAAAGTATTCTATACTATACTAAATTTAGCCTCTGTATTTGCCTCTTGGGTCCATGGTCATTTGTAAGTAGACGGTGAGCCACGTGTGAATTGTCAAACTCATTTGTATTACACATGGGTCGCACAGACTATCTGAGTCAAGAATGACACATATCCGCTATAAGATGTGTTATTATGTGTGTTGTATGAGCCACCCGTAATACACATGAGATACAAGAGGGTTACTCTGAGGTACATTTAACGGGAAGGATGAGAGGTGAAGAGGGGCGAGGAAAGTAGGGATACTGAAAAGGGGAGAGATAGAGCGTACAGAACAGCACAGAGAATAACATGGGCACTGAAAGCCATTGCCGGTCTCGTCAACAAAGTAAGAGTTTTGACGCAGCTCCCGACAACTCTCCGAAGTTGGCGGCTCATTGCAGAGCTCATCGGAAGCTGTTGGGTAAGTGCTCAGGTCGCGAGTCAGATAAGTAATAATATGTACTGATATACATCATGAATGATACTTCAGAATTTTATCATTGCCACGTGGTAATGATGAAATTAACTGGAATTTGAAATTTCAATTTCAATGTAAAATACAGGAAACAAAAAACTGTATTAGTGATCTGTCTACTGACGCTACAGGAAACTGGTGGGCCAGTGCCATGCTTTCTACAGAGTGGTGAGGGGTCCTCACACGGTGTTCAGAGGGGACGAGGTACACGACGGAAACTCCATAAAACAATAAAAATGGCGCCATATTGGACAACTTAAAATATAAGAGGGAGGAGCTATATAGGGAAACGATCACGAGGTAGGGAAAGCATATTCAACGTCGGACTTAGCTGTTTGTGTCTAGCTTCTAAGTCTTATAGGAAAGGACATACCTCCTGGAAATACCAAGAGAAAAAAGCAACAAGATTTAAAGTGAATGCGTGGTAGTAGCGTGAACTGTTCTCAAGTGGTCATCACTGTGATTACGACATGTTCTCTGAGAATGCGGTCCGTTGGGGGTCCTGCCGCTGGACTATAGGCCCCCTATGTGATATTAGCTAAACCTGAAATTGAATGTCAACAGCCAAGCAACACGGGGAACAAAGTAAAAGGTTAATGTTTGCCGGTAACTAGGTGAAAATGGTAAAAGGTGACCAAGGTGGTGGTGGTAAAATGCTATATGGTCTGGTCAATCTGGTACTGCTGTGGCTGCTTTTTCAGCAGGCCTGTAGCCGGGGGGGGGGGGGGCTCTTGGACAAACCCCCTTCTGAAAATATCCCCCCAAAAATACCTCCCATTGTATGAAATGATAGAATGCAAATTTTCCAACATTTTCAATATTTCCAGTATTTAGATTTTCATCGGAAAATGAATAACAACTTCCATGTATAGTAACTACGTACATTTCTCCCTACCTAAGCAAAACGTTACTCAAAAAAAATCCCCCCTCTGAAAAAAGCTGGATACCGGCCTGATCAGACCCTACAGGGAACGGGGCAGCTCCCTTCACTGCAGGAACTAGAGGGGTAGGGGAGGGATACCTTTTACATCAGGATTCCAACCACAATACATTTACCATTGTCCTGCCCTCTCAGCAACGAGTGTCTCAGGCTAAAGCCCTCAAAGGTATGTGAAAACCATTGCAATAACAATTGCTTTGTGCTCCCTTGGTCTGTAGTATATATGTGGGGGACCTTATGTGTAAAGTAAACTATCAAGATTTGGTTGTCAAAGGAATTCTCTTTTGTTTTTATTATCTTATCATATGCCAAGGGCCAAACCAGTGTATTCTGTGACTGCTGGTTCGTTGAGGTGACATTACTGTTAAGGAGTAGGGTACTTAAAAGTCGTTTTCTTTGGGATAGGGTTACCATATATTTGGGCAGAACTTGACAACATTTAATTAGGACACATAACTTCTAAACTCATATGATCAATTTTGTTTTGAAATTCCATTAGAAATTCATCAGGTTTGGGGCATATTTAAAAACTCTCCATGCTGAGGTAAGCTGAGTAAACTACCCCTTTGTGTATGGAGAGTGATTGAAATCCTATTTTGTTTCTACAGATAATCTACAACCTTACAAATTGAGGTCGGTTTAGCATCAAAGTAAATATTTATAAATATACTTTAGATATTTCTAGAATATAGAATCATATGATTTGAAAATTCCAATGATGGGTGAAAAAAAAAGACAACTGATACAAATCCTATGCGTACGATTGACATACCTGAAAAGTAAAGAATTAGGGGAACGATTAATCACACGGTGATACATTTCGATGGTCCAGGCAGTCCTGATGTCACAATGAAAGTGTCGGTCCTGAACACAAACTGAAACTCTCCCTGGACACAGGGCTACATCTAGGATAGCGCGTCTAGAACGTAAAGTCACAGTTACATTCACAGAAGGAGCTCAACGAAAGCGATTGGTGAGCCGCATGGAGGCCACCTCATAGAGCACATGTAGGACACAAGGCTACTTACCCCACACCTACACAACCCTTAAACCTGCCACAAACTGAGGTTTTGTTCAACTACTTCAGATTCAAGAGGTACCTAAATCCATTCACTTTATAAATTGAAGCTTCCCCATATGGAGCAATGTGAAAGGGCATACCCAAGATTTCTGAAAGGGGGGCATATTGGCTAAGTTCTAAATTGTTCTGCATTTGTATGCACATGCTTGATCTTCTTTTCTCTATGTGAAGTATAAATCTACACAAAAAGTGTGTGTGTGTGTGTGGGGGGGGGGGGGGGGGGGGGGTTAAGAACCCCTGGACCCTCCCCCTTCCTAGATCCACCCCTGATGTGTTATTGTTGATTGGTTGATAGAGTTGCAAAGATACTTCTTAACAGGCTGATAATACTAGATTATAGATTTGACTTACTTAAGGAGGATTGACAGTGGTTGAACAATACATGTGGTCTTTCATAGTTTGGGCAGGTTTACAGAATTATGAATGTTTTAACCTAATTAATCTAAAGCACGGTAATGTTTTATGAAACTATAGGAAAAGCTGGGGCTTAAAAGAAGTTGAAGCTGTACTAAAACTAGAAGTTACTAGTTAAGTCTATGTGAAGCTAGTACATACTGAAAAATAGATCAAATATATGCGCAGTACAAAGCTCAAAATCTAGTTAAAGCTTAAGAAAACTAACAGTGGGTTGTCCTGCCCATCTTCCCTACCTGGGTGTCTCTCTGTCACGGGTGAGGGCGGGAGGGTGTATTTCTCCGGGGGATCCTTCTTACCACATTACCTTGAGATGGCTTCTTACCACATTACCTTGAGATTTTGAATAAATCAAGTATAGACCGCGGGTGCACTCAGTAATTGTTTTTGCCCCAGTTTGCGCACACCTGTGTCTCGGGCTAAAGCCCTCGACAGTATGTGCAAACCATGGCAATTACAATTGCTTTGTACCCCCTTGGTCTGTACCCAGCCAAACATGTTACATTATTATAATGTTGCAGCAACATTCTGGTTTGGTTCTTGTTACGCTATTTTGATGGCTCCCAATAACATTGCTGCAATGTACTGCTGTGATGTTGCACTGCTGTATTATTATAACGTTCTGGTTATGTTCTTCTTCAACCTAAACAGAATGTTATCATAACATTCTGTTTTGGTTTTGTCCTAACCTCACCAGAAAAAATATGGTATAACAACGTTCTGATTTGGTGAGGTTTCGACCTCACCATCAATAATGTAATTGGTATGTGCCATCTTAGTAAGTAACAAACTGACTAAAAGAGTATGGTTGCGGAACGTTTCTGTTACATCTTAGGTAAGCTGGGCACTACGTATATATATCAACCCCGCGAGGTATGTGGTAGAAGGCCCTTTTCTCGGAGAAGGAGAACCCCGCCCCTTTCACCGGCCGGGAGAGGCACGAGGTAGGCAGAGGCATGGACAGAGAACTGTGTTAACTATCTGGGCATGCGTGTGTTAAATCTACTCTAGGTTAAAGCCAAGCTTAAGTCACAAATAAAGCATTAAATTGAGGTTTCAGTGAGGGAAAAACCAGCATATTTGATTGAAGTAACAACTTGACATATATGATGCCATCCAATGGTTTAGAGGACAAAAAAACAAGGGGATTAGTTTGCTGTCAACCAACATATCTGCCTTGGGTGAGTTTCCAGTGATGAAAATTGATTTAGATGAAATAGTGATAGGCCTAATTGAGAATTCTTTGTTCCAAGGGCGACAATGTACCATCCGATACTTAACGTTACCCTGATTTGTACACAAAAAGTGACAATTTGTGAAAGCAAGGCCAGGTTTGTTTTACCAAGACTAGATAGCTTTGGGAATACTGGTGGGAAATCACCCTTGGAAACTAGGAAAATAAGTTGGTTGTTTCCTCATCATGTTATTCTTACACTTTTTAAAATGCTGTACCAATTATTCTTAGTTGTGGAAGTTGAGACTTAAGTTGGTGATGCATGAATTATGTCACACAAATGGAAAGTGGACATTTTTTATATTTAAAATATCACGCATAATGATCTTCAGTATTTTGAAATTATGGTTCAGTCATAAGGTTGCTTTAGAATTTTAAACCCAAAGTTAATAAATTGTTTAATCATGTGTTAACAGTTTTTACCATTTCATAGATTTAGGAAAGGAATCATGAAGTTCACTTTCATGGCCAAGATCATGTGTTTGCTATGTATAATATTCTCTATATCACTTCTTTGATAAAGATAAGGCCGAGTAGGTTCCCTAAGATTCACCTTCCCTTATTTCTTTGAGCACGTCATCTATAATGTAGAGCTATTCTATCTACTGTCGCCTGATCTGACTGGGCCGAAAGGTCAGAGGGTGTTTCCATGGTAACGGCCACCATTATGGACAAGGCCCTGATAGTAGGGCCTCTCTGTGAGGGCTGGGGGTGGGAGGTGGGACTTCTACACATTCTTATTTTCTAGTTTTGAACTATAAATTTGCATATTAGACATTATACTAGGTCATAGATGTGGTATTATCTTTAAACTTGAGCAGTTATTGAAACTGTCTGCTAAACTATTCATTATACACATTCTCTATTATTTTTACAATGTCTCTGGTTAGATTATACCATTTATAATTAACTGTAAGAAATAAATATCTATTCATAATCTAATTGCACTTGACACTATTCCTTTATGCGAAGAGGAATGAACTTCAAGGTTTTTAAAGGGAAGTTTTCTCTTTTCTATGACACCAAGGTTAAAGGGTTCCTTGCACATAAATTGTCAAATGCCTATTTCTTATCTAATTAAGTTCTCGTAGATATTCTTAAAGTATTTTAAATGAAAAAAATGGAAAATGTTTAAGTGTTAGTGAATTATAAGGGAAATAAAATAAAATTTGGGAATTCCTTAGTTTCTGGCCTTTCATTCCTGTCCTTGCTACGTCATAATTATGGGGCATCCCTTTAACAATAAGTTGAAAATGTCATGTGATTGAATGTATTTAGGGGAGTAAAGGATACAAATTTGTATAGCCTGTATGTGGCCTAATATAAATATTCATTGCTGAAGCTAAGATTTCTTTCTGTACACTTTTGAGGGTTGGGGATTCCCTTTTTTGAAACCTGGGGAATCCCAATTACAGTCCCACAACAGTGGATACATCTGGAATATTCTTAAAATATCTTTAGCATTATTAGTTCTTGATGCATATTTCATGCACAAAGAATTTTATTGACAAATATCTACCCCTTGATTATGTGCAAGGTTTCCTTTAATTGATTCATTTCCTCTGGGGCATCACTGAAAGGATCATATATGTTATGAGTTGTGATGGCATTTTGATTCTTTACTATCATTTCATCTTTCACTTGATAAACTTAATATGGGGTCAACACAAATTAGTCGTCAATTCATAAAACTTAAGATTTATCACAACAGACACACAACGTGCGTTAAGTCCATGGTGCTTAGAAGAACTCTTCTCTGTACTCTTAATTATAAAGTAAACTTTGAATATAATATTTATTTGTGAAGAACAACATAGCAAAGCATGCATCACCATAACATTAGTTAAAATTGTTATCAGCTTCTATTGGCATCTATATTAAGAACATTTTAAAGCATTGACATTGATAACCTATTAGGATAACCTATTAGAGATAACTATGATATTTAATTCATATGTTTATTTTATTGTATTAGCTTTGAGTTAGTTCTGTGTCATCCATCTAAGTGATAATGGAAATCCATCTAAGAAATAGTGGAAATGTTTTTAAAGTACTAGAATACTGTGAAGTATTTGCAAAGTTAGGGAAGCATGACGAGTGAAGGTTGGATAAGACGAAGCGGGACTCACCGAGTACGAGAGTCGGCCAATTCTCCATCCGGGCCATTAGCCCCTTCATGAAGATCTGGTGCAAGAAGAGAACGGTTTCACTGAAAAACAAGAGACATGGACATAAAGCTTTAAAACAGTTTGAATATTGAGACACGGACATAAGGGAAAGCTTTAAATCACTTTGATTATTCAGACATGGACATGAGGGAAAGCTTTAAAACTGTTTAATTATTGAGACATGGACATGATGGAAAGCTTTAAAATGGTTTGAATATTGAGACATGGACATGAGGGAAAGCTTTAAAACTGTTTGAATATTGAGACATGGACATGAGGGAAAGCTTTAAATCACTTTGATTATTCAGACATGGACATGAGGGAAAGCTTTAAAACTGTTTAATTATTGAGACATGGACATGATGGAAAGCTTTAAAATGGTTTGAATATTGAGACATGGACATGAGGGAAAGCTTTAAAACTGTTTGAATATTGAGACATGGACATGAGGGAAAGCTTTAAATCACTTTGATTATTCAGACATGGACATGAGGGAAAGCTTTAAAACTGTTTAATTATTGAGACATGGACATGATGGAAAGCTTTAAAATGGTTTGAATATTGAGACATGGACATGAGGGAAAGCTTTAAAACTGTTTGAGACATGGACATGAGGGAAAGCTTTAAATCAATTTGAATATTGAGACATGGACATAAGGGAACGCTTCAAAACAATTTGAATATTGATACATGGACATAAGGGAAAGATTTAAAACACTTTGAATATTAACATTTCTTAATAAACTTCTCAGTAAACACTCAATATTCATTAAATATTGGAAACTGATTGATCCAGCAATCAATCATGTCTAAATGCTGATCAAAATTTAATGATGATGTCCCAATATTGACAATTATTATTGCAATATGTCTAAAATTGTTTTATCATTTTGTACACGGTATTCAGGGTCGTGTGATAAATGATCAAACCCATGCAAAATATTGTATTGGGTTGGAGCCCTGTAAAAGAATTTGTTCACCTAGAGTCAACCCAGGCCAAGTCACCAGACACAGTATGTAGTCTAATAGAACATAATCATAGTATGTTATTAATTTAAAGTAGCTGAAAAAATGATTCCATGATGTCCTTAAAAGAATCAGGAAGTTTGAGCTCATTGTAAAGTATTTGTTTTACCAAGACTAGACATTTTTGTACCCCATCAGGATGCCCGGGACAGGGTCTAAAAATCGGGACTGTCCCGGGAATATGGGGACACTTGGCAGCCCTGAATTAAGCCTTGTCCATACTGAACTCTGAAAGGGACTTGGTCGGCCGCCAAAGGTCAAACGTTGTTCCCAGAGACCAAAGTTAATCGCCCAGGCTGACAACCCCCCTGAAATCAAACATGTTTGATATTTTTGGGGGTTTGTCAACCAATAAAAATGTGCATTGTTGCCAACCAGCCTGGTGCCAGTGCCTTTTGTTGCTCCTAGAATCGTCGGCGAGGTGTGGGTTTGCCAACTGGGGACCTGGCTTTAGTGATGGATTATGAACTGTGCAGTTCACTGTTATGGTATGGCAGTAGTTCACTGTTATGGTATGGCAGTTAATGATTTTTTTTTTGGCATCGGTCACAGCAACTGGTATGGCAGTTAAGATGCCCTGCGTATGCTACCGTCCACTCTTAACCATCCACTGTGCACCTTAACCAATCACCATTCACCATCCACCACCAAACACCCACATTCTGCCAGCCACCCTCCACCTTCCTCTTCCCACCACCAACAGCCAACCACCCACCATACACCAATAACCCCTCAGCTGCCATCCGCCATCCGCTAAACTGAATTTGTAATCCATGAACCACACACATTCTGCCAACCACCTCGCACCCCCTGCTTCTCACCACACAAAGGTTATTGATGGGTGGACGGTAGGTGGTTGTGGGTGGTGTGAAGTAGAAAGTGGGAGGAGGTTGGCAGAATGTGGGTGGTTTTTGGTCGAAGATGGGTGACGCATAGAAGGTGAACAGTGGTGGATGGGTTATTGTTGGATGTTTGGTGGTGGGTTATGGCTGGCATGAAGCGGGAGGTGGGGGTGGTTGGTAGAATGTGGGTTGTCTGTTGTGGAAGATGGGTGGTGGGTGGAGGGTGGATGGGTTATGTTTTCCTGCCATCTGCCACTCACTAAACCCAATCTGTAATCCACCACCCACCATTCGTCAACCACCCAGAGTCTGACAACCACCACCCACCTTCTGCTTCCCACCACCCATGACCAAACACCCACATTCCACCAATAACCCATCGCCTGCTATCCACCAACCACCAAAAAAAAATCTGCAATCCATAAGCCACCCAGATTCTGCCAGCCACCTCCCACCTTCTGATTCCCATAACCCACCACCGACCACCCACCAATAACCAGCCACCTGCCACCCGCCAAAACCCAATCTGCAATCCACGAACCACCCATATTCTGCCCGCCACCCTCCAACCTTCTGATTCCCACCACCCACAACCCACCACCCACCGTCCACCAATAACCCATCACCCCCCACCTGCCACCCGCCAAACCCAATCTGCAATCCACCACAAGGTGCCAGGCGCCAGGCATCAGCCATCAATGATTTGCTTTTTGGCATCGGTCACAGCAACTGGGTTACTTGCCCTGGGCCGCCCATTATGTCAAACTGCCTGACCCCTTCTCCGTTCGAAATACTTTACGGGCCCCTGACTATCAGGCTTAACCCTTGCCCCTAGAGCTCCCTCCAAGCCTGCTTACATCAGCCCTGCCCCTCCTGAGCCCCATACCCACTAGGCTATTTTGACCAAGTCGGCCAACTGATCGGTGGTAAAATCGGCTGTTTTTAGGGGTAAAATTGGCTGTACTTAGCGCCAATTCAGATCAAACATGCACATTCCAATTTACTATACTTACAGGTGATCATAATAATCAGCCGATTCTCCCAGTCGCCCGTCACCTGTTGTCAGTAAAATTGCCTAGTGGGTATGGGGCTTTGCCCCTGCCCCTCTCTCCCCAGGGCTCCCTGCCCTGCTGCCCTCTGCAGGCCAATTGGGTGTATTACCCAGTTGGCCCCCATGAGAAATAGGTCCCTGATTGGCCAGGCGGGACCAGTCAACGAAGCGGGCGGTAAGCCCGGCTGGACCGCTGACCACCTGATGTAGAGCCAATCCGGGCTCAAATGGATGGCGTCACAGGAAAAAAAAAATGCCTGAAATACTAAAAAAAAAAGCCGGATGGAGCCACCCCTGGTCTATCTGTATTGGCTGGACCTTTTAAGGCCTGTACCTATCTACCCGAATGATTGAGTCTTGGATGACCACTATGGGACAGTTGAACCACTATCTCACCCATTTCCCTTTGACCTAAGACTCTCACTAGCCTGCTCATACCCAGCCTTTTGGTCAATGGATCTCCCCTTCATATTCAATGATGATTCGAATCGATCGCTCTATAAGTGATGCGACATCCTAAACAAGACAGTCTTATAGACATGGGCATCCTCCTAATCTTGTTAGGTGGACCATTCTTATTGTTGTATGTTTTTGAGTTTTTTAAAACTAACAAATAGGCAGTGTTCCAGCCCCAGCATTGAACTGAGGCAGCAGATTCTTGTTTAAAAATGGCAACAGTGTGTGCTTGCAATACATAGACTGTCACTGATTCCTGACCATACAGTGTGTGGAATGGCAGGGGCGGGTACAGGATTTTGAAAAAAAGGGGGATGGGGTTCTACATAGGTAAGTACTAAAACGGCTTCGTTGACCACACACATGTGACGTTCTTTTCTCTTTTGCATGTTTAAGTCCCAACCAAAAGTGGAGGGGGGGATTCAGTACCCCCTGGACCCCCCCCCTGGATCTGCCCCTGAGTGGTAGGTTCTTGGGGCTATATGACCATTCTGAAGGTCATTGACCTGACTGTCTTGCTTCACCTGCCAGGTAGTCTCCTATTATCTTCCTTTTTGTAATAAACTCTCTTCTATGGGATGAGTATATATGCACTTTTTATCCTGGGTTGTACAATTTAGGCATAGGCAGTTTCTTATTGTTTCACAAAACAATCATTTAGATGGGTTGGGAATCTTGTATACTTGCATCAATGAAAGATGGATTTATATTGCACAAGGTCATTGTTAGTAGTGTTTGTTATATAGCCATATATTTTGTAAAAGTTTACAGATGTAACAGCATGAAGAATTTATTCAAATGATAAAAGACATGTAAATGGAAATGTGGATAATGATAATTTTTGATTTAATATCTTGACACATAGTTAGTTATTCTGTTGAGTTGATCAGCCTGATGTATAATTTGGGGGATATTTAGGACATTTCCTATAGTGATTTTCTTTGATAGCTGTCTAATATCACATCAACATTGATTCAGACAATATACTTATCTTGCTGCCTGTGGATGGTTGCTCCATGGGGGCCGATACCCAGGCTAATAACAGACACGGGGCTGATCAGATGGTGATTCCCCCGGACAAGTCGATTAGGGGCTGCGGGTGGCAAATCGGATCACCAGGGCTGGGGTGGGCTGGGTGGGGCTGGGTGGGGCAGCTGGTATGGAGAGCTGCCTGTCTCCTGACACCTGCCTGCCTAAGATAAACTCAGAGCTTTGGGAAACAGGGTCTACTATATGAATATCTTTAAACCTTGGGTTTGATATTTAACTTAGAACCTAATGGCCAAATCTTACTCCATATATTATAATTGATACTAATATATGAAGAACATATATATCAAGAAAGTATGGCCAAAATGATGTTTATCTCAAAAAGCTGAATTTTCAGTTGGTTTCCATGGAAACCAGCTATTCCTATGTTCCATACAGATGTTTTTACAGCAACACCTTGTTTCATAAAGTAGCAATGTATACCCTTACGTTGAAATTTGTTGTTCTTTGCAACAGCCAATTTCATTCCATCATCTGATAACGCTGATATAGAAAAAGTCAATTTGACACCTCACTTGTATTTCTACCTTGCATATCAGGGAAGATATGACTTAAAGAAGGTTAATTTCAGAATAGTCTAATCTTGTTGATGGTTGCCATGGAAACCAGCTGTACCTTCCACATCTGCAGACACATTTTTGAGAACATTGGCCTTTTTGAAAGAGCAGCTCCCATACTTCAAGAAAAGTATAACAAAATCTAGTACGAAAAAATGGTAACTTCTTCAACAGTTTAGCTGGCAGTGTGTAGTGGCCTAATGCTGAGGCGCTGTCCCCCTCTAAATCCGTCCCTGTCATACACGCTATATATGTGCAGCCAAATGCTTATCAAAATAATGTCTTCTCAAAGTACGCAGATGGCCACAGTAGATGGAGGCAGGACTAGGTGTATTAACATCATTTGAAATGGCTCTACATGAATGCCATGTGTGCTGCAAACCATTTATCGACTGCTTCTCAAGGTATGCAGATGGCAGCAGGCCAGCGCACATATGACATCATTCGAAATGACTCTACATGAATGCTGTGTTTGCAGCATATATCTTTTAGCGAAGGTCTTCTCGAGGTATGCAGATGGAGGTAGGACCACGCGTATTAACATCACTTGAAATGACACTACATGAATGCTATGTGCGCTGCAAACCATTTATCGAATGTCTTCTCAAGGTATGCAGATGGCAGCAGGCCAGTGCACATATGACATCATTTGAGAGATTCTACATGAATGCTGTGTGTGCAGCAAAAGGCTGCTCATGGGGCTCTCAGGGCAGGCAGCATTGGGTGGCACCGGGAAACGACCCGTGATGTCTGGGGCAAAGGACTCACAATACCAGGCATCATAAGGATTTTCAGAAGGGATTGCATGGGGATTCTTTTCCTGTTATGCAGCTATGTATTAGTTTAGAATACTTCTTTTAATCTGAATCACCGGAAAATCGCTGGACGATTTTATTGGTGACTTTATCATTTAACATATTCATTTCAATATAATATATCGATGGGGGATCAGATGAAAATATGATTGCCGAGGTCCAAAATGTCCTAGTGGGTATGGGGCTTTAGGGTCGGCACCCATTATAATAACTTGCTCACCTGTTGAGGAATATGGAGTTAACATCCTCATGGGTGATGGGCGGCTTCTTCTAATAATTAGTGTAGTGACCCCTGATATTATATATTTACTGTTGTGAGACCCAAAAGATGACTCGGCAGAGTTGACTCACCTGTTGAGGAATATGGAGTTGACGTCCTCATGGGTGATGGGCGGCTTCTTCTAATAATTAGTGTAGTGACCCCTGATATTATATATATTAACTGTTGTGAGCCATGAAGGATGACTCGGCATAACTCACCTGTTGAGGAATATGGAGTTGACGTCCTCATGGGTGATGGGCGGCTTCTTCTTCTAATAATTAGTGTAGTGACCCCTGATATCATATATTGACTGTTGTGAGACCTGAGGGATGACTCAGCAGATTGGACTCACCTATTGAGGAATATGGAGTTGACGTCCTCATGGGCGGCTTCTTTTTATTCTAATAATTAGTGTAGTGACCCCTGATATTATATATTGACTGTTGTGAGACCTGAAGGATGACTCAGCAGATTGGACTCACCTGTTGAGGAATATGGAGTTGACGTCCTCGTGGGTGATGGGCGGCTTCTTAGAGCTGGCCGCCATCTTGAGGGGACGCAGGAAGACGGTGACGAGGGCGGACAGCTGCTTGACGTACTCCTCCTCGCACTCCACCATCCCGAACACGATGCTGTTCCGTTTGCGCATGCTCTCCGCGTGCTCGGACCGGATGTACTCGTCGACGATCTGTTTCCAGCGTCGGCGGCACAGCCAGCCGCGGAAAAAACTCTGTACCTGTGGGGGGAGGGGGGTAACGGTTAACCAGCGATGAAGGGAGGGGGTAGGGGTACAGCCTAGGTGGTATTAGGCCCAAAATACGCAGTTGTGTCCAGGTAACAACATTTGACAAAAACGTTAGGATAGGTAGATCATAAATTGCTTGTTTTTTTTCTAGTTACACGCATGGACCCTAGGTACGATTGAAAATAAAAGAAAGTATTTCAAACATCTTCCAAAGCAATTTTTCGCATCTTAGATACATGTCATGAGCAATTGCATGCTTTGGCAAATTCTTTTGGTCAATTTCATTGCATTTTGGTACTTTTTGTAAAAAGTAAATTCTCGAAAGAAAGTAAGGGGAAAGTTAGGGCAAGGCCAAGATTTAAGGGCAGGTCGGGTTGCCTGAACATATAAATCTTTAGGCCTAATATATCCACTTAAAGTCGATTCGGTAGTAGGGGGAAGGTTAACAGAGTTAGGACTTCTCTCTACAGACAGTTACGCTATAGAGGCTTATCTTTGAAGGGAACATGTTTAAAAGTTTCCTATTGATCGAATCAATGATAGTCTGGCTTACATATATCTTTGTGAAGCTGTACTATTTTTTTATGGAATGATTAATTAGTTTAAGGACTGTTTGAATTATTAAAAACGAAAATAGTGTATGAGAGAACACAAAGAAAGAAAAGTACCGTTTTATGGTTCAATCCAATCACTAGTAATAATCATCAAAGGTTGCCCTTGGTTTCAGAATTATTACATTACATTATGAATCAATAATACATACAAAACACAATATTTCTTAAAACCTAATTCAGTGTTTACCATATATACATTACCTTTTTAATCTTTCGTATTTCTTCGTTTTCATCCTCTAGTTTGTCGTTGGAAACCCTCCTTTCCTTCTTGTACTCCCGGAGCTGGAAACAGAACCAGAGTGGAGGGGTTTACCGATGGTCAACCAAGTAGGGGCGAGTTTACCGACGGTCAACCGCTTTACCGTCGGGCAACCAGAGCTCGCAGGTTTACCGACGGTCAACCGGGTTGACCGACGGTCAACCAGAGGGGCGGGTTTAACGACGGTCAACCGGGTTTACCGACGGGCAACCATAGCTCACGTTTACCAGCGGGCAACCAGAGGTTGGCTGGTTTACCGAAGGTCACCCAAAGGGAACGGGTTTTTCAACGGGCAACCAAGTGGGGGATGGCAGGATGGCGTTCAATGACAGACGCTGACATCCCGGGGGGTAACTGCCGCGTAACGTAAGCCTGTACTCCACATACCTTGTTTGAAGCTGACGTAAGGATTTCTATTATACAGTGATGGATCCTTTTGTTTTGCTAGAAATATTCACCCTGTTTAATGCTACTAGTATTGTTTTGGGGTTTAAATAACTAAAACCAAAGCAGTAGAGCATACCTAATACTGCCAAGGATACCTGTCATAACAAGGCAACCTTGTTAGGAGTTTGTCATGAGTTTAGTGTATTTATGAGAATTTGGTGGATTTACAAGAGTTTGGGGTGAATTTACAAGAGTTTGGGGCAGATTTTTGAGAGTTTGGAGTGGATTTATGAGAGTTTTGTTATGCAACAAGAGTGTATAGGAGTTTCAAACTCTCATTCAGTTGCTTGTTCCATAATAAACCCTCGTAAATTTTGCGTTTCATAACCTGTGATCAACTTTTCACCTCATTGTAGCATGTTTTTGCTCACGTGAGTCTGGGTAGCCCAGGCAAGCATGTGACGTTATTATAACATTACAGCAACGTTCTGTTTAGTTCTGTACTGGTTCTTGTTACGTTATTTTGATGGCTTCCACTGCACTGTGGCACTGCGACGATATTATAACATTCTGGTTACGTTCTTCAACCTAAATAGGACATTTTAGCGTTCTGTTTTGGTTTTGTCCTAACCTTACCAAAAAATAATGTTGTTATAACGTTCCGATCTGGTGAGGTTTCAACCTCACCATCAATAATGTAATTGTTACGTGCCATCTTAGTAAGTAACAGACTGACTAAAAAAAGTATGGTTGCAGAATGTTCCTGTTACGTCGCAGCTTGGCTGGGTAGATCTATGTGAGTTTGGGGAGCATTTACGAGACCTTACGAGAGTTCTATTATGAAACGGCCATGTACAGTTTCTATAAACATAAACTCATATTGCTACATGAAATTAAAAGGGGCCACAGATCAATGTTTAGTACGAATGTATGCTAAAAGGAATGAAAGCGAAGGTACGTTTTTGAAAATCAATACCAGTGTCGTAAAATAATACCTCTCCATATGGTCCGCTGTTACGATAATATTATATGACTTAACATGTACAGTTGTCATTCTCCCACTCAGGACAGCTTGTGGTCACATGCTTTTGCTGATTTTGCTGCTTTTGCCCCCCCCCCTTGATTCGCCACTGATTCAACTTTTATTTCGACTGTTAGAATAAACTTAAAACAAAATACTTTACCCAGCGTCACAAGACCAAGGACAATGCATTGTGAATGTAATTAGCTATGGCTATTAAAAAAAATACATCAAGTTACGTTTAACTGAGCAAGGTAGTTAAGCAAAGGTTTTGATAAAGTGATTAAGCAATACTAACTTACCCCCTCAGTTCCTATTAACTGAGGTTTTGTGAATGAGGACAATATTGAATGCTGTTTCACAGTGATCACCAAAGCGGGTGGAGAAATCTATACTGGCTGAAGTTAACTAGATCTAAGCACTGAGGACCCACTGTCTTCATGCAAGTGTATCTCTATGTTAATAGGCACATGGATTAGAACGGATACTGAAGCAATGTCGCTCGCGGGGTACGTAAACATTATTATTAGGACTGACCCTCCTTGGGCTGATGACCCTTATATATATATATATATATATATATATATATATATATATATTTACATATAGTTTGTGACTACCCTGCACATATATGCATTGAGTGTCAAGGCAGTATTACACTATATGACATGGGCTACGATATTGGTCCGATATGATGGTATTACAGACAATTCACGTAGAGGAGTGATAGAATTGTTACAATTTGGAGCTCTCACATTGTTATAACAAATAACATTTTATCTCTCATATGTGTGAGTTCTCTGCAACATCATCATGTTGAAGCTCAGGACGTGTAGTGTAAAACCCCCTTAAGTATTGGCAGGACGGACTGCAACTCCCACCTGGCTTACAATGTGACAACAGGATAGAGCCAGTAGGCAGGGGGGTGGGGGTGGAGGGGGTACCTGGCATGGACACCAATGTGTATGTATGGGAGGGATGATAGTTAAAGGATGGTTGGTTACATTATGTTATGAATACCAAAATAAACTTGAACAAAAGATGAGCAGGGTACTGTTTGTTATATTTAGAAAGAAAGCTGTGATAATATCTTGGTAAAATATATAATAGGGACACAGTATGATAGAAGTGAGGAGGATAGTAGATCTAGAGGAATGAGCAGTGATAGATGATTGAACTATAATTGAGGAGTAAGACATTACAGAAGAACAAGTGATAAGGGGAATAGATGATGGTATGGGAGTGAGTGGTAATAGAGGAATGAGTGATACTATAGGCGTTACACTGCACAAAAAAAGACCTTTAAGATCTTTAAGTTTCTGTAAATGGGGTCATTGAGGTGTGCTAAAGGTAATGGAAAAATCACCTTTACAAGACCTTTCCAAAACTTTTTCAGGTGACCTTTATAAATTCATCAAAGATCTTGCAAATGTATTGGAAAGGTGATATTTCCTAAGCCTTTAATGAACCTCAATGACCCATTTACAAAATTAAAGGTCTAAAAAGGTCCAATTTCGCACAGTGTTACTTAAATAAGGGGAATGGATGATACTAGAGGAATGAGTTATGGGAGAGGATTATGGTAATATGAAAGTAGAGGAGTAAATGATAATACAGATGTGAACGATAATAAAGGGGTGAGTGATAGGACAGGCGTGAGTGGTTATTGAGAAATGAGGGGTTAAAGGCATGCATATAACAGCATTTCCAGATTTACAGCTGAGTCTTAGAGAACTCAGGCCATCCATCCTACACTTCTCTTAAATACAAAAAGAAATCTAGTCAAAAACAGGATTCCATTTAGTTAAAATCATTATTTACTAGCATTTGCTTAAACTAAGAAAATATTTAATCTGTTTATTTTATTAAGTGAAATTAAAGTTATTAAAGCTATTAAAAGAAGGTTTCTGTTATTTTTAGAACAAATTCAGGAGTTATGTGGGAAAGGATGGTAAAAGTACCTAATACTTAAATAAGAGGTAATACTGGAGACAGCTGTATGTAAGACAGAGAGGGGGGGGGAGGGTATAGGGAATTACAAATGGCAGGAAACAATGTCATAGCACAGTGAATTATCAGGAGGTGAGAAAGTAGAGGGTATGCTTGTGTTTGTGTGGTGACAGGAGGATGTTCATAGGAACATAAACTATGAACAGGAGGTGAGATAGTTGAGGGTATGCTTCACTTTGTGGTGGCGGGATGATATTCATAGGGACGTAGACTATGATCAGTAGGTGAGATAGTAGAGGGTATGCTTATGTTTGTGTGGTGGTGGGATGATATTCATAGGGACGTAAACTATGATTAGGAGATGAGATAATAGGGGGTACGGTTGACCTTGTCGTAGCGGGAACATGTTCATAGGGACATAGACTATGATCGGGAGGTAGGGTGGTAGAGGGTGCAAGGCAGTTAGATGTGACAGTACACTGGACAATTTTAGGGATGTGAACTTTAAGATTAATGGACAATCAAGGAATGGGTTAACAGGAATTTTGAAATATACAATGTCCATTTTTATAAAGAGATAGTGGAGAGGATTCAGGGCAACTGGATATCATACTCTATAATGAATGTTGCAGTAATTGTTTGCCAATAAATATGAATCAGTGTTTTTCCCAACAAGTACTTCTCCTCAGTATAGGTAAAGGTAGATAATAGTCAATGTTTGATAAAATAGAAAGCATAGGTTCATATAAATACACTGATAATCTTTGGGGACATGACCAACACTTAGACAGAAGCTGTGGACAAGACAACAATAGGGCTTAGGGGAATATTGTGAAATGAGCCAGTCAGAAAGGCTACTGTTAGCACTGAAGTTAGTCAGAATGATAACACTATATTAACAATTAGATTCATTGGCAGGTCAAAGCTTATTGACTCTTTACTTGGATAGATCTGTATCCACCATCATATTTAAATAACATATTTATGTTTTTGAGTGTTATATTTAGGTAATTAGTCTTAATTGTAAGTTTGTTAAATAGTTAGTTTTTGAGAGTTTGGTCTCTATGATACTGGCGCCTGGCTTCGGAGTTGGTGGTTAGACTTCGTGACCACGAAAAGTGACTGCGGACAGTGGAATTAGTCAAGACACTCTTACCTTGGCAGCTAGCAGCTGAGTGGGGGTTCAGTTCAAAAGAAAGAACACAGGGCTGTCAGAGTGGACTCTACTTACTTGATTCCATAATGAAAGCGTTCTCATTGGTGGAATGACAGACATCGCTCGGAGGGAATAGCATGAGAATCAGTTGCACATTTAACGCCTGTTATTTTAAATGTTATCGCTTAGGATGAGAGAACAAGCCCAGCTGTTTGGTTAAAGCAGTTTAAGTGTTTCATTTTTTTTGTAATTACCCTTTCAATAAGAGTTAAATGACTATTGGTGAACTTGCACACACCCTGATTATTGGATAATTTAGAGTCGTTAAGTAAATTGCAAATATACTTGAGAATGATCCTGCAAACAAAGACCCATTGGGAACATTAGAAATGACCTAGTTATAATATTGTGTTTACCATGTGCTCTGATAAAAACATAAAGTTATAAAAATATGACTACTTTAAGCAATAGTTTTTGTTATCATTGATTCTGTGACGTTCTCTGGTAAGTCGGGGTTGCCGATTCTTACGACAGAGGAACGTGGGGGTTGTTCGGGTCTCGGGGCGGACGGGGAATCCGGGCCAAGAACCGAGATGTGTTTCTAGAGTCGTGCCTCGCGCACGAGGGGGGGCTGAGCGAATCGATCGGGAATCGGCACTCGATGTCGACGGAGGACTGCGGGGGAGGGAAATTATGGTAGGGGTACGGGTCGGCCGGGGGGCGGTCCACCCCTGAGTTCCGGTCCGCGGGGGCGACGGGCCGACGGTCGCCTATTGTTTGGTAGCGTGGGGCCGAGCACGCCGCGCCCTCGTCCCCGCGGACTTCGCTCCCTCGTTCCGCTCCCCATGTCTTCGTACCATACTACGCCTCGGTTTCCGGTACTACTTCGGGCCTTCGTGCCCTACTCCGTTCCCTCGTTCCTCGTTCTTCGGGCCATCGGGCCCCTTACCCTATGTTTCGACTACCTATCTCGGACTTCGGCTGTTTTGTCCTAACTTCGGCTTAATTACTCTATTCGGCTCATCTTTAGTGGTTGTTTCAGGAAAGAGGACACGTCTGGACACCAGGAGAACTGTTAAAGAACTCTGTTTATTCGGGCCTCACCGCCCCTTTATATACTAGAGAGGTCAGCCCTGATTGGCTGCCTTCGGTCACGTGACCTACAACTGACGTCACTTCCGGTTTATATATTCCGTTTCCGGTTTACATTTCACTTCCGGTTTACATATTTCCGGGTTTCGTTCCATTACGTTTTCGTTATTCGTTCTTTACATATTCGTTATTCGTTCTTTACATATTCGTTCTTTACATCTATTTCGTTCTTCGTTCTTTACATATTCATTATTCGTTCTTTACATATTCGTTCTTTACATCTATTTCCATTATTACCTTATTTCTATTATTTTAACCTCTATGTATTTTGGCTGAATAGCCGTTCATCACACCCTCCCGCACCTTCTTGAAAGGTGGGAAAACACGTTATACAAAATTTCAACACAGTTCATACAGCAACGACAACAGAACATACTCTAGAACCAGAAACATTTCAATCCTACGCTCCTTATCGGCAGAGGAGGAGGTGTCACCCTCTGTCCTCCCCGGTCTACTTCGGAGGGCCCCCGGGGCCTATCCGGCTAATTATTATTTCTCTTCTTTCTTCGTTTTTCTTTCTTCGTTTTTCTTTCTTCGTTTTTCTCTCTTCTTAATAAAAGTTCATATAATTCGTTTTTATATATCTTAGTCTCTTTTTATCTTCGTCAGAGTTCTCTTATCCTTGATCTATTTAGGACCTCCTCTTTTTCTCGTCTTTAGGATGAGCGAGCCGGTCGTGGCTCTCCCACCCGGGACTGGGGATCGGTCGTGACCCCGTCGCCCCCGCTCCTCTCCTCTGGGCTCTATTTACTTAGCCCCTCGGCGCGTTTTTCCTCGCCTTTTTACCCTCATTAGGACAGAGGGACCGGTCGTGGTCCTCCTGCCCGGGGCCATGGGTCGGTCGTGACCCGCAGTGCCCCCGTTCCCTTCGTTTTTCGTCGTCCAGACGTTCTCCCCTAGTTCGGGTGGAGAATCGGTCGCGACTCTCCCACCCAGAGGCCAGGGTCGGTCGTGACCCTTAGTCCTCTCGACCCTCGGTCCGTTCTACCGTCGTCCAGACGTTCTCCCTTGTTTTTGGGTAGAGAATCGGTCGTGATTCTCCTACCCGGTCGGTCGTGACCCCTCGTTCTTCCGTAACTGTTACTCTTCTCTGCGTTCTCTTAGGTGATGATGATGATTTTAAGGATGAGTTGAAGAAGAAAGACTGAAGCTTTTGTAGATAGAATGTTCTTTTTGGACTTCGCACCCTCGGTCGCCTCGGCATTCAGAGCCCCCCAGTGACTTTTTCACGGTTGGCAAGGACAACATGTTCGAGCCAAAGGCCAAGGTACCCAAAGAAGAAGATGGCGTTGTATGTGGAAAGGAACTTAACTTCATTCATTAAAGCTTAGAGTGGAAGCTTCAGCAGACGACGTCGCGGGTTTCGTGCTACTTGTCACGGTGAAGCTTTGAGATGGAGTTCGGGTGAAGGTGAGACTGAGAAGATTAGAATCATTAATTATCGATGAAGTGTCCGTTTTCCGTACAGGAACTGAAGTTTGACTTTTACGACACATGTCCTCGTGGTTAACCCAGCATCAAGATGTTCCGTCCTCGACCACATCGACACATTTGAAGATTTCAGGATTTCAGAAAGAGATGTCGGAGAGAGTCCACCATAGTAAAGTATTTCCGTCACCGTTCCGGGCCCAAGTGGCATGACAACAACCGGAACGGAGACCTGATTAAGAAGATAATTTTGATGAAGTTTCTTTTTGATGACAGGAGCCGGTGCCTCTCATCCCTCCCCCCCCCCGTAAGCAACGGCAGGAAGACAGTCCTCTTTGGGGCGAGAGGGAGGCTCCTTCGTTCTACTGATGAGATGATTTTCCTAAGAAGAGGATTCCTGTTTCGGGCACTCGGGCCCTCGTTCGTTTCCTAGGCTCTCGGGCCTCGCTCTTTTTACTAAGTTTTTCTCTTCGTCCTCCCGGAGGACCGTGCTTATAGACGATTTTCGTAAGACTGTAATACCAACAAATAGTTCGTTAATAGAAGTAAGTTTAAGATCCGGTCTGGTTTGATTTTGGAGTAAGGCCACAGTCGTCCACGGTGCCATGTCACATTGCATGGAGACACTATGCCTATGACGAACGCCGAGACAACAGCTCCGAGCCGTTCCGGGCTGCTCGACGGTTCGAAGTTGGTAAGTTGAAGATATTAGTGAGAAGGAGAAGAAGAAGCCGTAGAAAGTGAAGATGGACGACATCAACTGGGACCTGCACCCAACGTCAACCTCTGAGATCCGGAACGGGCCCATTCTCAATAAAATAGCATATATAGAGAAGAACTCATCCGATGTCGAACTCCAAGAAGGGTCGCTCCTCGTCGCTCTTTGCAGACCTCTTGATTTGTCTATCGAGGCATCCGCAGCCGACGTTCCAAGCACCACCTCCCTGTATATTGCAAAGATTACTTCCCTATATGTTTCAAAGACTATTTTGTTTCGTTCCTCGAGAAGAAGACATCAGGAAATACGACATGGAAGGAGTCTCTGTCGTTACTGCAGGTAAGAGATTAATATAAGTTTTAGTAAGTCTATTAAATTTTTCGTTTCTCGTTCATGTATTGCTTTTACTATATATTACGGTTGGTCACGAGCCAGGGCCCCTAAGTTATCGTCCCTGCTCGTGCCTTGGTCCTCCGGGAGACATCTACGACTCGCCGCAATCCTTTCACGACTCGCTGCATCAACTCTGGCACGATAAAACCAGCATTCAGGTCGAAAAATTCCATTTTTGCCGCTCTTCGTATGCGGTAAGAGGCTGAAGACAAGGAAACTCAGAAGATGATGGTACATGAATCCGGGTTCATCCACATTCTGATCGATCCATCCAAAATCAAGAAGACAAAGTTGCAGGAAGTAGAAGTGCCGCTAGAGGACAGAGGTCGTCTCTTCCTCGCCTCCAGATCGCTCAAGGCAGCGCGGGAGAAGGGTTTTCAGTCTTGGCCCGCGCCAGCCTTTCCTCCAGCGGCGAGTCGCCGGCCCACCGGTACCTTTTTTACCCCGGCACGACCGTCGACTCAAAGACTACAATGACAACACTATCCGTCCATTCTGATTTCCTTTCCTCGATTCCGCCTCCCAACTTTCACTCTCGCTCCCGGGCCGCCCGGCCCGTTATCCATTTCCGCGACCGGACGATCCCGTTCCACCTGCTCGGTCCCAACCAACGCAGCGGGCTCCAGGGAAGAAGAGGAACAGCTACAAACTTGTTTTTCCTCCTAGCGCCTCCTTCCGTCCCGTATTCGCCCCGCAGGCTTGGTAAGTTCATTCCAGTCATGGACCCTCCAGCTCGCTGATTACACTCAACACCTCCTAACACATGTGGTTTCGTTCACTTCCGCAAGAAGGTTCCCATAAAGAAACTAATAAGAATAAATTAAGATAAGAATGTTCGAGCCCGCCAGTCCGTTCCCGATGAGTTTAAGTAAAGTTTTCGGGCCCGTCCAGCGGTCTCCAGGAGAGTCTTTTATCCAGGCTTCGGCCTCCTGTGCGGCTCAGGTACCTCCGCCTCGGCCCGGTTCTCTCCCTGGGGGTTTGACACTATGGGTGAGGAGCCAACGCCCCGTAATCCCTCCCCACCCGACTCGCGACGCGCCATCTTCCGCCTCTGGTTCCGTCGCGCTGTTTTTCTTCCGTGCAAGACCTCGAGCAGCATCTACTTCACCCTTCTTCTTGGCGCCGGATCGTCTCTCCTCCCTAGCGGGGAGCTCGAGAAGCTGATCCACCATTCCGCTCTGTTTTTCCGCCTCTCTTGTCGCCTTCAACAAGTCATCCAGTTGATCCTCGTTTTTGTGCATCACTAGGGTCTGAGCCAATTGGACGGTCCGGTTGTGTTCGTTAACTAGCTGGTCGACCCCCGGGAACTCCCTGGTCAACGGCCCCAGTGCCGCCGTCGGGAACTGCGCCATCGCTTCTTCAAATGTCTCTGGCTTGCGGCCCGTTTCTAGTGCCATCAGGAACGCCATAGACGCCGAAGCCATTGCTCTTGTCTTGGCCGTCATTCCTCGCACCTCCCTTGGGGGCCACGTCAGTTGCACCCGAATGGCCTTTTCCGCGTCCCAGTCTCGTACCGCTCGCGCCGTCACCGGAAAGTGTCCCTGTAAGACCTGGTGAACGGCCTGTGTCCGTAATAACTTGAGTCTCGGTGTTTCCCTAGATGGTCCTGCCGTCGGCATCTCCGTTCCTATAGACCCGAACACTGAATCCGCTCCCGACTCGTCCAATTCTTGTTTCTCCGGCTCGTATCCTCTGGTCTCGGTCTGCCCCAACTCCATGTCCTCTGAGTCTTCCACCTCCGCGTCCATGGACTGGGCAGCCGGTATTTGTAATCTGTGTATCACAACCCGCGGTTGTAGCGCCCGCCCGTGTTTATCCTCGTCCTTGAGTGGGGTATCCGGTCCTGGCGGCGATCCCATACGTTCGGGCGACGGTGGTCCCGGGGTCTCCTCCGACCCTTGCGACCCGAAAAACGAGCTCCCCAAACTGGCTCGAGTCAGGTTGTCAACCGCCGCCCGTGTCTCTGGCGTGTCTGGTGCTACCGTAATATCTCTCATTCGTTTCAATCCTGGGGGCGGCACTATCGGCTGCTTACATACCATCTTCTCCAGGGGTGAATCTGCTTTCGTCGGGGTAGGGGTAGAGAACAGCGGCTGTGTCGAGGCCGTCGATACCGTGTCCTCCGGCCTGGCCGCATGCCGAACATACTTTACTTTCTCCACTCGCCCCGACGGTTTGAGTCCCTGCCTTTCTGCCATCTCGCATAGAAACCTCCCTAGATACAATGCTTCTCTTTCCACCAGCCGGCCTCCCTGTGCTTCCCGAATGCTGTCCTCCAGCTCCCGGTCGGATCTCGCCTCGTGGTAACCCCTGAACGATCCCTCCCGGTTCATTGTTCCTTTTAAATACCCGGGGTACCTCGGGTGTCGTGATTCGTATATCACCGATTTCTTATGAACTGTCATCATAGTAAATTGTGCGTCGCTACAAGGTGGTTCTAGTCCCGTGGTCCGTCTGACTCCTGTCGAGGTCTCAGGCTGCGATGGTCCCAGCTCTCCCGTGCTACTAGACTCAGCGATAATCAAAGACCGATCGCTTCGGGCCGACATACTCCTGCCTGACTCCGACTGGTCCGAACTCGTTCCCTCCTCCAATTCTCTCGGGACTTTCTTGACCTTTTTCCACTTCTTCTTTCGCGACGGCTCCTCCGTCGGGCATCCCTGCGTGGGGGGCCTCTTGAAAGCGAGCGGCTCCTCTTCTTCTTTGACTTTCGGTCGTTGGTCGTCGGACGAGCTCACCAATTCCACCACCTCAGCCCCCGGTGGTATTCCTGAGCAACCCGGCTTCGGGGTGGGTGTGGATGTCCGTCCTTTTCCTCTGCCTGGGAGTCCTCGTCCTCTCGGTTCCCGTGGTTCTCCCTGGGCGTTTAACTTCTTAATTCGGCTCTGTACTAACCCTGATATTTGGTCTGGTGTCAGGAGTGGCTTCGGGTTGACCACGGCCCGGCTCGCGCTTCGCGGCGACTCGGTGTCTTCCTTCCGTACTCCTTTCGCGGCCCTCCGAGGGGAACGACGCGTGGGTGTCGATCGTTCCGCCACCTCGGCCAGGGGTCCCTTTCCTGCTGCCTTGGCTGCTTGGGCTCCCTCGCCGGCCTCGTCGGCCTCTGATCCTTCTTCGGTTGCTACCTGCTCCAACTGCTCGGCGTCGCTGTCCTCGGATCCTCTCGACGCCCTCGGGTAGTAAGGGATGCGGATATGCCGTCGCGGCCTCTCCGGTGCCTCCTTATCCACCGCCCTCTCAGGGGGTTGAAACCCCTCCGGATGGCGCACCGCGTAGTCCCGTTCCATGTTGGCTACCCGGGCCGCCGTTTCATCCCCAGTAGCGAAACTGGTGTACGGCGGTCGTCCTTTCGGGTCCTAGGCGAACGCCGCAGCATACTCCAGCCTCAGAAGGGGGTCTTGCTTCGGCATCCCCCTCTGCAGGTTCCCTTCGTGTGAGTCCGTCATGTGCTTCCTCCAGTCCTGGTGTGTCGAATAGGCTCGACTCGAACACACCGGGCACATGTAGTACTGCTTCCGTAATCCATCGTGCTGGCCTTTAATATGCTTGGCCAAGTGCTTAAACTCCTTTCCGTGACAATGTCCTTCCCAGCACTGTCCGCTCATCGTGTCTGTTTTCCGGGCTTTCGGGGCTCGTTCCAATCCTGAAGCTCGTCCCGTCAGCCGTTTCCGTTTTTGTCTCGTGGTGATGCTGCTCGTCTCGCTTCTCTGCTTTTCTTCTTGTTTTCTTCTCCTTAGCTCAGTCTGCTCGTCTGCGATTCGATGAATCCTGATCGGCTGACCAGAATGACCTGCTCCGGCGAGCGCTCTGCCTTTTATAGCCGCCGCAGGCGGAAGTGGGCGTGGCCTGCACTAGCGACCCCTAGCGTCAGACTCACCATCCACTTCTACGGTGGCGCCCCCTACTATTTTCCGGTCCCCGGGGCCCGCCGCTGGTCACCGCCTCGCCTGCTTTTTACCTCGCGGCCCTTCGCCCGTCCACGCGTTTTTCCTAGGCCTTTTATTGCCCCACCGGACGCCCTCGGTCCTTTCATCCCTCGTCGCCTTCTCTTGCCTTTTTCATCTTGGCCCTCACAGTGCTTCCGCACACTTCCCGGAGAACACAGGGGCTCGGCGTTATTATCTCCTCGCCGCCGCCCCGTTCTCTTTGTCCTCTTTTACTCCTTTTACGACCTACTTTAAAGCCCGTCCTCGTTTCAGGCCTCGCCTTTTACAGCCGTCCGTTCGTTCCTCCGGTGTTCCCGAGAGTGCCGCATCTACTCTCCTCCGGTCTCCTGGACGTTGTAAAGCGGTATTACCAAGTCGGCATTACTTCAGAAGTCTTCACCAGCTTGCCACCGGGTCTGTCTTCTGTTGTAATCCAACCATCTTTTCCACGCTGTGGTTCCTCCGAACTGACCGGAAAGCGGCTCCGTGGGACTACTTTAGACATTCGGGCCGTCGTGGCTCCCGAACGCCGTTTTTCGTTCCAACCCCGCATTTCCCACCTATATTACATCCGCAAGAGAACCAATCTTCAGCTAGGTAGCGAATCTCTACAGCCTAACGACCTGCACTCCTACTGTAGTGGTCAACGCACCGCCCCGACTCAATGGCCCCAGGTTGATCAGTCCTTTTTGGCCAAAGCCTTTCTGTGTAGCGCCGATTTGGTCGTTCCCTTGGTCCTCTTCCACCTGCGGAATCGAGACACGAAAACGACTTCATCACAAAAAGGGGGTACCCCGTTTCCTTACGTGCCCTAGCGCGCCCCACCCCAAGCATTTACTGTGCAGCCTCGTATCCTTGCTGGTCAGCTACCATCCAAGCTGGCGCAGCGTGTCCTCGGTAGGGTTCCAGGCGGTCCACATGGACCACCCCCCCCGGTTTCCCTCGTTTCTTCCGTACTACCACCCGTCCTCGGTCAAGCACCTTGACGATCAGTGCAGGGCCTATCCATGGAAATCGCAACTTCGTTCCTTTGTCCCTATCCACTACCGTATCGTGCACCCAGACCAGTTCTCCGGCGTGGTATTCCCGCCGAGTCACCTTCCCATCGTACTCATGTTTCTGATGGATGGCGGCTCGTTTCAGCCCCGTCCGGGCCTCCCGATAGGCTGCGACTAGCCCTTCCTCCAGGCTTTCCACATAGTCGCCTACCCGTCGGGGTTCCTCCTCTGGTCCTAGAGGTCTCCCATAAATCGCCTGTCGCGGCATCATGGTCTGTCGGCCCAGCATCATCATATTCGGTGTCACTCCCGTGCTGGCTTGCGGCGTTGCTCTATAACTCATCATCACGAGCGGGACCATCTCGTCCCACTCCCGACCCGTCGCTCGGCAGCTGGCTTTCAAACAACACCCCAAAGTACGGAAACTTCGTTCTATGTACCCGTCACTCCTGGGGTGGTACGGCGTCGTTCTTGTTTTGTGTATCCCGAATAGTGCACAGACCTGAGCCACCACCTCGGATTCGAAATTCGTGCCTTGATCCGAGTGTAGTTCCCGAAACGCGCCGTACCGTGCTACTACTTCTTCAACCAGTTTGTTCGCCACTGTCGTTGCCTTTTGATCCGGGATCGGGAAACACTCCAACCATTTGGTGAAATAGCATCCCACCATCAGGCAATACTTATTTCCTCGTTTGGTGACTGGGTACGGGCCCGAAACATCCATGGCCAGCCGTTCCATCGGCTCCCCCCCTATGTACTGATGTAGCGGCTCCCGTCTTCCTCTTCCCTTTTTCAGCAACGCGCAATCACATTCTCGACATTCCTTCCGCACGTCTTCCCGGAGTCCCGGCCAGTAAAACCCTTGTTCCAACAGGGCCGTCGTCCTGGCGACTCCTAAATGCGCTCCTGCCGCGCCTCCATGGTATTCCCTTACCAGCTTGGCCCGTTCCCCTCGGGGAACGACCAACTGGTTCCTCCAACCATGTCCTTCTAGTTCCCAGTACTTCCGATGCAGCACGCCATCCCTGAGGCTTAATCGTTCCCATTGCCTCCATAGGATCTTTGTTTCCCGGGATTCCGGAGATATGGCCTCCCAACCTGGCCGGTCCGCATCTTTTTCCATCCGTGCGACAATCGGCCCTATATCTCGATCCCTCCTCTGCGCTGCTCTCATCTCCTGCGGGGACCATCCGGGCTCGTACCCCCGGGCCCGCGTCACTACTCTCACTTGTTCGGTATTCTCGTGCTCCTCTCCACATTGTTTGCACGGATACCGGGACAACGCGTCAGCGTTCCCATGCTTCCTGCCCGGTCGGTGTTGGAACGACACATCATGCGAGTCGATAATCTCAATCCACCGAGCAGCCTGCCCCATCGGTTCCTTACTTCTCTGCAGCCAACTGACCGCGCTGTTATCCGTCCGGACTATCACGCGTTGACCATAGATGTAGCACCGAAAATGCTTCAAAGCTCGCACCACCGCCAACAGTTCTTTCCGCGTGGTGCAATACTTTCGTTCGTTTGACTCCAGGGTTTTGCTCGTGTAAGCTATCACCCGTTCCTCCCCTCTCTGCTCTTGTGATAGCACGGCTCCCGTTCCCACGTCACTGGCGTCTGTGTCAAGCCACCATTGTCCTTCTTCCTCCGGGAATCCCAACACCGGGGCCTCCGTTAGCGCCTTCTTCATCGCATCAAATGCCTCTTGTCGTCTCGCGCTCCACACGAATGGTTCCTCCTTCGTTGCCAATTCATACAAGGGGGCAGCCAACTCCGTGAAGCCGTTTATATGCCTTCTGTAGTACGAACATAATCCCACGAAGGCTCGTACCTCGTGGAGATCCCGCGGGACCGGCCACTCGGTCACTTGCCGACACTTTTCGGGGTCGGGTTCGATCCCGTTGAATGAGACAACGTGCCCCAAGAACGGAATCTTCTTCTGGAACAGCTTACATTTTCGCGCCTTTAACTTCAGTCCTGCAGCGTTCAGTCGGTCCAGAACCCGTACCAATCTTTCCAGAGTCACTTTGAACGTTGGTCCAAAGACCAGTATGTCATCCAAGTATACCAGACACTCCTCCCACACGATTCCTCTGAGGATTCTTTCCATCAGTCTCTCGAAGGTGGCTGGGGCGTTCACTAGCCCGAATGGCATCACTTTAAACTCATACAATCCTCCTTGAGTCACGAAGGCCGTCTTTTCTTGGTCCTCCGGTGCCATCTCCACCTGCCAATATCCGCTTGCGAGATCCAGACTGCAGAAGAATAGGCTTCCTCCCAAAGTGTTGAGGCTGTCCTCTATCCGTGGGAGCGGATAGGCGTCCACTTTCGTAGCCTGGTTCAGTTTTCGGTAGTCAATACAGAACCTCGTTCCTCCGTCCTTCTTTTTGACTAGAACGGTCGGGCTACTCCACGCACTCCCGCTCTCTTGGATAATCCCTAAATTTAACATATCCTCCACCAGTGCTCGTTCTTCCTCTCTCCTGGTGGCCGGATACCGTCTGACCCTCTGCTTGATCGGCATCTGATCTCCCGTTTTAATTCGATGTTGTACTAAATCTGTCCGTCCTAACTCATGTTTCGAGGTCGCAAACATTTGTTCCCGGGCCATGATGGCTTTCTCCAGCTCTTCGCCCTCCTTCGTGGTCAGGTCTTTCTTAGCCTCCCCTATCATTTCAACGAGCGCTCCTGGGGGTTCCTTTGCTTCACTTCCTATTCCTCGTACCTCTTGTACGAAGGTGGCTTCTCCGAGTACCCCGCCGGTTTCCAATTTCGCGCTCTCGGTCCCTCGGTTGGCCACCCAAACTTCATTTTCTTCTCCCAATGTCACCGTTCCTGGGATCACCTCTAGTCCCATAGGTAATCCAGCGCCGGTGATGACAGCCAGCTGTCCACCCTGTCTTATGTCCATTCTCGCTACTACTGTTACTCGGGTCACTTGGAGTGGGGGTATTTCCGTCGTTTTCTCGATTCGCACGACCTGTCCTCCGACGGTAACTGCCCGAATCCCATCCGTTCTCTGTTCTACTCCCGGGATTCGTTCCCCCTCTCCCTCCCCCTCGGCGGGCAGGAAGATGGCACTCGCGTGGGGCTTAACTGTCAGCCGGTATTTCACCGCGAAGTCGTTTCCCAGGATCCCTTCATCTCTACCGATGTCTGCCACCATGAACGTCCACTTCAACACGCGTGTTCCCAATTTCACTGGCAAGTTCGTGCATCCGTAGCACCGCAACGGACTACCATCTACCGAGCAGAGACGTCCTTCATATCCATCCAGTTCTTCCCTTTTTCGTCCCCACTCTCTCCAGAGGCGTTCCGACAGCAGACTGATCATAGATCCGGTATCAACCAAAAAACGGACGACACTCTCTCCCACCGTCCCGGCCACATAAAGTCCACATTCTCCCATGCCTACTACTTCTCTCGCCGCGCCCGAAGGGGGCCCCGCGCTTACTGCGACGGCGACTGTCCGTTTCCCTGACGCTGAGAACACTCTCTTGCGAAATGGCCCTTCTGGTGACAGTGATGACACTCTAAATCTTCTTTTCGCTTCTTAAACGCCTCCCTCCGGGCCGTTGCTTGTCTTCTAGCTTCCCGTTCCTCTGCCAATTCTTTCATCATCTCCTCCAACTTACCGTTTAAGGCCATGATCTGTGTATTGGCGTCCTCCTCGGGCTTCACTGCCCGCAGGAGGCGGCGTGAGTATCGTTCCTGTATTTCTACCACCTCTACCGCCTCCTCTAGTGTCTTGCATCCTTTCTCTGCACACTTCAGCTAAAGGTCTTCCCCAACTGCAGCCTGGAACGCATGTAATGCTGCTTTTTCCTGGCTAGCGTAGTCGTTGGAGAAGTAGGCTCTCGATGCCAGTCGCCGGGCATTATCAGCCAACTCCTTCGCTGTCTGGTTCTTTACACGTTTCAAGCCCGCCAACTCTTGCAGAGCATTACACGTGTCCTTCTCCTGACCGAACCTCCGGCGCAACGCATCCACCCTCGCCGAGTAACGGAGTCGTTCCCTGTCCGGGAGTCCGACAAAGTACATTCGTGCCGTTCCCGTCAGCGAGAGGAAAAGCATCGCCGCTTTTTCCTCGGCCGTCCAGCGTCCCAATGTTGCGTACTCCTCAAACTGGTTGATCCATCCCTCGAAATCCGGTTTACCGTCATACTTCTCTGGTCGTAAACTGAACTTCTTCAAACTCGCTCCTTCCTGACCGGTCTGTTGTTGTTGAGCCCGCACATTCTGCTCATCCGTCGGGGTGGACGTTCCCATAAAATTAAACTGCCTACCCATGATGGTCGTGTCCTCCCCTTTGGTCTCGGTTTTCGCACCTCCTTTCTCCTCCCCACCTTCCTTGAAGGCGACGTCAGAATCCATCTGCTCGAAGACTGCCGCAGTCGCCATGAGTATCCAACACCGATGAAACACCCAAGATCCACAAGTCCGTATGTGCCTATTTCAGCACCACCGCTGCCACCAGTGTGACGTTCTCTGGTAAGTCGGGGTTGCCGATTCTTACGACAGAGGAACGTGGGGGTTGTTCGGGTCTCGGGGCGGACGGGGAATCCGGGCCAAGAACCGAGATGTGTTTCTAGAGTCGTGCCTCGCGCACGAGGGGGGGCTGAGCGAATCGATCGGGAATCGGCACTCGATGTCGACGGAGGACTGCGGGGGAGGGAAATTATGGTAGGGGTACGGGTCGGCCGGGGGGCGGTCCACCCCTGAGTTCCGGTCCGCGGGGGCGACGGGCCGACGGTCGCCTATTGTTTGGTAGCGTGGGGCCGAGCACGCCGCGCCCTCGTCCCCGCGGACTTCGCTCCCTCGTTCCGCTCCCCATGTCTTCGTACCATACTACGCCTCGGTTTCCGGTACTACTTCGGGCCTTCGTGCCCTACTCCGTTCCCTCGTTCCTCGTTCTTCGGGCCATCGGGCCCCTTACCCTATGTTTCGACTACCTATCTCGGACTTCGGCTGTTTTGTCCTAACTTCGGCTTAATTACTCTATTCGGCTCATCTTTAGTGGTTGTTTCAGGAAAGAGGACACGTCTGGACACCAGGAGAACTGTTAAAGAACTCTGTTTATTCGGGCCTCACCGCCCCTTTATATACTAGAGAGGTCAGCCCTGATTGGCTGCCTTCGGTCACGTGACCTACAACTGACGTCACTTCCGGTTTATATATTCCGTTTCCGGTTTACATTTCACTTCCGGTTTACATATTTCCGGGTTTCGTTCCATTACGTTTTCGTTATTCGTTCTTTACATATTCGTTATTCGTTCTTTACATATTCGTTCTTTACATCTATTTCGTTCTTCGTTCTTTACATATTCGTTATTCGTTCTTTACATATTCGTTCTTTACATCTATTTCCATTATTACCTTATTTCTATTATTTTAACCTCTATGTATTTTGGCTGAATAGCCGTTCATCACAATTCCATGCATTCTTGACTATATTACCTTTCAATAATTAATATGGAGAACCATAACCAAGCTATTAACTAACTAGTGAAAGTAACTTCTGACTAGTATTTGCCTTAGGATGTGTCAATTACTGCAGTTGCTTGTAGCCACTTCAGCCATAGCTGTAAATAGGTCATGTATATTTGTTTTAGACACACCTGACCTTTGGAGTTTACCCAGCCTCAGGGAAATTAGAGTGACAAGCAAAAACTACCTCATGTTCAATTATTCAAACCTTCCATCTCATTTCGAAACTAATTGGTCAAAACAAACTATCAATTACATTTCCGCCTGAGTTGAGTTGTGTGTTCATATCCAGGTTCCTGCAGGCCGGATAATGTGAAGGGGAAGGACCAGTGTCATAGGGAAGAACTGACTGCTGTCTGGTCATACTAATATAAGAAGACCCGCAGGGGTTGTCAGAGTCTGTATGACCCATAGGGGTTTGTCACATACTGAGGGCAAAGCCCGAGTTACATGCGATCCCCATGGGTCGTACAGCCACCCAAGAACGACTCCAAAGGGTCTTCTATATCTTATCACCCAAACAATTCTTTAAATATGACTGAAATACTGTAAATGAGGAGCGGTGTGTACAGCCTGTCAATACACTTTGACCGTTATATGTACCGCTGCTCGGCCGAGCGGGGGATAATTTTAGAGAACTACCAGCAATGTGTGACAAACAACTTTCCAGCATCTGTTTCTGTAAAATGACTACTCTCCAAACCCTGCTAATGTATAGGGATACATTGATACAGTGACCAAGAAGACTAATGATTATGAGTCTTATCTTACTTCAGTTTTAGTTCTTTTCCGATCTTTTTTTTTAAATATCCAGTTGACCAAGTGGTTCTTGGTAACATTAAATAAGTCTGTACTATGTTTAACTTTTAGGTTATTTTATATATGTTGGTCCTTAAGTGAATGATGGATATCCTTTCAATGACCAAACAAAAGGTTTCAGAAAAAAAAACCCTCTCTTTCAGGCATTTGTGGGAACTCTGGTAAAGAAACATGTGCAATGTTTTTTATTGTCTTAACAATTCCTTTGGTATTTCTTTTTATGTTAGACCCGCATAAAACAGGATAGATGTTCTATTCACAACATCCATGAGAATGAGAGAACAACAGAGAAACCTTGACGTGACGGGATGAGACATCTCAACACAGAGAATAACATCGGAAACCTGCAGCAGCTATTCCGGGCACGGTTTGCCATACCACAGCCCAGCACTGCTGGCTGATTGGACTAATTATAAGTGGAGTTGGGGACTGAATTATAAGATACCTGTGAGGTTAAGAAGCACCCAATGAAACCCCAAGTAACTCTACCACTCCCCCTATAGAGCCATTTAACCCATGGGCCAGTCACCCTGATCGACCTACTTAGGGCCCCATGACCTACTTAAGCCCCCTTGACCCCATTAGTGAGCAGCTCCCTGACCTACTTACCTCACTCTTGAGCTTCTTGACCTCGGCGGTGAGCTCCTCGGTCTGCTGCACGTAGTGCCACTTGGCCTGCCGCTCGCTGTCCAGGATCTGCAGCAGGTGAAGGTGCTTCTGTTCCAGCTGTTCCTTCTGCTCCAGCACCTTACTGTAACTGTAGGGGTACAGAACATACAGAATATTAATCAAAAAGTGGGAAAATATTGATCAAATAGTGGGAAAATACTTAACAGATGGTGGGAAAATAGTCAACAGATGGTGGGAAAATAGTCAACAAATGGTGGGGAAATAGTTAAGAAATGGTGGGGAAATAGCTAAGAAATGGTGGGGAAATAACCAACAAATGGTGGGGAAATAGCCAACAAATGGAGGGGAAATAGTCAGCAAATGGTGGGGAAAGAGTCAGAATGTGATCAGACATTAATCAAATGGTGGGAAAATATTGATCAAATGGTGGGAAAATAGTCCACAAATGGTGGGGAAATAGTTAACAAATGGTGGGGAAATAGTTAACAAATTGTAGGGAAATGGTCAATAAAATTTAATGATGGGGAAATAGTTAACAAATGGTGGGGAAATAGTCAATAAATGGTGGGGGAATAGTCAACAAATGGTGGGGAAATAGTCAGCAAATAGTGGGGAAATAGTCAACAGATGGTTGGAAAATAGTCAACAAATGGTGGGGAAATAGTCAACAAATGATGGGAAAATAGTCAACAAATGGTGGGGAAATAGTCAATAAATGGTGGGGAAATAGTCAGCAAATGGTGGGGAAATAGTCAGCAAAATGGTGGGGAAATAGTCAAGAAATGGTGGGGAAATAGTCAACAAATGATGGGAAAATAGTCAACAAATGGTGGGGAAATAGTTAACAAATGGTGGGGAAATAGCCAACAAATGGTGGGAAAATAGTCAACAGATGGTGGGAAAATAGTCAACAAAATTAATGGTGGGGAAATAGTCAACAAATGGGGGGGGGGGAAATAGTTAACAAATGGTGGGGAAATAGTCAAGAAATGTAGGGGAAATAGTCAGGAAATGGTGGAGAAATAGACAGGAAATGGTGGGGAAATAGTCAAGAAATGGTGGGGAAATAGTCAGCAAATGCTAGGGAAAGAGTCAGAATGTGATAAGATATTAATCAAATGGTGGGAAAATATTGATCAAATGATGGGAAAATAGTCAACAAATGGTGGGGAAATAGTTAACAAATTGTAGGGAAATGGTCAACAAATGATGGGAAAATAGTTAACAAATGGTGGGGAAATAGTTAACAAATAGTCAACAGTTGCTGGTGCTTCTGTTCCAGCTGTTCCTTCTAGATCTGTTTAAGCACCTTGCTGTAACTGTTCACAGAACACAGAGGATGTGATCAGATAGCAACAAATTTTTCTTTTTTTTAATTGATTCTACTTCCTGTTTACACAAGATCTTCCAGCAGATGACACAAGATCCTCCAGCAAATGGTGGGAATGTATTGATCAAATGGGCAACTAGTGAACAAATGGGCAGAAAATGAGAAACTGTGAGCAGAACTTGAGCACATGGTTGAGCATGGGAGGGTTCTTGCCGACGGGAACAGGTTCTGAGTATATAGTGAAAATTGATGGGCAGATCGTGAGAAAAGGGTGTGTAGGGGAACTGCAAGGGGTCACAAGGAGAAGAGCAGATTATAAACGAATGAATGAATGTCATGAACAAATGGGGAGTAGCATAATATGGTGTACAAAAGTGAGGGAATGGAATAAAAAACATAAGCAAATGGTTAGCAGATCAAGATTATGTCAGGAGTCTAATAGTGCGCAAAAGTCAAGCCATGGTGAACAGAAGGAACAGGGCGCGGTTCATGAGTTGGGTGAGCAGGGGACGAGCGGACTGTTTGTTGGTGGTGGGCATGAGGTAATCAGGGGGTGAGCAGGAGGACAGTTACAGGGGTGTGCGAACGCTCGCAAATCCGCACAAATGTGCGAATTTTGTTAGAGAATGTGCGAATTTTAGCCTCAAATTAAAATAGGAAAGTGAAAAAGCTATACTTATATTAAAGAACTTCGGGGGGCATCTGAGGGTGTGTGTATGACCCAAAGGGAATCGTCACGACCTGAGGGTGAAGCCCGAGGGTCATAAGATTCCCATTGGTCATATACACACCCGAGGACGACCCCTAAGGTTCTTCTACATTCACACAAATAAGATTCCAAAATTCATGAAAACACTGAAAACAAGGGGCGGTATGTTCAGCCTATTTATACACACTGGCCTCTGTATGCACCGCTCACCGGCCATGCAGGTGATAAAATAATGTGCGAATTTATGACTAGATTTTATAGGAACCCCTGAAATTTTAAAGGAATACCTTATTTTTCCAAGGACATTCAGATTTTCCCCTTAATATTTTACAGAAACCCTCGCAGGTGCCGTAGGAATGGCCCCAACCATCCTGACTTGTCATGATCTTCAAGGAATCTCTCAGGTTTTTCTAGAGCCCTCAGATTTTCTGGGAGCACCCTCAGATTTTAGATTTTAGAGAAACCCGCTACAATGTACAATGTACGATGCAGGTAGTATCCAACAAGCTTGCGATGTAACAGAAACATTCTGTGACCATACTTTTTTGAGTCAGTTTGTTACTTACTAAGATGGCTCGTAACCATTATGTTATTGATGGTGAGGTTGAAACCTTACTCAATCAGAATGTTATTATAACATTATTTTTTGGAGAGGTTAATATGAAACCAAAACAGAATGTTATAAGAACATTCTGTTTGGCTTTAATGTTCTGGTTGAAGAATGTAACCAGAATAATGTAATAATGTCACAGTGCAAGGTCACAGCAATAATGTTGCAGTGCAAAATTGGGAGGCATCAAAAGAATGTAACAAGAACCAAATACAGAACAAACCACAATGCTGCTGCAACATTGAAATAACGTCGCACCCTTGGCTGGGTAGGGCCATTCCTGCAGTTGTTCAGGAATGTCCCTACCCATCCTAACTCGCTGGGCGTGGTCTCATCCAGTTGTTCAGAAACGTCCCTATGCGCCCCAACTTGCCAGGCATGGTCTCATCCAGATGTTCAGGAATGTCACTACCCGCCCCAACTCGCGGGGCATGGTCTCATCCAGTTGTTCAGGAATGTCCCTACCCATCCTAACTCGCCGGGCGTGGTCTCATCCCCGCCTTCCACATCCCGTCTCCGGTTTGATTAACACCCAGCCCATTAAAATACAAAAACATGGTTTTGTTTACGAACAGAACCGCTTCTCTCCCTCCTTTCTGTGGTTTAAGGAGAGTTCCATCTGATTGTTTGCGGCGCTGTAATGGTTTGGGTGGAGAAGCTTGAGAAGTGGGGATAGCGTGGCTCGGGGCACGATGTTATGAAGTTGGATGGAGGTCTATCTACATTTAGAAGCATGCAACGTATGTGTGTATGTGTGTCTATGTGTATGTATGTATGCATCTGTGTGTACATGTTCAAAATGTATTACATAAATGTATATACATATATATGTATATACATGTATGAAAGTATATATATATGTATATGAATGCATGTTAAGTACATGTATCTGCGTATGTTTCTCTGCATATCCAAATGTGTGTATATAGGTCCATGTATGTATGTATGTACTTATATAAGAAGGGTGATGTGACAAACCAGAGGGTGGCGAGATGGCCCGAGGGTGAAGCCCACGGGTCGTCCTGTCACCTGGAGGCTCGTAACATTGCCCAAGGACGACCCCTAAGGGTCTTCTATAATCTGTTACCCAAAAAATATCCAAAGTATTTGCAAAATAATGAAAACAGTGCAGTTCTACTATGATGGTTGTAACACATCCATGCGTAGCACTTGAGCACAGCAATACAAATATCCAGGATGACCAGTTTTCCAAGCGGACACTTTCTTTTGTCCATACGGCCAGCGAGTGCAGTGGTACGATCTCCGAGCAGATACTACCCCTTCCCGCCTGATGGATCTCTTTTTTCCCTTAAATATGAGGAGTGGTAGGTACAGCTCTTTCATATGGATTATCTCTCTTGTACCACATGATGTGTGAGAGGGTAATAAATATATGTATATATGCATGCATGAAAACTACATATGTGTATGTACGTTTGTATATATAAATGTGTGTATGTATATATGTATTTCTGCTACATGTATGTATGAATGTACATATATGCACATTTGCATACGTGTGTGTATTTGTCCCTATGTTTGAATGGTAGAAAGCTTTCTTTATCGATCTTTTAATACACTGTTCTGGTAGAAGACAGTTCTAACTGTACAGTCGTCTTTCCGACCCATTCCCCGCCTTCCCTGCCGCCAGCTGGGACTACAGGAGTATTTCTAGTATTGATTTCATGCCACGTGTCAGCCTCCAATCCTCTGATATGTTTTTGATAATCAAGGACGATTTCCGTGTCTGCTATGTTACAGCTTATATCGACTGTACATATGGCTGTTCCCTATACGGCCAGACATGTCGGGGTCTATAGGGGCGTACTGTCGTCTCTGTATGTACTGCCGGCCAGTCCTATGGGGGCATATTGTCTGCTCTCTGCCAGGGAAACGTTCATGGTTTTTTAATTTGTGAATTGCCTGGTATCTGCGCACAACAACTTTGGTACGCGTTCAGAATTAAAAAACGGAGAGGACCAATAAGTTCAAAGTACATTTGGTAAGAATTTGTCCTAGAATTATTAATGTTTACTGCCAATACTAATATCGCAATAACGAAGCGTTTTGAGAAGTAGTACTGTCAATACAACAGCCAAGGGTGAGAAGTTATCATAACATTGCCAGGACGCCCTGTTTTGTTTTGTTTTCTGTTTCTGTTCTTGCCACATTATTTCGATGGCCTCCAATAATTTTGTAGTAATTTAGTACTGTGACATTACACTGCAGCATTATTACAATGATTTGGTTATATTCTTTGACCAAATCAGAATGTTATGGCAACATTCTGTTTTGGTTTTATTTAAACATCACATGATTTGATGAGGTCTCTACCTCACCATAAAAAAATTAACAGACTGACCAAAAAAAGTATGGTCGCAGAGTAATACTGTGATATCGCGACTTGGTGTGGTAGAACTTTGGTTTTCATATTCAGACTAGTTCCGCTAATTCGCGTGACCTTATCGCCTTATGTTATGCAGACAACAATAACACTTTGACCAGTTATCCAATAGAAATATCGTGCTGTCAGGAGGCTATATATATATTTTTTTTTCTTTTTTATATACATTCAATTATAGGAAAATGATATAGAAAACGCGAGTGTAATATGTAGAGTTGTCCCTTGGCAGTGGGCAGAGTCTAGTAGGCGGTCACACAGTGTGTACAAGCCATGGAGCAGGGGTGGACATAACCACCGACCCGAGGCCCTTAAAAAATAGGTCAGGCCCCTAGATTTTCTGGGTTAGGGGCCCGACTGGTCCCTAGAAAACCATAAATAACAAACACTAGTATATGTGAGGGCTCTTAGATTTAGGTTAGGGCCCTTAGATTTGGAGAGCTGAGGGCCCGACTGGCCCCCGGAATTTTTAAACTTACGTCCACCACTGTGGAGTGTACGGCGGTTAGGAGCATCCTTATACAAGGCTACAGAACCTCGTAGAGTAGTATAGGAAAAAGATGCATAGGGCCAGTGAACGGGGAGGGAGAGAGGTTGGGTAGCACGTAAGGGGTATATGCGTTGGGGAATTATAACAGGGTATAAATAAGGATGTGATGTAGTGAAGGTAAGGTGTATCATTAATTTTAGATAACATAAAGTGAGATGACAATATGGGATATAGTGACGAAAACCATGTAATATCATTGTATGAAATGAATACATTGACCTACTTGACACCCTTGACCTAAAACTGGTCTTTCAGGTCACTTGTATCCAAGCTGACCTCTTTAACTATATGAAATTGAAACCTATTTCGCTTTTTAGGTTGACAGGTTATGTATCATTATTATTTCACCATTAGCTACTGGGCAGATTTATCTCTCTGACTGACCCACCTGACCTATTTACCACTCTGACTGACCCACCTGACCTATTTACTACTCTGACTGACCCATCTGACCTATTTACCACTCTGACTGACCCATCTGACCTATTTACCACTCTGCCTGACCCACCTGACCTATTTACCACTCTGACTGACCCACCTGACCTATTTACCACTCTGGCTGACCCACCTGACCTATTTACCACTCTGACTGACCCACCTGACCTATTTATCTCTCTGACTGACCCACCTGACCTATTTACCACTCTGACTGACCCACCTGACCTATTTACCACTCTGACTGACCCACTTGACCTATTTACCACTCTGACTGACCCACCTGACCTATTTACCACTCTGACTGACCCACCTGACCTATTTACCACTCTGACTGACCCACCTGACCTATTTACCACTCTGACTGACCCACTTGACCTATTTACCACTCTGACTGACCCACCTGACCTATTTACTACTCTGACTGACCCACCTGACTTATTTACCACTTTAACTGACCCAGTTGACCTGTTAAATACTCTAACTGATCTATTTGACCTATTCTCCACTCTCTGTGACCTACCTGGCTTGTTTGATGACCTCAATCCACGCGGCACACTCGGCCTCTGTGTCGGCCCGAAGGTCATACTGCCGCTGTCCATCTTTACGATAGTAGATGGTGAAACAGTACTGCAAAGAGAAAAAAGAAAAAAACGTTAAGTGATGTAGAACTTAATGGGATGTTGTTATTGCCATTTTAAGCTATTGTTTTAAGAGAAGATATGGATGCAGTGAGATGCACACAATTAGGCCTAGATGAAGCTTAGAGGGAAGAGGGAGGGAAGAGGGAGGGAAGAGGGAGGGAAGAGGGAGGGGAGAGGGAGGGAAGAGGGAGGGAAGAGGGAGGGAAGAGGGAGGGAAGAGGGAGGGAAGAGGGAGGGAAGAGGGAGGGAAGAAGGAGGGAAGAGGGAGGGAAGAGGGAGGGAAGAGGGAGGGAAGAGGGAGGGAAGAGGGAGGGAAGAGGGAGGGAAGAGGGAGGGAAGAGGGAGGGAAGAGGGAGGGAAGAGGGAGGGAAGAGGGAGGGAAGAGGGAGGGAAGAAGGAGGGAAGAGGGAGGGAAGAGGGAGGGAAGAGGGAGGGAAGAGGGAGGGAAGAGGGAGGGAAGAGGGAGGGAAGAGGGAGGGAAGAGGGAGGGAAGAGGGAAGGGAGGGGAGGGGAGGGTAGAGGGAGGGGAGAGGGAGAGGAGAGGAAGAGGAGAGGGAGAGGAGAGGGAGGGGAGAGGGAGGGGAGAGGGAGGGGAGAGGGAGGGGAGAGGGAGGGGAGAGGGAGGGGAGAGGGAGGGGAGAGGGAGTGGAGAGGGAGGGGGGAGGGAGGGGAGGGGAGCGGGACATGGGTGGATGGCAGCGGAGGGAGGCGAGTAGTGAAGAGATGGGTGGGAAACAGTCCTAGTTGTAGCCCGGCTTACGCAGCAGCCAACGAGAGGCTTACTCTAAGCCGCTAAGCCCATAAGCTACCTGTTAAGCCCAATGAAAGGCCCCTTTTTGTTATCCCATCGATTTCTGATTGTTTTAAATTGCAGTTTTATGTTTGCAGCCAAATAAAGTCTGCTTTGTGAAAAAATGAAGTACTCAATTTGCCTTTTAGATGATAGACAATATCTCATCTGTATGTAATCAATCCAAGAGTAAATTGTGTATTGTTTTATGCAACATCAAGTAATAGTCAGACCGTCCACCCCAGGCACATTCATAGATTGCCATAATGCAAATTGATTTATAAATAATTATCATACCTCAAAAATGTATCCTAATTTCAAACATCTCTGTTTCTCTAGAAGCTGATTACAAGATTTTTAGTGTAGCCAATATACCGCTATGCGATATCTTAAAATACACAATATATGTACTGCCTTGGATATGCTGTTGTTGTACCATAACAAATAACAAATAACAAATAGAAATTCCAATCATGGGTATCGCCAATAAGGTTTACCAACATGTTGCAGTCCTTCTGATTATCAGGCAATACTTAACACATTGGTAGCACACATAATCGTGAGTAGGTCACAAAAACCAATTCTCCCGACCACGGATAGCCAGTTTCTTGAGTTATTCCTGCAGGTTAGCCTAAAACAGGATGCATGCTGGGTAAAATGTCGATAAAACCCAATACTTTAGTATAGAAATTTTCATGAATTTTATAATTATTTGTAGATTAACATTGCGAAAAGCTAGCCATCATTATTTTTCAAATTAGTATCTATAAATATTTATTATTCCTGGGTTGTTTGAAAATTCTTTCATTATAGATGTATTTATAACAAGTGTTTGCTTATTTTCTAGTATTTGTAGGTAAAATTGTGAAAAACTAACCCTCATTATTCGTCAAATTAGTATCCATATACCTTTATTATTCTTGGGTTGTTGATATAGAGAATTATTATACATTCAATTTTCTATAGTTTTCCTTGGGGTTTTGTCGGCAGAATTGGCAATAATTAGCCTGTAGGTCCTTAACATGCTTTAAATCAGCTATCCATGGTAGGGAGAATTGGAAAATTGCACAGAAATCGAAGCCACAGTATTTCCCGAGCGACGTGATACCAATAGCAGATCTTTCCAATATCGCCAGTGGACAATGTTGGGATACTGCTTAATCATTGTATTTCTATTCAGGTTTTGATCTTAAACTAAAGAAATACAAAATAACTGTTCACAAAACAGTCCCTTTCTCAATAAGATATCTTCACTGCAAGTAGTTTAAATATGGATTGAAATATATCGAATTTTAGATAATTATTTTGATTTCGATAAAATACACATCATTTGAACAGGTGGTGTCCCTTCATGGCCACTTTCATTTACCACCTAAAATAAGTAATTTCAAGTACCTTGTGCACATATGGTCATGTGATCATTTTGTGGTGATCATCACGTGGTGATCATGACTACATGGCTATTAAACACATTCAACAGTTATCATTTTAAGTAGTAGGAATTGTTGATCATGATCCAGGGATATTAGCTAAAGACAATATATAACGTAAATGTTAGGTTTTTGTATGTTCCACACTAGTGGATAATGAATATCTTAAGTTGATCACCAATATGGCGGCCAGTCTAATTCTGGAGATATGACGTCATGTGCACATCGCCTATATATTTATGGATCCTCCTAGGCATGAATTAACGCAAACCTAACATATCTTTTATCTATGTGTTTAAAATGTATTTCAAGAATATTCCATTATGAGTGTACTCGTGTGCCTTTATCTTACAAGATTACGATTTGATTACGATTACCAAACTTTATCCTTAAATATGACTGGATAGATTTGAGATACGCTGACGTATAGAGATGCACTTTGGGATCTGGAACTCCCTACTAGTATGCACACTTTCCCCTTCTCACTACCCATAGTATTGTAAGCGTGAGGTGGTGAGTGGGGGGGGGGGGGGAGGCTATGGGAGAGGCCGGGGGCTGTAGGGAGGAGACACGCTTTCCCCATTTACCCACTGTAAGCTGGTAATGTGTGAGGGGTGGAGAGGTATATTTGTTCTCCATACGACGCGACACAACGTACAAATACACCACATCTTAAAGCATGTATACCGAGTTTATGCGGTCAATATTTATGGTACTAGATGTTTTTCACCGCTGTTCTACCCTATCCCTCCCCTACCTAGGCCCCAGGTAGCCCCTGCTGTTCATATAAGGCCACGATAGGGGGACCCAGCACTGACCAAGTGGTTATTGGGTTCAATTCCTGCTTGGTGCTGGGTTCACTAAGGGATGAGGTACAGCAAAAATGATTTCCTGGTTTTGATCCCCTGCTGTTTGCCCTCCCTGTCACCCTCATCTCATAGATATGATCTCCAAAGACAGAATTTGACCTAACTTGTTTTTGCTGTGAAAATGACCCTGGCTGTCGGTATGGCATAAGACATCCATCACTCACTCTCTCACTCCTCTACCTTTGGTTCCTCCTGTCCCTTATTCCCGTCCCACTCTATCTCTTCCATTATAAACTGTGTCTCCTTGCTACCCTCTCCCTCCTAAACCTTGTGTACCTTGATTCCCTGTCCCCCTGCTCCTGCCCGTCCCATGCCCTCCTTACTCAGTCCTCCCTATTACCCAGTTATTTTAGTTCCCTTACGATCATCAGTGGATAGAATTATCGCATGCCAGCGAAGTTGAACAAGTAGCATTCATACTGACAAAAGACAGTCCTTACTAATAAGAAGACCCGCAGGGGTCATCCGAGGGTGGTTGTACAACCCATAGGGGATCGTCACATACCGAGGGCAAATGGGTTGTACAGGCACCCAAGGACGACCCCTAAAGGTCTTCTATATTTTAAAGTTCTTGAAAATACTGTAAATGAGTAGTGGTACATACAGCCAGTCAATACCTACTGACTCTTATACGCACCGCTCGTCAACCGTTTGGGTGATAAGATTGCAAAAGATCACTATCGACAGTACTTATGCTTTAGAATTGGTTGTAACTCAAATAAGGTGATCTAACATATTGGATCGGATCAGTTGAGACCTATTGCTTCGAGTATCAGGAGTGCAAACGATGATGACCGACAACTGTCACATTGCAATAAGTTCCATTCACCCTATCCGATTATTAATGAGTGAAAATAACATTGACACTGATACTTTTTTCAAGTACTTATCCCCTGCAGTTGGCTGGAATCCAAAACGAATCAATCCAGTATGTTGGATCTGTTCGCTAGGAGATTTGTCGTTGGCATTATCGCATGCACCTGGAATCATCACAACAATTGTCGCAACAGATCGCATGCACCGTGTCAGCCAGAGCAAATGGACCTTTATCACCCCACAGCAAGCGAGCGGTACATACAAGGGGCTGTGTGTAGTGACTGGCTGTATGCACCACCCCTCATTTACAGTATTTTGGAGCATTGTTTGGGTGATAAGATATAGAAGACCCTTAGGGGTCGTCCTCGGGTTGCCATACAACCAATGGGGATTGTACAGCCCGCGGGCTTCGCCCTTATGCCATGACAAACCCCTCTGGGTCGTGCAGCCACCCTCGAATCCCCCCGCACCCGGGTCTTTTTACATTTTTACGCACCACCTTAGGGGATGTATTTAAGCAGGGCAATAGTCGCCACACAAGGGGCCACATTAGCAAGACATAAGCAAGACATTTGAACACTCGGGTCAACCTACTGAATAGAAGCACGAGAAATAGAAAATAAAATGTTTATAAAAGGGACATTAATTGGCTCTAATTCATTAACAACTGCAACTCCTTTCCTTATAATCCCAGGAAAAAGGGAGGTGACTAAACTAACATCCTAAACCCTTTACCCTTTAACCAGGATAAAGAGCTTTCCATCGCGATTCTGTCAATTGCTCTCAGATAAGTGCCTCCACAAATAGGCAGTACCAAATGGGATATTGGTACCAATCGTTTGGTTTGGTTTCTCTTTTTCTGAGTGTGTGAAAAGCTTAATCACGTCACAGCCAACAAGTGGTGTGTATTAATATAAGAAGACATGAAAATGAACAAGACAATCACAGCAAACTGTCCTGTTAGAAGGACTCCCACGCCCATCTGTAAAAGACATACACCTGATGTCCCACCAATATAAGGCCAGTTATATTAGAGCGATGCTCTACCACCTGTCAAAGTACTCCATGACATCCAACCTGGCCGATGTCACGGGGCGGTCGGATGAACAGGTGGGAGCGCCATGTTCCGCATGAAGCGTGTCACCTAGCAGACACTCAGAAACACCTGATTCAGGCCTCATTATCCATAAACCAGGTGACCCAAGACAGTCTTAGATTTAGGCCATATTTATCACATCCGACAAGTAGGGTCAAACGCAACAGATATTGGGAATCTAACTTGCCGATACGCAAGTAGTGTAGCGAATGTCGATAAATCATTATGTTTTACGACAGGGACAAGAATGTCGATTTATATCCACACATACTATCCTGCCTCAGAGATAGTACATTGAAGAGAATATGACACATTACATCAGACCCCTGGGACCCCAATACCCATATGAAACACTGAAGATACACAGCACCCCGTATTAAAATCAATTCTAACATTCTGTGACACAGCTATAACCTACCTAACCTGCTGCAACTTACCTAGCCTGCTGCAACCAACTTAACCTGCTGTATCCTACCTAACCTGCTGCAACTTACCTAACCTGCTGCAGCCTACCTAACCTGCTGCAACTAACCTAACCTACTGCAACTTACCTAACCTGCTGCAACCTACCTAACCTGCTGCAACCTACCTAACCTACTGCAACTTATCTTAGCTGCTGCACCTTACCTAGCCTGCTGCAACTTATCTAAGCTGCTGCAACCTTCCTAACCTGCCGAACCAACCTAACCTGCTGCAACCTACCTGACCTACTGCAACTTACCTAACCTGCTGCAACTTATATAACCTGCTGCAACCAACCCAACCTGCTGTAAATTACCTTACCTGCTGCAACTTACCTAACCTGCTGCAACTTACCCAACCTGCTGCAACTAACCTAACATGCTCCAACTTACCCAACTTGCTGAAACCAACCTAGCCTGCCGTAACTGATATAACCTGCTGCAACCAACCCAACCTACTGCAACTTACCTAACCTACTGCAACCGACCTAACCTACTGCAACTTACCTAACCTGCTGCAACTGACCTAACCTGCTGTAACCTACCTGACCTGCTGCAACCTACCTAGCCTACTGCAACACACCTATCCTGCTGCAACCTTCCTGACCTACTGCAATTTAACTTACCTGCTGCAACTAATATAACCTGCTGCAACCAACCCAACCTGCTGCAACCTACCTAACCTGCTGCAACCAACCTAACCAGCTGCAACCTACCTGACCTGCTGCAACCTACCTAACCTACTGCAACTTATCTTAGCTGCTGCACCTTACCTAACCTGCTGCAACTTACCTAACCTGCTGCAACCCACCTAATCTGCTGCAACTTACCTAACCTGCTGCAACTAATATAACCTGCTGCAACCAACCTAAACTGCTGCAACTAACCTATTCTGCTACAAGTAACCTAACCTGCTGCAACCTACCTAACCTACTGCAACTTATCTTAGCTGCTGCACCTTACCTAGCCTGCTGCAACTTATCTTAGCTGCTGAAACCTTCCTAACCTGCCGAACCAACCTAACCTGCTGCAACCTACCTAACCTACTGCAACTTACCTAACCTGCTGCAACTAATATAACCTACTGCAACTTACCTAACGTGCTGCAACCTACAAAACCTACTGCAACTTACCTAACGTGTTGCAATTTACCTAACCTGCTGTAACTTACCCAACCTGCTGCAACTTACCCAACCTGCTGCAACTAGCCTAACATGCTCAAACTTACCTAGCCCGTTGAAACAAATCTATCCTGCTGTAACTAGCCTAGCATGGTGCATGTAACCTGAACTGCAACACCTAAGATAACCTGTTGCATCTAAGCTAGCCTGCTGCAACTAACTTAACCTGCCACCACCAATTTTACCAGCCAAAACTAACCTTGCAGCCGAAGATATACTGCCTCCATCAAATCAGATTGCGACAGATATCCTACTGACTATCCCTAACCTATCCTACCCCCCCATAATCCAAGCTGTCACCACAAGGACTACCTGTCAACACCACCATCCATAGCCACTCTGGCACAACATTAACATAATGTATTCTTCGGTGGATGGTTGTTGCGGCGGTGGCGCCACCACTCGTGGAGAAGGTGTGGACCGATTGATAATACCGACCTGCCTCTTCTTTCTCTCCTCCCCCTGCTCTGCCTTTCACTGATGCTTGCATGCAACAGCTGCTGTTTTCAGGGACCCCGGGTACCAGCATCAGGCGAGGAGTGTGCGCGCTGCCTCCCAGCAACACGTGTGTGTAGAAGCAGCACTCACCAGGAACCAGCAGCACTCTGCATCTCCTCATACAGGGTGCCCTTGCTGATTTTACACATACCTCTTCCATATATCTATACAGAGTATGTCTTCTTTAACACAGACCTCTCGTATACCTCCTCATACAGCGTACCCTCTCTGATTTTACACATACCTCTCCTAACTCTGAGTATAATAGTACGTCCTTTTTAACAATACCCGCCGTACCTCCTCATACATTGTGCCCTCTCTGATTTATACATACCTCTCCTAACTCTGAGTATAGTACGTCCTTTTTAACACCCCTCATACCTCCTCATACAGCGTGCCCTCTCTGATTTTACACATACCTCTCCTAACTCTGAGTATAATAGTATGTCCTTTTTAACAATACCGCCTGTACCTCCTCATACATTGTGCCCTCTCTGATTTATACATACCTCTCCTAACTCTGAGTATAGTACGTCCTTTTTAGCACCCCTCATACCTCCTCATACAGGGTGCCCTCTCTGATTTTACACATACCTCTCCTAACTCTGAGTATAGTATGTATCTTTTATCCTTTTTATCTAGTATGGTTCAGTTTAACTTTTTTTTAAACTTTTTTTGTTTTATATCCTCCTCCAAACCTCTCTATGCCCTCTCTGATTTAACCTGTATCTGTCTTACATCTCTACATACAGCGTGCCCTCTCTTATTTAATGCATACCTCTGCTAACTAGTATACTATGTCCTTTGTGTCATTTTTATCATGGACCCCCCCCCCCCCCACCTCCTTATACAATGTGCCTTCTCTGATTTAACGCATACCTCTCCTAACTAGTATAGTATGTCCTTTTTGCCCTTTTTATCATGGACCCCCCATACCTCCTCATACAGCATGCACTCTCTGATTTAACCTGTATCTTTCCTATACCTCTGAAAACAGTATGTTCTCTTCAACTCAGACCTCTTCTATATCTCCACATACAGTGTGCCCTCTCTGATATAAAACATACCTCCCTATATCTCTATATAGAGTATGTCCTCTTTATCACGGAACTCTCCTATATCTCTACATACAGCGTGCCCTCTCTATTTTAACATGTATCTCCGCTATATCTCTAAATACTGTATGTCCTTTTTATCATGCAGACCCCCATACCTCCTCATACAATGTGTCCTCGTTGATTTAACACATACCTCCCCTATATCTCTATATAGAGTATGTCCTGTTCAACACGGACCTCTCCTATATTTCTACAGACAGCATGCCCTCTCTGATTTAATGTATACCTTCCTTATATCTATGAGTATAGTATGTGGTTTTGAACATGGTCCTCTGTATATAGCGTGCCCTCGCTGATATAGCACATGCCTCCCCTACATCCCTGGATCTTTTGTTTCCTATGAGTCTCTTTCACTTAAGATGTCACGTAAAACTTGTATAAAACACTAGTTAAACACCAAATCAATAAAGTGTGTCCTGTCTTATTAAACATGGACCATATAACAAAGGGACTGTATTTTTGGCCCCAGCCTTACTTCCCTAATACATATATTGTTTATAGTATTACCTTCTATTAACATAAGCTTTTATATTGCCCATATACTGGCTGCTTCCTTGTGTATCAAGATGGCCTGTGACTACGCTACTACACCTTGTATAACAGATCGCTCCAAGTGTTTGAGAAACACATCCAAAATATAAAATCCTGTTTAACTGAGGCTTGAACCAATGCCAAATAAAGTGAGCCTAACCCATACTGCCTAAACCTTTATCGCCTGACAACAATGCTCTTCTATTGGCTGCCAAATCTGTAAATCTGTTCAATGATCACATTGAAGAAGGTATGGTTTTTGCAGTACTTTGTCTTATAGAAAATAATATTATATACCTTTGTGTATGTAAGTGCATGTCCTTTTTCTAACGACTGACACAAACACAATCATGTGTTTAATGCACGGTCCCTTTCTACTGTATGGACCGTCCTTATGAACATGATTCTGCCATATCTGCTCCATACTATTTTCCCCTTCCCCATCACCCCAGAGTTCTTCTATACTGCCCTCACTTTCTATGACCTTCTCATCACATTATCTCCCATACTGTGCATCTTCTCCCAATCAACATGGGACTTCACTTAATGTCCTTAGACCTACCTACCCTTACCATATCAACATGGGTCTCCTCTTCATTCTATAATTTTGATTATATTAACAAAACTCTTTTATACTCAAATCTCAATCCTTATACCTGACCTCACTGCTGTCCTATTACTTGCCCATGTATACTCATTCTACTCTTACTTTTTCCTATTCTCTGTATCCCTTATCTGTCAAAGTTATAAGTAACCACCCCTGCAGCACACCTGGCCAACCAAGGCCCTCCACCTGTTGCCATGACAACAGCCATATTTCTGCAAGGAGGGGGCCTACAGTGGGGATCAGGGAAATCAGCACCATGCACACCTCCCCTCCTGCTGCGACTCCCGCATCAGGCGCACCACGACGAGGCTCCTGGCCTCCGATGACTGCCTCCCCTTCCCTCCTCCTGATTTACTTTCTGCACTCCCATCTACCTATCTCCATGCTGTCCTTCTTTTCTACCTGTCTATCTCCCCTCATTCCCCTATACCTGCCTGTCTCCCTCCCATTCCCCTATACCTGCCTGTCTCCCCCTCATTCCCCTATACCTGCCTGTCTCCCCCTCATTCCCATCTACCTGCCTTTCTCCCTCTCATTCCCCTCTACCTGCATGTCTCTCCCTCATTCCCCTATACCTGCCTGTCTCTCCCTCATTCCCCTATACCTGCCTGTCTCCCCCTCATTCCCCTCTACCTGCCTTTCTCCCTCTCATTCCCCTCTACCTGCCTTTCTCCCCCCCCCTCCCTTCCCCTATACCTCCATGTCTCCCTCTCATTCCCCTATACCTGCCTGTCTCCCTCCCATTCCCCTATACCTGCCTGTCTCCCCCTCATTCCCCTATACCTGCCTGTCTCCCCCTCGTTCCCATCTACCTGCCTTTCTCCCTCTCATTCCCCTCTACCTGCATGTCTCTCCCTCCCATTCCCCTATACCTGCCTGTCTCCCCCTCATTCCCATCTACCTGCCTTTCTCCCTCTCATTCCCCTATACCTGCCTGTCTCTCCCTCATTCCCCTATACCTGCCTGTCTCCCTCTCATTCCCCTATACCTGCCTGTCTCCCTCCCATTCCCCTATACCTGCCTGTCTCCCCCTCATTCCCCTATACCTGCCTGTCTCCCCCTCATTCCCATCTACCTGCCTTTCTCCCTCTCATTCCCCTCTACCTGCCTGTCTCTCCCTCATTCCCCTATACCTGCCTGTCTCTCCCTCATTCCCCTATACCTGCCTGTCTCCCTCCCATTCCCCTATACCTGCCTGTCTCCCTCTCATTCCCCTATACCTGCCTTTCTCCCCCCTCCCTTCCCCTATACCTGCCTGTCTCCCTCCCTTCCCCTATACCTGCCTCTCTACCTCTTCCCCCACTACCTGCTTCTTTTCCCTTCCCCTATACCTATACCTGCCTCTCTTCCTTTTTCCCCTATACCTGGCTGTCTTCCCACTACCCCTCTACCTATCTTTCAATTCTACTCTTCTTGCCTGTGTCTATCCCTTCTATTCCCTTCCACCTCCCTCCACCTGTCTCCCTCTCTCCCTTCCCCTCTACTTGCCTGTGTCTCCCATCCCCTCTACCTGTGTCTCTGCCTTCCTTTCTATCTACCTGCCTTCAATATTTCCTCTTTACCTGCCTGTCTCTCTTCCTATCCCACTTCCTCTCTCCCTACCTTCCTTTCTATTTGTCTGCCTGCCTTCCTTCCCCTCTACCTTCCTGCTCTCCCCTCTTTTCCTGCTTTCCCCTCTTTCTGCCTGCTTCCCTTCATTTCTTCCTGACAACTAAGCATGTTGCTCACAAATATGCCAAAATATTCAAGGCATTTTCCAAACAAACGCAGTTACTAGGTAAGTAGATCTTGTCCTGCCACAGTTAGGTAACTCCTGCTTAAATCGCCTTTGTATCATCAAATCACGCTTACTGACAAAACCTGACAATCCGTTACTCCACTAGTTTAACTAACTCAAAACCTGACTAAAATTTGGTAAAGTGTGCTACTGTTATATCCTCATATTTGCCATGCGCTAAAACTGCCATTTGGACATCTGCATTTCGTGAAGAGGTTTAACCATGTACTCATCTCAACGAACAATTAGCATATCTTCTCTCTTTGGGTAATACCTTCATCTGTTGTTCTTTGTACTATGACATCTATTCAGGAAGGATCCTGATTATCCCATACGAAGTGGTATATGTCTGTTCATTTTAATTCATTTTCCAAACCACATTTGTCTAAAGTATTTCCAGTAAAAGCAAAATCTACGTTTTAAGGCGACCTCCTACGACTTAATGTAGGGGGAAATATGTGTCAGTGCAATGTTATTATGTTTGTCAACGTTGTCCCTGCTGGGTACGTGAGTACCAAACACCTGTAGCGAGTACCGACTGTGTGTATTTATATATATATATATATATATATATATGGGGGTCAAAGATCATATGATTAGATAATGTAACCCTAAATTGATGAGACTTAGAGAAACATATTTGTCTTTGCCACATTGTTCTACTAGCAATGTGTCCGTAAGTTTAAACATTTACAACCCTTACGGGGTTTATTTGTCAACTATTGGCATCTCCATCAATAATCCCATTATCTATGTATCACACTACAGGGATGCTGGCCTGACCATGGTGAACAGTGTGGAAGTCATCCCCACGTTGGACCATTTACGCTCACCCCTGTACAGAATGGTACACTTGGGGAAAGACGCTTTTATGAATGGTCTCCATCTGCAGAATGACTGATGGGCTTCTTGTCAAATTGCACCTGTGGGGAAAAATGTCCATTCAGAGAGCCTCATGCAATATGTGTAGCTACATGCATGGCTAAAGACAGGTTATGGGACCCTGTGAGAGCTGTAGGGGTTGTCAGAGTGTCATCAGGCAGGCTGTGGGACCCTGTGAGAGCTGTAGGGGTAGTCAGAGTGTCATCAGGCAGGCTGTGGGGCCCCTGTGAGAGCTGTAGGGGTTGTCAGAGTGTCATCAGACAGGCTGTCGAACCATGTGAGAGCTGTAGGGGTTGTCAGAGTGTCATCAGGCAAGCTGTGGGGCCCCTGTGAGAGCTGTAGGGGTTGTCAGAGTGTCATCAGACAGGCTGTGGGACCCTGTGAGGGCTGTAGGGGTTGTCAGAGTGTCATCAGGCAGGCTGTGGGACCCTGTGAGAGCTGTAGGGGTTGTCAGAGTGTCATCAGGCAGGCTGTGGGACCCTGTGAGGGCTGTAGGGGTTGTCAGAGTGTCATCAGGCAGGCTGTGGGACCCTGTGAGGGCTGTAGGGGTTGTCAGAGTGGCATCAGGCAGGCTGTGGGACCCTGTGAGGGCTGTAGGGGTTGTCAGAGTGGCGTCAGGCAGGCTGTGGGACCCTGTGAGGGCTGTAGGGGTTGTCAGAGTGTCATCAGGCAGGCTGTGGGACCCTGTGAGGGCTGTAGGGGTTGTCAGAGTGTCATCAGGCAGGCTGTGGGACCCTGTGAGGGCTGTAGGGGTTGTCGGAGTGTCATCAAGCAGGCTGTGAGACCCTGTGAGGGCTGTAGGGGTTGTAAGAGTGTCATCAGGCAGGCTGTGAGACCCTGTGAGGGCCGTAGGGGTTGTCGGAGTGTCATCAGGCAGGCTGTGGGATCCTGTGAGGGCTGTAGGGGTTGTCAGAGTGTCATTAGGCAGGCTGTGAGACCCTGTGAGAGCTGTAGGGGTTGTCAGAGTGTCATTAGCTTCATCACCTAAATCAATTGTTGGTTTTGCACTCAGCGGTATGTTAGGACTGAATGGTTCACTTTTCAGTCATAATTCATGTAACTGTGTTTGCTATGTCCCATTGGTTGTATCAACATGGTTCATATCAACTTTATTGAATGGCTTAGAAATCTGTTTTCTACATGAGCTTAAGCTTTTATAACCTTAAATCAGTGATTCCGTCATGTATTCAGAATAAAACAAAATATAGATCCCTACACAAACAATCTGTTTATATATAAATAATTGGTCTTAACTATCAATGATAGCAGTGTGCTATTCTAAATTTCAGTGTAGTGCAATTGGATCAGTTCATCACATCTATAAGAATTTAATACTAAACCACACACGATCTATCGGACCCTTGTTACACCTCTATGTCTGCATTTAAATATGCATTGGGTCACAGTCTCCTGCTCTGAGTATGGCCCCTGAGGTTCCTAGAAGTAGCTGCTGTCCCCTTTGGTAGAGTACAGGGCCTGGGGAGGAGTGGCCACCAAGCATGTAAAGCCTGGCCTCCCGGGCGCATGTCATAATGCGGTGCTGGAGCGGGGCCCCCGAGGCACCATACATTTTTACTGGTGTAGCGTGTAGCTGAGATGTTATTGCATTAGCCCTCAGACATCCTAAGCATATCCACTCTGCTAGAGGACCCTGGATCTACCTCCTGGCTCTGCCCTGGTCTGTGCGGGTCAGTTATTCACACCGGAAACATGTCATTTAACGCCCCTCTTGGCATTGCACTGCCACTGGGAACACCAAGCTTTACAGAGTCTGTGTTTGGAAAGGTACATTTTGAGCAGTTGATTGTAGCATTTCATTCTGGATAACTCTTTATTTTCTTTTTTTACAAAATGCACACATCTAGGGCATTTTCCTAGGCATTTCAACCATTGAGCTCAGTTTAGGGAAACAGAATGCAGTGCAGTTATATCTGCATCCCTTTGATTTTATTTCGATATATGGAAAATTTAGCGATTCTGAAATAAACGTGTGTGAGGGGCCTGTGTAGTTGCCCTACAACAGAGGCCACACTGGGCCCTGGATGTTACCCTAACCGATCACAATCCGGCCAGACCACGTTACAACAAATAGATCAGGCTCGGGCTGGTTGTGCCCGCTGGGGTCAGAGCGGGGTCTGTGATGTGTTACTGCTAGGCCTGGCAGTAGTGGTAGGGGGGGTGGTGGTGGGCATTACTACTCCTAGCCTCCCTCCCCCCTCCCAGCTCTGGCACAGGCCTGTCCCCTCATCTGACACTGCTTTTGGGCTAATGTACCTTTGTGGATCTCTCTGTATGGCTAGTATTGGAGTGTGCTGCAGAATACAGGAATGGCTGGTATACCAGTGAGACTGAGTCTAGGAGCTCTCTCTTTATTCCCTGGTTGGTTCATTAACTTACCATTTCTATGGGATGTCAAATGGATGTGTGTATGTTGCTGCATATTCCTTTCTCATAATGTTCAAGCATTTGAATGACACGTAACAAGTTCTTAGATAAAGTAGACCCCCTGCCTACATTTTCAATTTGCATTTTGTATTTGTATGTCCCCATGCTCCCACTGTACTAGAGTGTGATCCAGGTGTGATCATCTCAATGCTGTATTGTGTTTATAGCAACTTCACTGAGCTGTCATCATGACCAACTGCCTTGCTTCACGACAAGCACGGGCATCGCAGGGAAGGTATTTTGTTCACTTTTTGTTTCTATTTTCTCTCTCTTTATTATTTCTTTAACATACTCATTCAGCTCCATGTTTTGATATTGCATGTATCATAATAACATGCTTACTAAAACCACCTATTTACTATGGTGATGTCCATTTGATGACATTGCTTATTGCTAGTTTGATGGTCAACTAAATTATATGAGGCCCAAGGGTAGAAACACATTAAGCCCTATGGTTTTTATGAAAAAGTCATTACGTGTTTTTTTTTTACAGACAAACGCTGTGCCATCTGATTTGCTGTCCCCTAATGCTGCGCTTACTCTAATTAGAAAATAATTGCAGTGTTCGTCTAATGCAGCCATCACCGAGGACAATTCATTGCCCGCGGCTTATCGCTATTGAACCTGTACTGTTCTGAAATCACATCTCTGTTTCTGTAAACCTCTACATACAGTCACTCACTTCAATTAGATTCTATCCTGATAACTATTGTCTGATATTAATGCTTTGTCACAGTATCGAACTGAATCAGTGCCCGATAAATCATAGCGGTGAATCTATAGATATCATTAAACAGCCTCCACATTGGTGGTGAGTTATTGGGTCAGATAGCATCAGGTAACACTGAGGGGGTCTATATTCACAAAATGAATGGGAATGGGTTAGCAAAAGGTTTCATGTAATTGGTATATGTTCTAAACCCGCAATAGCTATGGGTTAGCAAAACGTTTTATGTCAGTGATATAATTATATATTATGTTCACAACCCTGAATAGGTATAGGGTAGCAAAAGATTTTATGTAAGAGATATGATATGTTTAGAACTAGAAATAGGTGGAAGGCATCAGAAGGTTTCAGATGAGGTCCCCTGCACTCAGAAGTGGACACAAACATTTATCTTGCAGCTGCTTAATTACAGTGGTCAATTGTGACACTTCCCTCTGATGAAAATTAATAATATATTTTCACAGTTGCATTGAAATATATCTGTCCTGATGACTATTTTCTAAGAAGCATTCAAATATCATTTGGAAAGGTACATAACCAGTCTGATCATAAGCAGATCAATGCATGCTTAACAGGCACTTTACAAACCACACCAATTGCCCGAAGTGTTTGATGTCTCCCTGATGTCAGTACCAGTTCGTGTCTTATGGACTTAAACTGAGCGGGTCCTCAGAAGGGGTGAGCAGACCCTGTGATAGGGCCGAGAGGGGATGTTCATTATTAAGACCAGCTTTGGCCGACAACTTTCGCTTGACTGCCTCCCATCATAGTTGGCTGCCTCAGTGCCTCTGTCCGACACCACCACTACCTACCTACCTCCTAGTACCACTTACAGTTTACTGCCTCCTCCCCTCTCCCTTATTTATACCTTACCTGGACACACCCAACACCTTTTTACCTGGTTCCAGAGTGTACCAACCCCCCACTCCCAAAATAAGTAAGTCTGTGGCCCTGTACATACTTGCTCCCTGACAGGCCTTTCACTGCCCTCATGGACATTACCTACATTCCCCTATGTTTCTGTTTCTATTCGATCTCACCACATTGCGCAAACACTCACCATGGGGTGTGCCGTGGTCTAAAAATCAAGGCCCACCCCTCTGGGTTATTATAACTGAACAATTAAATGTTCATGGTATTTGCGAACTATTAACAAATGCCTTTCACAAAATATGAGTAGATCCACTTTTTTTCAATAAACATAATTCTCCATGATGTACTGTCAGTTGTATTTAGTTGGTCCTATCTCAACAGCATTCTCCTTTTGCTACATTATTAGTCTGTTCCCACAGGAATGATAGTTCCCTTTGTCAGGATTTACTTTCCCAAAATAATTCAAAGTTAATACCCTTACCTTTTGATACAAATTTACTGTTTGTCTGTTTTTTGTTTCCCCCTCTCTCTGTTTCTCATACTTACTACTAGCCCTATATCATAATGTAAGTAGGGAAGTGCTTTGATAAATACAAACATAGATAACACAAAAAGCTTATTTTCCCACAGGTTCTCTGCTCATTTCTGGAGCTGGTCTCCAGCCTGTCTGTTTGCTTCAGTGTAGTGGCACGCGGTGACCAGCGGAGGCTGCTGGTTGCCGGCAGCACAAAGCCATATTGGGTAATTGCATTAAGAATTCATGGCCCCCACCTTAGGCTGGTGCCGCCGTGCCCACATCGACCGCAGGCTGCGCACAGGGCTTTAATACATGGCCCCACCTCACCAAGTGCTGCAGTCTCCACGGTGGCCATTATGCTATGTGCGCAGGGCTTTAATACATGGCCCTAGTGTAGGTTGGTGCTTTAATACATGGCCCAACCTCACAAAGTACTGCAGTCTCGATGGTGGCCATTATGCTATGTGCAAAGGGCTTTAATACATGGCCCTAGTGTAGGTTGGTGCTTTAATACATGCTCCCACCTCACCAAGTGCTGCAGTCCCCACGTTGGCCATTACGCTATGTACAGGGCTTTAATACATGCTCCCACCTCACCAAGTGCTGCAGTCCCCACGCTGGCCATTACGCTATGTACAGGGCTTTGATACATGGCCCCCACCTCACAAAGTGCTGCAGGCTCCGTGTTGGCCATTACACTATGTGCAAAGGGCTTTAATGCGTGGCCCCCACCTCACCAAGTGCTGCAGTCTCCATGGTGGCCATTACGCTATGTACAGGGCTTTACTACATGGCCCCTACCTCACAAAGTGCTGTAGTCTCCACGGTGGCCATTACACTATGTGCATAGGGCTTTAGTTCATGGGCCTTGCTTAGCCTGGTGCTTTAATTCATGGTCTTAGCATAGGCTGGAACCTTAATTTATGGTCCTAGCATAGGCTGGTGCTCTAGTTCATAGATTTAGCATAAGCTGGTGCTTTAACTCATGGGCCTAGTATAGCACAGTGTTTTAATTCATGGCCCTAGCAGAGGTTGGTGCTTTAATTCATGGCCGTAGCTTCGGCTTGCAATTTGATTCACGGTCTTAGCATAGGTTGGTGCTTTAATTCATGGCTTCAGCATAGGCTGCTTTTTAAAGTAGAGTGCAGATTGAAACACCAATGCAAAGTTGTTGAGGTTGCACGTGATTGTATTCGGTGAAGAAATGTCCTTTACATGGTATTGTATAGTTGTATCTACTCAGTCAGTACAGATATATATGATATAAATATGAAGCTGGTTGCCATGGTAACTAGATGCTTCTGAATTAGTCAATTGACAGACCTGTTCTCAAATTGCAATAACTGGACTCATATCCCCCACATTCCTGCCTATATCATGTGCCACATCCTGCGCATTGGTTGTGCAGTGTCCAATGGGACTGCAGCACTACGAGCCTTCGGGCAGAGAATGTGTGCAGCAGGGACCGTGTGCCCAGAGGGGTCTGCACACTCTATTTATTACGCGTACTCAGGGACTGAGCCCTGCCTTTCCATTACAGGGCCAGTCATGTTTGGTGGGTCAGTCGGTGGCCAATCAGCCATCAATAGATGGGACGTAGGGGGCCCCGCGGGGGGTAATAACCCATGTCCTGGTCCTCTCATAAACTAGGCCAGCATGTGACAACACAATGAGACCAGTGGCCTTCCGCCCCTCCACCCCGCGGACAAACCAAAAGACCAGCGCTCTATCACATTGCTCTTTTGATCTGTCGCTCTATCAGGTTACTACAGCCCAACGGTACTGCCTAATTCTGTCCGTCTGCTTGTCTGCCTATTTGTCTGTCTGTCGCCTATCTATCTGTCTGTCAAAATAACAACGAGTCTGATTCCCTTGTCAGACTGTATGTCTGTCTGAGAGATTAGAGGATTAGCTTTTTACAGTCTGTCTGATGAATTGATTTATCTGTTTTTGTCTTCTTCTATACATCATTTTTAGTCCCTTGTTTTCTCCTTGATTCAATCAGGATGGCACATTTTACTTTGATTGATATGACAGCATCATTCAATGTGTGTTTTTCATTGCAGCTACAAACCATTTATTCCATGGAAAATATTACAAAATTTGTAAGCATGTTTCTTTTATATTAAACTCCACACAAAAAAGAATATTATCAATAAAATTTGATAAAAGTGACATAATGGAAAATACAGGATAAGGCATTATAATTATTCAAATCTTAATTGCAAAAAGTGATAGAAATAAATGTAGAATTATTAACACCCGAAGATTTCATCCCTCAGGGATATTTGTCTGCCAGCCCTGCCCCAGCCAGTGGGGGAAGATGGAAGCTGAAAACTGCCTAGTCAGGTTGTGAGGCGGGGGCATTCATCTGGGCCTATAATAAACACCGAGCTAACCTACCCCAGCCTAAAGGCCGTATTCCACGTATTGTAAGTGTACTTCCGATTTGTAGCTGCTACAATTTCGGCTTTGCCGATACATTATTGGCAACATTGCCGATAATATTTACCAACGTGTTGGTAACTTTTTCCTGCCAATTTTCTAATAGTAGCCAATTCACACTTTCAGCGACTGATTAATATTATGCACTCTCGGCTGCTGATTATGCACCGAAAGTATGGGCTGTCAGTATGGAAAGTTGCTATGGAGAGACTCAATATCAGCAGCAAGCACTTTCAGTATGTGGAATATGGCCTTAAAGTATTCCCCTGTAAACACGAAGGTCTATAACACAGAGTTAACATCCCCGGCCTAAAGCAGTAAACACATAGGTCTATAACACAGAGCTAACCTCTCCAGCCTAAAGCAGTAAACATGTAGGTCTATAACACAGACCGAGCCTAAAGCAGTAAACACGTAGGTCTATAACACAGAGCTAACCTCTCCAGCCTAAAGCAGTAAACACGTAGGTCTATAACACAGAGCTAACCTCTCCAGCCTAAAGGAGTAAACACATGGGTCTATAACACAGAGCTAACCTCCTCAGCCTAAAGCAGTAAACACATAGGTCTATTACACAGAGCTAACCTCTCCAGCCTAAAACAGTAAACACGTAGGTCTATAACACAGAGCTAACATCCCCAGCCTAAAGCAATAAACACGTAGGTCTATAACACAGAGCTTACTGCCCCAGCCTAAAGCAGTAAACACGTAGGTCTATAACACAGAGCTAACCTCCCCAGCCTAAAGCAGTAAAAACGTAGGTCTATAATACAGACCGAGCTAACATCCCCAGCCTAAAGCAATAAACATGTAGGTCTATAACAAAGACCGAGCTAACCTCCCCAGCATAAAGCAGTAAACACGTAGGTCTATAACACAGAGCTTACTGCCCCAGCCTAAAGCAGTAAACAACTAGGACTATAACACAGAGCTAACATCCCTAGCCTAAAGCAGTAAACACGTAGGTCTATAACACAGAGTTAACCTCCCCAGCCTAAAAAGTAAACACGCAGGCTTATAATACAGCCCGAGCTAACCTCCCCAGCCTAAAGCAGTAAACACATAGGTCTATAACATAGAGCTAACATCCCCAGCCTAAAGCAGTAAACACGTAGGTCTAAATACAGACCGAGCTAACATCCCCAGCCTAAAGCAGTAAAAACGTAGGTCTAAACACAGACCGAGCTAACATCCCCAGCCTAAAGCGGCCCCTGTAAACACGTAGGTCTATAACACAGAGCTAACCTCCCCAGCCTAAAGCAGTAAAAACGTAGGTCTAAACACAGACCGAGCTAACATCCCCAGCCTAAAGCAGTAAACACGTAGGTCTAAACACAGACCGAGCTAACATCCCCAGCCTAAAGCAGTAAAAACGTAGGTCTAAACACAGACCGAGCTAACATCCCCAGCCTAAAGCGGCCCCTGTAAACACGTAGGTCTATAACACAGACCGGGCTAACATCCCCAGCCTAAAGCGGCCCCTGTAAACACGTAGGTGCAGCCTCCTCCCCAACTTCCCCCTCACAGCTCAGGGGCTGCCCATTTACAGAAAGTGCTGATTCAGCCAAATGACACCACACCTCGCTTTGCGAAATAGAATTCCAGGTTGATGCACCTTGGTCCCCTCCGAGCGATCGCCAGCAGCCATTACCAATCCCTTGTGTAACGATAAATGATGGTTGCAAATTGCAGCTTGCCTAGTGCACTGTGTTCTGTCTTTTAAAGCAGGAGCGATTGGAGGGGAGGCTCGAATGACCCTCTCCACTCAGGCAGCTTTATTACAATCCCCATGAAGTGATGTTTAAGTTCGGCTGTAATAACCTGTCGGTGCACCGACCACCCACATGCTGATGGCTCCATAGACTACGCTTTGAGTCCAGCTCAGTCAATGCAGTCAATGATATCCACTGCAGAGAAATTGGGAAAATTACCAACCTAGGTAATATACTCCACTCGGGAATTGTGATTTTCTTTTTCAGTTTTTTACCTGTTTGCTGCTCTTTAATTGTGTCTTTTACCAGCTACTTTGGTTTAAAAAAGATGTAATACTTCAACAAGTCCTTATATAGTGTACTGTAGTCTGTTACAGATGGGATAGCACTGAATACCAGGGTAGATCCATACTGCAATATGCATCACCAATGGCAATTGGAATGGGACTCAGAACTGGTTTTGTGTATAGGGAGAAAATGCTATTGAATAAATTCTGGAACATTCAAAGAACAAATTACATGAAACTTGGCCAGACCTAATGCACTAGCCAAGGGCCGGGGGTGACTATTATGTGATCTCTTTTCGAGACAAATATCTGATTATGAGGCCTTTTAGAACAGTCAAATACTTTACTAAGGTATGATAACATATTGTAGGAAGACTACTGAAAGATAAGAGCAAAGCACTATCAACACCAGAACAAGAAAAATTACTATGGAACAGAACTAACAAGTACAATTTTGAAAACATGAATTGACTCCACAACTAGACAGAAATACCCCGAGGGAATTGTTAAAAGGACAGAAGTAGAAAAGACACGTCACCAGTCTCTGGTGGCGACACGTCGGTGGTCTCTGGTGGCGACACCCCCCCTGGTGGTGGCAGCTGGTCTTTGTCAGCACTGCCTTTAGCACTAATTGGGACTGGCTGCTGGTACCGTGCTATCCTAAGACGTGTCTCATGTGCCCGCCAGCAACCAGCAGCGGCTTTAACCTCTGTCGGCAGACCAGGCTGGTTCCTGCAGGTAACACTGTATAACTCTGTAGTCAGGCTGGGTACAGACCAGGCTGGTTCCTGCAGGTAACGCTGTATAACTCTGTAGTCAGGCTGGGTACAGACCAGGCTGGTTCCTGCAGGTAACATCTATAACTCTGTAGTCAGGCTGGGTACAGACCAGGCTGGTTCCTGAAGGTAACACTGTATAACTCTGTGGTCCGGCTGGGTACAGACCAGGCTGGTTCCTGCAGGTAACGCCTATAACCCTGTAGTCAGGCTGGGTACAGACCAGGCTGGTTCCTGAAGGTAACACTGTATAACTCTGTGGTCAGGCTGGGTACAGACCAGGCTGGTTCCTGCAGGTAACGCTGTATAACTTACGCTGGTGCCCGCGCATCGAACTCACGCTATCGCTGAACGTCACGAATATACGCGGGTTCAGCCTAACGCCCAGTTCGTCAGATTTTGGCTAACTCAGCGTCACGTGACCACTTTTTGACCAATCCGATCCATCGACACAATGGGCTCCACCTGCGCCCTTTCGTTCGAGGCGCGGGCACCAGCGTATGTATAACTCTGGTCAGGCTTGGTACAGACCAGGCTGGTTCCTGCAGGTAACGCTGTATAACTCTGTAGTCAGGCTGGGTACAGACCAGGCTGGTTCCTGCAGGTAACACCTATAACTGTAGTCAGGCTGGGTACAGACCAGGCTGGTTCCTGCAGGTAACGCTGTATAACTCTGTAGTCAGGCTGGGTACAGACCAGGCTGGTTCCTGCAGGTAACACTGTATAACTTACGCTGGTCCCCGCGCCTCGAACTCACGCTATCGCTGTACGTCACGAATAGACGCGGGTCCACCCCAACGCCAAATGCGTCAAATTTTGACGAATTCGGGGTCACGTGACCGCCTCTCGACCAATCAGATCCCTGGAAAGATCAGGCTGGGCCTGCAGTTCCTCACGCCGAGTCCCCCTAGCGCTGAGAGCAGCGGGCACCAGCATATGTATAACTCTGTAGTCAGGATGAGTACAGACCAGGCTGGTTCCTGCAGGTAACGCTGTATAACTCTGTAGTCAGGCTGGGTACAGACCAGGCTGGTTCCTGCAGGTAACGCTGTATAACTCTGACGTCTGGCTGGGTACAGACCAGGCTGGTTCCTGCAGGTAATGCTTTATAACTCTGTAGTCAGGATGGGTACAGACCAGGCTGGTTCCTGTAGGTAACGCTTTATAACTCTGAAGTCAGGCTGGGTACAGACCAGGCTGGTTCCTGCAGGTAACACCTATAACTCTGTAGTCAGGCTGGGTACAAACCAGGCTGGTTCCTGCAGGTAACGCTGTATAACTCTGACGTCTGGCTGGGTACAGACCAGGCTGGTTCCTGCAGGTAACACCTATAACTCTGTTGTCAGGCTGGGTACAGACCAGGCTGGTTCCTGCAGGTAACGCTGTATAACTCTGAAGTCAGGCTGGGTACAGACCAGGCTGGTTCCTGCAGGTAATGCTATATATAGTCAGGTTGTATAAAGCTTAAGGCAGGCTAGTTTCAAAGAACAAAAAGCACACATATGAAATAAAATTCTCTGAAATTAATTGATAACATCGGTAAAGGGATGCTGCAGGCAGCCCAGGCATGGAAAAGGTTTGAAGTGACGCTTTATTTTCCCTTTTGGGTCTCAGGAATTCATTAGTCCTGGTATCCCCTAGTATTCTTCATTTGTCAATATCATGTGGCAGGCCCTCATAATATATTCCTTTCACAAGGCATTATCAGTCAACGTCTGTATCGTTATTTCACCAGAGACAACAAGACCGAGTGCTATCTACAAGAGGCATCAGCCGCTCTGACAGATGGGAAAATATGGGCCCTTTTCCGCTGACATTCTGTCTCATTCTGTCACATGCAGTACTTAGGGTGTAGCGGAGAGCACTCCCCTCATCTAATATCATCAGGCTTGTAGCTCCATAATCCACAGCACACTATCAGTGCAGATAGGTCCCAAATGGACATTGAAGGGCGTCTAGAATATGAAGTGGCAGGACAAGGACAGCAGGTACATTCTGATAACAGATAGCAGCCAATGAAAAGCACCTTACTTGTTTTGAGATGTAAATTACAACTTTATTCTGCTTTTAGTTGACAATATTACTTTAAAACTAAAGGCACATATAAACTTGTTCTATTTTGCCCATATTATCTAATTAGCAGTATTTGTGAATCTACTAAAGCTGTGTGGCTAGTTTTGATTCCATTTTAAAGGCTTTGAAACTTTGCACCGAAAAGGACTTTACATGAGGTTAACGGTCTGATGGAATATGTACCATATTGCTCGATATTAGTATAGGTCTTTAGTATCTTGACCTGGCAATAAGGACACCTCTTGGTGGATTTTGTACATATTATCTGTTTGGTTGTTTAGGATTTTATGTTTATTGATAGTAGGGACACTAAGAATGGTTTGTTTGTCTGGATATTGATATAGGGACACTAAGAATGGTTTGGTTATCTGAGTATTGACTTATGTATGCATGTGTGGTTGTTAAGTCATAGATTAAGATGGAAAAGGTGTGAGGGGGAGTATACCGTATTTGGGAGTCCTGGTCGACGCATGCGCACACCTTTGGCGGCACGTCCTCCGGGTGGACAAGCACGACTTTTCACCCAATCAGGACTCTCTATTGTCCAATATGGCGGCACCCACCGTGCTTCTCCCGTATGTGCTATAGCAATCCGTGCTCAGTTGTCTCAGCGCAGACAGTTATGTGGTGATATCCATGTAACTGGGGACAGTGCATCAGGTGGCGCCTCAGGTACCAGCCAGCCACGTAACAAATCACACCCAGACATATTACTGCGGCCATCCAATCAGTAAAGCCCCATACCCACTAGGCGATTTTACCGGCAACTGGAGATGGGCAACTGGGAGAATCGGCTGATTGTTATGATTGTATGTAAGGATAGTACATTGAAATGTGCATGTTTGATCTGAATCAGTGCTAAAATCGGCCGATTTTATGCCTAGAATCGGATGATTTTACAGCTGATCAGTCGGCTGATTGGGTCAAAATCGCCTGGTGGGTATGGGGCTTAATGCTACCAGTCATGAGGCACATGAGGCAACAATGACTTGTCATTAGTGGAGTTAGTCTGCTGTCCAGTTGTTGCTCGGCCAACCAACTTGGTGATGGGCAACTAAATTCTAGTTGGCCTACTAAATATGTTAACTGCTTTCACTCAGGACTCCCTTTTTGACTAACTGCAGAAACCTATACAACTAGTCAGCTGACAAATTTCTCTTGTCACTGACCAAGTTCAAACATGTCCAGGTTTTCTTTAGGAGCCAGTCTCACTAGCATGCCCAGCAGCACAGTACCATTCAATTAACTAAGTCTTTAGTTGCTGCCAACTAGATGAAACTTGTCGCCTGGTGTAGATGCCCCCTATCGCTGACATGGCCCCACTCAGGGCAGACCTGACTCTACATGGGCAGGGAAGCCGGGTAGAAAGATGGCGGCGGTAGAGCGGGGAGAAGCGCCTGGGTGGGTAGGGCTGAGAGCTGATTAGAGATCTAGGCAGGGGGCTCCCCCCTTAATCATGGCCCCACATTAATAAGGCCTGCACCAGTGGCTGCTGGCTTCAGCTCCATCCCCTGGGGAACCCCCAGGCCTGTGTGTATACAGCGGTGGGCTTCCCTTATCAAACAAGGCCCCTCCCCCTCCCACCCTATAGGCCCCTCCCCCACCACCCCTTCTACAGGTCCTATCTGCCATCGACGAACCTCCCCGTCCGCCCTGTCTGACCGCCCAGCTGGAACAGGGGAGGGGCTTCAGCTCAACAGATATCAAAATAGGCAGTGTATATATCCTGTTTATGGTGATCAAATAAAAAAAAAATCAATGAATGATGTCAAACAACCATTTTTTCACTTTTGAAATAAAAGGATATCACATAAATTTAAACTATGCATTCTATTCTTAAGCAAAGCGGTGCATACATTTAATTTCTGACAGCTATGCGCATACGAATTCCTAAAAAGAGTATTAAGATACCATGTTCACCCTTACCCTTCCCATTCCCCCTACCTCCCTTATTCCAACATTAGATCCCCCCCCCCCCCCCCACCATTCCCCGCGCCTTCAGCCTTGACCAATCGGGCGTGCTGAGAGCCTTATCTGTGGCCCCCTGTTAGAGGCCCACCCGAGCCGTTACATCTAAACATGCTCACTGAATAGAAAATGAGGGCACGGGGAGATAGAACAGGAGAGAGACTCACTGCCTGAGACGTTACCTCTCAGCATGACCACAGAGTAGACAATGAGGGCACGGGGAGATAGAACAGGAGAGAGACTCACTGCCTGAGACGTTACCTCTCAGCGTGACCACAGAGTGGACAATGAGGGCACAGGGAAATAGAACAGGAGAGAGACTCACTGCCTGAGACGTTACCTCTCAGCACAGTGTAGACAATGAGGGTACGGGGAGATAGAACAGGAGAGAGACTCGCTGCCTGAGACGTTACCTCTCAGCGTGACCACAGAGTAGACAATGAGGGCACGGGGAGATAGAACAGGAGAGAGACTCACTGCCTGAGACGTTACCTCTCAGCGTGACCACAGAGTGGACAATGAGGGCACGGGGAGATAGAACAGGAGAGAGACTCACTGCCTGAGACGTTGCCTCTCAGCACAGTGTAGACAATGAGGGCACGGGGAGATAGAACAGGAGAGAGACTCATTGCCTGAGACGTTACCTCTCAGAGTGACCACAGAGTAGACAATGAGGGTACGGGGAGATAGAACAGGAGAGAGACTCGCTGCCTGGGACGTTACCTCTCAGCGTGACCACAGAGTAGACAATGAGGGCAGGGGGAGATAGAACAGGAGAGGGACTCACTGCCTGAGACGTTACCTCTCAGTATGACCACAGAGTAGACAATGAGGGCACGGGGAGATAGAACAGGAGAGAGACTCACTACCTGAGACGTTACCTCTCAGCCATTTAACGCTAGACAAACATAATAAACAGTTCATGCATGCAAACCATTTACAAGTTTCATTCTGCTACTATTGTTCATGTAATCATAAGCTCTGAATGCTCTGCTAGAAAACCTGTCAAGTTCAGCTTACTTTATGAGGATTCACAATACCCCTGCTCTCACTAATGACCTAAAAAAGTCTCTCAACAACCCCATCCCAGCCAACACGCGTCCCCCTATCGCACCCCATACCCTGCCTACACCATGGGTCGCTGCACCCCTCCCCTACAATGACAAGCCCCCTGCTACACCCTACCCCTGCAAACCAATACCCCTCACAACCTCCTACCCTTGCCAACAGGTGAAGTGCTCCCATGTCTACCCCTCCAATACTCCCATACAGGTTGAGTAGTCTGCCAACTTAACCTCTGCCAAACCGCATACCCACGACATTGCAACCTTATCTTTGCTCAAAGAGGACAAATCACTTCTCTGCAGGTGACAGGGGCTGAATTATAAGTTGGTTAAATGTTTTGTAGTCCACAGTCAGTATAAACCTAATCTAACACACTATGAGGCCTTCGATTAAGTGCCTACAAATAGAGGGGGTGGTGGGGATTTTTGAAAACAGTTGAAGAGTGTATAGGGGCAGCATCAGGGAACGTATGTAAACATATGTAAGCTGTGGCACTTGACAGAGCGCTACTCACTGTCAATGGTTAAACAGCCTGTAAAGATTGGTACTGGAAGCTAGGTTCTGTCATGGAATTGAAGCGGATAGACTGGTAGACATGCAGGAGCTTTGCCTGGCACTTCACTTTGGATTGTTCGTTGTCAATGGGAGTTCTTGCGACTGGTGTTGCACATTAGACTTATTCCTTTCATGTGAGTGTTATGTCATTCATAATAAGGAAATAAGTTATGGAATGGACTTGCAGTCTGAAGGTAGTTAGACTGCGAATGGAGCTAGCTAATATCCACAACAATTAAAACATAGTATTAATACAATAGCACCTAATAATTAAACAGATATTAAACCTCAATAGCTCAGTCTAATCCATTCGAATGTTTTTGGTTATCAATATGATAAATAAATATGGGATGCACCTCCCATGCCAAATTCCTAACCTCTCCAATCGTCCCTCGTCAGATTGAGGTTGATTTATATTGCATGCCCACAGCCATAATACACCCAGCTCTGCTCTATTGGGTGAAATGATAAGCCATAACAGCTGCCCATACAGTAGTGTCGTTAAACAGCGAATTCCCATACACCCTCATACCACAATACTAAAGGGGGGTAACTTATCTTTATTGGCTTTGGCCGGGTGCCAGCAGCACGCGGTAAATAAGGCGTCACTTTAAGTGGGGCCCCACACGGCCAGTGGGGTGGGGGTGGGGGGGGGGGGGGGGTGGGGGGTGGGGGGGGGGGCTGAATTACACCCTCCCAACACCCTCCTCTCCTCCTCTTCACTCCTATCCAATCCTCAATCCAACAATCGTCGAATCAAGGTATATACCGAATTCCTAATGTGAATTACGGAGCCACTTGGGCACCTTAAGTAATGTTTTACACGTAAAATTAGCAAAAAATATCACAGAAAAGGATACAGATTCCTAAATCTATGGAAGATGCGTCGTGCCTCCATAGAATATAATTTATGTGTGTTTGCACAACGCAAATACTACGGAAATGTAATTTTGCATTTCTGATTAGTGTATTTTTTTTGTAAAATAAAGGGTATTTTATAGGAGAAATTTGTGATTTCCTTTATCACATCATGCATTTCAGGAATCAACCTAATATTTCATAAAATTTCCGTTAAAAAAAGTGTTTTAATTGTCAAGTACACAGAAAATTTACGGAAACGATTCCAAACAGTGAAAAACACAAGCATAATTACTGACGCCTTCCAGGAATACCTACTTACGGAAGACTGCCAGTCGGCCTGCATTGATTCCGTAACTTTTTTTCATATCCTTAGGAATTCAGTGATAGTCCGTTACTTGGTAATGTTAAAGGGAAACTGACTTGTGATGGAATTTTATTTGTGTTTCCAATGGAAGCTCCCAGTTATATGACGTCACAAGGTAGTGGTTGGGAAACTCCATCTATTCATAAAAAGGAATCCCCCATCCTGAAGAATATTTTGTGAGAAAAAAAAAACGACTTTAATAAATACATTCGGCATTTAGCGGATTTTAAATGCCATCCAGTTGGTAACATTATGGTTTATAATATTTCAAGAATTTACATAAACTTCTATACCCTATCTATTATTTTCCTTTTGTTAAGACCAGTATTCCGTATCCCCCCCCCCCCCCCCCCAGTCACTGTCTGACCAAGTCGCCCCTCTCACAGCCACTGAGTGATTTAGTGTTACTCAATTTGCCAAGTAAAAACAAGGTTGCGTGCGTGCTTTCTCATTTTGTTTTTAGCTGCACAAAACCAACTGACAGGTTTAGGAGCTTGAAGCCTCGGTAAAGCCACAAAAACTCCAATCGTCCTATTAACCGTTCCAATATCCATCAGGCATTGAGCCTCAGATTCAGTTCACTTTCATTTATTTTTCGGGATTTTGTGTAATGTGGCAATATTTGATTCGGAAGATTTAAATGCCCCCCCCCCATCCACCCACACCTTGTGGTACGGAAATGAACTGTGAGCAAAGCAGGTGGGGCGGGGAAGATACCATGTGTACATTGTATGGGAAGGAACAAAGGATGGGTAAGGCATACAGGCATACAAGAGGCATACAAAGGGGGGGGGGTCGACACAAGAGATAGGGGGGAGGAACCAGGGATGGATAGAAATGGTGGGGATGGCAGAGAAGATACTACGGATAAACATAGGAATATAACGTAGGGATGGAAGGGAGGTATTAAGGATTATGGAAGTTACTAAAAATGAAAAGGAATTGGGGTATAAAGGAGGGAATAGGGACAGGTGGGAGGTACTAGGTTAGGAGTACTAGGGATGTATGGGAGGGACTAGGGATGGGGTGGGAGGGGGTAGGGGTTGGATGGAGATACTATGGATTTGGTCAGAGGTTCTAGGGATAAGAACGGGTAGATGGAAGGTACAGGGACGGACAGGATATGCAAAGGATGTTTAGGGGAACTAGGATTGGGTGGATAAAATCTACATAACTTCCTACCCTGTTATAGTCTGAAGACAGTATTATACTACATGCCATCTGTGATATTAGCATGAGATGATCGTGTTACACACCATTCAGATACAGGAGTGAAATACATAATTTTAAAAAATCAGTAATTAAGGGTATCTTCTTTATATGTGGAATATAGAAGTTATCTCTAGTATTGTGCGACTTCTGTACGACATCATCATATGGCAGCTCAAGGCGCGTAGCGTTACGCCCATAGTCCAGGGACGGGCTCACCCTACTATTAGAGGTTCAGGTGCTGCAGCAAAAAGCCGGGCGTGGAGATGGGGTTTGAAAAGGTCAACTCAGGGACAGCGGAGGGAAAAAGGATGAAATAGGAGGGATGGGGACAGAATAGAGAGGGTAGAATAGAGGGATAAGAGTCAGGGATAGAGGGGAGAGTGGGGGCAATGTTGGTGAAGTAAGGGGTGGTAGGGGGGGGAGTAGAGTGGAGATAGTGAAAGGGCGGAGGTAGAGGGAGGGGAAAAGGTGAAAAATAGAGGGTGGGGACAGAATAGAGAGGGTAGAATAGAGGGATGAGAGGGTGCGGGCAATGTGGGAGAAGTAAGGGGTGGTAGGGGGGGGATTAGAGTGGAGATAGTGAGAGGGCGGAGGTAGAGGGAGGGGAAAAGGTGAAAAATAGAGGGTGGGGACAGAATAGAGTCATAGAACAGAGGGATAAGAGTCAGGGACAGAGGGGAGAGTAGGCGCAATGTTGCGGAAGTAAGGGGTGGTAGGGGGGATAGAGTGAAGATAGTGAGTGGGCAGAGGTAGAGGGAGGGGAAAAGGTGACAAATAGGAGGGATGGGGACAGAATAGAGTCGTAGAATAGAGGGATGAGAGTCAGGGACAGAGGGGGGAGTGGGGCAATGTGGGGGAAGTAAGGGGTGGTAGGGGGGATAGGGTGAAGATAGTGAAGGGGCGGAGGTAGAGGGAGGGGAAAATAGGAGGGATGGGGACAGAATAGAGAGGGTAGAATAGAGGGATAAGAGTCAGGGACAGAGGGGAGAGTGGGGGGCAATGTCGGGGAAGTAAGGGGTGGAAGGGGGGGGATAGAGTAGAGATAAACCAGGGTTTGATCAGAGTAGAGACTGGGAAACAGGGCGCAATTTCGGCCACTTTCGAAACATTTCTAAGATTGTAAACATAGAAATCTGTATAAGATTTTCAAGTCATCTATGTCAAGGACTGGGCAACCAGTTTTGTAGGCAATTTGTCGAGCCCTGTGAAGGAGTAGAAGAGTCAGAGAGCGGGGACAATAGCATGGAGATTTCGGATTGATAAGTAATAGAACTAGCACTATGCTGAGACTGGTTTGCAAAGGGTATAACACCCTTTTTAGACTTCATGGTAATCTAAGCTGTACCTGAACATGATGCAGTTATGATTATTGCCTTTACAGAGGAATTGTTAACAATTCAATGCAGGCACAATTCACATTTCAGGAGCAGTCTGTGTAGAGTATTGACCTCAGCACAGCTCTCTTTGATGCACATCCTAGATATTGTTTTTTTCATACAATACAGATAGCAGTGCTGCAGCACAGCTCGCTTTGATTCGCTGTACTTTGTCCTGTATAAATTATGCCCATTTCAGTGTAGGCCTTAGAATGTACATTGTTTCTGTTTACAGTCATACTATACACATTCTGTGACAAGTGTGTAATTGGGACTGCTGAGGGGGATATAAGACTGGCAGTAAAATTCTACTACTATTATTATTATCTCTATCTGCATTTATGCCCCCAAAAAAACATCAAGAAAATGTATTGTTATCGTGAAACAAATAGAAGCCGAGTTTGTATAAGCGCATAGCGTGTTGTTGAGTCGGTGGTCGGTGCAGGAGGCTGTCGTGTTGCCTGCCAACCACTGCTAATGAGCTCTGTCCTGGACCAATCCCTAGTGCTGTAAAGAGACAAGGTAGGCGGGCCCTGAGAAACTGCCTCCGGACCCCATCCGTCCCCCGCGGGCACCCCGCGCATGCCCAGGGCAGCCCGCAGGTACGTATTATCCCAGTATGCCACCGGTAACTGATCTGTGCGCCTAGGGTAATATAATACGTAGGGCACAAACTGAACATATTTGGTTAAATCATAGGGTGGATGCAGGACATACTAGGTAAAATATCAGGACATAAACAAAACATATGCCGGATTAAATTATTATTGGACATAGGTAGAATGATCAATTAACTCAGGCAAAATACATCTAATAGTGTAATGTCAACTGTGGAATCATGCTCAAGGGCTATCCCACTACAACATTTTTGTAATGAATCCTTCACATGTCGATGCAATCGAGGTGACAAATTATTAATGAAGGGACACATTCCCCTAATAAGAGGTACCTCTGTGGGGTTTTGCACATTGAGCTTCAATATAAGCGTTATGTGAGAATATCTCAGAAGGAACCCAGGGACAATATAATTGTTTGGAATTTTCTATTTCAAGTATTTCACACAAGTATAACCTCAAATGTAATCTCTAATATATGCTAACATGTTCATATGGCAGCTTATATTGCTAGTTTACTATCCACCCATGTCAAACCCTGGTGTGACGACCCTATCTGCCATTGACAAGTAGATGGCCTGGGCAATAAGGGCAGCGTTCAGGATCCACACCTTCATAAGGCCAATATCATGTCTCTCCCGGTCTCATCGCGCCCACGAGTCGCGGGTAAATCCCGTCCTTACCGCCCTCGTCCGTGTACCTCTGCAAAGCCTCCGCAGGCTTCCACCAATGGATGGCCTTCCCTAAGACAGATTCATTATGGGCAATGGCCAAGTGTTGCCCGCCCCTCGCTTTATGGCTCTCATCCTATGGGCCCGCGGAGCAGGCCCGGGTTATTAAGCGGCCTCGCCATATGCCGCGAGTCATCTGTCTTAGCAGCCATCGCAGGCACCCAGGAAAATGAGCCCTTATCTGGGCGGGTACATGGCCTGTTTCTCCTCCAGGGCTGCTTTCACGGGGTGTGGGTATGAAAACACCTGGTCCGGAGGGGGCCCCGTCCCCTACAGTCTGTGAGGGCCACTACATCATGGGGCCAATGAACTGCATAAGTGTATGTATATATACAAATTACTCCACAACTCTTTCCCTACTGCCAATCTTCTTTGGTTCCTCTGCTTACACACCCTGCTAAGGACCTTATTTATCTTTAATGTAGTATCGCAGATCATTGGTACAAAGGCTGGGAAATGCTGTCAATTGAGATATAAAGGGCAACCACTTAGCTAAAGTTTAAGCAAAAAAACAAAACAATTTGTGCTTAGAAAATAAATGTTAACCCTGTTTTTTCCCTGGATACGGTTCTGGTTGCTATTTCACAACTATGTTATACTTCATGATAAAACTGCTTTCATATAAAACATTGAATCATCTTACGTCTGGAAGACCATGTATAAACATGAATAAATCGATAAATTACAAAAAGTAAATGCTCTCAATCTGGCTTCATGATGCCCTCATGATCTGATCCTTCTTAAATCCCTTTACAGCACGTTTTACGACATCATCGTCCCGTAGACACTCTCGACTACCTTAGAGACCCTCTTGTGCCATCCCAGGGACATTTAGTATCTGTGAACAGGTCAAATTAATGGCCAAGGCCCTCCCGAAGTATCTGCTGGTCCTTTTATTTACTAAACCCGTCCTCGGGTTATATGGCTTCCCTACTACCCTACTACTCTTTGCCCTAAAGAGCCTAGCATTGTGTTCTGAAATGTCCTACTGTCTTTAGTCTATTTACTGTCAGTTCTGACTAACCGTTATATGTATGTCCATGATGTCCTATACACCTACACTACTGTCCTGCAAACCCAGCCATTACCCATATAACATCCAAATTGTCCTAAAGATCCCTACAATTGTCCTATAAACCCAGCCATTGGTTCATGGTCCATTTACCGATGACTCTGACTGACCTATATAACATTCACGTTGTCCGATATTCCCCTAATGTTGTCCTGTAAACCTAGCCGTTGGTCCATTGTCCACTTTAACGTTGACTCTGACTGACCCATATAACAATCACATTGTCTGAGAGACCCCTAGCATTGCCCTGTAAACCCAGCCATTGGTTCATTGTCCATTTAATGTTAACTCTGATTGACCCATATAACAATCACATTATCCGCTAGACCCCTAACATTGTCCTGTAAACCCAGCCATTGCTTCATTGTCCATTTACCATTGGCTCTGCCTGACCCATATAACAATCACATTGTCCAATAGACCCCTAATATTGTCCTGTAAACCCAGCCATTGGTTCATTGTCCATTTACCATTGACTCTAACTAATCCATATCACATTCACTTTGTCCTATATACCCCTAACATTGTCTGGTAACCAAGCCATTGGTCCATTGTCCATTTACCATTGGCTCTGACTGACCCATATAACAATCACATTGTCCGAGAGACCCCTAACATTGTCCGGTAACCCAGCCATTGGTCCATTGTCCATTTACCGTTGGCTCTGATTTCCCTGACACTCAGTGAATGCTCATGTCCTTGACCTTTGGTGTTAATGGCCTGTGCTGGTAACGAGCCGTGTGGATGTTCCCAGTGTGTGCCTATAGACCCAGCCTGCAGCACACCGGGAACAGGCTCCTGATGTCACGCTGTATTCTGATTGGTCCCCACCCGTGACGTCACACCGTGCTCTGATTGGTCGCGGGCTTTATGCGTGGCGACACCTGGCGGGCTGGAGCTGGCGGCCATATTGATTCGAGGCAAGGCGACAATAGTGAGTAGCGGCAAGGTGCTGGGAAGACGGGGGAATATGTCAATGGGCATTAGGAGGCGCTTGTGCATCATGTAGGAGAAACCAGGGAGGGGTTGGGGCAGAGGGAAGTCACTGATGCACCTTCTGTCAATAAAGTATTGCGGTTTAAAGATGGCAGATGTGGCGCTTCGCTTCCTCTGCTGTATCAGTATGGGCCTTGGTATAAGCGGTTTGAGGCCTCGGTTAACCTGCCAGTGGCCGATCCAGGACTCTGAATGTAGAGGGGCCGGGGGGGCGGGGGGGGCGGCATTTTCTTTGAGAATTTCTCTAAGTTGGTTAAGATTAGAATTTTACATTAATAAACTCCAAAAAGAATACCTTTATTAAGGCATCCCCCTTTGAATCCATCTCTGAAAGGACACTGAAAAGTTCACAGGCCGTACTACAGGCCCATATACAAGTTTTAGTGTCGTGGGTGGCCAGATTTCCTAAGTGGAGCTTTTCTAATATCTGTTTGCAATAACCCACAAAAGAGCCCACTATGTGAGATATGCGAATGTTGATCTGCAGGTGACAATGTCAATAGGATTATTTGTGAAGCAATTAGTAATAGCTTCACAAATCGGTGCACTAGGGTCACCCATATCACTAATTCCAGAAGACTTATATGACCCCCTGCTGAGGAGCTGCAGGTATAATGAGACCCACCTGTCTCTGAGGGTTATTAACTAAAGGACATACAGGTGAGTCAAAGGTGATGTAATACGTCTCCTGGACATCAACCGCCTTGCATAGAAGAACTCATGTCAATTAGCATCAGGAGCGATCTCAGCTGGAGATTAAATCAATAAGGTGTCTTCCATTTAGTACGTACGCAAATTTTCATAATTCTCAGACCCAACAACCCCGCCCCCGGTGACAAATAGGCATTAGATTTGTACAAGAACATACACAAATTTTCAAATAATTCAGAGATCCCCCTCCCCCCTTGATGCGTATGTACTTAATGGAAGGCCCCTAATTTATTAGTTTTAGAATTGTTGTACTTCATCTTTCCCATATATATTAATAGTAATCAAGAAATACATAAAACTGAGATACATTATTGAGGAAGCTTTTCACTTTGTATTTTGTTTTTCTGCGGGGTTGACCAGCTGTATACATTTCTGTATACATTTCTATCCTTTCATAAACAACTCTCAATTCTGGGAAAGGGATCAATTTTACATTTGTAAGTAAGAATGCGTTTCGGAAGAAAGGAAGTAGAGCCCAACTGTTTTCTCTGTCTCTGCAGATCTAGGTTTCTATAAGTAACTATCAGATTGTTATATTGAACAATGTTGCGATTTTGGGCCGACTGATTTTCTTCTCATGCATTTTTCACATATTTGGAATCAATTTTCCTAACAAAAATACAATTTTTCTGATATGTATTATCTAAACTCTTCGGAAACGTGTTTGTTGTATAAGAAAAATGATTATTTAACAAACCGGTTTTCATAATCGGTTCAAAGTTGGGCCAAAATCGCAACGTGGATTATGGCCTTAGGGCTTCCTGTTACCAATCCTGCTTGGCACAGCATATTGCAAACATGAACCTAACTCAGAACTCACAATGGCTTTCATGAATTTTATACCTTATCAATACAAGAATTATCGTTAAAAAAAGACGAGCTTGAGGGAAATGTGTATAATGTACCCTTCGCCATTGGAGTACCAGCCATATACGTCTGTCTAAAGGTAATCAGTGACAACCGCTTCTGTAGTCTATCGTATTAACATTGATATAAAGCGCTCAGACCACCACTGCTTCGCCCTAATTTTGTTGGAGGAAGAGACCTTTATTGAATACTGTGAGTATTTGTCAAGCCTTCAGGGTATGCTGCCTGCTGCACGTAATCACTATCTGCAGTATGCGGCTGCTGCTCAGAGCCCGCGGCACACCTGGCGATGTCACCTGGTCAAATTACACAGGTATACAGCCCGAGTCTGAAGGCCCTATTACACTACACCAGCTGAGCTGGGATGTCCACACGATAAGATGAAATGCAGAAAATTCACATGCAGGAGTGTTGTGATTGTTTTGAATTGATAATTTGGAGTATTTTCCACATTTGTAAGTAAGTATTTTGTCTGTAATATGTGTGACATCTCTGTGACACTGTCATACCACAGCTTACATTGTGCAGTGTAATACCACCTTTAGTGATTTACTAATAAGGTGCTGTGCTCAGCTGCAGATGAGATTATCTTTGCTCATTGTCCTGCCGCAGACAGTGTACCTGGATATGTCGGCGACATCGCCGACCGCCATCGGTGCCACCACAGAGATTATATCGTAAAAGGTGTGAGCGCAGAGATATATCGTAAAAGGTGTGAGCCATCTAGTCAAGGCAGGCCCCAGGCTGGGAGCTATTTGGAAGATGCAGCTGCCTGGGGCTAATTGGTCGAAGAGCCATTCATCTTTTAGCGTGAAGCAGGAAAAAAGGGGAAGTGGGAGACGCGAGTGGAAAGCGCGCGAGTGAGTGAGCGAGTGAAGAGGCAGCAGCACACGCTGAACTCCCAGCTGCTGCCTGCTCAGCAGGATCAAGGTGCACTGACTGGCTCAGAACAGGCTCAGGGATAGATTCCCAGTAGGTGACATTAGGGAAGGTGGGACAGTACCCATCGGTGGACTGGTCTAGGGTAAGGGGATGGCTTTTAGGTAAAAATGTGTAGGGCAACAGCTAGGAAAACTTGATAGAGGTAAAATGCCTAGAGGAACATGACAACTGATAGGCAAAAAAGGCCTAGGCATAGGGGGATAAGTTGACATGCCAAGGGGTAAGGGGACAACGTATTGGCAAAAATGCCTAGGAGTAAGAGGCAACTTGTAGGTAGACATGTCTAGGGGTAAGAGGACAACTTATAGGTAGACCGGCATATAAAATAAAAGGGCAACTTGCACGGAAAATGTCCTAAGGTAGAATGATAGATATACCTATCTAGGTATAGGAACATGGGAAGGATAGTTAAACAGAAGGTCAAAGAGAATGTGGGATCCCTGACTAGGCTTAAGGACGTCACGGATCGGGTGGGAAGGCACTGATAATGGAGTGTGTGAACCATTGAAGTGGCACACAGTATGATGTTAGCGCAACTTAATTTATGCAGGTATGATGTTAGTGCAGCATAATGTATGCCTGTGTGCAGGTGCAAAGAGTGGCTGGCTTAGCTTTGGTGATCAGCAATGGGAGACAGGCGCAAAAAGCTCACGATGTATTACTATAGCATATACAGCCGACATATCATGTGCCTGATGGGTAGGTTGTAAGAAATCACCAGACAAGTAGCAGGAACAAATGTACATACTTGGCTCATATGCAGTGACACTCAAATGCAGTGGCCTCAAATTGGGTGAGCCTTCAATATCACCTGAATGTGGACTATTTCATGGTAACTGTGATGTATATAATTATATCCATGCTCATACAATATCAACTGTATATGGATTGTTTCATAATACACTGTGACATATATGTCCATGCTGCTATGTGGTGCTGTGGACGGGTGGTCCATGGGTCACTGGGTCAAGTTAAAACAATAATTGTTATGTCACATGTTGTTGTTGTTGTTGTTAGTGAGTTCCCACGTCCATGACAAATTAAGAAACGTTCATGTCCCATGTCTTTATGCTTTTTAAAGATGCTGTTGCATGTGTTTGAGCGCTATGGCGACCTCTTGAATTAAGAAACAGTCATGTTGCCCTTTTGACTTTAGGGGTCTCTACACGTGGATGTGTAAGTGACTGTATATATAACATAATAAGTATAGGTCATTGTAACAGTACACATGCAGAGTTGTTGTCGTCATCACAGAGTGATTAATTACAGTCTACGCTGTGTGGGGTCAGTATAGGGGGCAGTACAGGTAGGAGATACACCTGGATATGTCATAACATATAGGGTATATATATATACATATAAATATATCGCACTGGGTGTTTTGGTACTCGTCGGCTATTCGCATTGGGCCAAAATTGCCAAAACAGTGTGATATATATATATATATATAATATATATATATATATATATATATATATGGATGTGTAAGTGACTGTAATAGTGTACTTGCAGGGTGTTGTCGTCGTCACAGAGTGGTTAATTATAGGTCTACGCTGTGTGGGGTCAGTATAGGGGGCAGTACAGGTAGGAGATACACCTGGATATGTCATAATATATAGGGTGTATACACATAATATGGATGGTTAAGTGGCTATAAGGGTGTACATGCAGGTGTTGTCGTCATCGTCATGGCTAATTATACGCTGTGTGGGGACATCACAGGTAGAAGACACACCTGGATACAAGGTGCAGGCTGCAGGCTCAGTTAAGGGTCTTAATGAAGGCACGCAGTTCAGTAGACTTAAGGCCATATTACACTACGCATTGGCTGCTATGCGTTTTGGCAATTTTGCCCCAACGCGAATAGCTGATGCGTAACAAAGCACCCAACGCAAAGTATTACCAATGCGAGCCAATGCGAGCCGATGTGACCTAACGCAATGCTAAACAACTAGCATGATATGATACACGTTGAGTTACATTGGTACCCCAACGCTACCCGATGTGTAGTATAACATAGCCCCAAGGTGAATCATTCACGTTGGGAACAGTTACCAACCAGAGGGCGCTGCCACACAAGCTCTTCCCTGACCCTCATCTTATATAAAAGTCAGTGGCGGATCCAGGATTTTGAAAAGGGGGGGGCGCGCTTATGGAAATTTTTTTGCTTTAATTACTTTTTGGTCGAGTTTTACATTAAAAAAATGTAAAATTGGGCAAAAAAAGGAGGGGGGGCGCGCGCCCCCGTGCCCCCCCTCTAAATCCACCACTGAAAGTAGCCATGTCCAAATACAATTGTCATTGTTCATTCTTACAGGTTCAATTTTCTTCCCATTAGTTTAGATCAATATATTATAATGATCAATAAAGTAACAAGAAAACTACCTATGACTATTCCTACTAGTAATTATTCACTAAGTTTGTTAACTCTAAATGTCAGAGGTAATTCCCACTAAGATTAGTCTTGCCAAACGCCCCTAATCCGAGGTTTATTGTCTTAAAAGTCTTCAGCTGAACCCTAAATTCTTGTTGATAAATGCCCCCCAAAAAAGTGTGTTCAATTAGGCCAAAAACGAAATTGCTTCCGCTGCGGAAATCGAAAGCATGTTCCCTGATTAGATCAGAACCCTGTTTGAGACCAGAAGGCTTGTGGAGAGCACTTATTATCAGTGCATGGGCAGATACAGGATTTCGGCGAGGGGGAGAGGTCGGCACATCGGGTAAGTACTAAAGATTTAATGGCATATTTAGAGGGGGAGGGAGGAGGGGTGTGGTGCCCCCCCCCCCCCCCCACCACCTTTTTGGTCAGATTTAGATTTTTTAAAAGTAAAACTTTTGAATTAAGGGGGCCAACCCCCCTTTCTATTAGCACGCACCAACCTTTTCTAAAAGCTGTACGTGGCACTGGTACGTCTATGGGAGCCGCCTTATTGGCCAATCCACCCTTTGAGTCCCAAACCCAGGCGAGTGGCCATGGGTAGTCAAGCTACATCCTCATCATGGCTAATATAAAATATATGGCTTGGTAAAGTTGAGAGATTTTTCTTCAGAGCCACTCACCACCGTGAGGACCTAATTATAGGAAGAATGCACAGTGCCTTATCTGAGGGAAGGATGTTATTTTGGGGGCTAAGCTATTTAAAGACAATGCCTGTTGCTACAACATACAGGTGTTAAAGATCCTGAAATCATATCCCCAAATGCCCTTACACCCTTATCATATGTGAATCCTTCTAGACATCAATCTGTGTATAGGTGTGGGATAAATTTGTATCTGAGGGTTTGTAGGGGGCAGCACTTACAACTCCCGAACCCTGTATACATCGCCCTGATTAATCCTCTACACTGAGGATGGATCAGGCAGATATCTGGTAGGAACGGGCTGCTCATTCATCAAGACACGCCAACCGACACCCCGCGATAGAGATGTAGTCATGTCAGACAGGCAAGGGATGCTGCAGGAGAGGATGGCACCATTTAAAAGGGTTTCTAGTCAGGGACACAGTTACCAATGCCTGAATCCAGTAAATACCAGGAACCAGTTCAGAAAATGGTAGTTGGGTTTCATATATAGGGTGCACACATAAAGTGCACATTTGAGCATGCGCACAAGAGTGTTTTATTTTCTTTTATAAATATTGGGGTGAGGGGTTGGACTAGGGTTCCAAACCCCAACAACATACCCTTAACTGCCCCACTACTCAATTGAAAACAAATACTCCTTTACATCTCCAATACTCTCTGGTATCATCCAACAAATTGTAATTCAGCTGCTCCAACAGATAAACTTGTTTGACTAAATGGTATGTGTATACATCTAGTATAGGTCCACCAGGGGGCTGAGTAGCTGCTCACATATCAGCCATGGACTCCACCCCTCTCCATCTAGACATAGAGAAGGAGGAGGGAGGGCAGGGAGGGGAGTTATCAGGAGCTTGGGCTTGGGAGGGGATTGAGGGAGCTGCAGGCCTGGGGGTAGGAGGGGCAACAGGAGCTGAGACAATCGTTATTAAGGGGCGGTATGAGCCCGGTCTTACCGCGGGTAATGAGCCAACAGTAGATGGTAAGAAGCGCCCCGATCCATTGATCCCCTCCCACTTTGCTCAGCGAGACCGGCCAGGCAAACCTGCGGCTAGCCAACGGGGGATTGTGGTTAGGAGGTGCAGGGTGTGCACTCATAATTCACTGTACATAATCTGATACACTGAAACTTTAACACATTTTGCCATTGCACAGACAAATTATAATCAAAACCTATTTAAGAAATGTTGAAGAGTGCACTCATAACTCACTGGAACACACCTTATCATAGCAAAAACAATAAACAAACAAATATTATCAAAACCTAGGATATTTCAGAAAGGGTTGAGGAGAGATAACTCAGCTGCTTAATTACTGGGCCACTCACAGAAGCCTAAGATGATACAAGTTATCCAGTTTTTTCACCAATGTCATAACTTATGAAATACACACAATGTGGACTCACCGACAATTACTTATAAAGCAGTGAACCTACAAATGGGTCCTTTTAAGTAATTGCAATGATGGCTGTTCAAAAAAACAGTTTAGATAAACTGAAATTCTCATGCCAGGTTCTGTGGTTATTCTAAATGTAATGAATGAAGAAAAAAAAGCCGCATTTTATCTGAGCGGTCGCTCCTCATAACATAGTGTTGAGTTGTAGGGCAGTGAGCGAGAGATGGTCGAGCCACCTTGGAGTGGGGCTCGTGGTAAGCTAAGCCCAGCTTGTCATAAGGACTATTGATTAAGGACACCAAAGGTAAGGGAAGCCCAGATTAGTACTAACCATACACTACAGCAGCAGCAGTCTGCCATTGACAAACCCCACTGTAGGCACTGCTGGCTGCTGTCCACTGTCAATACAAGGTGTAGGCTGATACCTCCAGCTGCCGTTGACTAACCCCTCTGTAGGCACTGCTGGCTTCACTGTGAACTGTCAATACAAGGTGTAGGGTGATACCTCCAGCTGCCGTTGACTAACCCCTATGTCGGCACTGCTGGCTTCTGTCCACTGTCAATACAAGGTGTAGGGTGATACCTCCAGCTGCCGTTGACTAACCCCTCTGTAGGCACTGCTGGCTTCTGTTCACTGTCAATACAAGGTGTAGGGTGATACCTCCAGCTGCCATTGACTAACGCCTCTGTAGGCACTGCTGGCTTCACTGTGAACTGTCAAAACAAGGTGTAGGGTGATACCTCCAGCTGCCATTGACTAACCCCACTGTAGGCACTGCTGGCTTCTGTCCACTGTCAATACAAGGTGGCGGGTGATACCTCCAGCTGCCATTGACTAACCCCTCTGTAGGCACTGCTGGCTTCTGTTCACTGTCAATACAAGGTGTAGGGTGATACCTCCAGCTGCCATTGACTAACCCCTCTGTAGACACTGCTGGCTACTGTCCACTGTCAATACAAGATGTAGGGTGATACCTATAGCTGCCATTGACTAACCCCTCTGTAGGCACTGCTGGCTTCTGACCACTGTCAATACAAGGTGTAGGGTGATACCTATAGCTGCCATTGACTAACCCCTCTGTAGACACTGCTGGCTTCTGCCCACTGTCAATACAAGGTGTAGAGCGATACCTCCAGCTGCCATTGACTAACCCCTCTGTAGGCACTGCTGGCTTCTGTCCACTGTCAATACAAGGTGTAGAGCGATACCTCCAGCTGCCATTGACTAACCCCTCTGTAGACACTGCTGGCTTCTGCCCACTGTCAATACAAGGTGTAGAGCGATACCTCCATCTACCATTGACTACCCCCTCTGTAGGCACTGCTGGCTTCTGGTCACTGTGAACTGTCAATACAAGGTGTAGGGCTATACCTCCAGCTGCCATTGACTAACCCCTCTGTAGGCACTGCTGGCTTCTGTCCACTGTCAATACAAGGTGTAGGGTGATACCTCCAGCTGCCATTGACCAACCCCTCTGTAGGCACTGCTGGCTTCTGTCCACTGTCAACACAAGGTGTAGGGTGATACCTCCAGCTGCCATTGACCAACCCCTCTGAAGGCACTGCTGCCTTCTGACCACTGTCAATACAAGGTGTAGGGTGATACCTCCAGCTGCCATTGACTAACCCCTCTGAAGGCACTGCTGGCTTCTGTCCACTGTCAATACAAGGTGTAGGGTGATACCTCGAGCTGCCATTGACTAACCCCTCTGTAGGCACTGCTGGCATCTGTCCACTGTCAATACAAGGTGTAGAGTGATACCTCCAGCTGCCATTGACTAACCCCTCTGAAGGCACTGCTGGCTTCTGTCCACTGTCAATACAAGGTGTAGGGAGATACCTCGAGCTGCCATTGACTAACCCCTCTGTAGGCACTGCTGGCATCTGTCCACTGTCAATACAAGGTGTAGAGTGATACCTCGAGCTGCCATTGACTAACCCCTCTGAAGGCACTGCTGGCTTCTGTCCACTGTCAATACAAGGTGTAGAGTGATACCTCGAGCTGCCATTGACTAACCCCTCTGTAGGCACTGCTGGCATCTGTCCACTGTCAATACAAGGTGTAGGGTGATACCTCCAGCTGCCATTGACTAACCCCTCTGTAGGCACTGCTGGCTTCTGACCACTGTCAATACAAGGTGTAGAGTGATACCTCGAGCTGCCATTGACTAACCCCTCTGTAGGCACTGCTGCCTTCTGTCCACTGTCAATACAAGGTGTAGGGTGATACCTCCAGCTGCCATTGACTAACCCCTCTGAAGGCACTGCTGGCATCTGTCCACTGTCAATACAAGGTGTAGGGCGATACCTCCAGCTGCCATTGACTAACCCCTCTGTAGGCACTGCTGGCTTCTGTCCACTGTCAATACAAGGTGTAGGGCGATACCTCCAGCTGCCATTAACTAACCCCTCTGTAGGCACTGCTGGCATCTGTCCACTGTCAATACACGGTGTAGGGCGGTACCTCCAGCTGCCATTGACTAACCCCTCTGTAGACACTGCTGGCTTCTGTCCACTGTCAATACAAGGTGTAGGGTGATACCTCCAGCTGCCATTGACTAACCCCTCTGTAGGCACTGCTGGCTTCTGTGAACTGTCAATACAAGGTGTAGGGCGATACCTCCAGCTGCCATTGACTAACCCCTCTGTAGGCACTGCTGGCTTCTGTCCACTGTCAATACAAGGTGTAGGGTGATACCTCCAGCTGCCATTGACAAACCCCTCTGTAGGCACTGCTGGCTTCTGTCCACTGTCAATACAAGGTGTAGGGTGATACCTCCAGCTGCCATTGACTAACCCCTCTGTAGGCACTGCTGGCTTCTGACCACTGTCAATACAAGGTGTAGGGCGATACCTCCAGCTGCCATTGACTAACCCCTCTGTAGGCACTGCTGGCTTCTGTCCACTGTCAATACAAGGTGTAGGGCGATACCTCCAGCTGCCATTGACTAACCCCTCTGTAGGCACTGCTGGCTTCTGTCCACTGTCAATACAAGGTGTAGGGTGATACCTCCAGCTGCCATTGACTAACCCCTCTGTAGGCACTGCTGGCTTCTGACCACTGTCAATACAAGGTGTAGGGCGATACCTCCAGCTGCCATTGACTAACCTCTCTGAAGGCACTGCTGGCTTCTGTCCACTGTCAATACAAGGTGTAGAGTGATACCTCGAGCTGCCATTGACTAACCCCTCTGTAGGCACTGCTGGCTTCTGTGAACTGTCAATACAAGGTGTAGGGTGATACCTCCAGCTGCCATTGACCAACCCCTCTGTAGGCACTGCTGGCTTCTGTCCACTGTCAACACAAGGTGTAGAGTGATACCTCGAGCTGCCATTGACTAACCCCTCTGTAGGCACTGCTGGCTTCTGTCCATTGTCAATACAAGGTGTAGGGTGATACCTCCAGCTGCCATTGACTAACTCCTCTGTAGACACTGCTGGCTTCTGTCCACTGTCAATACAAGGTGTAGGGTGATACCTCCAGCTGCCATTGACTAACCCCTCTGTAGGCACTGCTGGCTTCTGACCACTGTCAATACAAGGTGTAGGGTGATACCTCGAGCTGCCATTGACTAACCCCTCTGTAGGCACTGCTGGCTTCTGTCTATTGTCAATACAAGGTGTAGGGTGATACCTCCAGCTGCCATTGACTAACTCCTCTGTAGACACTGCTGGCTTCTGTCCACTGTCAATACAAGGTGTAGGGTGATACCTCGAGCTGCCATTGACTAACCCCTCTGTAGGCACTGCTGGCTTCTGTCCACTGTCAATACAAGGTGTAGAGTGATACCTCGAGCTGCCATTGACCAACCCCTCTGTAGGCATTGCTGGCTTCTGTCCACTGTCAATACAAGGTGTCAGGTGATATCTCCAGCTGCCATTGACTAACCCCTCTGTAGGCACTGCTGGCTTCTGTCCACTGTCAATACAAGGTGTAGGGTGATACCTCGAGCTGCCATTGACTAACCCCTCTGTAGGCACTGCTGGCTTCTGTCCACTGTCAATACAAGGTGTAGAGTGATACCTCGAACTGCCATTGACTAACCCCTCTGTAGGCACTGCTGGCTTCTGTCCATTGTCAATACAAGGTGTAGGGTGATACCTATAGCTTCACACGCTGGTTGAAGCCCATCCATATTTATACCTACACTGAGTTTTTTTACTACCAAAGTTATGACAGTTGATTCCAGCTCCAGCCCTTCAATACACACATACATACATACATACATATATACATGTATATCAACATGTATACATGGTTTATATATATATATATATATATATGTTATATTGAATCTAGTTCAGCCTAATATATATGTGCTTGGGTGTGATACATGTTTGGTCCTATATGAGTAGTGCTTATTGTCCATATATTGTAAGGAAACTGTGAGGTTAATTACATCAATATGAATGTAGAAATAAGGCATGTTTTACCTTTACAGCTAATGGAAGAATACAGTAATTTTGTGATGTTACTTTGGCTCAATAAATGAATGAGGCCAATACACTAAGGGCTGTATTCTATGTGACCCAACAAGTTAGAAACAAAAGACCCATATTGATTGGTTGATTGTTGGTTTGAGGCTCCAGACTCAGTAGATCTGGAGTACTGGGCTATTCTATAAATTACCCTTGCTTCTGGATGATCAAATCTATGAGACTAGAGACCATATGCCTACACCTTTACCAAGCCATGTGTTCTATTATGATCATGTTGTGTCCTATAGGCAGGGCATCATATACAAGGGTCATTGACTCTGGGCCATCGATATCCCTGTCATTGACTGCACAGAGGCAGCTGTGTGACCACAGCAGCAGGACTTTGACTGCCAACCTTCTGATGTTATTATCACCCCCATGGCTGGTGAGCGGTGCATACAGAGGCCAGTGAGTATAAACAGGCTGTATGTACCGCCCCTCAATGTCACTATTTTAAGACAGTTTAGAGCTTTGATTGGGTGATAAAATATAGAAGACCCTTAGGGGTCATCCTCGGGTGGCTGTATGTACCTTCGGGGATCAGTATGGCCCGCTGGCTTCGCCCTTGGGCCATACTGATCCCCTCCGCTACGTACAGCCACCCTCTGACGACCCCAGCAGGTCTTCATAAATTAATACTCTATCGGTGCACCACCATAACACCATATCAATTTTCAATGTTCACCTTTAAAAGTGTAGACCCATGAAGCTCAAACTTAGACGACCATCTCCTGTTACTCATATACCTTACTTACCTGACTTAACCTTCTACTAAAATGTGGAAATCTGAAGGTGTTCAAGATACACTCAGAACCATCTCATCTCATGTCTCCCCCCTGGCCTGCTGCAGTCAGAGTCCCTCCCACCTCTCCCACCCCCACCTCCCCCATTCCAGCAGACTGCCCCCCCCCCCCCCTTCCCCAGCCTACCCCTGCAGTCTAAGTAAACGGTGGGTTGATGTGACCATGGCGACACGGCCGATTTCCCTGGGGTCACATTGGTCTCCCCTGCTTACAAACTGAGGTCTGTGACGGGCTGCGGGGTGGGGGGTGGGGGGGGGGGGGGAGTGTATGTAGCCTATAACAGCCTCTGGGAGGGGAACCCACACTGTGATAGTCAGGTATTGAGCATTTAGATTCGATTCACAACTCGACAATGGGCCACTGTGGCCCGTTGCACAATGGGTTTCGTAACAACGAAAATATAATAAATAGCGAAAGAGATCGTTGTTGCTTAATAAATTATTTGCAGATATTTTCCTAACAACAACATTTTTTCAACCATTTTTCTTCTATATCTAGAATGCCCTCAAAGAATTGTAACTTTTACTAGATTTTTTCTAATTTCTTCCCTTTACTAGTTTTTCTCTAATTTCTTTAATTTACAGAATTCCATTCCATTCATTAGAGCCAGAGATTTTTACTATTTTCGTGACAATGAAAATTTTCGTAACAACAAAATATTTCCCTATTAAGCAAAAGTTCGTTATGCTATCTTAATTTGATACGCACAATGAAATTCTATTGTGCAACGGGCCAAAGGAGACAGTACGGGAGCATATTGGGCCTCTCCCCTGGCCTTGTCCTTTGAGCATAGGAACAGCCGCCTCCCTTCATGACTGCTGGTTGTTATCATGACCACAAGGGGGAGCGGTGACAGGCGGGGTGCTGGGCCCGGAAACTGGATTAATAATTCAAAACCCACGTCCCTTAGCAACCACAAAAAGGGGATGTGGTAAAGCAATACACTGGAGGCCTGTGAAGTCAACACCTCTAACGGCATGCGACTAAAGCCCCATACCCACTAGGACACTTTTGCACAGTCGGCCAATGAGTCAGCGGTAAAATAGGCCGACTCCTATGATTGCCTGTAAGTATAACATATTGAAATGTGTGTGTTTTATATGAGTCAGCGTTAAAATCGGCTGATTCTACCATAAAAAACGGCTGATTTTACCGTGGACTCGTTGGCCGATTGTTTAAAAGTGTCCTAGTGGGTATGGGGCTGAAAGGCCCTATTACACTACGCGACGCCGACCCGGGATATCAGAGCAAAATGACGATGTTAGAGGAAGTTCACATGCAGGAGTGATGTAATTCTTTAAAATTGACAATTTCGAGTATTTCACGCTTGTGTAACAAAGAATGTTGTCCCTAATATGTGCAATCTCTCTGTGGCATTGCCATATCACAGCTCATGTTGCATTGTGTAATACCACCTAAGTCCTTCCACACAGATCCAGAATTGTCACTGATCCGTTTCCACTTGTGCACTTATAAAATGACTCAGTTTGTATATATGTATGCTTAACCCTTTCTAGACCGGCGAGTAGCCGCACTTTACATGTCAACAGCTACATCAATCATATTAGAATCGAATCAGCTGTTTTAGATCTAACATACACTTTTCAATACAGAATACCGATGGGCAACTGTAAGAATTGGTCAAGTTGAAAGTCGATTCATTGGCCGACTGAGTATGAATTGCTTAATGGGTATGGGGAAAAATCTCAGACCTCCCACCACCCCGCTTGGGAGAAACTATGCCTTGGATTTGTACTAGAACATATTTGCACATTTTCAAAAGTCTCAGAACCCCTTCTCCATGTGTATGTACTTAATGGAAGCCCCCCAAGGTAGGCCTCCATCCCCTCCATTATGGTTTTTGTCCAATACTAATAGGCTGGGTTTAACTAAACGGGGGAGGCGTTGCATTAAATACACTCCATCTGCATTATGACGATTCAACTCCTTCAATTATTGAGACTCAGGGAGTGGGAACATTAATTCTCCTATTAAAAGGACATTTCACAAACCGTTGGCTTCAGCCAAGGCTCTGACGAATGCCTCCTACGAACCTAGGCCCGTCTGCCGCATTGAATAATATCCTCGGACATTCTAATGTGCTTTTGTTTCACAAACCACAACCCAGAATGGTAGAATTGAATTGATATATATATATATATATATATATTATATTCTGTGAAATATACATTTACCTCATAAATAGTTATCTAACCTCTTCTCAGACATGAAAAGGCAATTATTATAGCAGATATCCCAGAAGGGGGTTGCATAATTTCCCGTTGCGTTTTCCGCAGATCCGCAACGGAGACTGTTGCAAAAGGAATAGTGGACACCTTGATGTGGTAAAATATATCACAATATATCATAATTTTTCCATTACAAGTGAACAAGGATTTCAGTTTTGATTATAAAAATACTGAAAAATACTATTGAACGGCTGACACTACAACTGGACGATAATACCAGAATGAATAGTCGATTTTAGCACCATCTCAGAACCAACATGTACAACTCAATATCAGCCGATTCTTTGGCAATAATTAGCTGAAGTATGCGCCAATTCAGCCTAGTGGGTTTGGGTTAGTTTAAGCCCCATACCCTAGTGGGTATGGACTTTCGGCTGGTTCCCCCCCAGCAAAGCTGCGATGTAACAGAAACGTTCTGCAACTATACTTTTTTAGTCAATCAAGTACTTACTGAGATGGCACATAATAGTTACATTATTGATGGTTAGGTCGAAATCTCACCAAATCCGAATGTTATCAAACATTATTTTTGGTTAGGTTAGGACGAAACCAAAACAGAACATTATAAGAACATTCTGTTTAGGTTGAATAACGGAACCAGAACGTTATGATAACATCCCAGTGCCATGTCACAGCAGTAGGTTGCAGCAATGTTATTGGGAGCCATCAAAATAACGTAACAAGAACCAATACAGAACTAAAGAGAACGTTGCTGCAACGTTATAATGACGTCACATGCTTGCCTGGGCCATTCCCTGTCTCCCAGTCTACCACTGACCTAGGGGACCATTATGCCCTTGAGCCTTACAGGATTCACGTAATGCTATTCCCATTATGTAGAATTAGGTTTGAACAGATCACTTTCCTGGACAGGCACCAGTGGCAGGGCAACTAAAAAGAAGCGATTCACCACGACAAAGCTGATAGGAATGCCAACACGTGATCTGGGCTCCCGGGCCCCTGAACGTGGATTAGACATTGCCCTGGTTGGGAGATGCTGAGGTGGACGTGATTATCCTGGTTCCCGGGCCCTCGGACTGGGGAAGGGCATCATGGGTAGACGCTGGGAAGTCTGTATTGATCCCAAAGGGCCTTCGGCATAACTCTCTTCAGATGTTGGCTTGAAAGCCCTTAAGGGCCATACCCACTAGGCGATTGTACCGTTGCCGGGCGACGGACGACGGGAAGAACGTTCGTCGTCGTCGGCGGGCGACTGCAATATCTAGCAAGTTTGATAATTTCTCGGCGATTTTCCCGACGATTTTCTCTGCGATCCCGTCGTCCGTCGTCCGTCGCTCAGAATGTGCACCATACCAACGGAAAATCGCTCGGCGATTATGATCGCCTGTCAATGTGTGGGGAATTTGATGCAAGTGCCGTCGCCGGGCGACGGTAAAATCGCCTAGTGGGTATGGGGCTTTACTCTCTTCCCCTAAAACCCGAGTTGTAGTGACCCTATAGCAGAGACCTTGTATGTATATAGGATATATCGAGACTTGAGAGCCAGGGGAAAACCTATTAGACACTATAGGCCTGCCACCTGGGCTGTGGTTGGACTAGATTTGGATTGACCATCATGTCCATGGTAAAAATAGCCAGTGTGGTGCCACTTGCTACTCCAAAATAAAATTGGTAATGACGATTTCCCTGGTCATAGTTGATCCAAACAGCCACCAGGGAAATGGTCACTTAGGGCCACAGGGAAGCTTTCCGGTCTTGATATATCCTATACATACATACAATGTCTTTACCTATAGCGATCCCTCTTTCTAAAATCCCCCTCCCTCACCGCAAAATCCTCAGCTATCATTCCTAAAATCATCAGTTCCTTTTTATCAAAGCTGTCGCAAAACATTTTATACACCCTAGACTATTCAGATATGTGGAACATACTTTTAAACCATATTTTCTCTTTGGTCATTTGACCAGAGAACTCCGATACATGTAATTGAATGAAGACAATATGGTACCCAATATCAATTTCAATGTAATAGTATAGCCATGCCGACTAGTAGGTATGAAACTTATCTGCGGGTAAGGGTCCTCTATTTCGCTAGATGGACTAGAACTGCAACTTACCTGGAAGAACAAGAAGGAAATGCATTTTGAGTACAGAGGAAATGAATGGACAACTTATTTACGGATTACAATGAAAGGTGGAAGTTAGAAGACTATATATCCGATAAAGAACAGCAGCAATAGGGGGCAACAGGTATATTATACAGATACAAGTTCAAGGGCTCATAGGTGTACATTATAAGGGGAAAGGTAGTTAACCCTTTAACTCATAGGTGTACATTATAAGGAGAAAGGTAGTTAACCCTTTAGACCCCGATCCGGCCATACCCCGCCGTGGGTATAGTCCCTGACCCGGCGGAAGCCGCCCGGAAAAAAGACCGTTTTTCCTTAATTTTTCCATATTTTTCTGATGAGCACACTCATTTAAGTATTCAACATATAGATACGGCCAACGTATTATATCGTTTAAAGGCTAATCAAATTTCCCATTGAATGCACTCATACGGTGAATCCAAAGTTGACCAGTCTTTAGATCAGTGCACTTCGTGCATGGTTCAGTCTTTTGCAAATAATGTTTATACACATCTAGCATTCTTTCTCTTGAGCACGGGTGCAAACCATAAAGATTTTGTGACAATTATCATGAGCCAAACCCCGTCTATAAAACTTTCACGATTCTACAAAAACCATTACGAAGGCTTCACAAATATGTTGCGACAACATTTTCATGATATTGTGACCTCGAAAATCTTCTTTTCAGAAAGTGTTTATGAAATGATTAAGTCTGATTGAAAATAGAATTGAAAAATTCCAGATGTGAAACTTTTGCCATGGTCAGGCACGTACACAGGTTCTGCTGATGGGGGGGTGGGGTGGGGTGGCGAGGTTTCCCTAAGTGGAACTTGTCAACATTTTCTTATAATATCTTAGGGTTTTTACAATGATTTTTTAAGGAAAGGTGGAACTTTTTGACAAATACATTATAAATACTGATAAGTAAGACAATGTAATGTTATGTGTAAACAAACTACTGGTTAACAAGGATATCAGGTGAACATAGATTATTTAAAGTTGATGATAGAATTATTCATGTGAGGCTCACATAAAACACAGAACCATCTCCTAAATAGTCTTTTTTCTGTGGATAATGGAATACTAAATACCACATTAACAAAACTACACTGGTCCTACACCTGCTCAGGGCTATTACATTGGGGAGTTTACGCTAATATAAGAAGACCTGCAGGGGTCGTCCTAGGGTCTCCTAGGGTACAGAGCGTCAAACGGCTTTCACTAGGGTAGATTTTGTACAGAGCATCAAACCTCTTTCACTTGGGTAGTTTGTACAGAGCGGTAAACCTCTTTCACTAGGGTAGATTTTGTACAGAGCATCAAACCTCTTCCACTAAGGTAGAGTTTGTACAGAGCGTCAAACCTCTTTCACTGGGGTAGAGTTTGTACAGAGCGTCAAACCTCTTTCACTGGGGTAGAGTTTGTACAGAGCACCAAACCTCTTTCACTGGGATAGAGTTGCCGGCTGGGGTAGAGTTTGTACAGAGTGTCAAACCTCTTTCACTGGGGTAGAGTTTATACAGAGCGTCAAACCTTTCACTGGGGTAGAGTTTATACAGAGCGTCAAACCTCTTTCACGGTAGAGTTTATACAGAGTGTCGAACCTCTTTCACTGGGGTAGAGTTTGTACAGAGCGTCAAACCTCTTTCACTGGGGTAGAGATTGTACAGAGCGTGAAACCACTTTCACTGGGGTAGAGTTTGTACAGAGCGTCAAACCTCTTTCACTGGGGTAGAGTTTGTACAGAGCGCCAAACCTCTTTCACTGGGATAGAGTTGCCGGCTGGGGTAGAGTTTGTACAGAGCATCAAACCTCTTTCACTGGGGTAGAGTTTATACAGAGCGTCAAACCTTTCACTGGGGTAGAGTTTATACAGAGCGTCAAACCTCTTTCACGGTAGAGTTTATACAGAGTGTCAAGCCTCTTTCACTGGGGTAGAGTTTGTACAGAGCGTCAAACCTCTTTCACTGGGGTAGAGTTTGTACATAGCGCCAAACCTTTTTCACTGGGGTAGAGTTTGTACAGAGCATTAAACCTTGTTCACTGGTGTAGATATTGTACATAGCGTTAAACCTCTTTCACTGGGGTAGAGTTTATAGAGAGCGTCAAACCTCTTTCACTGGGGTAGAGTTTATAGAGAGCGTCAAACCTCTTTTACTGGGGTAGAGTTTATACGGAGCGTCAAACCTCTTTCACGGGGGTAGAGTTTGTACAGAGCATCAAACCTCTTTCACTTGGGTAGAGTTTGTACAGAGCGTCAAATGTCTTTCACTGGGGTAGAGTTTGTACAGAGCGTCAAACCTCTTTCACTGGGGTAGAGTTTGTACAAAGAGTCAAACCTCTTTCACTGGGGTAGAGTTTATACAGAGCGTCAAATGTCTTTCACTGGGGTAGAGTTAGAACAGAGCGTCAAACCTCTTTCACTGGGGTAGAGTTGCCGGCTGGGGTAGAGTTTGTACAGAGCGTTAAACCTCTTTCACTGGGGTAGACTTTGTATAGAGCCTTAAACCTCCTTCAGTGGGGTAGAATTTGTACAGAGCGTTGAACCTCTTTCATTGTGGTAGAGTTTATACAGAGCGTCAAACCTTTCACAGGGGTCCTCTGCGTGTTTAGATATTGATTGTTCCCAGAGCCACATTTCCTTTTCAGAAGGCATGATTGTTTTGACAGCTTTTTGTGCACTTCCCCCAGTGCAGCCCCACCCAACTCGCTAAGCTACCAAAACCATGCAACCAATTTATCTTCCCTACAAAGGATTAAAATTCAATGATAAAATTGATTCGCCTAACTGACTGAAACTGAAATGATTCAGCGGAAGTGCAATCATTGAGGGTGCAAAAAGCGCCCTCGATGTGGTCTCTCTTTGGTCTTTGGCGGTCGGGGCGACTGTTTTGCACATGATTTGATGAGAAGTCTGTCATCTACATCTCAGCTTCATTTAAAAGAGTGAATATGGCAACGACATCATTACAATCTAAACAACATAGAAATGAGTACTAATAAATCCTCCGCTTTCTACGCATGTGTCCACAGAGTGACAAAATCAACCTTTTGACCTAGATTACATTTTTATACAAATGTTTCCTCGGACGCTCAAGGTGTCCCTTCCCCACACTAAAGCCCCATACTCACTAAGCAACCTTCAGAGAGTTGGGCACAGATCGGAACTAAAATCGGCAGATTCTTCTCCTACAATTGGGCGATTTCAGCACCAATTCATATCAAACATGGATATTTCAATATGACATACTGACAGGGGATCTGAATTGGTGACGATTTTACTGGCAATTCTGCCAGTTGCCCATTGCCGGTTGCCGGGAAAATTGCCTAGTGGTATAGGGCTGAAGTGTCCCTTCCCAACATTAAGTTACAGAAACTTTGGGCATCTTAACAGGCAGCACATGGACAATGAGACCAACAATATTTGCTGTCAAAAAATGGAGGGCTGTGGAATGTTAAAGGATATCCATCTATACAGCAATCTATACAGCAATCTATCGGCAAGGATAAGTATGGAACTGTTGAAAGGCTGCCATTACATTACCTCACTTTGATGTATTGATTATTGGAGGGATGTTCCTCAGCTTCCTCTACCTGTATTCTGTGATCTTTTCATACTCTGTAATCATATCATTTCAACCGTTTCATGTCCTTCGGGAAGACAATGTCCTTACATGATGTTGGCCACAAAACTATTCTAAAATAAGCCAACCTGCTACCCTTACAAACACATTAGACCATATCCGACAAAGCCTTGTCCCTGCTACTATTTAGGTTAGAACACATTGACAGACTGCATGCCACTACTTCTTTGTTTCTACTGGATCAAATTGAATTATGTTAATAGATATGTAGATATATATATAAAGGGGCACCATAGAGCTATACATTATGAAAATAACAGCTCATGAACAGCATTCTAAATAGGTTTATTTTTAAACCTGCAAAATAATGCCCAAAGTCGCTACGAGAGGTATGATTAATTTGCTACCTTGCGCTGTAACAATTATATTATGCAATGGGCCAGAAGTCACTAGAGAATGAGAGGTGCATTCCTGTATCATTATTAACTGTAGATACCACCTCTTAGTACAACTTCACAGTGTGTCAATGCTATAATCCTCACAGTTATTGGCTCATGCTCCCAGTTATTCAGTCTCCAGGCATCTTCCTTCCATCCACACACCTTTCAAGCTGACTGTTATCTAATTCCCAGCCCAGGGTTATGTACATGTACATGACTATTGCTCACTCCGCACTGGGCTGACCCCGGTCCCAAGATGGCTGTTAGGTCATACACTCATTCAGCAACAATTAGCTTACATCACATGGCTGGCATCACTTGTCAAAGCTGAACATTCAAAGACAAACCAGTCCAGGGTACTTGGACCCTGGAGGGTCCTGCCTTACACGTGTGTCCAAGGGATTGGATGCCTAGGGGTTTCTGTCTACACGCATGTCCAAGGAATTGGACCCCTCGGGGTTTCTGTCTACACGCATGTCCAAGGAATTGGACCCCTCGGGGTTTCTGTCTATACGCGTGTCCAAGGGATTGGACACCTGGGAAGTTCTGCCTATACGCATGTCCAAGGGATTGGACCCCTCGGGGTTTCTGTCTACACGCATGTCCAAGGGATTGGACCCCTCAGGGTTTCTGTCTACAAGCATGTTCAAGGGATTGGACCCCTCGGGGTTTCTGCCTACAAGCATGTTCAAGGGATTAGACCCCTCAGGGTTTCTGTCTACATGCATGTCCAAGGGATTGGACCCTCGGGGGTCCTGCCTTTACACGCATGTCTAAGGGATTGGACCCCTCGGGGTTTCTGTCTACATGCATGTCCAAGGGATTGGACCCCTCGGGGTTTCTGTCTTTACACATGTCCAAGGGATTGGATGCCTCGAGGTTTCTGTCTACACACATGTCCAAGGGATTGGACCCCTTGAGGTTTCTGATTACACGCATGTCCAAGGGATTGGACCCCTCAGAGTTTCTGCCTACATGCATGTTCAAGGGATTAGACCCCTCAGGGGTTTCTGTCTACATGCACGTCCAACGGATTGGACCCCTCGGGGTTTCTGTCTACAAGCATGTCCAAGGGATTGGACACCTGGGGGTTTCTGTCTACATACATGTCCAAGGGATTGGATCCCTGGGGGTTTCTGTCTTATACACAGGCAAAGGGTACTTGACTAATAGAGGGTCCTGCCTAACACACATGATCTGGGTACATGACCCCTGGGTGGTCCTGCCTTACACATGCGTGCAGGGTATTTACCCTGTGGGGGCCCTGGCTAGCACACACATCCAGGGTATGTTATACCCGTGGGGTCCTGCCTTACAGAGAGGAGGTTAAAGTGGTTAGTAGCCCGTTGACCAACTCCTCACTGGCGCCATGATGTCTTGAGACTAAATCATTAATCTCTGTGGGTTTAGAGCCAAATATTTGACATGTTTAATACTTTTTTCATACCCACCGGCAACTTGTTAGTCACTAGGCAACATACTAAAGTGTCCTCTTGTCGCCTGCCGACTAGCTACATGAGTGTCCCGACTCATTGTTGCCCAGTGACTAGTTTTTTCTCCTTGGTCGCTAGTGAAAGCTACTCATTTTAGTGGGGACCTGGCATTACACACCCGTCCAGGAAACTTGACCCCCGGGGGAGGTCCTGCCTGACACATTACACTGTAAGTTGCTTTAAGGTATCAGGACCAAAAGGAGCAGGGCAATAGAACAGGAAATATGGTCATTGTCATTATCAGATTCTATTTATCTGGATGAAACAAAACCTGACCAGAATCTTTTGAAAGTACTGTAGTGAATATGACATTGAAAGATATAGAAAATTACCAATGAGCAGTAAAAAGGAACCAATAGAAAATTCCCATTATGCTAAGCTGATAAGTTTTCATAAAGAGTTAGGCAGAGGCTGAGGGCAGACTATCAACAACCGTTTCACCTTTATTTGACCTCATATGAAACATTCGCCCATTCCTCCACTTTTTTACTGTTATCATTTGAGTGTTCTCTCTGCGTACAGGATAACAGAGTGTACATCAGATGGGCTGCTGGTATCGGTATGTGGACCCTCTAGGTAATGGGGCCTTCCAGGACCCAGCGGAACATCCGTCAGTGGGGCTGCTGATGGTTGTATAAAATATTCACCAGGAGTAGAGTGGTGATGTGTGAGAGGGGGATGGGGCTGCAGAGTGACTTTATTTACCCATCCAGAACCAGGAGTAGAGTGGTGATGTGTGAGAGTGGGGTGGGGCTGCAGAGTGACTGTATTTACCCATACAGAACCAGGAGTAGAGTGGTGATGTGTGTGAGGGGGATGGGGCTGCAGAGTGACTTTATTGACCCATACAGAACCAGGAGGAGAGTGGTGATGTGTGAGAGGGGGATGGGGCTGCAGAGTGACTTTATTTACCCATACAGAACCAGGAGGAGAGTGGTGATGTGTGAGAGGGGGATGGGGCTGCAGAGTGACTTTATTTACCCATACAGAACCAGGAGGAGAGTGGTGATGTGTGAGAGGGGGATGGGGCTGCAGACTGACTGCATTTACCCATAGAAAACCGACTGAATTTACCAATATAGAACTGACTGAATGTATCCATATAAAACAGACTTTATTTACCCATATAGAACTGACTGAATTAATCCATAGAACTGACTGAGTTTACACATAAAGAAGTGACTGAATTAACCCATATAGAAGTGACTGAATTTACCTATATAGGACTGACTGAATCTACCCATACCAAGCATTTTGATGATACATAACGAAAATTCACTATTTATCTATACGGTACTGACTGCATATTCCAATACAAAACTGACTCTTTTTACACATGTGGGAATAATTGAACTGGCTCATAGAAAACGAAACATATTTACAGATGTTACTTGTCTACCCCCACCCCCCATATATGAAGTATGCAATGTTCATCTTGATTGGTACTTGTAATGTGGTGTGCAGAGCCGTATTGATGGACCGAGTGCTTTTATGCAGAGGGAGGCATTAGGATACAGCTTTTTGATGTAGCAGATGCTGGGTTGGGGAGGGTAAAACAACCATGGCAAAACACTGCACGGTGAACACTGATATCCAAAAAGCAAAGGACTGTGTGGGCTAGGTTGGGTACATTCTTTTTCTCATCTTTTTAATTTCTGTAAATATTAACTAGTGACAAATATTTCCTTCTCCATTTTCTGTAAGCCCCACCTCTTTGAATCTGTCCATAAATAATGTCACACACAAGGGGCTGGGTGGGTAGGTTGAACAGTGTGACACTGCCTGAAAACGGGCCTTATTTTCATGTTTAAAACAAACTATTCAATGTCACATGAGGGTGGGGGCTCCTCAAAGTACCAAAAAAAAGTGTGGCATCATGTATGGACAGCCCCTGAGAGACAAGTAATGGCTGGTAGTGAAACCAGCTGATGGAGTCCATATGATGCTGGAACAGGATGGCGATAAACACAGCGATGGCGGTGCTAACATGGTTAGTGTCTAACGTGCGCTGAGTGCTCGAACCCCCATCGCCATAATCACATAATCAACACTCATTTTAAACAGCTTTTTGTCGATTCGCTAAACTAACGAGTCCTAGGGCCAGGCTCCGAAATTGATTTTCAGCCCGTTATTTCCTGTGGCTTCCACTAGGTGGTGCTAAAAGGTCGAAGGTCACCAGAGATGTGAAGCAGTCCCATGAGGGTGGTGTGGGGTCAGTGACCTGTCCACCATAGAAATGTAGATTTTTTTTTTTTTTTTTCTTTTTTTTTATTCAAGAAGATTATACAGTATTAAGGCTTCAGCAGATGATATATGCTAGTATACAAGCCTCTCGCTGTCCAAAGGGTATTAGCAGTTTTACCTGATATAAAGTACAGGTTCTCGTATATATTGTATACATGAATTGAATACAACATGCAAGTTGACTTTTACCTTCTGATATAACATTTAGTTTTATCATGCTTTCATAAACAGAAAATCAGAATATTAACATAAGAAGACCCGCAGGGGGTGTCCGAGGGTGTCACCCAGAGGGGTTTATCACGTACCAACGGCGAACCTGCAGTAACTTGAACCCCATGGTCATACAGACATCTGATGATAAATACTAAAACAATCCTCAATGGTCTAACTCCTCATAGATTGCATCCCTCGGATAATTTAAGACAGCCTCAAATTCCTTATTAATACTAAATGAAAGTCAATATTCTGACCTCTTATAGAACGTCTTCGTTTGATGATTATAATTGGTAAATACTAAAAGACTGGACCTGACTACCTCATTAGCACAAGCATAGACCTTATCGTAATAACTGACCTGTTTCCCCTTGAATTTAATGCTATTCTTCACAGTTTAACTCTGCAGACCTTATCATTATAATGGACTTATTTCTCCTTCAGTCTCATACTAAATTCACAGTATAGCTCTGTAGACTTTATCGTTATAACAGACCTGTTTTTCCTCCAGTCTCATACTATTCTACACAGTATTACTCTGTAGACTTTATCATTATAACAGATCCGTTTCTCCTACCGTCTCATACTGTTCTTCACAGTATAACTCCATAGACTTTATCGTTAAAACAGACCCGTTTCACCCCCGATCTCATACTGTTCTTCACGGTATAACTCTGTAGACCTTATCGTTATAACAAACCCGTTTCTCCCCCAGTCTCATACTGTTCTTCACAGTATAACTCTTTAGACTTTATTACTATAACAGACATGTTTCTCCTACGGTGTTCTTCACAGTATAACTCTTTAGACTTTATCGTTATAACAGACCCGTTTCTCCTACAGTCTCATACTGTTCTTCACAGTATAACTCTGTAGACTTTATCATTAAAACAGACCCGTTTCTCCTACGGTCTCATACTGTTCTTCACAGTATAACTCTGCAGACTTTATCATTATAACAGACCCGTTTCTCCTACAGTCTCATACTGTTCCTAACAGTATAACTCTGTAGACTTTATCGTTATAACAGACCCGTTTCTCCTACGGTCTCATACTGTTCTTCACAGTATAACTCGGTAGACCTTTGCTGGTTACCCGTGGTGAAGGCCGTCTCGCTGGTACCCAGCCTGCCCGCCGCACACTTGTCACCTTGCAAAGCACGTCCTATTTTTATCTTGCCGGGAACAATCACAGTGAAAGGTCAGAGGTAGGTGAATTGCGCCGCCTGCTGTTCTATCACCGAGGGAGTGGGCAGGTGGGGGAAAACATGGAGCCACAGGAGGCTGGCAACCGGTGAGAGACAGAGGCAGAGATGGAGATGGGGATAGAGACAGAGACAGAGATAGAGATACAGACCGAGGCAGAGGTAGGAGCAGAGATAGAGACAGAGACAGAGATAGGGAGTGGGCAGGTGGGGGGAAAACATGGAGCCATAGGAGGCTGGCAACCAGTGAGAGACAGAGACAGAGATGGAGATGGGGATAGAGACAGAGACAGAGATAGGGGTAGAAACAGAGGTAGAGGTAGGATCAGAGATAGAGACAGAGACAGGGATAGGGAGTAGGCAGGTAGGGGGAACATGGAGCCACAGGAGGCTGGCAACCGGTGAGAGACAGAGACAGAGATGGAGATGGGGATAGAGACATAGACAGAGATATAAATACAGACCAAGGCAGAGGTAGGAGCAGAGATAGAGACAGAGACAGGGATAGGGAATGGGCAGGTGGGGGAAAACATGGAGCTGCACGAGGCTGGCAACCGGTGAGAGACAGAGGCAGAGATATAAATAGGGGACAGGGACAGGACAGGAGGGATAGAGACATTGGCAGGGATAGAGACATGAGAAAGGATAGATACATGGGGAGAGATAGCAAAAGGGGAACAGTAGCGACAAAGGGATAGACTGGGGAAATAATATGGACATAATCTAAGCAGAATCATAAGTTTGCACACAGTAAGGCATGGAAGCAGACCTAAGGGCAGGCGGCCGGGGCGGACATCCACTCTCCAGCCTTTTCTAATATCAATTTTCTCAATGTAAAACTGGGCCTTTGGAGGGGGCACAAGGACCATTTTTCAATATAGGCACCCCCCCCCCATCAAGAATTCCTGAATCTGCCCTTGCTCCCGGCGTTCTTACAAGGCCACTTGATGGCAAAGTGCTGTTTACACCTGTTATATCAAGCTGTGCAACGTGTTCAGTATGCAATGACTGCTCTATGTCCGCCGTGCAGTAGTACCTAACACAGAGACAAGCCAAACCTATGGATAGCATGCAGCTATACCGACCTATCAATGTTACATATTCAGGCAATGAGGGCTCTATAACCACAAGGCAATCCTACCAAGCACACAGTGTCTATCTTCTACAGTCCTTTACTTCCACACCTTATACATCCCATTACCCTATGTCTCTCACTGTCCCCCCCCACACCTTATACACACCATTCCCCTCTGTCTCCCACTGTCCCCTCCCCCACACCTTATACACACCATTCCCCTCTGTCTCCCACTGTCCATGCCCCCCCCCAACCTTACACACACTGTTCCCCTCTGTCTCCCACTGTCCCCCTCCCCCACACATTATACACCGTTCCCCTCTGTCTCCCACTGTCCCCCTCCCCCCACATATTATACACACCATGCCCCTCTGTCTCTCACTTTCCCCCTCCCCCCACACTTTATACACACCATTCCCGCTGTCTCCCACTGTCCCCCCACACACCTTATACACACCATTCCCCTCTGTCTCCCACTGCCCCCCTTCCCTCCCCCACACCTTATACACACCATTCCCCTCTGTCTCCCACTGTCCCCCTCTCCCCACACACACACCTTATACACACCATTCCCCTCTGTCTCCCACCGTACCCCCCCAACACCTAATACACACCATTCTCCTCTTTCTCCCACTGGTTCCCCCCCTACCTTATACACACCATTCCCCTCTGTCTCCCACTGTCCCCCTCCCGCCAACCTTATACACACCATTCCTCTCTATCTCCCACTGTCCCCCCACACCTTATACACACCATTCCCCTCTGTCTCCCACTGTCCCCCTCCCGCCAACCTTATACACACCATTCCTCTCTATCTCCCACTGTCCCCCAACACCTTATACACACCATTCCCCTCTGTCTCTCACTGTCCCCCTCCCCTCACACCTTATACACACCATTCCCCTCTGTCTCCCTCTGTCCCCCTCTCCCAACACCTTATACACACCATTCTCCTCTGTCTCCCACTGCCCCCCCCCACACCTTATACACACCATTCCCCTCTGTCTCCCACTGTCCCCCTCCCCCCACACCTTATACACACCATTCCCCTATGTCTCCAACTGTCCCCCCCACACCTTATACACACCATTCCCCTATGTCTCCAACTGTCCCCCCCACACCTTATACACACCATTCCCCTCTGTCTCCCACTGTCCCCTCCCCACACCTTATACACACCATTCCCCTCTGTCTCCCACTGCTCCCTCACACCTTATACACACCATTCCCCTCTGTCTCCCACTGCTCCCTCACACCTTATACACACCATTCCAATCTGTCTCCCAATGTCCCCCCCCCACACACACACCTTATACACACCATTCCCCTCTGTCTCCCACTGTCCCCCTCCCCAACACACCTTATACACACCATTCCCCTCTATCTCCCACTGTCCCCCCCCCACACCTTATACACACCATTCCCCTCTGTCTCCCACTGTCCCCCCTCCTCATACCCACACCTCACACGGTTGCAGCACACACAGGCAGCACTGCAGGCCGTAGTCCGTTAATCAGGTGAACGGAGACAGCGGCACGCAGCACCGCGTCTGATGCGCCTACCTCAGGCCCCATACATCTACCTGAACACTGCAGCCTCTCGCGCTCCGAATAACAAAATATGGCTGAACGTCTGTTTGAAACATTCATTGTCATCGTTACAGTATGACTGGGTATGATTACCTGGGATATATCGACATTGAATATGACTGCGTGCTTGATACTCCTTTAGTAGTAGTATTAAATTAAAACAATTGAAGTACCTGACATATATTTGTCTCTGAAAATAATCATACAAGTAATTAAATGTATAATTCCTGAAACAATGCTATTAGATAACATGGTTTCTACAAGGGTGTTCTATGTTCTTGTTCTATAAACAGCAACTGTATGATAATGTCCAAGGTTTCAATTGATTCACCTCAATATTTAAAACATATATTTCAAGTATATCATGAACAAGTGGAAATTATGAACAACCTACTACAAATCAGCTACTGTTCTGAGCTGCCTGTACTTGGTGTACCATATTGACAGGTAATACACTGCTCATTCAGAGGAGAATGACAATAAGAGATGCGCGTAATGCAGTGTTACCACCTACAGCGCTCCGTGCTGCAGCGGCTGGCAGCAGGTGGCAGGTGTGGACAGTGGTTGTGTAAGGTGGTCAGCGTGCGGGTCATACCCAGCCAAGCTGCGACGTTCAACAACCATACTGTTTTAGTCAGTATGTTACTTACTCAGATGGCACGCAAGAATTACATTATTAATGGTGAGGTTGAAACCTCACCAAATCAGAATGTTGTCATAACATTATTTTTCGGTGAGGTTAGGATGAAACCAAAACAGAATGTGAATGAAAGCAGAACGTTCTGCTTAGGTTGAAGAACGTAATCAGAACGTTATAATAAAGTTGCAGTGCAACATCACAGCAGTACATTACAGCAATGTTATTGGCAGCCATCAAAATAACATAATAAGAACCAATAGAGCACCAAACAGAACATTGCTGAAACATTATGATAACGTCACATGCTTGGCTGGGGATGTATTTTAGGGAACCATTGTAACACGCTAAATGAGCCACAGGTAGCAGACCTCGTCTCTGGGCAGTGGTTGTGTAAGGTGGTCGGCGTGCGGGGCATATGCATTGTGGGAAGCCGCTGTAACATGCAAAAAGGAGCGGCAGGTAACACACCTCGTCTCTGGGCAGTTGTTTCTCAGGGCGGTCAGTTGTGTGGTTTGCAACATGGTGTGGGAGCAGTAATAGGCAAGTGGCATTCATACCATATCTCTGGGCAGTTGGAGCTATCAGTACTCCCTCTCTGAGTAACTTTAGGTTTTTGTCTGTCATGGGTAGCTGTATGTAATGTTACCTTCCATTTGGGCAGCTGTTGGTAATAATGAAACATCTCAGGGCAGATGTAAGTTACAGTAACAACCTTTTGGGCGGTTGTAAGTAACGGTACCATCTATCTGGACAGCTGTAAGTTATAGTACCATCTCTCTGGGCAGGTTTAGGTAATGGTACAATATATTTGGACATCTGTAAATGATGGTACAACCTTTTCTCGGTAGCTGTAGGTAACAGTATTACCTCACTTTTTTTCATTCAGGTTATTCATACAGGTAATAGTATCAACTCACTGGACAGCTAAAGGTAATAGTACCATCTATTTAGGCAGTTGTTGGTAACAGTACCATCTATTTTGGCAGTTGTAGGTAACAGTACCATCTATTTTGGCAGTTGTAGGTAATAGTACCATCTATATAGGCAGTTGTAGGTAACAGTACCATCTATTTTGGCAGTTACAGGTAACAGTACCATCTATTTAGGCAGTTGTAGATAATGGTACCATCTATGTAGGCAGTTGTAGGTAACAGTACCATCTATTTTAGCAGTTGAAGGTAACAGTATCATCTATTTTAGCAGTTGTAGGTAAAGGTACCATCTATTTGGGCAGTTGTAGGTAACAGTACCATCTATTTTGGCAGTTGAAGGTTACAGTACTATCTACTTTGGCAGCTGTAGACAAAAGTACCATCTATTTGCACTGGTGGATCAAGGATTTTGAAAAGGGGGGGTGCGCTATTGGAAACATTTTTCTTCAATAACTATTTTGGTCGAACTTTGCATTAAAAATGCTAAATTTTCCGGAAAAAAGGGAGGGGCACATGCCCCCACTCCCCCCTCTGGATCCGCCACTGATTTGGGCAGTTTAAGATAATGGTACAATCTTTTTGGACAGTTGTAGATAACAGTACCATCTATTTGGGCAGTTGTAGGTAATGGTACCATCTATTTGGGCAGTTGTAGGTAACAGTACCATCTATTTTGGCAGTTGTAGGTAACAGTACCATCTATTTTGGCAGTTGTAGGTAACAGTACCATCTATTTTGGCAGTTGTAGGTAACAGTACCATCTATTTTGGCAGTTGTAGGTAACAGTACCATCTATTTTGGCAGTTGTAGGTAACAGTACCATCTATGTAGGCAGTTGTAGGTAATAGTACCATCTATTTTGGCAGTTGTAGGTAACAGTACCATCTATTTTGGCAGTTGTAGGTAATGGTACCACCTATTTTGGCAGTTCAATGTAACAGTACCATCTATTTGGGCAGTTTTAGGTAAAGGTACCATCTATTTGGGCAGTTGTAGGTAACAGTACCATCTATTTTGGCAGTTGTAGGTAATAGTACCATCTATATAGGCAGTTGTAGGTAAAAGTACCATCTATTTAGGCAGTTGTAGGTAATGGTACCATCTATATAGGCAGTTGTAGGTAAAAGTACCATCTATTTGGACAGTTGTTAGTAATGGTACCACCTCTATGGCCAGCTGAAGTTAACAGTAGGCAGTGACCATTAAAAGCGCTGTCACTTAGCGGAGCGGTGGGATATAAAGCGGGTACGTATTGTTAATGTGGTTCAAAGGGGAGCAGGCCCAGTTAATGGGGTGTCAATAGGGATAGGTATTGTTAATGGGATATTAAGTAGGCCGGGCTTGTCGCCCGCTTACACAGCATTGATCTGCTTATAGAAATAGGTCGCGGCTTGGATTCCCCGCCTAATTTGACCGAGCAAAGTATCATGTATGTTACCTAAGCAGTGGTCCTGAATTGGACGCTTTTATCATGGCTACTTCGAAAATAACAAGGGAAACTCTACCCTAGATACTAGTCCAAAACGTTTTGCTGAAATTTGGGCCACTCAAGCTTTAAGTATCTAAAATACTAGGTCATAAATACACGTACAAGTTATTAGTTATAATTAAGCTGTGTGGTAAATTCACTCAAACATCTTGATCATAATGTATAAATGATATGTTAGATTAAAAATATTGTTTTACATGTAGTATTTATAACGTTGCAGCAAGATTCTGTTTGCTTCTGCTGTGGTTCTTGCCATGTTGATACAATGTCACTTGATTCTATAGCTCCAATATACTGCTGTGGCCTAACACTGTGATGTCAATGTGATGCTCTGGTTACATTCTTCTTCTAAAATCAAATGCTGTCATAATGCTTTGTTTTGGTGGCTCTTATCATCAAAATAATGCTTTGATAACATTCTGATTTGATGCAGTTGAAACATAACCCTCAAACCCCACTTCACGGTTGCTGTCGGAGGATGTAGGAGCTTTTTGGTTTACACAATAACCCTCAAATAATTTACTAATATAAAAAGATCCGCAGGGATCATCCAAGGGTGGCTGTACGACCCAGAGGGGTTCGTCATGTACTGAGGGCATAGTCCGAGATGCGTACAATCTCCATGGGTCGTACAGACATCCGATGACAACCCCAAAGGGTCTTCTATATTATATCACCCAAACAAAGAACTAGATATTGATGAAGAACAGGAAAATGACGACCAGTATGTACAGCTTTCCAACAAAGACTGAGTAAAGATCACCTAGTGGGTATGGGCTCTATTCTCTTTTTGTTTTGAGGTGTATGTACATCAACATCATGTACAAACTTGATTTTCCAGTTGATTATGCACGCCTGACTTTTCCCTTATATGTATGTAATTTAGCTTTTCATCCTAAAAAGGAAAAGAATCAGCAGGAGTGGGGCTGAGGACATCCTGGACCCCCCACCCCACTCCTCCCATACCCCTGATCCTCCCCTACACAGTTCACATAGACCTTTCCCCTTAAGCCCCATACCCAGTAGGCAACTTTTACGCAGTCGGCTGATGGATCGCCACTGAAATCAGCCGATTCTACACCTAGAATCGGCCGATTTTGGCACTGATTTAGATCAAACACGCACATTTCAATATACTATACTAACAGGCGATTGTAAGAATTGGCCGATTTCAGCGCTGATCCGTTGACCAACTGTGTAAAGCCCCATACCCACTAGGCGATTTTTCCATCAACCAGCGACGGGTGACTGGGAGAATCGACAGTAAAATAGCAACACATTCAGATCTCTGTTTGAAATGAGTTGGCGCTAAAATCAGCCGACTCTTCTAGTAGAGTCGGCTGATTTTAGCACCATTGAATCAGCCGACTCTGTTCAAAATCGCCTAGTGGGTATGGGGTAAAGTCTCCTAGTGGGTATGGGGCTTTATCAGCATTCACCATGAAGTCTCCTTTACAGATCGGCCTGTCACATCCCCATCACAACCCCCCCACCAGACCCCAGACCCGGGCAGGCCGATCCATTCCTGACCCAATTCACCGGTATTGTTCCACTTTATCTCTCTTTTCATCTTTTTGTGTTGTTGCCCTTGGTATATGAGCAAATATTGCGTTGTCGATCGGGCCCGTGGTGGTTGGTTGTCAGACCGCCCACCGCGGGGGATCCGGGCATTCAGCGACCACTCAATAACTCAATACCAAAACCCAGGGGTATTAGATACACTCAGTGACTGGCGCCAAAACCCAACGGTCTTAAATACACTCAGTAAATGGCGCCAAAACCCATCGGTCTTAAATACACTAAACAAATGGCGCCAAAACCTGCTAGTCTTAAATATACTCCACAACTGGTGGCAAAACGCACCGTTCTTAAATACATTAAACAACTGGCAGGCCCATAGCCAGTTTCCTTCAGAGGGGGGGGGGGGGGGGCTCGTTTTTTGAGTAATTGGGCTAAACTATTGTGAATGTGTAGAGTATCCGCTACAGAAATATTAAGAATGTAATTTCTCATTTTATGGTAGGGGGCTTTCAGATATTTTACAAGGGGGTTCGTCCGAGGGGAGGGGGGTTTCCTACTAACTCCCTGAATCCCCCCTGGCTACGGGCCTGACTGGCCCAAAACCCACTGGTCTAAGACACACTTAAAAATTTGTGTCAAACCCACTGGTCTTATATATACTCCATAACTGGCATCAAAACCCACTGTTACATACACTCAACAATTAACACCAAATCCCACTGTTTTTAAATACACTCAGTAACTTTTGGCACAACCCAATGGTCTTAGATAGTTTGTTTGATGGGGTAGTTTAACGTTCGGCCAACCCTTATGGGTTCTTTCCAGACTGATAGTGTCAACAACTGGTCCAGGTCCTCGAAAATGTAGGCTAAGATCTAAAACATTTCACATTCACACATATAAACAACAAAATGTCGCACAAATTTTTCTCTTTTTCAAGTATAAGTCCCCATTGACTTTGGGGTGGGGGAGCAGATCCAGGTTCAGATAGACTACTCTTCCGACCCTGTCCCATAACGCCCATCACCTGACCAGGCTGGGGTAATACTGTGCTCTCAGCAGGTTGACACTCACCCATTCACACCTCAGGCCCCCCCCCCCCCAACTACCCCCCCCCCCCCCCAGCCCCCCACAACCCCCCCCCCCCACAGCCCCCCCCCCCCCCCCCACAGCCCCGCACAGCCCCGCACAGCCCCGCACAGCCCCGCACAGCCCCGCACAACCCCCCCCCCCCACAGCCCCCCCACAGCCCCCCACAGCCCCCCACAGCCCCCCCCACACACACACAGCCCCCCTCCTGTATGAGACCACGTGACCATGCCGTCATAGTGGGCGATAATGGGAGTAGATCGATCCCCATTGTATTAGGCCACATTAGGGGAGGTAACCATCCCCGACCACACACACACACACATACCGGGCTCTAACATTGAGCTGCCCAGGAGCAACAGGCTGTGTGAGTGAGTGAGTGTGTGTGTGTATGTGTGTGTTTATGTTTGTGTGTGTGTGTGGGGGGGGGTGTGGGTGTGTGGGTGTGTGGGTGGGTGAATGAGTGGGTATGTGTGTATGTGTGTGTGAGAGTGAGTGTGTGTGTGTGTGTATGTGTGTGTGTGTGTGGTGAACTATGGGGTTTTATTTATGGTTATGTGTTGGGGTGCCTGTTATTGTTATTCCGTATTAGTTATTCCAGTATACTACCTTATGTATGTGGCAGTCTTCCTCCCTGTCAAAATGTAGCTAGTCGTTTAGAGTAGACAGAATACTCGAATGAAAGGATAATGTTTATTAAGTCCAAGACATGTAGTATACGTCGCTGTGTTCTTTTTGACAACTTTCAGTCCAGAGAGACTGTCCACTCAACCCACACAACCAACCCCCCTAGCCTTCAACCAGCTCGGTCCTGCTCACTCACCCAACAGTAACCTCAGTTCACAGTGCCACTTACAGAACGAGGATTCACCTATCGACTTTTACGTGACATTCTAATGTTACCGGTGATCATGCCTCTATTCTATCTATACCTATGATGTAGCCTCTATGCTCTCCACCCCTAGTAGAGAGTCACTCTTAGCCCTGAGTCGTACTGACTTGTAACTTGGCTAAAATAATAAACAATTATATAAAATAGGCTTAGGACATTTCTAAAGACTTCTTGGCCTGCTAAGGGAATGGAGGGTCGTATTCTATATTTTAAGCGTACAATTGGCATGTTATAGCCCCCATTGTGACAACTGCAATTAATAGAATTATTTTCTCTTTTGATATTTCTACCTATGATAAACAAAATACACCTGTTAGACTACAGGGTGATGATAAAGGCAGTGCCAACAAAGTGATATTAAAGACAAACCAAGGTTACTTCACATAATACCATCAGACCATGACAGAAAAAATGTACTATTTTAAAAGTGGAGCTTGATGATTTCATTTAAAGAACAGAAGACTACCTTTAATCAAGCTTGTCTAACTTACATGACCACCCTTGCTATGTCCAGATCTGAGGAACAACCCGAGTGCAGTACTACTTTAGGCAAGCGTAGTAATTCCCCTTCAGAAAGACCAGGAAAACACACTCGTCATGCTCACATCTGGTTCGTCAAAGCAGCAACATGTGCGCGTGGAGAAAAATATATTCGGCTGTGTAGTCAACTTCCATCTAAACAGGTAAAAATTGGATGTGAAACCGAGACGTCTAATCACATGGAGAGAGGGAGCAGGCATGATCGCCTTTAACAAGTCACTGGGGACAGACAAAACCAGAAGGTAGGTTTTGTGTTTCCGTGCAATTCGATCCAAATGGAGAATGTGGATGTGGGAAGGGGCGGAGGCAGAAATAGGCCTGGGAGCTGCTGCAGGGAGCAGAACGGCCGCCATGATGGGTGTCTGGGACAGTGGGAGCACCCAGCATTACCAGGCCTTTATGCTGGGGGTGAGGAGTGGGGGCTGGCCTAGGGGGGCTGTTTGGGGGGTAGGGGGTCTGTATCTGGTGGCCTGTTTTCTTCATGTTTTTGTATATATGGGAAAGTAATAAGGACACGGAGAAACAAACAGAGGGTGTAGGGTAGTACAGGAAGACTACAGGTGGGCAATTATTATAACCAAATAGTGAGCACAAATATATGCAAACTAGGAATATGGAAATTCAATAGCACAAGTAATTGAAGGTGGAATGGCATCAAGAAACTTGTAGTCAAAGGATGCCTTTAGGGAAGGGCCAAAGCAGATACAAAGCAATGAACAGTGGTGAGGATTCTAAACGCCTACTGCCTCCATGTCTCTGTCTGTGTCTTAACCTCTGACTGCCTACACGTCTCTGTGTCCTAACCTCTGACTGCCTCCATGTCTCTGTCTATGTCTTAACCTCAGCCTGTCGCCGCCAATGTCTGCCTGTGCTGTAGCCCGCCACTCGTTCTGCCGGCCGCAGCCCGGGCGACTTTGGTACAGGAGTCAGCAAAACCACTGATCTATCTTTGTGCAGCCAAATCTGAGGCATCGGACAAAAAACGAGAGTGACCTTTAGAAAGGTAGTGCTCCTTGTTTGTCTTTTTTCCTGCCTCTGGCATTAATGTCGTCCTATTCCTGGCGGGCAGTGCCACCTTATCACAGCGGCTGGGGGCGGTGGCCGGCGAGGTGAGGGCCGACTGGCCTGTGAATGGCTGGCCGCGTGTTATACTGTCATGGTGGAGCACACCTTGCTCACGGTAGCCGACAAGGTGCTGGCCGACCCGCCTGTGAATGGCCAGCAAGGGGAGGGCTGAGAAGCCTGTGAATAGCCAGCCAGCTGTTATACTTCTATGGTAGTGCACACCCTGCTCACAGTGACCGATGAGGTGAGGGCCAACCAGCCTTTGAATGGCTGGCTCGGCTCTATACTGTCATGGTGGAACACACCTTGTTCATGGTGGCTGATGAGGTGAGGGCTGACTGGCCTGTGAATGGCTGGCTTGGCTGCACATTGTCATGGTATTGTCATGGGCTGATGAAGTGAGGGCTAACTGGCCTGTGAATGGCTGGCCAGGTTGTACAATGTCATGGTGGAGCACACCTTGTTCACGGGGGCTGGCGAGGTGAGGGCCGACTGGCCTGTGAATGGTCTGCCCAGTGTTATACTGTCATGGTGGAGCAGACCTTGTTCACGGAGCAGTGAGGTGAGGGCCGACCAGCCTCTGAATGGCTGGCCAGGCTGTATGGTGTCATTGGTCGAGCACACCTTGTTCACGTTGGCCAGTGAGGTGAGGGCTAACTGGCCTGGGAATGGCTGGCCAGGTGTTATACTGTTATTACTTCTATGGTAGAGCACACCCTGCTCATGGTGGCCGACGAGGTGAGGGCTGTCTTGTCTGTGAATGGCCGGCTTGGCTCTATACTGTCATGGTGGAGCACACCTTGATCATGGCAGCAAGGTGAGAGCCGAGCAGCCTGTGAATAGCAGGCCAGGTGTTATACTTCTATGGTAGTGTACACCCTGCTCGTGGTGGCCGATGAGGTTAGGGCCGACCAACCTTTGAATGGCCGGCTGGGTGTTATACTGTCATGGTGGAGCACACCTTGTTCACCGTGGTGGGGAGGGGAGTGCAAACTGGCTTGTGATTGGCTGGTGAGGTGAGGGCCGACTGGCCTCTGAATAGCCAGCCAGGTGTTATACTTCTATGGTAGTGCACACCTTGCTCATGGTGGCCGGCGAGGTGAGGGCTTACCGGCCTTTGAACGGTCAGTGAGGCGAGGGCCAATTGGTCTTTGAATGGCCTGCCAGGCTCTACGCTGACATGGTGGAACACACTTTGTTCACATGGCCTGTTGTGATGGTGTTGAAAATCCATCCCTTTCATAGAAGTGGGTAAAAGATTTTGATAAAGGTGGTTCGGGTCCGCATATAAGTAATACAATATCCAAAATTTGTGCACATGCACTTGACTTGTTTTTCTATAATTATGTAAAGTTTAAAAAACAAAAAAGAGGGTTGGGGGTTGGGCTGAAGTACACATTGGATCTGTACAGGAACGTAAGCAAATTGATCATATATATGTTTAGGAAATTGTTTACTAATCCAGTTGGAACATGCTATCTCTATTTGCTTGTTAATAACTGCCAAATTATGTCTGACCCATTATAAAAACCGATAGCCTCAGATAAAAGGCCATCAGATATCTCTTGTACCACCTAGAGTTAACCAACCAACTCAAGTCTCCCCTCAAGCAAACAAACTCAAGCAGCCATAATGTGACCTGGTCATGTGACCAGCCATCAGGTCATGTGACACTGTGCCGGCCGTACAGAGCTGCTGGTTTATTTGCTGGTGTGCCGCGGGGGACGGTGTAAATGGTATTATGGTGTCGGCTTGTATAGTAATGGCACTGGGCAAGGGGCGAGGAGGCCCTCGACAGACAAGCACAGTGCCATTGGCTCTGATGGCATCATCATGGGGCACAAACACACTGAATGCCACTGACAACATTCACATGTCTATATCTAGTCGAAAACACAATCGACGTAAGCCCTCTTTGAAATATTCCTCTCCGACAGTTGGGCGTACAAATTCCATTTAAACCTGTATTTTACCTTTATGAATGTCAGTGATCTATGTATGGCAGGGGCGCATCCAGAGGGGGGTCCAGGGTTTCCTGACCCCCTCTTTTTGGTGGACCGCTAAACTAGGGAAAGAGGGGAAAATGTCGTTTGTGTGTGTGTGCGAATACATGCATTTTTAGTACTTAGCCTATATGCTGACCCCCTGCTTTTGAAAATCCTGGATCTGCCTTTAATGTGCAGGGTCCTATAGGCAGGGCCCTACACACAACAGCCGGTGGTCCTCAAGGGACCTTTGATAATCCAGTTGTTGCCACTGGGAGAAACGCAGAGAGGTGTAGCAGTCCAATAGATCTGGCCCAGCCAAGAATCAAACCACCATTCATTTGCGCTGTGCAAAGTGAAGAGGCATTTAGGCACACTCCAGTCGCAGGTCAGCCTGGGTATAACCAAGTCGTGAAAATGTTGTAAACATCAAAACTATGTTGTCTGGGCTTTATTGGGACTTTGTTGTGACACAAAAGTCTAGTCGCATCTCGTTTCTTGATCATTCCTAGGAGCAATAAATGTGGATAATTAAATGAGTCAATTCTATTTGTCCGTATGCCTCTCCATGTGTGTTTGTGTGTTAGTGTGCTATTCACTCCATCATTCATTTGTCTATGCACTTTTTGTGAACCTCATATGAGGGTGATAGTCGTTGACGTTAGTCCTCAATAAAAAGATTTTAAGGCATTTAATAGTTACACTCCAATTGCTGGTCAGCCTGGGGATAACCGAGTCATACACATGTTGTTAACACATTGTAACTATGCTGTTTGGCCATTATGGTGAAGTCTTTATGACACACAAGCCTAGTTTGATCTCGTTATTTGGGCGCTCCTGTTGGCTATCAATAAGGATTCACTGAGCCAGGCGAAATTGAAGCTGGCTACTAAACATCACCTGGAATGCTTTAATTCACAGGATATTTTTTAATTGAGTTCAAAATTAATCAATAGACAAACGTATGTTGTTAAATAAGCCCTTACAACTATATTTTTGATATCATTAATTTTTCTTACTGTTGTGAATTGAAAGGGGTAGGGAGTGATGCTACATAAGAAACCATACCCCATACCAGTTCTTTTCTAAAGAAAACTAGAAGAGAAGTGCTCCAAATACTGCAGGAAAACTACAAGTATAAGAAACACCCACAATGTCGGAAGATATTCCTAATACAGGAGACAAAAAATGTTTTCAGGAGAAATATTCTAAGTGTAGGAGAAAGTCCCAAAAATATATGAGAAACACTCCATATATATGCTTGAAGCACTAGGAATACTGGGTCACTCTATAGAAATATCTGCCGCCCTAAAAATCTATGAAAAATAACTTCTATTTCAGACATGTATTGCTATCGAACATTTTTTTTTTCAAATGTGTTTGTTCACAACTTTTAACGTGTTTTACATGTCCTTCCAGGAGTTAAGTATATGGTGAAAATTGTTGTTATAATCAATACATTACAGACATAAATGAGATGATTAGCAATGTATGTGTGAAAGTTTTGGAAACAAGTGCCAGTTATCAAAAGCCATTAAGGTCTTGATCACAACACGCCTGGTGTGTGTGCCTTTCTCTCAATTAGGTTTTTTTTTATCATTTCTATTTATTTGTGTCCCTTAGAAATATCTCAAATGCAAGTAACAATATAATAAGACCCGCAGGGGTCGTCAGAGGGTGCCTGTATGACCCACAGGGGATAGTCACGTACTGAGGATAAAGCCTGAGGTAAGAACGATCCCCATGGGTCATACAGGCACCCGAGGATGACCCCTAAGGGTGTTCTCTATTTTATCACCCAATCAAAGATTTAAACTTTCTTAAAATAGTGAATACAAGGAGTGGTACTTAGAGCCCACAAATACGCACTGCCACATATATGCGCCGCTCGGCGGCTTTGTGGGTGATAAAATACACTAAAAAGAGGAGAAATATTCAACTAGAAGAAATTATACTCCCCAAAAAAGAGGGATTATCCACAAAGAAACATTGAAAAATGCAAGAGACATTTTTTTTTTTTTTTTTTTTTGGTTTCTGTCCCCAGGGGAACAGTGGAGCCCTGGGATGGGTATCCCTGGCTCCTGAAAGTGGTGTGAGAGAAGAGCTCCCCTGTGAATTTATAGTTGGGGAGGTTCTTTATACCGTGCCCACCAGGATAGACCCTGATGGACACCCAACACGAGACATGTACTGCAACTGGAATATGAGCAAAAAGGAGATGCTTTATGTGACTGGTAGACTCTACTACTACTGGTCATATTTCATACAGTCAGACCATTACCACAGAACTGTAAAAAAAGAATAAAAAATAAAACCAACAAAAACTACCCACAACAACAACCACCACCACCACTTTCTGCCCCCACCAGCCACTGTCTGACCCCCCTCCCTCTCCCCTCTACCACCCCCTCCTACCCCAGGTGTTAGGTGGCATGCTTGGACCCCCTTACAAGTTGTCCAGACACCCTGTGACTGTGGTACTGTGAGTCCCAACATGAATATGGAGATGACATGTGTCGCTATAAGCAGTAGCTGCAGCCTCAGCGGTTCGCGACTCATAGTATGAAGCCGTTTTTATTCAGACATTGGGGCATTACGCTGGCCAACATATCAAGCTTTGTGTGCTCTGCAAACAAATATTGGTCTCTATGTTGGATAATTGAGGAGAGAAACAAGAGTCTCTTGTAAATTATTTCCTGAACTTGTGTTAAGGTGAAGATGTCAATTTCAGCATAATATTCACAACCACATTCATTATGAGACAAGCAACTCTTTCCTGTTTGTCTCTTTGGCTGTGAGTTAACATACACTCCACTTTACAATTGACAGAAACAGACCATAATTGGCTGTTTTAACAGCAACTGACAGTTATCCATCATAGACCATAAAGCCCCATACCCACTAGGCAATTTTACCGGCGACAGGCAACGGGACTCTCCTAGGGGGCGCCCCTTTCAATAACATGCTGTGATGTTGAGGCTTGCTATGAATATATTCACCATAGCAAACCTCAACATCACAGCATGTTATTGAAAGGGGCGCCCCCTAGGAGAGTCCGTGCACGCCGTTACGACGTGACGTCAATTTTTGCCGTTTTTGTGACGTCATCCATAAACAAAGGGTGGTGATGTCACGAAAATAGCAAAATTGACATCGCGTCGTAACGGCATGCACGGACTCTCCTAGGGGGCGCCTTTCTCAACAACATCACTTTGAAACGTAATACAGTCATTAATCTTTCCTTTGTACTATCGTTGGTGGTATTCACCATTGCCAGCCCTCACCTGCTGTTGTTTAGCTGCTGTTAGCTGAGACTGACGCCTGTTTACCGTGTATGCCACCATTCAGCACGTCTCCCGAATACATGTGTGTCTCCCAGGCAAGCAGCGATGTAACAGGCATGTTTTGCTACCATACTTTTTTAGTCAGTCTGTTACTTGTTATATTTTGATGTCATAATTGCATTATTTTAGGTTAGGTTGAGACTTTCTAAAAAGAGTGTCATAATAAAATTATATTTTGAGACCTTACTTATACAGAATGTTATAAAAATGTCATTTTTACATGAAAGAATCTAAGAAAAATATCACAGTAGCGGTACAGTGCAATGTGGTGATCTTAGGGTCTAAAAGACATTTTTGGGTGCCATCAATAGAACGTAACAAGAACCAAAGAAGAACTAAATAGAGAGTAGCTCCCATTGTATAATAATTAAGCATTCTTGCTTGGGTGTGCTATCTGAGAGTAAAAAGGTACTGCACAAATGAGGGTGAGTCTTGCAAACTAGACCTTATGAGTCTCTCTTCACTGCCAATGAATACTACATTCATATGAATAACTTTGTAACACAAAAAATAAATACTATGTATTTTCATCCATGATATAAGAATAAAACAAGGGCTTAGCTCAGATAATACTATTAATGTACTAAAATTTTAACTCTGGACATGGTAAATTGTCTGGTGTATGGTATGGTATTCCAAAAATCATCTTTATCTCTTGACTGTTGTTTTAATCCACCTCGGCCTACAGATCCATAAACTGGCATGGCTTCAGAGTCTCTGTTCTGAGAAAGGACTAGTGTATAGATATCGGCAAGATGTGGCCATATCAAGACCGTAGGCTAGATGCACTGAGCTCCCTGCCATGTTTGTGCGGAGTGTAATTAGGCGTATTGCTGGCCAATCGCTAGGAGTATCTCCCAGGGCATCGTTGGTGCCATTCTCCCTACCACGGGTAGCTGATTTACTGTACTTTAAGGACCTGCAGGCTAATTTGGGCTAATTTTGGAGACAAAACCCTAGAAAGCTATAGAAAATCATTGCTATTTTTCCGTAAATTATGAATGAATTTTCAAACAACTCGGAGAATATAAGTATATATGGGTACTAATTCAGAAAATAATGATGGTTAGTTCTATTCAGTATTAATATCCAAATAGTGGCGGAATTCATGAAAATTTCTATGCTAAACCCTTGAGTTTTGTCGACACACTACCCAGGATGCACCATGTTCTAGGCTAACCTGCAGGTGGAATTCATAAAACTGGCTATCCGTGGTTGGGAGAATTGGATTTAGTTTGACATATTGCTAGAGGGGAAAACAATGAGAGGGGTATGGGAGGGGGGGTTGTGTGGAGCCAGAGGGTACCAATATAAGAAGGCCCGCTGGGGGCGTCCTCAGGTGGCTGTACGAACCGGGGGGAGCAGTATGGCCCAAGGACGAAGCCCACGGGCCATACTGCTACCCCCGGTAAGTACAGCCACCCGAGGACGACCCCTAAGGGCCTTCTATATTTTATCACCCAAGAAACGCTCTAAATATGCTCTAAATATGCTCTAGACAATGAACACGACGAGCGGGCCGTACAGGCTGTCACTACGCACTGACCCTTGTACGGCCCGCTGCTAGACCGTGCGGGTGATAAAACAGTGGGAGGGGGGGGGGGGGATGAGAGGGTGCGCTGAGGACCAAGGAGGGGCAGTGGTGGGGTAGCAGCAGGGAGAGGAGGCTCCAGTCCCGCCCGTCCCACCGCTCTCCTACCCTGGTCAGACCAGCCTCACCCGCCTGAGGTATGAACGCTGATAAGACGCCCCCGGGACGCTGGGTCCAAAGATCACGTGACAGTCACTCTCACCAGGTGGCGTTATCTAGGCGGGCTGAGGCACTCAGAGCTGCTCAGAGCTGCTCGGGGCTTATCAGGTGCTCATGACCTAACAAAGGGGAATACCCGCAATAACTCACCCATCTCCCGGCCACGCCGATCCCAGCCTCTTCTGATAAAGTGCTAGTAGCTGCAATAACCTACAGGCAATCAGGGCCGATAACTAGAGCTGTACTCTCACTGTCCAAAGTGCCCAATACAGAGACCGTAGAGGCTGGGACAGATACACTGCTACTGTTAGAGGTCCCCAGGTAGTTGTAATATAAGTATAGACTTTCATGATGAGAGAAAACCAATGTATTCAGTTCAATTCTAATTTGTCATCTCTGCTAATTCCCCTAAAATATAGACCTTGTGCAAACGTGGTCACGTGATCCCTTTTTGGTGATCACCACGTGGTGATCAGGACCACATGGCTATGGAATACATACAAATATATGAATTCTAAGTGAGAATAATTGCTAAGTATTATTCACTGAGATTATTTCTAGTCAATGTAGCATAAAAGTGTATCTCTAATGCTTCCAAATTTCAAGTAATAATTAATAAATGGTTACCAATATGGCAGTCACTCCAATCTAGGAAGATAACTCTCGACAGCAGAACCTATCATTATTCTTTCATCATTGTATTATATCATTGAATATCATCCTATTGTAATTTTCTATACTCTTTAATACTTGTACGATGGAACATGACATGCAGACTTCTGAACACCTAAACAATCAGAAAGGTTTTAAAATAGTACACCTGAATTGTAGAAGTATCTATAGTAAAACCCGTGAAGTTGCCCTTTTATTTAACCAGGTAGATGTCCTATCATGTAGTGAGACATGGTTACATGAGTCTTATAGTGATGCTATGGTTATGATCCCAAATATGACGATATATAGGCAAGATAGATGCAATGGCGAGGATGATACTGTCTCGAATAAGCGGGGAGGTGGGGTGGCTTGTTACATCCACCAAACAATATCACCATACACTGAACGCATTAATAATTTATGCTTAACAACCATAGACATCGAAATTTTGACATTACATATTAAATGCAAGTCACAAAAGAAACGAACGATTTTCAATATTTATCGCCCCCCCACTGGATCTGTTACTACTTTCTTTTCATGCCTTGAAAATTTCCTGACAAGGGCTACTGACGATTTTGGAGGTGAATTTTGGTTAATAGGAGATTTTAATATAAATTATTTAAAACGAAACGATAGAAAGACGAAATCTGCAATAGATTTTGCCCGAAGTCATGGTCTAAGGCAGCTTATCCTAAACCCAACATACAGGACTGGTTTTGGTTCCAGTTGCATAGATTTAATCTTTACCAATGCTGATCATGTTGCTGAGGCAGGTGTCTTGTCAGACGTGATTAGTGATCATTTTCCAGTCTATTGTATAGTTAAAAAAGATAGGAATAAAAAAGCATTTAGTAAAATCACAGGGAGAACTTACAGGAAATATGACAAGAATGTTTTCCAAACACTGTTGCGCAATGAAAAATGGGACAATATCTATGATATTGCTGACCCAAATCTTATCTGGGAATTTATATTGTCTACTATAATTAAGCACATAGATATTATGTGCCCGTTGAAATTCCTAAGAGTGAGAGATAATAAGCCACCCTGGTTAACACAAGAAATAATTGAAGCTATAAACGATCGAAATTATTTATTTAAAATAGCTCAAAATTCTAACAATAATGATGACTTGTTACAGGCCCGCCTAGCTCGTAATAGGGTAAACCTGTTAATAAGAACTGCCCGATCAGAACTTATCAATAATAATTTATTTAAATACAAAGATAATCCTAAAAAATTTTGGCAGTACTTAAATTCGGAGGTTTTAAATAAAGACAAATATTCTGGTCATGTAAGTTTTAAAGACGATATGAATACTTATCTCACTGAGCCTGAATCATGTGAGTTCATCAATTCATATTTTGCATCTGTTGGTGAACGGCTAAATCAACAATTCACTGACCAAGTGGTGTATAATAAGATATACAACAAACCTCTTATAGATGATCAAATAATCCTGACCTTAAATGAAGTATTAGCCGAGGTTGAACAAATAGACGTTAACAAAAGTTCAGGCATGGATTACTTGCCGGCTTTTATATTGAAGGATGCATTTATGATTATAATCCCTGAATTAACCTATATGTTTAACCAGTCTCTATCATTAGGAATATTCCCTAAGTCTTGGTCCTTGTCAACAGTGACTCCGATCCCAAAATCTGGTGATCTTACTGATGTTAGCAATTGGAGACCAATTTCCATTATCCCAATAATAGCTAAACTTCTGGAGAAACTTGTTGTAAAATATTTACAGTTTCAGTTAATGGATAACAGTATACTATTTGATGAGCAATTTGGATTCCGACCAGGGCTATCAACTTCAGATGCAATTTTTAAATATTCAAAATTCATCATTGACAATATTAATGCTAAGCAATGCACTGGTTCCCTCTACCTGGATTTTGCAAAAGCGTTTGATTCCCTGAATCATGATTTGTTGTTATATAAATTAGGAGATATGGGAATATCATTACAACTGCAGACTTGGTTTAAGAGTTACTTGGCAAATAGAGCAATCAGAACTAACATGAATAACCATGTATCATCAGCTAAGATTTTGACAACAGGTGTTCCACAGGGCTCAGTTGCTGGCCCAGTCCTCTTCCTTTGTTATATAAATGATCTTATTCTTAAGGCACGATCTGATGATGTTAATATAATCCTATATGCTGATGATGCGGTTCTGTACTATGCGCATCAGGATGACGAAGTAATACACAACTACCTACAGCGTTCACTGATATCGGTGCACTCTTGGTGTACTAGTAATCACATAGGTTTGAATATTTCCAAAACTAAAATATGTTTCTATGGGTCACGTAATATGTTAAAAAGGATGAATGCTAAAAATCATCATCCTGGTAACTTGACAATATCAGGTCATAGAATATCCACATGCAGACAATACAGTTATTTAGGGGTAGTACTCGACGAGTGTATGACCCTGGAAAAGCACTTTAATCAAATTTATAAGAAGTTCTCGCACAAAATTTTTCAGTTTACTAAGATAAAAAACTTGATTAATACTAATACTCGAATCCTGGTATATAAGCAAACAATCTTACCTCTTGTTGAGTATGTTAGTTTTATTTTAAGCCTGTGTCGTCAGCATGATTGTGATAAGCTACAAGTACTACAGAACCGAGTATTGCGCTTATGCCATAACATCAATAATCCTAGAGATGTGAGTGTATGTCAACTGCATGCCATGTCAAGACTTGATACATTAAAAGAGAGAAGAAATAAACAACTACTCATTCGAATGTATAAATTACACTTTGACGATCATCACTTGGTTGTGCATAATAGAAATACTAGACAAGCTGAAAAGATTGTATTTCATGTTAACCAATTTAATAGTGAGCTTTATCGTAGGTCACCATATGTCACAGGCAGTCTATTATGGAACTCTTTGCCTAAGGAGATTCAACAAAAAGAGACTTTGTTTGACTTTAAGAATTCGATTCATGCATATATATGACTGACTCCTACATTTATTTCATAATATGACAAGGCCCTGAGTCATGATCAGATGCTAATTTTAGCTATGGTTATGTAGTCAATGAATCTTGCTTTGCATATGCTGATGTCAGCCATTGTGGGGCAACTGTACAGACTTAAAGAACAATTATTATAACAACCATATTGGATTATACAATGACTAATTTACTTCTATTGTTACCATGGTTACCATGTTGTTGTACTTTGGGTGTAATCTGTCTGTCATGTCTAGTTTTATATCGCTTTAAATACTTCTATTTATAATGTTGAATACATCAACCTATACGGAAGATCACTTGTAAGTGAGTACGGTTTAATAAAAAAAAAAAAAAAAAAAAGATATGCCGTCATCTGCACAACGTCTATAGCCCCCCCCCCCCCCCCCACTCTATTCAGCAACGCAACAGTCAGTATAATGGGGACAAGACGGGAGGAGTGGACGTAAAGGTGGGGGGTTCTTGGATTCACCCCCCCCCCCACCTGCCACTACCTCCCTCCCCACAGACGGTCTGCCTCCTGCCGGTCTGGAAACGCCCCATTACCTTACTATTGACTTGGTGGTGTGCAATACCTTCCGCCTCCTGGTCCCTCCTTCCCCCTCTCCACACCTCCTGGTCCCTCCTTCCCCCTCCCCACACCTCCTGGTCCCTCCTTCCCCCTCTCCACACCTCCTGGTCCCTCCTTCCCCCTCTCCCCTCCTGGTCCCTCCTTCTCCCTCCCGACACCTTAACCCCCTCCCTTTCTTATCCAGTGCCGATAGCTTACATACACTCCACTTTAAAGGAAACCTTGCACATGATCATAGGATTGATATTTTTCAATAAAGTTCATTGAGCGTGGAGTTTGTACTAAGAACAACGACTGTCAGAAAATTATAAGGATATTCCAAGTCTAGCCTTAGTTAAGGGCCTTTAAAATTTGGTCAATTTTACATGTTTTTTTAAGGAATTCCCAAATTTCATTGTCTTTCCTAAATAACTCACTAAATTCTGATGAAGTGTCAGTTTTCTCTTTTTAAACCTTATAAGAATACATAAATGGCGTGAAATACACACAAAATAGGAACTTGCACATTTATGTGCAAGGGACCCTTTAATGTATAGAGGCATATTATGTTGTTGTGTTGTTCACCATTCAATTCAAAGTATCACCGCTGAGGGGTTCAGGTGTGTTTATAAACCATGTTCTCTAAACCCGCTTCACGGTGAAGTCAATATCACCCATCCCAGTCGCCTGGTGGTGGCTATGAATATAACAAAGTCAATATAAGCGATTTGACCCCGACGTACCCAGTGTTATCCGTCCAGGAACGTTTACCATGTGGTAAACCTCGATACGTGTTGCAGGCAATGCTACAACATGCCATAACATTTCCTGATTAATCTTTCCCCAAAAAAGACAAATTGGAAAAGCAGTGTTCATTTGAGTGTTGAAATAAGATATGTTCCTGGTTCACTATTTCACTTGTACATGTAATACTCATGATAGATTTGTTCAAATTCAAGATAAATAATTATTTTGAATAAATTTGAATTCAAGGTAACGTTCAAGGTAAAGCGATGGAGGATCCAGGGAAAGCTATGAGAGGTCAGGGGAAGTAAAGTGATGCCAGGGTAGAGTATGGGAGGTCAGGGGAACTAATATAAAGTGAGTTCAAGGAGGAGTATGGGAGGAATGGGAAGTAAAGTGAGGTCAAGGAAGAATATTGGAGGAATGGGAAGTAAAGTGAGGTCATGAAAGAGTATGGGAGGTAAGAGAATGTAAAGTGAGGTCAGGGAAGAGTATGGGAGGAATGGGAAGTAAAGTGAGGTCAAGGAAGAATATTGGAGGAATGGGAAGTAAAGTGAGGTCATGAAAGAGTATGGGAGGTAAGAGAATGTAAAGTGAGGTCAGGGAAGAGTATGGGAGGAATGGGAAGTAAAGTGAGGTCATGAAAGAGTATGGGAGGTAAGAGAATGTAAAGTGAGGTCAGGGAAGAGTATGGGAGGAATGGGAAGTAAAGTGAGGTCAAGGAAGAATATTGGAGGAATGGGAAGTAAAGTGAGGTCATGAAAGAGTATGGGAGGTAAGAGAATGTAAAGTGAGGTCAGGGAAGAGTATGGGAGGTAAGAGAAGTAAAGTGAGGTCAAGAAAGAGTATGGGAGGTCAGGGAAGTAAAGTGAGGTCAGGGAAGAGTATAGGAGGAATGGGAAGTAAAGTGAGGTCATGGACGAGTATGGGAGGTAAGGGAATGTAAAGTGAGGTCATGGAAGAGTATGGGAGGAATAGGGGAAGTAAAGTGATGTCAGGGAAGAGTATAGGAGGAATGGGAAGTAAAGTGAGGTCATGGAACAGTCTGGGAGGTCATGAGGGGAAGTAAAAGGAGGTCATGGAAGAGAATGGGAGGTAAGAGAAAGTGACAAGTGGTCAGGGAGGGCAATGGGAGGTCAGGGGAAGCGATAACAGGTCAGGGAAAGTGGAGGGATGTGGAGGGCAGAAACAGTAGGTGAAGGGACCTAATGGGAGATCAGGGATTGTTTGCATAGGCTGAGGGGTCGTTGTATAGTCCTCTATATTAATATTCATATAATATATGAATATTCATATAGAGGACTATGCAACGACCCTCCATATATATATATATATATATAAATGCACATGTTTATGCATATTGTGCATAAACATGTGCATTTAGATATATATATATATATGCAAATGCACGGTGATATGCAAATGCACATATATATGCGTTCATATGATAAAATATGACATTTGTATAGGCCTGTATATGACATGTACATGTATATTCTATATATATATGCAAATCCACATATATGTGCGTTCATGTAATAAAATATGACATTTGTATAGGCCTGTATATGACATGTACATGTATATTCTATATATATATATATATATAATTATATATATATATATATAAACCTACACACACACCTACTAATCCGTAGCCTGGCGTTAGACATCAGACCCAGGTGAGGGCCGCAGGCTGACATTGATCTGTATTGATGTGGTGTGTAACTGGGGGGCGTGGTGTATGGGCAGGGCCCGCCGGGCGTAAATGTAAGCAACTTTACGGGCAACGGGCGATGGCTGACTGGGAGAGTCGCCGGGCGACTGGATTATCATTGGTGACTCCTTTTGGGTATGGCGCAGTTCTGGGTGACGGGCGACGAGGAACGGTATCAGTGGTAAAATCGGCAGTAAATATCAAAATTGCTTGATATTACAGTTGCCCGGTGATGATGATGGCCATTCTCCCAGTTGCCCGTCACCCGTCGCTGGTAAAATTACCTAGTGGGTATGGACCTTTACTGTTGTGTACAGAGAGCTGCCAACTGGCATGGTAATATTCAACGCCTGCATAATGTCCACCATTTAACAAACCCGCACCTTTCTAATCACTCCACTTAACCTGTGGCCTATTTACACCTATTTACACTGTATTATGGGGGCATGTACATCACTACCTCCCTCCCTTTACCTACTGATGACTTGCCTCTCTACAGGGGCGGATACAGGATTTTCAAAAGGGGGGAGGGGGGCTCAGCATAAAGGTTAAGAACTAAAACAGCGTGCATTCATGCGTATGTGCCCAGCATTTTCCCTTATTTTTGTAGGATAGGGATCCAGCAAAAAGATGGGAGGGGGGGGGGGGTTAGGACCCTCAGGAACCCCCCCCCCCCCCGGACCCGCCCCTGCCCTATAATATGTTTACCTGCTTATCAATCGACCAACCTACCTACTGATCATGAAGAGACAGTAAGCACTCAAATATAAATAGTGAGAAGCACTCCCAGGAATATGGCCTGCTGCAATCATCCAAACTAGGGACTTGGATGCTTGTTCATGCTTGCATGATGTATGAAAACCTACAAAAGTGATGATCTCCCCTGATGTTATAGAACTTAAAGCCACACTCTCGTCCTCACGTTGTCTAGTTAACATACACCGACATCAATGTGACAGTGACACAGCGGGTGCGATCTTGTGCATTTTCAGAAAGTTATCCGGCAACGTCATTGGCCACATCAAGAACTTGGTGCCTCGCTGAGGCAGGTACAACGTATCCAATTAGTGTGTGTAGAAAGTGTGCCTTTAATAAGCCGAACGTATGTATCTCATGAGCATAGGTGACTCATTTTACATGTAAATATCTTAATGTTCTCAGTGTACATAATCTGGCCCTAACGCCTGTGTCCATATACTACTCATATCGGGAAGGCCAACCCAAGCAATAACACAACGTCATTATAATGTTGCTGCAACGCTCTGTTTAGTTCTTGTTACATTAGTTAGTTCTGCTTTGGTTCTTGTTACGTTATTTTGATGGTTTATTCTACAGCCCTGATACAGATTATATTCCTGTAGTGTAGTGAGCGTTTACCCCCTTACTCTGTCCACACACGCCTGGTCCTAACTACCGTGTCTATGTACTACTGGTGATGTCAGAACACGGTGAGCTTGGTTAGACTGTAAAAGTACCACAGGTAGTATATATATATATATATATATATATATTATGTGTGTATTGAGAGTATCGACCTCTTCTCACCAATACTGTCACCACACGGCTCTAACTGCGTACTACTGGCGATGTCAGAGCACGGTAAACCAGCACGCTGAGCAGGGTTAGACTGCAGCAGTACTACAGGCAGTGTATGTATATATATATATATATATGTATATATATATATATATATATATATATATAGTGTATTAAGCGTATCGACCTCGACCACACGGCTCTAACTGCCGTATCTACTACTGGTGATGTCGGAGTATGATAAATCAGCATGCTGAGCTCGGTTTGTAGTAGTATCACAGGCAGTATACTGTGTTGAGAACTACAGGTGGTACAAATGGCACAGTCTCACGACATACTAGTACAGTGAGTGTACACACCCCCTCCCCCTCTCCCTCCCCCTCCCCCTCCCCCCCCCCCTCCCCCTCCCCTGGAGACGCGGACACACAGGTGTGAGACGCCTGATACACCTGTATAGGCCCCCGCCTACAGGTATACAACCAAGCCTAAACCCACCCACCCACCCTCCCACCCACACTCCCACCCTCCCTCTCCATCCGCCCCACCTCCCACACACCCTCCCACCCTCCCACCCACCCTCCAACCCTCCTTCCTTCCCTCCCGCCCGCCCGCCCGCCCGCCCTCCCTCCCTCCTCCCCCTCCCACCATTCACCTACACAACCTCCTCCCCTCCCGCCCTCCGTCTCCATCCATCCCACCCCCACCCCCACCCCCACCCCCACCCCCACCCCCACCCCCACCCCCACCTCCATCCAAGTCCTTCATTAATTACGAACAAATCAACAGAGTTATCCGGGAAATGTTCATATGTCCCTGTGTAATCCTAGTGAATATAGGAGATTATGGTGGTATGGAACTTGGGGGGCAATGAATGCATGCAGAGGCTGCCCAACAGCCCTATCACACTACACGACATGAGCTGCGACAGACGATGTCGTAGAGGAACCACGCATATGTATAAAAGACAAAACTCTCGGTTACCCACATGCAAAATACTCCAAATTGCCAATTTCAAACAATTATGTCATTCCATATCATCATAAGGGGCCTTCCATTTAGTACGTATGCAAAAATTCACAAATTCTAGACCCCCTCCCCTCAGGTGAAAATACGCATTAGATTTGTATAGGAACATACGCAAAATTCCTAAAATATCAGACCCCACCCCCCCCCCCTTTGGTGTGTACGTACTTAATGGAAGGCCCCTAAGGTGCCAATATGGCAGCTTTAGGTTGTGTAGTGTAACGGGGCTTGTACGTATCAGCTGTGGCTCTGACGTCAAGGACTCCCCCCCCCCTTCCCCCCCCCCCCCCCACACACACACACTCTGCCTGTACGTCTAGGCGTATACCATACGTCCCCGGGGTATGACTTAAATGTCACTCACACAGGCCCTGCTTGTACAGAATTAGATCTATAGACACAAGCTAAATTATGATCTCCCTGTGCCAACGACAGGGATATCAAAGGCATCTAGATGTCCATTGGCTGTTGTGCATGTAAGGTCCTGTCTATTGGACCATTCACATTACAGAACAACTAACTATGTAAATGTGTAGGGGTATGGTCTCTACCTCCTCACAGATATGATCGTTTCACAGATACGATCATCAAAAAGACAGAATTGTCTAAAAACCGTTTGGCTGTGATATAACCATAGATGTTGAAAAAAGAGATGTTTCTTAATAGAATGGGGTCACCACTCTAAGAAAAAAAATTATGATAAAAAATAGATGTTGATATGGCCTTAAACACCAATAACTAACAAACCAACCAAGGATTAGAATGCCAGGTTATACCTCATGTGTCATTCATACATGCGCTACCTGTATGTATAGGTACAGGCTTATACCGTACGTCCCTGGGATATACCTTACATGAGATCTGATTATATTAAAGAAAGTTTGCATACAGGAGTGACATATTTGTTAGAAATTATCGGTAGTTATGAGTATTTTACACATGTGTAACAAAGAACTAATATGTGCAATTTCTTAGCGACATGGTCATATTGCAGCTCATGTGATGTTACTTGATACCCCTTACCGAGAGATTACAAAAAGAAATCGAATGTGTCCTTTTCAGCTAGGAAAGATCGGGAGCAGTACACCCAAAAGTTACCAACATGTTGGTAACTAGATTGGTAGGAAGACTCCCGATCTTAGGGTCCCGTTTGTTATGCATGGTCCAAAACATCTTGAGCTATTTGGGCTATATACCATATTGAGTAGTAGGCCTAAAGATCTGGAAAGAGTCCTGGTCTTTGCCAAAAATGCCAGTTTAAAATCGCCACGGAAATTGCAATCTTGTCCCAAATATCTTGTAGTGGAACATGGCCTTCAGGAGTACTCCGATCTTTGTCTCACGATTTTCCAGATCCCTAAGATCAGGATTGATTATGGTTATACTGCATATCCCAATGTTAAGCACTGGCTTAAAAAAGTCAAAGGTTAGTGCGGATTTCTGTAGAAATGCCAAATATTGTCTCATACAACACATATTATCTACTAAAAACCGTATGGTGGAATACGGCTCCATGTATATTATTCATGTATGCATGAATGTATGGATGCATGTATGTGTGTACGTGTATGTTTGTATGAATGTAAATATACATGTTGGTGCTTGTGAAGTATAGGTTAGAGCGGTTAGTGCAAACAGAGGTCGATGTGTGGAGGAGGAGGCTGGGGTCGGCTACATAACACAGTGGGCGTGTATTGACTGTTATATAGGGCTCTGACATAACCTGTCACCTGCATATATATATATATATGATATATATAGGGCTCTCACATAAACTCTCACCTGCATATATAAATAAATATATATATATATATATATATATACACACGGGCCTCTAACATAACCTGTCACCTGCATATATATATATATATATATATATATGTATATATATATATAGGGCTCTGACATAAACTGTCACCTGCATATATGTGTGATATATAGAGTGAGGTCGATGTGTGGAGGAGGAGGCTGGGGGTCGGCTACATAACACAGTGGGCGTGTATTGACTGTTATATAGGGGTCTGACATAACCTGTCACCTGCATATGTATATATAGGGCTCTCACATAAACTGTCACCTGCATATATATAGGGGCCTCTGACATAACCTGTCACCTGCATATATATAAATATATATATATATATATATATATATATAGGGCCCTGACATAAACTCTCACCTGTATATATATATATATGGCTGTGACATAACCTGCCACCTACACACACACATACCAGAGCCCTAACCTTTCAGCTGGATATATATATATATATATATACATGTATATATATATATATATATATATATATACTGACGCCACACTGTGTTCTGTTCACATCCGGCACGTACAACCTCAAAGGGAGTACGAGGGTGGTTATCACCCCGTGCCGGGACAACATCAGCCCTCGGCCGGCCCTTCAGGCCCTGGCCTCAGGCTGATATCGGGGTCCCGGCTAGGGGTGATAACCGCCCTCTTACTCCCTTCTCGGTTGGTTATATGTTTTATCACCCAAACAATATTCAAAGTATGTTATAACTACTGAAAAAGATGTGAGGTACGTACAACCTGTCAATATGCATCGCCCTCAATACCGCCCGCTCGTCGGGTGTGCGGGTGATAATTTTTATGCGTTTAACCAAGTTGTATAGTGGAACATAGATCGTGAAAACAAGCTCAAGGATTTATACATCCTTATAATCATGTCCCCTGTTGATAATTATGGACCCAGAAATATCATGCTCTTTACAAACCCTATTACACCGCATGACTTTGAGCTGTGGTATCGGTGCGATATGGTGATATTTATTACATGTCATGCAGCACCTGTAAAGTATGTTTGAAAATCCTAGTGTTTAGGTCAACTTTAACAAACACAACACTCACTTCAGATTACTAGTTGTAAATGTGGTATGGCGACCAGTGAAAGTTTAGAGAGATAAACCGTGCACAAATGTTGAAATATTGATTTCACAGCCCCCCTCCCACCCCCCCCCCTTCCTTGTGCCAGCTGGCCAACACCTCGCACCTAACCTCGACCACCGTACACTACCTGGGACTTTTCACTGAGAATAACTTTGACCTAGAAAATCATTACCATACTTTTATAAACAGAAACACACATGTACACTCAAATACAGACACGATCATATATATTCGATTTATTTATGTATGATTGTGTTTGTGTGTGGTGTGTGTATGTGTGTCTGTGTCTGTGTGTTTATAAAACAAGTAATAACTCTATATATTTGCATATTTATGTACGCAAATATAATACATTGCATCTTATATATAGTTAATATTTCTTAGTTAACATATATATTCTGATCTTGGGGAAAAACTTACTTTTGAACCAAATTACAAAATGATTACATTTGATGATACTGTACCCTACTTTAGATTTATCGACCCGAGTAACAATTGTACCATTGCATTAATTTGGTTAGTTATTTGCTACACCTGGTAACTTATTAGTGTATCTACATTCAGAAACACCTTACTAGTGTTCCCTTCCCTTAAAAGAACCCAGTGCTAGAAATACCCTTTATGAACAATGTTATGTTGATGCTAGTTCTTGGGAATCCCAAAGATAGTCCTTCATCATTTCTAAAAAAAAACAACATCATCCCTCTGAAACTAACCACTACCGACTCGGCCATTTGTTGACGGGTCAGATACATGTACAGTTCGTATTGTGCTCCTGGTCTGTAAATGGTAATATGTTGAGGAAGGTGCACATGACACCAGAAAGCTGCGATCCACAGCAGGGGCAGATTAAGAGGGGGAAGCGTAGGGCGCACATACCCCCTCAAACCTATTTTTGGCCAAATATTAATTTTTGTTCATGTAAAATCTTCAAAAGGGTCCAGGGGAATTTTGTTTTACAACAGGGTGCACCCCCCCCCCCCCCCCAATTATAGCTTTTAGGTCTGGATCTGCTCCTGCACAGGCAGGGGCATTGGCTGATGCATACCATTCTACTGTGTCCAATGGGCAACTGTACACTTAAACATTGTGTATGCACACAGTCACTCTGCATCATACATCTTCTACCAACAGACTTCTCCTACTGAAAGGCGTCCCATAACACATTCATATATATATGTAGCACACCCCTATCACTACCATACCCCGCTCCAGCATTGTCCTGGGCCCAGCTGGGGTTTCTATAGGCGATCGGGGCCTGCCCGGTCTGCCACGGCCCCACGCCTATGGCCCCAGGGATGAGTGCCAGCTTCTATTACATGGAGGCCAGCTATGTACAGCGGGTCCAGGAATGAGGCCGTGTAACTATGGGAATGTCCCCCAGAGCTGGTATGGGAGCTGAGGCCTGACGTTAAGTCGACGGGTATGTAGACGGAGATGGGTGTTGAATACAGAATGTGCAACTAACAGCACTTTGAAATATTTGTTTTTCTTTTTATTATCATGCGACTTCCCATAGGTATACATGTCCTTCAAGTTGCAATTAAAGATGATTAAATTAGATTTTAGATAAAGTGCATAAATCTGTTTAAAAAATTTCCTTAGCTGCTTTATAAAATCGTAAGGTCCAAGAACATGCTTTTTAAATGATACAGTCAGGAAAGGTGTGTTAAAAAGATACCCGACCATCGCTGTATAAGGCGACGCTAAGAATCTGTAGGACACTGTGCACAATGAATAAGACTCCATCTGTAAAATTGTAAATATAAAATCAGAACAGTAGGAAACTGTACAGAGACAATGTACTAATCCCTGACTGTCACAGTGTAAACTATAACACAGAGTTTTGTCCATTCAAGGAGTGATTTAACGGTGACGTCCTGTGACTTGGGTAAGCATTCTGTGATGTACTTCTACATTATAATAAATAGACTTCCGTGACATAACATCCCAGGCTGGTTTGGACACTGTCAAGTATGGATATAGTTCCTGGGTTTTCACTGAGTAAATTGCAACATAAAAAAGCAGGACACTGTACAGAATGAAAAGATACTTAACTGTCAAAGTGTAAATTACAACGGAGAACAACAGGACACTGTGCAGAATGCCCAAGTTTACTCTCAGCACACAGGACAACATTAAGTGTCCCGTCAGAACACTCCGTCTGTGTTAGGGGAACATCAGGCCCAAATAAGGCTCGTGCCAACTAGAGGCGGAGAGGCGGGTTCTCGTGACATACGTCACAGCTAATTCAGCCTTATTATCTCCTACTCAAAATCCTTATTACGGCTGATCCTAAAAACCTGCCTCCCCTACCCCAAACTCCAGTGTACCTGGTTAATGATAATAAGCGTAAAGCGGAGTTTGGTAATCAGATTAATGCGGCTCTGTGCAGGGCAGTCGGGGCGGCCCGCGTGCCGTCCCACCATCAGGGGGCACTAATGGCCAGGGTTACTAATGCACAAAACAGGGGACGGACTCACCACTAATCGCCCGATAATGGGGCCCTATCATCCTCACTGTCACCGCGGGGTACACACAGCTAAGGCTGGCCAGGGACGGGGCTATTTCTATAATACGGCCCAATGAGAAGGGACCCTTTAGATATTGTGGGTAGATGTTAAGATAATGTCTATATATCTATTTACTCTATTATAGTGATATTGCTAATATGTAATATACCTGTTTTTCAGCCGTAACATTTGACATATGCATTTGACTATATAAAAATACAGTTATGTATACATCCCGCATATATCATGGTCTACATACATACACATGTATATGATATACATTTATATATAATCAATAATTTGTAGGTTGAGTGCATCCCACATATGTATGTATATTATACATAAAGAGCAATCATGAATCATCCAGCTGCACGGTGTCTATTTGAAACAAACGAATTACTATCAATATTTCCAATAAGGTGTAATGTTTTAACCCATCTCAGTCTGAGTTGTTAGCTTACTTTCAGCCTATCAGTGGACAGACAACGTTCCTCCAAACCCTGCTTACAGCCATGACACCCTATATAATGGTCGTCAGGCAGACGTTAATTTGGACATTCATGATAATCATTGACGGCTGCTACTGGCAGGTCAACTAACCACAACACCTAGATATTAGGGTCGGGTGGCAGTGCTGGTCAAAGTGTACACAAGAATTACACGTTTACTTTTCATGCACAAATTGTGATATTATAACATGCAATTCTTTGATTTCGATGAATACTTGTTGTAAACAGTAGTTAGGATTCAGATGTTGTGCCCTAGCACCCCTTCCCCCCCCCCTCCTTTTTTTTTTTTATTTTTTTATTTTTTTTTTAAATTTTTTTTTTTACTATTTTTCGATCTTAAAAATTGTTCGATAGACAATGACAAATATTAACCAAACAATATGAGATTTACTCCCGCCAAGATGTTGACTACTGAGGTGATGCTTCATGAACAGATTGCTAGTGATTAACAAACGTATACAGTCACCTCGCCAATATTGACAAAGACTTAGTTACAGAATCTCGTACTACATGTAATTTCGGCTAAATAAATGTAAAACTTAACTAGAGCTTCCACCTTTAAACATCCTGGTTCCGCGACTGTTCTTAACATAATATATGCTTTTATAGACTATCCTATTAGCATCCTATACGTAAATACAGAGTACATGTATCTCTTATCTCTGCTCTAATGACTGATGCCATAATTATTGCATAAGGGGTATATTTCTTTGCTAATGGTATTAATAAATCATAATTTTATCAGTTTGCTTTTTTCAGATCTTGTACTGGTTGTCTGTACATGTAATGTGGATAGAAATGGAACGATTTGAGATATGTCAACCGTAGACATATTATGTATGTCTATGGTGTCAACATATCGAGTTGCTAAAGCTGCCTCCTGACCCATTAACATGCAGGTGTCAATAGTCTACAGTGGTAACAGCCGCGTGCATATCAACGGACACATATTAACCGCCGCTATACCGAGTTACCCAACAACATTAACAGCTACTTTATATATAATTAGTGGGTTACCCAACAAGACAGTGGGACACCTTAGTCGGGGTGACGTCACGTGCTGTAAGTGGGTCATCGTAGTGACGTCACGTGCTGTAACTGGGTCATCCGCTGGGGCTTCACGAGCAATTACCTAATGACCTCCTCCCCACCTAAACCGCCCCTCCCCCTCCACCTCCCCCCCATCATCTCCACCTCCCCTCCCCTCCTACCCCCTACAGTCCAACACGTGGCCATTGTCTTAGTCCGTCCCTGACCCACTTAGGTCTACATAGCGACTAGCAGACTTGGACGTAACTACAGTCTCCCATTGTCTCTGTCCTCACACAGTCCTCCCTAGTGGGGGGTCCGGGGGGATTGTGTGTGTGTATGTGGGGGGGGGGGGGGTGATGTAACGGTTTTTCTTAGGCAACTATATGGCTAGTCTACGCAACTTTAGTTTTTGGTTGGTCTGTTACATACTAAAATATCACGGAACCATTACTTAATACTTGTGAGACCTAACCAAAGTAGAATGTGCTCATAACATTCAAATAATGTCAAGTCCAAATCCAAACAGAATATCATCTTGACACCTAATTATAAACACATTTCATTGTGACATTCTTATTGGGTAAGGTCATAATTTTAACTTCACAAGATTCTGAAGAACCTTACCAGGATGTCACAACCTAATGTTCCAGGTGTTGGTTGCAGTGACATTATTGGAAGTCATAGCAAGAATGTTACTGCAACGTTATCATGTAACCTATCAAGACTAATCCAGAACATCGCTGCAACATTATCATAACATCTTATCCTTGGCTGGGTCCCCCTCCCCCCGCTGCAGATCGAAGAATGATGTCTTTGGATAACCTATGTTTGTTGACTTGTGCAAATTGGATGTTAAATTGTTGTGGCTTGATTGAGACTGTCCAGTGTGTAATTCGTATATCCTACCGTCTGTGAGGACAGCGGGGGACAGTGGACGTTCCTGGCCTCGATCTGTACAGGTTTTATGTGTCTAATGTGTCGTGGAGTCGAGCCAACGCTGGTCACATTTGGTCAGTCTACTCAAGTGACAGACAGAGAGGGGAGGTGAGATTGGGGGGGGGGGGCTGACTGCCTATTAAAAAGAAAATAGCGTGCCTAACTTTCTAGAGGTTTATTCTAGTATGTAATTTACCAATGCACCCCTTCTTTAACACCCGGTTTGAAGCGTGTCCACTCGGCGAGTTTGAAACTATACAACTTTAGTTCAGCTACACAACTGGAAGTCAATGATAAAACATCTGCTGCACTGCATGACGGGTAATATACTGGACTGTCCAGTCAAACTGTCTGACTACTGCACACTGCACACACTCCTGAAAAAAGGCGTATAAAGTAAGGGGACGGAGAGAGGTTTTTGCCCCTCCCCCTTTTATACCACACCTCCTCCCCCCATGGTAATCCCTGCTGTGTGACAGTATGTGAGCCTTTAGTGGGCCTTTAGTCCCCACACACACAGCCCACACTGTCCTCCCATCCAAACATCTGACACTAGTATAACGTTGCAGCAATGTTCTGATTTGGTTGTTGTCATGTTATTTTGATGGCTCCCCATAATGTTGCTGCAACATACCGCACTGACATTGCATTGTGATGTTATTATAACATTAAATATCCTGGTTATGTTCTCCAACCTAAACAGAATGTTCATGTAACGTTCTGTTGTGGTTTCATCCTAACCTCACCATAAAAATGATGTTACAATAACATTCTGATTTAGTGAGGTTTCAACCTCACCATCAATAACATAATTGTTACTGCCATATTAGTAAGTAACAAACTGACTAAAAAAAAGTATGGTCGCAGAATGTTTCTGTTACGTTGCAAGTTGGCTGGGCCCCTGTCCGGGCCCACGGCCTGTGGGAGGGGGGGGGGGGCGTACAAAGAATCCAGTATGTCCCTATAGCCCCCCCCCCCCCACCTCATATTCGGGCAGTGACTGGGAGTGTTTCCACCTCTCAGTGAAGCCTATATTATTCTAATAGGCAATTTTGACTATCTTGAATTTGGCTATTTCTAATTAGAAATATAATGGAATCCCTTGCATGTTATAATTAACATACCACTTGAAAGGGAATTTAAAATCCTTTCTAATGACATATAGCATTTAATTCTTATTGCCACTGGTAATTTGTGAATTGTGGGTAAAATCGGGTTATGTAATATAGCCTTAAAGGTGTCGACCCAGCCCGCCATGCCGTATGTGCCAATCTGCCGCAACGACCATCTCGGTACTCTCACCGCTTCCATGTCCGGCGCGAAGGTAAATCTCACTGCAGAATGCAAGGCCCGCCATGCGGCCTTTCCACTCATAATGTAGACATAATGTTAACACCGCTTGCACTCACATGTTACTATTACATGCATGTGTATTCTCATTTTGCCTTTTCCATTTTTTAGATTTTTTGTTTCATTAATAATTGTTTGTACCTATACGGAAGATAATTCATGTATGAGTGAGCATGGTTAATACAAAAATAAAATAAGATTTACATATGTTTGCCCATGTTATAACACGTGTAACATCATCCGTGGTACTAATTCAATGGTCAATTCATTTGTAGAATTGTCCACATTCTACAAACGTATTGTTTCACATATTCGTCATTATGCCTATCATGTTATATCTATAATGCATTGCTATATATCTATTCCTGCAAACCCTCTTTATTTGATACAGGTGCAGTCCTGTAAGGATGTAGAATCAGTCCATGTTTAAGATCATGCATGTAAAGGTGACGGTTGCTAAATATATGTATGATCCCGGCATCTTTACCATGGAGAGCAAGGTATAGCTATAGTGTACACAAGTAAAGCGGACTCTGACTGCCTGGCAGTCAGAGTTGTTCAGACCATGTACGAGTGAGGACCTGTTTTAGGCCAATAGCCTGGGTGAAGAAGTAACATTGCAGATAGGATAGAATCTGTCTAGGAGCATCATTGCAATTTGATGTGTGAGCTGAGTGCACTTAGTCTGCGTACTGGTGAAATGCTAACAGGAAGTCGGTGACTACATACTCGTGTATGGGACTGTATTAAACTTCATCCTTTCACAAGAGTGTCTTTTTAAAAATTGGCGACTGGAGAAACATTGGGAACTGAACTTCATCCACAGGATGGTGGACCATGAGTTGGACTAGCATCATTTACGAGTTACTGAATTTGCGAGTTTAATGAACTAAACTAATAACACTTACATAATAATATTATACTGAACTTATAACATGCAGATACATAATAATATTATATTGAACCTATAATTCAGTCCCACATGAAGAAAGTAATTTCCTATTGACATGTGTTAATTATGTATATTTATCTACATATCCGCACCCCCCCCCCCACGTGTCCACACAGGTGTTCGCTATCCACCTTTAATCCACCCGACACCAACACCTGTCTGCGCGTGCGCACTGCGTGTGTCGGTCCGTCCCTCACGGCCCGGCACTTGTAGTATGACGGATGGATGGGGGGGGGGGGGGGGGGGGCACCTGACACCTGTAGCCTGGGGGGGGGGTTGAGGGAGGGGGGGGGGGGCTGTCACACGCAGGTGCTAATATAAGGCCGTATTATACTATGCGTTTTTTGAAACGCGTTTGGACCATTTCAAAGGCGTTTTTGCCGACGCGAATAGCAAACGCGAATCTGGAGACCAAACGCGAAGTGTAATATATGACAAAAGGTTCGCGTTGGGTGCTAGAACCCAAAGCACATAGTATAATATAGTTTGTGTTGGGTCTGACGCTTAGTGTAATATAGCCTTAAACGCGTATCAGACGCATTGGGCACTGAGACCCAACGCGAACATAGACCCGACGCATAGTGTAATACCGCCTATACTCTCCCTGTGATACGGCCTCAGCCTCAGCCTACTCCGCCGTGTGCCCCACTCACAGCTTTGGCCGTGCTACAATCCGATGTCCCCAGCCAAGCTGAGACGTAACAGAAACGTTCTGCAACCATACTTTTTCAGTCAGCCTGTTGCTAACTAAGATGGCACGTAACAATTACGTTATTGATGGCGAGGTTGAAACCTCACCATATCAGAATGTTATTACGTTATATTTTTGTTAGGTTAGGACGAAACCAAAACAAAATGTTATGAGAATGTCCTGTTTAGGTTTAAGAACGTAACCAGAATGTTATAATAACGTCACAGTGCAACGTCACAGCAGTATGTTGCAGCAACATAATTGGGAGCCATCAAAATAACATAACCAGTACCAGTACAGAACCAAACAGAACGTTGCTGCAACGTTATAATAACGTCACATGCTTGCCTGGGTCTGCTTTAAATGACGTTCGCCGCTTAACGGCTGTACAGTCGGGGAACAATTAAAATACACTGTTTTCCCGTGGTATTCCACTACTCTTCATATTACCAAGACCAACGGGTGGCCCGGGGACCAGGGTACAATTAAAGGTCCCCCTCCCCGACCCTCAGAGGGCGAGGAGTGTGAGTAGTATATATGTACATCTCATAAAGGGGGTTTGACTCAGGCATAGAGGTACATAAGGTTTTATTATTACTATTTTTTTTCTTTTCTTTTTTTTTATTTGAGTGAGATCTTCCGCCAGCTCCCACTTTGCTTTATACAGTTACAAGATTGTGGGGCTGGTCATTTGTTACTCATTGTGATATTACAATATGATACCCAATTTATGAAATGAATGATGAAAATGATAATGGCTTTATATATGTCTATGGCTCAGGTACCACGTCCTCACACGCAAGAAGACTAGATATACATAAGATGACATATATAAGATAGTACATATACTAACATAGAGATAGATAATATATGTATGACTATGGACTAACTAACAAACGAATCCAGGTTTCGTGTCAAGTATAAACCACTTTGTCGGAAACGAATGATGCTCTCTCCTCTGACGGCAACCGTAAACCACTTTGTCCTTGGTATATGAGTGTTTTTTGTGGGTGTGTGTGTGTGGGTGTTTATGTTTGTTAATTGTATGTTTGTGTGTATTTATGTTAATGTTTGTGGGTGTGTTTTTGAGTAAATATCTAATAGTGTGTGAGCACTGCCAGGAGGGCTGCCAAGTGTCCAAATTAAGCACAAAATGTCCCGATACTTAAGAAGAAATAATTATATAGAAATGATTGTAAAAAATCGCAATAATTTTGTTCAAAATACCCTCTCGCATAATATACAATTTTCAATCTGATTGTACAAAGGTACATATATGTGGTTGTGTTATGTTCATGAGGTACCAGCGCCCGACCTGAGAACGAGGCTCCACCTGTTACACTCTCCACTCTCCAGGCACAGTGCTGCTCTCCCCCCGGATACCTAGTCGCCCAACACGGCGCACACAGGGGGACACGGACGGACGGAGAGCGTTTTCTCAGTGGAGAGAAGAGGGGTCTGGGGGGAGCTCATTGGACATTTTACATCGAAAAAACCTATAGGCCCTATTGGACCAAAAATAGCGGGGGCACGCCTCCTGCCACCCCCCCCCCCCCCCACCAAGAAAAACCCATCGCCACCTATCTTCACGGGCGTCTCCATCCCCGGAATGTAGTAACGGAGAAAAATAAAGATGATTCCACCAAAAAAAATGACGGGGCAAGTGTCTGTTGGCCCACATCAAAAGTATAGCTGCATGTAGATTGGGAGGTGTGGGGGGGGGGGGGGGGGTCATGTATGAAGAGGGGGGGGGTTGTAATTAGTCATAAACTGATTGGTGAGTTTAAAGAGGACCATGCGGGTAGTACAATAGGGTGAAGAGTGCATGGTAAAACGGTAACCACTACTTCATTGAAGTATAGTTGTCTCTGTACAATTATACCTTAATAAATGAACGGTAGCTTTCCTCGGGAATTACTTTGTAATGTTGGGTGCAACACCCCCCGAAGCACCGGTAAATCTACAGGTGTTTTTCAGAAAGGTTCTTCCCCGTTTGGACCGCTTCAGATCACTATGACTAATTATATAAGATAGACCATATTGTTCGATTTGCTGTATTGAAACATGCAAGTTTGATTGGTCTAGAGAAGAGGTAACTAAGTATTGTTAATAATTATACATTTTGAGAAGTGCGTATATGGCGGGGTGTAATCCTGTGCCATCTTTGTAAATCATATGGCTTGGTATATTCGGGTACCATGTCTGTATATCACATGAAAGCCTCCAGTCTATTGGTATAGACCTTGTGCAGACGTAGTCACGTGATCACTTTTTGGTGATCACCACGTGGTGATCATGACCACATGGCTGCGAAATATGTCTAAAATTTAGCAATTCTAAATCACAAATATTGTTGATTTATGATTCAGTCAAGTCATTCTATGGACATTAGGTATACTGATACATTCTAAATGCTTTAAAACTGCAAATAATAATTACAATAAAGTGATCATTTTGCATGTTGTGACGTCATCTGCACAACGTCTATACGAAGTTGTGACGTGTTTACACGTCATAAGGCTTGTGTAAATATGCGCTGTTTCCCCCTGTAGTAGACGCTACGTACCCTGATCGTGTATGGCCATAACACTGGTCTACACACAGCCGTATATCAATATATACACATACATGTATATGTATAAACAGGTTAATCAATAATTACATAAGTTATACGGATATTATGAGGCAACACAAAGTCGATATATACAAGTATACTGCGTAATTATAAGATGCAACAATAAAGCAATGAGGAGATAAACTCAGTGAACAGTGCATTGTTTCCCCTAGGCTCATCAAAGGTCAGTAAGATGCACAGGTACGCACATAAAAAGGCCTATAAAAAGGCTCTAACAAAACGAATATGATATTTGTGACATGTCAAAATCAGTTATTAGGCACATCTGTCCTTACTTTAAGATTGCAAAAGTGTATACTGTTTGTGGTTGTTACATATGGTTATATTTTACAGCTAAACCTATAAAAAATTAAAATGATCAAAAAGTGCCAAAATCTCAGGTACGCCCCGGGTTGCACACATAGACTCAAGGAACATAAAGATAGGTAAGCCTAAGTACGCATGGGTACGCACAGGTACGCACACACGCCAAGGTACGCATCAGAACACAGGTACGCACACACGCCAAGGTACGCATCAGAACACACGAGTATACCAATGTAGAGATAATGTCCCTACCTGTTTCTCGCTGTCCTTTCCCTTGGCCAGCTGCGGGGTGACGAGGCGCTCACAGAAGCACCCCTCCAGGAGCGCCACCCCCGACGGGCGGGTCGTCGCCTCGTGCTCGTAGTAAAAGAGCAGGTTCTGGTAGAGGGCGAACCATCGCAGCTGCCACTTGCCCGTGTCGGCCGACTTCTTGTGCAGGTAGCCGCACAGCGTGTTCTCCTGCTTCGCCTTGGACGCCAGGTGCAGCAGCTGCGACTCGGTGATCCGCACCGTCTTCTGCATGGTAAGGCCGGGTACCCTCCAGGGGACAGGGGGTTAGTGGTGGGTGAGCAGGTCCCGAGCAGGTCCCGAGCAGGTCCCGAGCAGGTCCCGAGCAGGTCCCGAGCAGGTCCCGAGCAGGTCCCGAGCAGGTCCCGAGCAGGTCCCGAGCTGGTCCCGAGCAGGTCCCGAGCAGGTCCCGAGCAGGTCCCGAGCAGGTCCCGAGCAGGTCCCGAGCAGGTCCCGAGCAGGTCCCGAGCAGGTCCCGAGCAGGTCCCGAGCAGGTCCCGAGCAAGTCCCGAGCAGGTCCCGAGCAGGTCCCGAGCAGGTCCCGAGCACTTCCTGGGTTAATCCAACAGACCGTTGCCCAGGCCAGTAGGGGCACTCTTCAACCCGCCCGTATCCGGGGCTGGGGCCTTGTGGCTACCTGGCCCCATACAGCAGGCAGCGGCAGGGTCCTGAGGTCCTGACCCCCTCTGGCCACTACCCGGAGGTCTCGTTGAGGTTCTGACCCCCTACAATCTTTAACAGGAGGTCTCTTTGAGGTCCTACTTCTGTTCGATCCCTACCAAGAGGTCTTGCTGATGTCCTGACCCCCTCCAATCACTACCAGGAGGTTTCGTAGAGGTCCAGACCCCCTCCGGTCACTCCCAGACCCTCTCCACGACGACAGGGCCGGGCCAGGTGGAGGTGGGTATAAGTCCGTCAGGTGAGGTCCAGACGCAGTGGTCAGCCGTCCTCCTGTCGCGGCCACATGCTGTAGGAGTCGGAGGAGGCGGTCAGCACCTGGCTGCCACCACTCTCACTGTGGGAGTAGTAATAATAATAATGATACCTGGGGCCGTGGGCAGGAGGCGGGAGGGGGCTCCAACACAGACCGCCGGGTCCTCCCGCCGTCCTCCGCCCGTCAGCCCGCCCGCCGGGTAGACTCTGTCCTGACCCGGGGGGTCCTCTAGGGGGTAACGACCCCTGTGTTTAACGATGACCCCTGTGTTCTAACCCCTGTGTGCTGACCCCCTGTGGGTGCCGGGAGGGGCTGAGCGGGCACCAGGAGCACCCAGGAGGAGTATACAGGAGGAGGAGGAGGCGCGCTACCTGCTGCCACAGGTACGGGCCGGCCGCATAATGAGGGCTGCTGCCTGCCGGAGGTGGGCGCGGGGAGGGGGGAGGGGGTTAGGTGGGGCCGCGCACCTGGAGCTCCTCCTCAGCAGCCGCGCTCTGTCCTCACTCTCCAACCACTCTCCTCACTCTCCAAGCACCGCGCTCTCTCTCTTCACTCTCCAAGCACCGCGCTCTCTCTCTTCACTCTCCAAGCACAGCCCTCACTCTCTGCACTCTCCAACCACAGTGCTATCCTCACTCTCCAAGCACCGCCATCTCCTTACTCTCCAAGCACCGCGCTCACTTTCCTCACTCTCCAAGCTTCGTCATCTCCTCACTCTCCCATCACCGCTGTCGTTCTCTTCGTTCTCCTCCTGTCGCCACCGCATTATCCTCACTCTTCAACAACCGCATTTTCCTCACTCTCCCACCGCATTATCCTCACTCTCCCACCACATTATCCTCACTCTCCAAGCACCGCGTCGTCCTCACTCTCCAGTCGTAGCCGGGCGTGGCGGGCAGACAGAGGCTGGCGGGCCGTGGGTTGTCGCTGCCCGGAGCTGCAGCAGGAGGACTGTGGCCGTGGAGAGGAGGCGGTGGTTGTGGCGGTGTGTCGCCGGGCTGTGGGGACCCCAGGACTGCTCCAGCCTGACTCCAGGATCCCTCGTCCCCCCTCCCCCACGCCCCTAGCTCAGTGACTCCCCCTGGTGAGCGGAAACAACACTAAGCTTCTCATGAGAACTAGTACCATACACGTACTAATTCTTTGCAAGAATGTTATTTTTAAAAATATGTTTTTAATTAACGTAGACCAGCAATAGCTAGAGTAGGCCTGTTTGTGGGAAGATGTGGGGTTGGTTTATGATTAAACAGAATGTGTATTAAAGTATAAACCAACCCAGATAGGCGCTGCTCATCCCTGGCACGTTAATGGTTCCAAGGATAGACACCAGGTGTCTCTAGCCTCTAGAGGACTCTTACAGCAAGGCCAAGAATCTCAACTTGCAACCTATGATGGTGACCCGATCCGACAAAATGAGTCGCAAGTCGCGCGCGGTCAAACTGAGATATGGGCCTCTGAAGTCGGAAATCGGCCCCACCATCGAAAATGACTTTGTTGCATTTTCTTAATCTTTTATATCAGGACTTTCATTTCCCAAAATATTTTGATGAAATTAATATTCTTAGTGTGTTAGAATGGCCCCCAAAGTCGTTCTTCTGCTTCAGTGAGTTAAAACAAAAGGCTCCTGAGACGCCGATTTTTATCAACTTTGCCGACTTGCGAGCCGCTTTTAGGAGTCGACAACCCAAGAACTTTTGGTACCGCCAAAAAGCGCGGGACCTCTTCTAGCCAATCGCATCGTCAGATTTTGAATTGGGACGGGGATGGACCAATCAGAAGGCGGATCGCGAAAGCCGTCGCCATAAACAATCGTTGTCAAGGAGGTCACGTGTTGCGATCCGAGCGCTCTGATTGGCTGAGACCCCCTCGGCGTGCCGGAAGCGCGACTGTTTGTAAAATTTAAAGGTCCGACCGACAGAAGCAGGTGCGCGTTCAATGAGGCCTAACGTGTTAATTAGCGTGTTATTTCTTGAACTGCAAGTGCAGTTTGGATCCAAACATTGTTAGGATTACATGGCTACCCCCAAGGAGCGTGAGGAGGCCGTGGCAGCCACGCTAAATACAATTGTTCGGACTAATCTTCATGGCGGCGCCAACGACGAGCAATGGCGAGAACTTGTCGAGGATTACTTCGTCTTTGCCGAGGACGATGGGGACTTATCGGAGGGGGAGGAGGATGCTACCCTGTCGGAAAAGGACATAGAGGATTTGGAGGAGGCTGAGGAGTCACAGGAGGACGAGGATGAGCCCCTGGTTATCACTGATCCGACGGACCAACTGCTGCAGGAGGAAACTGACAGTTGCCAGAAATTTAGGTAGGCCATGCTTGTTTGCGACTTGCGATCGAAATTGCCCAAGTTGTGTCGTTTGAAAATTCCTATAAATACCAAACCGTTAGACCTGTCCGGCCATCAGAAGTTGCCCAAACATGTTTTCTAAGATATCCCGTAATTATTTTCATGTTTCTATCTGTCTTTATGTTCAAAATCGACATTTGCTGAAAGTATGCCGCCGTGACCTACTTAATGGCGTCTCGCACTTGAACGATGGACGGCCTTGACCGTTATGCTCTCTCAGGCCTAATTAAAAGTTCTTAGCGGCCATCTAATGAACCTAATTCAATCTATAGGGGTGCCCTCACATATCTTTGACATTAATGTGGACTTTCGTCATGTTTAGGTGCTCGTGTAAGTACCACAACGACGGCCCGTGTTGTGTCCAGTTCTCAATGGCGGAGCGTCTGGACAAACGGCAGGAGGTCGCCCAGCTGACTCCAGGTGTGGCCAATAACCATCCTATTAACCGTCTTAAATGAAGATAGTTTGTCATCTATAATACCTGTATGACCTCCTGGAGGCTGTAACTTTTCCTCTGTGGCATTGACATACGATTTTCGGCCAAGTAACCTCAGTGACCGCGGGGGTAGACCCGGCCGAGAGTAATGTAAACTTTCTTAAACTTTTTTTTTTTTCACAAAGTCAGTCGCTCGTACATCACTAAAGTTCTGTGTCGGATTTCCATTCCAGGGGAGAAGGACATGCTCCTGTTGGGCGTTACAAGTGCCTGTACTGACACCTCGGTACAGCTGTCGACCTGGAAGAAGGGGAAAAAGGGCAAGGGGGCCAGGCAGCACCAACGGAGCCACTACACCGCCGGGGGCAGGAAGGTCTGCCGGGACACCCTGCTCTTTCTCTACAGGTAATTATTCATCTCTGCAGCTAACATTCTCTGTCTAAGTAGTTCCTAAACCTGTCTCCTGCTGTAACTTATTAACATGTACACAATAATTATTTTATGTAACCAAACATTATTTTTATGTAACCGAACCTGGTATGTCCAACATTATTCCATTTCCAATTGTAAGTTGTGTGTTCTTGTTTTTTAGCTGCAGTATCAACAAGATGACCGCCATCAGCCAGTGGTATCGGGAGAACGGGGTCGTACCCCGTACTAAGAGGTCAGGCGGACGCAAGGCCAACACCCATTCCCTCGACCTCGCAGACATCCGCCGCGTGGTCGACTTCATCAACTCCTACGCCGAAACCTATGCCCTCGTCCTCCCCGGCCGAGTCTCCATGCACAAACGCGACGACATCCTCCTCCTCCCCTCCAGCACAAGGAAGGTAGATGTGCATAAACGTTATCTACAGGCCATCGGGGACGCCCACCGTCAGGTTGCCGTCACCACCTTCCGTAACCTCTGGCGCCAGTTGCTACCCCGTATTGTGTGTTCTCGCCCAATGACTGACCTGTGCTGGGAGTGTCAGAGGAACAACCGTGACATCTCCTACTCCTCTAACCTCCCCGAAGTTGTTAAGCAGGCAAAGTTAAAGAAGCCGCAGAAGCACCTGGAGGTGGTGGCCAAGGAACGGGAGTTCTACCAGGAACTGACTACCGCTGCCAAGCAGGCGTATGCCGAGGCAGGCCGGCCGGCGCTCGGGCCACACACTCCCTGTTCCTCTGACATCCGGGTGCATGTATCTTTCGACTACGCACAGCAGGTCCACCTCCCCTCCTCCCCCATGCAGCCAGGGCCCCTCTACTTCCTCGTCCCACGCAAAGTAGGCATCTTTGGCGTGTGTGCTGAAGCCATCCCCCGTCAAGTAAACTATCTTATTGATGAGTCCCACTGCGGCAGCAAGGGTTCAAACGCTGTCATCTCCTAGCTCCACCACTACTTTGCCAACTACTCCCTCGGTGAACGCCTCCTTGACCTCCACTGTGACAACTGCAGTGGGCAAAACAAGAACAAGTACGTGATTGGCTATCTCATGTGGCGGGTCCTGACTGGTCTGCATAAGCAGATCACTCTGAACTTTCTCATAACCGGCCACACCAAGTTTGCCCCCGACTGGTGCTTCGGTCTCCTCAAGCAGCGGTTTCGTTGTGCCGAGGTGTCCTGCCTTGCTGACCTGGCCAAGACGGTCCGGGACAGCACCCAAAAAGAAGTCAACATCCCTCAGCTGTGTGGGTCAGAAGATGGGGCCGTCTTTGTCCCAACCTATAACTGGCAAGCCTTCCTGACCCCGTTCACCCGGCCAATAAAAGGGATCAAGCAGTATCACCACTTTATCTTCTCATCAAACAGCCCCGGGAAGGTAACCGTCCGACAGTACATTGACTCTGAGCCAGAGGAAGTGGATGTGCTCACTGTGGACCCTGGAGCCGTCCCAAAGGTCCTACCACCGGCCACACCTTCCCCTGGGCTTCCCCTTCGTCGGCAGTGGTACCTCTTCAAAAACATCAGAGACTTCTGCACAGAGGAAGCCAAAGACATTACGTGCCCCAAGCCCACGGAACCTGAGCCTGCAGCAGAGGCACCAAGGCGGCGGGACCCATCGCCAGATCCAGGTCCAGGGCCCTCAGGAGCAGGTGGAGGTGGAGATGCAGGGGAGGAGGAGGAGGAGGAGGAGGCGCGAGGAAGGGGATGTGGTAGAGGAAGGGGGCGAGGTCGGGGGCGAGGCCGAGGTCGGGGGCGAGGTCGGGGGCGAGGTCAGGGTCGAGGTCGCGGTCGGGGTCGAGGAAAAACCCCTGACTCGGGCTCAGAGGACTCAGACAGAGAGACAGCAGCCCAAATGCGACGTGAAATGGAAACAGACTCAGACTCAGACACTTCCCCTGAGATCACTCCCCCACCCAAACGTAAACGCAGCCAAAGTCGGGGGCGGGGGCGTGGTCGGTCTACATCCTCTAGCAACTAGAATCATAGACTAGAATACCTGTATATAGTTTGAATTTTAATATTTTATTGGTACTTTTGTGCCTTTTGAGTTGTTTTAGACTCACAGTTTACTGACGTTTTGTGATCTTTCAACTTTATGGAACTTTTATCCAACTTACCTGGAACTATGACACTTATTATTTATGGCAAAACAGGCTGAAATACACTTGAACATTCCCATAGACTCTTTACAAGTCGTTGTGACTTCAATTCAGCCTTCTAGAACAGGTATTGTGACTGTTTGAGCTTGCCCTCTTGCTTCAGTTTTTCATTTTCAGGTGCAGATTTACAGGAATTGTACTCTATCTTTACAAGGCCGGCATGATTAAAGTTTCCATTTCTAAAGCATGACTTCACAGTATTTTGTAGTTCAACTAGTCTAGAATGTATATTCCAAGTCTCAAGTCGGTGGGAGATAAACTTCTAGTGGTATCCAAGGAATTCCGACCGAGTCTAACCAAAACCGCACATAAAAACTTCAAACGCGTTTTTCTCAGAATCAAGTTTCCAGCCTACCGCGTATAGGGAAAAACCTAACTTTGGCCCTAATCATCGTACGAACACAATCTTGGTATCAAAATGAAGCTCTTTTCGAGGTGAGGAACATATCTTACTAACTCAAATTCGTATCTCCGCGACTTGCGACTCATTATGTCAGATCGGGTCACATGAATCCTTCATACTAAAGACAATATTGCATAGGAAAAATCAGTGGCGGATCCAGGGGGGGGGGGGGCAAAAGGAGCAATTGCCCCCCCCCCCCTAGGCTCTCGTGGTTTTGACAAATTTGAGGAGAAATTTAGCAGGCTAAACCATGGGGAGGGGGCAGATATATTGCCCCCCCCCCCCCCTAGAAGACTGACTCTGGATCCGCCCCTGAAAATGGTGAGCGCTAGCCCTAGTCACATGTCGTTACACTTGCCAACTGTTATCCAGATCTATTCTTTATTTTAGAGTTATGTTATGTCATTAACTGTTTTTTCTCAGATGTTTATTGATATTGATAAACTGTTTATTTATGTAGTACTTTAGATATGTGCTTTGTAAAAATTACTTTGTAAAGAAGTTTATTACAATAAAGCTCCTTGAACTTAAACTCGAACTCTTACAGATAAAGGCGCTGTGCCGGTCATGAGGCAGCACCCAGCCACGCCAGTGCACGTGGTAACGTATAATTTATTCTTCTGTTATAAAAACAGCAGGAGTTTCCCACTATGTTTGGGAAGTTATATACATGATAAATAACATCCCATTTGGAAATTGCTCTACAACATTGTCGCGCCTCCATTATTTAGGAGCTATGTCTTTGGTGGCTTTAGCCGATATGAGTATTAATATTAATGCTACTCACCAGAAGTCACCACCCTACACTCACCTACAGGTACTCCCCAGTGGTCACTTCAGCTTGACCACATGAGGGGTCACAAGTTCAGCACTTATCCCGTCTAATAAGATCTTTCGTTTTTCTTTCCCTTCGTTACTCCATTTGTTTCTAATAAAGACTTTGGTCTGAGGTTTCAGCCACTCATGTGTTCAATTCCAGTTGATAGTCCAAAGACCTTGGGCTTAGTGCCGGCTCGGTGCCTCCCTCTAGTGGACAGAAGTGTTCAGGGTGTACACCAGGTGGCACTGTGGGACGGTCACATGTGTGCAGTGACAGGGGGGGGGGAGAGGCGATGGACTACTGAGGCCTGGGATCTTATCTATTTACCACTGTTGGAGGATTTATATCAGGGGCCTTCCATTTAGTATGTACGCACGTTTTCGGACCCCCCATCCCACATAAAAACATACACATTGGATGTATTAGATTGTACGATCATTTCTGGGAGTGGTTGACCAAGTTTTCCAGGTATATGCTTAGCTATGCCCAAATAGTCAGTCAAATTTATGATGTTCTTTTGCATATAATTATAGTTACACGTTCAAAGGAATGTGTGATGTCCATAAGTATAACTCGCAAGTCATGAGAACCTAGAACTACAATTCATATTATTGAACAATATTGTTCATTGTTGTACCAATTGGTTGCTAGCTGGTCGATACTATATAGATTAAAGGCGCCGTTCCACTAGCTCATTTTACTCCCATTTCTAAAGTTTGAAGTGGGAATATTGATGATTTAAAAATAGATATGCCATATCTATCACATTATAAATAGTTTGAATTCTCCTTCAAATGATTTGTAGAATGTTTTATCCTTTTACCTTATTCCTCGTGAATCTTTAATACAAACAAATCACCAGTGGTCAAAATCGTCCCTGTTAACGTTGTTGCAGAGAGTGTGCTATACTGGTTCCCCGTGGTATTCCACTACTCTCCATATTACCACTGGTATGGGCAAATGGGATGACCTTGACCCTTGGAGAAACTACTCCATATAAACAAACAGGAATTTATCATATTTTGTCATTATATTTCACGTTTGTTAGCAGTGAAGAAACATTAAAAGAATGTATTCCAAATTAGTTGTGATTGAAAAAAAGTACTCCTGTACTGCATAGGTTGCCTTAGAAAAAAACAACTCGGCTTCAGTGACCTACACATGATGTCACACGCAGTTGGCGCGGAGGCTGCTGATTGGTTAATTCAATTCCCATACCTGAGCCAAGACTAACGGGTAGCCCAGTGTACCAGGGTAAGAGTGTGCTGGGAAGTCGAGGGGTATAAGGGGTGGTTGATTTAGAGTGCGAGAGGTGGCGCCACTGGAGCACCCTGCGCCATCCAGCGCCTACCAGCCTCACCAGCCTCACCCCCCTCACCAGCCTCACCCCCCTCACCAGCCTCACCCCCCTCACCAGCCTCACCCCCCTCACCAGCCTCACCAGCCTCACTTCATGGATTGACAGAAATACTCAGGTCCGCATAGGGGCCTTCCATTTAGTACGTACACAAATTTGATCAAATTCTAGACCCCCCGACCCCCCTTTGCCTAAAATACGCAATGGATTTGTACAGGAACTTACGCAAATTTTCAAAAATTCCAGACCCCCCCAACCCCCCCTTGGTGCGTACATACTTTATGGAAGGCCCCATACAGGTTCTGGTACATGGAGGGGGGGGGGGGGGCAGGCAAAGTGCCCTAGCTATGTAGAACTTTTAATTAAGATTTCAATATTTCAACTAAAAAAGTGGGGTGGCAAGCCAGCATTGAGTGGAAAGTTTCAACATTATCTCACTATTCTAAGGGGCCTTTACATCAAATTTTGGAAGCAAAAGTGGAACGTTTTGAAAGGTTTCCTGTATGGAGAGGGGGGGGGTGTGTCTTGGAGAGTTTCAACCCCGGGGTCTCAACCAAAGTGCAAAGAGAAGTAACTGTCATGACAAATGAAGTATGGAGGTGATTTCAGAACAATTCTTATTTCATGGAATCTTTGTTTCTACTCCTTACTCCGATTTCTTTGCTGTGTGATTTTCTTTAAGAAGAACTTTGAGAATTCTTCATTTAAACCTTTCATAAAGTATCATTGTTACCCTCCTGTGAGTGATTTATGAGTAGTTGGAGGTCTGAGATGACCTAAAATGTGATCTCAGACACTGGAATTTCAATGGTTTATGGGTTGCCAAGAAATAATTTTGACCTAGGTATTTCATAAGGACCACGTGCCAAAAATGTGGTACAAAAATAGTAATTTCTGTTTCATAATGATAAATTAGAATTCTTGAATTCTAACTTTAAGATTTCATTGTGAAACCCTTTCATAAGCAAATCATTGTTCGACTTCTCAACTTTGTCACATTTGGTATCAGGTTGCCCTAGTCTATATTTTGTTTGATCTAAGTTGTTATTTGGTATTAGTTTAGTGATATAGAGGTAGGGTTGCTGAGATTACATAATGAAAAAGAAGGAAAATCCAAGGCCTAGAATACCACAAGAAAGACTAACAAAGAATTTAATATGTTAACAGTGAAAGTTCTACGATAGCATTTTTAAAAAAAATAGCTAAGACAATTCTTAAACATTTCTTTAGGTTTTAGAAAATTGTACAACAACAATTCTTTCAAAGATTTTTTTTATGAAATACCCTCCAGGTCTCAGAAAGTGTTTACGTCGCTGTTTGCCTAGGTTGTCATTGCCCCCACAGACTGCATGTCAGAAAACTAACATTATGTTTAATATTAACCACACACATACCGGGGTTCGGTAGAAGGTGAACCTTAGTCCGACTAGACGCGTTATACACAGTACCATAGAACTAAAGGGGGCACATTAATAAGTAATCCTGGTTTGCACATATCGCCGAAGGTTCCAACTCTAGACCTAGCGCTAGGTATAAAGGTGCTAACTGGCCATAGGCCAATAACAATAGCTGAGTATACCCATAGTCTGTCGTTGATTTAATGTATGTTGGTTACATAGATTAGGTTCACTCCGGCATATTTGCCTTGGAAACCCTAGAAGTCATTTTCATTTTCAATAGTAACTTTGGTGTGTGCATTATGAAACACTGTCCCCTCCTTGGGCTCAAATACGCAGTGGAATTGTACAGGAGCACAGCCACATTTTTACTAATAACTTCAGACCCCCCCCCCCCTCCACTTGGTGCAGTCGTACTTTATAGAAGGCCCCTTATAGGTAAGACCAGGAGCAAGCTACTTTGGCTAAATGAGTCCTTGTGAATGTGGAACAACACTGACCACAGGATCTCGGTACCCACTGTGTGATGCGATCTAAATTCTGGTCGAAACAGCTAGCGACCGATATCTAAAGGCGGGTCCCCACGTAGCGACTAAACCACGGCGATTAGCGATTTGACGACGACCAAGAAGAAGATGGTAATTGTCAGGCGACTAAGTATTCGCCCGACAACTAAAGAATTAATCTGCACGTTGGGACGCTCTTGCTATAAATCTGTGGGCGACTAGAGGACACTTTAGTACGTCGCCCGACGACTAACTAGTCGCCCGTGGCTATGGCGAAATATTAAACATGTCCAATATTTCGTCCCCAAACCACGGCGACCAGTGGTTTAGTCGCCAGACATCAAGGCGCCACGTTTTAGTAAGTCGTCGGGCGACAAGACCACGTAGTCGCCGCCGAGTTTTGAAATATTGGTCGCCCTGTGGGGACCAGGCTTTACATTGTTAGATATTTTTTGAGCGACTTGGTGTTTTCAAGTGGATTTCTGGTTGAATGGGAACTTACACTGACTTCAGATATAGAATGGTCTTAGACCCCTAAATTCAACATGGCGACATGGCTATTTTAAATGGGCTGTCTTGTTTGTGTGTTGTTGTGCTAACATACGCTGATGTTAGCCTAACAACACCACGGCTGGCGACATGTCTTCCGACGTTAGAATGTCATCCTGCGGCGTGATTGGTCACATCGCGAAATTGGCGTGAATGTCAGGTAGTTACAACGTATCAAAATACATCCGCCCCAAGAATGAGAAAGCTCCTTTAAGTGACATATAGGACATTGCTTCGTCTAAAATTTGGCAGGGCGACAGGCCGATTTCTTAGATATGACAGGGCGACAGGGGTGTTTTTAAAATTTGACATGAGACATTGGGACCCCCCAGTCATCAAGCGCCCATATAGTGGTCATTCGGACACGGTGGCCATCCTTTGCTGGGACAGAATTATTTTCCTTTATTCTAGTTTAAATCTGCCTCTTATAGTGACCGCACACTTCACATACAGTGGCCATCACTGTTAAAAATGTTCAGGAAAAGGCCATACATTTGGAAACCTTTAGATGTCAGATGCGTGAAAGTCTTAATGGTTGATTATTTGGCAAAAAATAATAATCAGACATTTGAATCAGCTTTCATTTGATATTTAGTAAGCCCTCTGGGATAGTGGCACCATGCATGTTGAGGTGTAGAGGTGATGGCAGGATAAAATATATGATATCCTTGCACCGGGGGTCTTTTTATGGGTTATAAGTATGAGGGAGATTGTATTGCTTATAATAAATCGGCATCTTTATAAAGGGTAAGCTAGCTTAAGTAGAGTACCGTAGAGGTACTCCCTGCTGGATACAATATCCGCACAGTAACCTTGGACAACTTAGGAGAGAAGAGCCACACAGTCAAATACAGTGTCAACCTAACTAATTCCTAGTTTACAATAACAAACAGTTTAATTCAGAACAAAGACTTAACATAAATATATAATTGGCATCAATAGCATATTACCTACAATAGCTCATTGTTTCTCTCAGGGACCTTCCATGTTGTTGCGACATGGAGCCTCCTTGTTGCAACACAGATCTAGAGAGGGGTCCATTAAGGCCGGGACACATATACCAACTCGATCGTCGGGAGTACTTACAACCCGATTGTCGGGGACTAAACAGTCGTAGTGTATATCATGGGGTATGTCACATATGACGACCAATTGGTAATAGGAAATAAGTATATTTCCAATCAATTACTAAACAAATAATGTAATTGTTAAAGAAAGAATGTAATTTGACATTTTCTTTTGCGAAATTTATTGTTTATTGTTATAGAGACTGGGAATTTAAAATAATTTTGTTTATAACATGTATACAGTTTTTATTGTAATTATGGTCGGAGGATAACATGCAATACACCATTTTAAAGCTAATTTCACACTGATACTGAAAATAAAGGTATTTGTACGATGAAAATACCTATCAAAAAGCTATGAAGAGGCACTGGCCCCGACTGGGACTGCAGACCCGACAGTTGAGTTGTTAATCTCCAACATCTCATGATTCCCGACCCGACGGTTCAGTCGGGAATAAGGCCCAACCATCCAGTCGTAAGGCTATGACACATACACCAACTGACCCCAACTCAACTCAACTGTCGCGTCGGGTCGGTGTATGTGTCCAGGCCTTAATTACTCAGATATATCACACCACATCAGAGGCCTTTCTTAAGATATTCCCCACAGGGCTGGCCTCTTACATGATATTACAGGGAATTGGCTGGAAGTGAGTCGGTCTAGAGTGCTACTCCTATAGAGTATAGGGTATTTATACTATTTGTGTTCAGAGAAATATATTGGTCCCGACACATCCCCTATGAACAAACTTACTCTGACAGACGCTATATATCTGAAATATTAGATTGTACCTAGTATTTATTTTTTCATAGCCAACTTCTCATAAAACCAAAAATTTGGATATAGTGGACATACGGATATAGTGGAATATAGAAATTTACTTGCGGTGGCACTTGTGTTGGATCAATTGCAATGCAAGTACCAACGCAAATGCAATGTTATGGGTTTCGTACGCATTGTTTGTGTTTTCTATGGATTGATTACGTTGGTATCTGTAAATTTGATCGTAACACTTCTAATTCTCAGCTCCTTCTCCCTTTCCTTCTCCATTGGTCGCAAAGTAGATAAATGGAGAAATGGTAGCCCAAACTCATCCCTCAACCAGAGTATCTCTTGTCGCAGATAACAGACCTCAGAAGGCCTGCCAAATCAAGCCCGTATCCAGGGGGGGGGGGGGGGGTGACGTGGGGTATGCGTCACCCCCCCCCCCCCCTTCGCTAGGCTAGGTCCACTTTTTGGAAAAATGTTTCCATTATCTGTGGAATTTTACTCTCAAAAATTAATATGTGTGCCAAAATAGGTCCCTCCCCCCAAATCCATGCCTGTTTTATCCTTTTCCTACACTTTGAATTCCATTATTAAAGCCAGTGTATTGTCCTTGAAGACATTCTTAGTATATGCTACGTTGTATCTCCCTCAGCGCTGCACCAAATTTGTGACGTGACCAATAAATGGGTGTAGACCCCTAAAATCGACAGGGCGACATGACCATTTCTTAAATTCGACATGCGACATGAGCCTTAGTGACATGAAGAAAATTATAAGGGACATGACATAGGTTATTTCTTAAATTCGACATGGGACATGGACAATTCTTAAAACCGACATGAAAATTCAAAATATAGCGACAGGGGACATTGCCATTTCTTAAATTCGACATGTGACATCGGGACCCCCCCATCAACACCCCTCAATAACATTGCCAGATTACGTTCTAACATCGCAAAACACATCGCTGGCTGCAACTTCATTAGCTATAGGCTTTGGGGTGGAGACCTTAACCTTAGAAACGCACAGATGATACACTGCATGGCTTTAATTGAAAACGGTCCACTTTTTTTATATGGTCCCCCCCCCCCCCCCCCACAGAAATTCCTGGATATGGGCCTGCAAATGTCCCGTTTTTGCCGGGATTGTCCTGTTTTTTAGCCCTTGTCCCGGCTGTCCCGTCAAGCACTCAGAATGTTTTTTCTTAACAGGAATCAAAACAGACATGCATAGTTAAAACACAGGGAAATGAGTCTTTGATGTCTCACAATATGGTTGTCATATGCAGCGTGAAATATCCAAGTTCATTATTTTAAAAAGGATCAAATTCATTGTGAATACCTCTTCATTTCAGTGGGACTAATCACATCCATGGTACGTTACATGAAAATCCATTCATAACTGAAAAAGTCCCGTTCTTAAAGACAATTGTCCCGCTTTTTTTTTATTATAAGGTTTTGGCAGTCGTGTCCCGTCCACAAGTGGTGCAATGTTCAGACCTCATGATCACCGATTCATCATCACAAGTAAACAGCCATGGGCCGCGATGTGCATGTAATCTGTAAATCATTAATTGAACTATTTCAAGCCTAAATATTTGTTAAAATCTGTGGATCATCTGACTTAGTGAGCTCTACGTAGTATTGTATTGATTGACCTACTTTGCATTGTGTAACACCCACTCCCCCCCCCCCCCCCCCCCCACACACACACACACACACACTGCCGAGCTGTTCCAGTCCCAGTTACTGATCGAACAGGTCACGTGACCCATGAGTTCGACTGAGAATCCCCCGGAATCGGGAAATCAATGTTAAAGGATGTCTGCGCAGTGTAGTGTTGCATGGCGGCGTGCGCTGGAGCCCTCCAAACGAACCCTGCTAACCAGGGCTTACAGGTAACGGACTCCGCCCTAGTCTCCCACCAGAGAGCGGTGAGGCGGGAGTGTCTTAACACTAAAACAGGAGTCCCTCCCTGTGACCGTGGTGGGTTCTGGGTTTGTTACATCCCGATCTGCCCGTACTAACCGTGACTACGTGGGTTTATTCAGTTATATCTGTATGTGGACTGTTCCTCCTCTCTCAGCGCCCACCCTGACCTCAGACCTACACTACAGGTAGAGCCGTCAGCCCGCCGCCCGCCCACCACAGCAACAGGCAGCAGGTAAGTGGCTGTTGTGAACATAGGGTTTTGTGTGGTATAGATGAAGTGAAGACTTGAAGGCAGGAGTTGTAGTTGATGTTAAATATATAGTTCTCTACAGTACCAGGAGTGTAGGCCTAAGGGGCCGTCCGTAAATGATGTCACACACGAGGGTGGGTGGGTGGATTGAACAGTGTGACACTGCCTGAAAAGGAGCCTTTTTTCATGTTTAGATTAGATAATTTAGCGTGACAGGGGGGCGGGTGGGTGCTAGAAGTACCCTGAAAAGGTGTGACATCATTTATGGACGACCCCTAAGGTACAGGAACAGCAGCAGATGCAGGGGTTCTGATATATTTGTTTTTGGTTACAGTAACTGTATTACAGTTGTACAGTTACTGTAACCAAAAACAAATAATATAGCCTATACGGCCTTTATAAGCCTATTACACTCTCCACTTCACGTGTACTTATGACGATGCAGGCCAGTAACCAGGATGCTGTGGGGGGTGGGGGTGGCGAGGTTCCACAAGTGGAACTTTTCCCTAAATTTTCAAAAAAATGAATATAAAAACAAGGGTGGCGAGCAGTAAAAAGTGGAACTTTTCAATATTTTCCTACTATTTTTACTGATTTTTACATTATATTTTGCAAGCAACGGTGGAACTTTTGGAAAGATTTCTTCTGTGTGTGTGTGGGGGGGGGGGGGGGGGGGGGGACGCCACCCGCGCCACCGCACCTGGGTACGGGCCTGCGATGATTATTGGAGCTTAGTGTCCATTATATAAGTAGTATTTCAGATTTAACAGGACCAGCTCAGTATTATGCATTGTACAACGTCCTAGGGTGAATCTATAGACCTTTATCAATAGTGTGGCGCCCAGCTACTGGAATAGGCCTGAACCTCTGTTTTGGGATATAGAGTATAATGAGCCCAAACTAAAGGTTTTGGGATCAAGGCTTCTATGGGAGGGTCAGTGGCAGATCGGGGGGGGGGGGGGGGGGGTCAAAAGCACAATCAAAAAAATTGGGATTCCGCTTTGCTGCAGGATCTCAATATAGTATTTGCAAAAGTCAAGATTGACAAAAAGCAATTGAAAAGTAATCTATCAAATTCAAAGTATTTTAATAAGGTTTTGTAAATAATGGGCGGAATTACCTTCTTGGACGGAAGTATCCACACTGACTCTAGATGGGTCTCCCTGGTTACAGGTAGGTGGTTACACAGGTGGGTCTCCCTGGTTACAGGTAGGTGGTTAAACAGGTGGGTCTCCCTAGTTACAGGTAGGTGGTTACACAGGTGGGTCTCCCTGGTTACAGGTAGGTGGTTAAACAGGTGGGTCTCCCTGGTTACAGGCGGGTGGTTACACAGGTGGGTCTCCCTGGTTAAAGGTAGGTGGTTACACAGGTGGGTCTCCCTGGTTACAGGTAGGTGGTTAAACAGGTGGGTCTCCCTGGTTAAAGGTAGGTGGTTACACAGGTGGGTCTCCCTGGTTACAGGTGGGTGGTTACACAGGTGGGTCTCCTTGGTTACAGGTAGGTGGTTACACAGGTGGGTCTCCCTGGTTACAGGCGGGTGGTTACACAGGTGGGTCTCCTTAGTTACAGCTAGGTGGTTATACTGGTGGCTCTCCCTGGTTACAGGCAGGTGGTTACACAGGTGGGTCTCCTTTGTTACAGCTAGGTGGTTACACAGGTTGGTCTCCTTAGTTACAGGTAGGTGGTTACACAGGTGGGTCTCCCTGGTTACAGGTGGGTGGTTACACAGGTGGGTCTCCCTGGTTACAGGTAGGTGGTTAAACAGGTGGGTCTCCCTGGTTACAGGTAGGTGGTTACACAGTTGGGTCTCCCTGGTTACAGGTAGGTGGTTACAAAAGAGGGTCTCCCTGGTTACATGCAGGTGGTTACACAGTTGGGTCTCCCTGGTTACAGGCAGGTGGTTATATAGGTGGGTCTCCCTGGTTACAGGTAGTTGTTTACACAGGTGCATTTTGCTAAGTACAGGTAGGTGATTGTATAGAAGCATACCCTCTGCCTGTCAGCACACCTGTCCCAGAGGCCAGGTGTGCCAGTCAGGTAGGTTGTCGTTGGCTTCTGGTCTCATGTGTTCTGCTTATATCTATGTATCATTATAGTTGGACTGTTAAGAGGGATTTCGTTTATGCTGTGACAACTTGACACAATGCACACTGTATAGACCTTTTTGTTTGTGCAGTGAATCAGCCCATAGAGGCCTTGATCCCTACAACCATTGGTTGGACTTCGTATCCTAAAACCGATCTTTTAGCCCATTATGCTAGATGGGTCTATTCCATTCTGTGAGCCGTCCATTTGATATTCAGTGCATTCTCAGACTCTAGGATACCTAGACATGTTTGGTGTGTCCAGCTCTAGGGTTCGGGGCAGATTATGATGAGGTAAGTTTCATGCATTCTACTCGCAGAGTGGTTCACATCTTTTCAAACACAGTGGGTTCGTAGTATTCTGTCCCTTGAGGGGCAGATAAAGGATTTCCGAAAGGGGGAGGATATATGCAAATAGGTTAAATACTAAAACAGTGTTATAAGTGCACACACTCACAGCAGTTTTCCCTTGTTTTGTACTTTAGGGGCCCACCAAAATGTAGTGGGGGGGGGGGGGGGGATCAGGACCCCTTGGACCCCCTCCCCACCCACCCACACACTGAATCCGCCCCTACCCTACACCCAAGAGGCTGTGCGCCTCATGTAAAAAAACAACAACTTTAGAGTATATGTAGATTGTGAACTTTGAACTATGTCTTTGTAGGTAACCATGACGTGGCGGGTGATGCGTGTCTCTGTGATGTCACATCTATGGCAGCCGTTAGTGACTGGGGTACTACTTATGCTGCTGCTGGCACAGGGAGGTAAGTTTGCCCCATCACTCCTTTTCTTCTGAAATATTGAAGTGAACTATGGTAGGTTAAATATCAAGTATAGTTAGGGTCTGGTTTGTTTGTCCCAGGATATTAGCTAGCTCCTGTCTGCAGCCTACCTCTGTCAGACTGTGGCTGTCCAGTACATAATAATAGTTCCGCATTATGAAAGACATAACGTTCACGTGTATGAAAGACATAACATTCACGTGAAAGGATGTTCTTTATTATATCCAGTGTATATGTATACTCATGACAAGATCTATCAATGATAATAATCCAACCAAACTATTCAGTCTATCAGCTTCAATCCCAAATCCAGGAACAAGATTTCAGTACCAACCTTACCAGGATGTTTAACTCACAACAAATCACAGCTCTCTGCTTTAGTGCTGCATGTACAGCGCCTAGAGAACAACTGGACAACAGTAAGAAAATATTGAAAAGTCATTTCAGTCTAGTTCAGTCACACCAAAACATATTATTTAGCCAAACATTGAACATTTATTATAGAAATGGGCTTTTAATATTGAAATAATTTGAATGCATTTATTAAATGTATAATTATGATGAATAAGGACTATGTTAAACTGTTGGACACGTGACCATAATTGTTAAATGATTTGAGTGCTTATCTTCAAAACCCAGACAGTCTGCTGAATGCGATCATGAAATGTATAATTTATTGAACCACTCGTAATTTTTACTGTATAGGTCACCTTTTTCCCTTTTTTCCTTGTTGTAGTGAACTGAAAAACAGAGGCAATTCTGATGTTTATTACTTAATAGAAGTTTACGCACAGGAAAAAAAAGTCCCCCCCGTGATTGATTAATGCACTGGAACAATAGTATCTATGGATATGTTTCCATACATATAAGTGGCATTTCCTTAGATATTGTTTCCTTACTGTAATCCTGCCTTTACCTCCTCCATTAGGATGTCAGAGCACGGTGCGTATCATGGAGATATCAGCAGAGGACCGGACGATGATCGGGGAAGCAGTGGTCATGTACAGCGGGCAGGAAGGGGCCGTGTGCTTGGACGGGGCCACTGATGATGATGCACAGGTAAGGTGATGGTTGGGACGGTGGGCAGGAAGGGGCCGTGTGCTGGGACGGGGCCACTGATGATGATGCATGGGTAAGGCGATGGTTGTGTACGGCGGGCAGGACGGGGCTGTGTGCTAGGACGGGGCCGTCGATGAAGATGCATGGGTAAGCCGATGGTTGTGTACGGCAGGCAGGATGGGGCTGTTTGCTGGGATGGGGCCACTGAAAAGGACAGACAGGTGAGGTGGTGGTCGTGTATGGCGGGCAGGACGGGGCCGTGTGCTGGGACGGGGCCGTCGATGAAGATGCATGGGTATGGCGATGGTTGTGTATGGCGGGCAGGACGGGGCCGTGTGCTGGAACAGGGCCACTGATGACGATGCACAGGGAAGGCGATGGTTGTGTACGGCGGGCATGACAGGGCCATGTGCTGGGACGGGGCAGTCGATGAGAACACATGGGTAAGGTGATGGTTATGTATGGTGAGCAGGACGGGGCCATGTGCTGGGACGGGGCCACTGACAAGGATGGACAGGTAAGGTGGTGGTCATGTATGGCAGGCATGAAGGGGCCGTGTGCTGGAACGGGGCAGTTGATGAGAACGCATGGGTAAGATAATGGTTGTGTATGGCAGCCAGGAGGGGGCCATGTGCTGCAACGGGGCCACTTACAAGGATGGACAGGTAAGATAATGGTTGTGTACGGCGGGCATGACAGGGCCATGTGTTGGGATGGGGCCATCGATGAAGATGCATGGGTAAGTCCATACCCAGGCAAAAATGCAACGTTATCATAATGTTGCAGTAACATTCAGATTTTGTTCTTTTCACGTTATTATAGCAATCTGGTGACATTCTGTCACTAGAAGATAAAATTATGATAACATTCTGTATTAGAAATACATTCTGTCACTAGAAGATAACATTATGATAACATTCTGTATTAAAAACCTCTTCCCTTTATCAAATGTACTGTCATGATGATTGTTAGAGTTTAATTTCCGCTCAGCAATTTTTCAGTTTGTGTTCTTGTACCAAGTACTGTATGACTGAATCTATCGAGGTGAGAACAATGGCCAAGTAAGGTGATTTAGCAGTCAGGTACTAGGATCGAACCCCGGCTGGCAATGACTTGCAATGCCAGGACTCTACCCACAAGACCACCCCATCCCCCTTGAAACATACTGTTATCATTGCACTCTGATTTTGTTTTAAATACCTGTTTCATGGGAGTAAATGTTTCCTTGTATTTTGAGGATTGAATCCAGTTTTACCTTCGCTCACAGTAGGGCAGTGGCCCCTTGCACAATACCTGTAATAACAACGAACAGTAGGCAAACAATGCACGCGTTCTTTATCCACTTTGATCACTGTTGGCCCATTTTTCAGACACAGTGAAAAGCTATTTACAATGCTGTTAATGAGCTGTTATTTGAACAGAATATAGCCCCTTGATATATCAATTTACAGAATTCAATTTGATCCATTAGAAAAGAAGTTATTGAGATTTCGTAACCTAAAGAATCTTGGTTTACATGTGTAAAATACTCAGAATAGCCACTTTCAAACAATTATCCCCATGTGTGAATTTTCTTTGATATTCTTTGATCACACTGATATCGCAGCCCGAGTCGCGCAGGTGTAAAACCCCCTTATTGTTCACAACTAGGTGCTGTGTAGACAGGCAGGGTACGCTAAAGGCGAGAACCGTTTGGCTGTGAATGCGAGGTCCTCACAGATATCGCTGACTACGCCATCTTGTAACGGTTCGGAGACGGACATCATGTTGTGCCCAGGCAGCACCTGGGGTGACTACACCTCCCAGTGCAGTCAGCAGAAGATCTTGGGCGTCAAGTGCACCAAGAAAGCGGAACCGGGTAAGTCCCAGGAACATTAGGAACCCATAACGAGGGCTGTGGGTGGTGTTCTGTTATACCAGCAGTATTGGGGGAGCGTCACACTGGGGTCAAAGGGAGCCAAAACCAATATAATTGACAACATTTTCAAAACTCAGATAAATATAGAAATATGTTGGATGAGTCCAGTTAAGGTCAGTGGTAAAGTATTAGTTGTGAAAACTAGTGCAAACTGAAGTAGAATGCCACAAGAGATGGTAATATTTGCATTTGTTTGTAAACAAACCCTATTTTTGCGGATCCACATTAATTGATTTGAGCAAGAAAAACATGTTTTTAATGATTTTTTACCATATTTCATGGTTTAAATTTTAACATGGGCCAGGAATAGGCTCAAGGGATGGATTTCCATGATTATTTGAGTTGGGAAAATTTCATTGAATTTATTGGTTTTGGCTCCCTTTGACTCTAAAGGCAGTATTACACTACAGGACTTGGGCTGCAATAGCGGTGCAATATCATATTCAATGCAAATAATATGGATACAGAAGTCATAGGATCATCAGAAGTTTGGAGGTAATTTGGAGCATGTTACATATGTGTATCCGTAATATGTGCCATTTTTCTGAGACATCGTCAAATCGCAGCGCATGTCGTGTAGTGTAATAGGGCCTCACTTGGGCAACACCAGCAATTAGTGGAAGTTATTAGTTTTCGGCGGTGACCAAGGGGGACTTAAGCCCCGGCTCCACTGCCCGACGATCGAGTTGAGTTGAGTTGAGTTGGGCTCAGTCTCATAGTGGAGCCAGTATTACGACTAGAGTCGTAGCTCCTTGCTACGACTGGATCGTCGGGTCGTACATCTTAACATGTTGAAGATGTACGACTGGATAGTCGGGTCTTAGGGGGGTGTGCCTAAGATAAGCCTATATAAATATAATGGTATATTTGAGACAGTAGGGCTGTAGCCCAAGCCCGGTTGAGTTTATGTGTTAAGACCAGACAGTCATAGGGTTTGGCGCCCTATGCAGCTACGACAGTTGAGTTGAGTTCAGTTGGTAAGTGGAGCCGGGGCTTTACTATACTAGTCATTGGAGACTAAAAAATGTATCTCTTAAGCCTGCTCCCCACATGGCGACTAAACACTGGCGATAAACACTAGTTGCCTGGCGATGAACAAATTAGTACATGGATGGGCAACTAACTAGTCACCAGTGGAAAAAAGTTAATCCCCAAGTTGGGACGCTCTTGCCATCAAACTGCCAGGGTTTAGATGGCACTTTAGCTGCCTAGCCTTGTGATTAACTGCACTAATCTCCAGCAATGAGTGGACAATTTTCAACGGGAAACTATGGCGACTAGCGGTTTAGTTGCCAGACATCACAGTGCCACTGTCCAGTTGGTCGCTTGGCTACTAACTAGATGTTTAGTATATCGCCAGGCAACTAACCAACTTAATCGCCACTGATTTTGAGTAATCTAGTCGTCAATTGGGGACCAGGCTGGTATGCCTTTGTCAACAATCTCCTATCTAGCAACTAGAGGATGCATTAGTCCCCAAGCCCAGCGACTAGTTCGACTGATCGCATGTAAGAACCAAAGAGCAGAGCTGTATGTTGTGTTCTGTAAGTCCCCAAAGTAACCAGAACCAAATAACAGGGCTGTATTTTCTTTCTGTTACACCACACAGTGACAGTTACAAAAGAATAGGGCTGTATGTGGTAGATACAGAACGAGTGTGGGGCTGTACGCGATATAATCACGAGGGGCTAGCCGAGAGATTATATCAAGTACTGCCCAACACGAGTTCTGTATCTGACATAAACCACGGGTCTTTTGTGTTTGTTTTTGATTATAACTTGTTTAATATTCATTGAATTACCATACACTCTGCGCATAGCTGTAGCCAAGAACCTTAGCAAGTTTATCCATGTGTCAAATATTTGATTTCTAGAAGGTTTTAATTTTTCATGATTTAATGAAAAATAAAAGTAAATCATTTCCATAGGGTTCAGGCTTGCACCACTCCAGCTATAGTCCTGAAATCTGACCATGGGTGCTTGCAGAGGGTGATCCATAATATTCAGGTAAAAAGCAGGGATGAAGCACAGTTTTAACAAGCTTAATTTAATACATATCATGAGTTATTGACCAAGAAAATTTGGCACATTGGTTATACATATTAGCTGAGATATTACACGTCGAAAATAAAGATTTTTAACATTGAAACCTATGGGCAGAAAAAACATTTTGTTTTAATTAAATCATTAAAAGATGAAAACATAAACATTTGGAAACTCTCTAGTGTCTGATGCACATTTCACTCACTTACTATATTGGGGTTTGATGTACATCAAGAAAGTTATATGCCAAAGGATACAAATAATCACTCTGAAGACTCCAGTGTGAGCACTGTGTTCTGTGAGATTATATGGTTCTGCTTCACTGCTCCCACCAATACGTGATATATTCACGGCCTAGTTCCTTTGTTCTCCCCGTCAACCGTGGTTTATGTTGTGTTACATAAAGCCCTAAAGTTACAGGGACCAAAGAACATGGATTTATATTCGATAAGAATATAGTGACAGCACCAAAAGAACAGGGCTGTTGTGTTATATAAGACCCCATAATGTGCAGGAACCATGGAGCAGGGTTCTAAGTTGTGTTCTCCAGTTGTAAAACAATGATGTCTCTTTTATGTAAGAGCCTGTTATATTATCTTCCCTGAAGCATTATACGAATGGTTTTAGCCTTTTCTCATTTCAGGCCGCTCTGTTACACACATACATCTATACACTCCTATACTATAATCATAATTTCTGCAATGAGGAGGAGAACAGCTTTCTTTAAGAAGCCATTGGATTTCAGCGATTGACTATTGGTGTATCTAGCCAGTAACCAGTGGCAAAGAAATACACAGAACTAACCGAGGGGGCATGAAGCAATGATTATTGCCCCCGCGTCGGAATGCGCGGTGATGAGGGGGCAGTGATTGTTGCTGAGTGCTCCCGAGGTTAGTTCCTGTTTTATTCTACATCAAATACCCATATCTCGGTGCGTGGGGGCCGCCATTGTTGCATCGGAGAGTTCATCTAGAATCTAGCCTTGCATCAAATGCATCAAACGTCTTTTTTATGAATTTTAATGTATTGTTTTGGTCATTTCATGGGTTATTTTCAATATTTTGATGAATCGAGCCAGCATCGATATTTCCCTAGGGCAATAATTTTCTAATATTCACCAGCAGGGCAATAACGCCATACGTTATTCCACCTTTGCTAACGGGGCAGGACAATGATGAAGGTATAGGGGCTACGAAGTTGGTATAGAATAAAATCCCTGGCATTGAACACTGATAATCTATTGGTGGCACCCAAAGGCCCAGAAATGTAGTTCCTCTCACAACACACTTATTTTGGGGTAAGCTTATGCGGAGGCTGGACAAGATACAGCTGAATGAAGGAGGCCCCCAACTGAGTAGTCTGCCCTGGATCCTAGGGGAGGGCAAAAGGGGGAGTTCCACCCCCTCCCCTCCCCAGACTGAGTGGTAATTTGTTCAAATAATCTACGTTGGTTGATTCATACAAATATGACGTTTTCATTTTTTACTGTTTTCATCGAGGGGGTGAGTTTGCCCTCCCTAGATGACTCTGAATCCGCCCCAGCTCAGTGATGAAGTCATAAATATCCATTCAATGAGAACACATACTTTTCTAGATGTGGGGATCGTACTGAAATATGTATTTACATCGACATTTTCCCATTGCAGGACTCTCACCTGTGAAGACGATAATTTACGGTGTCGTGGGAACTGTCGTCCTGATTGGTGTCCTTGTGATGTGGTACTTTTATATGAAACATCGAGCGAAGAAGAGATCTCCTATGGCTGAGTTCGCACGAAAAGCTGAAGCGAAACGAAACCCACAAGTTACACCAGCTGTCCCCACAGCCCAGGCCTCTCAACTTACCAACGTCTACTCCACAACCAACAACTACAACACGGATTTCTCTAAATGAGGGTCACACTTACATATAGTTACCCTCTCCCCCGCCTTTTCATGGGGACTTAAACTTGCCAAAGAGAAAAAAAAAAACATTGTGCACATGCAGGCACACGTTCGCCATTTTAGTACCTATCCTATACCTGGACCCTTTTCTAAATCTTGTATCCACCCCTGGTTCAAGACTTTCTCAGGACAATGATCTCATTATAACAGTCACCCAGTTTGTATGATGTATTCAGGAGACATATAGCGTAAAGAAATGGAGACTGGTTTGAATTGTGCCTTTGTCATGAAACATTAAAATTAATGAAGTTTCTAAAATAGCAATCCCTCCAACCCAAAGTGTATTCTAAGGGAGTCTCTACTTCTACCCATATCAATTTGTATGCAAGAAAACACCTAGAGGTAGAAAAAAGGTAGAATATTATCCATGAAAGTGATGCCAAGGACTGTTACATTTATCTTAGAATTAGATATTTCTTTATTGGGACGGAAATCAACAAAACTGTACCAGTCAGGTTCACAAAATTGGGAACTAAAAGGTACCTTTTAAAACCTTAAAGCGCAATAAATGTTGTAGCATGATGGGTTTTTAGTCAATCTTTATAAAAAGGGTATCATGAGAAAGCCTAGAAAGTTCTCATGGTATGTATTATCATGGTATTTATAGAGGATATTACCCATCATTCCTTGTGAAGTGAACAAAAAAATATGGAAAAAATATCGAAACATTATGACATATCTGTCCAGCTGGTGTCATTATTGATAATCAATGGTGTCATTATTCATGATCACAACTTTCTACATCCTAAATGAACAAATGTCTCACGCAGTTTCCATTAATGTCTTTCTTTGCTGTGAATAGTATATATATATATATATATATATATATGGTTTAACCATTTTCCTTTTCATGATCAGTGGCGGACCAGGCAGCCTTTTGAAAAGGTCGGGGCGCACTAATGGAAAACGTGGACAAGCCCCCTTACTCTCAGAATCTCACATTAAAAAGATATTAATTTGTCACAAAAAAAAGGTGGGATATGTGCATCCCCTCCCCTTTCTAATCCGCCACTGCCTTTTGTAGAGAGACAGGTATGAAATACTCAGGAATAACAACCTTTGTCCCTCATTGCAGGTACATGTACTTGTAAGGCTTATCTATGCACCAGCTGAAGTTTCCAGGTTCATGGAAATGTTTTTGAGCATTGTTTTAATGTAATACATAAAGACAGGGGTCCTTTATTCATCTGAACTACCCTTCCCTAAATCTTGCCATGGTACTGATGCTGACAGTTTGTAAACTTTTATATTCACCAGTGACTCCAGTATTGTTCCAACACAACAGGTATGAAGTAGTTATAAATACATTCCTCTTTACTCCTTTATGAATGATTATCTGTGGTATTGTGTAATTCATCAAATGTGGCATTAAAGTAGCCATTAACCATTCGCAACCTGCTTTTCAAGCATTACTGGAAAGAATTGACTGTAGGTGGACTATGTTCAGGAATAAAAACTTTGTAAACGGAGTTTGATGCCGTGTTAGGCGCATGATCTTAACAGAGTTGGAATTGTTGTATTTTAATTCTGGTTCTTTCTTGCCTTGTGTAATCTATATGTGGGGTTTGCAATATTGAATTATAAAGTTAATGTTTTTTATAAAACTGGTCGAATAAAATTAATGTATTGCTGGTGACTAATCTTCTTGAAATAATGTTACAAATTCGTATGATTCAAAACTGGATTGCAACAAAAACCGGCTGAATAAGCCAAATTCTCGTATTCAGTATAAATACTAATGTAGAATAAAAGAAAGTAGTGACAGATTGTATTTCATCAAATAAAGGTTCCTCGTCCAATTCTGATTTTGTATTGCTAGATTCAATTCAGCTTGATTTTTAATGGCGAACAATATATCTTAGATAACTTTAGTAACCAAATGTCAGGTCATAAAACCGCAATCAGAATTTTTACTTTTTCACTGTTTGTGAAAAAGTTATTGCATAATGAAGAAAATCACCCTTTACTATCAATTTCAATGGGAAAAATCACACACATTCCCCTAAAGTAAAAATACTACCAAAAATCCAGAAATATTCTTATCAAACTTGGTAGTTTTTTTTACAGCAGGTAGCAAGGTAAAATTAGCTTAAGTTTTTTCAATTTATTCCATTTCTAAGAAAAGCTACAATGAAAAGTCTTGAAAAACAGAGATGAGCAGCTACTTTAGAATATGCAAATTTAATGTTGTATCCCTCAAGGAAAATTGCTAATAAAGTTCGTCTTATCAACATATTAATTTCACTTGGATGTACAAAATCCCGAAATGCATATATCAGTTGTTAGTACTTTGAAAACCCACCAGGTGGCATTAAGTATCTAGTATCTTTAAGCTTTAATGACAATGCATATTAAGGACAGTCAACATACGTTTTATAGTGATGCAAAGGGTTTGCATACATCTAGATATGCTGGTTAAATTATCATGATAAATTGCCATAACCTTTATAGCTCAATAGTCATGTATTAATATTATATCAATTGATACGCTGACCAAAAATGTTACAAATGTACCTTTTTGATTTTATTTCATGATTTCCCCAATCTCTCTTTCTGTTTTATTGCACATTTCGTATTTCACTGCATTAAAAAAAACATTGTTCTAGAAGTTAATGTACCTCAGGTTTATCAAGAAGGTTTTATTTCATTTGCGAAACACCAGACTGCCCACCGGATCGTTCTTGATTGACACTTCAGAATGTGAAAGTTGTTTGGTAAGAGAGATAACTGTGTTAAAGGAATTGTGTGAAATACTAGCAGTATCCAGAGTGCTTTATCCTAAACAATTTCATCATAATTGCAACATTAAATGAATCATTCATTTGAGAAAAGAAATAACCTTTCCTTTGGTACACAGTTTATTCCTGATATAAAGGATAGATGTGCAAGGGACAGTCGATTATATGGGACATATTGGCTGGGGTAGAATCACTTCCCTTTATTCTAGTTTAGATGTACCTGTTATAAAAGACAGCTACTTCAGATGTAAGGGACAGTCGGCAAACAAATCTTCAAAACAATTAACAAATTTTGCATGATTTATGCACTAACTCTTTTACTCTGAGATTTATATTCCTTAAAATCACATTCTGCAACTTATTTGTTTATATTCATTTGTTGCCAACCCCTGAAATCTTTACTGATTTTTATTCTGCTTTCAGTGTTGAATGCATGCAATAGCAGAGGTTAATTATGTATTCAGAAAGGTGGCAGTTTGATGATGTATTAAGAAGACTTTGTACTAATAACTATTAGCTTTGATGGTTATTTACTTTGGCTCAATTTCTAGTTTTCCCTGGCCTAATTATAAGGTGTCCCTTATATCTGAAGTGCACTGTAGTATAATGTGCTGCTTTATATTTTATACTTGGCTAGCAATGCTTCATAAATTAAAACTGCCCTCAATGACTGCTGACTATCCTTAACCCTTTCAAGACACCACTCATTTGAGCATATCTAAAGTTACATATGCAAGGAAAGGGTGGAAATTGGGCTTTTTATTGATGAAAAGATTTCTCAAAAAGAGTGATTAGAACTGGAGTTCTAGTTGGGAAATCCCTCGCAGACTGATTTACGTTCCATCGATATTGGTGGTAGGGCACGAGGACAGCGGCCACCATAAGGTGGTTTATGCCGGTTGTCACATGCAGAACACAATTTGTCCAGTTGGTTTTTGCAGTATTTACCAAAAGGTGGCGAGTGGAAGCCAGAGCATTTGGAACAATGCTTATTCATGTACTTACAAGCGTAGAAAAACGGCTACAAGCGTAGTAAACGCAAGAAAAAATTCCATGATATTGTGACGTTCTCTGGTAAGTCGGGGTTGCCGATTCTTACAACAGAGGAACGTGGGGGTTGTTCGGGTCTCGGGGCGGACGGGGAATCCGGGCCAAGAACCGAGATGTGTTTCTAGAGTCGTGCCTCGCGCACGAGGGGGGGCTGAGCGAATCGATCGGGAATCGGCACTCGATGTCGACGGAGGACTGCGGGGGAGGGAAATTATGGTAGGGGTACGGGTCGGCCGGGGGGCGGTCCACCCCTGAGTTCCGGTCCGCGGGGGCGACGGGCCGACGGTCGCCTATTGTTTGGTAGCGTGGGGCCGAGCATGCCGCGCCCTCGTCCCCGCGGACTTCGCTCCTTCGTTCCGCTCCCCATGTCTTCGTACCATACTACGCCTCGGTTTCCGGTACTACTTCGGGCCTTCGTGCCTTACTCCGTTCCCTCGTTCCTCGTTCTTCGGGCCGTCGGGCCCCTTACCCTATGTTTCTACTACCTATCTCGAACTTCGACTGTTTTGTCCTAACTTCGGCTTAATTACTCTGATCGGCTCATCTTTAGCGGTTGTTTCAGGAAAGAGGACACGTCTGGACACCAGGAGAACTGTTAAAGAACTCTGTTTATTCGGGCCTCACCGCCCCTTTATATACTAGAGAGGTCAGCCCTGATTGGCTGCCTTCGGTCACGTGACCTACAACTGACGTCACTTCCGGTTTATATATTCCGTTTCCGGTTTACATTTCACTTCCGGTTTACATATTTCCGGGTTTCGTTCCTTTACGTTTTCGTTCCTTACATATTCGTTATTCGTTCTTCACATATTCGTTCTTTACATATTCGTGCCTCTTTTTCAGGCTTTCTATACTTTCGTTCATTATTACATATTCGTTCCTTTACATCTATTTCGTTCTCTTACATATATTTCGTTCTCTTACATATATTTCTATTATTACCTTATTTCTATTATTTTAACCTCTATGTATTTTGGCTGAATAGCCGTTCATCACACCCTCCCGCACCTTCTTGAAAGGTGGGAAAACACATTTTACAAAATTTCAAAACAGTTCATACAGCAACGACAACAGAACATACTCTAGAACCAGAAACATTTCAATCCTACGCTCCTTATCGGCAGAGGAGGAGGTGTCACCCTCTGTCCTCCCCGGTCTACTTCGGAGGGCCCCCGGGGCCTATCCGGCTAATTATTATTTCTCTTCTTTCTTCGTTTTTCGTTCTTCGTTTTTCTCTCTTCTTAATGAAAGTTCATATAATTCGTTTTATATATCTTAGTCTCTTTTTATCTTCGTCAGAGTTCTCTATCCTGGATCTATTAGGACCCGTTTTACACCTCCTCTTTTTCTCGTCTTTAGGATGAGCGAGCCGGTCGTGGCTCTCCCACCCGGGACTGGGGATCGGTCGTGACCCCGTCGCCCCCGCTCCTCTCCTCTGGGCTCTATTTACTTAGCCCCTCGGCGCGTTTTTCCTCGCCTTTTTACCCTCATTAGGACAGAGGGACCGGTCGTGGTCCTCCTGCCCGGGGCCATGGGTCGGTCGTGACCCGCAGTGCCCCCGTTCCCTTCGTTTTTCGTCGTCCAGACGTTCTCCCCTAGTTCGGGTGGAGAATCGGTCGCGACTCTCCCACCCAGTGGCCAGGGCCGGTCGTGACCCTTAGTCCTCTCGACCCTCGGTCCGTTCTACCGTCGTCCAGACATTCTCCGTTGTTTTTGGATAGAGAATCGGTCGTGATTCTCCCACCCGGTCGGTCGTGACCCCTCGTTCTTCCGTAACTATTACTCTTCTCTGCGTTCTCTTAGGTGATGATGATGATTTTAAGGATGAGTTGAAGAAGAAAGACTGAAGTTTTTGTAGATAGAATGTTCTTTTTGGACTTCGCACCCTCGGTCGCCTCGGCATTCAGAGCCCTCCAGTGACTTTTTCACGTTTGGCAAGGACAACATGTTCGAGCCAAAGGCCAAGGTACCCAAGGAAGAAGATGGCGTTGTATGTGGAAAGGAACTTAACTTCATGCATTAAAGCTTAGAGTGGAAGCTTCAGCAGACGACGTCGCGGGTTTCGTGCTATTTGTCACAGTGAAACTTTGAGATGGAGTCCGGGTGAAGGTAAGACTGAGAAGATTAGAATCATTAATTATCGATGAGGTGTCCGTTTTCCGTACAGGAACTGAAGTTTGACTTTTACGACACATGTCCTCGTGGTTAACCCAGCACCAAGACGTTCAGTCTTCGACCACGTCGACACACTCGAAGATTTCAGGATTTCAGAAAGAGATGTCGGAGAGAGTCCACCATAGTAAAGTATTTCCGTCACCGTTCCGGGCCCAAGTGGCATGACAACAACCGGAACGGAGACCCGATTAAGAAGATAATTTTGATGAAGTTTCTTTTTGATGACAGGAGCCGGCGCCTCTCATCCCTCCCCTCCTCCGTAAGCAACGGCAGGAAGACAATCCTCTTTGGGGCGAGAGGGAGGCTCCTTCGTTCTACTGATGAGATGATTTTCCTAAGAAGAGGATTCCTGTTTCGGGCACTCGGGCCCTCGTTCGTTTCCTAGGCTCTCGGGCCTCGCTCTGTTTACTAAGTTTTTCTCTTCGTCCTCCCGGAGGACCGTGCTTTTAGACGATTTTCGTGAGACTGTAATACCAACAAATAGTTCGTTAATAGAAGTAAGTTTAAGATCTGGTCTGGTTTGATTCTGGAGTAAGGCCACAGTCGTCCACGGTGCCATGTCACATTGCATGAAGCCACTATGCCTATGACGAACGCCGAGACAACAGCTCCGAGCCGTTCCGGGCTGCTCCTAGGTACGGCGGTCCGAAGTTGGTAAGTTGAAGATATTAGTGAGAAGGAGAGGAAGAAGCCGTAGAAAGTGAAGATGGACGACATCAACTGGGATCTGCACCCAACGTCAACCTCTGAGATCCGGAACGGGCCCATTCTCAAAAAAATAGCATATATAGAGAACTCATCCGATGTCGAACTCCAAGAAGGATCGCTCCTCGTCGCTCTTTGCAGACCTCTTGAGGTGTCTATCAAGGCATCCGCGGCCGACGTTCCAAGCACCACCTCCCTGTATATTTCAAAGACTACTTCCCTATATGTTTCAAAGACTATTTTGTTTCGTTCCTCGAGAAGAAGACATCAGGAAATACGACATGGAAGCAGTCACTGTCGTTACTGCAGGTAAGATATTAATATAAGTTTTTTTGGTAAGTCTATTAATTTTCGTTTCTTGTTCATGTATTGCTTCGGTCGGTCACGAGCCAGGGCCCCTAAGTTATCGTCCCTGCTCGTGCCTTGGTCCTCCGGGAGACATCTACGACTCGCCGCAATCCTTTCACGACTCGCTGCATCAACTCTGGCACGATAAAACCAGCATTCAGGTCGAAAAATTCCATTTTGCCGCTCTTCGTATGCGGTAAGAGGCTGAAGACAAGGAAACTCAGAAGATGATGGTACATGAATCCGGGCTCATCCACATTCTGATCGATCCATCCAAGATCAAGAAGACAAAGTTGCAGGGAGTAGAAGTGCCGCTAGAGGACAGAGGTCGTCTCCTCCTCGCCTCCAGATCGCTCAAGGCAGCGCGGGAGAAGGGTTTTCAGTCTTGGCCCGCGCCAGCCTTTCCCCCAGCGGCGAGTCGCCGGCCCACCGGTACCTTATTTACCCCGGCACGACCGTCGACTCCAAGACTACAATGACAACACTATCTGTCCATTCTGATTTCCTTTCCCCGATTCCGCCTCCCAACTTTCACTCTCGCTCCTGGGCCGCCCGGCCCGCTATCCATTTGATTTCCGCGACCGGACGATCCCGTTCCACCTGCTCGGTCCCAACCAACGCAGCGGGCTCCAGGGAAGAAGAGGAACAGCTACAAACTTGTTTTTCCTCCTAGCGCCTCCTTCCGTCCCGTATTCGCCCCGCAGGCTTGGTAAGTTCGTTCCAGTCATGGACCCTCCAGCTCGTTGATTACACTCAACACCTCCTAACACATGTGGTTTCGTTCACTTCCGCAAGAAGATTCCCATAAAGAAACTAATAGGAATAAATTAAGATAAAAATGTTCGAGCCCGCCAGTCCGTTCCCGATGAGTTTAAGTAAAGTTTCGGGCCCGTCCAGCGGTCTCCAGGAGAGTCTTTTATCCAGGCTTCGGCCTCCTGTGCGGCTCAGGTACCTCCGCCTCGGCCCGGTTCTCTCCCTGGGGGTTTGACACTATGGGTGAGGAGCCAACGCCCCGTAATCCCTCCCCACCTGACTCGCGACGCGCCATCTTCCGCCTCTGGTTCCGTCGCGCTGTTTTTCTTCCATGCAAGACCTCGAGCAGCATCTACTTCACCCTTCTTCTTGGCGCCGGATCGGTAGCAACAGTCTCTCCTCCCTAGCGGGGAGCTCGAGAAGCTGATCCACCATTCCGCTCTGTTTTTCTGCCTCTCTTGTCGCCTTCAACAAGTCATCCAGTTGATCCTCGTTTTTGTACATCACTAGGGTCTGAGCCAATTGGACGGTCCGGTTGTGTTCGTTAACTAGCCGGTCGACCCCCGGGAACTCCCTGGTCAACGGCCCTAGTGCCGCCGTCGGGAACTGTGCCATCGCTTCTTCAAATGTCTCTGGCTTGCGGCCCGTTTCTAGTGCCATCAGGAACGCCATAGACGCCGAAGCCATTGCTCTTGTCTTGGCCGTCATTCCTCGCACCTCCCTCGGGGGCCACACCAGTTGCACCCGAATGGCCTCTTCCGCGTCCCAGTCCCGTACCGCTCGCGCCGTCACCGGAAAGTGTCCCTGTAAGACCTGGTGAATGGCCTGTGTCCGTAATAACTTGAGTCTCGGTGTTTCTTTAGATGGTCCTGCCGTCGGTATCTCCGTTCCTATGGACCCGAACACTGAATCCGCTCCCGACTCGTCCAATTCTTGCTTCTCCGGCTCGTATCCTCTGGTCTCGGCCTGCCCCAACTCCATGTCCTCTGAGTCTTCCACCTCCGCGTCCATGGACTGGGCAGCCGGTATTTGTAATCTGTGTATCACAACCCGCGGTTGTAGCGCCCGCCCGTGTTTATCCTCGTCCTTGAGTGGGGTATCTGGTCCTGGCGGCGATCCCATACGTTCGGGCGACGGTGGTCCCGGGGTCTCTTCCGATCCCTGCGACCCGAAAAACGAGCTTCCCAAACTGGCTCGCGTCAGGTTGTCAACCGCCGCCCGTGTCTCTGGCGTGTCTGGTGCTACCGTAATGTCTCTCATTCGTTTTAATCCCGGGGGCGGCACTATCGGCTGCTTACATACCATCTTCTCCAGGGGTGAATCCGCTTTCGTCGGGGTAGGGGTAGAGAACAGCGGCTGTGTCGAGGCCATCGACGCCGTGTCCTCCGGTCTGGCCGCATGCCGAACATACTTTACTTTCTCCACTCGCCCCGACGGTTTGAGTCCCTGCCTTTCTGCCATCTCGCGTAGAAACCTCCCTAGGTACAATGCTTCTCTTTCCACCAGCCGGCCTCCCTGTGCTTCCCGAATGCTGTCCTCCAGCTCCCGGTCGGATCTCGCCTCGTGGTAACCCCTGAACGATCCCTCCCGGTTCATTGTTCCTTTTAAATATCCGGGGTACCTCGGGTGTCGTGATTCGTATATCACTGATTTCTTATGAACTGTCATCATAGTAAATTGTGCGTCGCTACAAGGTGGTTCTAGTCCCGTGGTCCGTTTGACTCCTGTCGAGGTCTCAGGCTGTGATGGTCCCAGCTCTCCCGTGCTACTAGACTCAGCAATAATCAAGGACCGATCGCTTCGGACCGACATGCTCCTGCCTGACTCCGACTGGTCCGAACTCGTTCCCTCCTCCAATTCTCTCGGGACTTTCTTGACCTTTTTCCACTTCTTCTTTCGCGACGGCTCCTCCGCCGGGCATCCCTGCGTCGGGGGCCTCTTGAAAGCGAGCGGCTCCTCTTCCTCTTTCACTTTCGGTCGTTGGTCGTCGGACGAGCTCACCAATTCCACCACCTCAGCCCCCGGTGGTATTCCTGAGCAACCCGGCTTCGGGGTGGGTGTGGATGTCCGTCCTTTTCCTCTGTCCGGGAGTCCTCGTCCTCTCGGTTCCCGTGGTTCTCCCTGGGCGTTTAACTTCTTAATTCGGCTCTGTACTAACCCTGATATTTGGTCTGGTGTCAGGAGTGGTTTCGGGTTGACCACGGCTCGGCTCGCGCTTCGCGGCGACTCGGTGGCTTCCTTCCGCACTCCTTTCGCGGCCCTCCGAGGGGAACGACGCGTGGGTGTCGATCGTTCCGCTACTTCGGCCAGGGGTCCCTTCCCTGCTGCTTTGGCTGCTTGGGCTCCCTCGCCGGCCTCGTCGGCCTGTGATCCTTCTTCGGTTGCTACCTGCTCCAGCTGCTCGGCGTCGCTGTCCTCGGATCCTCTCGACGCCCTCGGGTAGTAAGGTATGCGGATATGCCGTCGCGGCCTCTCCGGTGCCTCCTTATCCACCGCCCTCTCAGGGGGTTGAAACCCCTCCGGATGGCGCACCGCGTAGTCCCGTTCCATGTTGGCTACCCGGGCCGCCGTTTCATCCCCAGCAGCGAAACTGGTGTACGGCGGTCGTCCCTTCGGGTCCAAGGCGAACGCCGCAGCATACTCCAGCCTCAGAAGGGGGTCTTGCTTCGGCATCCCCCTCTGCAGGTTCCCTTCGTGTGAGTCCGTCATGTGCTTCTTCCAGTCCTGGTGTGTCGAATAGGCTCGATTCGAACACACCGGGCACATGTAGTACTGCTTCCGCAATCCATCGTGCTGGCCTTTAATATGCTTGGCCAAGTGCTTAAACTCCTTTCCGTGACAATGTCCTTCCCAGCACTGTCCGCTCATCGTGTCCGTTTTCCGGGCTTTCGGGGCTCGTTCCAATCCTGAAGCTCGTCCCGTCAGCCGTTTCCGTTTTTGTCTCGTGGTGATGCTGCTCGTCTCGCTTCTCTGCTTTTCCTCTTGTTTTCTTCTCCTTAGCTCAGTCTGCTCGTCTGCGATTTGATGAATCCTGATCGGCTGACCAGAATGACCTGCTCCGGCGAGCGCTCTGCCTTTTATAGCCGCCGCAGGCGGAAGTGGGCGTGGCCTGCACTAGTGACCCCTAGCGTCAGACTCACCATCCACTTCTACGGTGGCGCCCCCTACTATTTTCCGGTCCCCGGGGCCCGCCGCTGGTCACCGCCTCGCCTGCTTTTTACCTCGCGGCCCTTCGCCCGTCCACGCGTTTTTTCCTAGGCCTTTTATTGCCCCACCGGACGCCCTCGGTCTTTTCATCCTCCGTCGCCTTCTCTTGCCTTTTTCATCTTGGCCCTCACAGTGCTTCCGCACACTTCCCGGAGAACACAGGGGCTCGGCGTTATCATCTCCTCGCCGCCGCCCCGTTCTCTTTGTCCTCTTTTACTCCTTTTACGACCTACTTTAAAGCCCGTCCTCGTTTCAGGCCTCACCTTTTACAGCCGTCCGTTCGTTCCTCCAGCGTTCCCGAGAGTGCCGCATCTACTCTCCTCCGGTCTCCTGGACGCTGTAAAGCGGTATTACCAAGTCGGCATTACTTCAGAAGTCTTCACCAGCTTGCCACCGGGTCTGTCTTCTGTTGTAATCCAACCATCTTTTCCACGCTGTGGTTCCTCCGAACTGACCGGAAAGCGGCTCCGTGGGACTACTTTAGACATTCGGGCCGTCGTGGCTCCCGAACGCCGTTTTTCGTTCCAACCCCGCATTTCCCACCTATATTACATCCGCAAGAGAACCAATCTTCAGCTAGGTAGCAAATCTCTACAGCCTAACGACCTGCACTCCTACTGTAGTGGTCAACGCACCGCCCCGACTCAATGGCCCCAGGTTGATCAGTCCTTTTTGGCCAAAGCCTTTTTGTGTAGCGCCGATTTGGTCGTTCCCTTGGTCCTCTTCCACCTGCGGAATCGAGACACGAAAACGACTTCATCACAAAAAGGGGTGCCCCGTTTCCTTACGTGCCCTAGCGCGCCCCACCCCAAGCATTTACTGTGCAGCCTCGTATCCTTGCTGGTCAGCTACCATCCAGGCTGGCGCAGCGTGTCCTCGGTAGGGTTCCAGGCGGTCCACATGGACTACCCCCCCCGGTTTCCCTCGTTTCTTCCGTACTACCACCCGTCCTCGGTCAAGCACCTTGACGATCAGTGCAGGGCCCATCCATGGAAATCGCAACTTCGTTCCCTTGTCCCTATCCACTACCGTATCGTGCACCCAGACCAGTTCTCCGGCATGGTATTCCCGCCGAGTCACCTTCCCATCGTACTCGTGTTTCTGATGGATGGCGGCTCGTTTCAGCCCCGTCCGGGCCTCCCGATAGGCCGCGACTAGCCCTTCCTCCAGGCTTTCCACATAGTCGCCTACCCGTCGGGGTTCCTCCTCTGGTCCTAGAGGTCTCCCATAAATCGCCTGTCGCGGCATCATGGTCTGTCGGCCCAGCATCATCATATTCGGTGTCACTCCCGTGCTGGCTTGCGGCGTTGCTCTATAACTCATCATCACGAGCGGGACCATCTCGTCCCATTCCCGGCCTGTTGCTCGGCAGCTGGCTTTCAAACAACACCCCAAAGTACGGAAACTTCGTTCTATGTACCCGTCACTCCTGGGGTGGTACGGCGTCGTTCTTGTTTTGTGTATTCCGAATAGTGCACAGACCTGAGCCACCACCTCGGATTCGAAATTCGTGCCTTGATCCGAGTGTAGTTCCCGAAACGCGCCGTACCGTGCTACTACTTCTTCAACCAGTTTGTTCGCCACTGTCGTTGCCTTTTGATCCGGGATCGGGAAACACTCCAACCATTTGGTGAAATAGCATCCCACCATCAGGCAATACTTATTTCCTCGTTTGGTGACTGGGTACGGGCCCGAAACATCCATGGCCAGCCGTTCCATCGGCTCCCCCACTATGTACTGATGTAGCGGCTCCCGTCTTCCTCATCCTTTTTTCAGCAACGCGCAATCACATTCTCGACATTCCTTCCGCACGTCTTCCCGGAGTCCCGGCCAGTAAAACCCTTGTTCCAACAGGGCCGTCGTCCTGGCGACTCCTAAATGCGCTCCTGCCGCGCCTCCATGGTATTCCCTTACCAACTTGGCCCGTTCCCCTCGGGGAACGACCAACTGGTTCCTCCAACCATGTCCTTCTAGTTCCCAGTACTTCCGATGCAGCACGCCATCCCTGAGGCTTAATCGTTCCCATTGCCTCCATAGGATCTTTGTTTCCCGGGATTCCGGAGATATGGCCTCCCAACCTGGCCGGTCCGCATCCTCTTCCATCCGTGCGACAATCGGCCCTATATCTCGATCCCTCCTCTGCGCTGCTCTCATCTCCTGCGGGGACCATCCGGGCTCGTACCCCCGGGCCCGCGTCACTACTCTCACTTTTTCGGTATTCTCGTGCTCCTCTCCACATTGTTTGCACGGATACCGGGACAACGCGTCAGCGTTCCCATGCTTCCTGCCCGGTCGGTGTTGGAACGACACATCATGCGAGTCGATAATCTCAATCCACCGAGCAGCCTGCCCCATCGGTTCCTTACTTCTCTGCAGCCAACTGACCGCGCTATTATCCGTCCGGACTATCACGCGTTGACCATAGATGTAGCACCGAAAATGCTTCAAAGCTCGCACCACCGCCAACAGTTCTTTCCGCGTGGTGCAATACTTTCGTTCGTTTGACTCCAGGGTTTTGCTCGTGTAAGCTATCACCCGTTCCTCCCCTCTCTGCTCCTGTGATAGCACGGCTCCCGTTCCCACGTCACTGGCGTCTGTGTCAAGCCACCATTGTCCATCTTCCTCCGGGAATCCCAACACCGGGGCCTCCGTTAGCGCCTTCTTCATCGCATCAAATGCCTCTTGTCGTCTCGCGCTCCACACGAATGGTTCCTCCTTCGTTGCCAATTCATACAAGGGGGCAGCCAATTCCGTGAAGCCGTTTATATGCCTTCTATAGTATGAACATAATCCCACGAAGGCTCGTACCTCGTGGAGATCCCGCGGGACCGGCCACTCGGTTACTTGCCGACACTTTTCGGGGTCGGGTTCGATCCCGTTGAATGAGACAACGTGCCCCAAGAACGGAATCTTCTTCTGGAACAGCTTGCATTTTCGCGCCTTTAACTTCAGTCCTGCAGCGTTCAATCGGTCCAGAACCCGTACCAATCTTTCCAGAGTCACTTTAAACGTTGGTCCAAAGACCAGTATGTCATCCAAGTATACCAGACACTCCTCCCACACGATTCCTCTGAGGATTCTTTCCATCAGTCTCTCGAAGGTGGCTGGGGCGTTCACTAGCCCGAATGGCATCACTTTGAACTCATACAATCCTCCTTGAGTCACGAAGGCCGTCTTTTCTTGGTCCTCCGGTGCCATCTCCACCTGCCAATATCCGCTTGCGAGATCCAGACTGCAGAAGAATAGGCTTCCTCCCAAGGTGTTGAGGCTGTCCTCTATCCGCGGGAGCGGATAGGCGTCCACTTTCGTAGCCTGGTTCAGTTTTCGGTAGTCGATACAGAACCTCGTTCCTTCGTCCTTCTTTTTGACTAGAACGGTCGGGCTACTCCACGCACTCCCGCTCTCCCGGATAATCCCTAGATTTAACATATCCTCCACCAGTGCTCGTTCTTCCTCTCTCCTGGTGGCCGGATACCGTCTGACCCTCTGCTTGATCGGCATCTGATCCCCCGTTTTAATTCGATGTTGTACTAAATCTGTCCGTCCTAACTCATGTTTCGAGGTCGCAAACATTTGTTCCCGGGCCATGATGGCTTTCTCCAGCTCTTCGCCTTCCTTCGTGGTCAGGTCTTTCTTAGCCTCCCCTATCATTTCAACGAGCGCTCCAGGGGGTTCTTTTGCTTCACTTCCTATTCCTCGTACCTCTTGTACGAAGGTGGCTTCTCCGAGTACCCCGCCGGTTTCCAATTTCGCGCTCTCGGTCCCTCGGTTGGCCACCCAAACTTCATTTTCTTCTCCCAATGTCACCGTTCCTGGGATCACCTCCAGTCCCATAGGTAATCCAGCGCCGGTGATGACAGCCAGCTGTCCACTCTGTCCTATGTCTATTCTCGCTACTACTGTTACTCGGGTCACTTGGAGTGGGGGTATTTCCGTCGTTTCCTCGATTCGCACGACCTGTCCTCCGACGGTAACTGCCCGAATCCCATCCGTTCTTTGTTCTACTCCCGGGATTCGTTCCCCCTCTCCCTCCCCCTCGGCGGGCAGGAAGATAGCACTCGCGTGGGGCTTAACTGTTAGCCGGTATTTCACCGCGAAGTCGTTTCCCAGGATCCCTTCATCTCTACCGATGTCTGCCACCATGAACGTCCACTTCAACACGCGCGTTCCCAATTTTACTGGCAAGTTCGTGCATCCGTAGCACCGCAACGGACTACCATCCACCGAGCAGAGACGTCCTTCATATCCATCCAGTTCTTCCCATTTTCGTCCCCACTCTCTCCAGAGGCGTTCCGACAGCAGACTGATCATAGATCCGGTATCAACCAAAAAACGGACGACACTCTCTCCCACCATCCCGGCCACATAAAGTCCACATTCTCCCATGCGTACTACTTCTCTCGCCGCGCCCGAAGGGGGCCCCGCGCTTACTGCGACGGCGACTGTCCGTTTCCCTGACGCTGAGAACACTCTCTTGCGAAATGGCCCTTCTGGTGACATTGATGACACTCTAAATCTTCTTTTCGCTTCTTAAACGCCTCCCTCCGGGCCGTTGCTTGTCTTCTAGCTTCCCGTTCTTCTGCCAATTCTTTCATCATCTCCTCCAACTTACCGTTTAAGGCCATGATCTGTGTATTGGCGTCCTCCTCGGGCTTCACTGCCCGCAGGAGGCGGCGTGAGTATCGTTCCTGTATTTCTACCACCTCTACCGCCTCCTCTAGTGTCTTGCATCCTTTCTCTGCACACTTCAGCTGAAGGTCTTCCCCAACTGCAGCCTGGAACGCATGTAATGCTGCTTTTTCCTGGCTAGCGTAGTCGTTGGAGAAGTAGGCTCTCGATGCCAGTCGCCGGGCATTATCAGCCAACTCCTTCGCTGTCTGGTTCTTTACACGTTTCAATCCCGCCAACTCTTGCAGGGCATTACACGTGTCCTTCTCCTGACCGAACCTCCGGCGCAACGCATCCACCCTCGCTGAGTAACGGAGTCGCTCCCTGTCCGGGAGTCCGACGAAGTACATTCGTGCCGTTCCCGTCAGCGAGAGAAAAAGCATCGCCGCTTTTTCCTCGGCCGTCCAGCGTCCCAATGTTGCGTACTCCTCAAACTGGTTGATCCATCCCTCGAAATCCGGTTTACCGTCATACTTCTCTGGTCGTAAACTGAACTTCTTCAAACTTGCTCCTTCCTGACCGGTCTGTTGTTGTTGAGCCCGCACATTCTGCTCATCCGTCGGGGTGGACGTTCCCATAAAATTAAACTGCCTACCCATGATGGTCGTGTCCTCCCCTTTGGTCTCGGTTTTCGCACCTCCTTTCTCCTCCCCACCTTCCTTGAAGGCGACGTCAGAATCCATCTGCTCGAAGACTGCCGCAGTCGCCATGAGTATCCAATACCGACGAAACATCCAAGATCCACAAGTCCGTATGTGCCTATTTCAGCACCACCGCTGCCACCAGTGTGACGTTCTCTGGTAAGTCGGGGTTGCCGATTCTTACAACAGAGGAACGTGGGGGTTGTTCGGGTCTCGGGGCGGACGGGGAATCCGGGCCAAGAACCGAGATGTGTTTCTAGAGTCGTGCCTCGCGCACGAGGGGGGGCTGAGCGAATCGATCGGGAATCGGCACTCGATGTCGACGGAGGACTGCGGGGGAGGGAAATTATGGTAGGGGTACGGGTCGGCCGGGGGGCGGTCCACCCCTGAGTTCCGGTCCGCGGGGGCGACGGGCCGACGGTCGCCTATTGTTTGGTAGCGTGGGGCCGAGCATGCCGCGCCCTCGTCCCCGCGGACTTCGCTCCTTCGTTCCGCTCCCCATGTCTTCGTACCATACTACGCCTCGGTTTCCGGTACTACTTCGGGCCTTCGTGCCTTACTCCGTTCCCTCGTTCCTCGTTCTTCGGGCCGTCGGGCCCCTTACCCTATGTTTCTACTACCTATCTCGAACTTCGACTGTTTTGTCCTAACTTCGGCTTAATTACTCTGATCGGCTCATCTTTAGCGGTTGTTTCAGGAAAGAGGACACGTCTGGACACCAGGAGAACTGTTAAAGAACTCTGTTTATTCGGGCCTCACCGCCCCTTTATATACTAGAGAGGTCAGCCCTGATTGGCTGCCTTCGGTCACGTGACCTACAACTGACGTCACTTCCGGTTTATATATTCCGTTTCCGGTTTACATTTCACTTCCGGTTTACATATTTCCGGGTTTCGTTCCTTTACGTTTTCGTTCCTTACATATTCGTTATTCGTTCTTTACATATTCGTTCTTTACATATTCGTGCCTCTTTTTCAGGCTTTCTATACTTTCGTTCATTATTACATATTCGTTCCTTTACATCTATTTCGTTCTCTTACATATATTTCGTTCTCTTACATATATTTCTATTATTACCTTATTTCTATTATTTTAACCTCTATGTATTTTGGCTGAATAGCCGTTCATCACAATATGTACTGAACGTCCACTCTATTTGGGAGCTGGTGTTGGAATGGGTCCAGTCACCTCAGTCAGGTGAGGAGAGGGTGGAGCCACCTAGTGGTTGTAGACGGTGGCGGCACCTAGACTCCAGCTCCCAATTTATAGATACATATGTTGGAACATATATATTCCATATCTGTTTGAAGCACCCTACCTCAGTTTCAATTTAAGTTAGCCATTTTACCTATTCCTCTTAATAACAGAATTACAAGCAATTACATCTGTATGTGTATTTTTATATGCAAATGCTATAAATGCGATAGACACCTATAACTTAGAGCCTATATAATATATTTTTAACCTGGTTTCCATGGAAACACAAGTACTTGGATACCTTGGTTACTAGCCTAAAAACATTCCAAAAACATTCTATTTGGAACGTTTTTCAGATTGGAATTATTTGAAAAATTATACTTTGATCTGAATCAGTGCGAAAAATTGTCCAAGCAATATTTCCACCATAATTTGACCATTTAATTTTTATTTCATGATTTCCCTAATAAATATTGGTGCTAGATGGCCATAATCATGTAAAATCTTGTCTCATTGAATATCCATGCCATTTAAAGGTTCTGGTATACAGAATAAAAAACATGACATTGCATGATAGATAATCCCATGTACAACGATTATTAAAACAACAAAGTTGACTGATTCTAAGCTATAATTCTCAAGGAAAGACCTGCTAGGGTATATCACAACACCCTCAATTGTATCCCTGAGGCATCTGGCGTCCTTAAAGCGTTAAGTTAATAATCATGATTTATAACATTGCCAATGATTCCATCTGCATATTACTATTACCATTGCCAGAAATATCAGCATTCTAAACCCTCCCTGAGGTGTAACCTATATGGTGAGAAATGGGTGGGCAACATTATATAGAATATCTTAGCTAAGGCTATACAAATATCCTGTCTCAATTTTAAGGGATGGTTTCTAAAGTCAGGATGTCCTGATCTCCCTTGGTTTGATGGGTGTATCAGGTTCGTACAGGGAGTGTCCTACCAAGCCAAGGATGTGACATTGCAGAACATTCCAATAACATCATTGAAAGTCACAGAATGTTATAAGAATGTCACAGATTGTGCCCTTTATGGTCACTCTTTGTATGTGCCAACTTCCCGTCTATTCTGGACTCAAGTAATAGACACCAGAAGTGAGGGAGAAGTGGGGCAGGGGGAGGGGGGAGGCATGTCATATGCTGAGGTCAACAGGTCAGATCTCCCTCACATTCTGGACCTTAAACTCCAACAATCATCATAATCATCTCCATCATCCTGAATAGTATAGTGTTAAGCCACATCCCCACTTCGGGAACGAGGAGTTAAGTCTTTGAACTACTAGTGTTAACATTTTCCATCCACAGCAAGAAGTGTTAGTTCTATGAACTGGTCAGTGTGGTAATAAAGGGCTATATCAACGGCAGTCGCCTGACAACCAATCTCTCTGTTTTCATGACATAGCCTTTTCCTTCTATAGAACTGAATGGAACCTACAATTTGATAATTTGATATGGACATGGATGTAGAGGGTAAAATACACCGAAGGTATGGAGGAGGCATAAGGGTAGAATACAGAGGGTATGGGAGGGGTGGAAGAGGTAAAGTACCCAGGGTATGGAGAGTGCATGGGGGTAGAATATCCAGAGTGTGGGAGAGGTGAAGGGGGTGGAATACCCAGGGCATGCAAGGGGATACAGGGATATGAAAAGGGTGTAGGAAGTAGAACCTGGGGCTTGTTGAGCATTTCTCCATTAGAGCGGCTGCCTTGAGCTACTTTACATTGGGTCTTCACAGAGTGTACCCTAATTCTATTAAGTACTAAACAACTAGACCATGGGTCTTTGCTTTCTGTAACCTGGGTCTTCTTCCAAATATTGAACCCTATTCCCATAGGCTGGTTTGGTTTTCCATAACAATACCCTCAGTTGAATTATGCTGGTACACTGCAAACCCCCTCCATACCCTGGATATTCTATACCTATACCCAGGAAATTCCACCATCGTACCCATTCAATACCATTGGTATTTTAACTCCCATTCTCATTCCATAACCTTGGTATTCTACCCCGTTATACCCCTCCCATATCATAAATATTTTAGGTGATGCTAGGGGAATATTCATAGTTATGTGACAGCTATAATTGGTCATTTAACCAAACAAATAATGTTCAATTCTCCTGAAAGGGTGCCAAAAGAGGAAAAATATACGAAAGCTTGGTCATACTCAGCATAGCCAATTGAGAATACCATTATGCATGGATAATGATTATAAATTTCAAGAAATCAAAATTAGAAGATTAAAGATTAAAAATATTACAGTTATGGGTAATTTATTATGTAGAGGCTATGGATACATTTTATTTGACAATATAAGCCATTTAAAAACATACATGATTATAAATATTTTGGTCAAGCTGCAATTTCCATACCTAAACAGCACATCAAAGTTAAGACTTGGGAAAACAGTCTTCTCATTACCATTATAGCAGCTCTTTCATTTTCATAATTCTTCATTTAATTTAGAGTTGAAATATTGTATTATCAGCTACTTGCTTCACCTTTTTCGCACAACAGTTTACAATTCAGTCCAGTAGTCAAGACTACTTGCATTAATTAGATACAAATTGAAAACAAGTATACTAAACTATCAGAGGTCTGGTATCAAGTACAGTCCTTAGCAACTACAAACAATATGTAAGCATGAATGATTTTCTCACACATACTTTACACATTCAAATTTACTATTTTCTAAGAATAATATAGATGTGTAATGCTTCTGAATATCCAGGTATGGTGCAGGCCAGCTAAAACACACTGGTGGACAGACAATACATCTTTCAGAGATGATGGCTGAATAATTCAAACTCTAGTGCTCAACTTTTTCTTTTTTTTAAATTTAACTACACTCATTTGACAATGATCTTCCATGTAAGTAATTAATAAATTGATGGTTGGTACTCCTTTGATGGGTCATTGTCTATGTTAAGAAATGTACCCAGATTTTAGTAATACAATAATATTGTATATAGAAATCATATTTACCAGTATATAATACTAGCAGTGGGGCTCTTCTATGTTGAGAGCGGGTTTTGTGAAGAAAATGCATACATGATTATTTTTCTCAAAAATACTAAATATACAACTTGCCCACAAATCATTTTATAGTTCATGGGCCTTACATTATTACCATTTTATTTACTAGACTTATTGTACTCATAAGAGAAAGCATGGGGAAAATATTTGCATAGGAAAAAGGTTGGATTGCAAAATACATTTGTAAAACTGCAGGAGGCTCTGAAGTATGCATTATCTGGGTATCAGATCTGAAATATACATTATCTACTTATTTATTTACTGGTCAAAGAAAAAACCTATGCATCAAATACTTTACGAAGATAAGCAGGGTAACAAGCTATGCAATTTGATGTGAATTTGGAACTAGATGTAGACCCACTCACAGGGAGTTTCTTCCATATAGTACCAGGAAGAGTCAGGTGCAATACAGTTTTGCACCAAGTTTAGAGTAATACGCATCAATAATACCATAATTGAATTTAACTTTCATGAATGTTAGTGGCACATTTTGGCATATAATATATATATATTTCTATTAAGACCTCAGTAGTATTCCATAAACACTCCAACAATACCTATTAATTATTATCAAAGCTGCCACATGCATATGGCGTAGCCTAAATATGAATTTAGGTAAAAAGAATGAATGCAGTACAAAATATGAATGAAAGTTACATTCCCCAATGGGAATGGAAATGCTAACTGCATTCCCCAACATGAGAGTGAATGCAACTCACACTCCTCAAAGCGGATGTGAATGCAAATTGCATTCCCAAAATAAATGTGAATGCAACTAGAATTGCCTAAACTATGTCTATTGCAGATATTTGGATATGCAATTAATGACAATCAAAAGGGGGCACAATTGGAGATTATGTTCATTGGAGAGGGGATGTCGAACACGGTTTCAAAATGTAACTGAATTGATCATAGAGTTTAGCATAAACATTGAATAACAGAAATTCAAACCTTATAGTATTTAATTCCCCCTCGTTAGAATGTCTTGTTAGTACATTCCTCTATTTCTCTAAAAAATACTTAGTTATGTCCTCATGTGTAACATCTGTTGACTACATGTACCTATTCCATTCCATAGACCCATAATATAGATATTCAGTGAAAAAATACTCTATGATATGTAGAATGAATCAGTTGAGTGCAATTGTGAATCTAAAATAAACACTTTTTTCAGTTATCAGTATAGAATGATTAGAATGTCCCTCTCTATCTTTGCCATTATAGGACAGGTGTAAATCAGTCAAACTGACTCAGCCAGTACACCATGGTAGTATCGTCCCCCTCAGTAATGAGTCTCTTCTCATCTGGAGTCAGACTCTTGAGCTGATGAAGTTGGTTCACCCTGTCAAGGGCACGGGCAAAGAGAAGGAGGCGTCCATCTGAACATCTCTGGAGCTTGTCAATCAGTTCACTCATCTTCTCTGGTGAGGTTTTCTGGGCCTATTAAATGTAAAATTGACTGTTTAGTCTGTGCATATAGGTTAATGGGATTAAGATATATAGGACTTCATTTACATCAGGAGTAGGACAGAGCCTTAGTTGGAGGAAATGGCATAACATACATGTTTTGGATTCCATTGTTGAGTGCTCAATTTAGCAATCCTTACATGAATAACCTTCAAAACCATTTTGACAAAACAAAACACATTACTTATAAACAGGAAAGGTTGCAATACAGAGCCCTTTGTATTGTACATGAGATCAAAATTACAAGGGATATCAGTAGGGTGGAACTTCCAAGGAAGCCAAATATGTAACCAAGAAGGAAAGGCAATTTTGTGAATTTTGTGAATGTAAGGAAACAGAGAGGTTAACGTATTACTGTCTTAAGAGGCAGCAATGGGATTTAAATAATAGTTACAACGGTTCTATGTAAAGAAGCCAAAAGCAGAATGGTAAAAAAAGAAATCACCAAGTACCTTATGCATATAAACTACTGGTAAAATTTGATTGACTGTTTGATCATATCCTCATCGTCATTCACGGGAAGATTTTGATCAAATACATTAGACAGACTCGGCCGTGTCTGAATCCACTTGCTCTAAACCGTGTCAAGAAGTGTAAGGGATGTGTTCACACTCTTGCAGTGTCAATGGTATGGCCCATTACATAAGTGTCTCACAGGGGGTCCCCCACCCACCCACCCCCGCCCAGCTGGGGACATCTATAATTAGCACTATGTTTGGTTGTCTCATTTTAGTTATTTCCCAGCCCTTTCTATGTCTGACCAGAGGTGTTGGTAAAGGCCTAGACTGCAGAGCAACCCACGGGGAGACCTGCAGGGCTATCCCCCTGACCTCTTCCCGGCCCCCTACCCATCCTAATCCCGTCAGTCCCACAGAGTAACGCACAGGGGCTGATGACTTGTGGAAGAAAAGAAGCTTTTGATAGGGTTTTCATGCCGATTTGAGCACTTTGAAAAAAATCCAAATTTAAAACATTTATGACTCCCAGTAGGAGTCAACTATGGGTCAAATGTGACTCTTAGGTTGTAGCCCCGAGTGAGAAGGACAATTCTATACATGTCAGAAAATTCTGTGATGATTACAACATTATCTAGAAATTTAGAAAGATTTTTCACCTTATTTTTATACTGAAAGACTCAACCAATGGATTTTGCTAAAATCTTTCAGAAATGATAATTAGGCCCATCTTATGCCAAAAATGTCCCCTAATTGATGGAAATCCTTTTACATATTTCCCAGCCTTTACTCCATGTCCCTGACCATCCCTCTATGAATAGCCACCTCTAGCCTCCTGATATTCTCAGGTTGCAAAGAGCTGATGACTTGTGGAAGAAAAGAACCTTTTGATAGGGTTTTCATGCCGATTTGAGCACTTTGAAAAAAATCCAAATTTAAAACATTTATGACTCCCAGTAGGAGTCAACTATGGGTCAAATGTGACTCTTAGGTTGTAGCCCCGAGTGAGAAGGACAATTCTATACATGCCAGAAAATTCTGTGATGATTACAAAATTATCTAGAAATTTAGAAAGATTTTTCACCTTATTTTTATACTGAAAGACTCAACCAATGGATTTTGCTAAAAACTTGCATAAATGATATCTAGGCCTATCTCATGCCAACAATATTGTCGGATATATGGGCAGCAAATTTTCTCAGGGACAACTCATGGGTTAAGGATGGGTGCAGGTGGCCAGCCTAATACATCATAGTGGGATTGGATGTGTCCTTCTGGTAGGCCTGAGCCTCAAATCAAGATAGAAACAATACAGGAGCGGGGACGGTTGGTAACCAACCACCACTATAATGTAATGGGCCAGGTACCTGCACCTATCCTTGGTCCCTGAGGTGGGCCCCTGATAATTCAATGCCTGTAAATTCAACAACATTTTTGGCATGAGATAGGCCTAATTATTATTCCTGGAAGGTTTTAGCAAAATCTACTGGTTGAGTTTTCCTGTGTGAAAAAAACAGTAAAAATCGTTGTGATTTTCTAGATAATGTTGTAATCGTCACAGAATTTTCTGACATGTATAGAATTGTCCTTCTCACTCGGGGCTACAACCTTAGAGTCACATTTGACCCATAGTTGACTCCTACTGGGAGTCATAAATGTTTTAAATTTGGATTTTTTTCAAAGTGCTCAAATCGGCATGAAAACCCTATCAAAAGGTTCTTTTCTTCCACAAGTCATCAGCTCTTTGCAACCTGAGAATATCAGGAGGCTAGAGGTGGCTATTCATAGAGGGATGGTCAGGGACATGGAGTAAAGGCTGGGAAATATGTAAAAGGATTTCCATCAATTAGGGGACATTTTTGGCATAAGATGGGCCTAATTATCATTTCTGAAAGATTTTAGCAAAATCCATTGGTTGAGTCTTTCAGTATAAAAATAAGGTGAAAAATCTTTCTAAATTTCTAGATAATGTTGTAATCATCACAGAATTTTCTGACATGTATAGAATTGTCCTTCTCACTCGGGGCTACAACCTAAGAGTCACATTTGACCCATAGTTGACTCCTACTGGGAGTCATAAATGTTTTAAATTTGGATTTTTTTCAAAGTGCTCAAATCGGCATGAAAACCCTATCAAAAGGTTCTTTTCTTCCACAAGTCATCAGCTCTTTGCAACCTGAGAATATCAGGAGGCTAGAGGTGGCTATTCATAGAGGGATGGTCAGGGACATGGAGTAAAGGCTGGGAAATATGTAAAAGGATTTCCATCAATTAGGGGACATTTTTGGCATAAGATGGGCCTAATTATCATTTCTGAAAGATTTTAGCAAAATCCATTGGTTGAGTCTTTCAGTATAAAAATAAGGTGAAAAATCTTTCTAAATTTCTAGATAATGTTGTATCATCACAGAATTTTCTGACATGTATAGAATTGTCCTTCTCACTCGGGGCTACAACCTAAGAGTCACATTTGACCCATAGTTGACTCCTACTGGGAGTCATAAATGTTTTAAATTTGAATTTTTTTCAAATTGCTCAAATCGGCCTAAAAACCCTATCAAATGATTCATTTCCTCCACAAGTCATCTGCTCCTTTCATCCTAAGATTATCAAGGAGCTACTCCCCCTAACCCCGTCAGCATGACAGAGCAACGCACGGGGGGACCAGGGCCGTCCCCCTGTCCTCTTCCCGGCCCCCTACCCCTCCTAACCCCGTCAGCATCACAGAGCAACGCACGGGGAGACCAGGGCTATCCCCCTGATCTCTTCCCGGCACCCTACCCCTCCTAACCCCATCAGCATCACAGAGCAACGCACGGGGAGACCAGGGCCATTCGCCTGAGCCCTCCCCGGCCCCCTACCCATCCTAATCCCGTCAGCATCACAGAGCAACGCACAGGGAGACCAGGGCTATCCCCCTGATCTCTTCCCGGCCCCCTACCCCTCCTAACCCCGTCAGCATCACAGAGCAACCCACGGGGAGACCAGGGCTATCCCCCTGACCTCTTCCCGGCCCCCTACCCCTCCTAACCCCGTCAGCATCACAGAGCAACGCACGGGGAGACCAGGGCCATTCCCCTGAGCCCTCCCCGGCCCCCTACCCATCCTAATCCTGTCAGCATCACAGAGCAACGCACGGGGAGACCAGGGCTATCCCCCTGATCTCTTCCCGGCCCCCTACCCCTCCTAACCCCGTCAGCATCACAGAGCAACGCACGGGGAGACCAGGGCTATCCCCCTGATCTCTTCCCGGCCCCCTACCCCTCCTAACCCCGTCAGCATCACAGAGCAACGCACTGGGAGACCAGGGCTATCCCCCTGACCTCTTCCCGGCCCCCTACCCCTCCTAACCCCGTCAGCATCACAGAGCAACCCACGGGGAGACCAGGGCTATCCCCCTGACCTCTTCCCGGCCCCCTACCCCTCCTAACCCCGTCAGCATCACAGAGCAACGCACTGGGAGACCAGGGCTATCCCCCTGACCTCTAAATATTGATTATATTTGATTCTTGATTTCTTGTTTGTTTTGCTATATTATCTAGGTCATTGGGTCAACTTAAGGAGGTGAAAGTTTAGTGGCAGCTCCAGGGTTACAGGCAAGGTAGGGGGGGACCCCCTGTGAGACACTTATGTAATGGGCCATACCATTGACACTGCAAGAGCCCTTACACATCCCTTACACTCCTTGACACGTTTTAGAGCAAGTGGATTCAGACACGGCCGAGCCTGTCTAATGTATGAGTTCAAAAATTTGCCGTGATTAAGATTGGATTTGTTTATTTGGATTATGTTTTACATATATATATGTGCTGATGAGGGTACAGGTTGCTCCGAGCTTTCCTTAAGCTTTAGGTTAATTTGTTGTGTAGAATTCACCTTTCTTGTTGAAAAAAAATTCAATTAGATCGGAATTTATCCTTGTTTAGAATGTCAATGGAATATGTCTTTTTCCTATGATGTGGTTGCCATGTAAACTAACATTTTATTAGGCATTAATGGCAAACATACATAAAGGGAAAAGACAATTTCAGGACATTATTAACTGAAAAGGAAAACCATTTCTGGATCAAAATCGAAAGTTTGGCACAAACTTTTATTTATGAATATTTACATGCTATTAAGCATAATTAATGATTAGCTATATTATCTGAATAGATGGTAGATAGTTCATGATTTTCCAATTTTGTGTCTCATGACTATACCGTCTTTAGATGGCTATAACATCCTTGATAGTTATCTGATCCTAACATGCCTGGTATCAATTTGAAACTAAAAAGATACTTTGCAACATTAGTCTCTAATGAAGTCCCACACGGAGTATCCATTTCCCATGACAGCACACATGTAAATGATTGATTGCCATCTTTATACTTTATAGTATCATGTAAAATTATACAACATAGATTGATATCATATAATATTTTGGCTATCTCGAACTTTAAGTCAAAAACTTTTTTTTTGACTTCAACTTCTTTTTTGATTTTTCAAAAAGCTGTCCTTGTAAGCAAAAATATAGGTTGGAAGTAAAAAGTGGAATGTGTATAAAATAAACGAAATGGTATCATTAGGCCTACTGTCTAAGTTAAATAGATATTAGATTTACGTACATTCATAATGAAATATATTAGGAAGGGATCCCCAAGAAGGTTAAATGGGAAAAAACCTCAGAAGTTGAAGGATAAGCACCTCAGAAGTTCAAGTCAAAATCACTTTTGACTCCATTTTTGATGCGAAGTTATAGTATATATATATATATATACCAGACACTTCCTTCATTCTTATTGTACGCTAAGAGGAAGGGATCCCCAAGAAGGTTAAATGGGAAAAAACCTCAGAAGTTGAAGGATAAACACCTCAGAAGTTCAAGTCAAAATCACTTTTGACTCCATTTTTGACGCGAAGTTATAGTATATATATACCAGACACTTCCTTCATTCTTATTATACACTAAGAGGAATGGATCCCCAAGAAGGTTAAATGGGGAAAAAACCTCAGAAGTTGAAGGATAAACACCTCAGAAGTTCAAGTCAAAATCACTTTTGACTTTAAAGTTTAAAAGAAAATAGAAGCACAATAGACTCATTTAGTTATCAAAATAAGAAATACTTTAAATGAAACATAATTTTAAGAAACAAAATAGATGTAGATGATTCATAAATATCTTCTTTTTTTTTGTGACGAAATGAGTGTCATATGACACTCATTTCGTCACAAAAAAAAAAGGACATATGTCCTTTTACAAGTTAGTGAATCCATATTTTACATCCAACTCCTGAGACGTCAAAAAAAAAAAGTTTTTGACTTAAAGTTCGAGATAGCCTAAAGACCCCAATTATATTGTATATACATTACTATTTTTTAGATTTTGTGTTAAAGAAAAAAAAAACAGTTTTTGAATTCAACAAAACGATTGATGAACTACAACTGCTGGATCTAGATGTAAACTAGCAGATATTGCTAATTCTATGTATCCAGGATAAATACATGAATAAAAAAAGGGGGGAAAAATCCGACCGTGGCTGCCTGTGGTTAGTTTCCCCAATCATGCCGTAGCTGTTCAGAAAAAAGGCTGATTTTTCCATATTTTTTGGACATTTTTCAAATGAGAACCCACCAAAGAGAAGATATCCCAGAATTATGCCAAATGCAGGAAATAAAAGCTAATCAAATGGCCTTTACACAAAAAAAAACTCATACATTTATCATGTATGTAGGAACTATTATAGATTTAAGAAATATCGAATAACCACATATTGCAAGGACATTTTTTGGGAAAATTGGGAAAACCATGGGGAAATGGAGCATGTAATGAATGCAAACTGTGGGGTCTAAAAGGATAATATAATTATATTTTGTTATCATTCTTAACATGAGATATTCCATATAAACTGTATGAAATTTGTAATAAGAATACTTTAACTATATGCATCTTTGAGTTTTATTCAATTATAAGTATTTTAAAACCCAAAGATGTTGGTTATATTTTAATAGATGGAATACAATCATTGCAAATAAGACAATGAAACACACTGTCAATGGAAATAATGATACAGTTCAAAATATAAAAACATAAACACACTGATCGGTTTACCTTAACTTGTTCAATATTGTCATATCCAATTATTTCCCACTGGTTGATAAGCCTTTCCAATTTCCCTTTCACTTCTGAAACAAGGTACATGAAACATCAATCGAAACTATGCAGAGAGCAAAGTCTACAAATTATTTAGGAAACATATTGAGCTATCAAGTTTAAAGATCATGATTAAAGTATTTTATTGATATGACTGCTGAGCTTCTTCCTTTTTTGTTTCAATGATATACTCAATACTGAAATTTATCATATTTGTCTACAACTTACCAATACCACCCTGTTCAGTCAGCCTGACTTGATTTGTCTGAAGCTCATCTCTCAACTTTTTGGCAATGCATCTGGCCTTTGGAAGATTCCCAGGATTAGCCTGATCTGAAAATGATTTAGTTCAATCAAGGCTAGTATATTTTAATGTTCCTTTTTGTTTTCCTTACTCCTTAACAATTTGTTACTTCAAATTGAGATATGCACTCTTGATCTTCCTTATTATTCCTGTTTAACATATTGGTCATTCAAAGTAGGATAAGATCAAGCAGTGTGAAATCTCAGGATACACTGTAGATATTTACCTTTTGCAGAAAGGACAATGTCTGAGACAGTCTCTGGAAGAGCTGCGGCCCCCTCTGCAGAAAACTGAGTAAGATAACAGAATAAACAGGTATGAAAAATAGTCACAATTTGGTTTTAAAATTGTGTTAAATACAAACTATTTCATTAATTAGAATTCAGGACATATTATAACAAAAGGCTGTTTCACAATATTTGAAAGGTATAATGTTCCCTAAAGGCAGTATGCCATTGTGCTACTTCTGTCATCTAAATCTTGCACATATGAGGTATCACATCACTGTCAAATAAGTATTTCATCTGCCGATTTTAGCTCCTACTGACCTGTTTTGGACCTGTAGCCTGTTGGTCTGCCTTTCGCCACTGAACTGACAAACAATCCTGAATATCAGTCTTTTTGTATTTGAATCTATAGCTCAAAGTACAAGACAATGGGCTCTTGTCTATTTCATTTTCCAGTATGAAGTTTTTCAGGTGTTCTGAGCCATAACCATTATGTTTTACAGTTAACACATTATATCCATCTACGGTCACCTGGATGAAAAATGTATTTCTGATTGAAGAAATTGACTTACAGAGAGATTCTCTATAGACCTATGCACCAAGAAAGGGTGACTTTCAAAGTTGTGGAAAAAGACATTTTTTTCAAACAACCATAATTTTCTAGGTAAATGAGCTACAATATTATTCAGAATGAATTTGACAATCCATCCAGGATTGTTTTGTAAAACATATCATAGAATGAAAATGTTCTATTTAGAATCAAAATTGAAAAAACGAAAAAAACTTTAACAATTAAGTCATACAATCTGATTTTAGACTCTATAGAAAGAATGTAATGTTTGTGATATGTGGAAATAGATATATTAGGCATATCTATCTTTACTTGAAGATTACAATGATGTATAATGTTAGTGGCTGTTATGTATATTCATAATTTTACAGCTAAATTTTTCAAAATTCAAAATGGCCAAAAAGTGCAAAATTGATTATTTCAGAGATTCTCTATGGGGATTTACTATAGGATTTGGTTGTAAATGTGAGCATTTGTGATATGAAAGGTCTTTTGCGTATCAAATCATTAAAAATTGGACTATAATGTTGTATAACCACTGAAAGGAAAGACAATGGCATCTTCTACATTCTCAGGTATCCTAAAGTTCCTATGGTTTGGTTTACATGCTTCATAAATGGCTGTAAAAGGATGAAAAAGTCAAGCTTTCTTAGAGCATGGGTCTATAATAACCTTTCTTGTTTGAACTGATATGACAGAAACTTAAGAATAGCTTATTGACTTATAAGTGAATCTGTAAATGCACAGACAGTAAATCATATCATGTTACTGATAAGGTTTGCTGTGTGGATCCTTTTTAATGTTTCTCTCAACTGACAATTATTTAGTGATACGTTAAAGTATTACAAAGAAAACGTTCTAGATGTATTGTCTGTTCACATACACACTGCAATTTTGATTCAATGTTACATATGAATATGTAAAAAAGATAAACTAGTACAATACAATCAGATGTCCTATAATTACCATTTAAAATTGTTGAACATTTGAACATTTGCTTTTCCTTCTGTATCTGTCTGTATCAATAATTAATCATTTAGGATACCCTGTTGCGAAATAAAGGGAACCTATAAATTCATAAGGATCCCTGGATTTCTAAAGTTAGTGGGCCACCTGGGTTCAAGATCTCATAACCTTATCTATTTGCATTAAAATTTTGCACTGAGGTACAGTGCAAGAAAAACTAGAATAGTATATAATAAAATATTGTAAACTCGTTTGTATTGGCAAGAATATTATAGTGGAACTTGTAACGCTGATACGTGTGCTAAACCCCAGGCGGCGACATCGTTTAGTGGCATTGTTAGAGTATATGGAGAGTGGCAAAGTCCCCAGGTGTAGGGACTGCAGCCGGGCTGAGGCACGTCCTGCAGGTACGCACAGGTACGACGAATGACGATGGAGACCTGTAAGGGTATGTTATGGACCGAAAACATCTAGCTAAAAGATGCTAAGGACAGCAGGCCTTGCCGTCAACATTAGTTTATATGATAGCTAGAAATAGAATTAGTTTATGTGAGTAAGAATGGGCAGTATGAGAGATAAGTAAGACTTCATTTAGTAATAGTGTAAATGAGCATAGCGACAAGCCTTTTGGCTGTCGCTATATAAGCGGTATGAGACTTGAGACAGACGAGCAGACCAAGATAGAGTTCGAACAGAACACATGGAGCAATAGTCAGACATACGGATCACACGGGTAGTGTTAAGATGGTAGTAACCACAATGAACAGGTGATAGTAAGGATTGGGACAGCTTAGGCTTAGCCTTACGGACTACGTGCTGGAAGTGACGGAGATCCTACCGATGGTCTCTGTTACCGGTAGACGAGAGGTGACTCTCTCAACAGTGTAAGAGCGTATATACCTTGCGAAAGGGGAAGCTTGACCAAAGCTATACCTGGTTGGATTGTTACTGATGTGTTTGCATTGTGAAAGGAAAGGAAGAACTGTATGGATGGAGAACTGTATACTTGTACCTTCGGAATATTATCATGAATGTAATAAACTGACCTCTTGCCAAGCGCGTGTTCTTTGTATAGGATTGAGCCCCTTTACTTAGAATCTCTACCACTAAAAACTGAACTTTGATCCAGGATAACACCTATCTGGAGAAAGCTAGCAACTTCAACGAATAATCACTAAGAACTCCCCATTATCTTAGTATAACACTTTTATTAAAATCTTCAAGTAAACGAAAGATCCACGATAAGTGATATAATATCATGCAGTCGAATAATGAATAAACGAATCAGTACAGGATATGAACAAGTACGAACTTTAATAGTGATACTCCCCAATAAATAAACGAACATCAAAATATAACCACCCAGCTCAATTTCACCAAAATATGTGACTCAACAAAGGGGAAAAGATGCTCTGGGGAGTTTGCCAAATGCCCTAGGACTAACATTTAAGTAGACATGAGTAATTTTATGAGAAATAGTGGTAATACTATTGTGATGAATGCCTATTCATCCAAATACGTAAAGAGACCAAATAAGAGAAAATAAGGTAATATGACAAAAAGTATATATGTTCGTAAAAGGAACGAAAGTGTAAAGGAACGAATATGTAAAGGAACGAAAGTGTAAAAAGCCCGAAAAAGAGGCCCGAATATGTAAAGGAACGAAAGTGTAAAGGAACGAATATGTAAAGGAACGAAACCCGGAAAGATGTAAACCGGAAGTGATATGTAAACCGGAAACGAGAATGTAAACCGGAAGTGACGTCAGTTGTAGATCACGTGACCGAAAGCAGCGAATCAGGGCTGACCTCTAGGGTATATAAAGGGGCGGTGAGGCCCGAATAAACAGAGTTCTTTAGCAGTTCTCCTTGTGTCCAGACGTGTCTTCTTCCCTTAAACAACCGCTGAGATGAGCCGATACGAGTTAATTAACCAGAAGTTAGAGTAAAATAGTAGAAGTTCGAGATAAATAGGCGAGACTTAGGACGGGGGCCCGACGGCCCGAGGAACGGGAACGAGGAACGGAGGACCGAGGTAGGGCGCGAAGGCCCGAAACAGTCCCGGATGGGGTCCCGGAAGTGTAGGCGCGGCACGGCACGAAGGCCCGGAACACGGAACGGAGACCCGAAGTCCGCGGGGACAACGGCGCGGCTGGCTCGGCCCCACGCTACCAAACAATAGGCGACCGTCGGTCCGACGGCCCCGCGGACCGGAATCCGGGGTGGACCGCCCTGTCGAGGTGAATACCGGCCTGGGAGATAGAGCGAGACGAAGCACGGCCTCCCCTTACCCCTACCATAATTTCCCTTCCCCGCAGTCCTCCGTCTGACATCGAGCACCGATTCCCGACCGATTCGCTCAGCCCCCCTCTTGCGCGAGGCACGACTCTAAAAACACATCTCGGTTCTTGGCCCGGATTCCCCGTCCGTCCGAGACCCGAACAATTCCCACGTTCCTCTGCTGTAGGAATCGGCAACCCCGACTTACCAGAGAACGTCACACTATCATTAACTTTTTGTGTACAACTCAGTAAAGCTTAAAGATTCTGTGTCATTTGAAGATGTCCTAATTTAGAATTTGAACAATGGAACATATTTGTGCATGTCCTTAACCATGCTATCATCACTTGTAGTAGGTATATAGGTGCCCACATACTAAAACCTAGATACTGAAAACCACCCAGATAGACCCCATGGATGCAGCACATTTATTAATGGGGAAATATAGTGGACAAGACTATATTTATGTATCAATATGTACAGGTGGTGCCACTGGGCTCCGGACTGCCCCCTGTGGGAGAGACATTCTACCACTGTCCAGTAGTAGGCAGGCTGGTCAGAAGCGACCAGGGCACCACCGGACAAGGACAGGCTACATAAATTTATCACATCACATTTATTAATAATACATCAATACACACCTTCGTGCTTTTTTTAGAATGATCTACATTATCCATCTGAAACAAGAAAGTTATGTTAAAACACATTAACAGGTTCAAGAGAAACAATTTTCATTCAGGTTATCATTTAGGTAATACTATCTTACTTTATGTTAGATATTTCAAAACAGTTTACTTTGATTAACAGTATTGACCAATCAAGATTGCATGGGTCTTACAATCTCTATATTAAAACATACAATGCGCTGCTAGTTCTACTAAAAACAGTTAGCTTTTACCATCCTCTTTCCTGTCAAACAACTCAGGAAATACTATCTACAAATCATCAAAACTACAATTCTTCAATGCTGTGGGATTTCCCAATCAATTTTGTGTGATTTCCTAGTCTCCTTTTACTTGGCCACCTCACCTCATACTATGTACATGTCAAGCCAACTCATCTATAGAATTGTTACTACATCACTGATGACTGTTTTGAATTAGAATATTCTGATTTCATGTTGTGTGCTTGAGGGCTCTTCTCCAACTTGTCCCTAATTTCTCACCTGAATGTATGGTGCTTGAAGTGACCAACTAGATTCTGCTGGAATATCAACCTGGAGAATAATTGTTGGTATATCATTCTTTTGGATTTTTCTTGGTAACTGAATTTTGACACTTGCTATTTCTTCAGCATCAACTCCGTAGTTCTGAAATGAAAAAAAACAAGTCAATGTCATCGGGAAAAAAAGAGTTTGTGGTTTAAGATAAGAAGGAAACAATGCCAGCCCCTTTTTGATATTTAAAAACAGACATATTTGGGCAACTGGTAGAGTGGTTCTGACATTTCTTTAAAGTGAACATAACAGTTTTCTCACTTGGATGTGAATATTTCCTGGCTGTGTGGCAAAATGGACCACTTTGTCAATGTGTCATGATTATTGTACTCTATTCAGAGGTTTACTAAAAGGATTATCATAATTACAAAATAGTTATAATTCTTGTAATAAACCTCAGTTTCCAAATTATTACTATATTCAATTGGCAATATATGGGGTCCTGTTGCTGACAGGATAATTACCTTGGGGACAACTACCCTTAGGACAACTACCCCTTAGGATATTACCCCCTAGGACTATTGCTTCCTTAGGATAATTACCCCTGGGATAACAACCTTAGGACAATTACCCCTAAAGAGTAACTGCTCCTTTGAACAATTACACCTATGGGCAGAACTAGATAGGGCAGTTACCACTTGCAATTGAAGACAATTACCCCTGTTGGTAGGACAACTAACCTCATTGGTAGGACAACTACTCCCATGTTTTCTTATCCTGAAGGGTAATTGTTACAAGGGGTTGGTACCTTAGTGGGCTCATTGTCCTAAGGGGCAGCTGTCCTTAGGGGTCGTTGGGTTATTATCCTATTGGGATTATAGCCCTTGGATAGAAATTGTCCTACAGGGATAATAGTTCTAAGAAAAAAATATCCTAATGGATAGTTGTCCTAATGGATAGTTGTTCTCAGGGTAGTTGTCCTCAGGGAAGTTGTCCCAAGGGTGGTTGTCCTAGAAGCATTTCTCTTTGTTACTTTATTTTCCTACCTCAAGTCGTCTTGATTGGAAATCCTTCAGTGTACTACATTGCATGTGCAGCATGAGTCGGAGCTCAACGACATCCAGCTGCCAATTTTTAGGAGCAGATACAGTGAGGAGGATATCATCAATTCTACTGCTCCTCTTCATAAACAGAAGCCACCATGAAAGGTGAGTTGTGAAAATATGAACAAAGTGGTCTCTGATCTCATAGCAGATACCATCCTCATGACTTATTTCCTGAAAATCAACATTTTAATTGATAAGTTACATTTATGCAGAGAATTCCCTCAAAACGAAATTTACACTGGAAAGTGCCTGAAAATAATCTGAATGTTAGAATTACTCCAATATGGGGTTGTTTTTCTGTGCTAACACCAATATGTATGATGACAGTGATAGTTTCTTATGTTAGGGTGAATGATTACTTTATCACTGTGGGATTTGTGCTCCCAGGGGTCTCTCAAAGTGAATTCCTACATACAGCAATTGAGTCTTTGATCTAAGAGTAGTGGGATAATATTTTGTATCTTGTATGTAATTCTACCTAAATCATCAGTTATGTAATAATGGCCAGAAACCCGAAATGAATCTGAATGTTAGAATTACTCCAATATGGGATTGTTTGTCTGCATTAACATCAATATGTATGATAACCATTTTAATTTGCTGTTGTTTATCAATATATCTACCATATACCATTAGACATATATAGTGACTAACACTCTGATAAAGGGTGTGATCCTGTAGATTGATTCAGATTATGATAATGGAGCAGGCTATCTCCTAATCATACCCAGGGCTTTTATCTATTGTATTCCTGCATTGTTTTTGTAAGAGTAGTCATGCCATTCAAGGGGAGAGGACCTTTTCTTTCCAGATCTTAAGAGTAGTTATTACTGTCCTTTGCTATGTTTAGCTTGACTAGCACATGGCGGCCCCTTCTCATGTATCCTTCAATGAATCTTTTTACCTTGAAAATTATATTACACAACACATACAAGTTGTTTCAAACATTTTTAATTTGATGTATTATGCCTTTAACACAATTTATGGTCGCATGGAAATTGCATTTTGATTAAATAAGCCTTTCATCACCGAGGTCTAATTTTACTAATTTTATCTCCATAATTTGTTTGTACTAAAGCTAATTTTCCTACCTTGAAATTTTCCTCAGTTCCATACATCACATGAATGGCATGAGCTTCTTCAGGTATGATGCAATGTGGAACTTGTATTTCCACAGGAATATCAAAAGTTCCTCCATCTTCCATTGTCATTTCAACTACAGGCCCAACAATCTGTTCATCATGTTCAATATGACAATTGAATTCATCAAGGTTTGTGTTGACCATTCCTAGACAAATTGATACGGAGGATATAATTCTGTGAGTAAAGAATGAAACTGAAACTCCTTTTGATGGGCACTGCTATCACAATAATATACGCTTTTCTGAGGAGAGGAGGAGAGTCCATGGCAAACAGCATTTGCAAAACATGGAATGGGACTATTGTCAGGCCCCACCCCCTATTTGAATATTGACAGTAATCTGTACAGCTTCTTCCAAAGTTATTTTCTTTTAACTTTTCAATCCTTCACATCTTGACCTTTTTTCCCTTGACCAGCATAGACCAAGAGCTTCATTTTCAACAAGAATAACAAAACATCAATTCTATTTTCACTTACCAGTAATGATATAAGTTTTTCCCTTCTGTACAGCTCCCTTAGGAACTCTGACAACAACATCAGAACCTGGTTTCTGTAATATACCATCCTCTTCATGGGTGAACTGCTTAGAAAATGCTCCCTGCGGTAATCTGGAAATACTTTCTAAGTTAGATGGAATATTTGTGGATAAAACTGTAACGGTGCTATTTGCTATGCATAAAATAAATTGAAACAATTAATATAGAATTTTTTGTCATTACATCTAACCTTACTGAAACATTGTATATGAAGTATTGATAAACTGTACATGTGTGAATGCTTTTGGCTAAAAAGTGGAGAAGAAGTCAAAAAGACATTTATCCCCAAATTTGGAGATGCATGCTAAGGTCACGCAATTTGTTGAATTTTCAGAATGTTAGGACTTTACTATTTTAAAGAAGATCACTAGTTTAAAATTACCTTTTGCTTTTCACTTCCTTTGTTTGTGCTTCTGGATTTACCGTTAGTGGCTTCATATTCTCTAAGAAACATTTAGGAAGAATAGTAAGGGGTATGGTACATGAGAACTTGGAATTTTTAGATAATTATGAATTATAAACTGTATTAATATTAGCAAACTAAGTGAAACCTCAGGGTAATATCCAACTGTTAACCTAGGAGATATTGTAAGTAACTAAGGGTGTTTTACATTATATTTAAGAACCTTTGCTAAGAAGGCTGGTCGACATGTAACAAATCATAAGAAATTGTGACCTTAGTGGAAAAGGTATGGATTGAGATTCACAGTGCCCTATTACAAATAGTCTAAATCATTTTAAAATCTCACTTATATCGACCAAGAAATGGTTTGTTTTTTTTAATTTCTCTGTTAGACCATTATATGGCACTTTGTTTCCTTATCATACCTAGTACATCCAAACAGTTTGTACGTGAAAATGTTCAGCTTTCTTATAATCACAATTATTCAAAATACAGTCATTTCCCACACAGATCAACTAGCAGTTTTCACAGAATCACAAACACAATAAAAGGTTTTGTGACCAAATGATATGTCTACCAAATCCAAAATTAATTCTCTGTCACATAACAATCAATATATTCTGGAATGAACTCTCATTACTTACAAGTACTCATTTACTGATATCTCACAGATTAAAAAAAACTTATCTAACAATTAGTTAACTATCTATGATTTATGAGTAAACATACTCACCGATGACAAGGGAAGTATTTTGCGCAACCGGGGCACCATGTGATTCCACAACATTCTCGTCCACAGTAAGTTTACTAAAGTGTGGCCTATCAGGTGAATTATTAAAAAGTATATATGTGACATATCTCTTTGAAGGGGATACAGTCAATTTTATCAAATAAGGGAATAGTAATAGAGAATATATGCAGATATGATATGTGTTGTTTCGATGTTAGACTTTTTAGACCATGCCAGATTTAGAACAGAAAAATATAGATAATTGTAATTCTACAGACACTGACTACTTGAGATGGAGGTGGAGGTGAGGTTTGAGCTGCGGGCTAGTGTGGATGCAAGGACAGGGGTGTTATATTGTGCAGAGGTAGAACAAGTTTATTAAAGGAAACTTTGCACATAACTGCAAGATGGTTATTTTTCAATAAATTGAATTAAGCATGTTATTCACACCTTGCACTATCAATGTAAGCAAAATGGAAGGAAAATACTTAGTTTTCACACAATTTTTGGGACATTACAAAACTTGCATTTTATTACATTTTTAAGGGAAATCCCCTAATTTATGACGTAGCAAGGGGAGTTCTTGGGGAATCCCATCTGCCCTTAGAAGGGATTTCCCATCCCTGTAGAATTTGTAATAAGAGTTATGCCCTCTAGCCCAAAGTATATATATTTGACCTAATGCAACTCATAACAAATTAAAATTTATATCCATCTACAACCAGTTATCAATCAGGGAATCCCAAAATAACTTTAGAAGGAATTCCCATGGCTGTGACGTAGCAAGGGGAGTACTGATCGAGCAGCCCAGCACTCAGGGAATTCCCTAAATTAAATTCCTTTCCTTGATAATTTCCTAAGATCTTGACATTTTCGAGTTTTCACTTTAGAAATATTTTTAAAATACTTAAGTCAAGTTAATTTCACAAAAAATAGCACTTTGTGAATTTATGTGCAAGCTTTCCTTTAATGAAAGTTAGTTCATCATTGCTATACATACACTGGTGCTCTCGCTTTCCTACATTCGGGTTTTAGGAAACTTCATATAGAACAATACATGTGTATGAATACAACCTCTCATTTAACTAATACGTAACTAGTGTTACTACTCCTCAATCGGTCCACCCTGGTCCAGACCTAAGGTTATAATGTTACCCATAGGATGAGCTCCTATTTCATAAATTACTAGTCCAGCATTAAACTATTCCCTGGTGTACCCTTCACGAAAAATGGTTTGGAAATGTACAAACATTTTGATATGCATCAGTTAGCAAAAATAATTGAAATGATGAGATATCCTGATTTAAAAAATTGAGAATTATATAGCAAGTATTGAAAATATATTGATTTGAAATCTTATTTTTTCTGTAGCTATCCCTTTTAGTGATTTCAATGCTTCAAAGTGAAAAGATGTTTTTTAAGTTGCCTCCCATTGACCATCCAACTGAACGCTAGTTGTTATTATGTGGTTAATTAATGATTGGGGAACTGTTCTTATAATGTTTAACGTTATTGCCATTATCGCTTCTTCCGTAAGTGCTAGTCAAGTGGTAGGTAATGAGATGGGCATTCATTACCACAACGCGAACAACACTTGGCAGGTTTATTTCGTGGATCACATCGATGCGTACAAAGCCAGTATGATGATGGTTAATATTCCTAAGATCACAAGTCCAATTGATGAAGAGTAAGCTTTCTCCTAAGAGTCTGCCTGATCTTACATCCAACTGCAACACAACAGTCACCAGATGTCCTTTCTACTTGTAGCTATCTTAACCCTTTCGAATCTTTAAGACTTGTGTTGTCCAAACGTAATAGTGTTCTCTGCTGTACCCTTAGGTTCTTCCCAATATATAGCAGGCTAGTATTGATTTTCCCAAGCATTGACGCACGCTGGGAGGTGTGCCCTGTCTGCTGTTGCTCGACAGGTATATTTACACCTACCAGCAGCCCATGCTATATTTATACTATATGATATGGTAATTCATATAATTTGGAATACTTTCTCTACTTCCCTAATGTGCAACTGGTGACGTTCTCTTCATTATATCTCTATACAATTGGTTATATGCACAATTGCAAAGTGAATTACTCTCTACCTTTGTGCACAACTCCCTTGGGACAGTTTGGTTCACCCTCCTGCAATGGCCATGACCTAAAATATCCTATGTATTTTATTAGATTGATGTCTACTTCTCAAGATTCAAACTAGATCTACAGGCTGAAAGGATACACCTACTTTAAAGATGTTAGGCTTGTGTTCGCTTTGAGGGCCTGTGCAAGGTAAGCATCTCCTTTATCTGTCAGTCGGTTCCTGTGTAAACTGTCAAACAAAACCTGGTAAACCTCTGAGAATAACTTCCTTGAAAATTGCATGGAAAGCTAAAACTTTTACCTGTTTAAGAAATACAAACATTTTGATATGCACCAATTGGCAGAAATAACTGCAATGACAAAATATCTTTAAACTTGTTTATTTACTCAATAACATTTAAAAAATAAAGAATTATAAAGCAAGAATTAAATGTATATTGAATTGAAATCTTAATACTTCTGAAGTCATCTCGTTTAGTGATTTCAATGATTCAAAGTGAAAAGTTATCTTTTGAGTTGCCTACCATTGACCATCCAACCCCATTGTAACAGTCTGGTTTACTCTCATACAATGGTCATCACCACAAAAAGCATATTGACTTTTTACATTCAAGACTGCTTCTCAAGACTGAAAGTAGATCTGCAGGCTGAAAGGATATACCTACTCTAAAGATGTGAGGCTTGTGTTCACTCTGAGGGCCTCTGCAATATGAGCAGCTCCTTCATCAGTCAGTCCAATCCCATATATAAGCTGTCAAACAAACAAAATCAGGTAAACCTTTGAGAGGCAGTTCCATGAAAAAATATTTTGAAAGTTAAAGGTTTTCCTTTTTTCGAAACACAAACATTTATACGCATCGATTCACAAAAATAACTGCAATGATAAAATATCTTGATACATGGTTGTTTGCTTCATAACATTTCAAAAATCAAGAATCATGAAGCGAGAATTAATTACATATTGATTTGAAATCAAATTACTTCTGTGGTCATCTCCATGGAAATTTACTGTTGCATGCGCAAACATAAACTCCCGACTACCCTGTATGTAAAGCGCAGTCTGCTCGGCAGTCAACAGAGTGCTGCTAGCTTTCATTGGTTAAACATCCTGGAAAGATTGATACTAGAAGCTTGGTTCCAGAATTGGAATAGAAGCTGATAGACCGGTAGTTAGGCTGGAGTGTTGGCTGAGTGTAGTTGAGTGGACCTACCCTTTGGATTGTTCATTGTCAAGGAGAGATCTTGTCACGAGTATGCACACATTGGATATTAATAAACATCATCCTTTCACTCAAGTGTTATTTCCTTCATAATTCGGAACTATATTATGTGTTGGACGCACAGTCTGGTTGGAAACATTCAATAAGCAGCCCCTACTTTCTAAACCTCCTCTTAAACCTCCCACGGTGGCCAGACAACATAGGTTACACTCAGAAGCCTAGAGAAGTGAGGCCTGGGAGTAACATAATCACAGTTATCAGATCTACTACCGACACACCTAGCAGCCTAAGCCGGCCTGCATTCAGAGGCCAAGTAACCTGCTCCCCTCCCACCCCATACCTCCACAGCTGGCCTAGGCCGGCCTGTACACCTCAGTCTGGAAATCCAACATATCACAATGTGACCCCCCATTCCAATCCTGTGCCCCTGTATACCTCTGCCCTTGTGTCAGCTGTGTTATGTATGCCTATATATCACAATAACAGTGATATCTCTATCCATGAATTTTACATTATCCTACACTAATAATGGGTGAGGGCATTATGACAAATATAAGGTGGTGAGTTTTACAAAGGTGGTAAGTGTTGACGAAGGCAGTAAGGGTTTACAAATATGGTGAATGCTGAGCTTTTACATAGGTCCTGAGTATTTGTGGAACCTGAATTTTGTGTTCATATATTTTAGTTGTCCACTGAGGCATGCTACTTTTTTCCATCTTTTAATAAAGGGACCAGATTAGGTGTATCTCCAAAGAAAGGTCATAATTTTCTTCATTTGGCCTTTCTGGGGTAGGGGATAACAATGTAATTTCAGGCTTTTAACATGGAAAACACATACTTTATATTGCGCACTTCGTTTAAAATGCTCACAAAATATTTTTTAATGAAAATTTGCTCTTTAGGACAGTATGGATTGATTGATTTCATAAGGATAAGTCAGCAGTATTCATTAGATGGTCCTTGTTGGGGGTACCCGGCTGGGGCTTCTGCCCCTGGGAAGAATAGGCCGCCATTAGCCGCTGTGATCATATAAGGTGATGATAGGGGGATCCAGCACTGACCAAGTGGTTCTTTGGGTTCAATTCCCTGATGGTGCTGGGTTCACTAAGGGATGAGGTACAACAAAAATGATTTCCCAGTTTTGATCCCCTGCTGTTTGCCCGCCCTGTCCCCTTCATCTCATAGATACAATCACCAAACACAGAATTCATGCCAACCTGTTTTTGCCGTAAAAATTACCTTGGCTGTTGGTATGGCATAAAACATCCATCACTCACTCACTCGTTAGATAGTTTGAAAGCTTCTGTCAATACATTTAACTGCTTAAAAGAACTCTAAAAATGTTTACTACTATCATCAGTCAATATACACCAGTGTTGTATTGTGCGCCTAGTATATTAGAAAAGAGAAAAATTTTGTTTTATGTTTTATCTGATTTCCATTCATATGTGCCCATTATGTTAAATTCACTCATTGGCCTTTTTTAAGGCCGTTTAGAAAAAATTTGTGATATTGAACTTAGACTCTTTTTTATCTTCTATGTACAATCATTTGTTATACTGCACCGAGGTAGGAATTAATACCTCACACATAAGGTTAGTAGGTATAGATTTTATAATGAAAGTTGAAAGAAAGGTCACCAGACTGCATAGGGTCATATTCTGAAAACATAGTTCAAAGTTGTGGGTAGTGCCTAAGGTAGGTACGACCGGTCTGCAATAACAGGGTTTAAATTTGGCCTACCAGCAGCAGCACTACCATGGAAAATCAATGATCATGGGGTATAAAGGAGTAGTAATAGCCAGTATCAGGCAGAGACGATGCACGTTTCGATCAGTACAAATCTTGGGGATTCAGGAGCTTGGTAGTGAGACGCATTGAGTCTGCAGTGACATCTGGTGACCAGCACGAGAAATACCAGTCTGTGAGACCACATGGAGACAGGCGGACTAGCAATAGGGAAGCTTGCCTCCTAGGTCTGTGAATGAATGTTACCTGTACATAAGGATATTGTACTTATAGTGACTACTCTGCAACTGTGTACATTCTGATACTCTGCAATAAACTTAACCTCTGCAAGCATTGTCTTCGTTTTGGATCTAAACACACCAATAGGAGATGAGCTCTACTGCTGGCTAGTGATAAGATACAACTATTGAACTAACTATGAAATATAGGAATAACGACTAAGTAATAACATCTACTCGTATAAACCCTTAAACTTATAAAACTTATACCTAGTGTTCAATACTGTGTATGTTTAACCTCTGTTTCACATAAATAAAGATGGGGAGTCATTTGTCCATTTCTTCTTTATCATTAATCCTTAACTGATATCCTAATCAAGCAGTAGAGGAATCTCTATATTGGGGTACAGACCCACACAAAGAACACTCAATGGCAGAGGTAGAACAAGTTTATTAATGACAGTTCATCATTCCTAGACATACACTGGTGCTCTCGATTCTACATTCGGGTTTTTAGGAAGCTCCATATAGAACAATACATGTGTATAAATACAACCTCTCATTTAACTAATACGTAACCAGTCTTAGTAGATGTTACTACTTGTCAATTGGACCAGCCTGGTCCAGACCTCATAAGATGAGCTCCTATATTGTAAATCACTAGTCCAGTATTAAGCTATTCCCTGGTGTACCCTTCATGAAAAATGGTTTGGAAATGTACAAACATTTTGATGATGAGATATCCCGATACTTGTTTGTTTCCTCAATAACACTTAAAAAAAATTGAGAATTAGATAGCAAGAATTGAAAATATATTATTGATTTGAAATCTTATTATTTCTGTAGCTATCCCTTTTAGTGATTTCAATGCTTCAAAGTGAAAAGATGTCTTTTAAGTCGCCTCCCATTGACCATCCAACTCCCTTGGAACAGTTTGGTTCACCCTCCTGCAATGGCCATCACCTACAAAATCCTACATATTTTCTTAGATTGATGTCTGCTTCTCAAGATGAAAAATTTATAGTAGATCTGCAGGCTAAAAGGATATACATATACTTTCTGTCAGTTCATTCACATTTAAGCTGTCAAACAAAAAACAGGGAAACCTTTGAGAATCGCTTCCATGAAAATGGTTTTATAAGGTAGAGGTTTTCCCTTTTTTTGAAGTACAAACATTTTTACATGCATCAATTGGCAAAAATAGTTTCAATAATAAACTATCTCGATTCTTGTTTGTTTGCTCAATAACATTTCAAAAATTAAGCAAGAATTGAATATATATTGTTCTGAAATCAAATTAATTCTGTGGTCATCCCTTTTAATAATTTCAGTGCTTCAGGGTAAACAGTTATCTTTTGAGTTGCCTACCATTGACCATCCAACCCGTTGGAACAGTCTGGTTTACTATTATACAATGGCCCTCACCACAAAAAGTATTGAATTTTTACATTCATGTCTTCTACGCAAGATTGAAAATTCAAAGTAGATCTGCAGGCTGAAAGAATATACCTACTCTAAAGATGTGAGGCTTGTGTTTACTTTGAGGGCTTCTGCAAGGTGAGCAGCTCCTTTATCAGTCAGTTGATTCCAGCCTAAGCTGTCAAATAAAAGACAGGGAAACCTTTCAGAATCACTTCCAAAAAAATGGTTTTGTAAGGTAAAATTTTTCCTTTTTTTGAAGTACAAACATGTTGATATGCATCAATTGGCAAAGATAGCTGCAACCATAAACTATCTTGATTCTTGTTTGTTTTCTCAATAACATTTCAAAAATTAAGCAAGAGTTGAATATATATTGTTTTGAAGTCAAATTACTTCTGTGGTCATCCATTTAAATGATTTCAATGCTTCAGGGTGAACAAATAACTTTCGAGTTGCCTACCATTGACCATCCAACCCCATTGGAACAGTCTGGTTTACTATCATACAATGGCCATTACTACAAAGAGAATATTGACTTTTTACATTCATGTCTTCTTCTCTAGAATGATAATTCAACGTAGATCTGCAGGCTGAAAGGATTTACCTACTCTAAAGATGTGAGGCTCGTGTTCACCTTGAGGGTTTCTGCAAGATGAGCAGCTCCTTTATCTCTCAGATCATTCCTGTCTAAGCTGTCAAACAAAAAACAGGGAATCCATTCAGAATCAGTTCCAAAAAAATGGTTTTGTAAGGTAGAGGTTTTACCGTTTTTTGAAGTACAAACATTTTGATATGCATCTATTGGCAAAAATAGCTGCAACAATAAACTGTCTTGATTCTTGTTTGTTTGCCCAATACCATTTCAAAAATAAAGCAAGAATTCAGTATATATTGTTTTGGAATCAAATTACTCCTGTGGTCATCCCTTTTAATAGTTTCTATGCTTCAGGGTAAACATTTATCTTTTGAGTTGCCTACCATTGACCATCCAACCCTATTGGAACAGCCTGGTTTACTATCATACAATGGCCATTACCACAAATAGTATTGACTTTTTACATTCATGTCTTCTTCTCAAGAATGATAATTCAACGTAAATCTGCAGGCTGAAAGGATTTACCTACTGTAAAGATGTGAGGCTTGTGTTCACCTTGAGGGCTTCTGCAAGATGAGCAGCTCCTTTATCTGTCAGTTCATTGCTGCTTAAGCTGTCAAAGAAAACAGGGAAACCATTGAGAATTACTTCCATGAAAATGGTTTTGTAAGGTAAAGGTTTTACCTTGTTTCGAAGTACAAACATTTTGATATGCATCAATTGGCAAAAATAGCTGCAACAACAAACTATCTTGATTCTTGTTTGTTTGCTCAATAACATTTCAAAAATTGAGCAAAAATTAAAGATATATTGTTCTGAAATCAAATTACTTCTGTGGTCATCCATTTTAATGATTTCAGTGATTCAGGGTAAACAGTTATCTTTTGAGTTGCGTACCATTGACCATCCAACTCGTTGGAACAGTCTGGTTTACTCTTATACAATGGCCATCACCACAAAAAGTATTGAGTTTTTACATTCATGTCTTCTTCTCAAGAATGATAATTCAACGTAAATCTGCAGGCTGAAAGGATTTACCTACTGTAAAGATGTGAGGCTTGTGTTCACTTTGAGGGCTTCTGCAAGGTGAGCAGCTCCTTTATCAGTCAGTTCATTGCTGCTTAAGCTGTCAAACAAAAAAACAGGGAAACCATTGAGAATTACTTCCATGAAAATGATTTTGTAAGGTAAAGGTTTTACCTTTTTTTGAAGTACAAACATTTTAATATGCATCAATTGGCATAAATAGCTGCAACAATAAACTATCTTGATTCTTGTTTGTTTGCCCAATACCATTTCAAAAATAAAGCAAGAATTCAGTATATTGTTTTGAAATCAAATTACTCCTGTGGTCATCCCTTTTAATAGTTTCAATGCTTCAGGGTGAACATTTATCTTTTGAGTTGCCTACCATTGACCATCCAACCCCATCGGAACAGTCTGGTTTACTATCGTACAATGGCCATTACCACAAAGAGTATTTACTTTTTACATTCATGTTTTCTTCTCGAGAATGATAATTCAATGTAGATCTGCAGGCTGAAAGGATATACCTACTGTAAAGATGTGAGGCTTGTCTTCACCTTAAGGGCTTCTGCAAGATGAGCAGCTCCTTTATCTGTCAGTAGATTGTGGCTTAAGCTGTCAAACAAAAAACAGGGAAACCATTGAGAATTACTTCCATGAAAATGGTTTTGTAAGGTAAAGGTTTTACCTTTTTTTGAAGTACAAACATTTTTATATGCATCAATTGGCATAAATAGCTGCAACAATAAACTATCTTGATTCTTGTTTGTTTGCCCAATAACATTTCAAAATTAAAGCAAGAATTCAGTATATATTGTTTTGAAATCAAATTGCTCCTGTGGTCATCCCTTTTAATAATTTCACTGCTTCACGGTGAATAGTTATCTTTTAATTTGCCTCCCATTGACCATCAAATCCCATTGGAACAGTCTGGTTTACTATCATACAATGGCCATTACCACAAAGAGTATTGACTTTTTACATTCATGTCTTCTTCGCAAGATTGAAAATTCAAAGTAGATCTGCAGGCTGAAAGAATATACCTACTCTAAATACGTGAGGCTTGTGTTCACCTTGAGGGCTTCTGCAAGGTGAGCAGCTCCTTTATCAGTCAGTTGATTCCAGCCTAAGCTGTCAAATAAAAAACAGGGAAACCATTGAGAATTACTTCCATGAAAATGGTTTTGTAAGGTAAAGGTTTTACCTTTTTTTGAAGAACAAACGTTATTATATGCATCAATTGGCAAAAATGGCTGCAACAATAAACTATCTTGATTCTTGTTTTTTTGCCCAATAACATTTCAAAATTAAAGCAAGAATTCAGTATATATTGTTTTGAAATCAAATTACTCCCGTGGTCATCCCTTTTAATATTTTCAAAGCTTCAGGCTGAACAGTTATCTTTTGAGTTGCCTACCATTGACCATCCAACCCCATTGGAACAGTCTGGTTTACTATCATACAATGGCCATTACCACAAAGAGTATTGACTTTTTACATTCATGTCTTCTTCTCAAGACTAAAAATTCAAAGTAGATTTGCAGGCTGAAAGGTTATACATACTTTAAAGATGTGAGGCTTGTGTTCACCTTGAGGGCATCTGCAAGGTGAGCAGCTCCTTTATCTGTCAGATGATTCCGGCCTAAGCTGTCAAACAAAATAACAGGGAAACCTTTGAGAATCACTTTTGTGAAAATGGTTTTGTAAGGTAAAGGTTTCCCTTTTTTTGAAGTACAAACATTTTTATATGCATCAACTGGCAAAAATAGCTGCAAGCATAAACTATCTTGATTCTTGTTTGTTTTCTCAATAACATTTCAAAAATCAAGCAAGAATTGAATATATTGTTTTGAAATCAAATTACTTCTTTGGTCATCCCCTTAAATGATTTCAATGCTTCAGGGTGATCAGTTATCTTTTGATTGCCTACCAATGACCATCCAACCCCATTGAAACAGTCTGGTTTACTCTCATACAATGGCCATCACCACAAACGAGTATTGACTTTTACATTCATGTCTTCTTCTCAAGATTGAAAATTCAAAGTAGATCTGCAGGCTGAAAGGATATACTTACTTTAAAGATGTGAGGCTTGTGTTCACTTTGAGGGCTTCTGCAAGGTGAGCAGTTCCTTCACTTGGCAGTCCATTGCTGTCTAAGCTGTCAAACAAAAACCAAGGAGAATCACTTCCATGAAAATGGTTTTTTAATGTAAAGGGTTTCCTTTTTTTTGAAATACAAACATTATTATATGCATCAATTTGCAAAAATAACTGCAGTGATAAAATACAGTCTTGCCTAAGCAGACATGGATTTTCGAGTGGATGATTTGTCCATTTCAGGACAATGTCCCCCAAACTCAGAGTGCATTATCAGCAAATCCAGGAAGCAGGGTTGGTAACAGAGGGTCCTTGCCTTCACCCCTACCTCCTTTCCTTTAACCTCAAGGTTCTTGCCTCCCCCCTCCCTTTATTATATCATTATACCTGTAATCTTTACTAGTATTTTCATATTATATTATTTAATTCACCTCAGGGGTGAACGTAACCAGGGGCCCGGGGACCCCAAGGCCTTCAAAAAGAAGGTCAGGTCCCTAGAATTTCTAGCCTATTGGCCTTACTGGCCCCTAGAAAATTACGTGGGAGGGCCCCATAATTTACGGGAGGGCTCCTAGTTCTCATAGCTAGGGGCCCAACTGGCAACCAGATTATCAAACTTTTATACTCCTCGTGGCCCACCAGTCTATTGTTCCCTCGGTAGGTTTCTGAGCATAACCTCTGTTGTCAGAGGTTTGTTTCCAAGGTTAACCTCCGGCGGAGGTTTATTTGTTAAACCTCCGGAGGTTATGTGCTAAACCTCCAGAGGTTAAGAGGTAAACCTCTGCAGGTTATGGGGTAAACCTCCGGAGGTTATGTGGTAGACACCCAGAGGTTATTTGAGAATTAGCCAAATCCACATTTGTGTGCAATTTCGAACTTTTCATGAAAACTTTGTTTTGCATTTACAATGCCCAGATTCGATATATATACATATTATAATAATTATATAGATATACATAATATATATTTGTCAACCAACATAGGTCTGCTTCATCTCAGTATATATGTTTGGGTTATGAGAAGGAGTATAAGCTTGTAAACCGCCTTGGAGGCGGTTTACCTTCACATATCCACAAGTACACCTTTACTTCTATCATAACAAAAACACTTTTAAATGATATTCCAAATACTGTAATTTTCCACTGAATGAAGAGGCAATCATCATTTGGGAAATTAAAGTTTAAAAAATGCAAAATGTCCACCTAACCAAGGTAATTTTAAATAAAATTATACAGATAACTGGCCAAGACATAGGGTTTTGCCCATCTAATAGTGATGACTGCTAAATTATGAGTCTGCATAATTAAGAATCCACTCTATCTTAATACTTGTTTGCTTACTCAAAAACAGAATTTTGCCCTCAAATTTATATAGGAAAATAAAAATACTATACAAAAATCTACAAATTTATGACTTGATTTTGTGAATTTTACTGATTGTTTTTTGAAAATAATTTGGAGTCTGCACACCCCTTCAATGCCTAAAACAATTTTAAATTTATGGGCATCACATTATCTGGGCATCTTATGGGCAAAGGATAGGTGCAGGTTCCCAACCTAATGCAGTAAAATGGGTTTGGAGGTGTCCTACGGGTAGAGGCCTGAGATCCCCCCTACACCACCGCCTTCCCCTCCCTTCCCTAAAAGCCTATTACTTTATTGGGACCTACCTTAACCTATCCCCATCATATTCCAGCCTCCACACTCTTCACCTCACATCCTCCAAGCCAATTACTTCATTGGAAACTATCTGAACCTATCCACATAATATCCCGGCCTCCACACTAAACCCCTCACATCCCCCAAGTCTAGTACTTCGTTGGTAACTACCTGAACCTTTCCCGTCATATCCCGGCTTTATTGGGAACTACAGACTAAAGGCCTGTAGAAGACTGTAGAGTCCTGAGTTGGTGTTCTCAAACTTCTACCCCTGAGGAGAAGGAACCCTTCGTTTTTCACAACTCAAACTTCTACCAAGTACCAAATAGATACAAAGGAGAGGATTTCACTTGTGTGGAACAAACCTATTTCTACACTTGTGCTATTGAAAAGAAGAGAATAAGGCACTAGTGAGGAAATCAAAAATCCCTACTGGAGGATTTGGGGATGTGCTGGAGGGCTGGGGGCCTGTTGCAGGGTCTGCTAGCACAATGGCCTGGCCATGGATCGGGGTTGGAGACAATCAGGGGACAGTGACACTATGGCATGGTGATGCATGGTGGGGGCCAGTCCATGCCCAGGGCTGATTGTAGGGTATGAGAATGAATTGGCTAGGCCTTGGCTAGGGATTGAGGCAGGCTGCAGAAGGGGGAGGCAGACAATGGCAGGTGGCAGCAGGCAGGGACCGGGCTATGTGTGGTAGGGCCCGGGTCCAGGGCCAGTGGTCTGTTGCACAATGAATTTTTGTAACAACAATAACTTTAAGATTGTTTTTGTAACAACAACACTTTTATATCTCTGGTTCTAATGAATGAAATTAAATTCTGTAACTTGATATATGAAGGGGAAAAAATAGAAAAACATCAGTCAAAGTTACATCAGATTGAGCACATTCTAAATATCATTTTTTAATTGTCAAAATGATTGCTGTTGCAATAAAAGTAACAATGAAAGGTTTCGTTGTTTAATTGATTTTCGTTGTTATGAAATTCATTGTGCAACAGGCCACAGGCGCTGAGCCAGGGGTCCGTGAGGGGCAGTGACTATGTTGAAATCACCTGTTTATCATGATGGGTGTTCCTTGCTGGTCCCCTATCAGCTCGATAAGACATGCTGTGTTATATTATGACTTTAAAGAATTGACTTACTCTAGTGTACTGATTTTGCAGTCCTCCAGCTTCAATATTTCTGCCAGGTAAGCAGCCTCTTTATGTGTCACTCCTGTATGATTAAGACTGAAAGGAGAACAATGAAAACTAAAGTCATAAACTAACAAGGTTTAGTCTGTTGCTTTTAACATTGAAACAGAGTATGCTGGTCCAAAGGCGCTCACTCTAACCTGGAACAGTGTTTTTGTGCACAAATACCATTGCTATTATGAAGTTTATATGAATGCTCTGACATTTTCTACAGATATTCATCTGAAGACGACAAAATAGTTGATAATAAAGATATATAAGGTATAGAGTATTCCTTGTTACTTGAAATTTTTTCGTAAACTCATGGATTTTTGTTTACTTTATTCGGAGATTGGAAATGGAAGCAGATGATATGACAAATTTGGTTTTACAAGGAAAAACTACTTTAGAAAGTATGTTGATTGCATAGCCAAAGATAATGCATGAATGTGTATACCACATGAGCAATTTTATAAGAAAAACAGTTTAGATACTGTAAGGCAAATAAAGTACTCCTTTTGGTATGCTGGAAAATGCCATAGTAAGCGTGCAGGACCATGTTTTAAAAAAAATCTGTTCTCATGGTATTTGACAGTATCAAATTTTATACAAGAATTCACTATACAAACCTTAAAACTTTGTGTTTTTTAGCATTCTCGATTATCAAAGCCAGAGCACTATCAATTGCAGTCCGGGAAGTGCCTTTGATTGTCAAAGAATGCATTTTTGATGCAGGCCATTTGGCGAGGTCTTCTGACTTTGCCTCAAAACCACCTCGGAATGACGGCAATATATTACGCTGATCCTAAAGATGTCAAAATATGATGCATTACACATTCTGTATATTGTTATTACAGTATGCATTTGGCCTGTTTATGAGCTTAGTGTATAACATCAGAAGAAAATGATTAATAAGGAATGGGATGATATTTGAACATAATAATCCTGCTTGCAAAGAGAGATGATCCCAAATGATGGTTAGAAAAGGGTTTATGTTACTTGTTCATGAAGTTCACAAATTTCCACGTATAGATCAAGGGAAGGGTTCTACTACAATTGATGATAATTCTGTATATTTTTAAAGCAGTTTCCGTTTAGTTATTATAGTCCAGGAGCAAAATCCTGAATTCTGTCAAAATAAGGATTTACCCTGCATGGTGAGTCCCTTCATTTTCTTCACCTTATGGCATCCTAAGGACCATGAATCTGAAGAGTTTAGGTAAGAGAACACTGTCTAATTGCATGATTTAATCATGTAATTAGACAGTGTTCTCATACTTAAACCAACACTATGGGGGTTCAGCATAAGTTAATCAAGACATGAGTTCATAGACACACCTTAGAGGGAGGCTAGACAGCTGTGATTTCTGGGGGGAAAGTTTACAGGATTACAGAAAAATGTGTTGCTGGATTTTTATAGTAATATGATACTAATGTTATTGGAGGCCTATTGTCTCAAGTATAACCATTTAGATTTGCATCATTCCGTTTTTCTAAGGATCGTACATTGTAATATCATGCTTATAATATTATTAGATGGTATTTGTGATGGTTTTCAAGTAGTATTTCTTTCATTCATATTTCGATATTTCTGCATTGTATACAAGTCCATAATAACACAAGAAGCCCATGAAGACTTGAACCTAAGCAGAATCTCTTTCTCTAAAAATAAACAGGATATACAGTAAATAAACAGTATACATGCCATAGGCACAGTTGATAAAAGCAATGGTGACAAAAGGCCAATTACCGATTGTAGTTTACCACAATGCCTTATATTAGTAATTTCATGAAAACTACCCGTAAAACAATTTTATATAATTTTGTTGACCATTTATTCCAGACACTGTCAAAACATATTCAGATCCATCCCTATAAACCCAAGTACATATAAATATAAAAGATCTCCTGGGACTTCCTAGATGGCCGATGGGAAATTTACTACCAAATGCACCAGCTGGTCTTCGGCCTTAAATTTGTCCAATACGTTTTTGACCAACTGTTAGAATTGATTGTGAACATTGTTGTATCTAAAGGGATTGTTAATATAACTAATTATTTAGATGATTTTGTGATATCTGCTGATAGTTTTGAAGCTTGTAAGAATCAACAGTTGACACAAACAGCTGTTTTATGATTTTATGAAAATAGAACCACCATCTGAAAGGATGAAATTCCTAGGCATAGTCATAGACTCAACAAAAATAGATAAATTACTAGCAGATATAGGATACCTAGAGTCTAGGGATAAAGCATCGAAAAAGGAGTTGGAAAGGAAGGCTGGCCTAATAGCACTTTCTATGACTATGATGAAAGGATAGTCAATGAGTATATAACCTATGTCCTGTTGCATCCAGATACGGTCAAATTAAATTAAAAGTGGGCATCAAAAGAGATTTTATTTTGTGAAGAAAGTTCTATCCTTTAATGGTTCAGCTAATATATAAAATTAACTACTACAGTACAGGACCAATATTTAGTGAGGTTATAATATTATATTGATGGAAAGATCTTAGTCTGTATTTTTGTATGTCTGAGATTATATAATAATGAATAGAAAGAACCAGTCGATGTAGATAACTGCACATTAGAAAGTATCTATTAAAAGAGTATTTCTTTTTGCACTGTGAATTACAATTATCCTAGCTCCTAACATGCAAATTAATAGATGTTAATTCTGATTCATAGATGACAAGTCTTTTTCTATATTGCATGGGTTGACATGATTCCCAGTAGTGTAGTTGTAAACTCTAAAACAAAAATGCATTACAGATTTTTTAAATTGTATATTTGGCCTAAGTGTAAGATCCGGGACCCATCCTAATAAGGCAGAATAGAGCATCGCAGGCTTATCAAATTAATTCCAAAAGTGTCTTATATTATGGAATGGGTTCTAATGAGTCTCCATACCTTTAGATTCTATAGCCGCAGGTCATAAATACTAAGGATTGATGAAAATTAAAGTGCTTGTCACGCTACTCCTCGTTCTTGTCGGCCATTAATGTAATGCCATACTGACAATGTGCCCCTACACCATGAGAAGGTGCGTCATGGACATACATAGTGGTAGTGCGTCCAAGAAAATAGTACCTAGGTGTCGGTGCCAGGATAGTGATATCAATGTAACCAAGTAAATAAAAATTACCATGTTAAAAAAAATAATCAAAATAATGATTAAGCATGGGGGTGCACTGAAGTCCAGTGCAAAAGAATTATTAGTCTTTAGAAATTAATAGTAATTATTGTAAGCTCATCGGTACTGGCAAGGGTACATAGTGAAACATGTAACGCTAATACGTATGCTGGATGCCGAGCGGCGCCACTGTCCTGTGGCCTAGGTATAGTGTATAGGAGTTGTTGTGAATGATGACGCCCCCACGCGGAAAAGGCTGTAACTGAGTTAGTTCGCTCTTCTACAGGTACGCACAGGTACGAAAGGGACACTAGTGCAATGGAAAGACTGTTAGGGAGCGTTATGAGTTCAGTGTACGAAATACCCAGTTTAAGAACACTGTGGGATATAGGGCCTTGTCATTTACGATAGCTTGTACGTAGAGTTAGAAATAGAATTAGTTAATGTAAGTAAGAATGAGAAGTATGAAAGATAGAGCGAACACTGTTATAGGTGTTAGAGTATATGTGTATAGCGCCAAGCCTTTGGCTGTTGCTATATAAGCGGTATGAGACTTGGGATAGACGAGCAGACCAAGATAGACTTCGATCAGAACACATGGGAGCAATAGTCTAACATACGGATCATGACAGGTAGTGCTGAGATTGTAGTAACCGCTACGATTAGGTGATAGTAAGGATTGGGACGGCTTAGGCTTAGCCTTACGGACGGAGTACTGGACGTAATGGAGATCCTACCAATGGTCTCCGATACTGGTAGACGAGAGGTGACTCTCTCAACAGTTGTGGAGTGCATATACCTTACAGAAGGGGAAGCTTAACCATAGCTATACCTGGTTGGAACGTTACTGATGTTGTTAGCATTGTGAGATGGATGGCATGTATTATATGGATGGAGAACTAGGTACTTGTATCTTCAGAATGTCTACATGGATATAATAAAATTACCTCTTGCCAAGCGCGTGTTCTTTGTATAGGTCTGAGCCCCTTTACTTAGAATCTCTACCACTGAAGAACAAACAATTATCCAGGATAAAGATCTACTTGGATTAAAGAATGAAGCTAGCTAATTCAATGATTAATAATGAAGAACTCCCCTTTACTTCGAATAACGAATATTTATTGATATCTTCTGACAAGTAAAATGTAAACGATATGCGATAAAACATCACGCAGTCTAACAACGATTCTACATACTTGTATAGGATGCTGATAAATACGAACAATAACAACGAAACATCCTTGGAATTAACTAAAGATAAAATAACACCAGTCTAGCTCAGGGGGCTCACCTAAGTCTGAAGGCATTAACTAATTCTAGGACCAAACCCCAACATTTCCTTAGCATAGCCTTGACCATCACTCAGCAATGCCGTGATTCATATTGTAGGTCTGGGCTAGGGCAGTTTGGGTAAAGGACAATGGAGGGGAGACCAACTGGCCCAGGTTGACCACAGGACAACCCACATCAGCCAATGTTGAAGTTAGAGTGGCCATACCTGAGACACAGCCTGTAATGGATTTATTCTGGTATACCTACTATCAGTAAGAATTTTTCCCTGTCATTTATTTGGTCAGATTTAGTTGGGCACTGACTTGTATTTTTGGTTCCAACAGTAACAGGGGGGATCTGCATGAGGTTATTGTTTGTTTGCCCTTTTCCCAAATTGGGTGACATTTCTAATTCTTGAATCAAGCATTTGAGCAACACATTTTCTTTGACTTGATTTGCATTTGCAATTTTCATATAATTAAGGTCACTTACAAGAGTGGTGATTTGTTGGTTTGCAAGGTCTAGCTCACCTTTGAAGTTTTGAAGGTCAATATTCATTTGTGCCATTTGCTTTTGAAGTTTGGGGATTTGAGGATTTGAGTAGTAGTATTTCATACTCCTAACATTAGCTTCTAGTCTAAGGATACTGCTGCTCACTGTGTCAATTCCCTTTACCTTAGACAATATTTCCCTCAATAAGGTTTTCTCATCTGCATCATTGTCTTTCTTTATTTAAGTTTGTTTACCTCAGGGTCCGGTTCGTCGACGTTGGCCATATTGGTTTTCGTGGTAAGAGGTGGTAGGTCTTCTTTGTGTGTTCTGTTTAAAGTAATTCCAATGAATATTCCAATAATCATGTTAGTTAATGTGGAGCTTGAACATGTATATTCTTTAGAGAGAATAAATTCCTGTTAGATTATGTCAACTCAATTTGAGAAAAGCAAAAGGAGAGCCCCCCCCCCAATCTTTAATGCATAAACTTGACAGAGTTACTCTATTCTGTGAACAATTTTCAAGATGAATAGATAACAGGCTGATTTATAGCAAATTAACTCAAGTTGGGTAACAATTATATGTGTTTATAAATCATATTTATCAAGATTTCATCCAAACAAAAACAGATTATATTTCTAAAATATAGAAATAAGATTTCTTCTTCGATATGGCATTTTTTTTAGGATTATATCTTACTTGGTCAAACTACACCTGTAATAATTATATTTGTGAAAAATCTTAGGGCCAGGATTCAGAATAAAATAGTGATGACGAATTATACCAACAATATACAGTCTATGACTACACAAAGGCAGAAGACATAGAATGCCAGACTTGACGTGGAATGTACCAAAGTCAGATAGATGATAATCTTACAAAAATAGGTGACCTTTGGTGTTTTCTGTCCTTAGGGATCCTTATTGTAACAAACAGCCAGTTCTAAAGACCTGGAAATGGCCACCTATAAGCAGAAATGTATCACCCTGTGGCACTTGCAACCAAATGATAACCAATCTTTACATTTGATGAAAAGAATAATTTTATGAATGGTAATTGTGACAGAGGGTTGGCATTTATTTCTTTTTATTTTACAGGTTTCAGTTTTCTGTTTTCTATAGATTATATCCAACAAATAACAAAACTACACTACATCGCTAGATTTAGTGATGAAGTAATATAATATTGCACCATCATACCAAATACAATCATTCAGATGGTGTATACAACATAAAATAATTATATTGAAATATATATGTCTTCAAAAAATGTCCTCTTTTATTACTAACATGGATATTGACTGGTTAATAAGTTTTAGAGACTATCTAAAGTATGGTTGGAATAAAGGTGATACAAACAGAAAAGATTTTAAAAGGTATATTTGTATTTAACAGGGATCATAGGTCTTGATAGAGATGCAATAAACTGCTATCATAATGTTTATAAGATGAACATTGAATGATAAGGATTTTATTGTGACCTTCCTTAGTTCAGAAAGTGCTTCATACATGACCTACCTATGTTTGTAAAAGGCAGAATAAGTCTAGACTCTTCAACTTCTTGTTGATAACAAATGTTCGGCAACTTCTCCTGTATTGTAAATTTATGATAGCAGCATAAAGCATCACTGCACGCCTGAAAAGTGTATATAACTATCACCTACTTGAGTATTTTCATTTGAGTTGGGTTGTATGGGTCAGGTGACTGCTCTTTCCTGTGTTGCTGGTTTCAAGCACAGGGCATGTGTATGAGGTGATTACTACTGTTCAGCAACTGTTCCTGTATTAAAAATGAATTAGAGGATAGCAACATAAAATATCAGTGCATGCCAATACAATCGAGCTGAGAAGTGTATATAAGTATTACTAACTGTACTTTAGGTCTGCAGGGCAAGAAAGGACTGAAAGACTTGAAATAATATCTGGTCCTTCTACCTGTCTTAAAACCGAAGCGCTGTTAATAACGTTATGATAAAAATAAAAGTGGTATATTTAGATTCAGTATATTTTTTTCTATCATTCAATACCAAAATTGTTTGTCAGGCACAAGTATTTTAATAAAGAAATGGGAGTAGGATCTGACAAAGACGGCACAAGTTTCCAAAATATGAGCATCCTCCCATGTGACATTGCTAATGAATACAATAATTAATGGGAACAAAGGGGAAAAAATATAAAATATGTTCAGATGATAAATGGGCACAAATGACATGCAAAATATGTTTAGAAAATTCAAAAAGTCATCAATCATGTACTCCCCCACCAGTAAACTTATGTGATTGATATAAAAAAAACATACTACAAATCTTTGGAAAATAGAACTCAATTAGAACTGAAAAACAAAACCAGCCCTTTCTTGCCCTGCAGACCTATAGGGTTAAGTGAATGCTCTATCCTGTCGGTCGGTTTCAAGTGTGTATGGTGTCAACTGCTGTTCTCTGCACTGTTGAAATAAAATCATTGTCTTTACCAAGAGGATTATACCGAATGCATGAATCTGATAGATGTCTGATATTGCATAACTAACTATAGCAGGCCCATAGCCAGGGGGGGTTCGGGGGGTTCGTATGAATGTAAAATATGATAATAAATAAAAAAAATATGCTTTTATTCAGAAAACGAACCCCCCCTCCCTAGAAAAAAAATAATAGTAAAAAAATGAACCCCCCTCTGAAAAAAGCTGGCTACGGGCCTGTATAGGTCAGGTGGGCAAAAAGCGGACTTAAAATTAGTTTTTCTGGACCTTCCTCACTAATTTTAGAATAACATTTCACATAATGTTCAGTTCGTTCCCAAAGTATAGGTTTAGGGGATATCTAAAGCAAAGTTTGAGAAGGGTACACTCCGGGCCCTGTTGTGGGATGTTCCCCCTCCCTGGGACTGGTTGAAGTAATTCTGATCTGGGGGCTGAACCTTAACCCTTTCAGGATCAGAGAAGATAATGAAGATGATTGAAAAGTCATCTGTCGGAAAGGCCTTATAGGTCAATATTTTCAAAATTATCAAGAACTTGCAAAAACGTTAATATCTCTGTATCTAATTGAGATATTCTATTACAGCTAACTTTAGCAAGAGTATGTATCTAACAATTTGTATAATTACATTTAGTAAGGTTTGATTTAGAATTGGATTCAATTTTGGATTCAGCACAAAAATCATATATCATAATGAATTTTTCAAAAGGATTCATCTATTTTTTCTATTTTTCTCATAAAAAAAATTGATATTAGAGATCATATATCATCTTAATTGAATTAAAGGTTTCCTGCAAATCAAATGAAATCCTAAGGGCAGATATCATGGAATATCCAGGCTCATTATTATTTTTGGGGATTGATTTATATAATGTCCAAAAAGTTGTGGTTTAATATCCAATTTGGATATTTTGGAGCAGACTGGGCTGCATAACCTGTCCTGGGCCAACAAAACCCCTATAGGGAGGAGCTTTGAGCTCACTTCCGCTGCTGGTACATGTCAATAAACCTATTTCAATAGAGTGGCGCCCCGCTAGCGAATTAGGCCTGAACAACAATCAAGTGGGGTAAGGGTTTCGATGGAAATCATTTAATTCAGGGCTTCGAAGAGAGAATACACTCTGCAGGTTCATGGGAAAGATGTATAGTAATGCACTGTGCACGTGCCACTGATCATACTGATGCACATTAGTGCAAGATACGCAACAAATCAAATAGCAGAAACTTCTGCCAATCATGATGCATAGTGCGTCTTTCATAGATCATAATTATCTTCTATGGGATCTATTCTTATTTTTTACCCAAATTGGGACTGAATCAGTCACCAGGTTAACATCTAATAGATTTAATGATCGTGACCAATGCAAGGTAGGTTTTAGGCCGTATCAGACTGAATAACACCTGCTGTATAAGTACCAGATGACTGAATGTTTTTCAATAAATGCCTACTGGCAGTCATATAAGTAGATCTGACAGCACTGAAAAACAAGAATCTATTCCAAAACCAAAATAATCTAACTTGTCAACAGTCATTAGGTTAAATTCTAATAGAGACATTTTCAAGAGCCTAAAGAGCATGCTGACATGAAAGAGTGCAAGGCCAGTATGCGGCCCCACTTTTGCCAACTTAGCCAGGGCCGCGTTTCAATCTCTTCAGCGTTGCAGGCCGTAAGTAGCTTTGACTGGGGGGTCCATTTACAGATGGACATTGCAAGGTGAATAGTTACAGAATGGGTCTAGACCCTTAAATTCGACACTGCGACACGGGCAATTCTTAAATTCGACACGGCGACATAGTCATTTCTTAAATTCGACAAGGGACATGGCAATTAATTGACAACTGACATGGGTACTTTCTTAAATTCGACATGGGACAGGAGCTTTAAGTAGATAGTGACATGCGACATGGTCAATTCTTAAATTCGACATGGGACATAGCTCTAAACTATGATTTAACGACAGGGGATACGGCCGTTTTTTAAATTCGACACGCGACATTGGGACCCCCCCGTCTATACCCCTTACAGAGGGGGTCCACGTCGTATCCCACATTCCATGGGCTACTTATTCCACTACGTAAATAAAAAGGGTCCCAAATTCAACTACCCGGATGAGTTAACTTGTTGCCCCCTAATTATATTTGATCACTTATTACTGCTGCCGACCAGCGAAACATGAAAGTGCCTGGATTGAAGACTATAAGAGGAAGGCAGAAGCAACGCCATGTTGACGAACTTAAGGGGCTGGACCACTAAATTCGACGTTGAGCGTCGTCACGTCATTGAATGTTGTCACGGCGACGAACGCAGCAACGGCGATGAACGTAACAACGCCGAGTCACGTGATGCCGAGTACAATACGGCCGTCAATCTCCAAGTGGTCTTTAAGAAGCATCGTGCGTCCGGCGGCCCCCGCGGCGGCCGTGAGGCCGTTCACAAGTTACTGCTACTTACAGTGGTTGATACGCGGTGCTGCGTTCGCTAGGATCGATACAGCCTCGTCATTACATAAAAACTATGATGTTAGATTGCACTGAAACTGATTATTTCCTCAACTCTAAAGTACAACCGGTCACCACTACTATGACTTTTGAGTCCGAGCCGTCGGCTCAATCTTCAAGCAGATAGTGGCACTCAGGCCACTTACACAGAAGTCTGCTTTGAGATCGGGGAATGGTGGCGGGAAACCCGTACTGTGAATATTCACAAGCATCATGGTCCAGGCCTACCAATTTTCCTGTATTTTCGCTTCGTAACCCTAGAGGCGAAGCCTCTTGTTATGGGCTAAAATTTCATGAAGGACATGGTTGCCACATAAGGTAGTGAAAATAGAGTGAAATTGTGGAAATTGTTGATAAATTTTACAATAATAGCTAATGACCAGGTAATTTTCAGATAGAATTGGGAAAAAAAAAAATCTTCCTAAAAATGTAAAAACTAAGTAACGGAAATAAAACTAAATATGTGGGAGCACTTGAAAAACGAATCAAGGTTAGTCAAGTGGAAATGATGGTCATAGATGATAGGTCTTAGCATGCCTAACTACTGTATTACATGACTCTCAAGGGCGAATTAGGTGTTTTATAATTGCTGACGCCAACCTTGACGCCAAAGATCTGAGACATAAATGAAATGTGACTATGGAACGTATTCTGAAAGATTCAACGGGATTAGGTAGTTTTTATTCAAACATTCATTTCATAATCAGAGAATTGATTTAAAATTGTTTTTTCCTGTGAACTGAAAGATAAGTTTATAAACTTTAAAACTATGTATAAGGTTATATAATTGCAATTTTTCGTTTTTGTATGTATCATTAGTAAATTATCATATCTTCTATGATCACCAAAATGTCATCATAGAATTCTATAGCATTTCACCTGTCTACTGCTGATTTACAACCACGACAAGTAGACCTTGCAACGGTCTTTGAATGGATGTTACTGAAGGGGGTCCAACAGATTACATAATACGACCCCTCCAATAAGTAGTTTGGAACACAACCATCATAAACCTGTCATTTCTCAGATACGACCCATTATACAACATATTTTGGTGTGTATATGTCACACTGGAACGCCCCACAGGCGAAGTTCCAAGAGAAAAAGAGCAATTGTTAGTTCTTACCTCTAGACGAGTCCTTCTTGTAAGGTTAGTGGTGTCCACCCACCGTCTATGTCAGGGCTGATTCTTCCTCTGTAACTGCAGAGGCTAATACTCCTCATACTATCTAAATACTCTTGACTGATTAAAGTGAATTTGAGAATGGTGATAAGGTTTACAATGTACTCCAAGGGACAATGTTCAAAGCCATATCTAGGTCGATCAAAAACTGATAACAAGAGGTGCAATTGGTTATCCTTATCGGTAATACCACACATAAAGCTTCATCATGTCGTATCAAAGCATGTTGGCATCTATGACCAGGGTAT